>CM068368.1:234012729-235418370 GCA_034769895.1 Magicicada septendecula | reverse complement strand
GCTGTTATCGTTTGCCATAGAAAATACGCTTGATAAAAAAACGTTGCAGGTAAACTACCCCTTCCCCTTAACCGATCTTCACCAAAAACAATAGGTCTTGAGTACTCTACAAATCAGGGCTGCATGCAAAACATTATTTGATTCTGTTTGAATTTGCGGCTGTTATCGTTTGCCAAAAAAAAATTTCCCTTGATAAAAAAAAACCGTTGCAGGTAAACTACCCCTTTCCCACAACCGATCTTCACCAAAAACAATAGGTCTTGAGAACTCTACAATTTAGGGCTGTATGCAAATAATCTTTTGATTCTGTTTGAATTTGCGGCTGTTATCGTTTGCCATAAGAAATACCCTTGTTAAAACATAAAACGTTACAGGTAAACTACCCCTTCCCATTAACCGATCTTTACCAAAAACAATAAGTCTTCAGAACTCTACAATTCAGGGCTGTATGCGAAACATTATTTGATTCTGTTTGAATTTGCGGCTGTTATCGTTTGCCAAAAAAAAAATTTCCCTTGATAAAAAAAAAACCGTTGCAGGTAAACTACCCCTTTCCCTCAACCGATCTTCACAAAAAACAATAGGTCGCGAGTACTCTACAAATCAGGGCTGTATGCAAAAAATTATTTGATTCAGTTTGAATTTGCGGCAGTTATCGTTTGCCATAGAAAAAAAATCTATAGACACACAGACAGACAGACACACACACAGACACTTTTCGGAAAACGACTTTTTTTCATGTTTTGAGTGTAGTAGAATCAGAATCTGCAATAATCTCGAACACGATTTTTTTTGCCATCACCATACTTCCATTCCTTAAGGAATATGGAAGTAAAATTACCCTTGATAAAAAACCGTTGCAGGTAAACTACCCCTTTCCCTTAACCGAGCTTCAGCAAAAACGACAGGTCTTGAGAACTCTACAAATCAGGGCTGTATGCAAAATATTATATGATTTTGTTTGAATTTGCGGCTGTTATCGTTTGCCATACAAAATACCCTTGATAAAACAAAAAACGTGGCTGGTAAACTACCCCTTTCCCTTAAACGATCTTCACCAAAAACAATAGGTCATTAGTACTCAAGAAATCAGAGCTGTATGCAAAAATGTATTTGATTCTGTTTGAATTTGCGGCTCTTATCATTTGCCATAGAAAATACCCTTTTAAAACATAAAACGTTGCAGGTAAACTACCCCTTTCCCTTAACTGATCTTTACCAAAATCAACAGATCGTGAGAACTCTAAAATACAGGGCTGTATGCAAAACATCATTTGATTCTGTTTGAATTTGCGGCTGTTATCGTTTGCCAAACAAACAAATTTACCCTTGATAAAAAAAAAACCGTTGCAGGTAAACTACCCCTTTCCCTCAACCGATCTTCACCAAGAACAATAGATCGCGAGTACTCTACAAATCAGGGGTGTATGCAAAACATTATTTGATTCTGTTTGAATTTCCGACTGTTATCGTTTGCCATAGGAAAAAAATCTACAGACCTACAGACACACACACAGACACTTTTCAAAAATATCGGTATGGAGAACCATACATGACTTCCATATTCTAAGAATTATATTTAAAATCATTTTCAGCCAAACAGCCAGGCTGTGTCTTACCTGCATTTTTATTGCTGTATTAAATGAAAAATATTATATTACATTAAAATGAAAAAATTATAATTTTATTGCCTGGCAACAAAATTATTTTATTTTTAACAATTACCATTGTTTCAAAAAGTTTAAATAAATTTTCAAGTACTTTACTCTTGTTAAAACGTAAAAGGTTGCAGGTAAACTACCCCTTCCCCTTAACCGATCTTCACCAAAATCGAAAGTCATTGAGACCTCTACAATTCAGGGGCGTATGCAAAAAATTATTTGATTCTGTTTGAATTTGCGGCTGTTATCGTTTGCCATAGAAAAAAAATCTATAGACACAGACAGACAGACAGACACACACACAGACACTTTTCGGAAAACGACTTTTTTTCATGTTTTGAGTGTATTAGAATCAGAATCTGCAATAATCTCGAACACGATTTTTTTTGCCATCACCATCCTTCCATTCCTTAAGGAATATGGAAGTAAAATTACCCTTGATAAAAAACCGTTGCAGGTAAACTACCCCTTTCCCTTAACCGAGCTTCAGCAAAAACGACAGGTCTTGAGAACTCTACAATTCAGGGCTGTATGCTAAATATTATATGATTTTGTTTGAATTTGCGGCTGTTATCGTTTGCCATACAAAATACCCTTGATAAAACAAAAAACGTGGCTGGTAAACTACCCCTTTCCCTTAAACGATCTTCACCAAAAACAATAGGTCATTAATACTCTAGAAATCAGAGCTGTATGCAAAAATGTATTTGATGCTGTTTGAATTTGCGGCTCTTATCGTTTGCCATAGAAAATACCCTTTTAAAACATAAAACGTTGCAGGTAAACTACCCCTTTCCCTTAACTGATCTTTACCAAAATCAACAGATCGTGAGAACTCTAAAATACAGGGCTGTATACAAAACATCATTTGATTCTGTTTGAATTTGCGGCTGTTATCGTTTGCCAAACAAACAAATTTACCCTTGATAAAAAAAAACCGTTGCAGGTAAACTACCCCTTTCCCTCAACCGATCTTCACCAAGAACAATAGGTCGCGAGTACTCTACAAATCAGGGCTGTATGCAAAACATTATTTGATTCTGTTTGAATTTCCGACTGTTATCGTTTGCCATAGGAAAAAAATCTACAGACCCACAGACACACACACAGACACTTTTCAAAAATATCGGTATGGAGAACCATACATGACTTCCATATTCTAAGATTTATATTTAAAATCATTTTCAGCCAAACAGCCAGGCTGTGTCTTACCTGCCTTTTTATTGCTGTATTGAAACCCCCCTTTTATTTTTCTAAGTTTTGTAAATTTTTTTGAATTTTATTTAATTTTATTTTTATTAAGTTTTTTTTTGTAAAAGGGGAGAGACATCATATTTAGAACTAGGTAAAGAGAAACCTAGAGGAAGCAAAAGTGTGCAAGGCCCAAATACAATTACAGACATGTCCCCCCAGGTGAATGACAGGACTTGCAAATGAAAAACTCTTTTAACCAACAAGCGTGTGCTTTATTCAACCTGTAAGATCTTCCATACATAACAAGTTTGTAATTGTGTGAGCACACCATTAAAGGCAGACTTATATATATCTATGTATTTCCATTAATTCATAATGTCACAAAGTAAGTGAATTGATATTACTAATTGCAAAAATTTCTGCCTGATTATGCATGAGTCAAAGTTGGTAATAATCTCATTCATAAAGCAATACTAATCTATCAGTGTTGTATAATATCAATTAGGCTAGCCTGTTGTCTCAGCGAGCATATTTATGGTTATTCTCTTGTTTTCAATCAGTTACATATTCCCCAAAAATATATCTATATATATATAGTAAAATTACACACACAAACACATATACGACATGAATAACAAAACATCCCTCATTTCAACACTAACCTCCACATAAACCGATTCCCACTACAGTAAATAAATGAAGCCTAATATGTATAGCTAGGTACAAATATGAATAACAACGTAAATGGAATATCTCAGCTCCTAAGCATAGATTTGCCAGCATATTCACAAGCATAGTTCACACCAGAGAATTTAAGTGACCGCCCCGAAACTCAACCAGCCAAACGAACCCTTAGCTTAATCATTAAGCGTTAAGTATGTGTGTGAAAGAAAATCGTTTCTCATCAACAGCATCAGACAACCCCCAGCTACGTTATTAAACTCTGCCATGACCAGATGACTTGATAGCACGAGATAATTAACTCCCTAATGGTCTTAATTAGATGAAGGTTAGATCTTACAGTAAACTGCGGATGTGTGTGTATGTGTGTAACTTCTTACACATTATACAGTTATAAGATACTTCATTAGGTGTACTGTGGTAATGTTCACACATGCAATAACATGATGATCACACATAATTGAACATGAGAGTTTGTGCTAGAGTCTAATTTTCAGAACTTCACGAGTGAGCTTCTGGCGGCTTCTGTGCCTTCACAAGTTGTAGAGAGAGAGAAATAGATAAACAGAATTTTCCCACCTGGATAGTCCGGTGTACTTAGTTCGTATAGGCGAGGATCAGTGATGTCACAGTCATATCACCCGTCCCTGGTGCAGCTTAGCGTTGGAAAAGTTCTTGGTTCAGCTTAGCATCGAAAAGTCCTCGACTGACGGCATTGTGGCTAAAGATCGTCTCTGCTATTAGGGGGAACAGATGTTCGTTCGCCCCTGACACCCATCTCGTCCTTGGTCGAGCACCTGGAGCACGCTTTATCTAGCCTATCATAGTGATAGGTACGGAAGTCCTGGTTAGAAGTTCGCCGCCAGCCGAGACCAGATGAACAGCTTGGAGGATGAAACAGAAATGAGAGCGAATCAACGTTTCGCTCCAGGCAAGTAACCTCCAAACAGGAATGTACAGACACACAGCTGGCTGGCAGTGCCAGCCGTATTGCGTAGCAACACAACCTTTTGTGTGTATAACTGACCGGCAACAAACAATCTTAACAGAGTGGCAGTGCGTGACGTCAGCGGCGCTCGTTTTTAAAATACTAATAATCTAATACGTTGCCGAAGCCAGTTCGGCACACCCTCACCCCAAAAGGGCAACATGGTTGACCCAAAACAAACAAGTCCTCAAGCACGACGGCTGCGGGAAACCTGGAAAATCTCAGACTCTAAAACCGCTCTTGGTGGATTCAGTAACACAGGAAAACGAAAAGGCAGAAGGAAGAGGTGTGAGTCAGTGAATGTGTGTCTGAAAGAGAAGATGTAAGTGTGAGTCCTGCATACTCGCCGGGCCCTGGTCCGCATGCAGATATAAGAGACAGAAAAGAACAGGAGAAAGAGAAGAATCGCAGGCGCCTGCTCTGAGTACCGACCACCAAGGCCTCCCAAATCTAATAACTGAGATCCAGGAACCCAAATAGTATTCCCCCCCTTTTTTCATGGGCCTAACTGTCATCCCTAACTCATGCCCTATGGCAAAACTTTAGCTTAGAAATATGAGTAGTTACTCTTTCAACATCCCCACCGGGATCACCCAATTTCACTGTAACGGGCGACACAAACCGAAGAATGCGGTATGGTCCCGACCAACGATAACATAATTTAGCGGCCCTCCTATTTATGGCTGAGCTGATCGGATGGCTCTGACAGTAGACCAAGTCGCCAATCTTAAATGGGTTCGGAATTCGCCCCTGATTGTAGCGACTACGGACGCGTTCGTGCGCACGAAGCAAATTCCTCCGGACCTCCCGCCATCTGTCCACAGTCGTGACCTCAGGATCGTTCGGCAGAAGATCATCAATGTGCCACAAATTGTCCAACGGCAAACTCGGCGAGAACCCAAACATGACTTCAAAGGGTACGGCCTTGTGACTCTCGTGTAGGGCCGTGTTAAATGCCAATTGCAACCACTTTAAATTTTGGTCCCAACAATCCTGTTGTTCAGCATGATAGGCGATAAGCGCTGAACGGAGATTCCGGTTAAATCTCTCCGCGTGGGAGGGTTGAGGGTAGTACGGGGAAGTGGTCACATGTTTGATGCCGTTAGCGAAACACATTCGCCGGAAATCTTTTGAAATGAACTGTGGTCCATTGTCAGAGACAATGGTGGACGGAAAACCGAAATGCTGAAAGACATGGGTCTGTAGCATAAGGATAGTTGAGCGAGTGTTTGCCTGTCGTAAGGGCAGTAGCCAGACAAACTTGGAAAAGGCATCCACGCAAACAAGTAGGTAAGCATTACCAGACTTGCTACGAGGGAAAGGTCCCACGTAGTCTATGAATAACTTCTCCATGGGTTTGCTCGCCACATCAGATGACAATAGACCCAATTTAGTGTTTTGAGCAGGCTTACTCAAGCCACAGAGATGACATGCCTTCACACGAGCCGCGATGTCCCTGTCCATGCCCTTCCAGATGAAATGCCTCCTAATACTGGAAATGGTCTTCGAAATTCCCTTATGGCCACCTATTGGGGAATCATGATAGTAGCTGAAGACCATTGGCACGAGCTTGCTAGGCAGCACAACCTTCGGGGCACGTCCTTTTCGTTCTCGGCAGCACAGGACGCCCTTGGACAGAAAATATGGTACCTGCACGTTACCCTCTTTTAGGTGTTGGATGATAGGACCCAACTCTTCATCATTTAACTGATGGGGTAACACATCAGGAAAAGCCAAAGGAAAATCCAGCAGAACGGAACAGGGTTGCTCAGAATTGGCCTCGCTGGGTTGGGTGAACATACGTGACAAGGCGTCTGCAACAACATTTTGTGTTCCCCTGATGTGTTGCACTTTGAATTTAAAGGATGAGATCTTGACCACCCAACGCCCTATTTTACCCAGCTGCCGGGGATGAGCGAGAAGCCAGGAGAGAGCCTGATTATCGGTCTCCAACAGGAACTCAGCGTGTTCCAAGAAACGCCTGAACTTATCTAGAGCGTACACTACAGCAAGACACTCTAGTTCATACACTGAAGACTTCCTCTCTTGTTGGGTCAAGGTCCGGGATATAAATGCCACCGGCTGCCTAGCACCATCGACTTCCTGGGACAGAACCGCCCCGAGCGCAACAGAACTCGCGTCCGTTTGCAAAATGAATTTTTTTGAAAAATCAGGCATCCTCAACACAGGGGGAGAGACGATCGCCTCCTTGAGGGTATCAAAGGCCCGCTGTTGCCTCTCTCCCCATACAAATTTGGTACCCTTTTTCCTGAGTTCATTTAAAGGTACCGCAATCTCCGCGGCATTAGGGATAAATCTACGGTAGAAATTGACCATGCCAACAAATCTGGCAACCCCTTTCGCATCCCTAGGGGGAGGAAAATCCCGGATGCCTTGTGTCCTCTCCGGGTTGACCGTCACACCCCCATATGAGACGAGATGCCCTAAAAACGAAATACTCCTTTGTGCAAACTTTACCTTTTCTGGATTGATAGTGAGGCCAGCACTCCTCAATCGGCACATCACCTCTCTCAGGTGACCCAGATGCTCCTCGAACGTTTTACTGTAGACCAAGAGGTCATCAAGATAATTAAAGACGAATTTAAATTTTACGTCATGGAAGACAGTGTCAAGTAGTCGCGTGAGGGTTTGAGCCCCCACTGCCAGACCCATGGGTACCCTAGTATATTGATAAAGATTCCATGGCACACAGAATGCCGTATAAGGGCGGCTTTCCTTAGACAGAGGAATCTGATGATAAGCGGCATTGAGGTCAAAGATGGTGAAGTACCTGGCCCCACTAAACCAATCGAACGCGGAATGTAAATCGGGAAGAGGAACTGAATCCACTTCAATATTAGCATTGAGTTTGCGATAGTCAATTACCAAACGCTGTTTACCTCCAGGCTTGGGCACCAGAAATGCTGGACTAGCATAACTAGAGTTGGAAGGTTCAATGACCCCTTGTTTAAGCAACTCTTGAACCTTCTCTCTTAGAACATCCATCTTTGGAGGGGCGAATTTATATGGGTGTGAGCGGACTACGGCGGAGTCCGTTAAACGGATCTTATATTCCAAAAGATGTGTGAGCCCCAGGTTGGGAGTTAATACAGTGGGGAACTGCTCACACAAATGATCTAAAGCATGCCTCTGGGACGGGGTGAGATGGTCTCTTTCTGAATCGGGACACACAACCTCTTGGACACCTCCCTTAGCTCCCTGGTATCCAAGGAAAGGAATGACAACCTCCCGATTGAATTTAAAATAACAGTGGTGCGCTTGAAGATCTAAAACGAGACCACTCTTGGAGATGAAATCTGCACCCACAATGCAGTCGACTCCCAGAGCAGGAGAAACCAAAAATCGCCACACCCATGAAAAACACTCGATTTTAATACTCAGGGAAACCACCCGGGAGATGGGCAGAATATCCCGCGATGCAGTCCAGCATACCACGGAAGACCGATCCGACCCTAATAGTAAGCCCTGTTGTTCAAGGTCCTCACATACTCTAGATGAAATTATGGATCGGGCTGATCCAGAGTCAACCAAGGCTCTGAGCTGACCCTTTTTCAACTCGACCAACAGGAAGGGGCATACTGAACTGTAGTTGGGGACAGTTCGCAGGACCTTGGAGCCGGATGACCCGGGATTAGCTATCCGCCTGGGGTTAAGTGAAATCGGAAGAGAACAGCCTAACGGGGAAGACCACTCCCGACTTATCTTCCCCGAGAATTTACGTTTTTTGAAAGGTGACCTTTTCGGGAAGTCCCTTGACGCAGTCTAGCATCGTTACAATTGCGCGCGACGTGACCGGATCTATGACACCTAGAACAAAATAAGTCTTGTACTTCACAGCTCTGAACCGGCGCAGGCCTAGGACCCCAAGACCCGGGCTGCCCGACTCGTCGCTCGAAATTAGGGCGTTCTGAACGCCTCCTAGCCTCGCGGGCTCTAATATCGTCATTACCCTGTATAGTGGTCGACTCGGCGCACAGCCGGTCTAAGTCAATAAAACTTTGGGGGCGGGCAGCGAATGTCAAACGTGACCGTTCCTCCGGCGTCACGCCCTGCAAAATAGTATGAATGACATCAGACTCTGACAACCCCAGCCTCAGGATCCGGGCCGCGTCTTTAACACTGGAAATGAAATGAGCAAGGGACTCTCCGCTTGCTTGAACTCTATAGAAATGCTTGTGTCGTAACCGGTCATGTAACCTTCCCGGTACGAAAGCGTCCAGGACTTCCCGATGGAAATGGTCTATGCCACCACCATCCTTAAGGGTACTTGTCACGCGCTCAGCCATAGATCCCCGACAATACGGGTAAATGAGCTCAAGCAAAGTCCGCTCCGACAGCCCAGGGAAATCGGCCAACTGAAAAAACACGCGCAAGAATCTCAAAAGCGCCTCAGGATCCAGACCATCGACAACTGGGAGACGCTGAATGACATCCGACAGTGGGTTAGGAAGCTTGTGATAGCTTGCGGTGGCCATATCGGAAAAGGCAGGAACATGCACAGGGGGTTCCACCCTGGCTGCCGTCTCGACAGAAGAAGAAGAAGAACCGGAATTCGGATCTACATGGCGAGGCTGGCCGAGAGAAAACTCCCGCAATGCCATCGCCACTTGCTCCCTAAGAGTGACAACATTTTTCTCTAATTCCGAGGTGGTAGCCTGTGATTCAGCATTCTGTAAACGGCATAGAACGTGTTGTAAACGTTGGCGCACCCTCTGTCTAGCCGTAGAGGTGGGTGCCGCCGACTGCAGGCCTTCGGCCAAATCGCGCAGTTCTACAAATTTTTCCGAGCACAGCTCCACCTCGGCGGTGACATCCGTAAGTAATACTCTCCCACTCGGTGCCTCACCGGAGGCAAGAGCCTCACGGAGTTGCTTCCTTAATGAAACAACAGTCTCCTGCGGCTTCCGTCCCCGGAACCGGACCTCCCACTCGAGCTCATCTTTCACAAACAAATCCACATTTACCGGAATGGACATGACCGCGCAATCCACACACACACCACGTAAAAGCAAGAATTAAAGAGAACGACAGGAAGAACTTGATCATACAAGTGGCTCCAGAATGCTCTAGCGATACGACGAGATGGGTGTCATAAAAGCAGAGAAACAGCCATGCAAAATGCCCAGAAGAGAACACAACACAAAACAATCCAACTAACTCACTAAATACACCACACAAGTACACATAAAATTCGATATAATCGAAAATATAAAGATCACATCCATGCCCTTGGTCGGACCATAACCGCATTCAAAATACGATACCGCAACTCAATGCCCTCAATAAACAATTACCATATAACTGGGATGCTACCAAACACGTTGTCTAATCCAAAAGACAAGTCATAATCAAACTCAACAAGTACCGACGGCCCTCATCATGTCCAGACTCCGTATGAGCTCCAGGGTATGTGCAAGTGCAACCAATCAGCACACATTCATTAAAACAAATTAATCACATTCTCATAACCCCTTTTCAAAATTCATCTCGCACTCAACATCACAAAATAATCACTTAAACACTAACACATATTAAATTATTTTAACTTCATTAACCCCCTATTCACTTTATAAAATATGCTCTTTTTTTTTTTTTTTTTTTTTTGGTCGTTCATTCTGTTAATTTATTACACTATCATTAAGTTTTCTTACAACACTTGGATTCTAATCAGAAATAATTTGAAGTAATTTGCAAGTCCTAACACCAGCTGACACGTCTGTAGCCACACTAAGTTTCATTTAAGAAAATAAATATAAGTCCCCAGATTCTAAAATTTCTCAAGTTCAACAGAGAAAATAAGGCAGAAATAATACCTACTATCCATCCAGCATCATAAAAACCACGCTCTGAACTACCATTTGAAACCCCCCTTTTAGTTTTCTAAGTTTTGTAAATTTTTTTGAATTTTATTTAATTTTATTTTTATTAAGTTTTTTTTTGTAAAAGGGGAGAGACATCATATTTAGAACTAGGTAAAGAGAAACCTAGAGGAAGCAAAAGTGTGCAAGGCCCAAATACAATTACAGACATGTCCCCCCAGGTGAATGACAGGACTTGCAAATGAAAAACTCTTTTAACCAACAAGCGTGTGCTTTATTCAACCTGTAAGATCTTCCATACATAACAAGTTTGTAATTGTGTGAGCACACCATTAAAGGCAGACTTATATATATCTATGTATTTCCATTAATTCATAATGTCACAAAGTAAGTGAATTGATATTACTAATTGCAAAAATTTCTGCCTGATTATGCATGAGTCAAAGTTGGTAATAATCTCATTCATAAAGCAATACTAATCTATCAGTGTTGTATAATATCAATTAGGCTAGCCTGTTGTCTCAGCGAGCATATTTATGGTTATTCTCTTGTTTTCAATCAGTTACATATTCCCCAAAAATATATCTATATATATATATAGTAAAATTACACACACAAACACATATACGACATGAATAACAAAACATCCCTCATTTCAACACTAACCTCCACATAAACCGATTCCCACTACAGTAAATAAATGAAGCCTAATATGTATAGCTAGGTACAAATATGAATAACAACGTAAATGGAATATCTCAGCTCCTAAGCATAGATTTGCCAGCATATTCACAAGCATAGTTCACACCAGAGAATTTAAGTGACCGCCCCGAAACTCAACCAGCCAAACGAACCCTTAGCTTAATCATTAAGCGTTAAGTATGTGTGTGAAAGAAAATCGTTTCTCATCAACAGCATCAGACAACCCCCAGCTACGTTATTAAACTCTGCCATGACCAGATGACTTGATAGCACGAGATAATTAACTCCCTAATGGTCTTAATTAGATGAAGGTTAGATCTTACAGTAAACTGCGGATGTGTGTGTATGTGTGTAACTTCTTACACATTATACAGTTATAAGATACTTCATTAGGTGTACTGTGGTAATGTTCACACATGCAATAACATGATGATCACACATAATTGAACATGAGAGTTTGTGCTAGAGTCTAATTTTCAGAACTTCACGAGTGAGCTTCTGGCGGCTTCTGTGCCTTCACAAGTTGTAGAGAGAGAGAAATAGATAAACAGAATTTTCCCACCTGGATAGTCCGGTGTACTTAGTTCGTATAGGCGAGGATCAGTGATGTCACAGTCATATCACAGGTCCCTGGTGCAGCTTAGCGTTGGAAAAGTTCTTGGTTCAGCTTAGCATCGAAAAGTCCTCGACTGACGGCATTGTGGCTAAAGATCGTCTCTGCTATTAGGGGGAACAGATGTTCGTTCGCCCCTGACACCCATCTCGTCCTTGGTCGAGCACCTGGAGCACGCTTTATCTAGCCTATCATAGTGATAGGTACGGAAGTCCTGGTTAGAAGTTCGCCGCCAGCCGAGACCAGATGAACAGCTTGGAGGATGAAACAGAAATGAGAGCGAATCAACGTTTCGCTCCAGCCAAGTAACCTCAAAACAGGAATGTACAGACACACAGCTGGCTGGCAGTGCCAGCCGTATTGCGTAGCAACACAACCTTTTGTGTGTATAACTGACCGGCAACAAACAATCTTAACAGAGTGGCAGTGCGTGACGTCAGCGGCGCTCGTTTTTAAAATACTAATAATCTAATACGTTGCCGAAGCCAGTTCGGCACAGTATTAAATGAAAAATATTATATTACATTAAAATGAAAAAATTATAATTTTATTGTCTGGCAACAAAATTATTTTATTTTTAACAATTACCATTGTTTCAAAAAGGTTAAATAAATTTTCAAGTACTTTACTCTTGTTAAAACGTAAAAGGTTGCAGGTAAACTACCCCTTCCACTTAACCGATCTTCACCAAAATCGAAAGTCATTGAGACCTCTACAATTCAGGGACGTTTGCAAAACATTATTTGATTCTGTTTGAATGTGCGGCTGTTATCGTTTGCCATAGAAAATACGATTGATAAAAAAACGTTGCAGGTAAACTACCCCTAATCCTTAACAGATCTTCACCAAAAACAAAAGGTCTTGAGTACTCTACAAATCAGGGGTGTATGCAAAACATTATTTGATTCTGTTTGAATTTGCGGCTGTTATCGTTTGCCATAGAAAATACCCTTGTTAAAAAAACGTTGCTGGTAAACTACCCCTTTCCCTCAACCGATCTTCACCAAAAACAATAGGTCTTGAGAACTCTACAATTTAGGGCTGTATGCAAATAATCTTTTGATTCTGTTTGAATTTGCGGCTGTTATCGTTTGCCATAGGAAATACCCTTGTTAAAACATAAAACGTTACAGGTAAACTACCCCTTTCCCTTAACCGATCTGCACCAAAAACAATAGGTCTTGAGTACTCTACAACTCAGAGCTGTATGCAAAACATTATTTGATTCTGTTTGAATTTGCGGCTGTTATCGTTTGCCATAGAAAATACCCTTGTTAAAAAAACGTTGCATGTAAACTACCCCTTTCCCTTAACCGAACTTCACTAAAAACAATAGGTCTTGAGAACTCTACAATTTAGGGCTGTATGCAAATAATCTTTTGATTCTGTTTGAATTTGCGGCTATTATCGTTTGCCATAGGAAATACCCTTGTTAAAACATAAAAAGTTACAGGTAAACTACCCCTTCCCCTTAACCGATCTTCACCAAAATCAGAAGATCTTGAGAACTCTACAACTCAGGGCTGTATGCGAAACATTATTTGATTCTGTTTGAATTTGCGGCTGTTATCGTTTGCCAAACAAACAAAATTACCCTTGCTAAAAAAAAACCGTTGCAGGTAAACTACCCCTTTCCCTCAACCGATCTTCACCAAAACAATAGGTCTTGAGAACTCAACAATTTAGGGCTGTATGCAAATAATCTTTTGATTCTGTTTGAATTTGCGGCTGTTATCGTTTGCCATAGGAAATACCCTTGTTAAAACATAAAACGTTACAGGTTAACTACCCCTTTCCCTTAACCGATCTTCACCAAAAACAATAGGTCGCGAGTACTCTACAAATCAGGGCTGTATGAAAAAAATTTTTTGATTCAGTTTGAATTTGCGGCAGTTATCGTTTGCCATAGAAACAAAATCTACAGACAGACACACAGACAGACACACACACACAGACACTTTTCGGAAAACGACTTTTTTTCATGTTTTGAGTGTAGTAGAAACAGAATCTGCAATAATCTCGAACACGATTTTTTTTGCCATCACCATACTTCCATTCCTTAAGGAATATGGAAGTAAAATTACCCTTGATAAAAAACCGTTGCAGGTAAACTACCCCTTTCCCTTAACCGAGCTTCAGCAAAAACGACAGGTCTTGAGAACTCTACAATTCAGGGCTGTATGCAAAATATTATATGATTTTGTTTGAATTTGCGGCTGTTATCGTTTGCCATACAAAATACCCTTGATAAAACAAAAAACGTGGCAGGTAAACTACCCCTTTCCCTTAAACGACCTTCACCAAGAACAATAGGTCATTAGTACTCAAGAAATCAGAGCTGTATGCAAAAATGTATTTGATTCTGTTTGAATTTGCGGCTCTTATCGTTTGCCGTAGAAAATACCCTTTTAAAACATAAAACGTTGCAGGTAAACTACCCCGTTCCCTTAACTGATCTTTACCAATATCAACAGATCGTGAGAACTCTATAATACAGAGCTGTATGCAAAACATCATTTGATTCTGTTTGAATTTGCGGCTGTTATCGTTTGCCAAACAAACAAAATTACCCTTGCTAAAAAAAAACCGTTGCAGGTAAACTACCCCTTTCCCTCAACCGATCTTCACCAAAAACAATACTCGCGAGTACTCTGCAAATCAGGCCTGCATGCAAAAAATTATTTGATTCTGTTTGAATTTGCGGCAGTTATCGTTTGCCATAGAAAAAAAATCTACAGACACACACACAGACAGATAAACACAGACAGACAGACACACAGACAGACAGACAGACACACAGACACTTTTCGGAAAACGTCTTTTTTTCATGTTTTGAGTGTAGTAGAATCAGAATCTGCAATAATCTCGAACACGATTTTTTTTGCCATCACCATACTTCCATTCCTTAAGGAATATGGAAGTAAATATCGGTATGGAGATCCATACATGACTTCCATATTCTAAGATTTATATTTAAAATCATTTTCACCCAAACAGCCAGGCTGTGTCTTACCTGCCTTTTTATTGCTGTATTAAATGAAAAATATTATATTACATTAAAATGAAAAAATTATAATTTTATTGCCTGGCAACAAAATTATTTTATTTTTAACAATTACCATTGTTTCAAAAAGTTTAAATAAATTTTCAAGTACTTTACTCTTGTAAAAACGTAAAAGGTTGCAGGTAAACTACCCCTTCCCCTTAACCGATCTTCACCAAAATCGAAAGACATTGAGAACTCTACAATTCAGGGACGTATGCGAAACATTATTTGATTCTGTTTGAATTTGCGGCTGTTATCGTTTGCCATAGAAAATACGCATGATAAAAAAACGTTGCAGGTAAACTACCCCTTCCCCTTAACCGATCTTCACCAAAAACAATAGGTCTTGAGAACTCTACAATTTAGGGCTGTATGCAAATAATCTTTTGATTCTGTTTGAATTTGCGGCAGTTATCGTTTGCCATAGAAACAAAATCTACAGACAGACACACAGACAGACACACACACACAGACACTTTTCGGAAAACGACTTTTTTTCATGTTTTGAGTGTAGTAGAATCAGAATCTGCAATAATCTCGAACACGATTTTTTTTGCCATCACCATACTTCCATTCCTTAAGGAATATGGAAGTAAAATTACCCTTGATAAAAAACCGTTGCCGGTAAACTACCCCTTTCCCTTAACCGAGCTTCAGCAAAAACAACAGGTCTTGAGAACTCTACAATTCAGGGCTGTATGCAAAATATTATATGATTTTGTTTGAATTTGCGGCTGTTATCGTTTGCCATAGAAAATACCCTTGTTAAAAAAACGTTGCCGGTAAACTACCCCTTTCCCTCAACCGATCTTCACCAAAAACAATAGGTCTTGAGAACTCTACAATTTAGGGCTGTATGCAAATAATCTTTTGATTATGTTTGAATTTGCGGCTGTTATCGTTTGCCATAAGAAATACCCTTGTTAAAACATAAAACGTTACAGGTAAACTACCCCTTCCCATTAACCGATCTTTACCAAAAACAATAAGTCTTCAGAACTCTACAATTCAGGGCTGTATGCGAAACATTATTTGATTCTGTTTGAATTTGCGGCTGTTATCGTTTGCCAAAAAAAAAATTTCCCTTGATTAAAAAAAACCGTTGCAGGTAAACTACCCCTTTCCCTCAACCGATCTTCACAAAAAACAATAGGTCGCGAGTACTCTACAAATCAGGGCTGTATGCAAAAAATTATTTGATTCAGTTTGAATTTGCGGCAGTTATCGTTTGCCATAGAAAAAAAATCTATAGACACACAGACAGACAGACACACACACAGACACTTTTCGGAAAACGACTTTTTTTCATGTTTTGAGTGTAGTAGAATCAGAATCTGCAATAATCTCGAACACGATTTTTTTTGCCATCACCATACTTCCATTCCTTAAGGAATATGGAAGTAAAATTACCCTTGATAAAAAACCGTTGCAGGTAAACTACCCCTTTCCCTTAACCGAGCTTCAGCAAAAACGACAGGTCTTGAGAACTCTACAAATCAGGGCTGTATGCAAAATATTATATGATTTTGTTTGAATTTGCGGCTGTTATAGTTTGCCATACAAAATACCCTTGATAAAACAAAAAATGTGGGTGGTAAACTACCCCTTTCCCTTAAACGATCTTCACCAAAAACAATAGGTCATTAGTACTCAAGAAATCAGAGCTGTATGCAAAAATGTATTTGATTCTGTTTGAATTTGCGGCTCTTATCGTTTGTCATAGAAAATACGCTTGATAAAAAAACGTTGCAGGTAAACTACCCCTTTCCCTTAACCGATCTTCACCAAAATCAGCAGATCTTGAGAACTCTACAATACAGGGCTGTATGCGAAACATTATTTGTTTCTGTTTGAATTTGTGGCTGTTATCGTTTGCCAAACAAACAAAATTACCCTTGCTAAAAAAAAACCGTTGCAGGTAAACTACCCCTTTCCCTCAACCGATCTTCACCAAAAACAATAGGTCTTGAGAACTCTACAATTTAGGGCTGTATGCAAATAATCTTTTGATTCTGTTTGAATTTGCACTGTTATCGTTTGCCATAGGAAATACCCTTGTTAAAACATAAAACGTTACAGTTAAACTACCCCTTTACCTTAACCGATCTTTACCAAAAAAAACAGGTCTTGAGTACTCTACAAATCAGGCCTGTATGCAAAACATTATTTGATTCTGTTTGAATTTGCGGCTGTTATCGTTTGCCATAGAAAATACCCTTGTTAAAAAAACGTTGCAGGTAAACTACCCCTTTCCCACAACCGAACTTCACCAACACAATAGGTCTTGAGAACTCTACAATTTAGGGCTGTATGCAAATAATCTTTTGATTCTGTTTGAATTTGCGGCTGTTATCGTTTGCCATAAGAAATACCCTTGTTAAAACATAAAACGTTTCAGGTAAACTACCCCTTTCCCATAATCCGATCTTTACCAAAAACAATAAGTCTTGAGAACTTTACAATTCAGGGCTGTATGCGAAACATTATTTGATTCTGTTTGAATTTGCGGCTGTTATCGTTTGCCAAACAAACAAATTTCCCTTGATAAAAAAATACCGTTGCAGGTAAACTACCCCTTTCCCTCAACCGATCTTCACCAAAAACAATAGGTCTTGAGAACGCTACAATTTAGGGCAGTATGCAAATAATCTTTTGATTCTGTTTGAATTTGCGGCTGTTATCGTTTGCCATAGGAAATACCCTTGTTAAAACATAAAAAGTTACAGGTAAACTACCCCTTTCCCTTAACCGATCTTCACCAAAAACAATAGGTCTTGAGTACTCTACAAATCAGGCCGGTATGCAAAACATTATTTGATTCTGTTTGAATTTGCGGCTGTTATCGTTTGCCATAGAAAATACCCTTGTTAAAAAAAACGTTGCAGGTAAACTACCCCTTTCCCTCAACCGAACTTCACCAAAAACAATAGGTCTTGAGAACTCTACAATTTAAGGCTGCATGCAAATAATCTTTTGATTCTGTTTGAATTTGCGGCTGTTATCGTTTGCCATAAGAAATACCCTTGTTAAAACATAAAACGTTACAGGTAAACTACCCCTTTCCCTTAACCGATCTTTACCAAAAACAATGAGTCTTGAGAACTCTACAAATCAGGGCTGTATGCAAAATATTATTTGATTCAGTTTGAATTTGCGGCAGTTATCGTTTGCCATAGAAAAAAAATCTACAGACACACAGGCAGACACACACACAGACACTTTTCGGAAAACGACTTTTTTTCATGTTTTGAGTGTAGTAGAATCAGAATCTGCAATAATCTCGAACACGATTTTTTTTGCCATCACCATACTGCCATTCCTTAAGGAATATGGAAGTAAAATTACCCTTGATAAGAAACCTTTGCAGGTAAACTACCCCTTTCCCATAACCGAGCTTCAGCAAAAACGACAGGTCTTGAGAACTCTACAATTCAGTGCTGTATGCAAAATATTATATGATTTTGTTTGAATTTGCGGCTGTTATCGTTTGCCATACAAAATACCCTTGATAAAACAAAAAATGTGGCAGGTAAACTACCCCTTTACCTTAAACGATCTTCACCAAAAACAATAGGTCATTAGTACTCAAGAAATCAGAGCTGTATGCAAAAATGTATTTTATTCTGTTTTTTAATTTGCGGCTCTTATCATTTGCCATAGAAAATACCCTTTTAAAACATAAAACGTTGCAGGTAAACTACCCCTTTCCCTTAACTGATCTTTACCAAAATCAACAGATCGTGAGAACTCTAAAATACAGGGCTGTATGCAAAACATCATTTGATTCTGTTTGAATTTGCGGCTGTTATCGTTTGCCAAACAAACAAATTTACCCTTGATAAAAAAAAACCGTTGCAGGTAAACTACCCCTTTCCCTCAACCGATCTTCACCAAGAACAATAGGTCGCGACTACTCTACAAATCAGGGCTGTATGCTAAATATTATTTGATTCTGTTTGAATTTCCGACTGTTATCGTTTGCCATAGGCAAAAAAATCTACAGACCTACAGACACACACACAGACACTTTTCACAAATATCGGTATGGAGAACCATACATAACTTCCATATTCTAAGATTTATATTTAAAATCATTTTCAGCCAAACAGCCAGGCTGTGTCTTACCTGCCTTTTTATTGCTGTATTAAATGAAAAATATTATATTACATTAAAATGAAAAAATTAAAATTTTATTGCCTGGCAACAAAATTATTTTATTTTTAACAATTACCATTGTTTCAAAAAGTTTAAATAAATTTTCAAGTACTTTACTCTTGTTAAAACGTAAAAGGTTGCAGGTAAACTACCCCTTCCCCTTAACCGATCTTCACCAAAATCGAAAGTCGTTGAGACCTCAACAATTCAGGGACGTATACAAAATATTATTTGATTCTGTTTGAATTTGCGGCTGTTATCGTTTGCCATAGAAAATACGCTTGATAAAAAAACGTTGCAGGTAAACTACCCCTTTCCCTTAACCGACCTTCACCAAAATCAGTAGATCTTTAGAACTCTGCATTTCAGGGCTGTATGCGAAACATTATTTGATTCTGTTTGAATTTGCGGCTGTTATCGCTTGCCAAACAAACAAAATTACCCTTGCTAAAAAAAAAACCGTTGCAGGTAAACTACCCCTTTCCCTCAACCGATCTTCACGAAAAACAATAGGTCTTGAGAACTCTACAATTTAGGGCTGTATGCAAATAATCTTTTGATTCTGTTTGAATTTGCGGCTGTTATCGTTTGCCATAGGAAATACCCTTGTTAAAACATAAAACGTTACAGGTAAACTACCCCTTTCCCTTAACCGATCTTCACCAAAAACAATAGGTCTTGAGTAGTCTACAAATCAGGCCTGTATGCAAAACATTATTTGATTCTGTTTGAATTGCGGCTGTTATCGTTTGCCATAGAAAATACCCTTGTTAAATAACGTTGCAGGTAAACTACCCCTTTCCCTCAACCGAACTTCACCAAAAACAATAGGTCTTGAGAACTCTACAATTTAGGGCTGTATGCAAATAATCTTTTGATTCTGTTTGAATTTGCGGCTGTTATCGTTTGCCATAAGAAATACCCTTGTTAAAACATAAAACGTTACTGGTAAACTACCCCTTTCCCTTAACCGATCTTTACCAAAAACAATAAGTCTTGAGAACTCTACAATTCAGGGCTGTATGCGAAACATTATTTGATTCTGTTTGAATTTGCGGCTGTTATCGTTTGCCAAAAAAAAAAATTTCCCTTGATAAAAAAAAACGTTGCAGGTAAACTACCCCTTTCCCTCAACCGATCTTCACCAAAAAATAAAGGTCGCGAGTACTCTCCAAATCACGGCTGTATACAAAAAATTATTTGATTCAGTTTGAATTTGCGGCAGTTATCGTTTGCCATAAAAAAAAAAATCTACAGACACACAGACAGACACACACACAGACACTTTTCGGAAAACGACTTTTTTTCATGTTTTGAGTGTAGTAGAATCAGAATCTGCAATAATCTCGAACACGATTTTTTTGCCATCACCATACTTCCATTCCTTAAGGAATATGGAAGTAAAATTACCCTTGATAAAAAACCGTTGCAGGTAAACTACCCCCTTCCCTTAACCGAGCTTCAGCAAAAACGACAGGTCTTGAGAACTCTACAATTCAGGGCTGTATGCAAAATATTATATGATTTTGTTTGAATTTGCGGCTGTTATCGTTTGCCATACAAAATACCCTTGATAAAACAAAAAACGTGGCAGGTAAACTACCCCTTTCCCTTAAACGATCTTCACCAAAAACAACAGGTCATTAGTACTCAAGAAATCAGAGCTGTATGCAAAAATGTATTTGATTCTGTTTGAATTTGCGGCTCTTATCATTTGCCATAGAAAATACCCTTTTAAAACATAAAACGTTGCAGGTAAACTACCCCTTTCCCTTAACTGATCTTTACCAAAATCAACAGATCGTGAGAACTCTAAAATACAGGGCTGTATGCAAAACATCATTTGATTCTGTTTGAATTTGCGGCTGTTATCGTTTGCCAAACAAACAAATTTACCCTTGATAAAAAAAAACCGTTGCCGGTAAACTACCCCTTTCCCTCAACCGATCTTCACCAAGAACAATAGGTCGCGAGTACTCTACAAATCAGGGCTGTATGCAAAACATTATTTGATTCTGTTTGAATTTCCGACTGTTATCGTTTGCCATAGGAAAAAAATCTACAGACCTACAGACACACACACAGACACTTTTCAAAAATATCGGTATGGAGAACCATACATGACTTCCATATTCTAAGATTTATATTTAAAATCATTTTCAGCCAAACAGGCAGGCTGTGTCTTACCTGCCTTTTTATTGCTGTATTAAATGAAAAATATTATAATACATTAAAATTCAAAAATTATAATTTTATTGCCTGGCAACAAAATTATTTTATTTTTAACAATTACCATTGTTTCAAAAATTTTAAATCAATTTTCAAGTACTTTACTCTTGTTAAAACGTAAAAGGTTGCCGATAAACTACCCCTTCCC
This sequence comes from Magicicada septendecula, assembly GCA_034769895.1. Lineage (NCBI taxonomy): Eukaryota > Metazoa > Arthropoda > Insecta > Hemiptera > Cicadidae > Magicicada > Magicicada septendecula. The sequence goes on along the minus strand of CM068368.1, from coordinate 235,397,113 downwards.
CTTAACCGATATTCACCAAAATCGAAAGTCATTGAGACCTCTACAATTCAGGGGCGTATGCAAAAAAGTATTTGATTCTGTTTGAATTTGCGGCTGTTATCGTTTGCCATAGAAAATACGCTTGATAAAAAAACGTTGGAGGTAAACTACCCCTTTTCCTTAACCGATCTTCACCAAAATCAGCAGATCTTGAGAACTCTACAATTCAGGGCTGTATGCGAAACATTATTTGATTCTGTTTGAATTTGCGGCTGTTATCGTTTGCCAAACAAACAAAATTACCCTTGCTAAAAAAAAACCGTTGCAGGTAAACTACCCCTTTCCCTCAACCGATCTTCACGAAAAACAATAGGTCTTGAGAACTCTACAATTTAGGGCTGTTTGCAAATAATCTTTTGATTCTGTTTGAATTTGCGGCTGTTATCGTTTGCCATAAGAAATACCCTTGTTATAACATAAAACGTTACAGGTAAACTACCCCTTTCCCTTAACCGATCTTCACCAAAAACAATAGGTCTTGAGTAGTCTACAAATCAGGCCTGTATGCAAAACATTATTTGATTCTGTTTGAATTTGCGGCTGTTATCGTTTGCCATAAAAAATACCCTTGTTAAAAAAACGTTGCCGGTAAACTACCCCTTTCCCTAAACCGAACATCACCAAAAACAAAAGGTCTTGAGAACTCTACAATTTAGGGCTGTATGCAAATAATCTTTTGATTCTGTTTGAATTTGCGGCTGTTATCGTTTGCCATAAGAAATACCCTTGTAAAAACATAAAACGTTACAGGTAAACTACCCCTTTCCCTTAACCGATCTTTACCAAAAACAATAAGTCTTGAGAACTCTACAATTCAGGGCTGTATGCGAAACATTATTTGATTCTGTTTGAATTTGCGGCTGTTATCGTTTGCCAAAAAAAAAAATTTCCCTTGATAAAAAAAAACGTTGCTGGTAAACTACCCCTTTCCCTCAACCGATCTTCACCAAAAAATAAAGGTCGCGAGTACTCTACAAATCACGGCTGTATGCAAAAAATTATTTGATTCAGTTTGAATTTGCGGCAGTTATCGTTTGCCATAAAAAAAATCTACAGACACAGACAGACACACACACAGACACTTTTCGGAAAACGACTTTTTTTCATGTTTTGAGTGTAGTAGAATCAGAATCTGCAATAATCTCGAACACGATTTTTTTTGCCATCACCATACTTCCATTCCTTAAGGAATATGGAAGAAAAATTACCTTTGATAAAAAACCGTTGCAGGTAAACTACCCCCTTCCCTTAACCGAGCTTCAGCAAGAACGACAGGTCTTGAGAACTCGACAATTCAGGGCTGTATGCAAAATATTATATGATTTTGTTTGAATTTCCGGCTGTTATCGTTTGCCATACAAAATACCCTTGATAAAACAAAAAACGTGGCAGGTAAACTACCCCTTTCCCTTAAACGATCTTCACCAAAAACAATAGGTCATTAGTACTCAAGAAATCAGAGCTGTATGCAAAAATGTATTTGATTCTGTTTGAATTTGCGGCTCTTATCATTTGCCATAGAAAATACCCTTTTAAAACATAAAACGTTGCAGGTAAACTACCCCTTTCAATTAACTGATCTTTACCAAAATCAACAGATCGTGAGAACTCTAAAATACAGGGCTGTATGCAAAACATCATTTGATTCTGTTTGAATTTGCGGCTGTTATCGTTTGCCAAACAAACAAATTTACCCTTGATAAAAAAAAACCGTTGCAGGTAAACTACCACTTTCCCTCAAACGATCTTCACCAAGAACAATAGGTCGCGAGTACTCTACAAATCAGGGCTGTATGCAAAACATTATTTGATTCTGTTTGAATTTCCGACTGTTATCGTTTGCCATAGGAAAAAAATCTACAGACCTACAGACACACACACAGACACTTTTCAAAAATATCGGTATGGAGAACCATACATGACTTCCATATTCTAAGATTTATATTTAAAATCATTTTCAGCCAAACAGCCAGGCTGTGTCTTACCTGCCTTTTTATTGCTGTATTAAATGAAAAATATTATAATACATTAAAATGAAAAAATTATAATTTTATTGCCTGGCAACAAAATTATTTTATTTTTAACAATTACCATTGTTTCAAAAATTTTAAATAAATTTTCAAGTACTTTACTCTTGTTAAAACTTAAAAGGTTGCAGGTAAACTACCCCTTCCCCTTAATCGATCTTCACCAAAATCGAAAGCCATTGAGACCTCCACAATTCAGGGGCGTATGCAAAAAAGTATTTGATTCTGTTTGAATTTGCGGCTGTTATCGTTTGCCATAGAAAATACGCTTGATAAAAAAACGTTGGAGGTAAACTACCCCTTTCCCTTAACCGATCTTCACCAAAATCAGCAGATCTTGAGAACTCTAATATTCAGGGCTGTATGCGAAACATTATTTGATTCTGTTTGAATTTGCGGCTGTTATCGTTTGCCAAACAAACAAAATTACCCTTGCTAAAAAAAAACCGTTGCAGGTAAACTACCCCTTTCCCTCAACCGATCTTCACCAAAAACAATAGGTCTTGAGAACTCTACAATTTAGGACTGTATGCAAATAATCTTTTGATTCTGTTTGAATTTGCGGCTGTTATCGTTTGCCATAGGAAATACCCTTGTTAAAACATAAAACGTTACAGGTAAACTACCCCTTTCCCTTAACCGATCTTCACCAAAAACAATAGGTCTTGAGTAGTCTACAAATCAGGCTGTATGCAAAACATTATTTGATTCTGTTTGAATTTGCGGCTGTTATCGTTTGCCATAGAAAATACCCTTGTTAAAAAACCGTTGCAGGTAAACTACCCCTTTCCCTCAACCGAACATCACCAAAAACAAAAGGTCTTGAGAACTCTACAATTTAGGGCTGTATGCAAATAATCTTTTGATTCTGTTTGAATTTGCGGCTGTTATCGTTTGCCATAAGAAATACCCTTGTAAAAACATAAAACGTTACAGGTAAACTACCCCTTTCCCTTAACCGATCTTTACCAAAAACAATAAGTCTTGAGAACTCTACAATTCAGGGTTGTATGCGAAACATTATTTGATTCTGTTTGAACTTGCGGCTGTTATCGTTTGCCAAAAAAAAATTTCCCTTGATAAAAAAAAACGTTGCTGGTAAACTACCCCTTTCCCTCAACCGATCTTCACCAAAAAATAAAGGTCGCGAGTACTCTACAAATCACGGCTGTATGCAAAAAATTATTTGATTCAGTTTGAATTTGCGGCAGTTATCGTTTGCCATAGAAAAACAATCTACAGACACACAGACAGACACACACACAGACACTTTTCGGAAAACGACTTTTTTTCATGTTTTGAGTGTAGTAGAATCAGAATCTGCAATAATCTCGAACACGATTTTTTTTGCCATCACCATACTTCCATTCCTTAAGGAATATGGAAGTAAAATTACCCTTGATAAAAAACCGTTGCAGGTAAACTACCCCCTTCCCTTAACCGAGCTTCAGCAAAAACGACAGGTCTTGAGAACTCTACAATTCAGGGCTGTATGCAAAATATTATATGATTTTGTTTGAATTTGCGGCTGTTATCGTTTGCCATACAAAATACCCTTGATAAAACAAAAAACGTGGCTGGTAAACTACCCCTTTCCCTTAAACGATCTTCACCAAAAACAATAGGTCATTAGTACTCAAGAAATCAGAGCTGTATGCAAAAATGTATTTGATTCTGTTTGAATTTGCGGCTCTTATCATTTGCCATAGAAAATACCCTTTTAAAACATAAAACGTTGCAGGTAAACTACCCCTTTCCCTTAACTGATCATTACCAAAATCAACAGATCGTGAGAACTCTAAAATACAGGGCTGTATGCAAAACATCATTTGATTCTGTTTGAATTTGCGGCTGTTATCGTTTGCCAAACAAACAAATTTACCCTTGATAAAAAAAAAACTGTTGCAGGTAAACTACCACTTTCCCTCAACCGATCTTCACCAAGAACAATAGGTCGCGAGTACTCTACAAATCAGGGCTGTATGCAAAACATTATTTGATTCTGTTTGAATTTCCGACTGTTATCGTTTGCCATAGGAAAAAAATCTACAGACCTACAGACACACACACAGACACTTTTCAAAAATATCGGTATGGAGAACCATACATGACTTCCATATTCTAAGATTTATATTTAAAATCATTTTCAGCCAAACAGCCAGGCTGTGTCTTACCTGCCTTTTTATTGCTGTATTAAATGAAAAATATTATAATACATTAAAATGAAAAAATTATAATTTTATTGCCTGGCAACAAAATTATTTTATTTTTAACAATTACCATTGTTTCAAAAATTTTAAATAAATTTTCAAGTACTTTACTCTTGTTAAAACTTAAAAGGTTGCAGGTAAACTACCCCTTCCCCTTAACCGATCTTCACCAAAATCGAAAGCCATTGAGACCTCCACAATTCAGGGGCGTATGCAAAAAAGTATTTGATTCTGTTTGAATTTGCGGCTGTTATCGTTTGCCATAGAAAATACGCTTGATAAAAAAACGTTGGAGGTAAACTACCCCTTTCCCTTAACCGATCTTCACCAAAATCAGCAGATCTTGAGAACTCTACAATTCAGGGCTGTATGCGAAACATTATTTGATTCTGTTTGAATTTGCGGCTGTTATCGTTTGCCAAACAAACAAAATTACCCTTGCTAAAAAAAAACCGTTGCAGGTAAACTACCCCTTTCCCTCAACCGATCTTCACGAAAAACAATAGGTCTTGAGAACTCTACAATTTAGGCCTGTATGCAAATAATCTTTTGATTCTGTTTGAATTTGCGGCTGTTATCGTTTGCCATAGGAAATACCCTTGTTAAAACATAAAACGTTACAGGTAAACTACCCCTTTCCCTTAACCGATCTTCACCAAAAACAATAGGTCTTGAGTAGTCTACAAATCAGGCCTGTATGCAAAACATTATTTGATTCTGTTTTAATTGCGGCTGTTATCGTTTGCCATAGAAAATACCCTTGTTAAAAAAACGTTGCAGGTAAACTACCCCTTTCCCTTAACCGATCTTTACCAAAAACAATAAGTCTTGAGAACTCTACAATTCAGGGCTGTATGCGAAACATTATTTGATTCTGTTTGAATTTGCGGCTGTTATCGTTTGCCAAAAAAAAAATTTCCCTTGATAAAAAAAACGTTGCAGGTAAACTACCCCTTTCCCTCAACCGATCTTCACCAAAAAATAAAGGTCGCGAGCACTCTACAAATCACGGCTGTATGCAAAAAATTATTTGATTCAGTTTGAATTTGCGGCAGTTATCGTTTGCCATAGAAAAAAAATCTACAGACACACAGACAGACACACACACAGACACTTTTCGGAAAACGACTTTTTTTCATGTTTTGAGTGTAGTAGAATCAGAATCTGCAATAATCTCGAACACGATTTTTTTTGCCATCACCATACTTCCATTCCTTAAGGAATATGGAAGTAAAATTACCCTTGATAAAAAACCGTTGCAGGTAAACTACCCCCTTCCCTTAACCGAGCTTCAGCAAAAACGACAGGTCTTGAGAACTCTACAATTCAGGGCTGTATGCAAAATATTATATGATTTTGTTTGAATTTGCGGCTGTTATCGTTTGCCATACAAAATACCCTTGATAAAACAAAAAACGAGGCTGGTAAACTACCCCTTTCCATTAAACGATCTTCACCAAAAACCATAGGTCATTAGTACTCAAGAAATCAGAGCTGTATGCAAAAATGTATTTGATTCTGTTTGAATTTGCGGCTCTTATCATTTGCCATATAAAATACCCTTTTAAAACATAAAACGTTGCAGGTAAACTACCCCTTTCCCTTAACTGATCTTTACCAAAATCAACAGATCGTGAGAACTCTAACATACAGGGCTGTATGCAAAACATCATTTGATTCTGTTTGAATTTGCGGCTGTTATCGTTTGCCAAACAAACAAATTTACCCTTGATAAAAAAAAACCGTTGCAGGTAAACTACCCCTTTCCATCAACCGATCTTCACCAAGAACAATAGGTCGCGAGTACTCTACAAATCAGGGCTGTATGCAAAACATTATTTGATTCTGTTTGAATTTCCGACTGTTATCGTTTGCCATAGGAAAAAAATCTACAGACCTACAGACACACACACAGACACTTTTCAAAAATATCGGTATGGAGAACCATACATGACTTCCATATTCTAAGATTTATATTTAAAATCATTTTCAGCCAAACAGCCAGGCTGTGTCTTACCTGCCTTTTTATTGCTGTATTAAATGAAAAATATTATAATACATTAAAATTAAAAAATTATAATTTTATTGCCTGGCAACAAAATTATTTTATTTTTAACAATTACCATTGTTTCAAAAATTTTAAATAAATTTTCAAGTACTTTACTCTTGTTAAAACTTAAAAGGTTGCTGGTAAACTACCCCTTCCCCTTAACCGATCTTCACCAAAATCGAAAATCGTTTAGACCTCAACAATTCAGGGGCGTATGCAAAATATTATTTGATTCTGTTTGAATTTGCGGCTGTTATCGTTTGCCATAGAAAATACGCTTGATAAAAAAATGTTGCTGGTAAACTACCCCTTTCCCTTAACCGATCTTCACCAAAATCAGCAGATCTTGAGAACTCTACAATTCAGGGCTGTATGCGAAACATTATTTGATTCTGTTTGAATTTGCGGCTTTTATCGTTTGCCAAACAAACAAAATTACCCTTGCTAAAAAAAAACCGTTGATGGTAAACTACCCCTTTCCCTCAACCGATCTTCACGAAAAACAATAGGTCTTGAGAACTCTACAATTTAGGGCTGTATGCAAATAATCTTTTGATTCTGTTTGAATTTGCGGCTGTTATCGTTTGCCAAACAAACAAAATTACCCTTGCTAAAAAAAAACCGTTGCAGGTAAACTACCCCTTTCCCTCAACCGATCTTCACGAAAAACAATAGGTATTGAGAACTCTACAATTTAGGGCTGTTTGCAAATAATCTTTTGATTCTGTTTGAATTTGCGGCTGTTATCGTTTGCCATAGGAAATACCCTTGTTAAAACATAAAACGTTACAGGTAAACTACCCCTTTCCCTTAACCGATCTTCACCAAAAACAATAGGTCATGAGTAGTCTACAAATCAGGCCTGTATGCAAAACATTATTTGATTCTGTTTGAATTTGCGGCTGTTATCGTTTGCCATAGAAAATACCCTTGTTAAAAAAACGTTGCAGGTAAACTACCCCTTTCCCTCAACCGAACATCACCAAAAACAATAGGTCTTGAGAACTCTACAACTTAGGGCTGTATGCAAATAATCTTTTGATTCTGTTTGAATTTGCGGCTGTTATCGTTTGCCATAAGAAATACCCTTGTAAAAACATAAAACGTTACAGGTAAACTACCCCTTTCCCTTAACCGATCTTTACCAAAAACAAAAAGTCTTGAGAACTCTACAATTCAGGGCTGTATGCGAAACATTATTTGATTCTGTTTGAATTTGCGGCTGTTATCGTTTGCCAAAAAAAAAAATTTCCCTTGATAAAAAAAAATGTTGCAGGTAAACTACCCCTTTCCCTCAACCGATCTTCACCAAAAAATAAAGGTCGCGAGTACTCTACAAATCACGGCTGTATGCAAAAAATTATTTGATTCAGTTTGAATTTGCGGCAGTTATCGTTTGCCATAGAAAAAAAATCTACAGACACACAGACAGACACACACACAGACACTTTTCGGAAAACGACTTTTTTTTCATGTTTTGAGTGTAGTACAATCAGAATCTGCAATAATCTCGAACACGATTTTTTTTGCCATCACCATACTTCCATTCCTTAAGGAATATGGAAGTAAAATTACCCTTGATAAAAAACCGTTGCAGGTAAACTACCCCTTTCCCTTAACCGAGCTTCAGCAAAAACGACAGGTCTTGAGAACTCTACAAGTCAGGGCTGTATGCAAAATATTATATGATTTTGTTTGAATTTGCGGCTGTTATCGTTTGCCATACAAAATACCCTTGATAAAACAAAAAACGTGGCTGGTAAACTACCCCTTTCCCTTAAACGATCTTCACCAAAAACAATAGGTCATTAGTACTCAAGAAATCAGAGCTGTATGCAAAAATGTATTTGATTCTGTTTGAATTTGCGGCTCTTATCATTTGCCATAGAAAATACCCTTTTAAAACATAAAACGTTGCAGGTAAACTACCCCTTTCCCTTAACTGATCTTTACCAAAATCAACAGATCGTGAGAACTCTAAAATACAGGGCTGTATGCAAATCATCATTTGATTCTGTTTGAATTTGCGGCTGTTATCCTTTGCCAAACAAACAAATTTACCCTTGATAAAAAAAAACCGTTGCAGGTAAACTACCACTTTCCCTCAAACGATCTTCACCAAGAACAATAGGTCGCGAGTACTCTACAAATCAGGGCTGTATGCAAAACATTATTTGATTCTGTTTGAATTTCCGACTGTTATCGTTTGCCATAGGAAAAAAATCTACAGACCTACAGACACACACACAGACACTTTTCAAAAATATCGGTATGGAGAACCATACATGACTTCCATATTCTAAGATTTATATTTAAAATCATTTTCAGCCAAACACCCAGGCTGTGTCTTACCTGCCTTTTTATTGCTGTATTAAATGAAAAATATTATAATACATTAAAATGAAAAAATTATAATTTTATTGCCTGGCAACAAAATTATTTTATTTTTAACAATTACCATTGTTTCAAAAATTTTAAATAAATTTTCAAGTACTTTACTCTTGTTAAAACTTAAAAGGTTGCAGGTAAACTACCCCTTCCCCTTAACCGATCTTCACCAAAATCGAAAGTCGTTGAGACCTCTACAATTCAGGGGCGTATGCAAAAAAGTATTTGATTCTGTTTGAATTTGCGGCTGTTATCGTTTGCCATAGAAAATACGCTTGATAAAAAAACGTTGGAGGTAAACTACCCCTTTCCCTTAACCGATCTTCACCAAAATCAGCAGATCTTGAGAACTCTACAATTCAGGGCTGTATGCGAAACATTATTTGATTCTGTTTGAATTTGCGGCTGTTATCGTTTGCCAAACAAACAAAATTACCCTTGCTAAAAAAAAACCGTTGCAGGTAAACTACCCCTTTCCCTCAACCGATCTTCACGAAAAACAATAGGTCTTGAGAACTCTACAATATAGGGCTGTTTGCAAATAATCTTTTGATTCTGTTTGAATTTGCGGCTGTTATCGTTTGCCATAGGAAATACCCTTGTTAAAACATAAAACGTTACAGGTAAACTACCCCTTTCCCTTAACCGATCTTCACCAAAAACAATAGGTCTTGAGTAGTCTACAAATCAGGCTGTATGCAAAACATTATTTGATTCTATTTGAATTTGCGGCTGTTATCGTTTGCCATAGAAAATACCCTTGTTAAAAAAACGTTGCAGGTAAACTACCCCTTTCCCTCAACCGAACATCACCAAAAACAAAAGGTCTTGAGAACTCTACAATTTAGGGCTGTATGCAAATAATCTTTTGATTCTGTTTGAATTTGCGGCTGTTATCGTTTGCCATAAGAAATACCCTTGTAAAAACATAAAAAGTTACAGGTAAACTACCCCTTTCCCTTAACCGATCTTCACCAAAAACAATAGGTCTTGAGTAGTCTACAAATCAGGCTGTATGCAAAACATTATTTGATTCTGTTTGAATTTGCGGCTGTTATCGTTTGCCATAGAAAATACCCTTGTTAAAAAAACGTTGCAGGTAAACTACCCCTTTCCCTTAACCGATCTTTACCAAAAACAATAAGTCTTGAGAACTCTACAATTCAGGGCTGTATGCGAAACATTATTTGATTCTGTTTGAAATTGCGGCTGTTATCGTTTGCCAAAAAAAAAATTTCCCTTGATAAAAAAAACGTTGCAGGTAAACTACCCCTTTCCCTCAACCGATCTTCACCAAAAAATAAAGGTCGCGAGTACTCTACAAATCACGGCTGTATGCAAAAAATTATTTGATTCAGTTTGAATTTGCGGCAGTTATCGTTTGCCATAGAAAAAAAATCTACAGACACACAGACAGACACACACACAGACACTTTTCGGAAAACGACTTTTTTTCATGTTTTGAGTGTAGTAGAATCAGAATCTGCAATAATCTCGAACACGATTTTTTTTGCCATCACCATACTTCCATTCCTTAAGGAATATGGAAGTAAAATTACCCTTGATAAAAAACCGTTGCAGGTAAACTACCCCCTTCCCTTAACCGAGCTTCAGCAAAAACGACAGGTCTTGAGAACTCTACAATTCAGGGCTGTATGCAAAAAATTATTTGATTCAGTTTGAATTTGCGGCAGTTATCGTTTGCCATAAAAAAAAATCTACAGACACACAGACAGACACACACACACACACTTTTCGGAAAACGAATTTTTTCATGTTTTGAGTGTAGTAGAATCAGAATCTGCAATAATCTCGAACACGATTTTTTTTGCCATCACCATACTTCCATTCCTTAAGGAATATGGAAGTAAAATTACCCTTGATAAAAAACCGCTGCTGGTAAACTACCCCTTTCCCTTAACCGAGCTTCAGCAAAAACGACAGGTCTTGAGAACTCTACAATTCAGGGCTGTATGCAAAATATTATATGATTTTGTTTGAATTTGCGGCTGTTATCGTTTGCCAAACAAAATACCCATGATAAAACAAAAAACGTGGCAGGTAAACTACCCCTTTCCCTTAAACGATCTTCACCAAAAACAATAGGTCATTAGTACTCAAGAAATCAGAGCTGTATGCAAAAATGTATTTGATTCTGTTTGAATTTGCGGCTCTTATCATTTGCCATATAAAATACCCTTTTAAAACATAAAACGTTGCAGGTAAACTACCCCTTTCCCTTAACTGATCTTTACCAAAATCAACAGATCGTGAGAACTCTAAAATACAGGGCTGTATGCAAAACATCATTTGATTCTGTTTGAATTTGCGGCTGTTATCGTTTGCCAAACAAACAAATTTACCCTTGATAAAAAAAAACCGTTGCAGGTAAACTACCCCTTTCCATCAACCGATCTTCACCAAGAACAATAGGTCGCGAGTACTCTACAAATCAGGGCTGTATGCAAAACATTATTTGATTCTGTTTGAATTTCCGACTGTTATCGTTTGCCATAGGAAAAAAATCTACAGACCTACAGACACACACACAGACACTTTTCAAAAATATCGGTATGGAGAACCATACATGACTTCCATATTCTAAGATTTATATTTAAAATCATTTTCAGCCAAACAGCCAGGCTGTGTCTTACCTGCCTTTTTATTGCTGTATTAAATGAAAAATATTATAATACATTAAAATGAAAAAATTATAATTTTATTGCCTGGCAACAAAATTATTTTATTTTTAACAATTACCATTGTTTCAAAAATTTTAAATAAATTTTCAAGTACTTTACTCTTGTTAAAACTTAAAAGGTTGCTGGTAAACTACCCCTTCCCCTTAACCGATCTTCACCAAAATCGAAAATCGTTTAGACCTCAACAATTCAGGGGCGTATGCAAAATATTATTTGATTCTGTTTGAATTTGCGGCTGTTATCGTTTGCCATAGAAAATACCCTTGTTAAAAAAACGTTGCCGGTAACCTACCCCTTTCCCTCAACCGAACTTCACCTAAAACAATAGGTCTTGAGAACTCTACAATTTAGGGCTGTATGCAAATAATCTTTTGATTCTGTTTGAATTTGCGGCTGTTATCGTTTGCCATAAGAAATACCCTTGGTAAACATAAAACGTTACAGGTAAACTACCCCTTTCCCTCAACCGACCTTTACCAAAAAAAAAAGTCTTGAGAACTCTACAATTCAGGGCTGTACGCGAAACATTATTTGATTCTGTTTGAATTTGCGGCTGTTATCGTTTGCCAAAAAAAAAAATTTCCCTTGATAAAATAAACCGTTGCAGGTAAACTACCCCTTTCCCTCAACCGATCTTCACCAAAAACAATAGGTCGCGAGTACTCTACAAATCACGGCTGTATGCAAAAAATTATTTGATCAGTTTGAATTTGCGGCAGTTATCGTTTGCCATAAAAAAAAATCTACAGACACACAGACAGACACACACACACACACTTTTCGGAAAACGAATTTTTTCATGTTTTGAGTGTAGTAGAATCAGAATCTGCAATAATCTCGAACACGATTTTTTTTGCCATCACCATACTTCCATTCCTTAAGGAATATGGAAGTAAAATTACCCTTGATAAAAAACCGCTGCTGGTAAACTACCCCTTTCCCTTAACCGAGCTTCAGCAAAAACGACAGGTCTTGAGAACTCTACAATTCAGGGCTGTATGCAAAATATTATATGATTTTGTTTGAATTTGCGGCTGTTATCGTTTGCCATACAAAATACCCATGATAAAACAAAAAACGTGGCAGGTAAACTACCCCTTTCCCTTAAACGATCTTCACCAAAAACAATAGGTCATTAGTACTCAAGAAATCAGAGCTGTATGCAAAAATGTATTTGATTCTGTTTGAATTTGCGGCTCTTATCATTTGCCATAGAAAATACCCTTTTAAAACATAAAACGTTGCAGGTAAACTACCCCTTTCCCTTAACTGATCTTTACCAAAATCAACAGATCGTGAGAACTCTAAAATACAGGGCTGTATGCAAAACATCATTTGATTCTGTTTGAATTTGCGGCTGTTATCGTTTTGCCAAACAAACAAATTTACCCTTGATAAAAAAAAACCGTTGCAGGTAAACTACCCCTTTCCCTCAACCGATCTTCACCAAGAACAATAGGTCGCGAGTACTCTACAAATCAGGGCTGTATGCTAAACATTATTTGATTCTGTTTGAATTTCCGACTGTTATCGTTTGCCATAGGAAAAAAATCTACAGAACTACAGACACACACACAGACACTTTTCAAAAATATCGGTATGGAGAACCATACATGACTTCCATATTCCAAGATTTATATTTAAAATCATTTTCAGCCAAACAGCCAGGCTGTGTCTTACCTGCCTTTTTATTGCTGTATTAAATGAAAAATATTATAATACATTAAAATGAAAAAATTATAATTTTATTGCCTGGCAACAAAATTATTTTATTTTTAACAATTACCATTGTTTCAAAAATTTTAAATAAATTTTCAAGTACTTTACTCTTGTTAAAACTTAAAAGGTTGCAGGTAAACTACCCCTTCCCCTTAACCGATCTTCACCAAAATCGAAAGTCATTGAGACCTCTACAATTCAGGGGCGTATGCAAAAAAGTATTTGATTCCGTTTGAATTTGCGGCTGTTATCGTTTGCCATAGAAAATACGCTTGATAAAAAAACGTTGGAGGTAAACTACCCCTTTCCCTTAACCGATCTTCACCAAAATCAGCAGATCTTGAGAACTCTACAATTCAGGACTGTATGCGAAACATTATTTGATTCTGTTTGAATTTGCGGCTGTTATCGTTTGCCAAACAAACAAAATTACCCTTGCTAAAAAAAAACCGTTGCAGGTAAACTACCCCTTTCCCTCAACCGATCTTCACGAAAAACAATAGGTCTTGAGAACTCTACAATTTAGGGCTGTTTGCAAATAATCTTTTGATTCTGTTTGAATTTGCGGCTGTTATCGTTTGCCATAGGAAATACCCTTGTTAAAACATAAAACGTTACAGGTAAACTACCCCTTTCCCTTAACCGATCTTCACCAAAAACAATAGGTCATGAGTAGTCTACAAATCAGGCCTGTATGCAAAACATTATTTGATTCTGTTTGAATTTGCGGCTGTTATCGTTTGCCATAGAAAATACCCTTGTTAAAAAAACGTTGCAGGTAAACTACCCCTTTCCCTTAACCGATGTTTACCAAAAACAATAAGTCTTGAGAACTCTACAATTCAGGGCTGTATGCGAAACATTATTTGATTCTGTTTGAATTTGCGGCTGTTATCGTTTGCCAAAAAAAAAATTTCCCTTGATAAAAAAAACGTTGCAGGTAAACTACCCCTTTCCCTCAACCGATCTTCACCAAAAAATAAAGGTCGCGAGTACTCTACAAATCACGGCTGTATGCAAAAAATTATTTGATTCAGTTTGAATTTGCGGCAGTTATCGTTTGCCATAGAAAAAAAATCTACAGACACACAGACAGACACACACACAGACACTTTTCGGAAAACGACTTTTTTTCATGTTTTGAGTGTAGTAGAATCAGAATCTGCAATAATCTCGAACACGATTTTTTTTGCCATCACCATACTTCCATTCCTTAAGGAATATGGAAGTAAAATTACCCTTGATAAAAAACCGTTGCAGGTAAACTACCCCCTTCCCTTAACCGAGCTTCAGCAAAAACGACAGGTCTTGAGAACTCTACAATTCAGGGCTGTATGCAAAATATTATATGATTTTGTTTGAATTTGCGGCTGTTATCGTTTGCCATACAAAATACCCTTGATAAAACAAAAAAACGAGGCAGGTAAACTACCCCTTTCACTTAAACGATCTTCACCAAAAACCATAGGTCATTAGTACTCAAGAAATCAGAGCTGTATGCAAAAATGTATTTGATTCTGTTTGAATTTGCGGCTCTTATCATTTGCCATATAAAATACCCTTTTAAAACATAAAACGTTGCAGGTAAACTACCCCTTTCCCTTAACTGATCTTTACCAAAATCAACAGATCGTGAGAACTCTAAAATACAGGGCTGTATGCAAAACATCATTTGATTCTGTTTGAATTTGCGGCTGTTATCGTTTGCCAAACAAACAAATTTACCCTCGATAAAAAAAAACCGTTGCAGGTAAACTACCCCTTTCCATCAACCGATCTTCACCAAGAACAATAGGTCGCGAGTACTCTACAAATCAGGGCTGTATGCAAAACATTATTTGATTCTGTTTGAATTTCCGACTGTTATCGTTTGCCATAGGAAAAAAATCTACAGACCTACAGACACACACACAGACACTTTTCAAAAATATCGGTATGGAGAACCATACATGACTTCCATATTCTAAGATTTATATTTAAAATCATTTTCAGCCAAACAGCCAGGCTGTGTCTTACCTGCCTTTTTATTGCTGTATTAAATGAAAAATATTATAATACATTAAAATTAAAAAATTATAATTTTATTGCCTGGCAACAAAATTATTTTATTTTTAACAATTACCATTGTTTCAAAAATTTTAAATAAATTTTCAAGTACTTTACTCTTGTTAAAACTTAAAAGGTTGCTGGTAAACTACCCCTTCCCCTTAACCGATCTTCACCAAAATCGAAAATCGTTGAGACCTCTACAATTCAGGGGCGTATGCAAAAAAGTATTTGATTCTGTTTGAATTTGCGGCTGTTATCGTTTGCCATAGAAAATACGCTTGATAAAAAAACGTTGGAGGTAAACTACCCCTTTTCCTTAACCGATCTTCACCAAAATCAGCAGATCTTGAGAACTCTACAATTCAGGGCTGTATGCGAAACATTATTTGATTCTGTTTGAATTTGCGGCTGTTATCGTTTGCCAAACAAACAAAATTACCCTTGCTAAAAAAAAACCGTTGCAGGTAAACTACCCCTTTCCCTCAACCGATCTTCACGAAAAACAATAGGTCTTGAGAACTCTACAATTTAGGGCTGTTTGCAAATAATCTTTTGATTCTGTTTGAATTTGCGGCTGTTATCGTTTGCCATAAGAAATACCCTTGTTAAAACATAAAACGTTACAGGTAAACTACCCCTTTCCCTTAACCGATCTTCACCAAAAACAATAGGTCTTGAGTAGTCTACAAATCAGGCCTGTATGCAAAACATTATTTGATTCTGTTTGAATTTGCGGCTGTTATCGTTTGCCATAAAAAATACCCTTGTTAAAAAAACGTTGCTGGTAAACTACCCCTTTCCCTAAACCGAACATCACCAAAAACAAAAGGTCTTGAGAACTCTACAATTTAGGGCTGTATGCAAATAATCTTTTGATTCTGTTTGAATTTGCGGCTGTTATCGTTTGCCATAAGAAATACCCTTGTAAAAACATAAAACGTTACAGGTAAACTACCCCTTTCCCTTAACCGATCTTTACCAAAAACAATAAGTCTTGAGAACTCTACAATTCAGGGCTGTATGCGAAACATTATTTGATTCTGTTTGAATTTGCGGCTGTTATCGTTTGCCAAAAAAAAAATTTCCCTTGATAAAAAAAACGTTGCCGGTAAACTACCCCTTTCCCTCAACCGATCTTCACCAAAAAAGAGGTCGCGAGTACTCTACAAATCACGGCTGTATGCAAAAAATTATTTGATTCAGTTTGAATTTGCGGCAGTTATCGTTTGCCATAGAAAAAAAATCTACAGACACACAGACAGACACACACACAGACACTTTTCGGAAAACGACTTTTTTTCATGTTTTGAGTGTAGTAGAATCAGAATCTGCAATAATCTCGAACACGATTTTTTTTGCCATCACCATACTTCCATTCCTTAAGGAATATGGAAGTAAAATTACCCTTGATAAAAAACCGTTGCTGGTAAACTACCCCCTTCCCTTAACCGAGCTTCAGCAAAAACGACAGGTCTTGAGAACTCTACAATTCAGGGCTGTATGCAAAATATTATATGATTTTGTTTGAATTTGCGGCTGTTATCGTTTGCCATACAAAATACCCTTGATAAAACAAAAAACGAGGCAGGTAAACTACCCCTTTCCCTTAACGATCTTCACCAAAAACAATAGGTCATTAGTACTCAAGAAATCAGAGCTGTATGCAAAAATGTATTTGATTCTGTTTGAATTTGCGGCTCTTATCATTTGCCATAGAAAATACCCTTTTAAAACATAAAACGTTGCAGGTAAACTACCCCTTTCCCTTAACTGATCTTTACCAAAATCAACAGATCGTGAGAACTCTAAAATACAGGGCTGTATGCAAAACATCATTTGATTCTGTTTGAATTTGCGGCTGTTATCGTTTGCCAAACAAACAAATTTACCCTTGATAAAAAAAAACCGTTGCCGGTAAACTACCCCTTTCCATCAACCGATCTTCACCAAGAACAATAGGTCGCGAGTACTCTACAAATCAGGGCTGTATGCAAAACATTATTTGATTCTGTTTGAATTTCCGACTGTTATCGTTTGCCATAGGAAAAAAATCTACAGACCTACAGACACACACACAGACACTTTTCAAAAATATCGGTATGGAGAACCATACATGACTTCCATATTCTAAGATTTATATTTAAAATCATTTTCAGCCAAACAGCCAGGCTGTGTCTTACCTGCCTTTTTATTGCTGTATTAAATGAAAAATATTATAATACATTAAAATTAAAAAATTATAATTTTATTGCCTGGCAACAAAATTATTTTATTTTTAACAATTACCATTGTTTCAAAAATTTTAAATAAATTTTCAAGTACTTTACTCTTGTTAAAACTTAAAAGGTTGCAGGTAAACTACCCCTTCCCCTTAACCGATCTTCACCAAAATCGAAAGTCATTGAGACCTCTACAATTCAGGGGCGTATGCAAAAAAGTATTTGATTCTGTTTGAATTTGCGGCTGTTGTCGTTTGCCATAGAAAATACGCTTGATAAAAAAACGTTGGAGGTAAACTACCCCTTTCCCTTAACCGATCTTCACCAAAATCAGCAGATCTTGAGAACTCTACAATTCAGGGCTGTATGCGAAACATTATTTGATTCTGTTTGAATTTGCGGCTGTTATCGTTTGGGAAATAAACAAAATTACCCTTGCTAAAAAAAAACCGTTGCAGGTAAACTACCCCTTTCCCTCACCGATCTTCACGAAAAACAATAGGTCTTGAGAACTCTACAATTTAGGGCTGTATGCAAATAATCTTTTGATTCTGTTGGAATTTGCGGCTGTTATCGTTTGCCATAGGAAATACCCTTGTTAGAACATAAAACGTTACAGGTAAACTACCCCTTTCCCTTAACCGATCTTCACCAAAAACAATAGGTCTTGAGTAGTCTACAAATCAGGCCTGTATGCAAAACATTATTTGATTCTGTTTGAATTGCGGCTGTTATCGTTTGCCATAGAAAATACCCTTGTTAAAAAAACGTTGCAGGTAAACTACCCCTTTCCCTCAACCGAACTTCACCAAAAACAATAGGTCTTGAGAACTCTACAATCTAGGGCTGTATGCAAATAATCTTTTGATTCTGTTTGAATTTGCGGCTGTTATCGTTTGCCATAAGAAATACCCTTGTTAAAACATAAAACGTTACAGGTAAACTACCCCTTTCCCTTAACCGATCTTTACCAAAAACAATAAGTCTTGAGAACTCTACAATTCAGGGCTGTATGCGAAACATTATTTGATTCTGTTTGAATTTGCGGCTGTTATCGTTTGCCAAAAAAAAAATTTCCCTTGATAAAAAAAACGTTGCCGGTAAACTACCCCTTTCCCTCAACCGATCTTCACCAAAAAAGAGGTCGCGAGTACTCTACAAATCACGGCTGTATGCAAAAAATTATTTGATTCAGTTTGAATTTGCGGCAGTTATCGTTTGCCATAGAAAAAAAATCTACAGACACACAGACAGACACACACACAGACACTTTTCGGAAAACGACTTTTTTTCATGTTTTGAGTGTAGTAGAATCAGAATCTGCAATAATCTCGAACACGATTTTTTTTGCCATCACCATATTTCCATTCCTTAAGGAATATGGAAGTAAAATTACCCTTGATAAAAAACCGTTGCAGGTAAACTACCCCCTTCCCTTAACCGAGCTTCAGCAAAAACGACAGGTCTTGAGAACTCTACAATTCAGGGCTGTATGCAAAATATTATATGATTTTGTTTGAATTTGCGGCTGTTATCGTTTGCCATACAAAATACCCTTGATAAAACAAAAAACGAGGCAGGTAAACTACCCCTTTCCCATAACGATCTTCACCAAAAACAATAGGTCATTAGTACTCAAGAAATCAGAGCTGTATGCAAAAATGTATTTGATTCTGTTTGAATTTGCGGCTCTTATCATTTGCCATAGAAAATACCCTTTTAAAACATAAAACGTTGCAGGTAAACTACCCCTTTCCCTTAACTGATCTTTACCAAAATCAACAGATCGTGAGAACTCTAAAATACAGGGCTGTATGCAAAACATCATATGATTCTGTTTGAATTTGCGGTTGTTATCGTTTGCCAAACAAACAAATTTACCCTTGATAAAAAAAAACCGTTGCAGGTAAACTACCCCTTTCCCTCAACCGATCTTCACCAAGAACAATAGGTCGCGAGTACTCTACAAATCAGGGCTGTATGCAAAACATTATTTGATTCTGTTTGAATTTCCGACTGTTATCGTTTGCCATAGGAAAAAAATCTACAGACCTACAGACACACACAGACACTTTTCAAAAATATCGGTATGGAGAACCATACATGACTTCCATATTCTAAGATTTATATTTAAAATCATTTTCAGCCAAACAGCCAGGCTGTGTCTTACCTGCCTTTTTATTGCTGTATTAAATGAAAAATATTATAATACATTAAAATGAAAAAATTATAATTTTATTGCCTGGCAACAAAATTATTTTATTTTTAACAATTACCATTGTTTCAAAAATTTTAAATAAATTTTCAAGTACTTTACTCTTGTTAAAACTTAAAAGGTTGCCGGTAAACTACCCCTTCCCCTTAACCGATCTTCACCAAAATCGAAAGTCATTGAGACCTCTACAATTCAGGGGCGTATGCAAAAAAGTATTTGATTCTGATTGAATTTGCGGCTGTTGTCGTTTGCCATATAAAATACGCTTGATAAAAAAACGTTGGAGGTAAGCTACCCCTTTCCCTTAACCGATCTTCACCAAAATCAGCAGATCTTGAGAACTCTACAATTCAGGGCTGTATGCGAAACATTATTTGATTCTGTTTGAATTTGCGGCTGTTATCGTTTGGGAAATAAACAAAATTACCCTTGCAAAAAAAAAACCGTTGCAGGTAAACTACCCCTTTCCCTCACCGATCTTCACGAAAAACAATAGGTCTTGAGAACTCTACAATTTAGGGCTGTATGCAAATAATCTTTTGATTCTGTTTGAATTTGTGGCTGTTATCGTTTGCCATAGGAAATACCCTTGTTAAAACATAAAACGTTACAGGTAAACTACCCCTTTCCCTTAACCGATCTTCACCAAAAACAACAGGTATTGAGTACTCTACAAATCATGCCTGTATGCAAAACATTATTTGATTCTGTTTGAATTTGCGGCTGTTATCGTTTGCCATAGAAAATACCCTTGTTAAAAAAACGTTGCCGGTAAACTACCCCTTCCCCTTAACCGATCTTCACCAAAATCGAAAGTCATTGAGACCTCTACAATTCAGGGGCGTATGCAAAAAAGTATTTGATTCCGTTTGAATTTGCGGCTGTTATCGTTTGCCATAGAAAATACGCTTGATAAAAAAACGTTGGAGGTAAACTACCCCTTTCCCTTAACCGATCTTCACCAAAATCAGCAGATCTTGAGAACTCTACAATTCAGGACTGTATGCGAAACATTATTTGATTCTGTTTGAATTTGCGGCTGTTATCGTTTGGGAAATAAACAAAATTACCCTTGCTAAAAAAAAACCGTTGCAGGTAAACTACCCCTTTCCCTCACCGATCTTCACGAAAAACAATAGGTCTTGAGAACTCTACAATTTAGGGCTGTATGCAAATAATCTTTTGATTCTGTTGGAATTTGCGGCTGTTATCGTTTGCCATAGGAAATACCCTTGTTAGAACATAAAACGTTACAGGTAAACTACCCCTTTCCCTTAACCGATCTTCACCAAAAACAATAGGTCATGAGTAGTCTACAAATCAGGCCTGTATGCAAAACATTATTTGATTCTGTTTGAATTTGCGGCTGTTATCGTTTGCCATAGAAAATACCCTTGTTAAAAAAACGTTGCAGGTAAACTACCCCTTTCCCTCAACCGAACATCACCAAAAACAATAGGTCTTGAGAACTCTACAATTTAGGGCAGTATGCAAATAATCTTTTGATTCTGTTTGAATTTGCGGCTGTTATCGTTTGCCATAAGAAATACCCTTGTAAAAACATAAAACGTTGCCGGTAAACTACCCCTTTCCCTCAACCGATCTTCACCAAAAAATAAAGGTCGCGAGTACTCTACAAATCACGGCTGTATGCAAAAAATTATTTGATTCAGTTTGAATTTGCGGCAGTTATCGTTTGCCATAGAAAAAAAATCTACAGACACACAGACAGACACACACACAGACACTTTTCGGAAAACGACTTTTTTTTTCATGTTTTGAGTGTAGTACAATCAGAATCTGCAATAATCTCGAACACGATTATTTTGCCATCACCATACTTCCATTCCTTAAGGAATATGGAAGTAAAATTACCCTTGATAAAAAACCGTTGCAGGTAAACTACCCCCTTCCCTTAACCGAGCTTCAGCAAAAACGACAGGTCTTGAGAACTCTACAATTCAGGGCTGTATGCAAAATATTATATGATTTTGTTTGAATTTGCGGCTGTTATCGTTTGCCATACAAAATACCCTTGATAAAACAAAAAACGTGGCAGGTAAACTACCCCTTTCCCTTAAACGATCTTCACCAAAAACAATAGGTCATTAGTACTCAAGAAATCAGAGCTGTATGCAAAAATGTATTTGATTCTGTTTGAATTTTCGGCTCTTATCATTTGCCATAGAAAATACCCTTTTAAAACATAAAACGTTGCTGGTAAACTACCCCTTTCCCTTAACTGATCTTTACCAAAATCAACAGATCGTGAGAACTCTAAAATACAGGGCTGTATGCAAAACATCATTTGATTCTGTTTGAATTTGCGGCTGTTATCGTTTGCCAAACAAACAAATTTACCCTTGATAAAAAAAAACCGTTGCAGGTAAACTACCACTTTCCCTCAAACGATCTTCACCAAGAACAATAGGTCGCGAGTACTCTACAAATCAGGGCTGTATGCAAAACATTATTTGATTCTGTTTGAATTTCCGACTGTTATCGTTTGCCAAAGGAAAAAAATCTACAGACCTACAGACACACACACAGACACTTTTCAAAAATATCGGTATGGAGAACCATACATGACTTCCATATTCTAAGATTTATATTTAAAATCATTTTCAGCCAAACAGCCAGGCTGTGTCTTACCTGCCTTTTTATTGCTGTATTAAATGAAAAATATTATAATACATTAAAATGAAAAAATTATAATTTTATTGCCTGGCAACAAAATTATTTTATTTTTAACAATTACCATTGTTTCAAAAATTTTAAATAAATTTTCAAGTACTTTACTCTTGTTAAAACTTAAAAGGTTGCTGGTAAACTACCCCTTCCCCTTAACCGATCTTCACCAAAATCGAAAGTCGTTGAGACCTCTGCAAATCAGGGGCGTATGCAAAAAAGTATTTGATTCTGTTTGAATTGGCGGCTGTTATCGTTTGCCATAGAAAATACGCTTGATAAAAAAACGTTGGAGGTAAACTACCCCTTTCCCTTAACCGATCTTCACCAAAATCAGCAGATCTTGAGAACTCTACAATTCAGGGCTGTATGCGAAACATTATTTGATTCTGTTTGAATTTGCGGCTGTTATCGTTTGCCAAACAAACAAAATTACCCTTGCTAAAAAAAAACCGTTGCAGGTAAACTACCCCTTTCCCTCAACCGATCTTCACGAAAAACAATAGGTCTTGAGAACTCTACAATTTAGGGCTGTTTGCAAATAATCTTTTGATTCTGTTTGAATTTGCGGCTGTTATCGTTTGCCATAAGAAATACCCTTGTTAAAACATAAAACGTTACAGGTAAACTACCCCTTTCCCTTAACCGATCTTCACCAAAAACAATAGGTCTTGAGTAGTCTACAAATCAGGCCTGTATGCAAAACATTATTTGATTCTGTTTGAATTTGCGGCTGTTATCGTTTGCCATAAAAAATACCCTTGTTAAAAAAACGTTGCAGGTAAACTACCCCTTTCCCTAAACCGAACATCACCAAAAACAAAAGGTCTTGAGAACTCTACAATTTAGGGCTGTATGCAAATAATCTTTTGATTCTGTTTGAATTTGCGGCTGTTATCGTTTGCCATAAGAAATACCCTTGTAAAAACATAAAACGTTACAGGTAAACTACCCCTTTCCCTTAACCGATCTTTACCAAAAACAATAAGTCTTGAGAACTCTACAATTCAGGGCTGTATGCGAAACATTATTTGATTCTGTTTGAATTTGCGGTTGTTATCGTTTGCCAAAAAAAAAAATTTCCCTTGATAAAAAAAAACGTTGCAGGTAAACTACCCCTTTCCCTCTACCGATCTTCACCAAAAAATAAAGGTCGCGAGTACTCTACAAATCACGGCTGTATGCAAAAAATTATTTGATTCAGTTTGAATTTGCGGCAGTTATCGTTTGCCATAGGAAAAAAATCTACAGACACACAGACAGACACACACAGACACTTTTCGGAAAACGACTTTTTTTCATGTTTTGAGTGTAGTAGAATCAGAATCTGCAATAATCTCGAACACGATTTTTTTTGCCATCACCATACTTCCATTCCTTAAGGAATATGGAAGTAAAATTACCCTTGATAAAAAACCGTTGCAGGTAAACTACCCCCTTCCCTTAACCGAGCTTCAGCAAAAACGACAGGTCTTGAGAACTCTACAATTCAGGGCTGTATGCAAAATATTATATGATTTTGTTTGAATTTGCGGCTGTTATCGTTTGCCATACAAAATACCCTTGATAAAACAAAAAACGAGGCAGGTAAACTACCCCTTTCCCTTAAACGATCTTCACCAAAAACCATAGGTCATTAGTACTCAAGAAATCAGAGCTGTATGCAAAAATGTATTTGATTCTGTTTGAATTTGCGGCTCTTGTCATTTGCCATATAAAATACCCTTTTAAAACATAAAACGTTGCAGGTAAACTACCCCTTTCCCTTAACTGATCTTTACCAAAATCAACAGATCGTGAGAACTCTAAAATACAGGGCTGTATGCAAAACATCATTTGATTCTGTTTGAATTTGCGGCTGTTATCGTTTGCCAAACAAACAAATTTACCCTTGATAAAAAAAAACCGTTGCCGGTAAACTACCCCTTTCCATCAACCGATCTTCACCAAGAACAATAGGTCGCGAGTACTCTACAAATCAGGGCTGTATGCAAAACATTATTTGATTCTGTTTGAATTTCCGACTGTTATCGTTTGCCATAGGAAAAAAATCTACAGACCTACAGACACACACACAGACACTTTTCAAAAATATCGGTATGGAGAACCATACATGACTTCCATATTCTAAGATTTATATTTAAAATCATTTTCAATCAAACAGCCAGGCTGTGTCTTACCTGCCTTTTTATTGCTGTATTAAATGAAAAATATTATAATACATTAAAATTAAAAAATTATAATTTTATTGCCTGGCAACAAAATTATTTTATTTTTAACAATTACCATTGTTTCAAAAATTTTAAATAAATTTTCAAGTACTTTACTCTTGTTAAAACTTAAAAGGTTGCAGGTAAACTACCCCTTCCCCTTAACCGATCTTCACCAAAATCGAAAGTCATTGAGACCTCTACAATTCAGGGGCGTATGCAAAAAAGTATTTGATTCTGTTTGAATTTGCGGCTGTTGTCGTTTGCCATAGAAAATACGCTTGATAAAAAAACGTTGGAGGTAAACTACCCCTTTCCCTTAACCGATCTTCACCAAAATCAGCAGATCTTGAGAACTCTACAATTCAGGGCTGTATGCGAAACATTATTTGATTCTGTTTGAATTTGCGGCTGTTATCGTTTGGGAAATAAACAAAATTACCCTTGCTAAAAAAAAACCGTTGCAGGTAAACTACCCCTTTCCCTTAACCGATCTTCACCAAAATCAGCAGATCTTGAGAACTCTACAAATCAGGGCTCTATGCAAAACATTATTTGATTCTGTTTGAATTTGCGGCTTTTTTCGTTTGCCATAGAAAATAAAACGTAAAAGGTTGCTGGTAAACTACCCCTTCCCCTTAACCGATCTTCACCAAAAACAATAGGTCTTGAGTACTCTACAAATCAGGACTGTATGCAAAACATTATTTGATTCTGTTTGAATTTGCGGCTGTTATCGTTTGCCATATAAAATACCCTTGTTAAAAAAACGTTGCAGGTAAACTACCCCTTTCCCTCAACCGATCTTCACCAAAAACAATAGGTCTTGAGAAATCTACAATTCAGGGCTGTATGGGAAACATTATTTGATTCTGTTTGAATTTGTGGCTGTTATCGTTTGCCAAAAAAAAAAAAATTTCCCTTGATAAAAAAAACCGTTGCAGGTAAACTACCCCTTCCCCTCAACCGATCTTCACCAAAAACAATAGGTCGCGAGTACTCTACAAATCAGGGCTGTATGCAAACAATTATTTGATTCTGTTTGAATTTGCGGCAGTTGTCGTTTGCCATAGAAAATACGCATGATAAAAAACGTTGCTGGTAAACTACCCCTTCCCCTCAACCGATCTTCACCAAAAACAATAGGTCTTGAGTACTCTACAAATCAGGGCTGTATGCAGAAAATTATTTGATTCTCTTTGAATTTGCGGCTGTTATCGTTTGCCATAGGAAATACCCTTGTTAAAAAAACGTTGTAGGTAAACTACCCCTTTCCCTTAACCGATCTTCACCAAAAACAAAACGTATTGAGAACTCTACAATCTAGGGCTGTATGCAAATAATCTTTTCATTCTGTTTGAATTTGCGGCTGTTATCGTTTGCCATAGGAAATACCCTTGTTAAAACATAAAACGTTACAGGTAAACTACCCCTTTCCCTTAACCGATCTTCACCAAAAACAATAGGTCTTGAGAACTCTACAATTCAGGGCTGTATGCGAAACATTATTTGATTCTGTTTGAATTTGCGGCTGTTATCGTTTGCCAAACAAACAAAATTTCCCTTGCTAAAAAAAAACCGTTGCAGGTAAACTACCCCTTTCCCTCAATCGATCTTCACCAAAAACAATAGGTCGCGAGAACTCTGCAAAACCGGGCTGTATGCAAAAAATTATTTGATTCTGTTTGAATTTGCGGCAGTTATCGTTTGCCATAGAAAAAAAATCTACAGACAGACAGACAGACAGACAGACACACAGACAGACACACAGACACTTTTCGGAAAACGACTTTTTTTCATGTTTTGAGTGTAGTAGAATCAGAATCTGCAATAATCTCGAACACGATTTTTTTTGCCATCACCATACTTCCATTCCTTAAGGAATATGGAAGTAAAATACCCTTGATAAAAAACCGTTGCAGGTAAACTACCCCCTTCCCTTAACCGAGCTTCAGCAAAAACGACAGGTCTTGAGAACTCTACAATTCAGGGCTGTATGCAAAATATTATATGATTTTGTTTGAATTTCCGGCTGTTATCGTTTGCCATACAAAATACCCTTGATAAAACAAAAAACGTGGAAGGTAAACTACCCCTTTCCCTTAAACGATCTTCACCAAAAACAATAGGTCATTAGTACTCAAGAAGTCAGAGCTGTATGCAAAAATGTATTTGATTCTGTTTGAATTTGCGGCTCTTATCATTTGCCATAGAAAATACCCTTTTAAAACATAAAACGTTGCAGGTAAACTACCCCTTTCCCTTAACTGATCTTTACCAAAATCAACAGATCGTGAGAACTCTAAAATACAGGGCAGTATGCAAAACATCATTTGATTCTGTTTGAATTTGCGGCTGTTATCGTTTGCCAAACAAACAAATTTACCCTTGATAAAAAAAAACCGTTGCAGGTAAACTACCCCTTTCCCTCAACCGATCTTCACCAAGAACAATAGGTCGCGAGTACTCTACAAATCAGGGCTGTATGCAAACATTATTTGATTCTGTTTGAATTTCCGACTGTTATCGTTTGCCATAGGAAAAAAATCTACAGACCTACAGACACACACACAGACACTTTTCAAAAATATCGGTATGGAGAACCATACATGACTTCCATATTCTAAGATTTATATTTAAAATCATTTTCAGCCAAACAGCCAGGCTGTGTCTTACCTGCCTTTTTATTGCTGTATTAAATGAAAAATATTATATTACATTAAAATGAAAAAATTAAAATTTTATTGCCTGGCAACAAAATTATTTTATTTTTAACAATTACCATTGTTTCAAAAAGTTTAAATAAATTTTCAAGTACTTTACTCTTGTTAAAACGTAAAAGGTTGCAGGTAAACTACCCCTTTCCCTTAACCGATCTTCACCAAAAACAACAGGTCTTGAGTACTCTACAAATCAGGCCTGTATGCAAAACATTATTTGATTCTGTTTGAATTTGCGGCTGTTATCGTTTGCCATAGAAAATACGCTTGATAAAAAAACGTTGCAGGTAAACTACCCCTTTCCCTTAACCGATCTTCACCAAAATCAGCAGATCTTGAGAACTCTACAATTCTGGGCTGTATGCGAAACATTATTTGATTCTGTTTGAATTTGCGGCTGTTATCGTTTGCCATAGGAAATACCCTTGTTAAAACATAAAACGTTACAGGTAAACTACCCCTTTCCCTTAACCGATCTTCACCAAAAACAACAAGTCTTGAGTACTCTACAAATCAGGCCTGTATGCAAAACATTATTTGATTCTGTTTGAATTTGCGGCTGTTATCGTTTGCCATAGAAAATACCCTTGTTAAAAAAACGTTGCTGGTAAACTACCCCTTTCCCTCAACCGACCTTCACCTAAAACAATAGGTCTTGAGAACTCTACAATTTAGGGCTGTATGCAAATAATCTTTTGATTCTGTTTGAATTTGCGGCTGTTATCGTTTGCCATAAGAAATACCCTTGTTAAAACATAAAACGTTACAGGTAAACTACCCCTTTCCCTTAACCGACCTTTACCAAAAACAATAAGTCTTGAGAACTCTACAATTCAGGGCTGTATGCGAAACATTATTTGATTCTGTTTGAATTTGCGGCTGTTATCGTTTGCCAAAAAAAAAATTTCCTTTGATAAAATAAACCGTTGCAGGTAAACTACCCCTTTCCCTCAACCGATCTTCACCAAAAACAATAGGTCGCGAGTACCCTACAAATCACGGCTGTATGCAAAAAATTATTTGATTCAGTTTGAATTTGCGGCAGTTATCGTTTGCCATAAAAAAAAATCTACAGACACACAGACAGACACACACACACACACTTTTCGGAAAACGAATTTTTTCATGTTTTGAGTGTAGTAGAATCAGAATCTGCAATAATCTCGAACACGATTTTTTTTGCCATCACCATACTTCCATTCCTTAAGGAATATGGAAGTAAAATTACCCTTGATAAAAAACCGCTGCTGGTAAACTACCCCTTTCCCTTAACCGAGCTTCAGCAAAAACGACAGGTCTTGAGAACTCTACAATTCAGGGCTGTATGCAAAATATTATATGATTTTGTTTGAATTTGTGGCTGTTATCGTTTGCCATACAAAATACCCTTGATAAAACAAAAAACGTGGCAGGTAAACTACCCCTTTCCCTTAAACGATCTTCACCAAAAACAACAGGTCATTAGTACTCAAAAAATCAGAGCTGTATGCAAAAATGTATTTGATTCTGTTTGAATTTGCGGCTCTTATCATTTGCCATAGAAAATACCCTTTTAAAACATAAAACGTTGCTGGTAAACTACCCCTTTCCCTTAACTGATCTTTACCAAAATCAACAGATCGTGAGAACTCTAAAATACAGGGCTGTATGCAAAACATCATTTGATTCTGTTTGAATTTGCGGCTGTTATCGTTTGCCAAACAAACAAATTTACCCTTGATAAAAAAAAACCGTTGCAGGTAAACTACCCCTTTCCCTCAACCGATCTTCACCAAGAACAATAGGTCGCGAGTACTCTACAAATCAGGGCTGTATGCAAAACATTATTTGATTCTGTTTGAATTTCGGACTGTTATCGTTTGCCACAGGAAAAAAATCTACAGACCTACAGACACACACACAGACACTTTTCAAAAATATCGGTATGGAGAACCATACATGACTTCCATATTCTAAGATTTATATTTAAAATCATTTTCAGCCAAACAGCCAGGCTGTGTCTTACCTGCCTTTTTATTGCTGTATTAAATGAAAAATATTATAATACATTAAAATGAAAAAATTATAATTTTATTGCCTGGCAACAAAATTTTTTTATTTTTAACAATTACCATTGTTTCAAAAATTTTAAATAAATTTTCAAGTACTTTACTCTTGTTAAAACTTAAAAGGTTGCAGGTAAACTACCCCTTCCCCTTAACCGATCTTCACCAAAATCGAAAGCCATTGAGACCTCTACAATACAGGGGCGTATGCAAAAAAGTATTTGATTCTGTTTGAATTTGCGGCTGTTATCGTTTGCCATAAAAAATACGCTTGATAAAAAAACGTTGGAGGTAAACTACCCCTTTCCCTTAACCGATCTTCACCAAAATCAGCAGATCTTGAGAACTCTACAATTCAGGGCTGTATGCGAAACATTATTTGATTCTGTTTGAATTTGCGGCTGTTATCGTTTGCCAAACAAACAAAATTACCCTTGCTAAAAAAAAACCGTTGCAGGTAAACTACCCCTTTCCCTCAACCGATCTTCACGAAAAACAACAGGTCTTGAGAACTCTACAATTTAGGGCTGTATGCAAATAATCTTTTGATTCTGTTTGAATTTGCGGCTGTTATCGTATGCCATAGGAAATACCCTTGTTAAAACATAAAACGTTACAGGTAAACTACCCCTTTCCCTTAACCGATCTTCACCAAAAACAACAGATCTTGAGTAGTCTACAACTCAGGCCTGTATGCAAAACATTATTTGATTCTGTTTGAATTTGCGGCTGTTATCGTTTGCCATAGAAAATACCCTTGTTAAAAAAACGTTGCAGGTAAACTACCCCTTTCCCTCAACCGAACTTCACCAAAAACAATAGGTCTTGAGAACTCTACAATTTAGGGCTGTATGCAGATAATCTTTTGATTCTGTTTGAATTTGCGGCTGTTATCGTTTGCCATAAGAAATACCCTTGTTAAAACATAAAACGTTACAGGTAAACTACCCCTTTCCCTTAACCGATCTTTACCAAAAACAATAAGTCTTGAGAACTCTACAATTCAGGGCTGTATGCGAAACATTATTTGATTCTGTTTGAATTTGCGGCTGTTATCGTTTGCCAAAAAAAAAAATTTCCCTTGATAAAAAAAAACGTTGCAGGTAAACTACCCCTTTCCCACAACCGATCTTCACCAAAAAATAAAGGTCGCGAGTACTCTACAAATCACGGCTGTATGCAAAAAATTATTTGTTTCAGTTTGAATTTGCGGCAGTTATCGTTTGCCATAGAAAAAAAATCTACAGACACACAGACAGACACACACACAGACACTTTTCGGAAAACGACTTTTTTTCATGTTTTGAGTGTAGTAGAATCAGAATCTGCAATAATCTCGAACACGATTTTTTTTGCCATCACCATACTTCCATTCCTTAAGGAATATGGAAGTAAAATTACCCTTGATAAAAAACCGTTGCAGGTAAACTACCCCCTTCCCTTAACCGAGCTTCAGCAAAAACGACAGGTCTTGAGAACTCTACAATTCAGGGCTGTATGCAAAATATTATATGATTTTGTTTGAATTTCCGGCTGTTATCGTTTGCCATACAAAATACCCTTGTTAAAACAAAAAACGTGGCAGGTAAACTACCCCTTTCCCTTAAACGATCTTCACCAAAAACAATAGGTCATTAGTACTCAAGAAATCAGAGCTGTATGCAAAAATGTATTTGATTCTGTTTGAATTTGCGGCTCTTATCATTTGCCATAGAAAATACCCTTTTAAAACATAAAACGTTGCAGGTAAACTACCCCTTTCCCTTAACTGATCTTTACCAAAATCAACAGATCGTGAGAACTCTAAAATACAGCGCTGTATGCAAAACATCATTTGATTCTGTTTGAATTTGCGGCTGTTATCGTTTGCCAAACAAAAAAATTTACCCTTGATAAAAAAAAACCGTTGCAGGTAAACTACCCCTTTCCCTCAACCGATCTTCACCAAGAACAATAGGTCGCGAGTACTCTACAAATCAGGGCTGTATGCAAACATTATTTGATTCTGTTTGAATTTCCGACTGTTATCGTTTGCCATAGGAAAAAAATCTACAGACCTACAGACACACACACAGACACTTTTCAAAAATATCGGTATGGAGAACCATACATGACTTCCATATTCTAAGATTTATATTTAAAATCATTTTCAGCCAAACAGCCAGGCTGTGTCTTACCTGCCTTTTTATTGCTGTATTAAATGAAAAATATTATATTACATTAAAATGAAAAAATTAAAATTTTATTGCCTGGCAACAAAATTATTTTATTTTTAACAATTACCATTGTTTCAAAAAGTTTAAATAAATTTTCAAGTACTTTACTCTTGTTAAAACGTAAAAGGTTGCAGGTAAACTACCCCTTCCCCTTAACCGATCTTCACCAAAATCGAAAGTCGTTGAGACCTCTACAATTCAGGGGCGTATGCAAAAAATTATTTGATTCTGTTTGAATTTGCGGCTGTTATCGTTTGCCATAGAAAATACGCTTGATAAAAAAACGTTGCAGGTAAACTACCCCTTTCCCTTAACCGATCTTCACCAAAATCAGCAGATCTTGAGAACTCTACAATTCTGGGCTGTATGCGAAACATTATTTGATTCTGTTTGAATTTGCGGCTGTTATCGTTTGCCATAGGAAATACCCTTGTTAAAACATAAAACGTTACAGGTAAACTACCCCTTTCCCTTAACCGATCTTCACCACAAACAATAGGTCTTGAGTACTCTACAAATCAGGCCTGTATGCAAAAAAAAATTTGATTCTGTTTGAATTTGCGGCTGTTATCGTTTGCCATAAAAAATACCCTTGTTAAAAAAACGTTGCTGGTAAACTACCCCTTTCCCTCAACCGAACTTCACCTAAAACAATAGGTCTTGAGAACTCTACAATTTAGGGCTGTATGCAAATAATCTTTTGATTCTGTTTGAATTTGCGGCTGTTATCGTTTGCCATAAGAAATACCCTTGTTAAAACATAAAACGTTACAGGTAAACTACCCCTTTCCCTTAACCGACCTTTACCAAAAACAATAAGTCTTGAGAACTCTACAATTCAGGGCTGTATGCGAAACATTATTTGATTCTGTTTGAATTTGCGGCTGTTATCGTTTGCCAAAAAAAAAATTTCCCTTGATAAAATAAACCGTTGCTGGTAAACTACCCCTTTCCCTCAACCGATCTTCACCAAAAACAATAGGTCGCGAGTACTCTACAAATCACGGCTGTATGCAAAAAATTATTTGATTCAGTTTGAATTTGCGGCAGTTATCGTTTGCCATAAAAAAAAATCTACAGACACACAGACAGACACACACACACACACTTTTCGGAAAACGAATTTTTTCATGTTTTGAGTGTAGTAGAATCAGAATCTGCAATAATCTCGAACACGATTTTTTTTGCCATCACCATACTTCCATTCCTTAAGGAATATGGAAGTAAAATTACCCTTGATAAAAAACCGCTGCAGGTAAACTACCCCTTTCCCTTAACCGAGCTTCAGCAAAAACGACAGGTCTTGAGAACTCTACAATTCAGGGCTGTATGCAAAATATTGTATGATTTTGTTTGAATTTGTGGCTGTTATCGTTTGCCATACAAAATACCCTTGATAAAACAAAAAACGTGGCAGGTAAACTACCCCTTTCCCTTAAACGATCTTCACCAAAAACAATAGGTCATTAGTACTCAAGAAATCAGAGCTGTATGCAAAAATGTATTTGATTCTGTTTGAATTTGCGGCTCTTATCATTTGCCATAGAAAATACCCTTTTAAAACATAAAACGTTGCAGGTAAACTACCCCTTTCCCTTAACTGATCTTTACCAAAATCAACAGATCGTGAGAACTCTAAAATACAGGGCTGTATGCAAAACATCATTTGATTCTGTTTGAATTTGCGGCTGTTATCGTTTGCCAAACAAACAAATTTACCCTTGATAAAAAAAAAACCGTTGCTGGTAAACTACCCCTTTCCCTCAACCGATCTTCACCAAGAACAATAGGTCGCGAGTACTCTACAAATCAGGGCTGTATGCAGAACATTATTTGATTCTGTTTGAATTTCCGACTGTTATCGTTTGCCACAGGAAAAAAAATCTACAGACCTACAGACACACACACAGACACTTTTCAAAAATATCGGTATGGAGAACCATACATGACTTCCATATTCTAAGATTTATATTTAAAATCATTTTCAGCCAAACAGCCAGGCTGTGTCTTACCTGCCTTTTTATTGCTGTATTAAATGAAAAATATTATAATACATTAAAATGAAAAAATTATAATTTTATTGCCTGGCAACAAAATTATTTTATTTTTAACAATTACCATTGTTTCAAAAATTTTAAATAAATTTTCAAGTACTTTACTCTTGTTAAAACTTAAAAGGTTGCAGGTAAACTACCCCTTCCCCTTAACCGATCTTCACCAAAATCGAAAGCCATTGAGACCTCTACAATACAGGGGCGTATGCAAAAAAGTATTTGATTCTGTTTGAATTTGCGGCTGTTATCGTTTGCCATAGAAAATACGCTTGATAAAAAAACGTTGGAGGTAAACTACCCCTTTCCCTTAACCGATCTTCACCAAAATCAGCAGATCTTGAGAACTCTACAATTCAGGGCTGTATGCGAAACATTATTTGATTCTGTTTGAATTTGCGGCTGTTATCGTTTGCCAAACAAACAAAATTACCCTTGCTAAAAAAAAACCGTTGCAGGTAAACTACCCCTTTCCCTCAACCGATCTTCACGAAAAACAATAGGTCTTGAGAACTCTACAATCTAGGGCTGTATGCAAATAATCTTTTGATTCTGTTTGAATTTGCGGCTGTTATCGTTTGCCATAAGAAATACCCTTGTTAAAAAAACGTTGCAGGTATACTACCCCTTTCCCTCAACCGAACTTCACCAAAAACAATAGGTCTTGAGAACTCTACAATTTAGGGCTGTATGCAGATAATCTTTTGATTCTGTTTGAATTTGCGGCTGTTATCGTTTGCCATAAGAAATACCCTTGTTAAAACATAAAACGTTACAGGTAAACTACCCCTTTCCCTTAACCGATCTTTACCAAAAACAATAAGTCTTGAGAACTCTAAAATACAGGGCTGTATGCAAAACATCATTTGATTCTGTTTGAATTTGCGGCTGTTATCGTTTGCCAAACAAACAAATTTACCCTTGATAAAAAAAAACTGTTGCAGGTAAACTACCCCTTTCCCTCAACCGATCTTCACCAAGAACAATAGGTCGCGAGTACTCTACAAATCAGGGCTGTATGCTAAACATTATTTGATTCTGTTTGAATTTCCGACTGTTATCGTTTGCCATAGGAAAAAAATCTTCAGAACTACAGACACACACACAGACACTTTTCAAAAATATCGGTATGGAGAACCATACATGACTTCCATATTCCAAGATTTATATTTAAAATCATTTTCAGCCAAACAGCCAGGCTGTGTCTTACCTGCCTTTTTATTGCTGTATTAAATGAAAAATATTATATTACATTAAAATGAAAAAATTATAATTTTATTGCCTGGGAACAAAATTATTTTATTTTTAACAATTACCATTGTTTCAAAAAGTTTAAATAAATTTTCAAGTACTTTACTCTTGTTAAAACTTAAAAGGTTGCAGGTAAACTACCCCTTCCCCTTAACCGATCTTCACCAAAATAGAACGTCATTGAGACCTCTACAATTCAGGGACGTATGCAAAACATTATTTGATTCTGTTTGAATTTGCGGCTGTTATCGTTTGCCATAGAAAATACGCTTGATAAAAAAACGTTGCAGGTAAACTACCCCTACTCCTTAACCGATCTTCACCAAAAACAATAGGTCTTGAGTACTATAAAAATCAGGGCTGTATGAAAAACATTATTTGATTCTGTTTGAATTTGCGGCTGTTATCGTTTGCCAAACAAACAAAATTACCCTTGCTAAAAAAAAACCGTTGCAGGTAAACTACCCCTTTCCCTCAACCGATCTTCACGAAAAACAATAGGTCTTGAGAACTCTACAATTTAGGGCTGTATGCAAATAATCTTTTGATTCTGTTTGAATTTGCGGCTGTTATCGTTTGCCATAGGAAATACCCTTGTTAAAACATAAAACGTTACAGGTAAACTACCCCTTTCCCTTAACCGATCTTCACCAAAAACAATAGGTCTTGAGTAGTCTACAAATCAGGCCTGTATGCAAAACATTATTTGATTCTGTTTGAATTTGCGGCTGTTATCGTTTGCCATAGAAAATACCCTTGTTAAAAAAACGTTGCCGGTAAACTACCCCTTTCCCTCAACCGAACATCACCAAAAACAATAGGTCTTGAGAACTCTACAATTTAGGGCTGTATGCAAATAATCTTTTGATTCTGTTTGAATTTGCGGCTGTTATCGTTTGCCATAAGAAATACCCTTGTTAAAACATAAAACGTTACAGGTAAACTACCCCTTTCCCTTAACCGATCTTTACCAAAAACAATAAGTCTTGAGAACTCTACAATTCAGGGCTGTATGCGAAACATTTTTTGATTCTGTTTGAATTTGCGGCTGTTATCGTTTGCCAAAAAAAAAAATTTCCCTTGATAAAAAAAAACGATGCAGGTAAACTACCCCTTTCCCTCAACCGATCTTCACCAAAAAATAAAGGTCGCGAGTACTCTACAAATCACGGCTGTATGCACACAATTATTTGATTCAGTTTGAATTTGCGGCAGTTATCGTTTGCCATAGAAAAAAAATCTACAGACACACAGACAGACACACACACAGACACTTTTCGGAAAACGACTTTTTTTCATGTTTTGAGTGTAGTAGAATCAGAATCTGCAA
The DNA here is from genome assembly GCA_034769895.1 of Magicicada septendecula. NCBI lineage: Eukaryota > Metazoa > Arthropoda > Insecta > Hemiptera > Cicadidae > Magicicada > Magicicada septendecula. Next base: position 235,360,984 of record CM068368.1, on the reverse strand, counting down.
TAATCTCGAACACGATTTTTTTTGCCATCACCATACTTCCATTCCTTAAGGAATATGGAAGTAAAATTACCCTTGATAAAAAACCGTTGCAGGTAAACTACCCCCTTCCCTTAACCGAGCTTCAGCAAAAACGACAGGTCTTGAGAACTCTACAATTCAGGGCTGTATGCAAAATATTATATGATTTTGTTTGAATTTGCGGCTGTTATCGTTTGCCATACAAAATACCCTTGATAAAACAAAAAACGTGGCTGGTAAACTACCCCTTTCCCTTAAACGATCTTCACCAAAAACAACAGGTCATTAGTATTCAAGAAATCAGAGCTGTATGCAAAAATGTATTTGATTCTGTTTGAATTTGCGGCTCTTATCATTTGCCATAGAAAATACCCTTTTAAAACATAAAACGTTGCAGGTAAACTACCCCTTTCCCTTAACTGATCTTTACCAAAATCAACAGATCGTGAGAACTCTAAAATACAGGGCTGTATGCAAAACATCATTTGATTCTGTTTGAATTTGCGGCTGTTATCGTTTGCCAAACAAACAAATTTACCCTTGATAAAAAAAAACCGTTGCCGGTAAACTACCCCTTTCCATCAACCGATCTTCACCAAGAACAATAGGTCGCGAGTACTCTACAAATCAGGGCTGTATGCAAAACATTATTTGATTCTGTTTGAATTTCCGACTGTTATCGTTTGCCATAGGAAAAAAATCTACAGACCTACAGACACACACACAGACACTTTTCAAAAATATCGGTATGGAGAACCATACATGACTTCCATATTCTAAGATTTATATTTAAAATCATTTTCAGCCAAACAGCCAGGCTGTGTCTTACCTGCCTTTTTATTGCTGTATTAAATGAAAAATATTATATTACATTAAAATGAAAAAATTATAATTTTATTGCCTGGCAACAAAATTATTTTATTTTTAACAATTACCATTGTTTCAAAAAGTTTAAATAAATTTTCAAGTACTTTACTCTTGTTAAAACGTAAAAGGTTGCAGGTAAACTACCCCTTCCCCTTAACCGATCTTCACCAAAATCGAAAGTCATTGAGACCTCTACAATTCAGGGCTGCATGCGAAACATTATTTGATTCTGTTTGAATTTGCGGCTGTTATCGTTTGCCAAACAAACAAAATTACCCTTGCTAAAAAAAAACCGTTGCAGGTAAACTACCCCTTTCCCTTAACCGATCTTCACCAAAATCAGCAGATCTTGAGAACTCTACAATTCTGAGCTGTATGCGAAACATTATTTGATTCTGTTTGAATTTGCGGCTGTTATCGTTTGCCATAGGAAATACCCTTGTTAAAACATAAAACGTTACAGGTAAACTACCCCTTTCCCTTAACCGATCTTCACCAAAAACAATAGGTCTTGAGTACTCTACATATCAGGCCTGTATGCAAAACATTATTTGATTCTGTTTGAATTTGCGGCTGTTATCGTTTGCCATAGAAAATACCCTTGTTAAAAAAACGTTGCTGGTAAACTACCCCTTTCCCTCAACCGAACTTCACCTAAAACAATAGGTCTTGAGAACTCTACAATTTAGGGCTGTATGCAAATAATCTTTTGATTCTGTTTGAATTTGCGGCTGTTATCGTTTGCCATAAGAAATACCCTTGTTAAAACATAAAACGTTACAGGTAAACTACCCCTTTCCCTTAACCGACCTTTACCAAAAACAATAAGTCTTGAGAACTCTACAATTCAGGGCTGTATGCGAAACATTATTTGATTCTGTTTGAATTTGCGGCTGTTATCGTTTGCCAAAAAAAAAAATTTCCCTTGATAAAATAAACCGTTGCAGGTAAACTACCCCTTTCCCTCAACCGATCTTCACCAAAAACAATAGGTCGCGAGTACTCTACAAATCACGGCTGTATGCAAAAAATTATTTGATTCAGTTTGAATTTGCGGCAGTTATCGTTTGCCATAAAAAAAAATCTACAGACACACAGACAGACACACACACACACACTTTTCGGAAAACGAATTTTTTCATGTTTTGAGTGTAGTAGAATCAGAATCTGCAATAATCTCGAACACGATTTTTTTTGCCATCACCATACTTCCATTCCTTAAGGAATATGGAAGTAAAATTACCCTTGATAAAAAACCGCTGCAGGTAAACTACCCCTTTCCCTTAACCGAGCTTCAGCAAAAACGACAGGTCTTGAGAACTCTACAATTCAGGGCTGTATGCAAAATATTATATGATTTTGTTTGAATTTGTGGCTGTTATCGTTTGCCATACAAAATACCCTTGATAAAACAAAAAACGTAGCAGGTAAACTACCCCTTTCCCTTAAACGATCTTCACCAAAAACAATAGGTCATTAGTACTCAAGAAATCAGAGCTGTATGCAAAAATGTATTTGATTCTGTTTGAATTTGCGGCTCTTATCATTTGCCATAAAAAATACCCTTTTAAAACATAAAACGTTGCAGGTAAACTACCCCTTTCCCTTAACTGATCTTTACCAAAATCAACAGATCGTGAGAACTCTAAAATACAGGGCTGTATGCAAAACATCATTTGATTCTGTTTGAATTTGCGGCTGTTATCGTTTGCCAAACAAACAAATTTACCTTGATAAAAAAAACCGTTGCAGGTAAACTACCCCTTTCCCTCAACCGATCTTCACCAAGAACAATAGGTCGCGAGTACTCTACAAATCAGGGCTGTATGCAAAACATTATTTGATTCTGTTTGAATTTCCGACTGTTATCGTTTGCCACAGGAAAAAAATCTACAGACCTACAGACACACACACAGACACTTTTCAAAAATATCGGTATGGAGAACCATACATGACTTCCATATTCTAAGATTTATATTTAAAATCATTTTCAGCCAAACAGCCAGGCTGTGTCTTACCTGCCTTTTTATTGCTGTATTAAATGAAAAATATTATATTACATTAAAATGAAAAAATTAAAATTTTATTGCCTGGCAACAAAATTATTTTATTTTTAACAATTACCATTGTTTCAAAAAGTTTAAATAAATTTTCAAGTACTTTACTCTTGTTAAAACGTAAAAGGTTGCAGGTAAACTACCCCTTCCCCTTAACCGATCTTCACCAAAATCGAAATTCGTTGAGACCTCTACAATTCAGGGGCGTATGCAGAAAATTATTTGATTCTGTTTGAATTTGCGGCTGTTATCGTTTGCCATAGAAAATACGCTTGATAAAAAAACGTTGCAGGTAAACTACCCCTTTCCCTTAACCGATCTTCACCAAAATCAGCAGATCTTGAGAACTCTACAATTCTGGGCTGTATGCGAAACATTATTTGATTCTGTTTGAATTTGCGGCTGTTATCGTTTGCCATAGGAAATACCCTTGTTAAAACATAAAACGTTACAGGTAAACTACCCCTTTCCCTTAACCGATCTTCACCAAAAACAATAGGTCTTGAGTACTCTACAAATCAGGCCTGTATGCAAAACATTATTTGATTCTGTTTGAATTTGCGGCTGTTATCGTTTGCCATAGAAAATACCCTTGTTAAAAAAACGTTGCTGGTAAACTACCCCTTTCCCTCAACCGAACTTCACCTAAAACAACAGGTCTTGAGAACTCTACAATTTAGGGCTGTATGCAAATAATCTTTTGATTCTGTTTGAATTTGCGGCTGTTATCGTTTGCCATAAGAAATACCCTTGTTAAAACATAAAACGTTACAGGTAAACTACCCCTTTCCCTTAACCGATCTTTACCAAAAACAATAAGTCTTGAGAACTCTACAATTCAGGGCTGTATGCGAAACATTTTTTGATTCTGTTTGAATTTGCGGCTGTTATCGTATGCCAAAAAAAAAAATTTCCCTTGATAAAAAAAAACGATGCAGGTAAACTACCCCTTTCCCTCAACCGATCTTCACCAAAAAATAAAGGTCGCGAGTACTCTACAAATCACGGCTGTATGCACACAATTATTTGATTCAGTTTGAATTTGCGGCAGTTATCGTTTGCCATAGAAAAAAAATCTACAGACACACAGACAGACACACACACAGACACTTTTCGGAAAACGACTTTTTTTCATGTTTTGAGTGTAGTAGAATCAGAATCTGCAATAATCTCGAACACGATTTTTTTTGCCATCACCATACTTCCATTCCTTAAGGAATATGGAAGTAAAATTACCCTTGATAAAAAACCGTTGCAGGTAAACTACCCCCTTCCCTTAACCGAGCTTCAGCAAAAACGACAGGTCTTGAGAACTCTACAATTCAGGGCTGTATGCAAAATATTATATGATTTTGTTTGAATTTGCGGCTGTTATCGTTTGCCATACAAAATACCCTTGATAAAACAAAAAACGTGGCTGGTAAACTACCCCTTTCCCTTAAACGATCTTCACCAAAAACAACAGGTCATTAGTATTCAAGAAATCAGAGCTGTATGCAAAAATGTATTTGATTCTGTTTGAATTTGCGGCTCTTATCATTTGCCATAGAAAATACCCTTTTAAAACATAAAACGTTGCAGGTAAACTACCCCTTTCCCTTAACTGATCTTTACCAAAATCAACAGATCGTGATAACTCTAAAATACAGGGCTGTATGCAAAACATCATTTGATTCTGTTTGAATTTGCGGCTGTTATCGTTTGCCAAACAAACAAATTTACCCTTGATAAAAAAAAACCGTTGCAGGTAAACTACCCCTTTCCCTCAACCGATCTTCACCAAGAACAATAGGTCGCGAGTACTCTACAAATCAGGGCTGTATGCTATACATTATTTGATTCTGTTTGAATTTCCGACTGTTATCGTTTGCCATAGGAAAAAAATCTACAGACCTACAGACACACACACAGACACTTTTCAAAAATATCGGTATGCAGAACCATACATGACTTCCATATTCTAAGATTTATATTTAAAATCATTTTCAGCCAAACAGCCAGGCTGTGTCTTACCTGCCTTTTTATTGCTGTATTAAATGCAAAATATTATATTACATTAAAATGAAAAAATTATAATTTTATTGCCTGGCAACAAAATTATTTTATTTTTAACAATTACCATTGTTTCAAAAAGTTTAAATAAATTTTCAAGTACTTTACTCTTGTTAAAACGTAAAAGGTTGCAGGTAAACTACCCCTTCCCCTTAACCGATCTTCACCAAAATCGAAAGTCATTGAGACCTCTACAATTCAGGGGCGTATGCAAAAAATTATTTGATTCTGTTTGAATTTGCGGCTGTTATCGTTTGCCATAGAAAATACGCTTGATAAAAAAACGTTGCAGGTAAACTACCCCTTTCCCTTAACCGATCTTCACCAAAATCAGCAGATCTTGAGAACTCTACAATTCTGGGCTGTATGCGAAACATTATTTGATTCTGTTTGAATTTGCGGCTGTTATCGTTTGCCATAGGAAATACCCTTGTTAAAACATAAAACGTTACAGGTAAACTACCCCTTTCCCTTAACCGATCTTCACCAAAAACAATAGGTCTTGAGTACTCTACAAATCAGGCCTGTATGCAAAACATTATTTGATTCTGTTTGAATTTGCGGCTGTTATCGTTTGCCATAGAAAATACCCTTGTTAAAAAAACGTTGCTGGTAAACTACCCCTTTCCCTCAACCGAACTTCACCTAAAACAACAGGTCTTGAGAACTCTACAATTTAGGGCTGTATGCAAATAATCTTTTGATTCTGTTTGAATTTGCGGCTGTTATCGTTTGCCATAAGAAATACCCTTGTTAAAACATAAAACGTTACAGGTAAACTACCCCTTTCCCTTAACCGATCTTTACCAAAAACAATAAGTCTTGAGAACTCTACAATTCAGGGCTGTATGCGAAACATTTTTTGATTCTGTTTGAATTTGCGGCTGTTATCGTATGCCAAAAAAAAAAATTTCCCTTGATAAAAAAAAACGATGCAGGTAAACTACCCCTTTCCCTCAACCGATCTTCACCAAAAAATAAAGGTCGCGAGTACTCTACAAATCACGGCTGTATGCACACAATTATTTGATTCAGTTTGAATTTGCGGCAGTTATCGTTTGCCATAGAAAAAAAATCTACAGACACACAGACAGACACACACACAGACACTTTTCGGAAAACGACTTTTTTTCATGTTTTGAGTGTAGTAGAATCAGAATCTGCAATAATCTCGAACACGATTTTTTTTGCCATCACCATACTTCCATTCCTTAAGGAATATGGAAGTAAAATTACCCTTGATAAAAAACCGTTGCAGGTAAACTACCCCCTTCCCTTAACCGAGCTTCAGCAAAAACGACAGGTCTTGAGAACTCTACAATTCAGGGCTGTATGCAAAATATTATATGATTTTGTTTGAATTTGCGGCTGTTATCGTTTGCCATACAAAATACCCTTGATAAAACAAAAAACGTGGCTGGTAAACTACCCCTTTCCCTTAAACGATCTTCACCAAAAACAACAGGTCATTAGTATTCAAGAAATCAGAGCTGTATGCAAAAATGTATTTGATTCTGTTTGAATTTGCGGCTCTTATCATTTGCCATAGAAAATACCCTTTTAAAACATAAAACGTTGCAGGTAAACTACCCCTTTCCCTTAACTGATCTTTACCAAAATCAACAGATCGTGATAACTCTAAAATACAGGGCTGTATGCAAAACATCATTTGATTCTGTTTGAATTTGCGGCTGTTATCGTTTGCCAAACAAACAAATTTACCCTTGATAAAAAAAAACCGTTGCAGGTAAACTACCCCTTTCCCTCAACCGATCTTCACCAAGAACAATAGGTCGCGAGTACTCTACAAATCAGGGCTGTATGCTATACATTATTTGATTCTGTTTGAATTTCCGACTGTTATCGTTTGCCATAGGAAAAAAATCTACAGACCTACAGACACACACACAGACACTTTTCAAAAATATCGGTATGCAGAACCATACATGACTTCCATATTCTAAGATTTATATTTAAAATCATTTTCAGCCAAACAGCCAGGCTGTGTCTTACCTGCCTTTTTATTGCTGTATTAAATGCAAAATATTATATTACATTAAAATGAAAAAATTATAATTTTATTGCCTGGCAACAAAATTATTTTATTTTTAACAATTACCATTGTTTCAAAAAGTTTAAATAAATTTTCAAGTACTTTACTCTTGTTAAAACGTAAAAGGTTGCAGGTAAACTACCCCTTCCCCTTAACCGATCTTCACCAAAATCGAAAGTCATTGAGACCTCTACAATTCAGGGCTGCATGCGAAACATTATTTGATTCTGTTTGAATTTGCGGCTGTTATCGTTTGCCAAACAAACAAAATTACCCTTGCTAAAAAAAAACCGTTGCAGGTAAACTACCCCTTTCCCTTAACCGATCTTCACCAAAATCAGCAGATCTTGAGAACTCTACAATTCTGAGCTGTATGCGAAACATTATTTGATTCTGTTTGAATTTGCGGCTGTTATCGTTTGCCATAGGAAATACCCTTGTTAAAACATAAAACGTTACAGGTAAACTACCCCTTTCCCTTAACCGATCTTCACCAAAAACAATAGGTCTTGAGTACTCTACATATCAGGCCTGTATGCAAAACATTATTTGATTCTGTTTGAATTTGCGGCTGTTATCGTTTGCCATAGAAAATACCCTTGTTAAAAAAACGTTGCTGGTAAACTACCCCTTTCCCTCAACCGAACTTCACCTAAAACAATAGGTCTTGAGAACTCTACAATTTAGGGCTGTATGCAAATAATCTTTTGATTCTGTTTGAATTTGCGGCTGTTATCGTTTGCCATAAGAAATACCCTTGTTAAAACATAAAACGTTACAGGTAAACTACCCCTTTCCCTTAACCGACCTTTACCAAAAACAATAAGTCTTGAGAACTCTACAATTCAGGGCTGTATGCGAAACATTATTTGATTCTGTTTGAATTTGCGGCTGTTATCGTTTGCCAAAAAAAAAAATTTCCCTTGATAAAATAAACCGTTGCAGGTAAACTACCCCTTTCCCTCAACCGATCTTCACCAAAAACAATAGGTCGCGAGTACTCTACAAATCACGGCTGTATGCAAAAAATTATTTGATTCAGTTTGAATTTGCGGCAGTTATCGTTTGCCATAAAAAAAAATCTACAGACACACAGACAGACACACACACACACACTTTTCGGAAAACGAATTTTTTCATGTTTTGAGTGTAGTAGAATCAGAATCTGCAATAATCTCGAACACGATTTTTTTTGCCATCACCATACTTCCATTCCTTAAGGAATATGGAAGTAAAATTACCCTTGATAAAAAACCGCTGCAGGTAAACTACCCCTTTCCCTTAACCGAGCTTCAGCAAAAACGACAGGTCTTGAGAACTCTACAATTCAGGGCTGTATGCAAAATATTATATGATTTTGTTTGAATTTGTGGCTGTTATCGTTTGCCATACAAAATACCCTTGATAAAACAAAAAACGTAGCAGGTAAACTACCCCTTTCCCTTAAACGATCTTCACCAAAAACAATAGGTCATTAGTACTCAAGAAATCAGAGCTGTATGCAAAAATGTATTTGATTCTGTTTGAATTTGCGGCTCTTATCATTTGCCATAAAAAATACCCTTTTAAAACATAAAACGTTGCAGGTAAACTACCCCTTTCCCTTAACTGATCTTTACCAAAATCAACAGATCGTGATAACTCTAAAATACAGGGCTGTATGCAAAACATCATTTGATTCTGTTTGAATTTGCGGCTGTTATCGTTTGCCAAACAAACAAATTTACCCTTGATAAAAAAAACCGTTGCAGGTAAACTACCCCTTTCCCTCAACCGATCTTCACCAAGAACAATAGGTCGCGAGTACTCTACAAATCAGGGCTGTATGCAAAACATCATTTGATTCTGTTTGAATTTCCGACTGTTATCGTTTGCCACAGGAAAAAAATCTACAGACCTACAGACACACACACAGACACTTTTCAAAAATATCGGTATGGAGAACCATACATGACTTCCATATTCTAAGATTTATATTTAAAATCATTTTCAGCCAAACAGCCAGGCTGTGTCTTACCTGCCTTTTTATTGCTGTATTAAATGAAAAATATTATATTACATTAAAATGAAAAAATTAAAATTTTATTGCCTGGCAACAAAATTATTTTATTTTTAACAATTACCATTGTTTCAAAAAGTTTAAATAAATTTTCAAGTACTTTACTCTTGTTAAAACGTAAAAGGTTGCAGGTAAACTACCCCTTCCCCTTAACCGATCTTCACCAAAATCGAAAGTCGTTGAGACCTCTACAATTCAGGGGCGTATGCAAAAAATTATTTGATTCTGTTTGAATTTGCGGCTGTTATCGTTTGCCATAGAAAATACGCTTGATAAAAAAACGTTGCAGGTAAACTACCCCTTTCCCTTAACCGATCTTCACCAAAATCAGCAGATCTTGAGAACTCTACAATGCTGGGCTGTATGCGAAACATTATTTGATTCTGTTTGAATTTGCGGCTGTTATCGTTTGCCATAGGAAATACCCTTGTTAAAACATAAAACGTTACAGGTAAACTACCCCTTTCCCTTAACCGATCTTCACCAAAAACAATAGGTCTTGAGTACTCTACAAATCAGGCCTGTATGCAAAACATTATTTGATTCTGTTTGAATTTGCGGCTGTTATCGTTTGCCATAGAAAATACCCTTGTTAAAAAAACGTTGCTGGTAAACTACCCCTTTCCCTCAACCGAACTTCACCTAAAACAACAGGTCTTGAGAACTCTACAATTTAGGGCTGTATGCAAATAATCTTTTGATTCTGTTTGAATTTGCGGCTGTTATCGTTTGCCATAAGAAATACCCTTGTTAAAACATAAAACGTTACAGGTAAACTACACCTTTCCCTTAACCGACCTTTACCAAAAACAATAAGTCTTGAGAACTCTACAATTCAGGGCTGTATGCGAAACATTTTTTGATTCTGTTTGAATTTGCGGCTGTTATCGTTTGCCAAAAAAAAAATTTCCATTGATAAAATAAACCGTTGCAGGTAAACTACCCCTTTCCCTCAACCGATCTTCACCAAAAACAATAGGTCGCGAGTACTCTACAAATCACGGCTGTATGCAAAAAATTATTTGATTCAGTTTGAATTTGCGGCAGTTATCGTTTGCCATAAAAAAAAATCTACAGACACACAGACAGACACACACACACACACTTTTCGGAAAACGAATTTTTTCATGTTTTGAGTGTAGTAGAATCAGAATCTGCAATAATCTCGAACACGATTTTTTTTGCCATCCCATACTTCCATTCCTTAAGGAATATGGAAGTAAAATTACCCTTGATAAAAAACCGCTGCAGGTAAACTACCCCTTTCCCTTAACCGAGCTTCAGCAAAAACGACAGGTCTTGAGAACTCTACAATTCAGGGCTGTATGCAAAATATTATATGATTTTGTTTGAATTTGTGGCTGTTATCGTTTGCCATACAAAATACCCTTGATAAAACAAAAAACGTGGCAGGTAAACTACCCCTTTCCCTTAAACGATCTTCACCAAAAACAATAGGTCATTAGTACTCAAGAAATCAGAGCTGTATGCAAAAATGTATTTGATTCTGTTTGAATTTGCGGCTCTTATCATTTGCCATAGAAAATACCCTTTTAAAACATAAAACGTTGCAGGTAAACTACCCCTTTCCCTTAACTGATCTTTACCAAAATCAACAGATCGTGAGAACTCTACAATACAGGGCTGTATGCAAAACATCATTTGATTCTGTTTGAATTTGCGGCTGTTATCGTTTGCCAAACAAACAAATTTACCCTTGATAAAAAAAAAACGTTGCAGGTAAACTACCCCTTTCCCTCAACCGATCTTCACCAAGAACAATAGGTAGCGAGTACTCTACAAATCAGGGCTGTATGCAAAACATTATTTGATTCTGTTTGAATTTCCGACTGTTATCGTTTGCCACAGGAAAAAAAATCTACAGACCTACAGACACACACACAGACACTTTTCAAAAATATCGGTATGGAGAACCGTACATGACTTCCATATTCTAAGATTTATATTTAAAATCATTTTCAGCCAAACAGCCAGGCTGTGTCTTACCTGCCTTTTTATTGCTGTATTAAATGAAAAATATTATAATACATTAAAATGAAAAAATTATAATTTTATTGCCTGGCAACAAAATTATTTTATTTTTAACAATTACCATTGTTTCAAAAATTTTAAATAAATTTTCAAGTACTTTACTCTTGTTAAAACTTAAAAGGTTGCAGGTAAACTACCCCTTCCCCTTAACCGATCTTCACCAAAATCGAAAGCCATTGAGACCTCTACAATACAGGGGCGTATGCAAAAAAGTATTTGATTCTGTTTGAATTTGCGGCTGTTATCGTTTGCCATAGAAAATACGCTTGATAAAAAAACGTTGGAGGTAAACTACCCCTTTCCCTTAACCGATCTTCACCAAAATCAGCAGATCTTGAGAACTCTACAATTCAGGGCTGTATGCGAAACATTATTTGATTCTGTTTGAATTTGCGGCTGTTATCGTTTGCCAAACAAACAAAATTACCCTTGCTAAAAAAAAACCGTTGCAGGTAAACTACCCCTTTCCCTCAACCGATCTTCACGAAAAACAATAGGTCTTGAGAACTCTACAATCTAGGGCTGTATGCAAATAATCTTTTGATTCTGTTTGAATTTGCGGCTGTTATCGTTTGCCATAGGAAATACCCTTGTTAAAAAAACGTTGCAGGTAAACTACCCCTTTCCCTCAACCGAACTTCACCAAAAACAATAGATCTTGAGAACTCTACAATTTAGGGCTGTATGCAGATAATCTTTTGATTCTGTTTGAATTTGCGGCTGTTATCGTTTGCCATAAGAAATACCCTTGTTAAAACATAAAACGTTACAGGTAAACTACCCCTTTCCCTTAACCGATCTTTACCAAAAACAATAAGTCTTGAGAACTCTAAAATGCAGGGCTGTATGCAAAACATCATTTGATTCTGTTTGAATTTGCGGCTGTTATCGTTTGCCAAACAAACAAATTTACCCTTGATAAAAAAAAACCGTTGCAGGTAAACTACCCCTTTCCCTCAACCGATCTTCACCAAGAACAATAGGTCGCGAGTACTCTACAAATCAGGGCTGTATGCTAAACATTATTTGATTCTGTTTGAATTTCCGACTGTTATCGTTTGCCATAGGAAAAAAATCTTCTGAACTACAGACACACACACAGACACTTTTCAAAAATATCGGTATGGAGAACCATACATGACTTCCATATTCCAAGATTTATATTTAAAATCATTTTCAGCCAAACAGCCAGGCTGTGTCTTACCTGCCTTTTTATTGCTGTATTAAATGAAAAATATTATATTACATTAAAATGAAAAAATTATAATTTTATTGCCTGGGAACAAAATTATTTTATTTTTAACAATTACCATTGTTTCAAAAAGTTTAAATAAATTTTCAAGTACTTTACTCTTGTTAAAACTTAAAAGGTTGCAGGTAAACTACACCTTCCCCTTAACCGATCTTCACCAAAATAGAACGTCATTGAGACCTCTACAATTCAGGGACGTATGCAAAACATTATTTGATTCTGTTTGAATTTGCGGCTGTTATCGTTTGCCATAGAAAATACGCTTGATAAAAAAATGTTGCAGGTAAACTACCCCTACTCCTTAACCGATCTTCACCAAAAACAATAGGTCTTGAGTACTATAAAAATCAGGGCTGTATGAAAAACATTATTTGATTCTGTTTGAATTTGCGGCTGTTATCGTTTGCCAAACAAACAAAATTACCCTTGCTAAAAAAAAACCGTTGCAGGTAAACTACCCCTTTCCCTCAACCGAACTTCACCTAAAACAACAGGTCTTGAGAACTCTACAATTTAGGGCTGTATGCAAATAATCTTTTGATTCTGTTTGAATTTGCGGCTGTTATCGTTTGCCATAAGAAATACCCTTGTTAAAACATAAAACGTTACAGGTAAACTACACCTTTCCCTTAACCGACCTTTACCAAAAACAATAAGTCTTGAGAACTCTACAATTCAGGGCTGTATGCGAAACATTTTTTGATTCTGTTTGAATTTGCGGCTGTTATCGTTTGCCAAAAAAAAAATTTCCCTTGATAAAATAAACCGTTGCAGGTAAACTACCCCTTTCCCTCAACCGATCTTCACCAAAAACAATAGGTCGCGAGTACTCTACAAATCACGGCTGTATGCAAAAAATTATTTGATTCAGTTTGAATTTGCGGCAGTTATCGTTTGCCATAAAAAAAAATCTACAGACACACAGACAGACACACACACACACACTTTTCGGAAAACGAATTTTTTCATGTTTTGAGTGTAGTAGAATCAGAATCTGCAATAATCTCGAACACGATTTTTTTTGCCATCACCATACTTCCATTCCTTAAGGAATATGGAAGTAAAATTACCCTTGATAAAAAACCGCTGCAGGTAAACTACCCCTTTCCCTTAACCGAGCTTCAGCAAAAACGACAGGTCTTGAGAACTCTACAATTCAGGGCTGTATGCAAAATATTATATGATTTTGTTTGAATTTCCGGCTGTTATCGTTTGCCATACAAAATACCCTTGTTAAAACAAAAAACGTGGCAGGTAAACTACCCCTTTCCCTTAAACGATCTTCACCAAAAACAATAGGTCATTAGTACTCAAGAAATCAGAGCTGTATGCAAAAATGTATTTGATTCTGTTTGAATTTGCGGCTCTTATCATTTGCCATAGAAAATACCCTTTTAAAACATAAAACGTTGCAGGTAAACTACCCCTTTCCCTTAACTGATCTTTACCAAAATCAACAGATCGTGAGAACTCTAAAATACAGCGCTGTATGCAAAACATCATTTGATTCTGTTTGAATTTGCGGCTGTTATCGTTTGCCAAACAAAAAAATTTACCCTTGATAAAAAAAAAACCGTTGCAGGTAAACTACCCCTTTCCCTCAACCGATCTTCACCAAGAACAATAGGTCGCGAGTACTCTACAAATCAGGGCTGTATGCAAACATTATTTGATTCTGTTTGAATTTCCGACTGTTATCGTTTGCCATAGGAAAAAAATCTACAGACCTACAGACACACACACAGACACTTTTCAAAAATATCGGTATGGAGAACCATACATGACTTCCATATTCTAAGATTTATATTTAAAATCATTTTCAGCCAAACAGCCAGGCTGTGTCTTACCTGCCTTTTTATTGCTGTATTAAATGAAAAATATTATATTACATTAAAATGAAAAAATTAAAATTTTATTGCCTGGCAACAAAATTATTTTATTTTTAACAATTACCATTGTTTCAAAAAGTTTAAATAAATTTTCAAGTACTTTACTCTTGTTAAAACGTAAAAGGTTGCAGGTAAACTACCCCTTCCCCTTAACCGATCTTCACCAAAATCGAAAGTCGTTGAGACCTCTACAATTCAGGGGCGTATGCAAAAAATTATTTGATTCTGTTTGAATTTGCGGCTGTTATCGTTTGCCATAGAAAATACGCTTGATAAAAAAACGTTGCAGGTAAACTACCCCTTTCCCTTAACCGATCTTCACCAAAATCAGCAGATCTTGGGAACTCTACAATTCTGGGCTGTATGCGAAACATTATTTGATTCTGTTTGAATTTGCGGCTGTTATCGTTTGCCATAGGAAATACCCTTGTTAAAACATTAAACGTTACAGGTAAACTACCCCTTTCCCTTAACCGATCTTCACCACAAACAATAGGTCTTGAGTACTCTACAAATCAGGCCTGTATGCAAAAAAAAATTTGATTCTGTTTGAATTTGCGGCTGTTATCGTTTGCCATAAAAAATACCCTTGTTAAAAAAACGTTGCTGGTAAACTACCCCTTTCCCTCAACCGAACTTCACCTAAAACAATAGGTCTTGAGAACTCTACAATTTAGGGCTGTATGCAAATAATCTTTTGATTCTGTTTGAATTTGCGGCTGTTATCGTTTGCCATAAGAAATACCCTTGTTAAAACATAAAACGTTACAGGTAAACTACCCCTTTCCCTTAACCGACCTTTACCAAAAACAATAAGTCTTGAGAACTCTACAATTCAGGGCTGTATGCGAAACATTATTTGATTCTGTTTGAATTTGCGGCTGTTATCGTTTGCCAAAAAAAAAATTTCCCTTGATAAAATAAACCGTTGCTGGTAAACTACCCCTTTCCCTCAACCGATCTTCACCAAAAACAATAGGTCGCGAGTACTCTACAAATCACGGCTGTATGCAAAAAATTATTTGATTCAGTTTGAATTTGCGGCAGTTATCGTTTGCCATAAAAAAAAATCTACAGACACACAGACAGACACACACACACACACTTTTCGGAAAACGAATTTTTTCATGTTTTGAGTGTAGTAGAATCAGAATCTGCAATAATCTCGAACACGATTTTTTTTGCCATCACCATACTTCCATTCCTTAAGGGATATGGAAGTAAAATTACCCTTGATAAAAAACCGCTGCTGGTAAACTACCCCTTTCCCTTAACCGAGCTTCAGCAAAAACGACAGGTCTTGAGAACTCTACAATTCAGGGCTGTATGCAAAATATTATATGATTTTGTTTGAATTTGTGGCTGTTATCGTTTGCCATACAAAATACCCTTGATAAAACAAAAAACGTGGCAGGTAAACTACCCCTTTCCCTTAAACGATCTTCACCAAAAACAATAGGTCATTAGTACTCAAGAAATCAGAGCTGTATGCAAAAATGTATTTGATTCTGTTTGAATTTGCGGCTCTTATCATTTGCCATAGAAAATACCCTTTTAAAACATAAAACGTTGCAGGTAAACTACCCCTTTCCCTTAACTGATCTTTACCAAAATCAACAGATCGTGAGAACTCTAAAATACAGGGCTGTATGCAAAACATCATTTGATTCTGTTTGAATTTGCGGCTGTTATCGTTTGCCAAACAAACAAATTTACCCTTGATAAAAAAAAAACCGTTGCTGGTAAACTACCCCTTTCCCTCAACCGATCTTCACCAAGAACAATAGGTCGCGAGTACTCTACAAATCAGGGCTGTATGCAGAACATTATTTGATTCTGTTTGAATTTCCGACTGTTATCGTTTGCCACAGGAAAAAAAATCTACAGACCTACAGACACACACACAGACACTTTTCAAAAATATCGGTATGGAGAACCATACATGACTTCCATATTCTAAGATTTATATTTAAAATCATTTTCAGCCAAACAGCCAGGCTGTGTCTTACCTGCCTTTTTATTGCTGTATTAAATGAAAAATATTATAATACATTAAAATGAAAAAATTATAATTTTATTGCCTGGCAACAAAATTATTTTATTTTTAACAATTACCATTGTTTCAAAAATTTTAAATAAATTTTCAAGTACTTTACTCTTGTTAAAACTTAAAAGGTTGCAGGTAAACTACCCCTTCCCCTTAACCGATCTTCACCAAAATCGAAAGCCATTGAGACCTCTACAATACAGGGGCGTATGCAAAAAAGTATTTGATTCTGTTTGAATTTGCGGCTGTTATCGTTTGCCATAGAAAATACGCTTGATAAAAAAACGTTGGAGGTAAACTACCCCTTTCCCTTAACCGATCTTCACCAAAATCAGCAGATCTTGAGAACTCTACAATTCAGGGCTGTATGCGAAACATTATTTGATTCTGTTCGAATTTGCGGCTGTTATCGTTTGCCAAACAAACAAAATTACCCTTGCTAAAAAAAAAACCGTTGCAGGTAAACTACCCCTTTCCCTCAACCGATCTTCACGAAAAACAATAGGTCTTGAGAACTCTACAATCTAGGGCTGTATGCAAATAATCTTTTGATTCTGTTTGAATTTGCGGCTGTTATCGTTTGCCATAAGAAATACCCTTGTTAAAAAAACGTTGCAGGTATACTACCCCTTTCCCTCAACCGAACTTCACCAAAAACAATAGGTCTTGAGAACTCTACAATTTAGGGCTGTATGCAGATAATCTTTTGATTCTGTTTGAATTTGCGGCTGTTATCGTTTGCCATAAGAAATACCCTTGTTAAAACATAAAACGTTACAGGTAAACTACCCCTTTCCCTTAACCGATCTTTACCAAAAACAATAAGTCTTGAGAACTCTAAAATACAGGGCTGTATGCAAAACATCATTTGATTCTGTTTGAATTTGCGGCTGTTATCGTTTGCCAAACAAACAAATTTACCCTTGATAAAAAAAAACTGTTGCAGGTAAACTACCCCTTTCCCTCAACCGATCTTCACCAAGAACAATAGGTCGCGAGTACTCTACAAATCAGGGCTGTATGCTAAACATTATTTGATTCTGTTTGAATTTCCGACTGTTATCGTTTGCCATAGGAAAAAAATCTTCAGAACTACAGACACACACACAGACACTTTTCAAAAATATCGGTATGGAGAACCATACATGACTTCCATATTCCAAGATTTATATTTAAAATCATTTTCAGCCAAACAGCCAGGCTGTGTCTTACCTGCCTTTTTATTGCTGTATTAAATGAAAAATATTATATTACATTAAAATGAAAAAATTATAATTTTATTGCCTGGGAACAAAATTATTTTATTTTTAACAATTACCATTGTTTCAAAAAGTTTAAATAAATTTTCAAGTACTTTACTCTTGTTAAAACTTAAAAGGTTGCAGGTAAACTACCCCTTCCCCTTAACCGATCTTCACCAAAATAGAACGTCATTGAGACCTCTACAATTCAGGGACGTATGCAAAACATTATTTGATTCTGTTTGAATTTGCGGCTGTTATCGTTTGCCATAGAAAATACGCTTGATAAAAAAACGTTGCAGGTAAACTACCCCTACTCCTTAACCGATCTTCACCAAAAACAATAGGTTTTGAGTACTATAAAAATCAGGGCTGTATGAAAAACATTATTTGATTCTGTTTGAATTTGCGGCTGTTATCGTTTGCCAAACAAACAAAATTACCCTTGCTAAAAAAAAACCGTTGCAGGTAAACTACCCCTTTCCCTCAACCGATCTTCACGAAAAACAATAGGTCTTGAGAACTCTACAATTTAGGGCTGTATGCAAATAATCTTTTGATTCTGTTTGAATTTGCGGCTGTTATCGTTTGCCATAGGAAATACCCTTGTTAAAACATAAAACGTTACAGGTAAACTACCCCTTTCCCTTAACCGATCTTCACCAAAAACAATAGGTCTTGAGTAGTCTACAAATCAGGCCTGTATGCAAAACATTATTTGATTCTGTTTGAATTTGCGGCTGTTATCGTTTGCCATAGAAAATACCCTTGTTAAAAAAACGTTGCCGGTAAACTACCCCTTTCCCTCAACCGAACATCACCAAAAACAATAGGTCTTGAGAACTCTACAATTTAGGGCTGTATGCAAATAATCTTTTGATTCTGTTTGAATTTGCGGCTGTTATCGTTTGCCATAAGAAATACCCTTGTTAAAACATAAAACGTTACAGGTAAACTACCCCTTTCCCTTAACCGATCTTTACCAAAAACAATAAGTCTTGAGAACTCTACAATTCAGGGCTGTATGCGAAACATTTTTTGATTCTGTTTGAATTTGCGGCTGTTATCGTTTGCCAAAAAAAAAATTTCCCTTGATAAAAAAAAACGATGCAGGTAAACTACCCCTTTCCCTCAACCGATCTTCACCAAAAAATAAAGGTCGCGAGTACTCTACAAATCACGGCTGTATGCACACAATTATTTGATTCAGTTTGAATTTGCGGCAGTTATCGTTTGCCATAGAAAAAAAAATCTACAGACACACAGACAGACACACACACAGACACTTTTCGGAAAACGACTTTTTTTCATGTTTTGAGTGTAGTAGAATCAGAATCTGCAATAATCTCGAACACGATTTTTTTTGCCATCACCATACTTCCATTCCTTAAGGAATATGGAAGTAAAATTACCCTTGATAAAAAACCGTTGCAGGTAAACTACCCCCTTCCCTTAACCGAGCTTCAGCAAAAACGACAGGTCTTGAGAACTCTACAATTCAGGGCTGTATGCAAAATATTATATGATTTTGTTTGAATTTGCGGCTGTTATCGTTTGCCATACAAAATACCCTTGATAAAACAAAAAACGTGGCTGGTAAACTACCCCTTTCCCTTAAACGATCTTCACCAAAAACAACAGGTCATTAGTATTCAAGAAATCAGAGCTGTATGCAAAAATGTATTTGATTCTGTTTGAATTTGAGGCTCTTATCATTTGCCATAGAAAATACCCTTTTAAAACATAAAACGTTGCAGGTAAACTACCCCTTTCCCTTAACTGATCTTTACCAAAATCAACAGATCGTGAGAACTCTAAAATACAGGGCTGTATGCAAAACATCATTTGATTCTGTTTGAATTTGCGGCTGTTATCGTTTGCCAAACAAACAAATTTACCCTTGATAAAAAAAAACCGTTGCCGGTAAACTACCCCTTTCCATGAACCGATCTTCACCAAGAACAATAGGTCGCGAGTACTCTACAAATCAGGGCTGTATGCAAAACATTATTTGATTCTGTTTGAATTTCCGACTGTTATCGTTTGCCATAGGAAAAAAATCTACAGACCTACAGACACACACACAGACACTTTTCAAAAATATCGGTATGCAGAACCATACATGCCTTCCATATTCTAAGATTTATATTTAAAATCATTTTCAGCCAAACAGCCAGGCTGTGTCTTACCTGCCTTTTTATTGCTGTATTAAATGAAAAATATTATATTAGATTAAAATGAAAAAATTATAATTTTATTGCCTGGCAACAAAATTATTTTATTTTTAACAATTACCATTGTTTCAAAAAGTTTAAATAAATTTTCAAGTACTTTACTCTTGTTAAAACGTAAAAGGTTGCAGGTAAACTACCCCTTCCCCTTAACCGATCTTCACCAAAATCGAAAGTCATTGAGACCTCTACAATTCAGGGCTGCATGCGAAACATTATTTGATTCTGTTTGAATTTGCGGCTGTTATCGTTTGCCAAACAAACAAAATTACCCTTGCTAAAAAAAAACCGTTGCAGGTAAACTACCCCTTTCCCTTAACCGATCTTCACCAAAATCAGCAGATCTTGAGAACTCTACAATTCTGAGCTGTATGCGAAACATTATTTGATTCTGTTTGAATTTGCGGCTGTTATCGTTTGCCATAGGAAATACCCTTGTTAAAACATAAAACGTTACAGGTAAACTACCCCTTTCCCTTAACCGATCTTCACCAAAAACAATAGGTCTTGAGTACTCTACATATCAGGCCTGTATGCAAAACATTATTTGATTCTGTTTGAATTTGCGGCTGTTATCGTTTGCCATAGAAAATACCCTTGTTAAAAAAACGTTGCTGGTAAACTACCCCTTTCCCTCAACCGAACTTCACCTAAAACAATAGGTCTTGAGAACTCTACAATTTAGGGCTGTATGCAAATAATCTTTTGATTCTGTTTGAATTTGCGGCTGTTATCGTTTGCCATAAGAAATACCCTTGTTAAAACATAAAACGTTACAGGTAAACTACCCCTTTCCCTTAACCGACCTTTACCAAAAACAATAAGTCTTGAGAACTCTACAATTCAGGGCTGTATGCGAAACATTATTTGATTCTGTTTGAATTTGCGGCTGTTATCGTTTGCCAAAAAAAAAAATTTCCCTTGATAAAATAAACCGTTGCAGGTAAACTACCCCTTTCCCTCAACCGATCTTCACCAAAAACAATAGGTCGCGAGTACTCTACAAATCACGGCTGTATGCAAAAAATTATTTGATTCAGTTTGAATTTGCGGCAGTTATCGTTTGCCATAAAAAAAAATCTACAGACACACAGACAGACACACACACACACACTTTTCGGAAAACGAATTTTTTCATGTTTTGAGTGTAGTAGAATCAGAATCTGCAATAATCTCGAACACGATTTTTTTTGCCATCACCATACTTCCATTCCTTAAGGAATATGGAAGTAAAATTACCCTTGATAAAAAACCGCTGCAGGTAAACTACCCCTTTCCCTTAACCGAGCTTCAGCAAAAACGACAGGTCTTGAGAACTCTACAATTCAGGGCTGTATGCAAAATATTATATGATTTTGTTTGAATTTGTGGCTGTTATCGTTTGCCATACAAAATACCCTTGATAAAACAAAAAACGTAGCTGGTAAACTACCCCTTTCCCTTAAACGATCTTCACCAAAAACAATAGGTCATTAGTACTCAAGAAATCAGAGCTGTATGCAAAAATGTATTTGATTCTGTTTGAATTTGCGGCTCTTATCATTTGCCATAAAAAATACCCTTTTAAAACATAAAACGTTGCAGGTAAACTACCCCTTTCCCTTAACTGATCTTTACCAAAATCAACAGATCGTGAGAACTCTAAAATACAGGGCTGTATGCAAAACATCATTTGATTCTGTTTGAATTTGCGGCTGTTATCGTTTGCCAAACAAACAAATTTACCTTGATAAAAAAAAACCGTTGCAGGTAAACTACCCCTTTCCCTCAACCGATCTTCACCAAGAACAATAGGTCGCGAGTACTCTACAAATCAGGGCTGTATGCAAAACATTATTTGATTCTGTTTGAATTTCCGACTGTTATCGTTTGCCACAGGAAAAAAATCTACAGACCTACAGACACACACACAGACACTTTTCAAAAATATCGGTATGGAGAACCATACATGACTTCCATATTCTAAGATTTATATTTAAAATCATTTTCAGCCAAACAGCCAGGCTGTGTCTTACCTGCCTTTTTATTGCTGTATTAAATGAAAAATATTATATTACATTAAAATGAAAAAATTAAAATTTTATTGCCTGGCAACAAAATTATTTTATTTTTAACAATTACCATTGTTTCAAAAAGTTTAAATAAATTTTCAAGTACTTTACTCTTGTTAAAACGTAAAAGGTTGCAGGTAAACTACCCCTTCCCCTTAACCGATCTTCACCAAAATCGAAATTCGTTGAGACCTCTACAATCCAGGGGCGTATGCAAAAAATTATTTGATTCTGTTTGAATTTGCGGCTGTTATCGTTTGCCATAGAAAATACGCTTGATAAAAAAACGTTGCAGGTAAACTACCCCTTTCCCTTAACCGATCTTCACCAAAATCAGCAGATCTTGAGAACTCTACAATTCTGGGCTGTATGCGAAACATTATTTGATTCTGTTTGAATTTGCGGCTGTTATCGTTTGCCATAGGAAATACCCTTGTTAAAACATAAAACGTTACAGGTAAACTACCCCTTTCCCTTAACCGATCTTCACCAAAAACAATAGGTCTTGAGTACTCTACAAATCAGGCCTGTATGCAAAACATTATTTGATTCTGTTTGAATTTGCGGCTGTTATCGTTTGCCATAGAAAATACCCTTGTTAAAAAAACGTTGCTGGTAAACTACCCCTTTCCCTCAACCGAACTTCACCTAAAACAACAGGTCTTGAGAACTCTACAATTTAGGGCTGTATGCAAATAATCTTTTGATTCTGTTTGAATTTGCGGCTGTTATCGTTTGCCATAAGAAATACCCTTGTTAAAACATAAAACGTTACAGGTAAACTACCCCTTTCCCTTAACCGATCTTTACCAAAAACAATAAGTCTTGAGAACTCTACAATTCAGGGCTGTATGCGAAACATTTTTTGATTCTGTTTGAATTTGCGGCTGTTATCGTATGCCAAAAAAAAAAATTTCCCATAATAAAAAAAAACGATGCAGGTAAACTACCCCTTTCCCTCAACCGATCTTCACCAAAAAATAAAGGTCGCGAGTACTCTACAAATCACGGCTGTATGCACACAATTATTTGATTCAGTTTGAATTTGCGGCAGTTATCGTTTGCCATAGAAAAAAAATCTACAGACACACAGACAGACACACACACAGACACTTTTCGGAAAACGACTTTTTTTCATGTTTTGAGTGTAGTAGAATCAGAATCTGCAATAATCTCGAACACGATTTTTTTTGCCATCACCATACTTCCATTCCTTAAGGAATATGGAAGTAAAATTACCCTTGATAAAAAACCGTTGCAGGTAAACTACCCCCTTCCCTTAACCGAGCTTCAGCAAAAACGACAGGTCTTGAGAACTCTACAATTCAGGGCTGTATGCAAAATATTATATGATTTTGTTTGAATTTGCGGCTGTTATCGTTTGCCATACAAAATACCCTTGATAAAACAAAAAACGTGGCTGGTAAACTACCCCTTTCCCTTAAACGATCTTCACCAAAAACAACAGGTCATTAGTATTCAAGAAATCAGAGCTGTATGCAAAAATGTATTTGATTCTGTTTGAATTTGCGGCTCTTATCATTTGCCATAGAAAATACCCTTTTAAAACATAAAACGTTGCAGGTAAACTACCCCTTTCCCTTAACTGATCTTTACCAAAATCAACAGATCGTGATAACTCTAAAATACAGGGCTGTATGCAAAACATCATTTGATTCTGTTTGAATTTGCGGCTGTTATCGTTTGCCAAACAAACAAATTTACCCTTGATAAAAAAAAACCGTTGCAGGTAAACTACCCCTTTCCCTCAACCGATCTTCACCAAGAACAATAGGTCGCGAGTACTCTACAAATCAGGGCTGTATGCTATACATTATTTGATTCTGTTTGAATTTCCGACTGTTATCGTTTGCCATAGGAAAAAAATCTACAGACCTACAGACACACACACAGACACTTTTCAAAAATATCGGTATGCAGAACCATACATGACTTCCATATTCTAAGATTTATATTTAAAATCATTTTCAGCCAAACAGCCAGGCTGTGTCTTACCTGCCTTTTTATTGCTGTATTAAATGCAAAATATTATATTACATTAAAATGAAAAAATTATAATTTTATTGCCTGGCAACAAAATTATTTTATTTTTAACAATTACCATTGTTTCAAAAAGTTTAAATAAATTTTCAAGTACTTTACTCTTGTTAAAACGTAAAAGGTTGCAGGTAAACTACCCCTTCCCCTTAACCGATCTTCACCAAAATCGAAAGTCATTGAGACCTCTACAATTCAGGGCTGCATGCGAAACATTATTTGATTCTGTTTGAATTTGCGGCTGTTATCGTTTGCCAAACAAACAAAATTACCCTTGCTAAAAAAAAACCGTTGCAGGTAAACTACCCCTTTCCCTTAACCGATCTTCACCAAAATCAGCAGATCTTGAGAACTCTACAATTCTGAGCTGTATGCGAAACATTATTTGATTCTGTTTGAATTTGCGGCTGTTATCGTTTGCCATAGGAAATACCCTTGTTAAAACATAAAACGTTACAGGTAAACTACCCCTTTCCCTTAACCGATCTTCACCAAAAACAATAGGTCTTGAGTACTCTACATATCAGGCCTGTATGCAAAACATTATTTGATTCTGTTTGAATTTGCGGCTGTTATCGTTTGCCATAGAAAATACCCTTGTTAAAAAAACGTTGCTGGTAAACTACCCCTTTCCCTCAACCGAACTTCACCTAAAACAATAGGTCTTGAGAACTCTACAATTTAGGGCTGTATGCAAATAATCTTTTGATTCTGTTTGAATTTGCGGCTGTTATCGTTTGCCATAAGAAATACCCTTGTTAAAACATAAAACGTTACAGGTAAACTACCCCTTTCCCTTAACCGACCTTTACCAAAAACAATAAGTCTTGAGAACTCTACAATTCAGGGCAGTATGCGAAACATTATTTGATTCTGTTTGAATTTGCGGCTGTTATCGTTTGCCAAAAAAAAAAATTTCCCTTGATAAAATAAACCGTTGCAGGTAAACTACCCCTTTCCCTCAACCGATCTTCACCAAAAACAATAGGTCGCGAGTACTCTACAAATCACGGCTGTATGCAAAAAATTATTTGATTCAGTTTGAAATTGCGGCAGTTATCGTTTGCCATAAAAAAAAATCTACAGACACACAGACAGACACACACACACACACTTTTCGGAAAACGAATTTTTTCATGTTTTGAGTGTAGTAGAATCAGAATCTGCAATAATCTCGAACACGATTTTTTTTGCCATCACCATACTTCCATTCCTTAAGGAATATGGAAGTAAAATTACCCTTGATAAAAAACCGCTGCAGGTAAACTACCCCTTTCCCTTAACCGAGCTTCAGCAAAAACGACAGGTCTTGAGAACTCTACAATTCAGGGCTGTATGCAAAATATTATATGATTTTGTTTGAATTTGTGGCTGTTATCGTTTGCCATACAAAATACCCTTGATAAAACAAAAAACGTAGCATGTAAACTACCCCTTTCCCTTAAACGATCTTCACCAAAAACAATAGGTCATTAGTACTCAAGAAATCAGAGCTGTATGCAAAAATGTATTTGATTCTGTTTGAATTTGCGGCTCTTATCATTTGCCATAAAAAATACCCTTTTAAAACATAAAACGTTGCAGGTAAACTACCCCTTTCCCTTAACTGATCTTTACCAAAATCAACAGATCGTGAGAACTCTAAAATACAGGGCTGTATGCAAAACATCATTTGATTCTGTTTGAATTTGCGGCTGTTATCGTTTGCCAAACAAACAAATTTACCCTTGATAAAAAAAACCGTTGCAGGTAAACTACCCCTTTCCCTCAACCGATCTTCACCAAGAACAATAGGTCGCGAGTACTCTACAAATCAGGGCTGTATGCAAAACATTATTTGATTCTGTTTGAATTTCCGACTGTTATCGTTTGCCACAGGAAAAAAATCTACAGACCTACAGACACACACACAGACACTTTTCAAAAATATCGGTATGGAGAACCATACATGACTTCCATATTCTAAGATTTATATTTAAAATCATTTTCAGCCAAACAGCCAGGCTGTGTCTTACCTGCCTTTTTATTGCTGTATTAAATGAAAAATATTATATTACATTAAAATGAAAAAATTAAAATTTTATTGCCTGGCAACAAAATTATTTTATTTTTAACAATTACCATTGTTTCAAAAAGTTTAAATAAATTTTCAAGTACTTTACTCTTGTTAAAACGTAAAAGGTTGCAGGTAAACTACCCCTTCCCCTTAACCGATCTTCACCAAAATCGAAAGTCGTTGAGACCTCTACAATTCAGGGGCGTATGCAAAAAATTATTTGATTCTGTTTGAATTTGCGGCTGTTATCGTTTGCCATAGAAAATACGCTTGATAAAAAAACGTTGCAGGTAAACTACCCCTTTCCCTTAACCGATCTTCACCAAAATCAGCAGATCTTGAGAACTCTACAATGCTGGGCTGTATGCGAAACATTATTTGATTCTGTTTGAATTTGCGGCTGTTATCGTTTGCCATAGGAAATACCCTTGTTAAAACATAAAACGTTACAGGTAAACTACCCCTTTCCCTTAACCGATCTTCACCAAAAACAATAGGTCTTGAGTACTCTACAAATCAGGCCTGTATGCAAAACATTATTTGATTCTGTTTGAATTTGCGGCTGTTATCGTTTGCCATAGAAAATACCCTTGTTAAAAAAACGTTGCTGGTAAACTACCCCTTTCCCTCAACCGAACTTCACCTAAAACAACAGGTCTTGAGAACTCTACAATTTAGGGCTGTATGCAAATAATCTTTTGATTCTGTTTGAATTTGCGGCTGTTATCGTTTGCCATAAGAAATACCCTTGTTAAAACATAAAACGTTACAGGTAAACTACACCTTTCCCTTAACCGACCTTTACCAAAAACAATAAGTCTTGAGAACTCTACAATTCAGGGCTGTATGCGAAACATTTTTTGATTCTGTTTGAATTTGCGGCTGTTATCGTTTGCCAAAAAAAAAATTTCCCTTGATAAAATAAACCGTTGCAGGTAAACTACCCCTTTCCCTCAACCGATCTTCACCAAAAACAATAGGTCGCGAGTACTCTACAAATCACGGCTGTATGCAAAAAATTATTTGATTCAGTTTGAATTTGCGGCAGTTATCGTTTGCCATAAAAAAAAATCTACAGACACACAGACAGACACACACACACACACTTTTCGGAAAACGAATTTTTTCATGTTTTGAGTGTAGTAGAATCAGAATCTGCAATAATCTCGAACACGATTTTTTTTGCCATCACCATACTTCCATTCCTTAAGGAATATGGAAGTAAAATTACCCTTGATAAAAAACCGCTGCAGGTAAACTACCCCTTTCCCTTAACCGAGCTTCAGCAAAAACGACAGGTCTTGAGAACTCTACAATTCAGGGCTGTATGCAAAATATTATATGATTTTGTTTGAATTTCCGGCTGTTATCGTTTGCCATACAAAATACCCTTGTTAAAACAAAAAACGTGGCAGGTAAACTACCCCTTTCCCTTAAACGATCTTCACCAAAAACAATAGGTCATTAGTACTCAAGAAATCAGAGCTGTATGCAAAAATGTATTTGATTCTGTTTGAATTTGCGGCTCTTATCATTTGCCATAGAAAATACCCTTTTAAAACATAAAACGTTGCAGGTAAACTACCCCTTTCCCTTAACTGATCTTTACCAAAATCAACAGATCGTGAGAACTCTAAAATACAGCGCTGTATGCAAAACATCATTTGATTCTGTTTGAATTTGCGGCTGTTATCGTTTGCCAAACAAAAAAATTTACCCTTGATAAAAAAAAACCGTTGCAGGTAAACTACCCCTTTCCCTCAACCGATCTTCACCAAGAACAATAGGTCGCGAGTACTCTACAAATCAGGGCTGTATGCAAACATTATTTGATTCTGTTTGAATTTCCGACTGTTATCGTTTGCCATAGGAAAAAAATCTACAGACCTACAGACACACACACAGACACTTTTCAAAAATATCGGTATGGAGAACCATACATGACTTCCATATTCTAAGATTTATATTTAAAATCATTTTCAGCCAAACAGCCAGGCTGTGTCTTACCTGCCTTTTTATTGCTGTATTAAATGAAAAATATTATATTACATTAAAATGAAAAAATTAAAATTTTATTGCCTGGCAACAAAATTATTTTATTTTTAACAATTACCATTGTTTCAAAAAGTTTAAATAAATTTTCAAGTACTTTACTCTTGTTAAAACGTAAAAGGTTGCAGGTAAACTACCCCTTCCCCTTAACCGATCTTCACCAAAATCGAAAGTCGTTGAGACCTCTACAATTCAGGGGCGTATGCAAAAAATTATTTGATTCTGTTTGAATTTGCGGCTGTTATCGTTTGCCATAGAAAATACGCTTGATAAAAAAACGTTGCAGGTAAACTACCCCTTTCCCTTAACCGATCTTCACCAAAATCAGCAGATCTTGAGAACTCTACAATTCTGGGCTGTATGCGAAACATTATTTGATTCTGTTTGAATTTGCGGCTGTTATCGTTTGCCATAGGAAATACCCTTGTTAAAACATAAAACGTTACAGGTAAACTACCCCTTTCCCTTAACCGATCTTCACCACAAACAATAGGTCTTGAGTACTCTACAAATCAGGCCTGTATGCAAAAAAAAATTTGATTCTGTTTGAATTTGCGGCTGTTATCGTTTGCCATAAAAAATACCCTTGTTAAAAAAACGTTGCTGGTAAACTACCCCTTTCCCTCAACCGAACTTCACCTAAAACAATAGGTCTTGAGAACTCTACAATTTAGGGCTGTATGCAAATAATCTTTTGATTCTGTTTGAATTTGCGGCTGTTATCGTTTGCCATAAGAAATACCCTTGTTAAAACATAAAACGTTACAGGTAAACTACCCCTTTCCCTTAACCGACCTTTACCAAAAACAATAAGTCTTGAGAACTCTACAATTCAGGGCTGTATGCGAAACATTATTTGATTCTGTTTGAATTTGCGGCTGTTATCGTTTGCCAAAAAAAAAATTTCCCTTGATAAAATAAACCGTTGCTGGTAAACTACCCCTTTCCCTCAACCGATCTTCACCAAAAACAATAGGTCGCGAGTACTCTACAAATCACGGCTGTATGCAAAAAATTATTTGATTCAGTTTGAATTTGCGGCAGTTATCGTTTGCCATAAAAAAAAATCTACAGACACACAGACAGACACACACACACACACTTTTCGGAAAACGAATTTTTTCATGTTTTGAGTGTAGTAGAATCAGAATCTGCAATAATCTCGAACACGATTTTTTTTGCCATCACCATACTTCCATTCCTTAAGGAATATGGAAGTAAAATTACCCTTGATAAAAAACCGCTGCAGGTAAACTACCCCTTTCCCTTAACCGAGCTTCAGCAAAAACGACAGGTCTTGAGAACTCTACAATTCAGGGCTGTATGCAAAATATTATATGATTTTGTTTGAATTTGTGGCTGTTATCGTTTGCCATACAAAATACCCTTGATAAAACAAAAAACGTGGCAGGTAAACTACCCCTTTCCCTTAAACGATCTTCACCAAAAACAATAGGTCATTAGTACTCAAGAAATCAGAGCTGTATGCAAAAATGTATTTGATTCTGTTTGAATTTGCGGCTCTTATCATTTGCCATAGAAAATACCCTTTTAAAACATAAAACGTTGCAGGTAAACTACCCCTTTCCCTTAACTGATCTTTACCAAAATCAACAGATCGTGAGAACTCTAAAATACAGGGCTGTATGCAAAACATCATTTGATTCTGTTTGAATTTGCGGCTGTTATCGTTTGCCAAACAAACAAATTTACCCTTGATAAAAAAAAACCGTTGCTGGTAAACTACCCCTTTCCCTCAACCGATCTTCACCAAGAACAATAGGTCGCGAGTACTCTACAAATCAGGGCTGTATGCAGAACATTATTTGATTCTGTTTGAATTTCCGACTGTTATCGTTTGCCACAGGAAAAAAAATCTACAGACCTACAGACACACACACAGACACTTTTCAAAAATATCGGTATGGAGAACCATACATGACTTCCATATTCTAAGATTTATATTTAAAATCATTTTCAGCCAAACAGCCAGGCTGTGTCTTACCTGCCTTTTTATTGCTGTATTAAATGAAAAATATTATAATACATTAAAATGAAAAAATTATAATTTTATTGCCTGGCAACAAAATTATTTTATTTTTAACAATTACCATTGTTTCAAAAATTTTAAATAAATTTTCAAGTACTTTACTCTTGTTAAAACTTAAAAGGTTGCAGGTAAACTACCCCTTCCCCTTAACCGATCTTCACCAAAATCGAAAGCCATTGAGACCTCTACAATACAGGGGCGTATGCAAAAAAGTATTTGATTCTGTTTGAATTTGCGGCTGTTATCGTTTGCCATAGAAAATACGCTTGATAAAAAAACGTTGGAGGTAAACTACCCCTTTCCCTTAACCGATCTTCACCAAAATCAGCAGATCTTGAGAACTCTACAATTCAGGGCTGTATGCGAAACATTATTTGATTCTGTTTGAATTTGCGGCTGTTATCGTTTGCCAAACAAACAAAATTAACCTTGCTAAAAAAAAACCGTTGCAGGTAAACTACCCCTTTCCCTCAACCGATCTTCACGAAAAACAATAGGTCTTGAGAACTCTACAATCTAGGGCTGTATGCAAATAATCTTTTGATTCTGTTTGAATTTGCGGCTGTTATCGTTTGCCATAAGAAATACCCTTGTTAAAAAAACGTTGCAGGTATACTACCCCTTTCCCTCAACCGAACTTCACCAAAAACAATAGGTCTTGAGAACTCTACAATTTAGGGCTGTATGCAGATAATCTTTTGATTCTGTTTGAATTTGCGGCTGTTATCGTTTGCCATAAGAAATACCCTTGTTAAAACATAAAACGTTACAGGTAAACTACCCCTTTCCCTTAACCGATCTTTACCAAAAACAATAAGTCTTGAGAACTCTAAAATACAGGGCTGTATGCAAAACATCATTTGATTCTGTTTGAATTTGCGGCTGTTATCGTTTGCCAAACAAACAAATTTACCCTTGATAAAAAAAAACTGTTGCAGGTAAACTACCCCTTTCCCTCGACCGATCTTCACCAAGAACAATAGGTCGCGAGTACTCTACAAATCAGGGCTGTATGCTAAACATTATTTGATTCTGTTTGAATTTCCGACTGTTATCGTTTGCCATAGGAAAAAAATCTTCAGAACTACAGACACACACACAGACACTTTTCAAAAATATCGGTATGGAGAACCATACATGACTTCCATATTCCAAGATTTATATTTAAAATCATTTTCAGCCAAACAGCCAGGCTGTGTCTTACCTGCCTTTTTATTGCTGTATTAAATGAAAAATATTATATTACATTAAAATGAAAAAATTATAATTTTATTGCCTGGGAACAAAATTATTTTATTTTTAACAATTACCATTGTTTCAAAAAGTTTAAATAAATTTTCAAGTACTTTACTCTTGTTAAAACTTAAAAGGTTGCAGGTAAACTACCCCTTCCCCTTAACCGATCTTCACCAAAATAGAACGTCATTGAGACCTCTACAATTCAGGGACGTATGCAAAACATTATTTGATTCTGTTTGAATTTGCGGCTGTTATCGTTTGCCATAGAAAATACGCTTGATAAAAAAACGTTGCAGGTAAACTACCCCTACTCCTTAACCGATCTTCACCAAAAACAATAGGTCTTGAGTACTATAAAAATCAGGGCTGTATGAAAAACATTATTTGATTCTGTTTGAATTTGCGGCTGTTATCGTTTGCCAAACAAACAAAATTACCCTTGCTAAAAAAAAACCGTTGCAGGTAAACTACCCCTTTCCCTCAACCGATCTTCACGAAAAACAATAGGTCTTGAGAACTCTACAATTTAGGGCTGTATGCAAATAATCTTTTGATTCTGTTTGAATTTGCGGCTGTTATCGTTTGCCATAGGAAATACCCTTGTTAAAACATTATACGTTACAGGTAAACTACCCCTTTCCCTTAACCGATCTTCACCAAAAACAATAGGTCTTGAGTAGTCTACAAATCAGGCCTGTATGCAAAACATTATTTGATTCTGTTTGAATTTGCGGCTGTTATCGTTTGCCATAGAAAATACCCTTGTTAAAAAAACGTTGCCGGTAAACTACCCCTTTCCCTCAACCGAACATCACCAAAAACAATAGGTCTTGAGAACTCTACAATTTAGGGCTGTATGCAAATAATCTTTTGATTCTGTTTGAATTTGCGGCTGTTATCGTTTGCCATAAGAAATACCCTTGTTAAAACATAAAACGTTACAGGTAAACTACCCCTTTCCCTTAACCGATCTTTACCAAAAACAATAAGTCTTGAGAACTCTACAATTCAGGGCTGTATGCGAAACATTTTTTGATTCTGTTTGAATTTGCGGCTGTTATCGTTTGCCAAAAAAAAAATTTCCCTTGATAAAAAAAAACGATGCAGGTAAACTACCCCTTTCCCTCAACCGATCTTCACCAAAAAATAAAGGTCGCGAGTACTCTACAAATCACGGCTGTATGCACACAATTATTTGATTCAGTTTGAATTTGCGGCAGTTATCGTTTGCCATAGAAAAAAAATCTACAGACACACAGACAGACACACACACAGACACTTTTCGGAAAACGACTTTTTTTCATGTTTTGAGTGTAGTAGAATCAGAATCTGCAATAATCTCGAACACGATTTTTTTTGCCATCACCATACTTCCATTCCTTAAGGAATATGGAAGTAAAATTACCCTTGATAAAAAACCGTTGCAGGTAAACTACCCCCTTCCCTTAACCGAGCTTCAGCAAAAACGACAGGTCTTGAGAACTCTACAATTCAGGGCTGTATGCAAAATATTATATGATTTTGTTTGAATTTGCGGCTGTTATCGTTTGCCATACAAAATACCCTTGATAAAACAAAAAACGTGGCTGGTAAACTACCCCTTTCCCTTAAACGATCTTCACCAAAAACAACAGGTCATTAGTATTCAAGAAATCAGAGCTGTATGCAAAAATGTATTTGATTCTGTTTGAATTTGCGGCTCTTATCATTTGCCATAGAAAATACCCTTTTAAAACATAAAACGTTGCAGGTAAACTACCCCTTTCCCTTAACTGATCTTTACCAAAATCAACAGATCGTGAGAACTCTAAAATACAGGGCTGTATGCAAAACATCATTTGATTCTGTTTGAATTTGCGGCTGTTATCGTTTGCCAAACAAACAAATTTACCCTTGATAAAAAAAAACCGTTGCCGGTAAACTACCCCTTTCCATCAACCGATCTTCACCAAGAACAATAGGTCGCGAGTACTCTACAAATCAGGGCTGTATGCAAAACATTATTTGATTCTGTTTGAATTTCCGACTGTTATCGTTTGCCATAGGAAAAAAATCTACAGACCTACAGACACACACACAGACACTTTTCAAAAATATCGGTATGGAGAACCATACATGACTTCCATATTCTAAGATTTATATTTAAAATCATTTTCAGCCAAACAGCCAGGCTGTGTCTTACCTGCCTTTTTATTGCTGTATTAAATGAAAAATATTATATTACATTAAAATGAAAAAATTATAATTTTATTGCCTGGCAACAAAATTATTTTATTTTTAACAATTACCATTGTTTCAAAAAGTTTAAATAAATTTTCAAGTACTTTACTCTTGTTAAAACGTAAAAGGTTGCAGGTAAACTACCCCTTCCCCTTAACCGATCTTCACCAAAATCGAAAGTCATTGAGACCTCTACAATTCAGGGCTGCATGCGAAACATTATTTGATTCTGTTTGAATTTGCGGCTGTTATCGTTTGCCAAACAAACAAAATTACCCTTGCTAAAAAAAAACCGTTGCAGGTAAACTACCCCTTTCCCTTAACCGATCTTCACCAAAATCAGCAGATCTTGAGAACTCTACAATTCTGAGCTGTATGCGAAACATTATTTGATTCTGTTTGAATTTGCGGCTGTTATCGTTTGCCATAGGAAATACCCTTGTTAAAACATAAAACGTTACAGGTAAACTACCCCTTTCCCTTAACCGATCTTCACCAAAAACAATAGGTCTTGAGTACTCTACATATCAGGCCTGTATGCAAAACATTATTTGATTCTGTTTGAATTTGCGGCTGTTATCGTTTGCCATAGAAAATACCCTTGTTAAAAAAACGTTGCTGGTAAACTACCCCTTTCCCTCAACCGAACTTCACCTAAAACAATAGGTCTTGAGAACTCTACAATTTAGGGCTGTATGCAAATAATCTTTTGATTCTGTTTGAATTTGCGGCTGTTATCGTTTGCCATAAGAAATACCCTTGTTAAAACATAAAACGTTACAGGTAAACTACCCCTTTCCCTTAACCGACCTTTACCAAAAACAATAAGTCTTGAGAACTCTACAATTCAGGGCTGTATGCGAAACATTATTTGATTCTGTTTGAATTTGCGGCTGTTATCGTTTGCCAAAAAAAAAAATTTCCCTTGATAAAATAAACCGTTGCAGGTAAACTACCCCTTTCCCTCAACCGATCTTCACCAAAAACAATAGGTCGCGAGTACTCTACAAATCACGGCTGTATGCAAAAAATTATTTGATTCAGTTTGAATTTGCGGCAGTTATCGTTTGCCATAAAAAAAAATCTACAGACACACAGACAGACACACACACACACACTTTTCGGAAAACGAATTTTTTCATGTTTTGAGTGTAGTAGAATCAGAATCTGCAATAATCTCGAACACGATTTTTTTTGCCATCACCATACTTCCATTCCTTAAGGAATATGGAAGTAAAATTACCCTTGATAAAAAACCGCTGCAGGTAAACTACCCCTTTCCCTTAACCGAGCTTCAGCAAAAACGACAGGTCTTGAGAACTCTACAATTCAGGGCTGTATGCAAAATATTATATGATTTTGTTTGAATTTGTGGCTGTTATCGTTTGCCATACAAAATACCCTTGATAAAACAAAAAACGTAGCAGGTAAACTACCCCTTTCCCTTAAACGATCTTCACCAAAAACAATAGGTCATTAGTACTCAAGAAATCAGAGCTGTATGCAAAAATGTATTTGATTCTGTTTGAATTTGCGGCTCTTATCATTTGCCATAAAAAATACCCTTTTAAAACATAAAACGTTGCAGGTAAACTACCCCTTTCCCTTAACTGATCTTTACCAAAATCAACAGATCGTGAGAACTCTAAAATACAGGGCTGTATGCAAAACATCATTTGATTCTGTTTGAATTTGCGGCTGTTATCGTTTGCCAAACAAACAAATTTACCTTGATAAAAAAAACCGTTGCAGGTAAACTACCCCTTTCCCTCAACCGATCTTCACCAAGAACAATAGGTCGCGAGTACTCTACAAATCAGGGCTGTATGCAAAACATTATTTGATTCTGTTTGAATTTCCGACTGTTATCGTTTGCCACAGGAAAAAAATCTACAGACCTACAGACACACACACAGACACTTTTCAAAAATATCGGTATGGAGAACCATACATGACTTCCATATTCTAAGATTTATATTTAAAATCATTTTCAGCCAAACAGCCAGGCTGTGTCTTACCTGCCTTTTTATTGCTGTATTAAATGAAAAATATTATATTACATTAAAATGAAAAAATTAAAATTTTATTGCCTGGCAACAAAATTATTTTATTTTTAACAATTACCATTGTTTCAAAAAGTTTAAATAAATTTTCAAGTACTTTACTCTTGTTAAAACGTAAAAGGTTGCAGGTAAACTACCCCTTCCCCTTAACCGATCTTCACCAAAATCGAAATTCGTTGAGACCTCTACAATTCAGGGGCGTATGCAAAAAATTATTTGATTCTGTTTGAATTTGCGGCTGTTATCGTTTGCCATAGAAAATACGCTTGATAAAAAAACGTTGCAGGTAAACTACCCCTTTCCCTTAACCGATCTTCACCAAAATCAGCAGATCTTGAGAACTCTACAATTCTGGGCTGTATGCGAAACATTATTTGATTCTGTTTGAATTTGCGGCTGTTATCGTTTGCCATAGGAAATACCCTTGTTAAAACATAAAACGTTACAGGTAAACTACCCCTTTCCCTTAACCGATCTTCACCAAAAACAATAGGTCTTGAGTACTCTACAAATCAGGCCTGTATGCAAAACATTATTTGATTCTGTTTGAATTTGCGGCTGTTATCGTTTGCCATAGAAAATACCCTTGTTAAAAAAACGTTGCTGGTAAACTACCCCTTTCCCTCAACCGAACTTCACCTAAAACAACAGGTCTTGAGAACTCTACAATTTAGGGCTGTATGCAAATAATCTTTTGATTCTGTTTGAATTTGCGGCTGTTATCGTTTGCCATAAGAAATACCCTTGTTAAAACATAAAACGTTACAGGTAAACTACCCCTTTCCCTTAACCGATCTTTACCAAAAACAATAAGTCTTGAGAACTCTACAATTCAGGGCTGTATGCGAAACATTTTTTGATTCTGTTTGAATTTGCGGCTGTTATCGTATGCCAAAAAAAAAAATTTCCCTTGATAAAAAAAAACGATGCAGGTAAACTACCCCTTTCCCTCAACCGATCTTCACCAAAAAATAAAGGTCGCGAGTACTCTACAAATCACGGCTGTATGCACACAATTATTTGATTCAGTTTGAATTTGCGGCAGTTATCGTTTGCCATAGAAAAAAAATCTACAGACACACAGACAGACACACACACAGACACTTTTCGGAAAACGACTTTTTTTCATGTTTTGAGTGTAGTAGAATCAGAATCTGCAATAATCTCGAACACGATTTTTTTTGCCATCACCATACTTCCATTCCTTAAGGAATATGGAAGTAAAATTACCCTTGATAAAAAACCGTTGCAGGTAAACTACCCCCTTCCCTTAACCGAGCTTCAGCAAAAACGACAGGTCTTGAGAACTCTACAATTCAGGGCTGTATACAAAATATTATATGATTTTGTTTGAATTTGCGGCTGTTATCGTTTGCCATACAAAATACCCTTGATAAAACAAAAAACGTGGCTGGTAAACTACCCCTTTCCCTTAAACGATCTTCACCAAAAACAACAGGTCATTAGTATTCAAGAAATCAGAGCTGTATGCAAAAATGTATTTGATTCTGTTTGAATTTGCGGCTCTTATCATTTGCCATAGAAAATACCCTTTTAAAACATAAAACGTTGCTGGTAAACTACCCCTTTCCCTTAACTGATCTTTACCAAAATCAACAGATCGTGAGAACTCTAAAATACAGGGCTGTATGCAAAACATCATTTGATTCTGTTTGAATTTGCGGCTGTTATCGTTTGCCAAACAAACAAATTTACCCTTGATAAAAAAAAACCGTTGCAGGTAAACTACCCCTTTCCCTCAACCGATCTTCACCAAGAACAATAGGTCGCGAGTACTCTACAAATCAGGGCTGTATGCTATACATTATTTGATTCTGTTTGAATTTCCGACTGTTATCGTTTGCCATAGGAAAAAAATCTACAGACCTACAGACACACACACAGACACTTTTCAAAAATATCGGTATGCAGAACCATACATGACTTCCATATTCTAAGATTTATATTTAAAATCATTTTCAGCCAAACAGCCAGGCTGTGTCTTACCTGCCTTTTTATTGCTGTATTAAATGCAAAATATTATATTACATTAAAATGAAAAAATTATAATTTTATTGCCTGGCAACAAAATTATTTTATTTTTAACAATTACCATTGTTTCAAAAAGTTTAAATAAATTTTCAAGTACTTTACTCTTGTTAAAACGTAAAAGGTTGCAGGTAAACTACCCCTTCCCCTTAACCGATCTTCACCAAAATCGAAAGTCATTGAGACCTCTACAATTCAGGGCTGCATGCGAAACATTATTTGATTCTGTTTGAATTTGCGGCTGTTATCGTTTGCCAAACAAACAAAATTACCCTTGCTAAAAAAAAACCGTTGCAGGTAAACTACCCCTTTCCCTTAACCGATCTTCACCAAAATCAGCAGATCTTGAGAACTCTACAATTCTGAGCTGTATGCGAAACATTATTTGATTCTGTTTGAATTTGCGGCTGTTATCGTTTGCCATAGGAAATACCCTTGTTAAAACATAAAACGTTACAGGTAAACTACCCCTTTCCCTTAACCGATCTTCACCAAAAACAATAGGTCTTGAGTACTCTACATATCAGGCCTGTATGCAAAACATTATTTGATTCTGTTTGAATTTGCGGCTGTTATCGTTTGCCATAGAAAATACCCTTGTTAAAAAAACGTTGCTGGTAAACTACCCCTTTCCCTCAACCGAACTTCACCTAAAACAATAGGTCTTGAGAACTCTACAATTTAGGGCTGTATGCAAATAATCTTTTGATTCTGTTTGAATTTGCGGCTGTTATCGTTTGCCATAAGAAATACCCTTGTTAAAACATAAAACGTTACAGGTAAACTACCCCTTTCCCTTAACCGACCTTTACCAAAAACAATAAGTCTTGAGAACTCTACAATTCAGGGCTGTATGCGAAACATTATTTGATTCTGTTTGAATTTGCGGCTGTTATCGTTTGCCAAAAAAAAAAATTTCCCTTGATAAAATAAACCGTTGCAGTTAAACTACCCCTTTCCCTCAACCGATCTTCACCAAAAACAATAGGTCGCGAGTACTCTACAAATCACGGCTGTATGCAAAAAATTATTTGATTCAGTTTGAATTTGCGGCAGTTATCGTTTGCCATAAAAAAAAATCTACAGACACACAGACAGACACACACACACACACTTTTCGGAAAACGAATTTTTTCATGTTTTGAGTGTAGTAGAATCAGAATCTGCAATAATCTCGAACACGATTTTTTTTGCCATCACCATACTTCCATTCCTTAAGGAATATGGAAGTAAAATTACCCTTGATAAAAAACCGCTGCAGGTAAACTACCCCTTTCCCTTAACCGAGCTTCAGCAAAAACGACAGGTCTTGAGAACTCTACAATTCAGGGCTGTATGCAAAATATTATATGATTTTGTTTGAATTTGTGGCTGTTATCGTTTGCCATACAAAATACCCTTGATAAAACAAAAAACGTAGCAGGTAAACTACCCCTTTCCCTTAAACGATCTTCACCAAAAACAATAGGTCATTAGTACTCAAGAAATCAGAGCTGTATGCAAAAATGTATTTGATTCTGTTTGAATTTGCGGCTCTTATCATTTGCCATAAAAAATACCCTTTTAAAACATAAAACGTTGCAGGTAAACTACCCCTTTCCCTTAACTGATCTTTACCAAAATCAACAGATCGTGAGAACTCTAAAATACAGGGCTGTATGCAAAACATCATTTGATTCTGTTTGAATTTGCGGCTGTTATCGTTTGCCAAACAAACAAATTTACCCTTGATAAAAAAAACCGTTGCAGGTAAACTACCCCTTTCCCTCAACCGATCTTCACCAAGAACAATAGGTCGCGAGTACTCTACAAATCAGGGCTGTATGCAAAACATTATTTGATTCTGTTTGAATTTCCGACTGTTATCGTTTGCCACAGGAAAAAAATCTACAGACCTACAGACACACACACAGACACTTTTCAAAAATATCGGTATGGAGAACCATACATGACTTCCATATTCTAAGATTTATATTTAAAATCATTTTCAGCCAAACAGCCAGGCTGTGTCTTACCTGCCTTTTTATTGCTGTATTAAATGAAAAATATTATATTACATTAAAATGAAAAAATTAAAATTTTATTGCCTGGCAACAAAATTATTTTATTTTTAACAATTACCATTGTTTCAAAAAGTTTAAATAAATTTTCAAGTACTTTACTCTTGTTAAAACGTAAAAGGTTGCAGGTAAACTACCCCTTCCCCTTAACCGATCTTCACCAAAATCGAAAGTCGTTGAGACCTCTACAATTCAGGGGCGTATGCAAAAAATTATTTGATTCTGTTTGAATTTGCGGCTGTTATCGTTTGCCATAGAAAATACGCTTGATAAAAAAACGTTGCAGGTAAACTACCCCTTTCCCTTAACCGATCTTCACCAAAATCAGCAGATCTTGAGAACTCTACAATGCTGGGCTGTATGCGAAACATTATTTGATTCTGTTTGAATTTGCGGCTGTTATCGTTTGCCATAGGAAATACCCTTGTTAAAACATAAAACGTTACAGGTAAACTACCCCTTTCCCTTAACCGATCTTCACCAAAAACAATAGGTCTTGAGTACTCTACAAATCAGGCCTGTATGCAAAACATTATTTGATTCTGTTTGAATTTGCGGCTGTTATCGTTTGCCATAGAAAATACCCTTGTTAAAAAAACGTTGCTGGTAAACTACCCCTTTCCCTCAACCGAACTTCACCTAAAACAACAGGTCTTGAGAACTCTACAATTTAGGGCTGTATGCAAATAATCTTTTGATTCTGTTTGAATTTGCGGCTGTTATCGTTTGCCATAAGAAATACCCTTGTTAAAACATAAAACGTTACAGGTAAACTACACCTTTCCCTTAACCGACCTTTACCAAAAACAATAAGTCTTGAGAACTCTACAATTCAGGGCTGTATGCGAAACATTTTTTGATTCTGTTTGAATTTGCGGCTGTTATCGTTTGCCAAAAAAAAAATTTCCATTGATAAAATAAACCGTTGCAGGTAAACTACCCCTTTCCCTCAACCGATCTTCACCAAAAACAATAGGTCGCGAGTACTCTACAAATCACGGCTGTATGCAAAAAATTATTTGATTCAGTTTGAATTTGCGGCAGTTATCGTTTGCCATAAAAAAAAATCTACAGACACACAGACAGACACACACACACACACTTTTCGGAAAACGAATTTTTTCATGTTTTGAGTGTAGTAGAATCAGAATCTGCAATAATCTCGAACACGATTTTTTTTGCCATCACCATACTTCCATTCCTTAAGGAATATGGAAGTAAAATTACCCTTGATAAAAAACCGCTGCAGGTAAACTACCCCTTTCCCTTAACCGAGCTTCAGCAAAAACGACAGGTCTTGAGAACTCTACAATTCAGGGCTGTATGCAAAATATTATATGATTTTGTTTGAATTTGTGGCTGTTATCGTTTGCCATACAAAATACCCTTGATAAAACAAAAAACGTGGCAGGTAAACTACCCCTTTCCCTTAAACGATCTTCACCAAAAACAATAGGTCATTAGTACTCAAGAAATCAGAGCTGTATGCAAAAATGTATTTGATTCTGTTTGAATTTGCGGCTCTTATCATTTGCCATAGAAAATACCCTTTTAAAACATAAAACGTTGCAGGTAAACTACCCCTTTCCCTTAACTGATCTTTACCAAAATCAACAGATCGTGAGAACTCTACAATACAGGGCTGTATGCAAAACATCATTTGATTCTGTTTGAATTTGCGGCTGTTATCGTTTGCCAAACAAACAAATTTACCCTTGATAAAAAAAAAACGTTGCAGGTAAACTACCCCTTTCCCTCAACCGATCTTCACCAAGAACAATAGGTCGCGAGTACTCTACAAATCAGGGCTGTATGCAAAACATTATTTGATTCTGTTTGAATTTCCGACTGTTATCGTTTGCCACAGGAAAAAAAATCTACAGACCTACAGACACACACACAGACACTTTTCAAAAATATCGGTATGGAGAACCGTACATGACTTCCATATTCTAAGATTTATATTTAAAATCATTTTCAGCCAAACAGCCAGGCTGTGTCTTACCTGCCTTTTTATTGCTGTATTAAATGAAAAATATTATAATACATTAAAATGAAAAAATTATAATTTTATTGCCTGGCAACAAAATTATTTTATTTTTAACAATTACCATTGTTTCAAAAATTTTAAATAAATTTTCAAGTACTTTACTCTTGTTAAAACTTAAAAGGTTGCAGGTAAACTACCCCTTCCCCTTAACCGATCTTCACCAAAATCGAAAGCCATTGAGACCTCTACAATACAGGGGCGTATGCAAAAAAGTATTTGATTCTGTTTGAATTTGCGGCTGTTATCGTTTGCCATAGAAAATACGCTTGATAAAAAAACGTTGGAGGTAAACTACCCCTTTCCCTTAACCGATCTTCACCAAAATCAGCAGATCTTGAGAACTCTACAATTCAGGGCTGTATGCGAAACATTATTTAATTCTGTTTGAATTTGCGGCTGTTATCGTTTGCCAAACAAACAAAATTACCCTTGCTAAAAAAAAACCGTTGCAGGTAAACTACCCCTTTCCCTCAACCGATCTTCACGAAAAACAATAGGTCTTGAGAACTCTACAATCTAGGGCTGTATGCAAATAATCTTTTGATTCTGTTTGAATTTGCGGCTGTTATCGTTTGCCATAGGAAATACCCTTGTTAAAAAAACGTTGCAGGTAAACTACCCCTTTCCCTCAACCGAACTTCACCAAAAACAATAGATCTTGAGAACTCTACAATTTAGGGCTGTATGCAGATAATCTTTTGATTCTGTTTGAATTTGCGGCTGTTATCGTTTGCCATAAGAAATACCCTTGTTAAAACATAAAACGTTACAGGTAAACTACCCCTTTCCCTTAACCGATCTTTACCAAAAACAATAAGTCTTGAGAACTCTAAAATGCAGGGCTGTATGCAAAACATCATTTGATTCTGTTTGAATTTGCGGCTGTTATCGTTTGCCAAACAAACAAATTTACCCTTGATAAAAAAAAACCGTTGCAGGTAAACTACCCCTTTCCCTCAACCGATCTTCACCAAGAACAATAGGTCGCGAGTACTCTACAAATCAGGGCTGTATGCTAAACATTATTTGATTCTGTTTGAATTTCCGACTGTTATCGTTTGCCATAGGAAAAAAATCTTCTGAACTACAGACACACACACAGACACTTTTCAAAAATATCGGTATGGAGAACCATACATGACTTCCATATTCCAAGATTTATATTTAAAATCATTTTCAGCCAAACAGCCAGGCTGTGTCTTACCTGCCTTTTTATTGCTGTATTAAATGAAAAATATTATATTACATTAAAATGAAAAAATTATAATTTTATTGCCTGGGAACAAAATTATTTTATTTTTAACAATTACCATTGTTTCAAAAAGTTTAAATAAATTTTCAAGTACTTTACTCTTGTTAAAACTTAAAAGGTTGCAGGTAAACTACACCTTCCCCTTAACCGATCTTCACCAAAATAGAACGTCATTGAGACCTCTACAATTCAGGGACGTATGCAAAACATTATTTGATTCTGTTTGAATTTGCGGCTGTTATCGTTTGCCATAGAAAATACGCTTGATAAAAAAATG
Source organism: Magicicada septendecula (assembly GCA_034769895.1). Taxonomy (NCBI): domain Eukaryota; kingdom Metazoa; phylum Arthropoda; class Insecta; order Hemiptera; family Cicadidae; genus Magicicada; species Magicicada septendecula. Next base: position 235,317,689 of record CM068368.1, on the reverse strand, counting down.
TTGCAGGTAAACTACCCCTACTCCTTAACCGATCTTCACCAAAAACAATAGGTCTTGAGTACTATAAAAATCAGGGCTGTATGAAAAACATTATTTGATTCTGTTTGAATTTGCGGCTGTTATCGTTTGCCAAACAAACAAAATTACCCTTGCTAAAAAAAAACCGTTGCAGGTAAACTACCCCTTTCCCTCAACCGAACTTCACCTAAAACAACAGGTCTTGAGAACTCTACAATTTAGGGCTGTATGCAAATAATCTTTTGATTCTGTTTGAATTTGCGGCTGTTACCGTTTGCCATAAGAAATACCCTTGTTAAAACATAAAACGTTACAGGTAAACTACACCTTTCCCTTAACCGACCTTTACCAAAAACAATAAGTCTTGAGAACTCTACAATTCAGGGCTGTATGCGAAACATTTTTTGATTCTGTTTGAATTTGCGGCTGTTATCGTTTGCCATAGGAAATACCCTTGTTAAAACATAAAACGTTACAGGTAAACTACCCCTTTCCCTTAACCGATCTTCACCAAAAACAATAGGTCTTGAGCAGTCTACAAATCAGGCCTGTATGCAAAACATTATTTGATTCTGTTTGAATTTGCGGCTGTTATCGTTTGCCATAGAAAATACCCTTGTTAAAAAAACGTTGCCGGTAAACTACCCCTTTCCCTCAACCGAACATCACCAAAAACAATAGGTCTTGAGAACTCTACAATTTAGGGCTGTATGCAAATAATCTTTTGATTCTGTTTGAATTTGCGGCTGTTATCGTTTGCCATAAGAAATACCCTTGTTAAAACATAAAACGTTACAGGTAAACTACCCCTTTCCCTTAACCGATCTTTACCAAAAACAATAAGTCTTGAGAACTCTACAATTCAGGGCTGTATGCGAAACATTTTTTGATTCTGTTTGAATTTGCGGCTGTTATCGTTTGCCAAAAAAAAAATTTCCCTTGATAAAAAAAAACGTTGCAGGTAAACTACCCCTTTCCCTCAACCGATCTTCACCAAAAAATAAAGGTCGCGAGTACTCTACAAATCACGGCTGTATGAACACAATTATTTGATTCAGTTTGAATTTGCGGCAGTTATCGTTTGCCATAGAAAAAAAATCTACAGACACACAGACAGACACACACACAGACACTTTTCGGAAAACGACTTTTTTTCATTTTTTGAGTGTAGTAGAATCAGAATCTGCAATAATCTCGAACACGATTTTTTTTGCCATCACCATACTTCCATTCCTTAAGGAATATGGAAGTAAAATTACCCTTGATAAAAAACCGTTGCAGGTAAACTACCCCCTTCCCTTAACCGAGCTTCAGCAAAAACGACAGGTCTTGAGAACTCTACAATTCAGGGCTGTATGCAAAATATTATATGATTTTGTTTGAATTTGCGGCTGTTATCTTTTGCCATACAAAATACCCTTGATAAAACAAAAAACGTGGCTGGTAAACTACCCCTTTCCCTTAAACGATCTTCACCAAAAACAACAGGTCATTAGTATTCAAGAAATCAGAGCTGTATGCAAAAATGTATTTGATTCTGTTTGAATTTGCGGCTCTTATCATTTGCCATAGAAAATACCCTTTTAAAACATAAAACGTTGCAGGTAAACTACCCCTTTCCCTTAACTGATCTTTACCAAAATCAACAGATCGTGAGAACTCTAAAATACAGGGCTGTATGCAAAACATCATTTGATTCTGTTTGAATTTGCGGCTGTTATCGTTTGCCAAACAAACAAATTTACCCTTGATAAAAAAAAACCGTTGCAGGTAAACTACCCCTTTCCCTCAACCGATCTTCACCAAGAACAATAGGTCGCGAGTACTCTACAAATCAGGGCTGTATGCTATACATTATTTGATTCTGTTTGAATTTCCGACTGTTATCGTTTGCCATAGGAAAAAAATCTACAGACCTACAGACACACACACAGACACTTTTCAAAAATATCGGTATGGAGAACCATACATGACTTCCATATTCTAAGATTTATATTTAAAATCATTTTCAGCCAAACAGCCAGGCTGTGTCTTACCTGCCTTTTTATTGCTGTATTAAATGAAAAATATTATATTACATTAAAATGAAAAAATTAAAATTTTATTGCCTGGCAACAAAATTATTTTATTTTTAACAATTACCATTGTTTCAAAAAGTTTAAATAAATTTTCAAGTACTTTACTCTTGTTAAAACGTAAAAGGTTGCAGGTAAACTACCCCTTCCCCTTAACCGATCTTCACCAAAATCGAAAGTCATTGAGACCTCTACAATTCAGGGCTGTATGCGAAACATTATTTGATTCTGTTTGAATTTGCGGCTGTTATCGTTTGCCATAGAAAATACGCTTGATAAAAAAACGTTGCAGGAAAACTACCCCTTTCCCTTAACCGATCTTCACCAAAATCAGCAGATCTTGAGAACTCTACAATTCTGGGCTGTATGCGAAACATTATTTGATTCTGTTTGAATTTGCGGCTGTTATCGTTTGCCATAGGAAATACCCTTGTTAAAACATAAAACGTTACAGGTAAACTACCCCTTTCCCTTAACCGATCTTCACCAAAAACAATAGGTCTTGAGTACTCTACAAATCAGGACTGTATGCAAAACATTATTTGATTCTGTTTGAATTTGCGGCTGTTATCGTTTGCCATAGAAAATACCCTTGTTAAAAAAACGTTGCTGGTAAACTACCCCTTTCCCTCAACCGAACTTCACCTAAAACAACAGGTCTTGAGAACTCTACAATTTAGGGCTGTATGCAAATAATCTTTTGATTCTGTTTGAATTTGCGGCTGTTATCGTTTGCCATAAGAAATACCCTTGTTAAAACATAAAACGTTACAGGTAAACTATACCTTTCCCTTAACCGACCTTTACCAAAAACAATAAGTCTTGAGAACTCTACAATTCAGGGCTGTATGCGAAACAGTATTTGATTCTGTTTGAATTTGCGGCTGTTATCGTTTGCCAAAATAAAAATTTCCCTTGATAAAATAAACCGTTGCAGGTAAACTACCCCTTTCCCTCAACCGATCTTCACCAAAAACAATAGGTCGCGAGTACTCTACAAATCACGGCTGTATGCAAAAAATTATTTGATTCAGTTTGAATTTGCGGCAGTTATCGTTTGCCATAAAAAAAATCTACAGACACACAGACAGACACACACACACACACTTTTCGGAAAACGAATTTTTTCATGTTTTGAGTGTAGTAGAATCAGAATCTGCAATAATCTCGAACACGATTTTTTTTGCCATCACCATACTTCCATTCCTTAAGGAATATGGAAGTAAAATTACCCTTGATAAAAAACCGCTGCAGGTAAACTACCCCTTTCCCTTATCCGAGCTTCAGCAAAAACGACAGGTCTTGAGAACTCTACAATTCAGGGCTGTATGCAAAATATTATATGATTTTGTTTGAATTTGTGGCTGTTATCGTTTGCCATACAAAATACCCTTGATAAAACAAAAAACGTGGCAGGTAAACTACCCCTTTACCTTAAACGATCTTCACCAAAAACAATACGTCATTAGTACTCAAGAAATCAGAGCTGTTTGCAAAAATGTATTTTATTCTGTTTGAATTTGCGGCTCTTATCATTTGCCATAGAAAATACCCTTTTAAAACATAAAACGTTGCAGGTAAACTACCCCTTTCCCTTAACTGATCTTTACCAAAATCAACAGATCGTGAGAACTCTAAAATACAGGGCTGTATGCAAAACATCATTTGATTCTGTTTGAATTTGCGGCTGTTATCGTTTGCCAAACAAACAAATTTACCCTTGATAAAAAAAAACCGTTGCAGGTAAACTACCCCTTTCCATCAACCGATCTTCACCAAGAACAATAGGTCGCGAGTACTCTACAAATCAGGGCTGTATGCAAAACATTATTTGATTCTGTTTGAATTTCCGACTGTTATCGTTTGCCACAGGAAAAAAATCTACAGACCTACAGACACACACACAGACACTTTTCAAAAATATCGGTATGGAGAACCATACATGACTTCCATATTCTAAGATTTATATTTAAAATCATTTTCAGCCAAACAGCCAGGCTGTGTCTTACCTGCCTTTTTATTGCTGTATTAAATGAAAAATATTATATTACATTAAAATGAAAAAATTAAAATTTTATTGCCTGGCAACAAAATTATTTTATTTTTAACAATTACCATTGTTTCAAAAAGTTTAAATAAATTTTCAAGTACTTTACTCTTGTTAAAACGTAAAAGGTTGCAGGTAAACTACCCCTTCCCCTTAACCGATCTTCACCAAAATCGAAAGTCGTTGAGACCTCTACAATTCAGGGGCGTATGCAAAAAATTATTTGATTCTGTTTGAATTTGCGGCTGTTATCGTTTGCCATAGAAAATACGCTTGATAAAAAAACGTTGCAGGTAAACTACCCCTTTCCCTTAACCGATCTTCACCAAAATCAGCAGATCTTGAGAACTCTACAATTCTGGGCTGTATGCGAAACATTATTTGATTCTGTTTGAATTTGCGGCTGTTATCGTTTGCCATAGGAAATACCCTTGTTAAAACATAAAACGTTACAGGTAAACTACCCCTTTCCCTTAACCGATCTTCACCAAAAACAATAGGTCTTGAGTACTCTACAAATCAGGCCTGTATGCAAAACATTATTTGATTCTGTTTGAATTTGCGGCTGTTATCGTTTGCCATAGAAAATACCCTTGTTAAAAAAACGTTGCTGGTAAACTACCCCTTTCCCTCAACCGAACTTCACCTAAAACAATAGGTCTTGAGAACTCTACAATTTAGGGCTGTATGCAAATAATCTTTTGATTCTGTTTGAATTTGCGGCTGTTATCGTTTGCCATAAGAAATACCCTTGTTAAAACATAAAACGTTACAGGTAAACTACCCCTTTCCCTTAACCGACCTTTACCAAAAACAATAAGTCTTGAGAACTCTACAATTCAGGGCTGTATGCGAAACATTATTTGATTCTGTTTGAATTTGCGGCTGTTATCGTTTGCCAAAAAAAAAAATTTCCCTTGATAAAATAAACCGTTGCAGGTAAACTACCCCTTTCCCTCAACCGATCTTCACCAAAAACAAAAGGTCGCGAGTACTCTACAAATCACGGCTGTATGCAAAAAATTATTTGATTCAGTTTGAATTTGCGGCAGTTATCGTTTGCCATAAAAAAAAATCTACAGACACACAGACAGACACACACACACACACTTTTCGGAAAACGAATTTTTTCATGTTTTGAGTGTAGTAGAATCAGAATCTGCAATAATCTCGAACACGATTTTTTTTTCCATCACCATACTTCCATTCCTTAAGGAATATGGAAGTAAAATTACCCTTGATAAAAAACCGCTGCAGGTAAACTACCCCTTTCCCTTAACCGAGCTTCAGCAAAAACGACAGGTCTTGAGAACTCTACAATTCAGGGCTGTATGCAAAATATTATATGATTTTGTTTGAATTTGTGGCTGTTATCGTTTGCCATACAAAATACCCTTGATAAAACAAAAAACGTGGCAGGTAAACTACCCCTTTCCCTTAAACGATCTTCACCAAAAACAATAGGTCATTAGTACTCAAGACATCAGAGCTGTATGCAAAAATGTATTTGATTCTGTTTGAATTTGCGGCTCTTATCATTTGCCATAAAAAATACCCTTTTAAAACATAAAACGTTGCAGGTAAACTACCCCTTTCCCTTAACTGATCTTTACCAAAATCAACAGATCGTGAGAACTCTAAAATACAGGGCTGTATGCAAAACATCATTTGATTCTGTTTGAATTTGCGGCTGTTATCGTTTGCCAAACAAACAAATTTTCCCTTGATAAAAAAAAACCGTTGCAGGTAAACTACCCCTTTCCCTCAACCGATCTTCACCAAGAACAATAGGTCGCGAGTACTCTACAAATCAGGGCTGTATGCAAAACATTATTTGATTCTGTTTGAATTTCCGACTGTTATCGTTTGCCACAGGAAAAAAATCTACAGACCTACAGACACACACACAGACACTTTTCAAAAATATCGGTATGGAGAACCATACATGACTTCCATATTCTAAGATTTATATTTAAAATCATTTTCAGCCAAACAGCCAGGCTGTGTCTTACCTGCCTTTTTATTGCTGTATTAAATGAAAAATATTATATTACATTAAAATGAAAAAATTAAAATTTTATTGCCTGGCAACAAAATTATTTTATTTTTAACAATTACCATTGTTTCAAAAAGTTTAAATAAATTTTCAAGTTCTTTACTCTTGTTAAAACGTAAAAGGTTGCAGGTAAACTACCCCTTCCCCTTAACCGATCTTCACCAAAATCGAAAGTCGTTGAGACCTCTACAATTCAGGGGCGTATGCAAAAAATTATTTGATTCTGTTTGAATTTGCGGCTGTTATCGTTTGCCATAGAAAATACGCTTGATAAAAAAACGTTGCAGGTAAACTACCCCTTTCCCTTAACCGATCTTCACCAAAATCAGCAGATCTTGAGAACTCTACAATTCTGGGCTGTATGCGAAACATTATTTGATTCTGTTTGAATTTGCGGCTGTTATCGTTTGCCATAGGAAATACCCTTGTTAAAACATAAAACGTTACAGGTAAACTACCCCTTTCCCTTAACCGATCTTCACCAAAAACAATAGGTCTTGAGTACTCTACAAATCAGGCCTGTATGCAAAACATTATTTGATTCTGTTTGAATTTGCGGCTGTTATCGTTTGCCATAGAAAATACCCTTGTTAAAAAAACGTTGCTGGTAAACTACCCCTTTCCCTCAACCGAACTTCACCTAAAACAATAGGTCTTGAGAACTCTACAATTTAGGGCTGTATGCAAATAATCTTTTGATTCTGTTTGAATTTGCGGCTGTTATCGTTTGCCATAAGAAATACCCTTGTTAAAACATAAAACGTTACAGGTAAACTACCCCTTTCCCTTAACCGACCTTTACCAAAAACAAAAAGTCTTGAGAACTCTACAATTCAGGGCTGTATGCGAAACATTATTTGATTCTGTTTGAATTTGCGGCTGTTATCGTTTGCCAAAAAAAAAATTTCCCTTGATAAAATAAACCGTTGCAGGTAAACTACCCCTTTCCCTCAACCGATCTTCACCAAAAACAATAGGTCGCGAGTACTCTACAAATCACGGCTGTATGCAAAAAATTATTTGATTCAGTTTGAATTTGCGGCAGTTATCGTTTGCCATAAAAAAAAATCTACAGACACACAGACAGACACACACACACACACTTTTCGGAAAACGAATTTTTTCATGTTTTGAGTGTAGTAGAATCAGAATCTGCAATAATCTCGAACACGATTTTTTTTGCCATCACCATACTTCCATTCCTTAAGGAATATGGAAGTAAAATTACCCTTGATAAAAAACCGCTGCAGGTAAACTACCCCTTTCCCTTAACCGAGCTTCAGCAAAAACGACAGGTCTTGAGAACTCTACAATTCAGGGCTGTATGCAAAATATTATATGATTTTGTTTGAATTTGTGGCTGTTATCGTTTGCCATACAAAATACCCTTGATAAAACAAAAAACGTGGCAGGTAAACTACCCCTTTCCCTTAAACGATCTTCACCAAAAACAACAGGTCATTAGTACTCAAGAAATCAGAGCTGTATGCAAAAATGTGTTTGATTCTGTTTGAATTTGCGGCTCTTATCATTTGCCATAGAAAATACCCTTTTAAAACATAAAACGTTGCAGGTAAACTACCCCTTTCCCTTAACTGATCTTTACCAAAATCAACAGATCGTGAGAACTCTAAAATACAGGGCTGTATGCAAAACATCATTTGATTCTGTTTGAATTTGCGGCTGTTATCGTTTGCCAAACAAACAAATTTACCCTTGATAAAAAAAAACCGTTGCAGGTAAACTACCCCTTTCCCTCAACCGATCTTCACCAAGAACAATAGGTCGCGAGTACTCTACAAGTCAGGGCTGTATGCAAAACATTATTTGATTCTGTTTGAATTTCCGAATGTTATCGTTTGCCACAGGAAAAAAATCTACAGACCTACAGACACACACACAGACACTTTTCAAAAATATCGGTATGGAGAACCATACATGACTTCCATATTCTAAGATTTATATTCAAAATCATTTTCAGCCAAACAGCCAGGCTGTGTCTTACCTGCTTTTTATTGCTGTATTAAATGAAAAATATTATATTACATTAAAATGAAAAAATTAAAATTTTATTGCCTGGCAACAAAATTATTTTATTTTTAACAATTACCATTGTTTCAAAAAGTTTAAATAAATTTTCAAGTACTTTACTCTTGTTAAAACGTAAAAGGTTGCAGGTAAACTACCCCTTCCCCTTAACCGATCTTCACCAAAATCGAAAGTCGCTGAGACCTCTACAATTCAGGGGCGTATGCAAAAAATTATTTGATTCTGTTTGAATTTGCGGCTGTTATCGTTTGCCATAGAAAATACGCTTGATAAAAAAACGTTGCAGGTAAACTACCCCTTTCCCTTAACCGATCTTCACCAAAATCAGCAGATCTTGAGAACTCTACAATTCTGGGCTGTATGCGAAACATTATTTGATTCTGTTTGAATTTGCGCCTGTTATCGTTTGCCATAGGAAATACCCTTGTTAAAACATAAAACGTTACAGGTAAACTACCCCTTTCCCTTAACCGATCTTCACCAAAAACAATAGGTCATGAGTACTCTACGAATCAGGCCTGTATGCAAAACATTATTTGATTCTGTTTGAATTTGCGGCTGTTATCGTTTGCCATAGAAAATACCCTTGTTAAAAAAACGTTGCTGGTAAACTACCCCTTTCCCTCAACCGAACTTCACCTAAAACAACAGGTCTTGAGAACTCTACAATTTAGGGCTGTATGCAAATAATCTTTTGATTCTGTTTGAATTTGCGGCTGTTATCGTTTGCCATAAGAAATACCCTTGTTAAAACATAAAACGTTACAGGTAAACTACCCCTTTCCCTTAACCGACCTTTACCAAAAACAATAAGTCTTGAGAACTCTACAATTCAGGGCTGTATGCGAAACATTATTTGATTCTGTTTGAATTTGCGGCTGTTATCGTTTGCCAAAAAAAAAAATTTCCCTTGATAAAATAAACCGTTGCAGGTAAACTACCCCTTTCCCTCAACCGATCTTCACCAAAAACAACAGGTAGCGAGTACTCTTCAAATCACGGATGTATGCAAAAAATTATTTGATTCAGTTTGAATTTGCGGCAGTTATCGTTTGCCATAAAAAAAAATCTACAGACACACAGACAGACACACACACACACACTTTTCGGAAAACGAATTTTTTCATGTTTTGAGAGTAGTAGAATCAGAATCTGCAATAATCTCGAACACGATTTTTTTTGCCATCACCATACTTCCATTCCTTAAGGAATATGGAAGTAAAATTACCCTTGATAAAAAACCGCTGCAGGTAAACTACCCCTTTCCCTTAACCGAGCTTCAGCAAAAACGACAGGTCTTGAGAACTCTACAATTCAGGGCTGTATGCAAAATATTATATGATTTTGTTTGAATTTGTGGCTGTTATCGTTTGCCATACAAAATACCCTTGATAAAACAAAAAACGTGGCAGGTAAACTACCCCTTTACCTTAAACGATCTTCACCAAAAACAATAGGTCATTAGTACTCAAGAAATCAGAGCTGTATGCAAAAATGTATTTTATTCTGTTTGAATTTGCGGCTCTTATCATTTGCCATAAAAAATACCCTTTTAAAACATAAAACGTTGCAGGTAAACTACCCCTTTCCCTTAACTGATCTTTACCAAAATCAACAGATCGTGAGAACTCTAAAATACAGGGCTGTATGCAAAACATCATTTGATTCTGTTTGAATTTGCGGCTGTTATCGTTTGCCAAACAAACAAATTTTCCCTTGATAAAAAAAAACCGTTGCAGGTAAACTACCCCTTTCCCTCAACCGATCTTCACCAAGAACAATAGGTCGCGAGTACTCTACAAATCAGGGCTGTATGCAAAACATTATTTGATTCTGTTTGAATTTCCGACTGTTATCGTTTGCCACAGGAAAAAAATCTACAGACCTACAGACACACACACAGACACTTTTCAAAAATATCGGTATGGAGAACCATACATGACTTCCATATTCTAAGATTTATATTTAAAATCATTTTCAGCCAAACAGCCAGGCTGTGTCTTACCTGCCTTTTTATTGCTGTATTAAATGAAAAATATTATATTACATTAAAATGAAAAAATTAAAATTTTATTGCCTGGCAACAAAATTATTTTATTTTTAACAATTACCATTGTTTCAAAAAGTTTAAATAAATTTTCAAGTACTTTACTCTTGTTAAAACGTAAAAGGTTGCAGGTAAACTACCCCTTCCCCTTAACCGATCTTCACCAAAATCGAAAGTCGTTGAGACCTCTACAATTCAGGGGCGTATGCAAAAAATTATTTGATTCTGTTTGAATTTGCGGCTGTTATCGTTTGCCATAGAAAATACGCTTGATAAAAAAACGTTGCAGGTAAACTACCCCTTTCCCTTAACCGATCTTCACCAAAATCAGCAGATCTTGAGAACTCTACAATTCTGGGCTGTATGCGAAACATTATTTGATTCTGTTTGAATTTGCGGCTGTTATCGTTTGCCATAGGAAATACCCTTGTTAAAACATAAAACGTTACAGGTAAACTACCCCTTTCCCTTAACCGATCTTCACCAAAAACAATAGGTCTTGAGTACTCTACAAATCAGGCCTGTATGCAAAACATTATTTGATTCTGTTTGAATTTGCGGCTGTTATCGTTTGCCATAGAAAATACCCTTGTTAAAAAAACGTTGCTGGTAAACTACCCCTTTCCCTCAACCGAACTTCACCTAAAACAATAGGTCTTGAGAACTCTACAATTTAGGGCTGTATGCAAATAATCTTTTGATTCTGTTTGAATTTGCGGCTGTTATCGTTTGCCATAAGAAATACCCTTGTTAAAACATAAAACGTTACAGGTAAACTACCCCTTTCCCTTAACCGACCTTTACCAAAAACAATAAGTCTTGAGAACTCTACAATTCAGGGCTGTATGCGAAACATTATTTGATTCTGTTTGAATTTGCGGCTGTTATCGTTTGCCAAAAAAAAAAATTTCCCTTGATAAAATAAACCGTTGCAGGTAAACTACCCCTTTCCCTCAACCGATCTTCACCAAAAACAATAGGTCGCGAGTACTCTACAAATCACGGCTGTATGCAAACAATTATTTGATTCAGTTTGAATTTGCGGCAGTTATCGTTTGCCATAAAAAAAAATCTACAGACACACAGACAGACACACACACACACACTTTTCGGAAAACGAATTTTTTCATGTTTTGAGTGTAGTAGAATCAGAATCTGCAATAATCTGGAACACGATTTTTTTTGCCATCACCATACTTCCATTCCTTAAGGAATATGGAAGTAAAATTACCCTTGATAAAAAACCGCTGCAGGTAAACTACCCCTTTCCCTTAACCGAGCTTCAGCAAAAACGACAGGTCTTGAGAACTCTACAATTCAGGGCTGTATGCAAAATATTATATGATTTTGTTTGAATTTGTGGCTGTTATCGTTTGCCATACAAAATACCCTTGATAAAACAAAAAACGTGGCAGGTAAACTACCCCTTTCCCTTAAACGATCTTCACCAAAAACAACAGGTCATTAGTACTCAAGAAATCAGAGCTGTATGCAAAAATGTGTTTGATTCTGTTTGAATTTGCGGCTCTTATCATTTGCCATAGAAAATACCCTTTTAAAACATAAAACGTTGCAGGTAAACTACCCCTTTCCCTTAACTGATCTTTACCAAAATCAACAGATCGTGAGAACTCTAAAATACAGGGCTGTATGCAAAACATCATTTGATTCTGTTTGAATTTGCGGCTGTTATCGTTTGCCAAACAAACAAATTTACCCTTGATAAAAAAAAACCGTTGCAGGTAAACTACCCCTTTCCCTCAACCGATCTTCACCAAGAACAATAGGTCGCGAGTACTCTACAAGTCAGGGCTGTATGCAAAACATTATTTGATTCTGTTTGAATTTCCGACTGTTATCGTTTGCCACAGGAAAAAAATCTACAGACCTACAGACACACACACAGACACTTTTCAAAAATATCGGTATGGAGAACCATACATGACTTCCATATTCTAAGATTTATATTCAAAATCATTTTCAGCCAAACAGCCAGGCTGTGTCTTACCTGCTTTTTATTGCTGTATTAAATGAAAAATATTATATTACATTAAAATGAAAAAATTAAAATTTTATTGCCTGGCAACAAAATTATTTTATTTTTAACAATTACCATTGTTTCAAAAAGTTTAAATAAATTTTCAAGTACTTTACTCTTGTTAAAACGTAAAAGGTTGCAGGTAAACTACCCCTTCCCCTTAACCGATCTTCACCAAAATCGAAAGTCGCTGAGACCTCTACAATTCAGGGGCGTATGCAAAAAATTATTTGATTCTGTTTGAATTTGCGGCTGTTATCGTTTGCCATAGAAAATACGCTTGATAAAAAAACGTTGCAGGTAAACTACCCCTTTCCCTTAACCGATCTTCACCAAAATCAGCAGATCTTGAGAACTCTACAATTCTGGGCTGTATGCGAAACATTATTTGATTCTGTTTGAATTTGCGCCTGTTATCGTTTGCCATAGGAAATACCCTTGTTAAAACATAAAACGTTACAGGTAAACTACCCCTTTCCCTTAACCGATCTTCACCAAAAACAATAGGTCATGAGTACTCTACGAATCAGGCCTGTATGCAAAACATTATTTGATTCTGTTTGAATTTGCGGCTGTTATCGTTTGCCATAGAAAATACCCTTGTTAAAAAAACGTTGCTGGTAAACTACCCCTTTCCCTCAACCGAACTTCACCTAAAACAACAGGTCTTGAGAACTCTACAATTTAGGGCTGTATGCAAATAATCTTTTGATTCTGTTTGAATTTGCGGCTGTTATCGTTTGCCATAAGAAATACCCTTGTTAAAACATAAAACGTTACAGGTAAACTACCCCTTTCCCTTAACCGACCTTTACCAAAAACAATAAGTCTTGAGAACTCTACAATTCAGGGCTGTATGCGAAACATTATTTGATTCTGTTTGAATTTGCGGCTGTTATCGTTTGCCAAAAAAAAAAATTTCCCTTGATAAAATAAACCGTTGCAGGTAAACTACCCCTTTCCCTCAACCGATCTTCACCAAAAACAACAGGTAGCGAGTACTCTTCAAATCACGGATGTATGCAAAAAATTATTTGATTCAGTTTGAATTTGCGGCAGTTATCGTTTGCCATAAAAAAAAATCTACAGACACACAGACAGACACACACACACACACTTTTCGGAAAACGAATTTTTTCATGTTTTGAGAGTAGTAGAATCAGAATCTGCAATAATCTCGAACACGATTTTTTTTGCCATCACCATACTTCCATTCCTTAAGGAATATGGAAGTAAAATTACCCTTGATAAAAAACCGCTGCAGGTAAACTACCCCTTTCCCTTAACCGAGCTTCAGCAAAAACGACAGGTCTTGAGAACTCTACAATTCAGGGCTGTATGCAAAATATTATATGATTTTGTTTGAATTTGTGGCTGTTATCGTTTGCCATACAAAATACCCTTGATAAAACAAAAAACGTGGCAGGTAAACTACCCCTTTACCTTAAACGATCTTCACCAAAAACAATAGGTCATTAGTACTCAAGAAATCAGAGCTGTATGCAAAAATGTATTTTATTCTGTTTGAATTTGCGGCTCTTATCATTTGCCATAAAAAATACCCTTTTAAAACATAAAACGTTGCAGGTAAACTACCCCTTTCCCTTAACTGATCTTTACCAAAATCAACAGATCGTGAGAACTCTAAAATACAGGGCTGTATGCAAAACATCATTTGATTCTGTTTGAATTTGCGGCTGTTATCGTTTGCCAAACAAACAAATTTTCCCTTGATAAAAAAAAACCGTTGCAGGTAAACTACCCCTTTCCCTCAACCGATCTTCACCAAGAACAATAGGTCGCGAGTACTCTACAAATCAGGGCTGTATGCAAAACATTATTTGATTCTGTTTGAATTTCCGACTGTTATCGTTTGCCACAGGAAAAAAATCTACAGACCTACAGACACACACACAGACACTTTTCAAAAATATCGGTATGGAGAACCATACATGACTTCCATATTCTAAGATTTATATTTAAAATCATTTTCAGCCAAACAGCCAGGCTGTGTCTTACCTGCCTTTTTATTGCTGTATTAAATGAAAAATATTATATTACATTAAAATGAAAAAATTAAAATTTTATTGCCTGGCAACAAAATTATTTTATTTTTAACAATTACCATTGTTTCAAAAAGTTTAAATAAATTTTCAAGTACTTTACTCTTGTTAAAACGTAAAAGGTTGCAGGTAAACTACCCCTTGGCCTTAACCGATCTTCACCAAAATCGAAAGTCGTTGAGACCTCTACAATTCAGGAGCGTATGCAAAAAATTATTTGATTCTGTTTGAATTTGCGGCTGTTATCGTTTGCCATAGAAAATACGCTTGACAAAAAAACGTTGCAGGTAAACTACCCCTTTCCCTTAACCGATCTTCACCAAAATCAGCAGATCTTGAGAACTCTACAATTCTGGGCTGTATGCGAAACATTATTTGATTCTGTTTGAATTTGCGCCTGTTATCGTTTGCCATAGGAAATACCCTTGTTAAAACATAAAACGTTACAGGTAAACTACCCCTTTCCCTTAACCGATCTTCACCAAAAACAATAGGTCTTGAGTACTCTACAAATCATGCCTGTATGCAAAACATTATTTGATTCTGTTTGAATTTGCGGCTGTTATCGTTTGCCATAGAAAATACCCTTGTTAAAAAAACGTTGCTGGTAAACTACCCCTTTCCCTCAACCGAACTTCACCTAAAACAATAGGTCTTGAGAACTCTACAATTTAGGGCTGTATGCAAATAATCTTTTGATTCTGTTTGAATTTGCGGCTGTTATCGTTTGCCATAAGAAATACCCTTGTTAAAACATAAAACGTTACAGGTAAACTACCCCTTTCCCTTAACCGACCTTTACCAAAAACAATAAGTCTTGAGAACTCTACAATTCAGGGCTGTATGCGAAACATTATTTGATTCTGTTTGAATTTGCGGCTGTTATCGTTTGCCAAAAAAAAAATTTCCCTTGATAAAATAAACCGTTGCAGGTAAACTACCCCTTTCCCTCAACCGATCTTCACCAAAAACAACAGGTCGCGAGTACTCGTCAAATCACGGCTGTATGCAAAAAATTATTTGATTCAGTTTGAATTTGCGGCAGTTATCGTTTGCCATAAAAAAAAATCTACAGACACACAGACAGACACACACACACACACTTTTCGGAAAACGAATTTTTTCATGTTTTGAGAGTAGTAGAATCAGAATCTGCAATAATCTCGAACACGATTTTTTTTGCCATCACCATACTTCCATTCCTTAAGGAATATGGAAGTAAAATTACCCTTGATAAAAAACCGCTGCAGGTAAACTACCCCTTTCCCTTAACCGAGCTTCAGCAAAAACGACAGGTCTTGAGAACTCTACAATTCAGGGCTGTATGCAAAATATTATATGATTTTGTTTGAATTTGTGGCTGTTATCGTTTGCCATACAAAATACCCTTGATAAAACAAAAAACGTGGCAGGTAAACTACCCCTTTACCTTAAACGATCTTCACCAAAAACAATAGGTCATTAGTACTCAAGAAATCAGAGCTGTATGCAAAAATGTATTTTATTCTGTTTGAATTTGCGGCTCTTATCATTTGCCATAAAAAATACCCTTTTAAAACATAAAACGTTGCAGGTAAACTACCCCTTTCCCTCAACTGATCTTTACCAAAATCAACAGATCGTGAGAACTCTAAAATACAGGGCTGTATGCAAAACATCATTTGATTCTGTTTGAATTTGCGGCTGTTATCGTTTGCCAAACAAACAAATTTTCCCTTGATAAAAAAAAACCGTTGCAGGTAAACTACCCCTTTCCCTCAACCGATCTTCACCAAGAACAATAGGTCGCGAGTACTCTACAAATCAGGGCTGTATGCAAAACATTATTTGATTCTGTTTGAATTTCCGACTGTTATCGTTTGCCACAGGAAAAAAATCTACAGACCTACAGACACACACACAGACACTTTTCAAAAATATCGGTATGGAGAACCATACATGACTTCCATATTCTAAGATTTATATTTAAAATCATTTTCAGCCAAACAGCCAGGCTGTGTCTTACCTGCCTTTTTATTGCTGTATTAAATGAAAAATATTATATTACATTAAAATGAAAAAATTAAAATTTTATTGCCTGGCAACAAAATTATTTTATTTTTAACAATTACCATTGTTTCAAAAAGTTTAAATAAATTTTCAAGTACTTTACTCTTGTTAAAACTTAAAAGGTTGCAGGTAAACTACCCCTTCCCCTTAACCGATCTTCACCAAAATCGAACGTCGTTGAGACCTCTACAATTCAGGGGCGTATGCAAAAAATTATTTGATTCTGTTTGAATTTGCGGCTGTTATCGTTTGCCATAGAAAATACGCTTGATAAAAAAACGTTGCAGGTAAACTACCCCTTTCCCTTAACCGATCTTCACCAAAATCAGCAGATCTTCAGAACTCTACAATTCTGGGCTGTATGCGAAACATTATTTGATTCTGTTTGAATTTGCGGCTGTTATCGTTTGCCATAGGAAATACCCTTGTTAAAACATAAAACGTTACAGGTAAACTACCCCTTTCCCTTAACCGATCTTCACCAAAAACAATAGGTCTTGAGTACTCTACAAATCAGGCCTGTATGCAAAACATTATTTGATTCTGTTTGAATTTGCGGCTGTTATCGTTTGCCATAAAAAATACCCTTGTTAAAAAAACGTTGCTGGTAAACTACCCCTTTCCCTCAACCGAACTTCACCTAAAACAATAGGTCTTGAGAACTCTACAATTTAGGGCTGTATGCAAATAATCTTTTGATTCTGTTTGAATTTGCGGCTGTTATCGTTTGCCATAAGAAATACCCTTGTTAAAACATAAAACGTTACAGGTAAACTACCCCTTTCCCTTAACCGACCTTTACCAAAAACAATAAGTCTTGAGAACTCTACAATTCAGGGCTGTATGCGAAACATTATTTGATTCTGTTTGAATTTGCGGCTGTTATCGTTTGCCAAAAAAAAAAATTTCCCTTGATAAAATAAACCGTTGCAGGTAAACTACCCCTTTCCCTCAACCGATCTTCACCAAAAACAATAGGTCGCGAGTACACTACAAATCACGGCTGTATGCAAAAAATTATTTGATTCAGTTTGAATTTGCGGCATTTATCGCTTGCCAAAAAAAAAAATCTACAGACACACAGATAGACACACACACACACACTTTTCGGAAAACGAATTTTTTCATGTTTTGAGTGTAGTAGAATCAGAATCTGCAATAATCTCGAATACGATTTTTTTTGCCATCACCATACTTCCATTCCTTAAGGAATATGGAAGTAAAATTACCCTTGATAAAAAACCGCTGCAGGTAAACTACCCCTTTC
Source organism: Magicicada septendecula (assembly GCA_034769895.1). Lineage (NCBI taxonomy): Eukaryota > Metazoa > Arthropoda > Insecta > Hemiptera > Cicadidae > Magicicada > Magicicada septendecula. Next base: position 235,299,980 of record CM068368.1, on the reverse strand, counting down.
CCTTAACCGAGCTTCAGCAAAAACGACAGGTCTTGAGAACTCTACAATTCAGGGCTGTATGCAAAATATTATATGATTTTGTTTGAATTTGTGGCTGTTATCGTTTGCCATACAAAATACCCTTGATAAAACAAAAAACGTGGCCGGTAAACTACCCCTTTCCCTTAAACGATCTTCACCAAAAACAATAGGTCATTAGTACTCAAGAAATCAGAGCTGTATGCAAAAATGTATTTGATTCTGTTTGAATTTGCGGCTCTTATCATTTGCCATAGAAAATACCCTTTTAAAACATAAAACGTTGCAGGTAAACTACCCCTTTCCCTTAACTGATCTTTACCAAAATCAACAGATCGTGAGAACTCTAAAATACAGGGCTGTATGCAAAACATCATTTGATTCTGTTTGAATTTGCGGCTGTTATCGTTTGCCAAACAAACAAATTTACCCTTGATAAAAAAAAACCGTTGCAGGTAAACTACCCCTTTCCCTCAACCGATCTTCACCAAGAACAATAGGTCGCGAGTACTCTACAAATCAGGGCTGTATGCAAAACATTATTTGATTCTGTTTGAATTTCCGACTGTTATCGTTTGCCACAGGAAAAAAATCTACAGACCTACAGACACACACACAGACACTTTTCAAAAATATCGGTATGGAGAACCATACATGACTTCCATATTCTAAGATTTATATTTAAAATCATTTTCAGCCAAACAGCCAGGCTGTGTCTTACCTGCCTTTTTATTGCTGTATTAAATGAAAAATATTATATTACATTAAAATGAAAAAATTAAAATTTTATTGCCTGGCAACAAAATTATTTTATTTTTAACAATTACCATTGTTTCAAAAAGTTTAAATAAATTTTCAAGTACTTTACTCTTGTTAAAACGTAAAAGGTTGCAGGTAAACTACCCCTTCCCCTTAACCGATCTTCACCAAAATCGAAAGTCGTTGAGACCTCTACAATTCAGGGGCGTATGCAAAAAATTATTTGATTCTGTTTGCATTTGCGGCTGTTATCGTTTGCCATAGAAAATACGCTTGATAAAAAAACGTTGCAGGTAAACTACCCCTTTCCCTTAACCGATCTTCACCAAAATCAGCAGATCTTGAGAACTCTACAATTCTGGGCTGTATGCGAAACATTATTTGATTCTGTTTGAATTTGCGGCTGTTGTAGTTTGCCATAGGAAATACCCTTGTTAAAACATAAAACGTTACAGGTAAACTACCCCCTTCCCTTAACCGATCTTCACCAAAAACAATAGGTCTTGAGTACTCTACAAATCAGGCCTGTATGCAAAACATTATTTGATTCTGTTTGAATTTGCGGCTGTTATCGTTTGCCATATAAAATACCCTTGTTAAAAAAACGTTGCTGGTAAACTACCCCTTTCCCTCAACCGAACTTCACCTAAAACAATAGGTCTTGAGAACTCTACAATTTAGGGCTGTATGCAAATAATCTTTTGATTCTGTTTGAATTTGCGGCTGTTATCGTTTGCCATAAGAAATACCCTTGTTAAAACATAAAACGTTACAGGTAAACTACCCCTTTCCCTTAACCGACCTTTACCAAAAACAATAAGTCTTGAGAACTCTACAATTCAGGGCTGTATGCGAAACATTATTTGATTCTGTTTGAATTTGCGGCTGTTATCGTTTGCCAAAAAAAAAAATTTCCCTTGATAAAATAAACCGTTGCAGGTAAACTACCCCTTTCCCTCAACCGATCTTCACCAAAAACAATAGGTCGCGAGGACTCTACAAGTCACGGCTGTATGCAAAAAATTATTTGATTCAGTTTGAATTTGCGGCAGTTATCGCTTGCCATAAAAAAAAATATACAGACACACAGATAGACACACACACACACTTTTCGGAAAACGAATTTTTTCATGTTTTGAGTGTAGTAGAATCAGAATCTGCAATAATCTCGAACACGATTTTTTTTGCCATCACCATACTTCCATTCCTTAAGGAATATGGAAGTAAAATTACCCTTGATAAAAAACCGCTGCAGGTAAACTACCCCTTTCCCTTAACCGAGCTTCAGCAAAAACGACAGGTCTTGAGAACTCTACAATTCAGGGCTGTATGCAAAATATTATATGATTTTGTTTGAATTTGTGGCTGTTATCGTTTGCCATACAAAATACCCTTGATAAAACAAAAAACGTGGCCGGTAAACTACCCCTTTCCCTTAAACGATCTTCACCAAAAACAATAGGTCATTAGTACTCAAGAAATCAGAGCTGTATGCAAAAATGTATTTGATTCTGTTTGAATTTGCGGCTCTTATCATTTGCCATAGAAAATACCCTTTTAAAACATAAAACGTTGCTGGTAAACTACCCCTTTCCCTTAACTGATCTTTACCAAAATCAACAGATCGTGAGAACTCTAAAATACAGGGCTGTATGCAAAACATCATTTGATTCTGTTTGAATTTGCGGCTGTTATCGTTTGCCAAACAAACAAATTTACCCTTGATAAAAAAAAACCGTTGCAGGTAAACTACCCCTTTCCCTCAACCGATCTTCACCAAGAACAACAGGTCGCGAGTACTCTACAAATCAGGGCTGTATGCAAAACATTATTTGATTCTGTTTGAATTTCCGACTGTTATCGTTTGCCACAGGAAAAAAATCTACAGACCTACAGACACACACACAGACACTTTTCAAAAATATCGGTATGGAGAACCATACATGACTTCCATATTCTAAGATTTATATTTAAAATCATTTTCAGCCAAACAGCCAGGCTGTGTCTTACCTGCCTTTTTATTGCTGTATTAAATGAAAAATATTATATTACATCAAAATGAAAAAATTAAAATTTTATTGCCTGGCAACAAAATTATTTTATTTTTAACAATTACCATTGTTTCAAAAAGTTTAAATAAATTTTCAAGTACTTTACTCTTGTTAAAACGTAAAAGGTTGCAGGTAAACTACCCCTTCCCCTTAACCGATCTTCACCAAAATCGAAAGTCGTTGAGACCTCTAGAATTCAGGGGCGTATGCAAAAAATTATTTGATTCTGTTTGAATTTGCGGCTGTTATCGTTTGCCATAGAAAATACGCTTGATAAAAAAACGTTGCAGGTAAACTACCCCTTTCCCTTAACCGATCTTCACCAAAATCAGCAGATCTTGAGAACTCTACAATTCTGGGCTGTATGCGAAACATTATTTGATTCTGTTTGAATTTGCGGCTGTTATCGTTTGCCATAGGAAATACCCTTGTTAAAACATAAAACGTTACATGTAAACTACCCCTTTCCCTTAACCGATCTTCACCAAAAACAATAGGTCTTGAGTACTCTACAAATCAGGCCTGTATGCAAAACATTATTTGATTCTGTTTGAATTTGCGGCTGTTATCGTTTGCCATAGAAAATACCCTTGTTAGAAAAACGTTGCTGGTAAACTACCCCTTTCCCTCAACCGAACTTCACCTAAAACAATAGGTCTTGAGAACTCTACAATTTAGGGCTGTATGCAAATAATCTTTTGATTCTGTTTGAATTTGCGGCTGTTATCGTTTGCCATAAGAAATACCCTTGTTAAAACATAAAACGTTACAGGTAAACTACCCCTTTCCCTTAACCGACCTTTACCAAAAACAATAAGTCTTGAGAACTCTACAATTCAGGGCTGTATGCGAAACATTATTTGATTCTGTTTGAATTTGCGGCTGTTATCGTTTGCCAAAAAAAAATTTCCCTTGATAAAATAAACCGTTGCAGGTAAACTACCCCTTTCCCTCAACCGATCTTCACCAAAAACAATAGGTCGCGAGTACTCTACAAATCACGGCTGTATGCAAAAAATTATTTGATTCAGTTTGAATTTGCGGCAGTTATCGTTTGCCATAAAAAAAAATCTACAGACACACAGACAGACACACACACACACACACACTTTTCGGATAACGTATTTTTTCATGTTTTGAGTGTAGTAGAATCAGAATCTGCAATAATCTCGAACACAATTTTTTTTGCCATCACCATACTTCCATTCCTTAAGGAATATGGAAGTAAAATTACCCTTGATAAAAAACCGCTGCAGGTAAACTACCCCTTTCCCTTAACCGAGCTTCAGCAAAAACGACAGGTCTTGAGAACTCTACAATTCAGGGCTGTATGGAAAATATTATATGATTTTGTTTGAATTTGTGGCTGTTATCGTTTGCCATACAAAATACCCTTGATAAAACAAAAAACGTGGCAGGTAAACTACCCCTTTCCCATAAACGATCTTCACCAAAAACAATAGGTCATTAGTACTCAAGAAATCAGAGCTGTATGCAAAAATGTATTTGATTCTGTTTGAATTTGCGGCTCTTATCATTTGCCATAGAAAATACCCTTTTAAAACATAAAACGTTGCAGGTAAACTACCCCTTTCCCTTAACTGATCTTTACCAAAATCAACAGATCGTGATAACTCTAAAATACAGGGCTGTATGCAAAACATCATTTGATTCTGTTTGAATTTGCGGCTGTTATCGTTTGCCAAACAAACAAATTTACCCTTGATAAAAAAAAACCGTTGCCGGTAAACTTCCCCTTTCCCTCAACCGATCTTCACCAAGAACAACAGGTCGCGAGTACTCTACAAATCAGGGCTGTATGCAAAACATTATTTGATTCTGTTTGAATTTCCGACTGTTATCGTTTGCCACAGGAAAAAAATCTACAGACCTACAGACACACACACAGACACTTTTCAAAAATATCGGTATGGAGAACTATACATGACTTCCATATTCTAAGATTTATATTTAAAATCATTTTCAGCCAAACAGCCAGGCTGTGTCTTACCTGCCTTTTTATTGCTGTATTAAATGAAAAATATTATAATACATTAAAATGAAAAAATTATAATTTTATTGCCTGGCAACAAAATTATTTTATTTTTAACAATTACCATTGTTTCAAAAATTTTAAATAAATTTTCAAGTACTTTACTCTTGTTAAAACGTAAAAGGTTGCAGGTAAACTACCCCTTCCCCTTAACCGATCTTCACCAAAATCGAAAGTCGTTGAGACCTCTACAATATAGGAGCGTATGCAAAAAAGTATTTGATTCTGTTTGAATTTGCGGCTGTTATCGTTTGCCATAGAAAATACGCTTGATAAAAAAACGTTGGAGGTAAACTACCCCTTTCCCTTAACCGATCTTCACCAAAATCAGCAGATCTTGAGAACTCTACTATTCAGGGCTGTATGCGAAACATTATTTGATTCTGTTTGAATTTGCGGCTGTTATCGTTTGCCAAACAAACAAAATTACCCTTGCTAAAAAAAAACCGTTGCAGGTAAACTACCCCTTTCCCTCAACCGATCTTCACGAAAAACAATAGGTCTTGAGAACTCTACAATTTAGGGCTGTATGCAAATAATCTTTTGATTCTGTTTGAATTTGCGGCTGTTATCGTTTGCCATAGGAAATACCCTTGTTAAAACATAAAACGTTACTGGTAAACTACCCCTTTCCCTTAACCGATCTTCACCAAAAACAATAGATCTTGAGTAGTCTACAAATCAGGCCTGTATGCAAAACATTATTTGATTCTGTTTGAATTTGCGGCTGTTATCGTTTGCCATAGAAAATACCCTTGTTAAAAAAACGTTGCAGGTAAACTACCCCTTTCCCTCAACCGAACTTCACCAAAAACAATAGGTCTTGAGAACTCTACAATTTAGGGCTGTATGCAGATAATCTTTTGATTCTGTTTGAATTTGCGGCTGTTATCGTTTGCCATAAGAAATACCGTTGTTAAAACATAAAACGTTACAGGTAAACTACCCCTTTCCCTTAACCGATCTTTACCAAAAACAATAAGTCTTGAGAACTCTACAATTCAGGGCTGTATGCGAAACATTATTTGATTCTGTTTGAATTTGCGGCTGTTATCGTTTGCCAAAAAAAAAAATTTTCCTTGATAAAAAAAAACGTTGCAGGTAAACTACCCCTTTCCCTTAACCGATTTTCACCACAAAATAAAGGTCGCGAGTGCCCTACAAATCACGGCTGTATGCAAAAAATTATTTGATTCAGTGTGAATTTGCGGCAGTTTTCGTTTGCCATAGAAAAAAAATCTACAGACACACAGACAGACACACACAAACACACTTTTCGGAAAACGACTTTTTTTCATGTTTTGAGTGTAGTAGAATCAGAATCTGCAATAATCTCGAACACGATTTTTTTTGCCATCACCATACTTCCATTCCTTAAGGAATATGGAAGTAAAATTACCCTTGATAAAAAACCGTTGCAGGTAAACTACCCCCTTCCCTTAACCGAGCTTCAGCAAAAACGACAGGTCTTGAGAACTCTACAATTCAGGGCTGTATGCAAAATATTATATGATTTTGTTTGAATTTGCGGCTGTTATCGTTTGCCATACAAAATACCCTTGATAAAACAAAAAACGTGGCTGGTAAACTACCCCTTTCCCTTAAACGATCTTCACCAAAAACAACAGGTCATTAGTATTCAAGAAATCAGAGCTGTATGCAAAAATGTATTTAATTCTGTTTGAATTTGCGGCTCTTATCATTTGCCATAGAAAATACCCTTTTAAAACATAAAACGTTGCAGGTAAACTACCCCTTTCCCTTAACTGATCTTTACCAAAATCAACAGATCGTGAGAACTCTAAAATACAGGGCTGTATGCAAAACATCATTAGATTCTGTTTGAATTTGCGGCTGTTATCGTTTGCCAAACAAACAAATTTACCCTTGATAAAAAAAAACCGTTGCAGGTAAACTACCCCTTTCCCTCAACCGATCTTCACCAAGAACAATAGGTCGCGAGTACTCTACAAATCAGGGCTGTATGCTAAACATTATTAGATTCTGTTTTTGAATTTCCGACTGTTATCGTTTGCCATAGGAAAAAAATCTACAGACCTACAGACACACACAAACACTTTTCAAAAATATCGGTATGGAGAACTATACATGACTTCCATATTCTAAGATTTATATTTAAAATCATTTTCAGCCAAACAGCCAGGCTGTGTCTTACCTGCCTTTTTATTGCTGTATTAAATGAAAAATATTATATTACATTAAAATGAAAGAATTATAATTTTATTGCCTGGCAACAAAATTATTTTATTTTTAACAATTACCATTGTTTCAAAAAGTTTAAATAAATTTTCAAGTACTTTACTCTTGTTAAAACGTAAAAGGTTGCAGGTAAACTACCCCTTCCCCTTAACCGATCTTCACCGAAATCGAAAGTCATTGAGACCTCTACAATTCAGGGGCGTATGCAAAAAATTATTTGATTCTGTTTGAATTTGCGGCTGTTATCGTTTGCCATAGAAAATACGCTTGATAAAAAAACGTTGCAGGTAAACTACCCCTTTCCCTTAACCGATCTTCACCAAAATCAGCACATCTTGAGAACTCTACAAGTCAGGGCTGTATGCGAAACATTATTTGATTCTGTTTGAATTTGCGGCTGTTATCGTTTGCCAAACAAACAAAATTACCCTTGCTAAAAAAAAACCGTTGCCGGTAAACTACCCCTTTCCCTCAACCGATCTTCACCAAGAACAATAGGTCGCGAGTACTCTACAAATCAGGGCTGTATGCTAAACATTATTTGATTCTGTTTGAATTTCCGACTGTTATCGTTTGCCATAGGAAAAAAATCTTCAGAACTACAGACACACACACAGACACTTTTCAAAAATATCGGTATGGAGAACCATACATGACTTCCATATTCCAAGATTTATATTTAAAATCATTTTCAGCCAAACAGCCAGGCTGTGTCTTACCTGCCTTTTTATTGCTGTATTAAATGAAAAATATTATATTACATTAAAATGAAAAAATTATAATTTTATTGCCTGGCAACAAAATTATTTTATTTTTAACAATTACCATTGTTTCAAAAAGTTTAAATAAATTTTCAAGTACTTTACTCTTGTTAAAACGTAAAAGGTTGCAGGTAAACTACCCCTTCCCCTTAACCGATCTTCACCAAAATAGAACGTCATTGAGACCTCTACAATTCAGGGACGTATGCAAAACATTATTTGATTCTGTTTGAATTTGCGGCTGTTATCGTTTGCCATAGAAAATACCCTTGTTAAAAAAACGTTGCAGGTAAACTACCCCTTTCCCTCAACCGATCTTCACGAAAAACAACAGGTCTTGAGAACTCTACAATTTAGGGAAGTATGCAAATAATCTTTTGATTCTGTTTGAATTTGCGGCTGTTATCGTTTGCCATAGAAAATACCCTTGTTAAAAAAACGTTGCAGGTAAACTACCCCTTTCCCTCAACCGAACTTCACCAATACCAATAGGTCTTGAGAACTCTACAATTTAGGGCTGTATGCAAATAATCTTTTGATTCTGTTTGAATTTGCGGCTGTTATCGTTTGCCATAAGAAATACCCTTGTTAAAACATAAAATGTTACTGGTAAACTACCCCTTTCCCTTAACCGATCTTTACCAAAAACAATAAGTCTTGAGAACTCTACAATTCAGGGCTGTATGCTAAACATTATTTGATTCTATTTGAATTTCCGACTGTTATCGTTTGCCATAGGGAAAAAATCTACAGACCTACAGACACACACACAGACACTTTTCAAAAATATCGGTATGGAGAACCATACATGACTTCCATATTCTAAGATTTATATTTAAAATCATTTTCAGCCAAACAGCCAGGCTGTGTCTTACCTGCCTTTTTATTGCTGTATTAAATGAAAAATATTATATTACATTAAAATGAAAAAATTATAATTTTATTGCCTGGCAACAAAATTATTTTATTTTTAACAATTACCATTGTTTCAAAAAGTTTAAATAAATTTTCAAGTACTTTACTCTTGTTAACACGTAAAAGGTTGCAGGTAAACTACCCCTTCCCCTTAACCGATCTTCACCAAAATCGAAAGTCGTTGAGACCTCTACACTTCAGGGGCGTATGCAAAAAATTATTTGATTCTCTTTGAATTTGCGGCTGTTATCGTTTGCCATAGAAAATACGCTTGATAAAAAAACGTTGCAGGTAAACTACCCCTTTCCCTTAACCGATCTTCACCAAAATCAGCAGATCTTGAGAACTCTACAATTCAGGGTAGTATGCAAAACATCATTTGATTCTGTTTGAATTTGCGGCTGTTATCGTTTGCCAAACAAACAAATTTACCCTTGATAAAAAAAAACCGTTGCAGGTAAACTACCCCTTTCCCTCAACCGATCTTCACCAAGAACAACAGGTCGCGAGTACTCTACAAATCAGGGCTGTATGCAAAACATTATTTGATTCTGTTTGAATTTCCGACTGTTATCGTTTGCCACAGGAAAAAAATCTACAGACCTACAGACACACACACAGACACTTTTCAAAAATATCGGTATGGAGAACCATACATGACTTCCATATTCTAAGATTTATATTTAAAATCATTTTCAGCCAAACAGCCAGGCTGTGTCTTACCTGCCTTTTTATTGCTGTATTAAATGAAAAATATTATATTACATCAAAATGAAAAAATTAAAATTTTATTGCCTGGCAACAAAATTATTTTATTTTTAACAATTACCATTGATTCAAAAAGTTTAAATAAATTTTCAAGTACTTTACTCTTGTTAAAACGTAAAAGGTTGCAGGTAAACTACCCCTTCCCCTTAACCGATCTTCACCGAAATCGAAAGTCATTGAGACCTCTACAATTCAGGGGCGTATGCAAAAAATTATTTGATTCTGTTTGAATTTGCGGCTGTTATCGTTTGCCATAGAAAATACGCTTGATAAAAAAACGTTGCAGGTAAACTACCCCTTTCCCTTAACCGATCTTCACCAAAATCAGCACATCTTGAGAACTCTACAAGTCAGGGCTGTATGCGAAACATTATTTGATTCTGTTTGAATTTGCGGCTGTTATCGTTTGCCAAACAAACAAAATTACCCTTGCTAAAAAAAAACCGTTGCCGGTAAACTACCCCTTTCCCTCAACCGATCTTCACCAAGAACAATAGGTCGCGAGTACTCTACAAATCAGGGCTGTATGCTAAACATTATTTGATTCTGTTTGAATTTCCGACTGTTATCGTTTGCCATAGGAAAAAAATCTTCAGAACTACAGACACACACACAGACACTTTTCAAAAATATCGGTATGGAGAACCATACATGACTTCCATATTCCAAGATTTATATTTAAAATCATTTTCAGCCAAACAGCCAGGCTGTGTCTTACCTGCCTTTTTATTGCTGTATTAAATGAAAAATATTATATTACATTAAAATGAAAAAATTATAATTTTATTGCCTGGCAACAAAATTATTTTATTTTTAACAATTACCATTGTTTCAAAAAGTTTAAATAAATTTTCAAGTACTTTACTCTTGTTAAAACGTAAAAGGTTGCAGGTAAACTACCCCTTCCCCTTAACCGATCTTCACCAAAATAGAACGTCATTGAGACCTCTACAATTCAGGGACGTATGCAAAACATTATTTGATTCTGTTTGAATTTGCGGCTGTTATCGTTTGCCATAGAAAATACCCTTGTTAAAAAAACGTTGCAGGTAAACTACCCCTTTCCCTCAACCGATCTTCACGAAAAACAACAGGTCTTGAGAACTCTACAATTTAGGGAAGTATGCAAATAATCTTTTGATTCTGTTTGAATTTGCGGCTGTTATCGTTTGCCATAGAAAATACCCTTGTTAAAAAAACGTTGCAGGTAAACTACCCCTTTCCCTCAACCGAACTTCACCAAAACCAATAGGTCTTGAGAACTCTACAATTTAGGGCTGTATGCAAATAATCTTTTGATTCTGTTTGAATTTGCGGCTGTTATCGTTTGCCATAAGAAATACCCTTGTTAAAACATAAAATGTTACTGGTAAACTACCCCTTTCCCTTAACCGATCTTTACCAAAAACAATAAGTCTTGAGAACTCTACAATTCAGGGCTGTATGCTAAACATTATTTGATTCTGTTTGAATTTCCGACTGTTATCGTTTGCCATAGGGAAAAAATCTACAGACCTACAGACACACACACAGACACTTTTCAAAAATATCGGTATGGAGAACCATACATGACTTCCATATTCTAAGATTTATATTTAAAATCATTTTCAGCCAAACAGCCAGGCTGTGTCTTACCTGCCTTTTTATTGCTGTATTAAATGAAAAATATTATATTACATTAAAATGAAAAAATTATAATTTTATTGCCTGGCAACAAAATTATTTTATTTTTAACAATTACCATTGTTTCAAAAAGTTTAAATAAATTTTCAAGTACTTTACTCTTGTTAACACGTAAAAGGTTGCAGGTAAACTACCCCTTCCCCTTAACCGATCTTCACCAAAATCGAAAGTCGTTGAGACCTCTACAATTCAGGGGCGTATGCAAAAAATTATTTGATTCTCTTTGAATTTGCGGCTGTTATCGTTTGCCATAGAAAATACGCTTGATAAAAAAACGTTGCAGGTAAACTACCCCTTTCCCTTAACCGATCTTCACCAAAATCAGCAGATCTTGAGAACTCTACAATTCAGGGTAGTATGCAAAACATCATTTGATTCTGTTTGAATTTGCGGCTGTTATCGTTTGCCAAACAAACAAATTTACCCTTGATAAAAAAAAACCGTTGCAGGTAAACTACCCCTTTCCCTCAACCGATCTTCACCAAGAACAACAGGTCGCGAGTACTCTACAAATCAGGGCTGTATGCAAAACATTATTTGATTCTGTTTGAATTTCCGACTGTTATCGTTTGCCACAGGAAAAAAATCTACAGACCTACAGACACACACACAGACACTTTTCAAAAATATCGGTATGGAGAACCATACATGACTTCCATATTCTAAGATTTATATTTAAAATCATTTTCAGCCAAACAGCCAGGCTGTGTCTTACCTGCCTTTTTATTGCTGTATTAAATGAAAAATATTATATTACATCAAAATGAAAAAATTAAAATTTTATTGCCTGGCAACAAAATTATTTTATTTTTAACAATTACCATTGTTTCAAAAAGTTTAAATAAATTTTCAAGTACTTTACTCTTGTTAAAACGTAAAAGGTTGCAGGTAAACTACCCCTTCCCCTCAACCGATCTTCACCAAAATCGAAAGTCTTTGAGACCTCTAGAATTCAGGGGCGTATGCAAAAAATTATTTGATTCTGTTTGAATTTGCGGCTGTTATCGTTTGCCATAGAAAATACGCTTGATAAAAAAACGTTGCAGGTAAACTACCCCTTTCCCTTAACCGATCTTCACCAAAATCAGCAGATCTTGAGAACTCTACAATTCTGGGCTGTATGCGAAACATTATTTGATTCTGTTTGAATTTGCGGCTGTTATCGTTTGCCATAGGAAATACCCTTGTTAAAACATAAAACGTTACAGGTAAACTACCCCTTTCCCTTAACCGATCTTCACCAAAAACAATAGGTCTTGAGTACTCTACAAATCAGGCCTGTATGCAAAACATTATTTGATTCTGTTTGAATTTGCGGCTGTTATCGTTTGCCATAGAAAATACCCTTGTTAAAAAAACGTTGCTGGTAAACTACCCCTTTCCCTCAACCGAACTTCACCTAAAACAATAGGTCTTGAGAACTCTACAATTTAGGGCTGTATGCAAATAATCTTTTGATTCTGTTTGAATTTGCGGCTGTTATCGTTTGCCATAAGAAATACCCTTGTTAAAACATAAAACGTTACAGGTAAACTACCCCTTTCCCTTAACCGACCTTTACCAAAAACAATAAGTCTTGAGAACTCTACAATTCAGGGCTGTATGCGAAACATTATTTGATTCTGTTTGAATTTGCGGCTGTTATCGTTTGCCAAAAAAAAAAATTTCCCTTGATAAAATAAACCGTTGCAGGTAAACTACCCCTTTCCCTCAACCGATCTTCACCAAAAACAATAGGTCGCGAGTACTCTACAAATCACGGCTGTATGCAAACAATTATTTGATTCAGTTTGAATTTGCGGCAGTTATCGTTTGCCATAAAAAAAAATCTACAGACACACAGACAGACACACACACACACACACACTTTTCGGAAAACGAATTTTTTCATGTTTTGAGTGTAGTAGAATCAGAATCTGCAATAATCTCGAACACAATTTTTTTGCCATCACCATACTTCCATTCCTTAAGGAATATGGAAGTAAAATTACCCTTGATAAAAAACCGCTGCAGGTAAACTACCCCTTTCCCTTAACCGAGCTTCAGCAAAAACGACAGGTCTTGAGAACTCTACAATTCAGGGCTGTATGCAAAATATTATATGATTTTGTTTGAATTTGTGGCTGTTATCGTTTGCCATACAAAATACCCTTGATAAAACAAAAAACGTGGCCGGTAAACTACCCCTTTCCCATAAACGATCTTCACCAAAAACAATAGGTCATTAGTACTCAAGAAATCAGAGCTGTATGCAAAAATGTATTTGATTCTGTTTGAATTTGCGGCTCTTATCATTTGCCATAGAAAATACCCTTTTAAAACATAAAACGTTGCAGGTAAACTACCCCTTTCCCTTAACTGATCTTTACCAAAATCAACAGATCGTGATAACTCTAAAATACAGGGCTGTATGCAAAACATCATTTGATTCTGTTTGAATTTGCGGCTGTTATCGTTTGCCAAACAAACAAATTTACCCTTGATAAAAAAAAACCGTTGCCGGTAAACTTCCCCTTTCCCTCAACCGATCTTCACCAAGAACAACAGGTCGCGAGTACTCTACAAATCAGGGCTGTATGCAAAACATTATTTGATTCTGCTTGAATTTCCGACTGTTATCGTTTGCCACAGGAAAAAAATCTACAGACCTACAGACACACACACAGACACTTTTCAAAAATATCGGTATGGAGAACCATACATGACTTCCATATTCTAAGATTTATATTTAAAATCATTTTCAGCCAAACAGCCAGGCTGTGTCTTACCTGCCTTTTTATTGCTGTATTAAATGAAAAATATTATAATACATTAAAATGAAAAAATTATAATTTTATTGCCTGGCAACAAAATTATTTTATTTTTAACAATTACCATTGTTTCAAAAATTTTAAATAAATTTTCAAGTACTTTACTCTTGTTAAAACTTAAAAGGTTGCAGGTAAACTACCCCTTCCCCTTAACCGATCTTCACCAAAATCGAAAGTCGTTGAGACCTCTACAATATAGGGGCGTATGCAAAAAAGTATTTGATTCTGTTTGAATTTGCGGCTGTTATCGTTTGCCATAGAAAATACGCTTGATAAAAAAACGTTGGAGGTAAACTACCCCTTTCCCTTAACCGATCTTCACCAAAATCAGCAGATCTTGAGAACTCTACTATTCAGGGCTGTATGCGAAACATTATTTGATTCTGTTTGAATTTGCGGCTGTTATCGTTTGCCAAACAAACAAAATTACCCTTGCTAAAAAAAAACCGTTGCAGGTAAACTACCCCTTTCCCTCAACCGATCTTCACGAAAAACAACAGGTCTTGAGAACTCTACAATTTAGGGCTGTATGCAAATAATCTTTTGATTCTGTTTGAATTTGCGGCTGTTATCGTTTGCCATAGGAAATACCCTTGTTAAAACATAAAACGTTACTGGTAAACTACCCCTTTCCCTTAACCGATCTTCACCAAAAACAATAGATCTTGAGTAGTCTACAAATCAGGCCTGTATGCAAAACATTATTTGATTCTGTTTGAATTTGCGGCTGTTATCGTTTGCCATAGAAAATACCCTTGTTAAAAAAACGTTGCAGGTAAACTACCCCTTTCCCTCAACCGAACTTCACCAAAAACAATAGGTCTTGAGAACTCTACAATTTAGGGCTGTATGCAGATAATCTTTTGATTCTGTTTGAATTTGCGGCTGTTATCGTTTGCCATAAGAAATACCCTTGTTAAAACATAAAACGTTACAGGTAAACTACCCCTTTCCCTTAACCGATCTTTACCAAAAACAATAAGTCTTGAGAACTCTACAATTCAGGGCTGTATGCGAAACATTATTTGATTCTGTTTGAATTTGCGGCTGTTATCGTTTGCCAAAAAAAAAATTTTTCCTTGATAAAAAAAAACGTTGCTGGTAAACTACCCCTTTCCCTTAACCGATTTTCACCACAAAATAAAGGTCGCGAGTGCCCTACAAATCACGGCTGTATGCAAAAAATTATTTGATTCAGTGTGAATTTGCGGCAGTTTTCGTTTGCCATAGAAAAAAAATCTACAGACACACAGACAGACACACACAAACACACTTTTCGGAAAACGACTTTTTTTCATGTTTTGAGTGTAGTAGAATCAGAATCTGCAATAATCTCGAACACGATTTTTTTTGCCATCACCATACTTCCATTCCTTAAGGAATATGGAAGTAAAATTACCCTTGATAAAAAACCGTTGCAGGTAAACTACCCCCTTCCCTTAACCGAGCTTCAGCAAAAACGACAGGTCTTGAGAACTCTACAATTCAGGGCTGTATGCAAAATATTATATGATTTTGTTTGAATTTGCGGCTGTTATCGTTTGCCATACAAAATACCCTTGATAAAACAAAAAACGTGGCTGGTAAACTACCCCTTTCCCTTAAACGATCTTCACCAAAAACAACAGGTCATTAGTATTCAAGAAATCAGAGCTGTATGCAAAAATGTATTTAATTCTGTTTGAATTTGCGGCTCTTATCATTTGCCATAGAAAATACCCTTTTAAAACATAAAACGTTGCAGGTAAACTACCCCTTTCCCTTAACTGATCTTTACCAAAATCAACAGATCGTGAGAACTCTAAAATACAGGGCTGTATGCAAAACATCATTAGATTCTGTTTGAATTTGCGGCTGTTATCGTTTGCCAAACAAACAAATTTACCCTTGATAAAAAAAAACCGTTGCAGGTAAACTACCCCTTTCCCTCAACCGATCTTCACCAAGAACAATAGGTCGCGAGTACTCTACAAATCAGGGCTGTATGCTAAACATTATTTGATTCTGTTTTTGAATTTCCGACTGTTATCGTTTGCCATAGGAAAAAAATCTACAGACCTACAGACACACACAAACACTTTTCAAAAATATCGGTATGGAGAACTATACATGACTTCCATATTCTAAGATTTATATTTAAAATCATTTTCAGCCAAACAGCCAGGCTGTGTCTTACCTGCCTTTTTATTGCTGTATTAAATGAAAAATATTATATTACATTAAAATGAAAAAATTATAATTTTATTGCCTGGCAACAAAATTATTTTATTTTTAACAATTACCATTGTTTCAAAAAGTTTAAATAAATTTTCAAGTACTTTACTCTTGTTAAAACGTAAAAGGTTGCAGGTAAACTACCCCTTCCCCTTAACCGATCTTCACCGAAATCGAAAGTCATTGAGACCTCTACAATTCAGGGGCGTATGCAAAAAATTATTTGATTCTGTTTGAATTTGCGGCTGTTATCGTTTGCCATAGAAAATACGCTTGATAAAAAAACGTTGCAGGTAAACTACCCCTTTCCCTTAACCGATCTTCACCAAAATCAGCACATCTTGAGACCTCTACAAGTCAGGGCTGTATGCGAAACATTATTTGATTCTGTTTGAATTTGCGGCTGTTATCGTTTGCCAAACAAACAAAATTACCCTTGCTAAAAAAAAAACCGTTGCAGGTAAACTACCCCTTTCCCTCAACCGATCTTCACCAAGAACAATAGGTCGCGAGTACTCTACAAATCAGGGCTGTATGCTAAACATTATTTGATTCTGTTTGAATTTCCGACTGTTATCGTTTGCCATAGGAAAAAAATCTTCAGAACTACAGACACACACACAGACACTTTTCAAAAATATCGGTATGGAGAACCATACATGACTTCCATATTCCAAGATTTATATTTAAAATCATTTTCAGCCAAACAGCCAGGCTGTGTCTTACCTGCCTTTTTATTGCTGTATTAAATGAAAAATATTATATTACATTAAAATGAAAAAATTATAATTTTATTGCCTGGCAACAAAATTATTTTATTTTTAACAATTACCATTGTTTCAAAAAGTTTAAATAAATTTTCAAGTACTTTACTCTTGTTAAAACGTAAAAGGTTGCAGGTAAACTACCCCTTCCCCTTAACCGATCTTCACCAAAATAGAACGTCATTGAGACCTCTACAATTCAGGGACGTATGCAAAACATTATTTGATTCTGTTTGAATTTGCGGCTGTTATCGTTTGCCATAGAAAATACCCTTGTTAAAAAAACGTTGCAGGTAAACTACCCCTTTCCCTCAACCGATCTTCACGAAAAACAACAGGTCTTGAGAACTCTACAATTTAGGGAAGTATGCAAATAATCTTTTGATTCTGTTTGAATTTGCGGCTGTTATCGTTTGCCATAAGAAATACCCTTGTTAAAACATAAAATGTTACTGGTAAACTACCCCTTTCCCTTAACCGATCTTTACCAAAAACAATAAGTCTTGAGAACTCTACAATTCAGGGCTGTATGCTAAACATTATTTGATTCTGTTTGAATTTCCGACTGTTATCGTTTGCCATAGGGAAAAAATCTACAGACCTACAGACACACACACAGACACTTTTCAAAAATATCGGTATGGAGAACCATACATGACTTCCATATTCTAAGATTTATATTTAAAATCATTTTCAGCCAAACAGCCAGGCTGTGTCTTACCTGCCTTTTTATTGCTGTATTAAATGAAAAATATTATATTACATTAAAATGAAAAAATTATAATTTTATTGCCTGGCAACAAAATTATTTTATTTTTAACAATTACCATTGTTTCAAAAAGTTTAAATAAATTTTCAAGTACTTTACTCTTGTTAACACGTAAAAGGTTGCAGGTAAACTACCCCTTCCCCTTAACCGATCTTCACCAAAATCGAAAGTCGTTGAGACCTCTACAATTCAGGGGTGTATGCAAAAAATTATTTGATTCTCTTTGAATTTGCGGCTGTTATCGTTTGCCATATAAAATACGCTTGATAAAAAAACGTTGCTGGTAAACTACCCCTTTCCCTTAACCGATCTTCACCAAAATCAGCAGATCTTGAGAACTCTACAATTCAGGGTAGTATGCAAAACATCATTTGATTCTGTTTGAATTTGCGGCTGTTATCGTTTGCCAAACAAACAAATTTACCCTTGATAAAAAAAAACCGTTGCAGGTAAACTACCCCTTTCCCTCAACCGATCTTCACCAGGAACAATAGGTCGCGAGTACCCTACAAATCAGGGCTGTATGCTAAACATTATTTGATTCTGCTTGAATTTCCGACTGTTATCGTTTGCCATAGGAGAAAAATCTACAGACCTACAGACACTTTTCAAAAATATCGGTATGGAGAACCATACATGACTTCCATATTCCAAGATTTATATTTAAAATCATTTTCAGCCAAACAGCCAGGCTGTGTCTTACCTGCCTTTTTATTGCTGTATTAAATGAAAAATATAATACATTAAAATGAAAAAATTATAATTTTATTGCCTGGCAACAAAATTATTTTATTTTTAACAATTACCATTGTTTCAAAAAGTTTAAATAAATTTTCAAGTACATTACTCTTGTTAAAACGTAAAAGGTTGCTGGTAAACTACCCCTTCCCCTTAACCGATCTTCACCAAAATCGAAAGTCATTGAGACCTCTACAATTCAGGGAAGTATGCAAAACATTATTTGATTCTGTTTGAATTTGCGGCTGTTATCGTTTGCCATAGAAAAAACGCTTGATAAAAAAACGTTGCAGGTAAACTACCCCTACTCCTTAACCGATCTTCACCAAAAACAATAGGTCTTGAGTACTCTACAAATCAGGGCTGTATGAAAAACATTATTTGATTCTGTTTGAATTTGCGGCTGTTATCGTTTGCCATAGAAAATACCCTTGTTAAAAAAACGTTGCAGGTAAACTACCCCTTTCCCTCAACCGATCTTCACCAAGAACAATAGGTCTTGAGATCTCTACAATTTAGGGCTGTATGCAAACAATCTTTTGATTCTGTTCGAATTTGCGGCTGTTATCGTTTGCCATAAGAAATGCCCTTGTTAAAACATAGAACGTTACAGGTAAACTACCCCTTTCCCTTAACCGATCTTCACCAAAAACAATAGGTCGCGAGTACTCTACAAATCACGGCTGTATGCAAGAAATTATTTGATTCAGTTTGAATTTGCGGCAGTTATCGTTTGCCATAGAAAAAAAATCTACAGACACACAGACAGACACACACACAGACACTTTTCGGAAAACGACTTTTTTTCATGTTTTGAGTGTAGTAGAATCAGAATCTGCAATAATCTCGAACACGATTTTTTTTGCCATCACCATACTTCCATTCCTTAAGGAATATGGAAGTAAAATTACCCTTGATAAAAAACCGTTGCAGGTAAACTACCCCCTTCCCAAAACCGAGCTTCAGCAAAAACGACAGGTCTTGAGAACTCTACAATTCAGGGCTGTATGCAAAATATCATATGATTTTGTTTGAATTTGCGGCTGTTATCGTTTGCCATACAAAATACCCTTGATAAAACAAAAAACGTGGCAGGTAAGCTACCCCTTTCCCTTAAACGATCTTCACCAAAAACAACAGGTCATTAGTACTCAAGAAATCAGAGCTGTATGCAAAAATGTATTTGATTCTGTTTGAATTTGCGGCTCTTATCATTTGCCATAGAAAATACCCTTTTAAAACATAAAACGTTGCAGGTAAACTACCCCTTTCCCTTAACTGATATTTACCAAAATCAACAGATCGTGAGAACTCTAAAATACAGGGCTGTATGCAAAACATCATTTGATTCTGTTTGAATTTGCGGCTGTTATCGTTTGCCAAACAAACAAATTTACCCTTGATAAAAAAAACCGTTGCAGGTAAACTACCCCTTTCCCTCAACCGATCTTCACGAAAAACAATAGGTCTTGAGAACTCTACCATTTAGGGCTGTATGCAAATAATCTTTTGATTCTGTTTGAATTTGCGGCTGTTATCGTTTGCCATAAGAAATACCCTTGTTAAAACATAAAACGTTACAGGTAAACTACCCCTTTCCCTTAACCGATCTTCACCAAAAACAATAGGTCTTGAGTACTCTACAAATCAGGCCTGTATGCAAAACATTATTTGATTCTGCTTGAATTTGCGGCTGTTATCGTTTGCCATAGAAAATACCCTTGTTAAAAAAACGTTGCTGGTAAACTACCCCTTTCCATCAACCGAACTTCACCAAAAACAATAGGTCTTGAGAACTCTGCAATTTAGGGCTGTATGCAAATAATCTTTTGATTCTGTTTGAATTTGCGGCTGTTATCGTTTGCCATAAGAAATACCCTTGTTAAAACATAAAACGTTACAGGTAAACTACCCCTTTCCCTTCACCGATCTTTACCAAAAACAATAAGTCTTGAGAACTCTACAATTCAGGGCTGTATGCGAAACATTATTTGATTCTATTTGAATTTGCGGCTGTTATCGTTTGCCAAAAAAAAAACTTCCCCTGATAAAAAAAACCATTGCTGGTAAACTTCCCCTTTCCCTCAACCGATCTTCACCAAAAACAACAGGTCGCGAGTACTCTACAAATCACGGCTGTATGCAAAAAATTATTTGATTCAGTTTGAATTTGAGGCAGTTATCGTTTGCCAAAAAAAAAACTACAGACACACAGACACTTTTCGGAAAACGACTTTTTTTCATGTTTTGAGTGTAGTAGAATCAGAATCTGCAATAATCTCGAACGCGATTTTTTTTGCCATCACCATACTTCCATTCCTTAAGGAATATGGAAGTAAAATTACACTTGATAAAAAACTGTTGAAGGTAAACTACCCCTTTCCCTTAACCGAGCATCAGCAAAAACGACAGGTCTTGAGAACTCTACAATTCAGGGCTGTATGCAAAATATTATATTATTTTGTTTGAATTTGCGGCTGTTATCGTTTGCCATACAAAATACCCTGGATAAAACAAAAAACGTGGCAGGTAAACTACCCCTTTCCCTTAAACGATCTTCACCAAAAACAATAGGTCATTAGTACTCAAGAAATCAGAGCTGTATGCAAAAATGTATTTGATTCTGTTTGAATTTGCGGCTCTTATCGTTTGCCATAGAAAATACCCTTTTAAAACATAAAACGTTGCTGGTAAACTACCCCTTTCCCTTAACTGATCTTTACCAAAATCAACAGATCGTGAGAACTCTAAAATACAGGGCTGTATGCAAAACATCATTTGATTCTGTTTGAATTTGCGGCTGTTATCGTTTGCCAAACAAACAAATTTACCCTTGATAAAAAAAAACCGTTGCAGGTAAACTACCCCTTTCCCTCAACCGATCTTCACCAAGAACAACAGGTCGCGAGTACTCTACAAATCAGGGCTGTATGCTAAACATTATTTGATTCTGTTTGAATTTCCGACTGTTATCGTTTGCCATAGGAAAAAAATCTTCAGAACTACAGACACACACACACAGACACTTTTCAAAAATATGGGTATGGAGAACCATACATGACTTCCATATTCCAAGATTTATATTTAAAATCATTTTCAGCCAAACAGCCAGGCTGTGTCTTACCTGCCTTTTTTATTGCTGTATTAAATGAAAAATATTATATTACATTAAAATGAAAAAAATTATAATTTTATTGCCTGGCAACAAAATTATTTTATTTTTAACAATTACCATTGTTTCAAAAAGTTTAAATAAATTTTCAAGTACTTTACTCTTGTAACACGTAAAAGGTTGCAGGTAAACTACCCCTTCCCCCTTAACCGATCTTCACCAAAATCGAAAGTCGTTGAGACCTCTACAATTCAAGGGTGTATGCAAAAAAATTATTTGATTCTCTTTGAATTTGCGGCTGTTATCGTTTGCCATAGAAAATACGCTTGATAAAAAAACGTTGCAGGTAAACTACCCTTTCCCTTAACCGATCTTCACCAAAATCAGCAGATCTTGAGAACTCTACAATTCAGGGTAGTATGCAAAACATCATTTGATTCTGTTTGAATTTGCGGCTGTTATCGTTTGCCAAACAAACAAATTTACCCTTGATAAAAAAAAACCGTTGCAGGTAAACTACCCCTTTCCCTCAACCGATCTTCACCAGGAACAATAGGTCGCGAGTACCCTACAAATCAGGGCTGTATGCTAAACATTATTTGATTCTGCTTGAATTTCCGACTGTTATCGTTTGCCATAGGAGAAAAATCTACAGACCTACAGACACTTTTCAAAAATATCGGTATGGAGAACCATACATGACTTCCATATTCCAAGATTTATATTTAAAATCATTTTCAGCCAAACAGCCAGGCTGTGTCTTACCTGCCTTTTTATTGCTGTATTAAATGAAAAATATAATACATTAAAATGAAAAAATTATAATTTTATTGCCTGGCAACAAAATTATTTTATTTTTAACAATTACCATTGTTTCAAAAAGTTTAAATAAATTTTCAAGTACATTACTCTTGTTAAAACGTAAAAGGTTGCTGGTAAACTACCCTTCCCCTTAACCGATCTTCACCAAAATCGAAAGTCATTGAGACCTCTACAATTCAGGGAAGTATGCAAAACATTATTTGATTCTGTTTGAATTTGCGGCTGTTATCGTTTGCCATAGAAAAAACGCTTGATAAAAAAACGTTGCAGGTAAACTACCCCTACTCCTTAACCGATCTTCACCAAAAACAATAGGTCTTGAGTACTCTACAAATCAGGGCGGTATGAAAAACATTATTTGATTCTGTTTGAATTTGCGGCTGTTATCGTTTGCCATAGAAAATACCCTTGTTAAAAAAACGTTGCAGGTAAACTACCCCTTTCCCTCAACCGATCTTCACCAAGAACAATAGGTCTTGAGATCTCTACAATTTAGGGCTGTATGCAAACAATCTTTTGATTCTGTTTGAATTTGCGGCTGTTATCGTTTGCCATAAGAAATGCCCTTGTTAAAACATAGAACGTTACAGGTAAACTACCCCTTTCCCTTAACGGATCTTCACCAAAACAATAGGTCGCGAGTACTCTACAAATCACGGCTGTATGCAAGAAATTATTTGATTCAGTTTGAATTTGCGGCAGTTATCGTTTGCCAAAAAAAAAAATCTACAGACACACAGACAGACACACACACAGACACTTTTCGGAAAACGACTTTTTTTCATGTTTTGAGTGTAGTAGAATCAGAATCTGCAATAATCTCGAACGCGATTTTTTTTTTGCCATCACCATACTTCCATTCCTTAAGGAATATGGAAGTAAAATTACACTTGATAAAAAACTGTTGAAGGTAAACTACCCCTTTCCCTTAACCGAGCATCAGCAAAAAACGACAGGGTCTTGAGAACTCTACAATTCAGGACTGTATGCAAAATATTATATTATTTTGTTTGAATTTGCGGCTGTTATCGTTTGCCATACAAAAATACCCTGGATAAAACAAAAAACGTGGCAGGTAAACTACCCCTTTCCCCTTAAACGATCTTCACCAAAAACAATAGGTTCATTAGTACTCAAGAAATCAGAGCTGTATGCAAAAATGTATTTGATTCTGTTTGAATTTGCGGCTCTTATCGTTTGCCATAGAAAATACCCTTTTAAAACATAAAACGTTGCAGGTAAACTACCCCTTTCCCTTAACTGATCTTTACCAAAATCAACAGATCGTGAGAACTCTAAAATACAGGGCCGTATGCAAAACATCATTTGATTCTGTTTGAATTTGCGGCTGTTATCGTTTGCCAAACAAACAAATTTACCCTTGATAAAAAAAAACCGTTGCAGGTAAACTACCCCTTTCCCTCAACCGATCTTCACCAAGAACAACAGGTCGCGAGTACTCTACAAATCAGGGCTGTATGCTAAACATTATTTGATTCTGTTTGAATTTCCGACTGTTATCGTTTGCCATAGGAAAAAAATCTTCAGAACTACAGACACACACACACAGACACTTTTCAAAAATATCGGTATGGAGAACCATACATGACTTCCATATTCCAAGATTTATATTTAAAATCATTTTCAGCCAAACAGCCAGGCTGTGTCTTACCTGCCTTTTTATTGCTGTATTAAATGAAAAATATTATATTACATTAAAATGAAAAAATTATAATTTTATTGCCTGGCAACAAAATTATTTTATTTTTAACAATTACCATTGTTTCAAAAAGTTTAAATAAATTTTCAAGTACTTTACTCTTGTTAAAACGTAAAAGGTTGCAGGTAAACTACCCCTTCCCCTTAACCGATCTTCACCAAAATAGAACGTCATTGAGACCTCTACAATTCAGGGACGTATGCAAAACATTATTTGATTCTGTTTGAATTTGCGGCTTTTATCGTTTGCCATAGAAAATACGCTTGATAAAAAAACGTTGCAGGTAAACTACCCCTACTCCTTAACCGATCTTCACCAAAAACAATAGGTCTTGAGTACTCTAAAAATCAGTGCTGTATGAAAAACATTATTTGATTCTGTTTGAATTTGCGGCTGTTATCGTTTGCCATAGAAAATACCCTTGTTAAAAAAACGTTGCAGGTAAACTACCCCTTTCCCTCAACCGATCTTCACCAAGAACAACAGGTCTTGAGAACTCTACAATTTAGGGCTGTATGCAAACAATCTTTTGATTCTGTTTGAATTTGCGGCTGTTATCGTTTGCCATAAGAAATGCCCTTGTTAAAACATAGAACGTTACAGGTAAACTACCCCTTTCCCTTAACCGATCTTTACCAAAAACAATAAGCCTTGAGAACTCTACAATTCAGGGCTGTGTGCGAAACATTATTTGATTCTGTTTAAATTTGCGGCTGTTATCGTTTGCCAAAAAAAAAAATTTCCCTTGATAAAAAAAACCGTTGCAGGTAAACTACCCCTTTCCCTCAACCGATCTTCACCAAAAACAATAGGTCGCGAGTACTCTACAAATCACGGCTGTATGCAAAAAATTATTTGATTCAGTTTGAATTTGCGGCAGTTATCGTTTGCCATAAAAAAAAATCTACAGACACACAGACAGACACACACACAGACACTTTTCGGAAAACGATTTTACTTCCATATTTCCTTAAGGAATGGAAGTATGGTGATGGCAAAAAAAATCGTGTTCGAGATTATTGCAGATTCTGATTCTACTACACTCAAAACATGAAAAAAAGTCGTTTTCCGAAAAGTGTCTGTGTGTGTGTCTGTGTGTCTGTGTGTCTGTGTGTATGTGTGTATGTGTGTCTGTGTGTCTGTGTGTCTGTGTGTCTGTGTGTCTGTGTGTCTGTGTGTCTGTGTGTCTGTGTGTGTGTCTGTGTGTCTGTAGATTTTTTTTCTATGGCAAACGATATCTGCCGCAAATTCAAACAGAATCAAATAATTTTTTTGCATACAGCCCTGATTTGTAGAGGACTCGCTACCTATTGTTTTTTGGTGAAGATCGGTTGATGGAAAGGGGTAGTTTACCTGCAACGGTTTTTTTTTATCAAGGGAATTTTTTTTTTTTTGGCAAACGATAACAGCCGCAAATTCAAACAGAATCAAATAATGTTTCGTATACAGCCCTGAATTGTAGAGTTCTCAAGACCTTTTGTTTTTTGGTGAAGATCAGTTAAGGGAAAGGGGTAGTTTACTTGTAACGTTTTATGTTTTAACAAGGGTATTTCTTATGGCAAACGATAACAGCCGCAAATTCAAACAGAATCAAATAATTTTTTGCATCCATCCCTGAATTGTAGAGGTCTCAAGGACTTTCGATTTTGGTGAAGATCGGTTAAGGCGAAGGGGTAGTTTACCTGCAACCTTTTACGTTTTAACAAGAGTAAAGTACTTGAAAATTTATTTAAACTTTTTGAAAACAATGGTAATTGTTTAAAAATAAAATAATTTTGGTTGCCAGGCAATAAAATTAAAATTTTTTTCATTTTAATGTAATATGATATTTTTTTTTTCATTTAATACGGCAATAAAAAGGCAGGTAAGACACAAACACACACACACACAATTCACGTTATTTCTGGCCTCACTCATGTTTATTTTCTTACGTTTGCACGCTTTTTAAATGGAAAGTGCCGAAACCCACACCAACATAACGCGTGCAAGCCGAAAAAATGGACATCAATTTGCTTACTGGCGAAGCTAGTAGTTAATGAATGGGTAGGCAAAAATCTTATCTTAATTTTTTTTTAAGGAATCACTAAAAGGACGGTGGGTCAAATCGGACGCTGAGGTAGAGTTTGCTGTAACCGAATGGTTCCACAAACAGCAGTAAGAATTTTACTAGCAGGGAATATACAGGTTAGCGCAACAGTGGAACTCATGTCTTAATGTTATTGGAGACTTCTTTTAAAATCGTTGAATAAAAAATGCTTTACAGCTCTATTCGTGTGTCTATTGAACAATCCTTGTATTAGTCATACACAATAATACAACTGATTGAACTTCAAATTTTTAAACTTGATTAGTTTCTATATATATGTTTAATGTTACAAATAATTCAAATAACAATCTTGATCATCTGTTAGTTCAGCGGAATAACAGTGACACTTTTAATAACCGCATAAAATAAACACTTAGAAACAACACAGGCGCTTTAACTTAACTGTTTGGACCACAGAAGTGAGGCATGCCTCAACGCTCTATGTGTACAGCGCGGGACAATCCCCCCTCCCTACACTTCCCTATCACACCACTACATTGCTTACATACGATGTATACAAATAAAAAACGCTGAGGCAAGTTCAGGTTGCCTCATTCGCTTTAAACGAACTATGCCGGATCTCACCTGTCACCATCTAGCGGTCGCTCAATAAAGCACGTTTCGGTTTAATAAATTTGACAGTCCCAGTAACAATGTATAATCTTTACGTTATGTAGTTCATACGTATTTATAATTTTTATTCTACAGAATTTTTTAGGGTAGGCATTGCCTCAATTGCCTCCATGTAACTTCGCCACTGATATATATGTGTGCAACGTTATCGGCAACAAAGAAGTAGTTTTTGTTAAAATTCCTTCCCGGGATATTTGGCCGTAGTCCAATGTTTTCTACAAAACCAGACATTTCGGCAATGCCATCGACTTCCATCATCAGTGAAAATCGAGTGCGATAACGTGAGGTGGTATACGTTAGTGACCACAGTACTGTGGTTAAGGCTGAAGCAGTAAGTAGAAAGAAGTAGTTTCTATGGTAATATTTCATTTCGAAAATGATTTTAAATATAAATCTTAGAATATGGAAGTCATGTATGGTTCTCCATACCGATATTTTTTTCATGTTTTGAGTGTAGTAGAATCAGAATCTGCAATAATCTCGAACACGATTTTTTTTGCCATCACCATACTTCCATTCCTTAAGGAATATGGAAGTAAAATTACCCTTGATAAAAAACCGTTGCAGGTAAACTACCCCTTTCCCTTAACCGAGCTTCAGCAAAAACGACAGGTCTTTAGAACTCTACAATTCAGGGCTGTATGCAAAATATTATATGATTTTGTTTGAATTTGCGGCTGTTATCGTTTGCCATACAAAATACCCTTGATAAAACAAAAAACTACCCCTTTCCCTTAAAAGATCTTCACCAAAAACAACAGGTCATTAGTACTCAAGAAATCAGAGCTGTATGCAAAAATGTATTTGATTCTGTTTGAATTTGCGGCTCTTATCGTTTGCCATAGAAAATAGCCTTTTAAAACATAAAACGTTGCAGGTAAACTACCCCTTTCCCTTAACTGATCTTTACCAAAATCAACAGATCGTGAGAACTCTAAAATACAGGGCTGTATGCAAAACATCATTTGATTCTGTTTGAATTTGCGGCTGTTATCGTTTGCCAAACAAACAAATTTACCCTTGATAAAAAAAAACCGTTGCAGGTAAACTACCCCTTTCCCTCAACCGATCTTCACCAAGAACAATAGGTCGCGAGTACTCTACAAATCAGGGCTGTATGCTAAACATTATTTGATTCTGTTTGAATTTCCGACTGTTATCGTTTGCCATAGGAAAAAAATCTACAGACCTACAGACACACACACAGACACTTTTCAAAAATATCGGTATGGAGAACCATACATGACTTTCATATTCTAAGATTTATATTTAAAATAATTTTCAGCCAAACAGCCAGGCTGTGTCTTACCTGCCTTTTTATTGCTGTATTAAATGAAAAATATTATAATACATTAAAATGAAAAAATTATAATTTTATTGCCTGGCAACAAAATTATTTTATTTTTAACAATTACCTTTGTTTCAAAAAGTTTAAATAAATTTTCAAGTACTTTACTCTTGTTAAAACGTAAAAGGTTGCAGGTAAACTACCCCTTCCCCTTAACCGATCTTCACCAAAATCGAAAGTCATTGAGACCTCTACAATTCAGGGGCGTATGCAAAAAATTATTTGATTCTGTTTGAATTTGCGGCTGTTATCGTTTGCCATAGAAAATACGCTTGATAAAAAAACGTTGCAGGTAAACTACCCCTTTCCCTTAACCGATCTTCACCAAAATCAGCAGACCTTGAGACCTCTACAATTCAGGGCTGTATGCGAAACATTATTTGATTCTGTTTGAATTTGCGGCTGTTATCGTTTGCCAAACAAACAAAATTACCCTTGCTAAAAAAAAACCGTTGCAGGTAAACTACCCCTTTCCCTCACCCGATCTTCACGAAAAACAATAGGTCTTGAGAACTCTATAATTTAGGGCTGTATGCAAATAATCTTTTGATTCTGTTTGAATTTGCGGCTCTTATCGTTTGCCATAGGAAATACCCTTGTTAAAACATAAAACGTTACAGGTAAACTACCCCTTTCCCTTAACCGATCTTCACCAAAAACAATACGTCTTGAGTACTCTACAAATCAGGCCTGTATGCAAAACATTATTTGATTCTGTTTGAATTTGCGGCTGTTATCGTTTGCCATAGAAAATACCCTTGTTAAAAAAACGTTGCAGGTAAACTACCCCTTTCCCTCAACCGAACTTCACCAAAAACAATAGGTCTTGAGAACTCGACAATTTAGGGCTGCATGCAAATAATCTTTTGATTCTGTTTGAATTTGCGGCTGTTATCGTTTGCCATAAGAAATACCCTTGTTAAAACATAAAACGTTACAGGTAAACTACCCCTTTCCCTTAACCGATCTTTACCAAAAACAATAAGACTTGAGAACTCTACAATTTAGGGCAGTATGCGAAACATTATTTGATTCTGTTTGAATTTGCGGCTGTTATCGTTTGCCAAAAAAAAAATTTCCCTTGATAAAAAAAACCGTTGCAGGTAAACTACCCCTTTCCCTCAACCGATCTTCACCAAAAACAATAGGTCGCGAGTACTCTACAAATCACGGCTGTATGCAAACAATTATTTGATTCAGTTTGAATTTGCGGCAGTTATCGTTTGCCATAGAAAAAAAATCTACAGACACACAGACAGACACACACACAGACACTTTTCGGAAAACGACTTTTTTTCATGTTTTGAGTGTAGTAGAATCAGAATCTGCAATAATCTCGAACACGATTTTTTTTGCCATCACCATACTTCCATTCCTTAAGGAATATGGAAGTAAAATTACCCTTGATAAAAAACCGTTGCAGGTAAACTACCCCTTTCCCTTAACCGAGCTTCAGCAAAAACGACAGGTCTTGAGAACTCTACAATTCAGGGATGTATGCAAAATATTATATGATTTTGTTTGAATTTGAGGCTGTTATCGTTTGCCATACAAAATACCCTTGATAAAACAAAAAACGTGGCTGGTAAACTACCCCTTTCCCTTAAACGATCTTCACCAAAAACAATAGGTCATTAGTACTCAAGAAATCAGAGCTGTATGCAAAAATGTATTTGATTCTGTTTGAATTTGCGGCTCTTATCGTTTGCCATAGAAAATACACTTTTAAAACATAAAACGTTGCTGGTAAACTACCCCTTTCCCTTAACTGATCTTTACCAAAATCAACAGATCGTGAGAACACTAAAATACAGGGCTGTATGCAAAACATCATTTGATTCCGTTTGAATTTGCGGCTGTTATCGTTTGCCAAACAAACAAATTTACCCTTGATAAAAAAAAACCGTTGCAGGTAAACTACCCCTTTCCCTCAACCGATCTTCACCAAGAACAATAGGTCGCGAGTACTCTACAAATCAGGGCTGTATGCTAAACATTATTTGATTATGTTTGAATTTCCGACTGTTATCGTTTGCCATAGGAAAAAAATCTACAGACCTACAGACACACACAGACACTTTTCAAAAATATCGGTATGGAGAACCATACATGACTTCCATATTCTAAGATTTATATTTAAAATCATTTTCAGCCAAACAGCCAGGCTGTGTCTTACCTGCCTTTTTATTGCTGTATTAAATGAAAAATATTATATTACATTAAAATGAAAAAATTAAAATTTTATTGCCTGGCAACAAAATTATTTTATTTTTAACAATTACCATTGTTTCAAAAAGTTTAAATAAATTTTCAAGTACTTTACTCTTGTTAAAACGTAAAAGGTTGCTGGTAAACTACCCCTTCCCCTTAACCGATCTTCACCAAAATCGAAAGTCGTTGAGACCTCTACAATTCAGGGACGTATGCAAAACATTATTTGATTCTGTTTCAATGTGCGGCTGTTATCGTTTGCCATAGAAAATACGCTTGATAAAAAAACGTTGCAGGTAAACTACCCCTACTCCTTAACCGATCTTCACCAAAAACAACAGGTCTTGAGTACGCTACAAATCAGGGCTGTATGCAAAACATTATTTGATTCTGTTTGAATTTGCAGCTGTTATCGTTTGCCATAGAAAATACCCATGTTAAAAAAACGTTGCAGGTAAACTACCCCTTTCCCTCAACCGATCTTCACGAAAAACAATAGGTCTTGAGAACTCTACAATTTAGGGACGTATGCAAATAATCTTTTGATTCTGTTTGAATTTGCGGCTGTTATCGTTTGCCATAGGAAATACCCTTGTTAAAACATAAAACGTTACAGGTAAACTACCCCTTTCCCTTAACCGATCTTCACCAAAAACAATAGGTCTTGAGTACTCTACAAATCAGGGCTGTATGCAAAGCATTATTTGATTCTGTTTGAATTTGCGGCTATTATCGTTTGCCATATAAAATACCCTTGTTAAAAAAACGTTGCAGGTAAACTACCCCTTTCCCTCAACCGAACTTCACCAAAAATCTATAGGTCTTGAGAACTCTACAATTTAGGGCTGTATGCAAATAATCTTTTGATTCTGTTTGAATTTGCGGCTGTTATCGTTTGCCATAGGAAATACCCTTGTTAAAACATAAAACGTTACAGGTAAACTACCCCTTTCCCTTAACCGATCTTCACCAAAATCAGCAGATCTTGAGACCTCTACAATTCAGGGCTGTATGCGAAACATTATTTGATTCTGTTTGAATTTTCGGCTGTTATCGTTTGCCAAACAAACAAAATTACCCTTGCTAAAAAAAAACCGTTGCAGGTAAACTACCCCGTTCCCTCAACCGATCTTCACCAAAAACAATAGGTCTTGAGAACTCTACAATATAGGGCTGTATGCAAATAATCTTTTGATTCTGTTTGAATTTGCGGCTGTTATCGTTTTCCATAGGAAATACCCTTGTTAAAACATAAAACGTTACAGGTAAACTACCCCATTCCCTTAACCGATCGTCACCAAAAACAATAGGTCTTGAGTACTCTACAAATCAGGCCTGTATGCAAAACATTATTTGATTCTGATTGAATTTGCGGCTGTTATCGTTTGCCATACAAAATACCCTTGTTAAAAAAACGTTGCAGGTAAACTACCCCTTTCCTTCAACCGAACTTCACCAAAAACAATAGGTCTTGAGAACTATACAATTTAGGGCAGTATGCAAATAATCTTTTGATTCTGTTTGAATTTGCGGCTGTTATCGTTTGCCATAAGAAATACCCTTGTTAAAACATAAAACGTTACAGGTAAACTACCCCTTTCCCTTTACCGATCTTTACCAAAAACAATAAGTCTTGAGAACTCTACACTCTACAATTCAGGGCTGTATGCGAAACATTATTTGATTCTGTTTGAATTTGCGGCTGTTATCGTTTGCCATAGAAAAAAAATCTACAGACACACAGACAGACAGACAGACACACACACACACAGACGCTTTTCGGAAAACGACTTTTTTTCATGTTTTGAGTGTAGTAGAATCAGAATCTGCAATAATCTCGAACACGATTTTTTTTGCCATCACAATACTTCCATTCCTTAAGGAATATGGAAGTACAATTACCCTTGATAAAAAACTGTTGCAGGTAAACTACCCCTTTCCCTTAACCGAGCTTCAGCAAAAACGACAGGTCTTGAGAACTCTACAATTCAGGGCTGTATGCAAAATATTATATGATTTTGTTTGTATTTGCGGCTGTTATCGTTTGCCATACAAAATACCCTGGATAAAACAAAAAACGTGGCAGGTAAACTACCCCTTTCCCTTAAACGATCTTCACCAAAAACAATAGGTCATTAGTACTCAAGAAATCAGAGCTGTATGCAAAAATGTATTTGATTCTGTTTGAATTTGCGGCTCTTATCGTTTGCCATAGAAAATACCCTTTTAAAACATAAAACGTTGCAGGTAAACTACCCCTTTCCCTTAACTGATCTTTACCAAAATCAACAGATCGTGAGAACTCTAAAATACAGGGCAGTATGCAAAACATCATTTGATTCTGTTTGAATTTGCGGCTGTTATCGTTTGCCAAACAAACAAATTTACCCTTGATAAAAAAAAACCGTTGCAGGTAAACTACCCCTTTCCCTCAACCGATCATCACCAAGAACAATAGGTCGCGAGTACTCTACAAATCAGGGCTGTATGCTAAACATTATTTGATTCTGTTTGAATTTCCGACTGTTATCGTTTGCCATAGGAAAAAAATCTACAGAACTACAGACACACACACACAGACACTTTTCAAAAATATCGGTATGGAGAACCATACATGACTTCCATATTCCAAGATTTATATTTAAAATCATTTTCAGCCAAACAGCCAGGCTGTGTCTTACCTGCCTTTTTATTGCTGTATTAAATGAAAAATATTATATTACATTAAAATGAAAAAATTAAAATTTTATTGCCTGGCAACAAAATTATTTTATTTTTAACAATTACCATTGTTTCAAAAAGTTTAAATAAATTTTCAAGTACTTTACTCTTGTTAAAACGTAAAAGGTTGCAGGTAAACTACCCCTTCCCCTTAACCGATCTTCACCAAAATCGAAAGTCATTGAGACCTCTGCAATTCAGGGGCGTATACAAAAAATTATTTGATTCTGTTTGAATTTGCGGCTGTTATCGTTTGCCATAGAAAATACGCTTGATAAAAAAACGTTGCAGGTAAACTACCCCTTTCCCTTAACCGATCTTCACCAAAATCAGCAGATCTTGAGAACTCTACAATTCAGGGCTGTATGCGAAACATTATTTGATTCTGTTTGAATTTGCGGCTGTTATCGTTTGCCAAACAAACAAAATTACCCTTGCTAAAAAAAACCGTTGCAGGTAAACTACCCCTTTCCCTCAACCGATCTTCACGAAAAACAACAGGTCTTGAGAACTCTACAATTTAGGGCTGTATGCAAATAATCTTTTGATTCTGTTTGAATTTGCGGCTGTTATCGTTTGCCATAGGAAATACCCTTGTTAAAACATAAAACGTTACAGGTAAACTACCCCTTTCCCTTAACCGATCTTCACCAAAAACAACAGGTCTTGAGTACTCTACAAATCACGCCTGTATGCAAAACATTATTTGATTCTGTTTGAATTTGCGGCTGTTATCGTTTGCCATAGAAAATACCCTGGTTAAAAAAACGTTGCAGGTAAACTACCCCTTTCCCTCAACCGATCATCACCAAGAACAATAGGTCGCGAGTACTCTACAAATCAGGGCTGTATGCTATACATTATTTGATTCTGTTTGAATTTCCGACTGTTATCGTTTGCCATAGGAAAAAAATCTACAGACCTACAGACACACACACAGACACTTTTCAAAAATATCGGTATGGAGAACCATACATGACTTCCATATTCTAAGATTTATATTTAAAATCATTTTCAGCCAAACAGCCAGGCTGTGTCTTACCTGCCTTTTTATTGCTGTATTAAATGAAAAATATTATATTACATTAAAATGAAAAAATTAAAATTTTATTGCCTGGCAACAAAATTATTTTATTTTTAACAATTACCATTGTTTCAAAAAGTTTAAATAAATTTTCAAGTACTTTACTCTTGTTAAAACGTAAATGGTTGCTGGTAAACTACCCCTTCCCCTTAACCGATCTTCAAAAAAATCGAAAGTCATTGAGACCTCTACAATTCAGGGGCGTATGCAAAAAATTATTTGATTCTGTTTGAATTTGCGGCTGTTATCGTTTGCCATAGAAAATACGCTTGATAAAAAAACGTTGCAGGTAAACTACCCCTTTCCCTTAACCGATCTTCACCAAAATCAGCAGATCTAGAGAACTCTACAATTCAGGGCTGTATGCGAAACATTATTTGATTCTGTTTGAATTTGCGGCTGTTATCGTTTGCCAAACAAACAAAATTACCCTTGCTAAAAAAAAACCGTTGCAGGTAAACTACCCCTTTCCCTCAACCGATCTTCACGAAAAACAACAGGTCTTGAGGACTCTACAATTTAGGGCTGTATGCAAATAATCTTTTGATTCTGTTTGAATTTGCGGCTGTTATCGTTTGCCATAGGAAATACCCTTGTTAAAACATAAAACGTTACTGGTAAACTACCCCTTTCCCTTAACCGATCTTCACCAAAAACAACAGGTCTTGAGTACTCTACAAATCAGGCCTGTATGCAAAACATTATTTGATTCTGTTTGAATTTGCGGCTGTTATCGTTTGCCAAAAAAAAAATTTCCCTTGATAAAAAAAAACGTTGCAGGTAAACTACCCCTTTCCCTCAACCGAACTTCACCAAAAACAACACGTCTTGAGAACTCTACAATTTAGGGCTGTATGCAAATAATCTTTTGATTCTGTTTGAATTTGCGGCTGTTATCGTTTGCCATAAGAAATACCCTTGTTAAAACATAAAACGTTACAGGTAAACTACCCCTTTCCCTTAACCGATGTTTACCAAAAACAATAAGTCTTGAGAACTCTACAATTCAGGGCAGTATGCGAAACATTATTTGATTCTGTTTGAATTTACGGCTGTTATCGTTTGCCAAAAAAAAAATTTCCCTTGATAAAAAAAACCGTTGCAGGTAAACTACCCCTTTCCCTCAACCGATCTTCACCAAAAACAACAGGTCGCGAGTACTCTACAAGTCACGGCTGTATGCAAAAAATTATTTGATTCAGTTTGAATTTGCGGCAGTTATCGTTTGCCATAGAAAAAAAATCTACAGACACACAGACAGACACACACACAGATACTTTTCGGAAAACGACTTTTTTTCATGTTTTGAGTGTAGTAGAATCAGAATCTGCAATAATCTCGAACACGATTTTTTTTGCCATCACCATACTTCCATTCCTTAAGGAATATGGAAGTAAAATTACCCTTGATAAAAAACCGTTGCAGGTAAACTACCCCTTTCCCTTAACCGAGCTTCAGCAAAAACGACAGGTCTTGAGAACTCTACAATTCAGGGATGTATGCAAAATATTATATGATTTTGTTTGAATTTGAGGCTGTTATCGTTTGCCATACAAAATACCCTTGATAAAACAAAAAACGTGGCTGGTAAACTACCCCTTTCCCTTAAACGATCTTCACCAAAAACAATAGGTCATTAGTACTCAAGAAATCAGAGCTGTATGCAAAAATGTATTTGATTCTGTTTGAATTTGCGGCTCTTATCGTTTGCCATAGAAAATACCCTTTTAAAACATAAAACGTTGCTGGTAAACTACCCCTTTCCCTTAACTGATCTTTACCAAAATCAACAGATCGTGAGAACACTAAAATACAGGGCTGTATGCAAAACATCATTTGATTCCGTTTGAATTTGCGGCTGTTATCGTTTGCCAAACAAACAAATTTACCCTTGATAAAAAAAAACCGTTGCAGGTAAACTACCCCTTTCCCTCAACCGATCTTCACCAAGAACAATAGGTCGCGAGTACTCTACAAATCAGGGCTGTATGCTAAACATTATTTGATTATGTTTGAATTTCCGACTGTTATCGTTTGCCATAGGAAAAAAATCTACAGACCTACAGACACACACAGACACTTTTCAAAAATATCGGTATGGAGAACCATACATGACTTCCATATTCTAAGATTTATATTTAAAATCATTTTCAGCCAAACAGCCAGGCTGTGTCTTACCTGCCTTTTTATTGCTGTATTAAATGAAAAATATTATATTACATTAAAATGAAAAAATTAAAATTTTATTGCCTGGCAACAAAATTATTTTATTTTTAACAATTACCATTGTTTCAAAAAGTTTAAATAAATTTTCAAGTACTTTACTCTTGTTAAAACGTAAAAGTTTGCTGGTAAACTACCCCTTCCCCTTAACCGATCTTCACCAAAATCGAAAGTCGTTGAGACCTCTACAATTCAGGGACGTATGCAAAACATTATTTGATTCTGTTTCAATGTGCGGCTGTTATCGTTTGCCATAGAAAATACGCTTGATAAAAAAACGTTGCAGGTAAACTACCCCTACTCCTTAACCGATCTTCACCAAAAACAACAGGTCTTGAGTACGCTACAAATCAGGGCTGTATGCAAAACATTATTTGATTCTGTTTGAATTTGCGGCTGTTATCGTTTGCCATAGAAAATACCCTTGTTAAAAAAACGTTGCAGGTAAACTACCCCTTTCCCTCAACCGATCTTCACGAAAAACAATAGGTCTTGAGAACTCTACAATTTAGGGACGTATGCAAATAATTTTTTGATTCTGTTTGAATTTGCGGCTGTTATCGTTTGCCATAGGAAATACCCTTGTTAAAACATAAAACGTTACAGGTAAACTACCCCTTTCCCTTAACCGATCTTCACCAAAAACAATAGGTCTTGAGCACTCTACAAAACAGGGCTGTATGCAAAGCATTATTTGATTCTGTTTGAATTTGCGGCTGTTATCGTTTGCCATAGAAAATACCCTTGTTAAAAAAACGTTGCAGGTAAACTACCCCTTTCCCTCAACCGAACTTCACCAAAAACTATAGGTCTTGAGAACTCTACAATTTAGGGCTGTATGCAAATAATCTTTTGATTCTGTTTGAATTTGCGGCTGTTATAGTTTGCCATAGGAAATACCCTTGTTAAAACATAAAACGTTACAGGTAAACTACCCCTTTCCCTTAACCGATCTTCACCAAAATCAGCAGATCTTGAGAACTCTACAACTCAGGGCTGTATGCGAAACATTATTTGATTCTGTTTGAATTTCCGGCTGTTATCGTTTGCCAAACAAACAAAATTACCCTTGCTAAAAAAAAACCGTTGCAGGTAAACTACCCCGTTCCCTCAACCGATCTTCACCAAAAACAACAGGTCTTGAGAACTCTACAATTTAGGGCTGTATGCAAATAATCTTTTGATTCTGTTCGAATTTGCGGCTGTTATCGTTTTCCATAAGAAATACCCTTGTTAAAACATAAAACGTTACAGGTAAACTACCCCATTCCCTTAACCGATCTTCACCAAAAACAATAGGTCTTGAGTACTCTACAAATCAGGCCTGTATGCAAAACATTATTTGATTCTGATTGAATTTGCGGCTGTTATCGTTTGCCATATAAAATACCCTTGTTAAAAAAACGTTGCAGGTAAACTACCCCTTTCCTTCAAACCGAACTTCACCAAAAACAACAGGCCTTGAGAACTCTACAATTTAGGGCAGTATGCAAATAATCTTTTGATTCTGTTTGAATTTGCGGCTGTTATCGTTTGCCATATAAAATACCCTTGTTAAAACATAAAACGTTACAGGTAAACTACCCCTTTCCCTTTACCGATCTTTACCAAAAACAATAAGTCTTGAGAACTCTACAATTCAGGGCTGTATGCGAAACATTATTTGATTCTGTTTGAATTTGCGGCTGTTATCGTTTGCCATAGAAAAAAAATCTACAGACACACAGACAGACAGACAGACACACACACACAGACGCTTTTCGGAAAACGACTTTTTTTCATGTTTTGAGTGTAGTAGAATCAGAATCTGCAATAATCTCGAACACGATTTTTTTTGCCATCACCATACTTCCATTCCTTAAGGAATATGGAAGTACAATTACCCTTGATAAAAAACTGTTGCAGGTAAACTACCCCTTTCCCTTAACCGAGCTTCAGCAAAAACGACAGGTCTTGAGAACTCTACAATTCAGGGCTGTATGCAAAATATTGTATGATTTTGTTTGTATTTGCGGCTGTTATCGTTTGCCATACAAAATACCCTGGATAAAACAAAAAACGTGGCTGGTAAACTACCCCTTTCCCTTAAACGATCTTCACCAAAAACAATAGGTCATTAGTACTCAAGAAATCAGAGCTGTATGCAAAAATGTATTTGATTCTGTTTGAATTTGCGGCTCTTTTCGTTTGCCATAGGAAATACCCTTTTAAAACATAAAACGTTGCAGGTAAACTACCCCTTTCCCTTAACTGATCTTTACCAAAATCAACAGATCGTGAGAACTCTAAAATACAGGGCAGTATGCAAAACATCATTTGATTCTGTTTGAATTTGCGGCTGTTATCGTTTGCCAAACAAACAAATTTACCCTTGATAAATAAAAACCGTTGCAGGTAAACTACCCCTTTCCCTCAACCGATCTTCACCAAGAACAAGAGGTCGCGAGTACTCTACAAATCAGGGCTGTATGCTAAACATTATTTGATTCTGTTTGAATTTCCGACTGTTATCGTTTGCCATAGGAAAAAAATCTACAGAACTACAGACACACACACAGACACTTTTCAAAAATATCGGTATGGAGAACCATACATGACTTCCATATTCCAAGATTTATATTTAAAATCATTTTCAGCCAAACAGCCAGGCTGTGTCTTACCTGCCTTTTTATTGCTGTATTAAATGAAAAATATTATATTACATTAAAATGAAAAAATTAAAATTTTATTGCCTGGCAACAAAATTATTTTATTTTTAACAATTACCATTGTTTCAAAAAGTTTAAATAAATTTTCAAGTACTTTACTCTTGTTAAAACGTAAAAGGTTGCAGGTAAACTACCCCTTCCCCTTAACCGATCTTCACCAAAATCGAAAGTCATTGAGACCTCTACAATTCAGGGGTGTATGCAAAACATTATTTGATTCTGTTTGAATTTGCGGCTGTTATCGTTTGCCATAGAAAATACGCTTGATAAAAAAACGTTGCAGGTAAACTACCCCTTTCCCTTAACCGATCTTCACCAAAATCAGCAGACCTTGAGAACTCTACAATTCAGGGCTGTATGCGAAACATTATTTGATTCTGTTTGAATTTGCGGCTGTTATCGTTTGCCAAACAAACAAAATTACCGTTGCTAAAAAAAAACTGTTGCAGGTAAACTACCCCTTTCCCTCAACCGATCTTCACGAAAAACAACAGGTCTTGAGAACTCTACAATTTAGGGCTGTATGCAAATAATCTTTTGATTCTGTTTGAATTTGCGGCTGTTATCGTTTGCCATAGGAAATACCCTTGTTAAAACATCAAACGTTACAGGTAAACTACCCCTTTCCCTTAACCGATCTTCACCAAAAACAACAGGTCTTGAGTACTCTACAAATCAGGCCTGTATGCAAAACATTATTTGATTCTGTTTGAATTTGCGGCTGTTATCGTTTGCCATAGAAAATACCCTTGTTAAAAAAACGTTGCAGGTAAACTACCCCTTTCCCTCAACCGAACTTCACCAAAAACAATAGGTCTTGAGAACTCTATAATTTAGGGCTGTATGCAAATAATCTTTTGATTCTGTTTGAATTTGCGGCTGTTATCGTTTGCCATAAGAAATACCCTTGTTAAAACATAAAACGTTACAGGTAAACTACCCCTTTCCCTTAACCGATGTTTACCAAAAACAATAAGTCTTGAGAACTCTACAATTCAGGGCAGTATGCGAAACATTATTTGATTCTGTTTGAATTTGCGGCTGTTATCGTTTGCCAAAAAAAAAATTTCCCTTGATAAAAAAAACCGTTGCAGGTAAACTACCCCTTTCCCTCAACCGATCTTCACCAAGAACAATAGGTCGCGAGTTCTCTACAAATCAGGGCTGTATGCAAAACATTATTTGATTCTGTTTGAATTTCCGACTGTTATCGTTTGCCATAGGAAAAAAATCTACAGACCTACAGACACACACACAGACACTTTTCAAAAATATCGGTATGGAGAACCATACATGACTTCCATATTCTAAGATTTATATTTAAAATCATTTTCAGCCAAACAGCCAGGCTGTGTCTTACCTGCCTTTTTATTGCTGTATTAAATGAAAAATATTATATTACATTAAAATGAAAAAATTAAAATTTTTTGCCTGGCAACAAAATTATTTTATTTTTAACAATTACCATTGTTTCAAAAAGTTTAAATAAATTATCAAGTACTTTACTCTTGTTAAAACGTAAAAGGTTGCTGGTAAACTACCCCTTCCCCTTAACCGATCTTCACCAAAATCGAAAGTCATTGAGACCTCTACAATTCAGGGGCGTATGCAAAAAATTATTTGATTCTGTTTGAATTTGCGGCTGTTATCGTTTGCCATAGAAAATACGCTTGATAAAAAAACGTTGCTGGTAAACTACCCCTTTCCCTTAACCGATCTTCACCAAAATCAGCAGATCTTGAGAACTCTAGAATTCAGGGCTGTATGCGAAACATTATTTGATTCTGTTTGAATTTGCGGCTGTTATCGTTTGCCAAACAAACAAAATTACCCTTGCTAAAAAAAAACCGTTGCAGGTAAACTACCCCTTTCCCTCAACCGATCTTCACGAAAAACAACAGGTCTTGAGAACTCTACAATTTAGGGCTGTATGCAAATAATCTTTTGATTCTGTTTGAATTTGCGGCTGTTATCGTTTGCCATAGGAAATACCCTTGTTAAAACATAAAACGTTACAGGTAAACTACTCCTTTCCCTTAACCGATCTTCACCAAAAAAAACAGGTCTTGAGTACTCTACAAATCAGGCCTGTATGCAAAACATTATTTGATTCTGTTTGAATTTGCGGCTGTTATCGTTTGCCAAAAAAAAATTTCCCTTGATAAAAAAAAACGTTGCAGGTAAACTACCCCTTTCCCTCAACCGAACTTCACCAAAAACAAAACGTCTTGAGAACTCTAGAATTTAGGGCTGTATGCAAATAATCTTTTGATTCTGTTTGAATGTGCGGCTGTTATCGTTTGCCATAAGAAATACCCTTGTTAATACATAAAACGTTACCGGTAAACTACCCCTTTCCCTTAACCGATGTTTACCAAAAACAATAAGTCTTGAGAACTCTACAATTCAGGGCAGTATGCGAAACATTATTTGATTCTGTTTGAATTTGCGGCTGTTATCGTATGACAAAAAAAAAATTTCCCTTGATAAATAAAACCGTTGCAGGTAAACTACCCCTTTCCCTCAACCGATCTTCGCCAAGAACAATAGGTCGCGAGTACTCTACAAATCAGGGCTGTATGCAAAACATTATTTGATTCTGTTTGAATTTCCGACTGTTATCGTTTGCCATAGGAAAAAAATCTACAGACCTACAGACACACACAGACACTTTTCAAAAATATCGGTATGGAGAACCATACATGACTTCCATATTCTAAGATTTATATTTAAAATCATTTTCAGCCAAACAGCCAGGCTGTCTTACCTGCCTTTTTATTGCTGTATTAAATGAAAAATATTATATTACATTAAAATGAAAAAATTAAAATTTTATTGCCTGGCAACAAAATTATTTTATTTTTAACAATTACCATTGTTTCAAAAAGTTTAAATAAATTTTCAAGCACTTTACTCTTGTTAAAACGTAAAAGGTTGCTGGTAAACTACCCCTTCCCCTTAACCGATCTTCACCAAAATCGAAAGTCATTGAGACCTCTACAATTCAGGGGCGTATGCAAAAAATTATTTGATTCTGTTTGAATTTGCGGCTGTTATCGTTTGCCATAGAAAATACGCTTGATAAAAAAACGTTGCAGGTAAACTACCCCTTTCCCTTAACCGATCTTCACCAAAATCAGCAGATCTTGTGGACTCTACAATTCAGGGCTGTATGCGAAACATTATTTGATTCTGTTTGAATTTGCGGCTGTTATCGCTTGCCAAACAAACAAAATTACCCTTGCTAAAAAAAAACCGTTGCAGGTAAACTACCCCTTTCCCTCAACCGATCTTCACGAAAAACAACAGGTCTTGAGAACTCTACAATTTAGGGCTGTATGCAAATAATCTTTTGATTCTGTTTGAATTTGCGGCTGTTATCGTTTGCCATAGGAAATACCCTTGTTAAAACATAAAACGTTACAGGTAAACTACCCCTTTCCCTTAACCGATCTTCACCAAAAACAACAGGTCTTGCGTACTCTACAAATCAGGCCTGTATGCAAAACATTATTTGATTCTGTTTGAATTTGCGGCTGTTATCGTTTGCCATAGAAAATACCCTTGTTAAAAAAACGTTGCAGGTAAACTACCCCTTTCCCTCAACCGAACTTCACCAAAAACAATAGGTCTTGAGAACTCTACAGTTTAGGGCTGTATGCAAATAATCTTTTGATTCTGTTTGAATTTGCGGCTGTTATCGTTTTCCATAGGAAATACCCTTGTCAAAACATAAAACGTTACAGGTAAACTACCCCATTCCCTTAACCGATCTTCACCAAAAACAATAGGTCTTGAGTACTCTACAAATCAGGCCTGTATGCAAAACATTATTTGATTCTGATTGAATTTGCGGCTGTTATCGTTTGCCATATAAAATACCCATGTTAAAAAAACGTTACAGGTAAACTACCCCTTTCCCTTAACCGATCTTTACCAAAAACAATAAGTCTTGAGAACTCTACAATTCAGGGCCTTATGCGAAACATTATTTGATTCTGTTTGAATTTGCGGCTGTTATCGTTTGCCAAAAAAAAAATTCCCTTGATAAAAAAAACCGTTGCTGGTAAACTACCCCTTTCCCTCAACCAATCTTCACCAAAAACAATAGTCGCGAGTAATCTACAAATCAGGGCAGTATGCAAAAAATTATTTTATTCAGTTTGAATTTGCGGCAGTTATCTTTTGCCATAGAAAAAAATCTACAGACACACAGACAGACAGACAGACACACACACACAGACGCTTTTCGGAAAACGACTTTTTTTCATGTTTTGAGTGTAGTAGAATCAGAATCTGCAATAATCTCGAACACGATTTTTTTTGCCATCACCATACTTCCATTCCTTAAGGAATATGGAAGAACAATTACCCTTGATAAAAAACTGTTGCAGGTAAACTACCCCTTTCCCTTAACCGAGCTTCACCAAAATCGAAAGTCATTGAGACCTCTACAATTCAGGGGCGTATGCAAAACATTATTTGATTCTGTTTGAATTTGCGGCTGTTATCGTTTGCCATAGAAAATACGCTTGATAAAAAAACGTTGCAGGTAAACTACCCCTTTCCCTTAACCGATCTTCACCAAAATCAGCAGATCTTGAGAACTCTACAATTCAGGGCTGTATGCGAAATATTATTTGATTCTGTTTGAATTTGCGGCTGTTATCGTTTGCCAAACAAACAAAATTACCCTTGCTAAAAAAAAACCGTTGCAGGTAAACTACCCCTTTCCCTCAACCGATCTTCACGAAAAACAACAGGTCTTGAGAACTCTACAATTTAGGGCTGTATGCAAATAATCTTTTGATTCTGTTTGAATTTGCGGCTGTTATCGTTTGCCATAGGAAATACCCTTGTTAAAACATAAAACGTTACAGGTAAACTACCCCTTTCCCTTAACCGATCTTCACCAAAAACAACAGGTCTTGAGTACTCTACAAATCAGGCCTGTATGCAAAACATTATTTGATTCTGTTTGAATTTGCGGCTGTTATCGTTTGCCAAAAAAAAAAAATTTCCCTTGATAAAAAAAAACGTTGCAGGTAAACTACCCCTTTCCCTCAACCGATCTTCACCAAAAACAATAGGTCGCGAGTACTCTACAAATCACGGCTGTATGCAAAAAATTATTTGATTCAGTTTGAATTTGCGGCAGTTATCGTTTGCCATAGAAAAAAAATCTATAGACACACAGACAGACACACACACAGACACTTTTCGGAAAACGACTTTTTTTCATGTTTTGAGTGTAGTAGAATCAGAATCTGCAATAATCTCGAACACGATTTTTTTTGCCATCACCATACTTCCATTCCTTAAGGAATATGGAAGTAAAATTACCCTTGATAAAAAACCGTTGCAGGTAAACTACCCCTTTCCCTTAAACGATCTTCACCAAAAACAATAGGTC
Source organism: Magicicada septendecula (assembly GCA_034769895.1). NCBI lineage: Eukaryota > Metazoa > Arthropoda > Insecta > Hemiptera > Cicadidae > Magicicada > Magicicada septendecula. Next base: position 235,255,376 of record CM068368.1, on the reverse strand, counting down.
ATTAGTACTCAAGAAATCAGAGCTGTATGCAAAAATGTATTTGATTCTGTTTGAATTTGCGGCTCTTATCGTTTGCCATAGAAAATACCCTTTTAAAACATAAAACGTTGCTGGTAAACTACCCCTTTCCCTCAACTGATCTTTACCAAAATCAACAGATCGTGAGAACTATAAAATACAGGGCTGTATGCAAAACATCATTTGATTCTTTTTGAATTTGCGGCTGTTATCGTTTGCCAAACAAACAAATTTACCCTTGATAAAAAAAAACCGTTGCAGGTAAACTACCCCTTTCCCTCAACCGATCTTCACCAAGAACAATAGGTCGCGAGTACTCTACAAATCAGGGCTGTATGCTAAACATTATTTGATTCTGTTTGAATTTCCGACTGTTATCGTTTGCCATAGGAAAAAAATCTACAGACCTACAGACACACACAGACACTTTTCAAAAATATCGGTATGGAGAACCATACATGACTTCCATATTCTAAGATTTATATTTAAAATCATTTTCAGCCAAACAGCCAGGCTGTGTCTTACCTGCCTTTTTATTGCTGTATTAAATGAAAAATATTATATTACATTAAAATGAAAAAATTATAATTTTATTGCCTGGCAACAAAATTATTTTATTTTTAACAATTACCATTGTTTCAAAAAGTTTAAATAAATTTTCAAGTACTTTACTCTTGTTAAAACGTAAAAGGTTGCAGGTAAACTACCCCTTCTCCTTAACCGATCTTCACCAAAATCGAATGTCATTGAGAACTCTACAATTCAGGGACGTATGCAAAACATTATTTGATTCTGTTTCAATGTGCGTCTGTTATCGTTTGCCATAGAAAATACGCTTGATAAAAAAACGTTGCAGGTAAACTACCCCTACTCCTTAACCGATCTTCACCAAAAACAATAGGTCTTGAGTACTCTACAAATCAGGGCAGTATGCAAAACATTATTTGATTCTGTTTGAATTTGCGGCTGTTATCGTTTGCCATAGAAAATACCCTTGTTAAAAAAACGTTGCAGGTAAACTACCCCTTTCCCTCAACCGATCTTCACGAAAAACAATAGGTCTTGAGAACTCTACAATTTAGGGCTGTATGCAAATAATCTTTTGATTCTGTTTGAATTTGCGGCTGTTATCGTTTGCCATAGGAAATACCCTTGTTAAAACATAAAACGTTACAGGTAAACTACCCCTTTCCCTTAACCGATCTTCACCAAAATCAGCAGATTTTGAGAACTCTACAATTCAGGGCTGTATGCGAAACATTGTTTGATTCTGTTTGAATTTGCGGATGTTATCGTTTGCCAAACAAACAAAATTACCCTTGCTAAAAAAAAACCGTTGCAGGTAAACTACCCCTTTCCCTCAACCGATCTTCACCAAAAACAATAGGTCTTGAGAACTCTACAGTTTAGGGCTGTATGCAAATAATCTTTTGATTCTTTTTGAATTTGCGGCTGTTATCGTTTTCCATAGGAAATACCCTTGTTAAAACATAAAACGCTACAGGTAAACTACCCCATTCCCTTAACCGATCTTCACCAAAAACAATAGGTCTTGAGTACTCTACAAATCAGGCCTGTATGCAAAACATTATTTGATTCTGATTCAATTTGCGGCTGTTATCGTTTGCCATATAAAATACCCTTGTTAAAAAAAGTTACAGGAAAACTACCCCTTTCCCTTAACCGATCTTTACCAAAAACAATAAGTCTTGAGAACTCTACAATTCAGGGCTGTATGCGAAACATTATTTGATTCTGTTTGAATTTGCGGCTGTTATCGTTTGCCAAATAAAAAATTCCCTTGATAAAAAAAACCGTTGCTGGTAAACTACCCCTTTCCCTCAACCGATCTTCACCAAAAACAATAGTCGCGAGTACTCTACAAATCAGGGCAGTATGCAAAAAATTATTTTATTCAGTTTGAATTTGCGGCAGTTATCTTTTGCCATAGAAAAAAATCTACAGACACACAGACAGACAGACAGACACACACACACAGACGCTTTTCGGAAAACGACTTTTTTTCATGTTTTGAGTGTAGTAGAATCAGAATCTGCAATAATCTCGAACACGATTTTTTTTGCCATCACCATACTTCCATTCCTTAAGGAATATGGAAGAACAATTACCCTTGATAAAAAACTGTTGCAGGTAAACTACCCCTTTCCCTTAACCGAGCTTCAGCAAAAACGACAGGTCTTGAGAACTCTACAATTCAGGGCTGTATGCAAAATATTATATGATTTTGTTTGAATTTGCGGCTGTTATCGTTTGCCATACAAAATACCCTTGATAAAACAAAAAACGTGCCAGGTAAACTACCCCTTTCCCTTAAACGATCTTCACCAAAAACAATAGGTCATTAGTACTCAAGAAATGAGAGCTGTATGCAAAAACGTATTTGATTCTGTTTGAATTTGCGGCTCTTATCATTTGCCATAGAAAATACCCTTTTAAAACATAAAACGTTGCAGGTAAACTACCCCTTTCCCATAACTGATCTTTACCAAAATCAACAGATCGTGAGAACTCTAAAATACAGGGCTGTATGCAAAACATCATTTGATTCTGTTTGAATTTGCGGCTGTTATCGTTTGCCAAACAAACAAATTTACCCTTGCTAAAAAAAAACCGTTGCAGGTAAACTACCCCTTTCCCTCAACCGATCTTCACCAAGAACAATAGGTCGCGAGTACTCTACAAATCAGGGCTGTATGCAAAATATTATTTGATTCTGTTTGAATTTCCGACTGTTATCGTTTGCCATAGGAAAAAAATCTACAGACCTACAGACACACACACAGACACTTTTCAAAAATATCGGTATGGAGAACCATACATGACTTCCATATTCTAAGATTTATATTTAAAATCATTTTCAGCCAAACAGCCAGGCTGTGTCTTACCTGCCTTTTTATTGCTGTATTAAATGAAAAATATTATATTACATTAAAATGAAAAAATTAAAATTTTATTGCCTGGCAACAAAATTATTTTATTTTTAACAATTACCATTGTTTCAAAAAGTTTAAATAAATTTTCAAGTACTTTACTCTTGTTAAAACGTAAAAGGTTGCAGGTAAACTACCCCTTCCCCTTAACCGATCTTCACCAAAATCGAAAGTCATTGAGACCTCTACAATTCAGGGGCGTATGCAAAACATTATTTGATTCTGTTTGAATTTGCGGCTGTTATCGTTTGCCAAAAAAAATACGCTTGATAAAAAAACGTTGCAGGTAAACTACCCCTTTCCCTTAACCGATCTTCACCAAAATCAGCAGATCTTGAGAACTCTACAATTCAGGGCTGTATGCGAAACAGTATTTGATTCTGTTTGAATTTGCGGCTGTTATCGTTTGCCAAACAAACAAAATTACCCTTGCTAAAAAAAAACCGTTGCAGGTAAACTACCCCTTTCCCTCAACCGATCTTCACGAAAAACAACAGGTCTTGAGAACTCTACAATTTAGGGCTGTATGCAAATAATCTTTTGATTCTGTTTGAATTTGCGGCTGTTATCGTTTGCCATAGGAAATACCCTTGTTAAAACATAAAACGTTACAGGTAAACTACCCCTTTCCCTTAACCGATCTTCACCAAAAACAACAGGTCTTGAGTACTCTACAAATCCGGCCTGTATGCAAAACATTATTTGATTCTGTTTGAATTTGCGGCTGTTATCGTTTGCCAAAAAAAAAAAATTTCCCTTGATAAAAAAAAACGTTGCAGGTAAACTACCCCCTTCCCTCAACCGATCTTCACCAAAAACAACAGGTCGCGAGTACTCTAGAAATCACGGCTGTATGCAAAAAATTATTTGATTCAGTTTGAATTTGCGGCAGTTATCGTTTGCCTTAGAAAAAAAATCTACAGACACACAGACAGACACACACACAGACACTTTTCGGAAAACGACTTTTTTTCATGTTTTGAGTGTAGTAGAATCAGAATCTGCAATAATCTCGAACACGATTTTTTTTGCCATCACCATACTTCCATTCCTTAAGGAATATGGAAGTAAAATTACCCTTGATAAAAAACCGTTGCAGGTAAACTACCCCTTTCCCTTAAACGATCTTCACCAAAAAAATAGGTCATTAGTACTCAAGAAATCAGAGCTGTATGCAAAAATGTATTTGATTCTGTTTGAATTTGCGGCTCTTATCGTTTGCCATAGAAAATACCCTTTTAAAACATAAAACGTTGCAGGTAAACTACCCCTTTCCCTTAACTGATCTTTACCAAAATCAACAGATCGTGAGAACTCTAAAATACAGGGCTGTATGCAAAACATCATTTGATTCTGTTTGAATTTGCGGCTGTTATCGTTTGCCAAACAAACAAATTTACCCTTGATAAAAAAAAACCGTTGCAGGTAAACTACCCCTTTCCCTCAACCGATCTTCACCAAGAACAATAGGTCGCGAGTACTCTACAAATCAGGGCTGTATGCTAAACATTATTTGATTCTGTTTGAATTTCCGACTGTTATCGTTTGCCATAGGAAAAAAATCTACAGACCTACAGACACACACAGACACTTTTCAAAAATATCGGTATGGAGAACCATACATGACTTCCATATTCTAAGATTTATATTTAAAATCATTTTCAGCCAAACAGCCAGGCTGTGTCTTACCTGCCTTTTTATTGCTGTATTAAATGAAAAATATTATATTACATTAAAATGAAAAAATTAAAATTTTATTGCCTGGCAACAAAATTATTTTATTTTTAACAATTACCATTGTTTCAAAAAGTTTAAATAAATTTTCAAGTACTTTACTCTTGTTAAAACGTAAAAGGTTGCAGGTAAACTACCCCTTCCCCTTAACCGATCTTCACCAAAATCGAAAGTCATTGAGACCTCTACAATTCAGGGGCGTATGCAAAACATTATTTGATTCTGTTTGAATTTGCGGCTGTTATCGTTTGCCAAAAAAAATACGCTTGATAAAAAAACGTTGCAGGTAAACTACCCCTTTCCCTTAACCGATCTTCACCAAAATCAGCAGATCTTGAGAACTCTACAATTCAGGGCTGTATGCGAAACAGTATTTGATTCTGTTTGAATTTGCGGCTGTTATCGTTTGCCAAACAAACAAAATTACCCTTGCTAAAAAAAAAAACCGTTGCAGGTAAACTACCCCTTTCCCTCAACCGATCTTCACGAAAAACAACAGGTCTTGAGAACTCTACAATTTAGGGCTGTATGCAAATAATCTTTTGATTCTGTTTGAATTTGCGGCTGTTATCGTTTGCCATAGGAAATACCCTTGTTAAAACATAAAACGTTACAGGTAAACTACCCCTTTCCCTTAACCGATCTTCACCAAAAACAACAGGTCTTGAGTACTCTACAAATCCGGCCTGTATGCAAAACATTATTTGATTCTGTTTGAATTTGCGGCTGTTATCGTTTGCCAAAAAAAAAAAATTTCCCTTGATAAAAAAAAACGTTGCAGGTAAACTACCCCCTTCCCTCAACCGATCTTCACCAAAAACAACAGGTCGCGAGTACTCTACAAATCACGGCTGTATGCAAAAAATTATTTGATTCAGTTTGAATTTGCGGCAGTTATCGTTTGCCTTAGAAAAAAAATCTACAGACACACAGACAGACACACACACAGACACTTTTCGGAAAACGACTTTTTTTCATGTTTTGAGTGTAGTAGAATCAGAATCTGCAATAATCTCGAACACGATTTTTTTTGCCATCACCATACTTCCATTCCTTAAGGAATATGGAAGTAAAATTACCCTTGATAAAAAACCGTTGCAGGTAAACTACCCCTTTCCCTTAAACGATCTTCACCAAAAAAATAGGTCATTAGTACTCAAGAAATCAGAGCTGTATGCAAAAATGTATTTGATTCTGTTTGAATTTGCGGCTCTTATCGTTTGCCATAGAAAATACCCTTTTAAAACATAAAACGTTGCAGGTAAACTACCCCTTTCCCTTAACTGATCTTTACCAAAATCAACAGATCGTGAGAACTCTAAAATACAGGGCTGTATGCAAAACATCATTTGATTCTGTTTGAATTTGCGGCTGTTATCGTTTGCCAAACAAACAAATTTACCCTTGATAAAAAAAAACCGTTGCAGGTAAACTACCCCTTTCCCTCAACCGATCTTCACCAAGAACAATAGGTCGCGAGTACTCTACAAATCAGGGCTGTATGCTAAACATTATTTGATTCTGTTTGAATTTCCGACTGTTATCGTTTGCCATAGGAAAAAAATCTACAGACCTACAGACACACACAGACACTTTTCAAAAATATCGGTATGGAGAACCATACATGACTTCCATATTCTAAGATTTATATTTAAAATCATTTTCAGCCAAACAGCCAGGCTGTGTCTTACCTGCCTTTTTATTGCTGTATTAAATGAAAAATATTATATTACATTAAAATGAAAAAATTATAATTTTATTGCCTGGCAACAAAATTATTTTATTTTTAACAATTACCATTGTTTCAAAAAGTTTAAATAAATTTTCAAGTACTTTACTCTTGTTAAAACGTAAAAGGTTGCAGGTAAACTACCCCTTCTCCTTAACCGATCTTCATCAAAATCGAAAGTCATTGAGAACTCTACAATTCAGGGACGTATGCAAAACATTATTTGATTCTGTTTCAATGTGCGTCTGTTATCGTTTGCCATAAAAAATACGCTTGATAAAAAAACGTTGCAGGTAAACTACCCCTACTCCTTAACCGATCTTCACCAAAAACAATAGGTCTTGAGTACTCTACAAATCAGGGCTGTATGCAAAACATTATTTGATTCTGTTTGAATTTGCGGCTGTTATCGTTTGCCATAGAAAATACCCTTGTTAAAAAAACGTTGCAGGTAAACTACCCCTTTCCCTCAACCGATCTTCACGAAAAACAATACGTCTTGAGAACTCTACAATTTAGGGCTGTATGCAGATAATCTTTTGATTCTGTTTGAATTTGCGGCTGTTATCGTTTGCCATAGGAAATACCCTTGTTAAAACATAAAACGTTACAGGTAAACTACCCCTTTCCCTTAACCGATCTTCACCAAAATCAGAAGATCTTGAGAACGCTACAATTCAGGCCTGTATGCGAAACATTATTTGATTCTGTTTGAATTTGCGGATGTTATCGTTTGCCAAACAAACAAAATTACCCTTGCTAAAAAAAAACCGTTGCAGGTAAACTACCCCTTTCCCTCAACCGATCTTCACCAAAAACAATAGGTCTTTAGAACTCTACAGTTTAGGGCTGTATGCAAATAATCTTTTGATTCTGTTTGAATTTGCGGCTGTTATCGTTTTCCATAGGAAATACCCTTGTTAAAACATAAAACGTTACAGGTAAACTACCCCATTTCCTTAACCGAGCTTCAGCAAAAACGACAGGTCTTGAGAACTCTACAATTCAGGGCTGTATGCAAAATATTATATGATTTTGTTTGAATTTGCGGCTGTTATCGTTTGCCATACAAAATACCCTTGATAAAACAAAAACCGTGGCTGGTAAACTACCCCTTTCCCTTAAACGATCTTCACCAAAAACAATAGGTCATTAGTACTCAAGAAATGAGAGCTGTATGCAAAAACGTATTTGATTCTGTTTGAATTTGCGGCTCTTATCATTTGCCATAGAAAATTCCCTTTTAAAACATAAAACGTTGCAGGTAAACTACCCCTTTCCCTTAACTGATCTTTACCAAAATCAACAGATCGTGAGGACTATAAAATACAGGGCTGTATGCAAAACATCATTTGATTCTGTTTGAATTTGCGGCTGTTATCGTTTGCCAAACAAACAAATTTACCCTTGCTAAAAAAAAACCGTTGCAGGTAAACTACCCCTTTCCCTCAACCGATCTTCACCAAGAACAATAGGTCGCGAGTACTCTACAAATCAGGGCTGTATGCAAAACATTATTTGATTCTGTTTGAATTTCCGACTGTTATCGTTTGCCATAGGAAAAAAATCTACAGACCTACAGACACACACACAGACACTTTTCAAAAATATCGGTATGGAGAACCATACATGACTTCCATATTCTAAGATTTATATTTAAAATCATTTTCAGCCAAACAGCCAGGCTGTGTCTTACCTGCCTTTTTATTGCTGTATTAAATGAAAAATATTATATTACATTAAAATGAAAAAATTAAAATTTTATTGCCTGGCAACAAAATTATTTTATTTTTAACAATTACCATTGTTTCAAAAAGTTTAAATAAATTTTCAAGTACTTTACTCTTGTTAAAACGTAAAAGGTTGCAGGTAAACTACCCCTTCCCCTTAACCGATCTTCACCAAAATCGCAAGTCATTGAGACCTCTACAAATCAGGGGCGTATGCAAAAAATTATTTGATTCTGTTTGAATTTGCGGCTGTTATCGTTTGCCATAGAAAATACGCTTGATAAAAAAACGTTGCCGGTAAACTACCCCTTTCCCTTAACCGATCTTCACCAAAATCAGCAGATCTTGAGAACTCTACAATTCAGGGCTGTATGCGAAACATTATTTGATTCTGTTTGAATTTGCGGCTGTTATCGTTTGCCAAACAAACATAATTACCCTTGCTAAAAAAAAACCGTTGCAGGTAAACTACCCCTTTCCCTCAACCGATCTTCACGAAAAACAACAGGTCTTGAGAACTCTACAATTTAGGGCTGTATGCAAATAATCTTTTGATTCTGTTTGAATTTGCGGCTGTTATCGTTTGCCATAGGAAATACCCTTGTTAAAACATAAAACGTTACAGGTAAACTACCCCTTTCCCTTAACCGATCTTCACCAAAAACAACAGGTCTTGAGTACTCTACAAATCAGGCCTGTATGCAAAACATTATTTGATTCTGTTTGAATTTGCGGCTGTTATCGTTTGCCAAAAAAAAAAAATTTCCCTTGATAAAAAAAAACGTTGCAGGTAAACTACCCCTTTCCCTCAACCGATCTTCACCAAAAACAATAGGTCGCGAGTACTCTACAAATCACGGCTGTATGCAAAAAATTATTTGATTCAGTTTGAATTTGCGGCAGTTATCGTTTGCCATAGAAAAAAAATCTACAGACACACAGACAGACACACACACAGACACTTTTCGGAAAACGACTTTTTTTCATGTTTTGAGTGTAGTAGAATCAGAATCTGCAATAATCTCGAACACGATTTTTTTTGCCATCACCATACTTCCATTCCTTAAGGAATATGGAAGTAAAATTACCCTTGATAAAAAACCGTTGCAGGTAAACTACCCCTTTCCCTTAAACGATCTTCACCAAAAAAATAGGTCATTAGTACTCAAGAAATCAGAGCTGTATGCAAAAATGTATTTGATTCTGTTTGAATTTGCGGCTCTTATCGTTTGCCATAGAAAATACCCTTTTAAAACATAAAACGTTGCAGGTAAACTACCCCTTCCCCTTTACTGAACTTTACCAAAATCAACAGATCGTGAGAACTCTAAAATACAGGGCTGTATGCAAAACATCATTTGATTCTGTTTGAATTTGCGGCTGTTATCGTTTGCCAAACAAACAAATTTGCCCTTGATAAAAAAAAACCGTTGCAGGTAAACTACCCCTTTCCCTCAACCGATCTTCACCAAGAACAATACGTCGCGAGTACTCTACAAATCAGGGCTGTATGCTAAACATTATTTGATTCTGTTTGAATTTCCGACTGTTATCGTTTGCCATAGGAAAAAAATCTACAGACCTACAGACACACACAGACACTTTTCAAAAATATCGGTATGGAGAACCATACATGACTTCCATATTCTAAGATTTATATTTAAAATCATTTTCAGCCAAACAGCCAGGCTGTGTCTTACCTGCCTTTTTATTGCTGTATTAAATGAAAAATATTATATTACATTAAAATGAAAAAATTATAATTTTATTGCCTGGCAACAAAATTATTTTATTTTTAACAATTACCATTGTTTCAAAAAGTTTAAATAAATTTTCAAGTACTTTACTCTTGTTAAAACGTAAAAGGTTGCAGGTAAACTACCCCTTCTCCTTAACCGATCTTCACCAAAATCGAAAGTCTTTGAGAACTCTACAATTCAGGGACGTATGCAAAACATTATTTGATTCTGTTTCAATGTGCGTCTGTTATCGTTTGCCATAGATAATACGCTTGATAAAAAAACGTTGCAGGTAAACTACCCCTACTCCTTAACCGATCTTCACCAAAAACAATAGGTCTTGAGTACTCTACAAATCAGGGCTGTATGCAAAACATTATTTGATTCTGTTTGAATTTGCGGCTGTTATCGTTTGCCATAGAAAATACAGTTGTTAAAAAAACGTTGCAGGTAAACTACCTCTTTCCCTCAACCGATCTTCACGAAAAACAAAAGGTCTTGAGAACTCTACAATTTAGGGCTATATGCAAATAATCTTTTGATTCTGTTTGAATTTGCGGCTGTTATCGTTTGCCATAGGAAATACCCTTGTTAAAACATAAAACGTTACAGGTAAACTACCCCTTTCCCTTAACCGATCTTCACCAAAATCAGCAGATCTTGAGAACTCTACAACTCAGGGCTGTATGCGAAACATTATTTGATTCTGTTTGAATTTGCGGATGTTATCGTTTGCCAAACAAACAAAATTACCCTTGCTGAAAAAAAACCGTTGCAGGTAAACTACCCCTTTCCCTCAACCGATCTTCACCAAAAACAAAAGGTCTTGAGAACTCTACAGTTTAGGGCTGTATGCAAATAATCTTTTGATTCTGTTTGAATTTGCGGCTGTTATCGTTTTCCATAGGAAATACCCTTGTTAAAACATAAAACGTTACAGGTAAACTACCCCATTCCCTTACCCGAGCTTCAGCAAAAACGACAGGTCTTGAGAACTCTACAATTCAGGGCTGTATGCAAAATATTATATGATTTTGTTTGAATTTGCGGCTGTTATCGTTTGCCATACAAAATACCCTTGATAAAACAAAAAACGTGGCAGGTAAACTACCCCTTTCCCTTAAACGATCTTCACCAAAAACAATAGGTCATTAATACTCAAAAAATGAGAGCTGTATGCAAAAACGTATTTGATTCTGTTTGAATTTGCGGCTCTTATCATTTGCCATAGAAAATACCCTTTTAAAACATAAAACGTTGCAGGTAAACTACCCCTTTCCCTTAACTGATCTTTACCAAAATCAACAGATCGTGAGAACTCTAAAATACAGGGCTGTATGCAAAACATCATTTGATTCTGTTTGAATTTGCGGCTGTTATCGTTTGCCAAACAAACAAATTTACCCTTGCTAAAAAAAAAACCGTTGCAGGTAAACTACCCCTTTCCCTCAACCGATCTTCACCAAGAACAATAGGTCGCGAGTACTCTACAAATCAGGGCTGTATGCAAAACATTATTTGATTCTGTTTGAATTTCCGACTGTTATCGTTTGCCATAGGAAAAAAATCTACAGACCTACAGACACACACAGAGACACTTTTCAAAAAAATCGGTATGGAGAACCATACATGACTTCCATATTCTAAGATTTATATTTAAAATCATTTTCAGCCAAACAGCCAGGCTGTGTCTTACCTGCCTTTTTATTGCTGTATTAAATGAAAAATATTATATTACATTAAAATGAAAAAATTAAAATTTTATTGCCTGGCAACAAAATTATTTTATTTTTAACAATTACCATTGTTTCAAAAAGTTTAAATAAATTTTCAAGTACTTTACTCTTGTTAAAACGTAAAAGGTTGCAGGTAAACTACCCCTTCCCCTTAACCGATCTTCACCAAAATCGAAAGTGCTTGAGACCTCTACAATTCAGGGGCGTATGCAAAAAATTATTTGATTCTGTTTGAATTTGCGGCTGTTATCGTTTGCCATAGAAAATACGCTTGATAAAAAAACGTTGCAGGTAAACTACCCCTTTCCCTTAACCGATCTTCACCAAAATCAGCAGATCTTGAGAACTCTACAATTCAGGGCTGTATGCGAAACATTATTTGATTCTGTTTGAATTTGCGGCTGTTATCGTTTGCCAAACAAACAAAATTACCCTTGCTAAAAAAAAACCGTTGCAGGTAAACTACACCTTTCCCTCAACCGATCTTCACGAAAAACAACAGGTCTTGAGAACTCTACAATTTAGGGCTGTATGCAAATAATCTTTTGATTCTGTTTGAATTTGCGGCTGTTATCGTTTGCCATAGGAAATACCCTTGTTAAAACATAAAACGTTACAGGTAAACTACCCCTTTCCCTTAACCGATCTTCACCAAAAACAACAGGTCTTGAGTACTCTACAAATCAGGCCTGTATGCAAAACATTATTTGATTCTGTTTGAATTTGCGGCTGTTATCGTTTGCCAAAAAAAAAAATTTCCCTTGATAAAAAAAAACGTTGCAGGTAAACTACCCCTTTCCCTCAACCGATCTTCACCAAAAACAACATGTCGCGAGTACTCTACAAATCACGACAGTATGCAAAACATTATTTGATTCAGTTTGAATTTGCGGCAGTTATCGTTTGCCATAGAAAAAAAATCTACAGACACACAGACAGACACACACACAGACACTTTTCGGAAAACGACTTTTTTTCATGTTTTGAGTGTAGTAGAATCAGAATCTGCAATAATCTCGAACACGATTTTTTTTGCCATCACCATACTTCCATTCCTTAAGGAATATGGAAGTAAAATTACCCTTGATAAAAAACCGTTGCAGGTAAACTACCCCTTTCCATTAAACGATCTTCACCAAAAAAATAGGTCATTAGTACTCAAGAAATCAGAGCTGTATGCAAAAATGTATTTGATTCTGTTTGAATTTGCGGCTCTTATCGTTTGCCATAGAAAATACCCTTGTTAAAAAAACGTTGCCGGTAAACTACCCCTTTCCCTCAACCGATCTTCACGAAAAACAATAGGTCTTGAGAACTCTACAATTTAGGGCTGTATGCAAATAATCTTTTGATTCTGTTTGAATTTGCGGCTGTTATCGTTTGCCATAGGAAATACCCTTGTTAAAACATAAAACGTTACAGGTAAACTACCCCTTTCCCTTAACCGATCTTCACCAAAATCAGCAGATCTTGAGAACTCTACAATTCAGGGCTGTATGCGAAACATTATTTGATTCTGTTTGAATTTCCGGATGTTATCGTTTGCCAAACAAACAAAATTACCCTTGCTGAAAAAAAACCGTTGCAGGTAAACTACCCCTTTCCCTCAACCGATCTTCACCAAAAACAAAAGGTCTTGAGAACTCTACAGTTTAGGGCTGTATGCAAATAATCTTTTGATTCTGTTTGAATTTGCGGCTGTTATCGTTTTCCATAGGAAATACCCTTGTTAAAACATAAAACGTTACAGGTAAACTACCCCATTCCCTTACCCGAGCTTCAGCAAAAACGACAGGTCTTGAGAACTCTACAATTCAGGGCTGTATGCAAAATATTATATGATTTTGTTTGAATTTGCGGCTGTTATCGTTTGCCATACAAAATACCCTTGATAAAACAAAAAACGTGGCAGGTAAACTACCCCTTTCCCTTAAACGATCTTCACCAAAAACAATAGGTCATTAGTACTCAAAAAATGAGAGCTGTATGCAAAAACGTATTTGATTCTGTTTGAATTTGCGGCTCTTATCATTTGCCATAGAAAATACCCTTTTAAAACATAAAACGTTGCAGGTAAACTACCCCTTTCCCTTAACTGATCTTTACCAAAATCAACAGATCGTGAGAACTCTAAAATACAGGGCTGTATGCAAAACATCATTTGATTCTGTTTGAATTTGCGGCTGTTATCGTTTGCCAAACAAACAAATTTACCCTTGCTAAAAAAAAACCGTTGCAGGTAAACTACCCCTTTCCCTCAACCGATCTTCACCAAGAACAATAGGTCGCGAGTACTCTACAAATCAGGGCTGTATGCAAAACATTATTTGATTCTGTTTGAATTTCCGACTGTTATCGTTTGCCATAGGAAAAAAATCTACAGACCTACAGACACACACACAGACACTTTTCAAAAAAATCGGTATGGAGAACCATACATGACTTCCATATTCTAAGATTTATATTTAAAATCATTTTCAGCCAAACAGCCAGGCTGTGTCTTACCTGCCTTTTTATTGCTGTATTAAATGAAAAATATTATATTACATTAAAATGAAAAAATTAAAATTTTATTGCCTGGCAACAAAATTATTTTATTTTTAACAATTACCATTGTTTCAAAAAGTTTAAATAAATTTTCAAGTACTTTACTCTTGTTAAAACGTAAAAGGTTGCAGGTAAACTACCCCTTCCCCTTAACCGATCTTCACCAAAATCGAAAGTTCTTGAGACCTCTACAATTCAGGGGCGTATGCAAAAAATTATTTGATTCTGTTTGAATTTGCGGCTGTTATCGTTTGCCATAGAAAATACGCTTGATAAAAAAACGTTGCAGGTAAACTACCCCTTTCCCTTAACCGATCTTCACCAAAATCAGCAGATCTTGAGAACTCTACAACTCAGGGCTGTATGCGAAACATTATTTGATTCTGTTTGAATTTGCGGCTGTTATCGTTTGCCAAACAAACAAAATTACCCTTGCTAAAAAAAAACCGTTGCAGGTAAACTACCCCTTTCCCTCAACCGATCTTCACGAAAAACAACAGATCTTGAGAACTCTACAATTTAGGGCTGTATGCAAATAATCTTTTGATTCTGTTTGAATTTGCGGCTGTTATCGTTTGCCATAGGAAATACCCTTGTTAAAACATAAAACGTTACAGGTAAACTACCCCTTTCCCTTAACCGATCTTCACCAAAAACAACAGGTCTTGAGTACTCTACAAATCAGGCCTGTATGCAAAACATTATTTGATTCTGTTTGAATTTGCGGCTGTTATCGTTTGCCAAAAAAAAAAATTTCCCTTGATAAAAAAAAACGTTGCAGGTAAACTACCCCTTTCCCTCAACCGATCTTCACCAAAAACAATAGGTCGCGAGTACTCTACAAATCACGGCTGTATGCAAAAAATTATTTGATTCAGTTTGAATTTGCGGCAGTTATCGTTTGCCATAGAAAAAAAATCTACAGACACACAGACACACACACAGACACTTTTCGGAAAACGACTTTTTTTCATGTTTTGAGTGTAGTAGAATCAGAATCTGCAATAATCTCGAACACGGTTTTTTTTGCCATCACCATACTTCCATTCCTTAAGGAATATGGAAGTAAAATTACCCTTGATAAAAAACCGTTGCAGGTAAACTACCCCTTTCCCTTAAACGATCTTCACCAAAAAAATAGGTCATTAGTACTCAAGAAATCAGAGCTGTATGCAAAAATGTATTTGATTCTGTTTGAATTTGCGGCTCTTATCGTTTGCCATAGAAAATACCCTTTTAAAACATAAAACGTTGCAGGTAAACTACCCCTTTCCCTTAACTGATCTTTACCAAAATCAACAGATCGTGAGAACTCTAAAATACAGGGCTGTATGCAAAACATCATTTGATTCTGTTTGAATTTGCGGCTGTTATCGTTTGCCAAACAAACAAATTTGCCCTTGATAAAAAAAAACCGTTGCAGGTAAACTACCCCTTTCCCTCAACCGATCTTCACCAAGAACAATACGTCGCGAGTACTCTACAAATCAGGGCTGTATGCTAAACATTATTTGATTCTGTTTGAATTTCCGACTGTTATCGTTTGCCATAGGAAAAAAATCTACAGACCTACAGACACACACAGACACTTTTCAAAAATATCGGTATGGAGAACCATACATGACTTCCATATTCTAAGATTTATATTTAAAATCATTTTCAGCCAAACAGCCAGGCTGTGTCTTACCTGCCTTTTTATTGCTGTATTAAATGAAAAATATTATATTACATTAAAATGAAAAAATTATAATTTTATTGCCTGGCAACAAAATTATTTTATTTTTAACAATTACCATTGTTTCAAAAAGTTTAAATAAATTTTCAAGTACTTTACTATTGTTAAAACGTAAAAGGTTGCAGGTAAACTACCCCTTCTCCTTAACCGATCTTCACCAAAATCGAAAGTCATTGAGAACTCTACAATTCAGGGACGTATGCAAAACATTATTTGATTCTGTTTCAATGTGCGTCTGTTATCGTTTGCCATAGAAAATACGCTTGATAAAAAAACGTTGCAGGTAAACTACCCCTACTCCTTAACCGATCTTCACCAAAAACAATAGGTCTTGAGTACTCTACAAATCAGGGCTGTATGCAAAACATTATTTGATTCTGTTTGAATTTGCGGCTGTTATCGTTTGCCATAGAAAATACAGTTGTTAAAAAAACGTTGCAGGTAAACTACCTCTTTCCCTCAACCGATCTTCACGAAAAACAACAGGTCTTGAGAACTCTACAATTTAGGGCTGTATGCAAATAATCTTTTGATTCTGTTTGAATTTGCGGCTGTTATCGTTTGCCATAGGAAATACCCTTGTTAAAACATAAAACGTTACAGGTAAACTACCCCTTTCCCTTAACCGATCTTCACCGAAAACAACAGGTCTTGAGTACTCTACAAATCAGGCCTGTATGCAAAACATTATTTGATTCTGTTTGAATTTGCGGCTGTTATCGTTTGCCAAAAAAAAAAAAATTTCCCTTGATAAAAAAAAACGTTGCAGGTAAACTACCCCTTTCCCTCAACCGATCTTCACCAAAAACAATATGTCGCGAGTACTCTACAAACCACGACTGTATGCAAAAAATTATTTGATTCAGTTTGAATTTGCGGCAGTTATCGTTTGCCATAGAAAAAAAATCTACAGACACACAGACAGACACACACACAGACACTTTTCGGAAAACGACTTTTTTTCATGTTTTGAGTGTAGTAGAATCAGAATCTGCAATAATCTCGAACACGATTTTTTTTGCCATCACCATACTTCCATTCCTTAAGGAATATGGAAGTAAAATTACCCTTGATAAAAAACCGTTGCAGGTAAACTACCCCTTTCCCTTAAACGATCTTCACCAAAAAAATAGGTCATTAGTACTCAAGAAATCAGAGCTGTATGCAAAAATGTATTTGATTCTGTTTGAATTTGCGGCTCTTATCGTTTGCCATAGAAAATACCCTTGTTAAAAAAACGTTGCAGGTAAACTACCCCTTTCCCTCAACCGATCTTCACGAAAAACAATAGGTCTTGAGAACTCTACAATTTAGGGCTGTATGCAAATAATCTTTTGATTCTGTTTGAATTTGCGGCTGTTATCGTTTGCCATAGGAAATACCCTTGTTAAAACATAAAACGTTACAGGTAAACTACCCCTTTCCCTTAACCGATCTTCACCAAAATCAGCAGATCTTGAGAACTCTACAATTCAGGGCTGTATGCGAAACATTATTTGATTCTGTTTGAATTTGCGGATGTTATCGTTTGCCAAACAAACAAAATTACCCTTGCTGAAAAAAAACCGTTGCCGGTAAACTACCCCTTTCCCTCAACCGATCTTCACCAAAAACAAAAGGTCTTGAGAACTCTACAGTTTAGGGCTGTATGCAAATAATCTTTTGATTCTGTTTGAATTTGCGGCTGTTATCGTTTTCCATAGGAAATACCCTTGTTAAAACATAAAACGTTACAGGTAAACTACCCAATCCCTTACCCGAGCTTCAGCAAAAACGACAGGTCTTGAGAACTCTACAATTCAGGGCTGTATGCAAAATATTATATGATTTTGTTTGAATTTGCGGCTTTTATCGTTTGCCATACAAAATACCCTTGATAAAACAAAAAACGTGGCTGGTAAACTACCCCTTTCCCTTAAACGATCTTCACCAAAAACAATAGGTCATTAGTACTCAAAAAATGAGAGCTGTATGCGAAAACGTATTTGATTCTGTTTGAATTTGCGGCTCTTATCATTTGCCATAGAAAATACCCTTTTAAAACATAAAACGTTGCAGGTAAACTACCCCTTTCCCTTAACTGATCTTTACCAAAATCAACAGATCGTGAGAACTCTAAAATACAGGGCTGTATGCAAAACATCATTTGATTCTGTTTGAATTTGCGGCTGTTATCGTTTGCCAAACAAACAAATTTACCCTTGCTAAAAAAAAACCGTTGCAGGTAAACTACCCCTTTCCCTCAACCGATCTTCACCAAGAACAATAGGTCGCGAGTACTCTACAAATCAGGGCTGTATGCAAAACATTATTTGATTCTGTTTGAATTTCCGACTGTTATCGTTTGCCATAGGAAAAAAATCTACAGACCTACAGACACACACACAGACACTTTTCAAAAAAATCGGTATGGAGAACCATACATGACTTCCATATTCTAAGATTTATATTTAAAATCATTTTCAGCCAAACAGCCAGGCTGTGTCTTACCTGCCTTTTTATTGCTGTATTAAATGAAAAATATTATATTACATTAAAATGAAAAAATTAAAATTTTATTGCCTGGCAACAAAATTATTTTATTTTTAACAATTACCATTGTTTCAAAAAGTTTAAATAAATTTTCAAGTACTTTACTCTTGTTAAAACGTAAAAGGTTGCAGGTAAACTACCCCTTCCCCTTAACCGATCTTCACCAAAATCGAAAGTCCTTGAGACCTCTACAATTCAGGGGCGTATGCAAAAAATTATTTGATTCTGTTTGAATTTGCGGCTGTTATCGTTTGCCATAGAAAATACGCTTGATAAAAAAACGTTGCAGGTAAACTACCCCTTTCCCTTAACCGATCTTCACCAAAATCAGCAGATCTTGAGAACTCTACACTTCAGGGCTGTATGCGAAACATTATTTGATTCTGTTTGAATTTGCGGCTGTTATCGTTTGCCAAACAAACAAAATTACCCTTGCTAAAAAAAAACCGTTGCAGGTAAACTACCCCTTTCCCTCAACCGATCTTCACGAAAAACAACAGGTCTTGAGAACTATACAATTTAGGGCTGTATGCAAATAATCTTTTGATTCTGTTTGAATTTGCGGCTGTTATCGTTTGCCATAGGAAATACCCTTGTTAAAACATAAAACGTTACAGGTAAACTACCCCTTTCCCTTAACCGATCTTCACCAAAAACAAAAGGTCTTGAGTACTCTACAAATCAGGCCTGTATGCAAAACATTATTTGATTCTGTTTGAATTTGCGGCTGTTATCGTTTGCCAAAAAAAAAAATTTCCCTTGATAAAAAAAAACGTTGCAGGTAAACTACCCCTTTCCCTCAACCGATCTTCACCAAAAACAATAGGTCGCGAGTACTCTACAAATCACGGCTGTATGCAAATAATTATTTAATTCAGTTTGAATTTGCGGCAGTTATCGTTTGCCATAGAAAAAAAATCTACAGACACACAGACAGACACACACACAGACACTTTTCGGAAAACGACTTTTTTTCATGTTTTGAGTGTAGTAGAATCAGAATCTGCAATAATCTCGAACACGATTTTTTTTGCCATCACCATACTTCCATTCCTTAAGGAATATGGAAGTAAAATTACCCTTGATAAAAAACCGTTGCAGGTAAACTACCCCTTTCCCTTAAACGATCTTCACCAAAAAAATAGGTCATTAGTACTCAAGAAATCAGAGCTGTATGCAAAAATGTATTTGATTCTGTTTGAATTTGCGGCTCTTATCGTTTGCCATAGAAAATACCCTTTTAAAACATAAAACGTTGCAGGTAAACTACCCCTTTCCCTTAACTGATCTTTACCAAAATCAACAGATCGTGAGAACTCTAAAATACAGGGCTGTATGCAAAACATCATTTGATTCTGTTTGAATTTGCGGCTGTTATCGTTTGCCAAACAAACAAATTTACACTTGATAAAAAAAAACCGTTGCAGGTAAACTACCCCTTTCCCTCAACCGATCTTCACCAAGAACAATACGTCGCGAGTACTCTACAAATCAGGGCTGTATGCTAAACATTATTTGATTCTGTTTGAATTTCCGACTGTTATCGTTTGCCATAGGAAAAAAATCTACAGACCTACAGACACACACAGACACTTTTCAAAAATATCGGTATGGAGAACCATACATGACTTCCATATTCTAAGATTTATATTTAAAATCATTTTCAGCCAAACAGCCAGGCTGTGTCTTACCTGCCTTTTTATTGCTGTATTAAATGAAAAATATTATATTACATTAAAATGGAAAAATTATAATTTTATTGCCTGGCAACAAAATTATTTTATTTTTAACAATTACCATTGTTTCAAAAAGTTTAAATAAATTTTCAAGTACTTTACTCTTGTTAAAACGTAAAAGGTTGCAGGTAAACTACCCCTTCTCCTTAACCGATCTTCACCAAAATCGAAAGTCATTGAGAACTCTACAATTCAGGGACGTATGCAAAACATTATTTGATTCTGTTTCAATGTGCGTCTGTTATCGTTTGCCATAGAAAATACGCTTGATAAAAAAACGTTGCAGGTAAACTACCCCTACTCCTTAACCGATCTTCACCAAAAACAATATGTCTTGAGTACTCTACAAATCAGGGCTGTATGCAAAACATTATTTGATTCTGTTTGAATTTGCGGCTGTTATCGTTTGCCATAGAAAATACAGTTGTTAAAAAAACGTTGCAGGTAAACTACCTCTTTCCCTCAACCGATCTTCACGAAAAACAAAAGGTCTTGAGAACTCTACAATTTAGGGCTATATGCAAATAATCTTTTGATTCTGTTTGAATTTGCGGCTGTTATCGTTTGCCATAGGAAATACCCTTGTTAAAACATAAAACGTTACAGGTAAACTACCCCTTTCCCTTAACCGATCTTCACCAAAATCAGCAGATCTTGAGAACTCTACAATTCAGGGCTGTATGCGAAACATTATTTGATTCTGTTTGAATTTGCGGATGTTATCGTTTGCCAAACAAACAAAATTACCCTTGCTGAAAAAAAACCGTTGCAGGTAAACTACCCCTTTCCCTCAACCGATCTTCACCAAAAACAAAAGGTCTTGAGAACTCTACAGTTTAGGGCTGTATGCAAATAATCTTTTGATTCTGTTTGAATTTGCGGCTGTTATCGTTTTCCATAGGAAATACCCTTGTTAAAACATAAAACGTTACAGGTAAACTACCCCATTCCCTTACCCGAGCTTCAGCAAAAACGACAGGTCTTGAGAACTCTACAATTCAGGGCTGTATGCAAAATATTATATGATTTTGTTTGAATTTGCGGCTGTTATCGTTTGCCATACAAAATACCCTTGATAAAACAAAAAACGTGGCTGGTAAACTACCCCTTTCCCTTAAACGATCTTCACCAAAAACAATAGGTCATTAGTACTCAAAAAATGAGAGCTGTATGCAAAAACGTATTTGATTCTGTTTGAATTTGCGGCTCTTATCATTTGCCATAGAAAATACCCTTTTAAAACATAAAACGTTGCAGGTAAACTACCCCTTTCCCTTAACTGATCTTTACCAAAATCAGCAGATCGTGAGAACTCTAAAATACAGGGCTGTATGCAAAACATCATTTGATTCTGTTTGAATTTGCGGCTGTTATCGTTTGCCAAACAAACAAATTTACCCTTGCTAAAAAAAAAACCGTTGCGGGTAAACTACCCCTTTCCCTCAACCGATCTTCACCAAGAACAATAGGTCGCGAGTACTCTACAAATCAGGGCTGTATGCAAAACATTATTTGATTCTGTTTGAATTTCCGACTGTTATCGTTTGCCATAGGAAAAAAATCTACAGACCTACAGACACACACAGAGACACTTTTCAAAAAAATCGGTATGGAGAACCATACATGACTTCCATATTCTAAGATTTATATTTAAAATCATTTTCAGCCAAACAGCCAGGCTGTGTCTTACCTGCCTTTTTATTGCTGTATTAAATGAAAAATATTATATTACATTAAAATGAAAAAATTATAATTTTATTGCCTGGCAACAAAATTATTTTATTTTTAACAATTACCATTGTTTCAAAAAGTTTAAATAAATTTTCAAGTACTTTACTCTTGTTAAAACGTAAAAGGTTGCAGGTAAACTACCCCTTCCCCTTAACCGATCTTCACCAAAATCGAAAGTCCTTGAGACCACTACAATTCAGGGGCGTATGCAAAAAATTATTTGATTCTGTTTGAATTTGCGGCTGTTATCGTTTGCCAAACAAACAAAATTACCCTTGCTAAAAAAAAACCGTTGCAGGTAAACTACACCTTTCCCTCAACCGATCTTCACGAAAAACAACAGGTCTTGAGAACTCTACAATTTAGGGCTGTATGCAAATAATCTTTTGATTCTGTTTGAATTTGCGGCTGTTATCGTTTGCCATAGGAAATACCCTTGTTAAAACATAAAACGTTACAGGTAAACTACCCCTTTCCCTTAACCGATCTTCACCAAAAACAACAGGTCTTGAGTACTCTACAAATCAGGCCTGTATGCAAAACATTATTTGATTCTGTTTGAATTTGCGGCTGTTATCGTTTGCCAAACAAACAAAATTACCCTTGCTAAAAAAAAACCGTTGCAGGTAAACTACACCTTTCCCTCAACCGATCTTCACGAAAAACAACAGGTCTTGAGAACTCTACAATTTAGGGCTGTATGCAAATAATCTTTTGATTCTGTTTGAATTTGCGGCTGTTATCGTTTGCCATAGGAAATACCCTTGTTAAAACATAAAACGTTACAGGTAAACTACCCCTTTCCCTTAACCGATCTTCACCAAAAACAACAGGTCTTGAGTACTCTACAAATCAGGCCTGTATGCAAAACATTATTTGATTCTGTTTGAATTTGCGGCTGTTATCGTTTGCCAAACAAACAAAATTACCCTTGCTAAAAAAAAACCGTTGCAGGTAAACTACACCTTTCCCTCAACCGATCTTCACGAAAAACAACAGGTCTTGAGAACTCTACAATTTAGGGCTGTATGCAAATAATCTTTTGATTCTGTTTGAATTTGCGGCTGTTATCGTTTGCCATAGGAAATACCCTTGTTAAAACATAAAACGTTACAGGTAAACTACCCCTTTCCCTTAACCGATCTTCACCAAAAACAACAGGTCGCGAGTACTCTACAAATCACGACTGTATGCAAAAAATTATTTGATTCAGTTTGAATTTGCGGCAGTTATCGTTTGCCATAGAAAAAAAATCTACAGACACACAGACAGACACACACACAGACACTTTTCGGAAAACGACTTTTTTTCATGTTTTGAGTGTAGTAGAATCAGAATCTGCAATAATCCCGAACACGATTTTTTTTGCCATCACCATACTTCCATTCCTTAAGGAATATGGAAGTAAAATTACCCTTGATAAAAAACCGTTGCAGGTAAACTACCCCTTTCCTTTAAACGATCTTCACCAAAAAAATAGGTCATTAGTACTCAAGAAATCAGAGCTGTATGCAAAAATGTATTTGATTCTGTTTGAATTTGCGGCTCTTATCGTTTGCCATAGAAAATACCCTTGTTAAAAAAACGTTGCAGGTAAACTACCCCTTTCCCTCAACCGATCTTCACGAAAAACAATAGGTCTTGAGAACTCTACAATTTAGGGCTGTATGCTAATAATCTTTTGATTCTGTTTGAATTTGCGGCTGTTATCGTTTGCCATAGAAAATACCCTTGTTAAAACATAAAACGTTACAGGTAAACTACCCCTCTCCCTTAACCGATCTTCACCAAAATCAGCAGATCTTGAGAACTCTACACTTCAGGGCTGTATGCGAAACATTATTTGATTCTGTTTGAATTTGCGGATGTTATCGTTTGCCAAACAAACAAAATTACCCTTGCTAAAAAAAAACCGTTGCAGGTAAACTACCCCTTTCCCTCAACCGATCTTCACCAAAAACAACAGGTCTTGAGAACTCTACAGTTTAGGGCTGTATGCAAATAATCTTTTGATTCTGTTTGAATTTGCGGCTGTTATCGTTTTCCATAGGAAATACCCTTGTTAAAACATAAAACGTTACAGGTAAACTACCCCATTCCCTTAACCGATCTTCACCAAAAACAATAGGTCTTGAGTACTCTACAAATCAGGCCTGTATGCAAAACATTATTTGATTCTGATTGAATTTGCGGCTGTTATCGTTTGCCATATAAAATACCCTTGTTAAAAAAACGTTACAGGTAAACTACCCCTTTCCCTTAACCGATCTTTACCAAAAACAATAAGTCTTGAGAACTCTACAATTCAGGGCTGTATGCGAAACATTATTTGATTCTGTTTGAATTTGCGGCTGTTATCGTTTGCCAAAAAAAAAATTCCCTTGATAAAAAAAACCGTTGCTGGTAAACTACCCCTTTCCCTCAACCGATCTTCACCAAAAACAATAGTCGCGAGTACTCTACAAATCAGGGCAGTATGCAAAAAATTATTTTATTCAGTTTGAATTTGCGGCAGTTATCTTTTGCCATAGAAAAAAATCTACAGACACACAGACAGACAGACAGACACACACACACAGACGCTTTTCGGAAAACGACTTTTTTTCATGTTTTGAGTGTAGTAGAATCAGAATCTGCAATAATCTCGAACACGATTTTTTTTGCCATCACCATACTTCCATTCCTTAAGGAATATGGAAGAACTGGAAGAACCCTTGATAAAAAACTGTTGCAGGTAAACTACCCCTTTCCCTTAACCGAGCTTCAGCAAAAACGACAGGTCTTGAGAACTCTACAATTCAGGGCTGTATGCAAAATATTATATGATTTTGTTTGAATTTGCGGCTGTTATCGTTTGCCATAGAAAATACCCTTGTTAAAAAAACGTTGGAGGTAAACTACTCCTTTCCCTCAACCGATCTTCACGAAAAACAATAGGTCTTGAGAACTCTACAATTTAGGGCTGTATGCAAATAATCTTTTGATTCTGTTTGAATTTGCGGCTGTTATCGTTTGCCATAGGAAATACCCTTGTTAAAACACAAAACGTTACAGGTAAACTACCCCTTTCCCTTAACCAATCTTCACCAAAAACAATAGGTCTTGAGTACTCTACAAATCAGGACTGTATGCAAAACATTATTTGATTCTGTTTCAATTTGCGGCTATTATCGTTTGCCATAGAAAATACCCTTGTTAAAAAAACGTTGCAGGTAAACTACCCCTTTCCCTCAACCGAACTTCACCAAAAACAACAGGTCTTGAGAACTCTACAATTTAGGGCTGTATGCAAATAATCTTTTGATTCTGTTTGAATTTGCGGCTGTTATCGTTTGCCATAGGAAATACCATTGTTAAAACATAAAACGTTACAGGTAAACTACCCCTTCCCCTTAACCGATCTTCACCAAAATCAGCAGATCTTGAGAAATCTACAATTCAGGGCTGTATGCGAAACATTATTTGATTCTGTTTGAATTTGCGAATGTTATCGTTTGCCAAACAAACAAAATTACCCTTGCTAAAAAAAAAACCGTTGCAGGTAAACTACCCCTTTCCCTTAACCGATCTTCACCAAAAACAACAGGTCTTGAGAACTCTAAAGTTTAGGGCTGTATGCAAATAATCTTTTGATTCTGTTTGAATTTGCGGCTGTTATCGTTTTCCATAAGAAATACCCTTGTTAAAACATAAAACGTTACCGGTAAACTACCCCATTCCCTTAACCGATCTTCACCAAAAACAATAGGTCTTGAGTACTCTACAAATCAGGCCTGTATGCAAAACATTATTTGATTCTGATTGAATTTGCGGCTGTTATCGTTTGCCATATAAAATACCCTTGTTAAAAAAACGTTACAGGTAAACTACCCCTTTCCCTTAACCGATCTTTACCAAAAACAATAAGTCTTGAGAACTCTACAATTCACGGCTGTATGCGAAACATTATTTGATTCTGTTTGAATTTGCGGCTGTTATCGTTTGCCAAAAAAAAATTCCCTTGATAAAAAAAACCGTTGCTGGTAAACTACCCCTTTCCATCAACCGATCTTCACCAAAAACAATAGTCGCGAGTACTCTACAAATCAGGGCAGTATGCAAAAAATTATTTGATTCAGTTTGATTTTGCGGCAGTTATCGTTTGCCATAGAAAAAAATCTACAGACACACAGACAGACAGACAGACACACACACACAGACGCTTTTCGGAAAACGACTTTTTTTCATGTTTTGAGTGTAGTAGAATCAGAATCTGCAATAATCTCGAACACGATTTTTTTTGCCATCACCATACTTCCATTCCTTAAGGAATATGGAAGAACAATTACCCTTGATAAAAAACTGTTGCTGGTAAACTACCCCTTTCCCTTAACCGAGCTTCAGCAAAAAAGACAGGTCTTGAGAACTCTACAATTCAGGGCTGTATGCAAAATATTATATGATTTTGTTTGAATTTGCGGCTGTTATCGTTTGCCATAGAAAATACGCTTGATAAAAAAACGTTGCAGGTAAACTACCCCTTTCCCTTAACCGATCTTCACCAAAATAAGCAGATCCTGAGAACTCTACAATTCAGGGCTGTATGCGAAACATTATTTGATTCTGTTTGAATTTGCGGCTGTTATCGTTTGCCAAACAAACAAAATTACCCTTGCTAAAAAAAAACCGTTGCAGGTAAACTACCCCTTTCCCTCAACCGATCTTCACCAAAAACAACAGGTCTTGAGAACTCTACAATTTATGCAAATAATCTTTTGATTCTGTTTGAATTTGCGGCTGTTATCGTTTGCCATAGGAAATACCCTTGTTAAAACATAAAACGTTACAGGTAAACTACCCCTTTGCCTTAACCGATCTTCACCAAAAACAACAGGTCTTGAGTACTCTACAAATCAGGCCTGTATGCAAAACATTATTTGATTCTGTTTGAATTTGCGGCTGTTATCGTTTGCCATAGAAAATACCCTTGTTAAAAAAACGTTGCAGGTAAACTACCCCTTTCCCTCAACCGAACTTCACCAAAAACAATAGGTCTTGAGAACTCTACAATTTAGGGCTGTATGCAAATAATCTTTTGATTCTGTTTGAATTTGCGGCTGTTATCGTTTGCCATAAGAATTACCCTTGTTAAAACATAAAACGTTACAGGTAAACTACCCCTTTCCCTTAACCGATGTTTACCAAAAACAATAAGTCTTGAGAACTCTGCAATTCAGGGCAGTATGCGAAACATTATTTGATTCTGTTTGAATTTGCGGCTGTTATCGTTTGCCAAAGAAAAAATTTCCCTTGATAAAAAAAACCGTTGCCGGTAAACTACCCCTTTCCCTCAACCGATCTTCACCAAAAACAATAAGTCGCGAGTACTCTACAAATCACGGCTGTATGCAAAAAATTATTTGATTCAGTTTGAATTTGCGGCAGTTATCGTTTGCCATAGAAAAAAAATCTACAGACACACACACAGACACTTTTCGGAAAACGACTTTTTTTCATGTTTTGAGTGTAGTAGAATCAGAATCTGCAATAATCTCGAACACGATTTTTTTTGCCATCACCATACTTCCATTCCTTAAGGAACATGGAAGTAAAATTACCCTTGATAAAAAACCGTTGCAGGTAAACTACCCCTTTCCCTTAACCGAGCTTCAGCAAAAACGACAGGTCTTGATAACTCTACAATTCAGGGATGTATGCAAAATATTATATGATTTTGTTTGAATTTGCGGCTGTTATCGTTTGCCATACAAAATACCCTTGATAAAACAAAAAACGTGGCAGGTAAACTACCCCTTTCCCTTAAACGATCTTCACCAAAAAAATAGGTCATTAGTACTCAAGAAATCAGAGCTGTATGCAAAAATGTATTTGATTCTGTTTGAATTTGCGGCTCTTATCGTTTGCCATAGAAAATACCCTTTTAAAACATAAAACGTTGCAGGTAAACTACCCCTTTCCCTTACCTGATCTTTACCAAAATCAACAGATCGTGAGAACTCTAAAATACAGGGCTGTATGCAAAACATCATTTGATTCTGTTTGAATTTGCGGCTGTTATCGTTTGCCAAACAAACAAATTTACCCTTGCTAAAAAAAAACCGTTGCAGGTAAACTACCCCTTTCCCTCAACCGATCTTCACCAAGAACAATACGACGCGAGTACTCTACAAATCAGGGCTGTATGCAAAACATTATTTGATTCTGTTTGAATTTCCGACTGTTATCGTTTGCCATAGGAAAAAAATCTACAGACCTACAGACACACACACCGACACTTTTCAAAAATATCGGTATGGAGAACCATACATGACTTCCATATTCTAAGATTTATATTTAAAATCATTTTCAGCCAAACAGCCAGGCTGTGTCTTACCTGCCTTTTTATTGCTGTATTAAATGAAAAATATTATATTATATTAAAATGAAAAAATTAAAATTTTATTGCCTGGCAACAAAATTATTTTATTTTTAACAATTACCATTGTTTCAAAAAGTTTAAATAAATTTTCAAGTACTTTACTCTTGTTAAAACGTAAAAGGTTGCTGGTAAACTACCCCTTCCCTTTAACCGAGCTTCACCAAAATCGAAAGTCATTGAGACCTCTACAATTCAGGGGCGTATGCAAAAAATTATTTGATTCTGTTTGAATTTGCGGCTTTTATCGTTTGCCATAGAAAATACGCTTGATAAAAAAACGTTGCAGGTAAACTACCCCTTTCCCTTAACCGATCTTCACCAAAATCAGCAGATCTTGAGAACTCTACAATTCAGGGCTGTATGCGAAACATTATTTGATTCTGTTTGAATTTGCGGCTGTTATCGTTTGCCAAACAAACAAAATTACCCTTGCTAAAAAAAAACCGTTGCAGGTAAACTACCCCTTTCCCTCAACCGATCTTCACGAAAAACAACAGGTCTTGAGAACTCTACAATTTAGGGCTGTATGCAAATAATCTTTTGATTCTGTTTGAATTTGCGGCTGTTATCGTTTGCCATAGGAAATACCCTTGTTAAAACATAAAACGTTACCGGTAAACTACCCCTTTCCCTCAACCGATCTTCACCAAAAACAACAGGTCTTGAGTACTCTACAAATCAGGCCTGTATGCAAAACATTATTTGATTCTGTTTGAATTTGCGGCTGTTATCGTTTGCCATAGAAAATACCCTTGTTAAAAAAACGTTGCAGGTAAACTACCCCTTTCCCTCAACCGAACTTCACCAAAAACAATAGGTCTTGAGAACTCTACAAATTAGGGCTGTATGCAAATAATCTTTTGATTCTGTTTGAATTTGCGGCTGTTATCGTTTGCCATAAGAAATACCCTTGTTAAAACATAAAACGTTACAGGTAAACTACCCCTTTCCCTTAACCGATGTTTACCAAAAACAAAAATTCTTGAGAACTCTACAATTCAGGACAGTATGCGAAACATTATTTGATTCTGTTTGAATTTGCGGCTGTTATCGTTTGCCAAAAAAAAAATTTCCCTTGATAAAAAAAACCGTTGCCGGTAAACTACCCCTTTCCCTCAACCGATCTTCACCAAAAACAACAGGTCGCGAGTACTCTACAAATCACGGCTGTATGCAAAAAATTATTTGATTCAGTTTGAATTTGCGGCAGTTATCGTTTGCCATAGAAAAAAAATCTACAGACACACAGACAGACACACACACAGACACTTTTCGGAAAACGACTTTTTTTCATGTTTTGAGTGTAGTAGAATCAGAATCTGCAATAATCTCGAACACGATTTTTTTTGCCATCACCATACTTCCATTCCTTAAGGAACATGGAAATAAAATTACCCTTGATAAAAAACCGTTGCAGGTAAACTACCCCTTTCCCTTAACCGAGCTTAAGCAAAAACGACAGGTCTTGAGAACTCTACAATTCAGGGACGTATGCAAAATATTATATGATTTTGTTTGAATTTGCGGCTGTTATCGTTTGCCATACAAAATACCCTTGATAAAACAAAAAACGTGGCTGGTAAACTACCCCTTTCCCTAAAACGATCTTCACCAAAAACAATAGGTCATTAGTACTCAAGAAATCAGAGCTGTATGCAAAAATGTATTTGATTCTGTGTGAATTTTCGGCTCTTATCGTTTGCCATAGAAAATACCCTTTTAAAACATAAAACGTTGCAGGTAAACTACCCCTTTCCCTTAACTGATCTTTACCAAAATCAACAGATCGTGAGAACTCTAAAATACAGGGCTGTATGCAAAACATCATTTGATTCTGTTTGAATTTGCGGCTGTTATCGTTTGCCAAACAAACAAATTTACCCTTGATAAAAAAAACCGTTGCCGGTAAACTACCCCTTTCCCTCAACCGATCTTCACCAAGAACAATAGGTCGCGAGTACTCTACAAATGAGGGCTGTATGCTAATCATTATTTGATTCTGTTTGAATTTCCGACTGTTATCGTTTGCCATAGGAAAAAAATCTACAGACCTACAGACACACACAGACACTTTTCAAAAATATCGGTATGGAGAACCATACATGACTTCCATATTCTAAGATTTATATTTAAAATCATTTTCAGCCAAACAGCCAGGCTGTGTCTTACCTGCCTTTTTATTGCTGTATTAAATGAAAAATATTATATTATATTAAAATGAAAAAATTAAAATTTTATTGCCTGGCAACAAAATTATTTTATTTTTAACAATTACCATTGTTTCAAAAAGTTTAAATAAATTTTCAAGTACTTTACTCTTGTTAAAACGTAAAAGGTTGCTGGTAAACTACCCCTTCCCTTTAACCGAGCTTCACCAAAATCGAAAGTCATTGAGACCTCTACAATTCAGGGGCGTATGCAAAAAATTATTTGATTCTGTTTGAATTTGCGGCTTTTATCGTTTGCCATAGAAAATACGCTTGATAAAAAAACGTTGCAGGTAAACTACCCCTTTCCCTTAACCGATCTTCACCAAAATCAGCAGATCTTGAGAACTCTACAATTCAGGGCTGTATGCGAAACATTATTTGATTCTGTTTGAATTTGCGGCTGTTATCGTTTGCCAAACAAACAAAATTACCCTTGCTAAAAAAAAACCGTTGCAGGTAAACTACCCCTTTCCCTCAACCGATCTTCACGAAAAACAACAGGTCTTGAGAACTCTACAATTTAGGGCTGTATGCAAATAATCTTTTGATTCTGTTTGAATTTGCGGCTGTTATCGTTTGCCATAGGAAATACCCTTGTTAAAACATAAAACGTTACCGGTAAACTACCCCTTTCCCTCAACCGATCTTCACCAAAAACAACAGGTCTTGAGTACTCTACAAATCAGGCCTGTATGCAAAACATTATTTGATTCTGTTTGAATTTGCGGCTGTTATCGTTTGCCATAGAAAATACCCTTGTTAAAAAAACGTTGCAGGTAAACTACCCCTTTCCCTCAACCGAACTTCACCAAAAACAATAGGTCTTGAGAACTCTACAAATTAGGGCTGTATGCAAATAATCTTTTGATTCTGTTTGAATTTGCGGCTGTTATCGTTTGCCATAAGAAATACCCTTGTTAAAACATAAAACGTTACAGGTAAACTACCCCTTTCCCTTAACCGATGTTTACCAAAAACAAAAATTCTTGAGAACTCTACAATTCAGGACAGTATGCGAAACATTATTTGATTCTGTTTGAATTTGCGGCTGTTATCGTTTGCCAAAAAAAAAATTTCCCTTGATAAAAAAAACCGTTGCCGGTAAACTACCCCTTTCCCTCAACCGATCTTCACCAAAAACAACAGGTCGCGAGTACTCTACAAATCACGGCTGTATGCAAAAAATTATTTGATTCAGTTTGAATTTGCGGCAGTTATCGTTTGCCATAGAAAAAAAATCTACAGACACACAGACAGACACACACACAGACACTTTTCGGAAAACGACTTTTTTTCATGTTTTGAGTGTAGTAGAATCAGAATCTGCAATAATCTCGAACACGATTTTTTTTGCCATCACCATACTTCCATTCCTTAAGGAACATGGAAATAAAATTACCCTTGATAAAAAACCGTTGCAGGTAAACTACCCCTTTCCCTTAACCGAGCTTAAGCAAAAACGACAGGTCTTGAGAACTCTACAATTCAGGGACGTATGCAAAATATTATATGATTTTGTTTGAATTTGCGGCTGTTATCGTTTGCCATACAAAATACCCTTGATAAAACAAAAAACGTGGCTGGTAAACTACCCCTTTCCCTAAAACGATCTTCACCAAAAACAATAGGTCATTAGTACTCAAGAAATCAGAGCTGTATGCAAAAATGTATTTGATTCTGTGTGAATTTTCGGCTCTTACCGTTTGCCATAGAAAATACCCTTTTAAAACATAAAACGTTGCAGGTAAACTACCCCTTTCCCTTAACTGATCTTTACCAAAATCAACAGATCGTGAGAACTCTAAAATACAGGGCTGTATGCAAAACATCATTTGATTCTGTTTGAA
The DNA here is from genome assembly GCA_034769895.1 of Magicicada septendecula. Taxonomy (NCBI): domain Eukaryota; kingdom Metazoa; phylum Arthropoda; class Insecta; order Hemiptera; family Cicadidae; genus Magicicada; species Magicicada septendecula. The sequence continues at coordinate 235,222,983 of CM068368.1, read as the reverse complement.
TTTGCGGCTGTTATCGTTTGCCAAACAAACAAATTTACCCTTGATAAAAAAAACCGTTGCCGGTAAACTACCCCTTTCCCTCAACCGATCTTCACCAAGAACAATAGGTCGCGAGTACTCTACAAATGAGGGCTGTATGCTAATCATTATTTGATTCTGTTTGAATTTCCGACTGTTATCGTTTGCCATAGGAAAAAAATCTACAGACCTACAGACACACACAGACACTTTTCAAAAATATCGGTATGGAGAACCATACATGACTTCCATATTCTAAGATTTATATTTAAAATCATTTTCAGCCAAACAGCCAGGCTGTGTCTTACCTGCCTTTTTATTGCTGTATTAAATGAAAAATATTATATTACATTAAAATGAAAAAATTATAATTTTATTGCCTGGCAACAAAATTATTTTATTTTTAACAATTACCATTGTTTCAAAAAGTTTAAATAAATTTTCAAGTACTTTACTCTTGTTAAAACGTAAAAGGTTGCAGGTAAACTACCCCTTCCCCTTAACCGATCTTCACCAAAATCGACAGTCATTGAGACCTCTACAATTCAGGGACGTATGCAAAACATTATTTGATTTTGTTTCAATGTGCGGCTGTTATCGTTTGCCATAGAAAATACGCTTGATAAAAAAACGTTGCCGGTAATCTACCCCTACTCCTTAACCGATCTTCACCAAAAACAATAGGTCTTGAGTACTCTACAAATCAGGGCTGTATGCAAAACATTATTTGATTCTGTTTGAATTTGCGGCTGTTATCGTTTGCCATAGAAAATACCCTTGTTAAAAAAACGTTGCAGGTAAACTACCCCTTTCCCTCAACCGATCTTCACGAAAAACAATAGGTCTTGAGAACTCTACAATTTAGGGCTGAATGCAAATAATCTTTTGATTCTGTTTGAATTTGCGGCTGTTATCGTTTGCCATAGGAAATACCCTTGTTAAAACATAAAACGTTACAGGTAAACTACCCCTTTCCCTTAACCGATCTTCACCAAAATCAGCAGATCTTGAGAACTCTACAATTCAGGGCTGTATGCGAAACATTATTTGATTCTGTTTGAATTTGCGGATGTTATCGTCTGCCAAACAAACAAAATTACCCTTGCTAAAAAAAAACCGTTGCAGGTAAACTACCCCTTTCCCTCAACCGATCTTCACCAAAAACAATAGCTCTTGAGAACTCTACAGTTTAGGGCTGTATGCAAATAATCTTTTGATTCTGTTTGAATTTGCGGCTGTTATCGTTTTCCATAGGAAATACCCTTGTTAAAACATAAAACGTTACAGGTAAACTACCCCATTCCCTTAACCGATCTTCACCAAAAACAATAGGTCTTGAGTACTCTACAAATCATGCCTGTATGCAAAACATTATTTGATTCTGATTGAATTTGCGGCTGTTATCATTTGCCATATAAAATACCCTTGTTAAAAAAACGTTGCAGGTAAACTACCCCTTTCCTTCAACCGAACTTCACCAAAAACAATAGGTCTTGAGAACTCTACAATTTAGGTCTGTATGCAAATAATCTTTTGATTCTGTTTGAATTTGCGGCTGTTATCGTTTGCCATAGGAAATACCCTTGTTAAAACATAAAACGTTACAGGTAAACTACCCCTTTCCCTTAACCGATCTTTACCAAAAACAATAAGTCTTGAGAACTCTACAATTCAGGGCTGTATGCGAAACATTATTTGATTCTGTTTGAATTTGCGGCTGTTATCGTTTGCCAAAAAAAAAATTCTCTTTATAAAAAAAACCGTTGCTGGTAAACTACCCCTTTCCCTCAACCGATCTTCACCAAAAACAATAGGTCGCGAGTACTCTACAAATCAGGGCAGTATGCAAAAAATTATTTGATTCAGTTTGAATTTGCGGCAGTTATCGTTTGCAATAGAAAAAAAATCTACAGACACACAGACAGACAGACAGACACACACACACAGACGCTTTTCGGAAAACGACTTTTTTTCATGTTTTGAGTGTAGTAGAATCAGAATCTGCAATAATCTCGAACACGATTTTTTTTGCCATCACCATACTTCCATTCCTTAAGGAATATGGAAGAACAATTACGCTTGATAAAAAACTGTTGCAGGTAAACTACCCCTTTCCCTTAACCGAGCTTCAGCAAAAACGACAGGTCTTGAGAACTCTACAATTCAGGGCTGTATGCAAAATATTATATGATTTTGTTTGAATTTGCGGCTGTTATCGTTTTCCATACAAAATACCCTTGATAAAACAAAAAATGTGGCAGGTAAACTACCCCTTTCCCTTAAACGATCTTCACCAAAAACAATAGGTCATTAGTACTCAAGAAATGAGAGCTGTATGCAAAAATGTATTTGATTCTGTTTGAATTTGCGGCTCTTATCATTTGCCATAGAAAATACCCTTTTAAAACATAAAACGTTGCAGGTAAACTACCCCTTTCCCTTAACTGATCTTTACCAAAATCAACAGATCGTGAGAACTCTAAAATACAGGGCTGTATGCAAAACATCATTTGATTCTGTTTGAATTTGCGGCTGTTATCGTTTGCCAAACAAACAAATTTACCCTTGATAAAAAAAAACCGTTGCAGGTAAACTACCCCTTTCCCTCAACCGATCTTCACCAAGAACAATAGGTCGCGAGTACTCTACAAATCAGGGCTGTATGCAAAACATTATTTGATTCTGTTTGAATTTCCGACTGTTATCGTTTGCCATAGGAAAAAAATCTACAGACCTACAGACACACACACAGACACTTTTCAAAAATATCGGTATGGAGAACCATACATGACTTCCATATTCTAAGATTTATATTTAAAATCATTTTCAGCCAAACAGTCAGGCTGTGTCTTACCTGCCTTTTTATTGCTGTATTAAATGAAAAATATTATATTACATTAAAATGAAAAAATTAAAATTTTATTGCCTGGCAACAAAATTATTTTATTTTTAACAATTACCATTGTTTCAAAAAGTTTAAATAAATTTTCAAGTACTTTACTCTTGTTAAAACGTAAAAGGTTGCAGGTAAACTACCCCTTCCCCTTAACCGATCTTCACCAAAATCGAAAGTCATTGAGACCTCTACAATTCAGGGGCGTATGCAAAAAATTATTTGATTCTGTTTGAATTTGCGGCTTTTATCGTTTGCCATAGAAAATGCGCTTGATAAAAAAACGTTGCAGGTAAACTACCCCTTTCCCTTAACCGATCTTCACCAAAATCAGCAGATCTTGAGAACTCTACAATTCAGTGCTGTATGCGAAACATTATTTGATTCTGTTTGAATTTGCGGCTGTTATCGTTTGCCAAACAAACAAAATTACCCTTGCTAAAAAAAAACCGTTGCTGGTAAACTACCCCTTTCCCTCAACCAATCTTCACGAAAAACAACAGGTCTTGAGAACTCTACAATTTAGCGCTGTATGCAAATAATCTTTTGATTCTGTTTGAATTTGCGGCTGTTATCGTTTGCCATAGGAAATACCCTTGTTAAAACATAAAACGTTACAGGTAAACTACCCCTTTCCCTTAACCGATCTTCACCAAAAACAACAGGTCTTGAGTACTCTACAAATCAGGCCTGTATGCAAAACATTATTTGATTCTGTTTGAATTTGCGGCTGTTATCGTTTGCCATAGAAAATACCCTTGTTAAAAAAACGTTGCAGGTAAACTACCCCTTTCCCTCAACCGAACTTCACCAAAAACAATAGGTCTTGAGAACTCTACAACATAGGGCTGTATGCAAATAATCTTTTGATTCTGTTTGAATTTGCGGCTGTTATCGTTTGCCATATGAAATACCCTTGTTAAAACATAAAACGTTACAGGTAAACTACCCCTTTCCCTTAACCGATGTTTACCAAAAACAATAAGTCTTGAGAACTCTACAATTCAGGGCAGTATGCGAAACATTATTTGATTCTGTTTGAATTTGCGGCTGTTATCGTTTGCCAAAAAAAAATTTCCCTTGATAAAAAAAACCGTTGCAGGTAAACTACCCCTTTCCCTCAACCGATCTTCACCAAAAACAATAGGTCGCGAGTACTCTACAAATCACGGCTGTATGCAAAAAATTATTTGATTCAGTTTGAATTTGCGGCAGTTATCGTTTGCCATAGAAAAAAAATCTACAGACACAGACAGACACACACACAGACACTTTTCGGAAAACGACTTTTTTTCATGTTTTGAGTGTAGTAGAATCAGAATCTGCAATAATCTCGAACACGATTTTTTTTGCCATCACCATACTTCCATTCCTTAAGGAACATGGAAATAAAATTACCCTTGATAAAAAACCGTTGCAGGTAAACTACCCCTTTCCCTTAACCGAGCTTCAGCAAAAACGACAGGTCTTGAGAACTCTACAATTCAGGGATGTATGCAAAATATTATATGATTTTGTTTGAATTTGCGGCTGTTATCGTTTGCCATACAAAATACCCTTGATAAAACAAAAAACGTGGCAGGTAAACTACCCCTTTCCAATAAACGATCTTCACCAAAAAAATAGGTCATTAGTACTCAAGAAATCAGAGCTGTATGCAAAAATGTATTTGATTCTGTTTGAATTTGCGGCTCTTATCATTTGCCATAGAAAATACCCTTTTAAAACATAAAACGTTGCAGGTAAACTACTCCTTTCCCTTAACTGATCTTTACCAAAATCAACAGATCGTGAGAACTCTAAAATACAGGGCTGTATGCAAAACATCATTTGATTCTGTTTGAATTTGCGGCTGTTATCGTTTGCCAAACAAACAAATTTACCCTTGATAAAAAAAACCGTTGCTGGTAAACTACCCCTTTCCCTCAACCGATTTTCACCAAGAACAATAGGTCGCGAGTACTCTACAAATCAGGGCTGTATGCTAATCATTATTTGATTCTGTTTGAATTTCCGACTGTTATCGTTTGCCATAGGAAAAAAATCTACAGACCTACAGACACACACACAGACACTTTTCAAAAATATCGGTATGGAGAACCATACATGACTTCCATATTCTAAGATTTATATTTAAAATCATTTTCAGCCAAACAGCCAGGCTGTGTCTTACCTGCCTTTTTATTGCTGTATTAAATGAAAAATATTATATTACATTAAAATGAAAAAATTATAATTTTATTGCCTGGCAACAAAATTATTTTATTTTTAACAATTACCATTGTTTCAAAAAGTTTAAATAAATTTTCAAGTACTTTACTCTTGTTAAAACGTAAAAGGTTGCAGGTAAACTACCCCTTCCCCTTAACCGATCTTCACCAAAATCGACAGTCATTGAGACCTCTACAATTCAGGGACGTATGCAAAACATTATTTGATTCTGTTTCAATGTGCGGCTGTTATCGTTTGCCATAGAAAATACGCTTGATAAAAAAACGTTGCAGGTAAACTACCCCTACTCCTTAACCGATCTTCACCAAAAACAATAGGTCTTGAGTACTCTACAAATCAGGGCTGTATGCAAAACATTATTTGATTCTGTTTGAATTTGCGGCTGTTATCGTTTGCCATAGAAAATACCCTTGTTAAAAAAACGTTGCAGGTAAACTACCCCTTTCCCTCAACCGATCTTCACGAAAAACAATAGGTCTTGAGAACTCTAAAATTTAGGGCTGTATGCAAATAATCTTTTGATTCTGTTTGAATTTGCGGCTGTTATCGTTTGCCATAGGAAATACCCTTGTTAAAACATAAAACGTTACTGGTAAACTACCCCTTTCCCTTAACCGATCTTCACCGAAAACAATAGGTCTTGAGTACTCTACAAATCAGGGCTGTATGCAAAACATTATTTGATTCTGTTTGAATTTGCGGCTATTATCGTTTGCCATAGAAAATACCCTTGTTAAAAAAACGTTGCAGGTAAACTACCCCTTTCCCTCAACCGAACTTCACCAAAAACAATAGGTCTTGAGAACTCTACAATTTAGGGCTGTATGCAAATAATCTTTTGATTCTGTTTGAATTTGCGGCTGTTATCGTTTGCCATAGGAAATACCCTTGTTAAAACATAAAACGTTACCGGTAAACTACCCCTTTCCCTTAACCGATCTTCACCAAAATCAGCAGATCTTGAGAACTCTACAATTCAGGGCTGTATGCGAAACATTATTTGATTCTGTTTGAATTTGCGGATGTTATCGTTTGCCAAACAAACAAAATTACCCTTGCTAAAAAAAAACCGTTGCAGGTAAACTACCCCTTTCCCTCAACCGATCTTCACCAAAAACAACAGGTCTTGAGAACTCTACAGTTTAGGGCTGTATGCAAATAATCTTTTGATTCTGTTTGAATTTGCGGCTGTTATCGTTTTCCATAGGAAATACCCTTGTTAAAACATAAAACGTTACAGGTAAACTACCCCATTCCCTTAACCGATCTTCACCAAAAACAATAGGTCTTGAGTACTCTACAAATCAGGCCTGTATGCAAAACATTATTTGATTCTGATTGAATTTGCGGCTGTTATCGTTTGCCATATAAAATACCCTTGTTAAAAAAACGTTGCCGGTAAACTACCCCTTTCCTTCAACCGAACTTCACCAAAAACAATAGGTCTTGAGAACTCTACAATTTAGGGCTGTATGCAAATAATCTTTTGATTCTGTTTGAATTTGCGGCTGTTATCGTTTGCCATAGGAAATACCCTTGTTAAAACATAAAACGTTACAGGTAAACTACCCCTTTCCCTTAACCGATCTTTACCAAAAACAATAAGTCTTGAGAACTCTACAATTCAGGGCTGTATGCGAAACATTATTTGATTCTGTTTGAATTTGCGGCTGTTATCGTTTGCCAAAAAAAAAATTCTCTTTATAAAAAAAACCGTTGCTGGTAAACTACCCCTTTCCCTCAACCGATCTTCACCAAAAACAATAGGTCGCGAGTACTCTACAAATCAGGGCAGTATGCAAAAAATTATTTGATTCAGTTTGAATTTGCGGCAGTTATCGTTTGCAATAGAAAAAAAATCTACAGACACACAGACAGACAGACAGACACACACACACAGACGCTTTTCGGAAAACGACTTTTTTTCATGTTTTGAGTGTAGTAGAATCAGAATCTGCAATAATCTCGAACACGATTTTTTTTGCCATCACCATACTTCCATTCCTTAAGGAATATGGAAGAACAATTACGCTTGATAAAAAACTGTTGCAGGTAAACTACCCCTTTCCCTTAACCGAGCTTCAGCAAAAACGACAGGTCTTGAGAACTCTACAATTCAGGGCTGTATGCAAAATATTATATGATTTTGTTTGAATTTGCGGCTGTTATCGTTTTCCATACAAAATACCCTTGATAAAACAAAAAATGTGGCAGGTAAACTACCCCTTTCCCTTAAACGATCTTCACCAAAAACAATAGGTCATTAGTACTCAAGAAATGAGAGCTGTATGCAAAAATGTATTTGATTCTGTTTGAATTTGCGGCTCTTATCATTTGCCATAGAAAATACCCTTTTAAAACATAAAACGTTGCAGGTAAACTACCCCTTTCCCTTAACTGATCTTTACCAAAATCAACAGATCGTGAGAACTCTAAAATACAGGGCTGTATGCAAAACATCATTTGATTCTGTTTGAATTTGCGGCTGTTATCGTTTGCCAAACAAACAAATTTACCCTTGATAAAAAAAAACCGTTGCAGGTAAACTACCCCTTTCCCTCAACCGATCTTCACCAAGAACAATAGGTCGCGAGTACTCTACAAATCAGGGCTGTATGCAAAACATTATTTGATTCTGTTTGAATTTCCGACTGTTATCGTTTGCCATAGGAAAAAAATCTACAGACCTACAGACACACACACAGACACTTTTCAAAAATATCGGTATGGAGAACCATACATGACTTCCATATTCTAAGATTTATATTTAAAATCATTTTCAGCCAAACAGTCAGGCTGTGTCTTACCTGCCTTTTTATTGCTGTATTAAATGAAAAATATTATATTACATTAAAATGAAAAAATTAAAATTTTATTGCCTGGCAACAAAATTATTTTATTTTTAACAATTACCATTGTTTCAAAAAGTTTAAATAAATTTTCAAGTACTTTACTCTTGTTAAAACGTAAAAGGTTGCAGGTAAACTACCCCTTCCCCTTAACCGATCTTCACCAAAATCGAAAGTCATTGAGACCTCTACAATTCAGGGGCGTATGCAAAAAATTATTTGATTCTGTTTGAATTTGCGGCTTTTATCGTTTGCCATAGAAAATGCGCTTGATAAAAAAACGTTGCAGGTAAACTACCCCTTTCCCTTAACCGATCTTCACCAAAATCAGCAGATCTTGAGAACTCTACAATTCAGTGCTGTATGCGAAACATTATTTGATTCTGTTTGAATTTGCGGCTGTTATCGTTTGCCAAACAAACAAAATTACCCTTGCTAAAAAAAAACCGTTGCTGGTAAACTACCCCTTTCCCTCAACCAATCTTCACGAAAAACAACAGGTCTTGAGAACTCTACAATTTAGCGCTGTATGCAAATAATCTTTTGATTCTGTTTGAATTTGCGGCTGTTATCGTTTGCCATAGGAAATACCCTTGTTAAAACATAAAACGTTACAGGTAAACTACCCCTTTCCCTTAACCGATCTTCACCAAAAACAACAGGTCTTGAGTACTCTACAAATCAGGCCTGTATGCAAAACATTATTTGATTCTGTTTGAATTTGCGGCTGTTATCGTTTGCCATAGAAAATACCCTTGTTAAAAAAACGTTGCAGGTAAACTACCCCTTTCCCTCAACCGAACTTCACCAAAAACAATAGGTCTTGAGAACTCTACAACATAGGGCTGTATGCAAATAATCTTTTGATTCTGTTTGAATTTGCGGCTGTTATCGTTTGCCATATGAAATACCCTTGTTAAAACATAAAACGTTACAGGTAAACTACCCCTTTCCCTTAACCGATGTTTACCAAAAACAATAAGTCTTGAGAACTCTACAATTCAGGGCAGTATGCGAAACATTATTTGATTCTGTTTGAATTTGCGGCTGTTATCGTTTGCCAAAAAAAAATTTCCCTTGATAAAAAAAACCGTTGCAGGTAAACTACCCCTTTCCCTCAACCGATCTTCACCAAAAACAATAGGTCGCGAGTACTCTACAAATCACGGCTGTATGCAAAAAATTATTTGATTCAGTTTGAATTTGCGGCAGTTATCGTTTGCCATAGAAAAAAAATCTACAGACACAGACAGACACACACACAGACACTTTTCGGAAAACGACTTTTTTTCATGTTTTGAGTGTAGTAGAATCAGAATCTGCAATAATCTCGAACACGATTTTTTTTGCCATCACCATACTTCCATTCCTTAAGGAACATGGAAATAAAATTACCCTTGATAAAAAACCGTTGCAGGTAAACTACCCCTTTCCCTTAACCGAGCTTCAGCAAAAACGACAGGTCTTGAGAACTCTACAATTCAGGGATGTATGCAAAATATTATATGATTTTGTTTGAATTTGCGGCTGTTATCGTTTGCCATACAAAATACCCTTGATAAAACAAAAAACGTGGCAGGTAAACTACCCCTTTCCAATAAACGATCTTCACCAAAAAAATAGGTCATTAGTACTCAAGAAATCAGAGCTGTATGCAAAAATGTATTTGATTCTGTTTGAATTTGCGGCTCTTATCGTTTGCCATAGAAAATACCCTTTTAAAACATAAAACGTTGCAGGTAAACTACTCCTTTCCCTTAACTGATCTTTACCAAAATCAACAGATCGTGAGAACTCTAAAATACAGGGCTGTATGCAAAACATCATTTGATTCTGTTTGAATTTGCGGCTGTTATCGTTTGCCAAACAAACAAATTTACCCTTGATAAAAAAAACCGTTGCTGGTAAACTACCCCTTTCCCTCAACCGATTTTCACCAAGAACAATAGGTCGCGAGTACTCTACAAATCAGGGCTGTATGCTAATCATTATTTGATTCTGTTTGAATTTCCGACTGTTATCGTTTGCCATAGGAAAAAAATCTACAGACCTACAGACACACACACAGACACTTTTCAAAAATATCGGTATGGAGAACCATACATGACTTCCATATTCTAAGATTTATATTTAAAATCATTTTCAGCCAAACAGCCAGGCTGTGTCTTACCTGCCTTTTTATTGCTGTATTAAATGAAAAATATTATATTACATTAAAATGAAAAAATTATAATTTTATTGCCTGGCAACAAAATTATTTTATTTTTAACAATTACCATTGTTTCAAAAAGTTTAAATAAATTTTCAAGTACTTTACTCTTGTTAAAACGTAAAAGGTTGCAGGTAAACTACCCCTTCCCCTTAACCGATCTTCACCAAAATCGACAGTCATTGAGACCTCTACAATTCAGGGACGTATGCAAAACATTATTTGATTCTGTTTCAATGTGCGGCTGTTATCGTTTGCCATAGAAAATACGCTTGATAAAAAAACGTTGCAGGTAAACTACCCCTACTCCTTAACCGATCTTCACCAAAAACAATAGGTCTTGAGTACTCTACAAATCAGGGCTGTATGCAAAACATTATTTGATTCTGTTTGAATTTGCGGCTGTTATCGTTTGCCATAGAAAATACCCTTGTTAAAAAAACGTTGCAGGTAAACTACCCCTTTCCCTCAACCGATCTTCACGAAAAACAATAGGTCTTGAGAACTCTAAAATTTAGGGCTGTATGCAAATAATCTTTTGATTCTGTTTGAATTTGCGGCTGTTATCGTTTGCCATAGGAAATACCCTTGTTAAAACATAAAACGTTACTGGTAAACTACCCCTTTCCCTTAACCGATCTTCACCGAAAACAATAGGTCTTGAGTACTCTACAAATCAGGGCTGTATGCAAAACATTATTTGATTCTGTTTGAATTTGCGGCTATTATCGTTTGCCATAGAAAATACCCTTGTTAAAAAAACGTTGCAGGTAAACTACCCCTTTCCCTCAACCGAACTTCACCAAAAACAATAGGTCTTGAGAACTCTACAATTTAGGGCTGTATGCAAATAATCTTTTGATTCTGTTTGAATTTGCGGCTGTTATCGTTTGCCATAGGAAATACCCTTGTTAAAACATAAAACGTTACCGGTAAACTACCCCTTTCCCTTAACCGATCTTCACCAAAATCAGCAGATCTTGAGAACTCTACAATTCAGGGCTGTATGCGAAACATTATTTGATTCTGTTTGAATTTGCGGCTGTTATCGTTTGCCAAACAAACAAAATTACCCTTGCTAAAAAAAAACCGTTGCTGGTAAACTACCCCTTTCCCTCAACCAATCTTCACGAAAAACAACAGGTCTTGAGAACTCTACAATTTAGCGCTGTATGCAAATAATCTTTTGATTCTGTTTGAATTTGCGGCTGTTATCGTTTGCCATAGGAAATACCCTTGTTAAAACATAAAACGTTACAGGTAAACTACCCCTTTCCCTTAACCGATCTTCACCAAAAACAACAGGTCTTGAGTACTCTACAAATCAGGCCTGTATGCAAAACATTATTTGATTCTGTTTGAATTTGCGGCTGTTATCGTTTGCCATAGAAAATACCCTTGTTAAAAAAACGTTGCAGGTAAACTACCCCTTTCCCTCAACCGAACTTCACCAAAAACAATAGGTCTTGAGAACTCTACAACATAGGGCTGTATGCAAATAATCTTTTGATTCTGTTTGAATTTGCGGCTGTTATCGTTTGCCATATGAAATACCCTTGTTAAAACATAAAACGTTACAGGTAAACTACCCCTTTCCCTTAACCGATGTTTACCAAAAACAATAAGTCTTGAGAACTCTACAATTCAGGGCAGTATGCGAAACATTATTTGATTCTGTTTGAATTTGCGGCTGTTATCGTTTGCCAAAAAAAAATTTCCCTTGATAAAAAAAACCGTTGCAGGTAAACTACCCCTTTCCCTCAACCGATCTTCACCAAAAACAATAGGTCGCGAGTACTCTACAAATCACGGCTGTATGCAAAAAATTATTTGATTCAGTTTGAATTTGCGGCAGTTATCGTTTGCCATAGAAAAAAAATCTACAGACACAGACAGACACACACACAGACACTTTTCGGAAAACGACTTTTTTTCATGTTTTGAGTGTAGTAGAATCAGAATCTGCAATAATCTCGAACACGATTTTTTTTGCCATCACCATACTTCCATTCCTTAAGGAACATGGAAATAAAATTACCCTTGATAAAAAACCGTTGCAGGTAAACTACCCCTTTCCCTTAACCGAGCTTCAGCAAAAACGACAGGTCTTGAGAACTCTACAATTCAGGGATGTATGCAAAATATTATATGATTTTGTTTGAATTTGCGGCTGTTATCGTTTGCCATACAAAATACCCTTGATAAAACAAAAAACGTGGCAGGTAAACTACCCCTTTCCAATAAACGATCTTCACCAAAAAAATAGGTCATTAGTACTCAAGAAATCAGAGCTGTATGCAAAAATGTATTTGATTCTGTTTGAATTTGCGGCTCTTATCGTTTGCCATAGAAAATACCCTTTTAAAACATAAAACGTTGCAGGTAAACTACTCCTTTCCCTTAACTGATCTTTACCAAAATCAACAGATCGTGAGAACTCTAAAATACAGGGCTGTATGCAAAACATCATTTGATTCTGTTTGAATTTGCGGCTGTTATCGTTTGCCAAACAAACAAATTTACCCTTGATAAAAAAAACCGTTGCTGGTAAACTACCCCTTTCCCTCAACCGATTTTCACCAAGAACAATAGGTCGCGAGTACTCTACAAATCAGGGCTGTATGCTAATCATTATTTGATTCTGTTTGAATTTCCGACTGTTATCGTTTGCCATAGGAAAAAAATCTACAGACCTACAGACACACACACAGACACTTTTCAAAAATATCGGTATGGAGAACCATACATGACTTCCATATTCTAAGATTTATATTTAAAATCATTTTCAGCCAAACAGCCAGGCTGTGTCTTACCTGCCTTTTTATTGCTGTATTAAATGAAAAATATTATATTACATTAAAATGAAAAAATTATAATTTTATTGCCTGGCAACAAAATTATTTTATTTTTAACAATTACCATTGTTTCAAAAAGTTTAAATAAATTTTCAAGTACTTTACTCTTGTTAAAACGTAAAAGGTTGCAGGTAAACTACCCCTTCCCCTTAACCGATCTTCACCAAAATCGACAGTCATTGAGACCTCTACAATTCAGGGACGTATGCAAAACATTATTTGATTCTGTTTCAATGTGCGGCTGTTATCGTTTGCCATAGAAAATACGCTTGATAAAAAAACGTTGCAGGTAAACTACCCCTACTCCTTAACCGATCTTCACCAAAAACAATAGGTCTTGAGTACTCTACAAATCAGGGCTGTATGCAAAACATTATTTGATTCTGTTTGAATTTGCGGCTGTTATCGTTTGCCATAGAAAATACCCTTGTTAAAAAAACGTTGCAGGTAAACTACCCCTTTCCCTCAACCGATCTTCACGAAAAACAATAGGTCTTGAGAACTCTAAAATTTAGGGCTGTATGCAAATAATCTTTTGATTCTGTTTGAATTTGCGGCTGTTATCGTTTGCCATAGGAAATACCCTTGTTAAAACATAAAACGTTACTGGTAAACTACCCCTTTCCCTTAACCGATCTTCACCGAAAACAATAGGTCTTGAGTACTCTACAAATCAGGGCTGTATGCAAAACATTATTTGATTCTGTTTGAATTTGCGGCTATTATCGTTTGCCATAGAAAATACCCTTGTTAAAAAAACGTTGCAGGTAAACTACCCCTTTCCCTCAACCGAACTTCACCAAAAACAATAGGTCTTGAGAACTCTACAATTTAGGGCTGTATGCAAATAATCTTTTGATTCTGTTTGAATTTGCGGCTGTTATCGTTTGCCATAGGAAATACCCTTGTTAAAACATAAAACGTTACCGGTAAACTACCCCTTTCCCTTAACCGATCTTCACCAAAATCAGCAGATCTTGAGAACTCTACAATTCAGGGCTGTATGCGAAACATTATTTGATTCTGTTTGAATTTGCGGATGTTATCGTTTGCCAAACAAACAAAATTACCCTTGCTAAAAAAAAACCGTTGCAGGTAAACTACCCCTTTCCCTCAACCGATCTTCACCAAAAACAACAGGTCTTGAGAACTCTACAGTTTAGGGCTGTATGCAAATAATCTTTTGATTCTGTTTGAATTTGCGGCTGTTATCGTTTTCCATAGGAAATACCCTTGTTAAAACATAAAACGTTACAGGTAAACTACCCCATTCCCTTAACCGATCTTCACCAAAAACAATAGGTCTTGAGTACTCTACAAATCAGGCCTGTATGCAAAACATTATTTGATTCTGATTGAATTTGCGGCTGTTATCGTTTGCCATATAAAATACCCTTGTTAAAAAAACGTTGCCGGTAAACTACCCCTTTCCTTCAACCGAACTTCACCAAAAACAATAGGTCTTGAGAACTCTACAATTTAGGGCTGTATGCAAATAATCTTTTGATTCTGTTTGAATTTGCGGCTGTTATCGTTTGCCATAGGAAATACCCTTGTTAAAACATAAAACGTTACAGGTAAACTACCCCTTTCCCTTAACCGATCTTTACCAAAAACAATAAGTCTTGAGAACCCTACAATTCAGGGCTGTATGCGAAACATTATTTGATTCTGTTTGAATTTGCGGCTGTTATCGTTTGCCAAAAAAAAAATTCCCTTCATAAAAAAAACCGTTGCTGGTAAACTACCCCTTTCCCTCAACCGATCTTCACCAAAAACAATAGGTCGCGAGTACTCTACAAATCAGGGCAGTATGCAAAAAATTATTTGATTCAGTTTGAATTTGCGGCAGTTATCGTTTGCCATAGAAAAAAAATCTACAGACACACAGACAGACAGACAGACACACACACACAGACGCTTTTCGGAAAACGACTTTTTTTCATGTTTTGAGTGTAGTAGAATCAGAATCTGCAATAATCTCGAACACGATTTTTTTTGCCATCACCATACTTCCATTCCTTAAGGAATATGGAAGAACAATTACCCTTGATAAAAAACTGTTGCAGGTAAACTACCCCTTTCCCTTAACCGAGCTTCGGCAAAAACGACAGGTCTTGAGAACTCTACAATTCAGGGCTGTATGCAAAATATAATATGATTTTGTTTGAATTTGCGGCTGTTATCGTTTGCCATACAAAATACCCTTGATAAAACAAAAAACGTGGCAGGTAAACTACCCCTTTCCCTTAAACGATCTTCACCAAAAACAATAGGTCATTAGTACTCAAGAAATGAGAGCTGTATGCAAAAACGTATTTGATTCTGTTTGAATTTGCGGCTCTTATCATTTGCCATAGAAAATACCCTTTTAAAACATAAAACGTTGCAGGTAAACTACCCCTTTCCCTTAACTGATCTTTACCAAAATCAACAGATCGTGAGAACTCTAAAACACAGGGCTGTATGCAAAACATCATTTGATTCTGTTTGAATTTGCGGCTGTTATCGTTTGCCAAACAAACAAATTTACCCTTGCTAAAAAAAACCGTTGCAGGTAAACTACCCCTTTCCCTCAACCGATCTTCATCAAGAACAATAGGTCGCGAGTACTCTACAAATCAGGGCTGTATGCAAAACATTATTTGATTCTGTTTGAATTTCCGACTGTTATCGTTTGCCATAGGAAACAAATCTACAGACCTACAGACACACACACAGACACTTTTCAAAAATATCGGTATGGAGAACCATACATGACTTCCATATTCTAAGATTTATATTTAAAATCATTTTCAGCCAAACAGCCAGGCTGTGTCTTACCTGCCTTTTTATTGCTGTATTAAATGAAAAATATTATATTACATTAAAATGAAAAAATTAAAATTTTATTGCCTGGCAACAAAATTATTTTATTTTTAACAATTACCATTGTTTCAAAAAGTTTAAATAAATTTTCAAGTACTTTACTCTTGTTAAAACGTAAAAGGTTGCAGGTAAACTACCCCTTCCCCTTAACCGATCTTCACCAAAATCGAAAGTCATTGAGACCTCTACAATCCAGGGGCGTATGCAAAAAATTATTTGATTCTGTTTGAATTTGCGGCTGTTATCGTTTGCCATAGAAAATACGCTTGATAAAAAAACGTTGCAGGTAAACTACCCCTTTCCCTTAACCGATCTTCACCAAAATCAGCAGATCTTGAGAACTCTACAATTCAGGGCTGTATGCGAAACATCATTTGATTCTGTTTGAATTTGCGGCTGTTATCGTTTGCCAAACAAACAAAATTACCCTTGCTGAAAAAAAACCGTTGCAGGTAAACTACCCCTTTCCCTTAACCGAGCTTCAGCAAAAACGACAGATCTTGAGAACTCTGCAATTCAGGGATGTATGCAAAATATTATATGATTTTGTTTGAATTTGCGGCTGTTATCGTTTGCCATACAAAATACCCTTGATAAAACAAAAAACGTGGCAGGTAAACTACCCCTTTCCCTTAAACGATCTTCACCAAAAAAATAGGTCATTAGTACTCAAGAAATCAGAGCTGTATGCAAAAATGTATTTGATTCTGTTTGAATTTCCGACTGTTATCGTTTGCCATAGGAAAAAAATCTACAGACCTACAGACACACACAGACACTTTTCAAAAATATCGGTATGGAGAACCATACATGACTTCCATATTCTAAGATTTATATTTAAAATCATTTTCAGCCAAACAGCCAGGCTGTGTCTTACCTGCCTTTTTATTGCTGTATTAAATGAAAAATATTATATTACATTAAAATGAAAAAATTATAATTTTATTGCCTGGCAACAAAATTATTTTATTTTTAACAATTACCATTGTTTCAAAAAGTTTAAATAAATTTTCAAGTACTTTACTCTTGTTAAAACGTAAAAGGTTGCAGGTAAACTACCCCTTCCCCTTAACCGATCTTCACCAAAATCGAACGTCATTGAGACCTCTACAATTCAGGGACGTATGCAAAACATTAGTTGATTCTGTTTCAATGTGCGGCTGTTATCGTTTGCCATAGAAAATACGCTTGATAAAAAAACGTTGCAGGTAAACTACCCCTACTCCTTAACCGATCTTCACCAAAAACAATAGGTCTTGAGTACTCTACAAATCAGGGCTGTATGCAAAACATTATTTAATTCTGTTTGAATTTGCGGCTGTTATCGTTTGCCATAGAAAATACCCTTGTTAAAAAAACGTTGCAGGTAAACTACCCCTTCCCTCAACCGATCTTCACGAAAAACAACAGGTCTTGAGAACTCTACAATTTAGGGCTGTATGCAAATAATCTTTTGATTCTGTTTGAATTTGCGGCTGTTATCGTTTGCCATAGGAAATACCCTTGTTAAAACATAAAACGTTACAGGTAAACTACCCCTTTCCCTTAACCGATCTTCACCAAAAACAACAGGTCTTGAGTACTCTACAAATCAGGCCTGTATGCAAAACATTATTTGATTCTGTTTGAATTTGCGGCTGTTATCGTTTGCCATAGAAAATACCCTTGTTAAAAAAACGTTGCAGGTAAACTACCCCTTTCCCTCAACCGAACTTCACCAAAAACAATAGGTCTTGAGAACTCTACAATTTAGGGCTGTATGCAAATAATCTTTTGATTCTGTTTGAATTTGCGGCTGTTATCGTTTGCCATAAGAAATACCCTTGTTAAAACATAAAACGTTACAGGTAAACTACCCCTTTCCCTTAACCGATGTTTACCAAAAACAATAAGTCTTGAGAACTCTACAATTCAGGGCAGTATGCGAAACATTATTTGATTCTGTTTGAATTTGCGGCTGTTATCGTTTGCCAAAAAAAAAATTTCCCTTGATAAAAAAAACCGTTGCAGGTAAACTACCCCTTTCCCTCAACCGATCTTCACCAAAAACAACAGGTCGCGAGTACTCTACAAATCACGGCGGTATGCAAAAAATTATTTGATTCAGTTTGAATTTGCGGCAGTTATCGTTTGCCATAGAAAAAAAATCTACAGACACACAGACAGACACACACACAGACACTTTTCGGAAAACGACTTTTTTTCATGTTTTGAGTGTAGTAGAATCAGAATCTGCAATAATCTCGAACACGATTTTTTTTGCCATCACCATACTTCCATTCCTTAAGGAACATGGAAGTAAAATTACCCTTGATAAAAAACCGTTGCAGGTAAACTACCCCTTTCCCTTAACCGAGCTTCAGCAAAAACGACAGGTCTTGAGAACTCTGCAATTCAGGGATGTATGCAAAATATTATATGATTTTGTTTGAATTTGCGGCTGTTATCGTTTGCCATACAAAATACCCTTGATAAAACAAAAAACGTGGCAGGTAAACTACCCCTTTCCCTTAAACGATCTTCACCAAAAACAATAGGTCATTAGTACTCAAGAAATGAGAGCTGTATGCAAAAATGTATTTGATTCTGTTTGAATTTGCGGCTCTTATCATTTGCCATAGAAAATACCCTTTTAAAACATAAAACGTTGCCGGTAAACTACCCCTTTCCCTTAACTGATCTTTACCAAAATCAACAGATCGTGAGAACTCTAAAATGCAGGGCTGTATGCAAAACATCATTTGATTCTGTTTGAATTTGCGGCTGTTATCGTTTGCCAAACAAACAAATTTACCCTTGCTAAAAAAAAACCGTTGCAGGTAAACTACCCCTTTCCCTCAACCGATCTTCACCAAGAACAATAGGTCGCGAGTACTCTACAAATCAGGGCTGTATGCAAAACATTATTTGATTCTGTTTGAATTTCCGACTGTTATCGTTTGCCATAGGAAAAAAATCTACAGACCTACAGACACACACACAGACACTTTTCAAAAATATCGGTATGGAGAACCATACATGACTTCCATATTCTAAGATTTATATTTAAAATCATTTTCAGCCAAACAGCCAGGCTGTGTCTTACCTGCCTTTTTATTGCTGTATTAAATGAAAAATATTATATTACATTAAAATGAAAAAATTAAAATTTTATTGCCTGGCAAACAAAATTATTTTATTTTTAACAATTACCATTGTTTCAAAAAGTTTAAATAAATTTTCAAGTACTTTACTCTTGTTAAAACGTAAAAGGTTGCAGGTAAACTACCCCTTCCCCTTAACCGATCTTCACCAAAATCGAAAGTCATTGAGACCTCTACAATTCAGGGGTGTATGCAAAACATTATTTGATTCTGTTTGAATTTGCGGCTGTTATCGTTTGCCATAGAAAATACGCTTGATAAAAAAACGTTGCAGGTAAACTACCCCTTTCCCTTAACCGATCTTCACCAAAATCAGCAGATCTTGAGAACTCTACAACTCAGGGCTGTATGCGAAACATTATTTGATTCTGTTTGAATTTGCGGCTGTTTTCGTTTGCCAAACAAACAAAATTACCCTTGCTAAAAAAAAACCGTTGCAGGTAAACTACCCCTTTCCCTCAACCGATCTTCACGAAAAACAACAGGTCTTGAGAACTCTACAATTTAGGGCTGTATGCAAATAATCTTTTGATTCTGTTTGAATTTGCGGCTGTTATCGTATGCCATAGGAAATACCCTTGTTAAAACATAAAACGTTACAGGTAAACTACCCCTTTCCCTTAACCGATCTTCACCACAAACAACAGGTCTTGAGTACTCTACAAATCAGGCCAGTATGCAAAACATTATTTGATTCTGTTTGAATTTGCGGCTGTTATCGTTTGCCATAGAAAATACCCTTGTTAAAAAAACGTTGCAGGTAAACTACCCCTTTCCCTCAACCGAACTTCACCAAAAACAATAGGTCTTGAGAACTCTACAATTTAGGGCTGTATGCAAATAATCTTTTGATTCTGTTTGAATTTGCGGCTGTTATCGTTTGCCATAAGAAATACCCTTGTTAAAACATAAAACGTTACAGGTAAACTACCCCTTTCCCTTAACCGATCTTTACCAAAAACAATAAGTCTTGAGAACTCTACAATTCAGGGCAGTATGCGAAACATTATTTGATTCTGTTTGAATTTGCGGCTGTTATCGTTTGCCAAAAAAAAATTTCCCTTGATAAAAAAAAGCGTTGCAGGTAAACTACCCCTTTCCCTCAACCGATCTTCACCAAAAACAATAGGTCGCGAGTACCCTACAAATCACGGCTGTATGCAAAAAATTATTTGATTCAGTTTGAATTTGCGGCAGTTATCGTTTGCCATAAAAAAAAATCTACACACACACAGACAGACACACACACAGACACTTTTCGGAAAACGACTTTTTTTCATGTTTTGAGTGTAGTAGAATCAGAATCTGCAATAATCTCGAACACGATTTTTTTTGCCATCACCATACTTCCATTCCTTAAGGAACATGGAAGTAAAATTACCCTTGATAAAAAACCGTTGCAGGTAAACTACCCCTTTCCCTTAACCGAGCTTCAGCAAAAACGACAGGTCTTGAGAACTCTACAATTCAGGGATGTATGCAAAAATGTATTCGCTAAAAATGTTATCGTTTGCCATAGAAAATACCCTTGTTAAAAAAACGTTGCAGGTAAACTACCCCTACTCCTTAACCGATCTTCACCAAGAACAACAGGTCTTGAGTACTCTAAAAATCAGGGCCTTATGCAAAACATTATTTGATTCTGTTTGAATTTGCGGCTGTTATCGTTTGCCATAGAAAATACCCTTGTTAAAAAAACGTTGCAGGTAAACTACCCCTTTCCCTCAACCGATCTTCACGAAAAACAATAGGTCTTGAGAACTCTACAATTTAGGGCTGTATGCAAATAATCTTTTGATTCTGTTTGAATTTGCGGCTGTTATCGTTTGCCATAGGAAATACCCTTGTTAAAACATAAAACGTTACAGGTAAACTACCCCTTTCCCTTAACCGATCTTCACCAAAAACAACAGGTCTTGCGTACTCTACAAATCAGGCCTGTATGCAAAACATTATTTGATTCTGTTTGAATTTGCGGCTGTTATCGTTTGCCATAGAAAATACCCTTGTTAAAAAAACGTTGCAGGTAAACTACCCCTTTCCCTCAACCGAACTTCACCAAAAACAATAGGTCTTGAGAACTCTACAATTTAGGGCTGTATGCAAATAATCTTTTGATTCTGTTTGAATTTGCGGCTGTTATCGTTTGCCATAAGAAATACCCTTGTTAAAACATAAAACGTTACAGGTAAACTTCCCCTTTCCCTTAACCGATGTTTACCAAAAACAATAATTCTTGAGAACTCTACAATTCAGGGCAGTATGCGAAACATTATTTGATTCTGTTTGAATTTGCGGCTGTTATCGTTTGCCAAAAAAAAAATTTCCCTTGATAAAAAAAACCGTTGCAGGTAAACTACCCCTTTCCCTCAACCGATCTTCACCAAAAACAACAGGTCGCGAGTCCTCTACAAATCACGGCTGTATGCAAAAAATTATTTGATTCAGTTTGAATTTGCGGCAGTTATCGTTTGCCATAGAAAAAAAATCTACAGACACACAGACAGACACACACACAGACACTTTTCGGAAAACGACTTTTTTTCATGTTTTGAGTGTAGTAGAATCAGAATCTGCAATAATCTCGAACACGATTTTTTTTGCCATCACCATACTTCCATTCCTTAAGGAACATGGAAATAAAATTACCCTTGATAAAAAACCGTTGCAGGTAAACTACCCCTTTCCCTTAACCGAGCTTAAGCAAAAACGACAGGTCTTGAGAACTCTACAATTCAGGGACGTATGCAAAATATTATATGATTTTGTTTGAATTTGCGGCTGTTATCGTTTGCCATACAAAATACCCTTGATAAAACAAAAAACGTGGCTGGTAAACTACCCCTTTCCCTAAAACGATCTTCACCAAAAACAATAGGTCATTAGTACTCAAGAAATCAGAGCTGTATGCAAAAATGTATTTGATTCTGTGTGAATTTTCGGCTCTTATCGTTTGCCATAGAAAATACCCTTTTAAAACATAAAACGTTGCAGGTAAACTACCCCTTTCCCTTAACTGATCTTTACCAAAATCAACAGATCGTGAGAACTCTAAAATACAGGGCTGTATGCAAAACATCATTTGATTCTGTTTGAATTTGCGGCTGTTATCGTTTGCCAAACAAACAAATTTACCCTTGATAAAAAAAACCGTTGCCGGTAAACTACCCCTTTCCCTCAACCGATCTTCACCAAGAACAATAGGTCGCGAGTACTCTACAAATGAGGGCTGTATGCTAATCATTATTTGATTCTGTTTGAATTTCCGACTGTTATCGTTTGCCATAGGAAAAAAATCTACAGACCTACAGACACACACAGACACTTTTCAAAAATATCGGTATGGAGAACCATACATGACTTCCATATTCTAAGATTTATATTTAAAATCATTTTCAGCCAAACAGCCAGGCTGTGTCTTACCTGCCTTTTTATTGCTGTATTAAATGAAAAATATTATATTACATTAAAATGAAAAAATTATAATTTTATTGCCTGGCAACAAAATTATTTTATTTTTAACAATTACCATTGTTTCAAAAAGTTTAAATAAATTTTCAAGTACTTTACTCTTGTTAAAACGTAAAAGGTTGCAGGTAAACTACCCCTTCCCCTTAACCGATCTTCACCAAAATCGACAGTCATTGAGACCTCTACAATTCAGGGACGTATGCAAAACATTATTTGATTTTCTTTCAATGTGCGGCTGTTATCGTTTGCCATAGAAAATACGCTTGATAAAAAAACGTTGCCGGTAATCTACCCCTACTCCTTAACCGATCTTCACCAAAAACAATAGGTCTTGAGTACTCTACAAATCAGGGCTGTATGCAAAACATTATTTGATTCTGTTTGAATTTGCGGCTGTTATCGTTTGCCATAGAAAATACCCTTGTTAAAAAAACGTTGCAGGTAAACTACCCCTTTCCCTCAACCGATCTTCACGAAAAACAATAGGTCTTGAGAACTCTACAATTTAGGGCTGAATGCAAATAATCTTTTGATTCTGTTTGAATTTGCGGCTGTTATCGTTTGCCATAGGAAATACCCTTGTTAAAACATAAAACGTTACAGGTAAACTACCCCTTTCCCTTAACCGATCTTCACCAAAATCAGCAGATCTTGAGAACTCTACAATTTAGGGCTGTATGCGAAACATTATTTGATTCTGTTTGAATTTGCGGATGTTATCGTCTGCCAAACAAACAAAATTACCCTTGCTAAAAAAAAACCGTTGCAGGTAAACTACCCCTTTCCCTCAACCGATCTTCACCAAAAACAATAGCTCTTGAGAACTCTACAGTTTAGGGCTGTATGCAAATAATCTTTTGATTCTGTTTGAATTTGCGGCTGTTATCGTTTTCCATAGGAAATACCCTTGTTAAAACATAAAACGTTACAGGTAAACTACCCCATTCCCTTAACCGATCTTCACCAAAAACAATAGGTCTTGAGTACTCTACAAATCATGCCTGTATGCAAAACATTATTTGATTCTGATTGAATTTGCGGCTGTTATCATTTGCCATATAAAATACCCTTGTTAAAAAAACGTTGCAGGTAAACTACCCCTTTCCTTCAACCGAACTTCACCAAAAACAATAGGTCTTGAGAACTCTACAATTTAGGTCTGTATGCAAATAATCTTTTGATTCTGTTTGAATTTGCGGCTGTTATCGTTTGCCATAGGAAATACCCTTGTTAAAACATAAAACGTTACAGGTAAACTACCCCTTTCCCTTAACCGATCTTTACCAAAAACAATAAGTCTTGAGAACTCTACAATTCAGGGCTGTATGCGAAACATTATTTGATTCTGTTTGAATTTGCGGCTGTTATCGTTTGCCAAAAAAAAAATTCTCTTTATAAAAAAAACCGTTGCTGGTAAACTACCCCTTTCCCTCAACCGATCTTCACCAAAAACAATAGGTCGCGAGTACTCTACAAATCAGGGCAGTATGCAAAAAATTATTTGATTCAGTTTGAATTTGCGGCAGTTATCGTTTGCAATAGAAAAAAAATCTACAGACACACAGACAGACAGACAGACACACACACACAGACGCTTTTCGGAAAACGACTTTTTTTCATGTTTTGAGTGTAGTAGAATCAGAATCTGCAATAATCTCGAACACGATTTTTTTTGCCATCACCATACTTCCATTCCTTAAGGAATATGGAAGAACAATTACGCTTGATAAAAAACTGTTGCAGGTAAACTACCCCTTTCCCTTAACCGAGCTTCAGCAAAAACGACAGGTCTTGAGAACTCTACAATTCAGGGCTGTATGCAAAATATTATATGATTTTGTTTGAATTTGCGGCTGTTATCGTTTTCCATACAAAATACCCTTGATAAAACAAAAAACGTGGCAGGTAAACTACCCCTTTCCCTTAAACGATCTTCACCAAAAACAATAGGTCATTAGTACTCAAGAAATGAGAGCTGTATGCAAAAATGTATTTGATTCTGTTTGAATTTGCGGCTCTTATCATTTGCCATAGAAAATACCCTTTTAAAACATAAAACGTTGCAGGTAAACTACCCCTTTCCCTTAACTGATCTTTACCAAAATCAACAGATCGTGAGAACTCTAAAATACAGGGCTGTATGCAAAACATCATTTGATTCTGTTTGAATTTGCGGCTGTTATCGTTTGCCAAACAAACAAATTTACCCTTGATAAAAAAAAACCGTTGCAGGTAAACTACCCCTTTCCCTCAACCGATCTTCACCAAGAACAATAGGTCGCGAGTACTCTACAAATCAGGGCTGTATGCAAAACATTATTTGATTCTGTTTGAATTTCCGACTGTTATCGTTTGCCATAGGAAAAAAATCTACAGACCTACAGACACACACACAGACACTTTTCAAAAATATCGGTATGGAGAACCATACATGACTTCCATATTCTAAGATTTATATTTAAAATCATTTTCAGCCAAACAGTCAGGCTGTGTCTTACCTGCCTTTTTATTGCTGTATTAAATGAAAAATATTATATTACATTAAAATGAAAAAATTAAAATTTTATTGCCTGGCAACAAAATTATTTTATTTTTAACAATTACCATTGTTTCAAAAAGTTTAAATAAATTTTCAAGTACTTTACTCTTGTTAAAACGTAAAAGGTTGCAGGTAAACTACCCCTTCCCCTTAACCGATCTTCACCAAAATCGAAAGTCATTGAGACCTCTACAATTCAGGGGCGTATGCAAAAAATTATTTGATTCTGTTTGAATTTGCGGCTTTTATCGTTTGCCATAGAAAATGCGCTTGATAAAAAAACGTTGCAGGTAAACTACCCCTTTCCCTTAACCGATCTTCACCAAAATCAGCAGATCTTGAGAACTCTACAATTCAGTGCTGTATGCGAAACATTATTTGATTCTGTTTGAATTTGCGGCTGTTATCGTTTGCCAAACAAACAAAATTACCCTTGCTAAAAAAAAACCGTTGCTGGTAAACTACCCCTTTCCCTCAACCGATCTTCACGAAAAACAACAGGTCTTGAGAACTCTACAATTTAGCGCTGTATGCAAATAATCTTTTGATTCTGTTTGAATTTGCGGCTGTTATCGTTTGCCATAGGAAATACCCTTGTTAAAACATAAAACGTTACAGGTAAACTACCCCTTTCCCTTAACCGATCTTCACCAAAAACAACAGGTCTTGAGTACTCTACAAATCAGGCCTGTATGCAAAACATTATTTGATTCTGTTTGAATTTGCGGCTGTTATCGTTTGCCATAGAAAATACCCTTGTTAAAAAAACGTTGCAGGTAAACTACCCCTTTCCCTCAACCGAACTTCACCAAAAACAATAGGTCTTGAGAACTCTACAATTTAGGGCTGTATGCAAATAATCTTTTGATTCTGTTTGAATTTGCGGCTGTTATCGTTTGCCATATGAAATACCCTTGTTAAAACATAAAACGTTACAGGTAAACTACCCCTTTCCCTTAACCGATGTTTACCAAAAACAATAAGTCTTGAGAACTCTACAATTCAGGGCAGTATGCGAAACATTATTTGATTCTGTTTGAATTTGCGGCTGTTATCGTTTGCCAAAAAAAAATTTCCCTTGTTAAAAAAAACCGTTGCAGGTAAACTACCCCTTTCCCTCAACCGATCTTCACCAAAAACAATAGGTCGCGAGTACTCTACAAATCACGGCTGTATGCAAAAAATTATTTGATTCAGTTTGAATTTGCGGCAGTTATCGTTTGCCATAGAAAAAAAATCTACAGACACAGACAGACACACACACAGACACTTTTCGGAAAACGACTTTTTTTCATGTTTTGAGTGTAGTAGAATCAGAATCTGCAATAATCTCGAACACGATTTTTTTTGCCATCACCATACTTCCATTCCTTAAGGAACATGGAAATAAAATTACCCTTGATAAAAAACCGTTGCAGGTAAACTACCCCTTTGCCTTAACCGAGCTTCAGCAAAAACGACAGGTCTTGAGAACTCTACAATTCAGGGATGTATGCAAAATATTATATGATTTTGTTTGAATTTGCGGCTGTTATCGTTTGCCATACAAAATACCCTTGATAAAACAAAAAACGTGGCAGGTAAACTACCCCTTTCCCATAAACGATCTTCACCAAAAAAATAGGTCATTAGTACTCAAGAAATCAGAGCTGTATGCAAAAATGTATTTGATTCTGTTTGAATTTGCGGCTCTTATCGTTTGCCATAGAAAATACCCTTTTAAAACATAAAACGTTGCAGGTAAACTACCCCTTTCCCTTAACTGATCTTTACCAAAATCAACAGATCGTGAGAACTCTAAAATACAGGGCTGTATGCAAAACATCATTTGATTCTGTTTGAATTTGCGGCTGTTATCGTTTGCCAAACAAACAAATTTACCCTTGATAAAAAAAACCGTTGCTGGTAAACTACCCCTTTCCCTCAACCGATTTTCACCAAGAACAATAGGTCGCGAGTACTCTACAAATCAGGGCTGTATGCTAATCATTATTTGATTCTGTTTGAATTTCCGACTGTTATCGTTTGCCATAGGAAAAAAATCTACAGACCTACAGACACACACACAGACACTTTTCAAAAATATCGGTATGGAGAACCATACATGACTTCCATATTCTAAGATTTATATTTAAAATCATTTTCAGCCAAACAGCCAGGCTGTGTCTTACCTGCCTTTTTATTGCTGTATTAAATGAAAAATATTATATTACATTAAAATGAAAAAATTATAATTTTATTGCCTGGCAACAAAATTATTTTATTTTTAACAATTACCATTGTTTCAAAAAGTTTAAATAAATTTTCAAGTACTTTACTCTTGTTAAAACGTAAAAGGTTGCAGGTAAACTACCCCTTCCCCTTAACCGATCTTCACCAAAATCGACAGTCATTGAGACCTCTACAATTCAGGGACGTATGCAAAACATTATTTGATTCTGTTTCAATGTGCGGCTGTTATCGTTTGCCATAGAAAATACGCTTGATAAAAAAACGTTGCAGGTAAACTACCCCTACTCCTTAACCGATCTTCACCAAAAACAATAGGTCTTGAGTACTCTACAAATCAGGGCTGTATGCAAAACATTATTTGATTCTGTTTGAATTTGCGGCTGTTATCGTTTGCCATAGAAAATACCCTTGTTAAAAAAACGTTGCAGGTAAACTACCCCTTTCCCTCAACCGATCTTCACGAAAAACAATAGGTCTTGAGAACTCTAAAATTTAGGGCTGTATGCAAATAATCTTTTGATTCTGTTTGAATTTGCGGCTGTTATCGTTTGCCATAGGAAATACCCTTGTTAAAACATAAAACGTTACTGGTAAACTACCCCTTTCCCTTAACCGATCTTCACCGAAAACAATAGGTCTTGAGTACTCTACAAATCAGGGCTGTATGCAAAACATTATTTGATTCTGTTTGAATTTGCGGCTATTATCGTTTGCCATAGAAAATACCCTTGTTAAAAAAACGTTGCAGGTAAACTACCCCTTTCCCTCAACCGAACTTCACCAAAAACAATAGGTCTTGAGAACTCTACAATTTAGGGCTGTATGCAAATAATCTTTTGATTCTGTTTGAATTTGCGGCTGTTATCGTTTGCCATAGGAAATACCCTTGTTAAAACATAAAACGTTACCGGTAAACTACCCCTTTCCCTTAACCGATCTTCACCAAAATCAGCAGATCTTGAGAACTCTACAATTCAGGGCTGTATGCGAAACATTATTTGATTCTGTTTGAATTTGCGGATGTTATCGTTTGCCAAACAAACAAAATTACCCTTGCTAAAAAAAAACCGTTGCAGGTAAACTACCCCTTTCCCTCAACCGATCTTCACCAAAAACAACAGGTCTTGAGAACTCTACAGTTTAGGGCTGTATGCAAATAATCTTTTGATTCTGTTTGAATTTGCGGCTGTTATCGTTTTCCATAGGAAATACACTTGTTAAAACATAAAACGTTACAGGTAAACTACCCCATTCCCTTAACCGATCTTCACCAAAAACAATAGGTCTTGAGTACTCTACAAATCAGGCCTGTATGCAAAACATTATTTGATTCTGATTGAATTTGCGGCTGTTATCGTTTGCCATATAAAATACCCTTGTTAAAAAAACGTTGCCGGTAAACTACCCCTTTCCTTCAACCGAACTTCACCAAAAACAATAGGTCTTGAGAACTCTACAATTTAGGGCTGTATGCAAATAATCTTTTGATTCTGTTTGAATTTGCGGCTGTTATCGTTTGCCATAGGAAATACCCTTGTTAAAACATAAAACGTTACAGGTAAACTACCCCTTTCCCTTAACCGATCTTTACCAAAAACAATAAGTCTTGAGAACCCTACAATTCAGGGCTGTATGCGAAACATTATTTGATTTTGTTTGAATTTGCGGCTGTTATCGTTTGCCAAAAAAAAAATTCCCTTCATAAAAAAAACCGTTGCTGGTAAACTACCCCTTTCCCTCAACCGATCTTCACCAAAAACAATAGGTCGCGAGTACTCTACAAATCAGGGCAGTATGCAAAAAATTATTTGATTCAGTTTGAATTTGCGGCAGTTATCGTTTGCCATAGAAAAAAAATCTACAGACACACAGACAGACAGACAGACACACACACACAGACGCTTTTCGGAAAACGACTTTTTTTCATGTTTTGAGTGTAGTAGAATCAGAATCTGCAATAATCTCGAACACGATTTTTTTTGCCATCACCATACTTCCATTCCTTAAGGAATATGGAAGAACAATTACCCTTGATAAAAAACTGTTGCAGGTAAACTACCCCTTTCCCTTAACCGAGCTTCAGCAAAAACGACAGGTCTTGAGAACTCTACAATTCAGGGCTGTATGCAAAATATAATATGATTTTGTTTGAATTTGCGGCTGTTATCGTTTGCCATACAAAATACCCTTGATAAAACAAAAAACGTGGCAGGTAAACTACCCCTTTCCCTTAAACGATCTTCACCAAAAACAATAGGTCATTAGTACTCAAGAAATGAGAGCTGTATGCAAAAACGTATTTGATTCTGTTTGAATTTGCGGCTCTTATCATTTGCCATAGAAAATACCCTTTTAAAACATAAAACGTTGCAGGTAAACTACCCCTTTCCCTTAACTGATCTTTACCAAAATCAACAGATCGTGAGAACTCTAAAACACAGGGCTGTATGCAAAACATCATTTGATTCTGTTTGAATTTGCGGCTGTTATCGTTTGCCAAACAAACAAATTTACCCTTGCTAAAAAAAACCGTTGCAGGTAAACTACCCCTTTCCCTCAACCGATCTTCATCAAGAACAATAGGTCGCGAGTACTCTACAAATCAGGGCTGTATGCAAAACATTATTTGATTCTGTTTGAATTTCCGACTGTTATCGTTTGCCATAGGAAACAAATCTACAGACCTACAGACACACACACAGACACTTTTCAAAAATATCGGTATGGAGAACCATACATGACTTCCATATTCTAAGATTTATATTTAAAATCATTTTCAGCCAAACAGCCAGGCTGTGTCTTACCTGCCTTTTTATTGCTGTATTAAATGAAAAATATTATATTACATTAAAATGAAAAAATTAAAATTTTATTGCCTGGCAACAAAATTATTTTATTTTTAACAATTACCATTGTTTCAAAAAGTTTAAATAAATTTTCAAGTACTTTACTCTTGTTAAAACGTAAAAGGTTGCAGGTAAACTACCCCTTCCCCTTAACCGATCTTCACCAAAATCGAAAGTCATTGAGACCTCTACAATCCAGGGGTGTATGCAAAAAATTATTTGATTCTGTTTGAATTTGCGGCTGTTATCGTTTGCCATAGAAAATACGCTTGATAAAAAAACGTTGCAGGTAAACTACCCCTTTCCCTTAACCGATCTTCACCAAAATCAGCAGATCTTGAGAACTCTGCAATTCAGGGATGTATGCAAAATATTATATGATTTTGTTTGAATTTGCGGCTGTTATCGTTTGCCATACAAAATACCCTTGATAAAACAAAAAACGTGGCAGGTAAACTACCCCTTTCCCTTAAACGATCTTCACCAAAAAAATAGGTCATTAGTACTCAAGAAATCAGAGCTGTATGCAAAAATGTATTTGATTCTGTTTGAATTTCCGACTGTTATCGTTTGCCATAGGAAAAAAATCTACAGACCTACAGACACACACAGACACTTTTCAAAAATATCGGTATGGAGAACCATACATGACTTCCATATTCTAAGATTTATATTTAAAATCATTTTCAGCCAAACAGCCAGGCTGTGTCTTACCTGCCTTTTTATTGCTGTATTAAATGAAAAATATTATATTACATTAAAATGAAAAAATTATAATTTTATTGCCTGGCAACAAAATTATTTTATTTTTAACAATTACCATTGTTTCAAAAAGTTTAAATAAATTTTCAAGTACTTTACTCTTGTTAAAACGTAAAAGGTTGCAGGTAAACTACCCCTTCCCCTTAACCGATCTTCACCAAAATCGAACGTCATTGAGACCTCTACAATTCAGGGACGTATGCAAAACATTAGTTGATTCTGTTTCAATGTGCGGCTGTTATCGTTTGCCATAGAAAATACGCTTGATAAAAAAACGTTGCAGGTAAACTACCCCTACTCCTTAACCGATCTTCACCAAAAACAATAGGTCTTGAGTACTCTACAAATCAGGGCTGTATGCAAAACATTATTTAATTCTGTTTGAATTTGCGGCTGTTATCGTTTGCCATAGAAAATACCCTTGTTAAAAAAACGTTGCAGGTAAACTACCCCTTTCCCTCAACCGATCTTCACGAAAAACAACAGGTCTTGAGAACTCTACAATTTAGGGCTGTATGCAAATAATCTTTTGATTCTGTTTGAATTTGCGGCTGTTATCGTTTGCCATAGGAAATACCCTTGTTAAAACATAAAACGTTACAGGTAAACTACCCCTTTCCCTTAACCGATCTTCACCAAAAACAACAGGTCTTGAGTACTCTTCAAATCAGGCCTGTATGCAAAACATTATTTCATTCTGTTTGAATTTGCGGCTGTTATCGTTTGCCATAGAAAATACCCTTGTTAAAAAAACGTTGCAGGTAAACTACCCCTTTCCCTCAACCGAACTTCACCAAAAACAATAGGTCTTGAGAACTCTACAATTTAGGGCTGTATGCAAATAATCTTTTGATTCTGTTTGAATTTGCGGCTGTTATCGTTTGCCATAAGAAATACCCTTGTTAAAACATAAAACGTTACAGGTAAACTACCCCTTTCCCTTAACCGATGTTTACCAAAAACAATAAGTCTTGAGAACTCTACAATTCAGGGCAGTATGCGAAACATTATTTGATTCTGTTTGAATTTGCGGCTGTTATCGTTTGCCAAAAAAAAAATTTCCCTTGATAAAAAAAACCGTTGCAGGTAAACTACCCCTTTCCCTCAACCGATCTTCACCAAAAACAACAGGTCTTGAGAACTCTACAGTTTAGGGCTGTATGCAAATAATCTTTTGATTCTGTTTGAATTTGCGGCTGTTATCGTTTTCCATAGGAAATACACTTGTTAAAACATAAAACGTTACAGGTAAACTACCCCATTCCCTTAACCGATCTTCACCAAAAACAATAGGTCTTGAGTACTCTACAAATCAGGCCTGTATGCAAAACATTATTTGATTCTGATTGAATTTGCGGCTGTTATCGTTTGCCATATAAAATACCCTTGTTAAAAAAACGTTGCCGGTAAACTACCCCTTTCCTTCAACCGAACTTCACCAAAAACAATAGGTCTTGAGAACTCTACAATTTAGGGCTGTATGCAAATAATCTTTTGATTCTGTTTGAATTTGCGGCTGTTATCGTTTGCCATAGGAAATACCCTTGTTAAAACATAAAACGTTACAGGTAAACTACCCCTTTCCCTTAACCGATCTTTACCAAAAACAATAAGTCTTGAGAACCCTACAATTCAGGGCTGTATGCGAAACATTATTTGATTTTGTTTGAATTTGCGGCTGTTATCGTTTGCCAAAAAAAAAATTCCCTTCATAAAAAAAACCGTTGCTGGTAAACTACCCCTTTCCCTCAACCGATCTTCACCAAAAACAATAGGTCGCGAGTACTCTACAAATCAGGGCAGTATGCAAAAAATTATTTGATTCAGTTTGAATTTGCGGCAGTTATCGTTTGCCATAGAAAAAAAATCTACAGACACACAGACAGACAGACAGACACACACACACAGACGCTTTTCGGAAAACGACTTTTTTTCATGTTTTGAGTGTAGTAGAATCAGAATCTGCAATAATCTCGAACACGATTTTTTTTGCCATCACCATACTTCCATTCCTTAAGGAATATGGAAGAACAATTACCCTTGATAAAAAACTGTTGCAGGTAAACTACCCCTTTCCCTTAACCGAGCTTCAGCAAAAACGACAGGTCTTGAGAACTCTACAATTCAGGGCTGTATGCAAAATATAATATGATTTTGTTTGAATTTGCGGCTGTTATCGTTTGCCATACAAAATACCCTTGATAAAACAAAAAACGTGGCAGGTAAACTACCCCTTTCCCTTAAACGATCTTCACCAAAAACAATAGGTCATTAGTACTCAAGAAATGAGAGCTGTATGCAAAAACGTATTTGATTCTGTTTGAATTTGCGGCTCTTATCATTTGCCATAGAAAATACCCTTTTAAAACATAAAACGTTGCAGGTAAACTACCCCTTTCCCTTAACTGATCTTTACCAAAATCAACAGATCGTGAGAACTCTAAAACACAGGGCTGTATGCAAAACATCATTTGATTCTGTTTGAATTTGCGGCTGTTATCGTTTGCCAAACAAACAAATTTACCCTTGCTAAAAAAAACCGTTGCAGGTAAACTACCCCTTTCCCTCAACCGATCTTCATCAAGAACAATAGGTCGCGAGTACTCTACAAATCAGGGCTGTATGCAAAACATTATTTGATTCTGTTTGAATTTCCGACTGTTATCGTTTGCCATAGGAAAAAAATCTACAGACCTACAGACACACACAGACACTTTTCAAAAATATCGGTATGGAGAACCATACATGACTTCCATATTCTAAGATTTATATTTAAAATCATTTTCAGCCAAACAGCCAGGCTGTGTCTTACCTGCCTTTTTATTGCTGTATTAAATGAAAAATATTATATTACATTAAAATGAAAAAATTATAATTTTATTGCCTGGCAACAAAATTATTTTATTTTTAACAATTACCATTGTTTCAAAAAGTTTAAATAAATTTTCAAGTACTTTACTCTTGTTAAAACGTAAAAGGTTGCAGGTAAACTACCCCTTCCCCTTAACCGATCTTCACCAAAATCGAACGTCATTGAGACCTCTACAATTCAGGGACGTATGCAAAACATTAGTTGATTCTGTTTCAATGTGCGGCTGTTATCGTTTGCCATAGAAAATACGCTTGATAAAAAAACGTTGCAGGTAAACTACCCCTACTCCTTAACCGATCTTCACCAAAAACAATAGGTCTTGAGTACTCTACAAATCAGGGCTGTATGCAAAACATTATTTAATTCTGTTTGAATTTGCGGCTGTTATCGTTTGCCATAGAAAATACCCTTGTTAAAAAAACGTTGCAGGTAAACTACCCCTTTCCCTCAACCGATCTTCACGAAAAACAACAGGTCTTGAGAACTCTACAATTTAGGGCTGTATGCAAATAATCTTTTGATTCTGTTTGAATTTGCGGCTGTTATCGTTTGCCATAGGAAATACCCTTGTTAAAACATAAAACGTTACAGGTAAACTACCCCTTTCCCTTAACCGATCTTCACCAAAAACAACAGGTCTTGAGTACTCTTCAAATCAGGCCTGTATGCAAAACATTATTTCATTCTGTTTGAATTTGCGGCTGTTATCGTTTGCCATAGAAAATACCCTTGTTAAAAAAACGTTGCAGGTAAACTACCCCTTTCCCTCAACCGAACTTCACCAAAAACAATAGGTCTTGAGAACTCTACAATTTAGGGCTGTATGCAAATAATCTTTTGATTCTGTTTGAATTTGCGGCTGTTATCGTTTGCCATAAGAAATACCCTTGTTAAAACATAAAACGTTACAGGTAAACTACCCCTTTCCCTTAACCGATGTTTACCAAAAACAATAAGTCTTGAGAACTCTACAATTCAGGGCAGTATGCGAAACATTATTTGATTCTGTTTGAATTTGCGGCTGTTATCGTTTGCCAAAAAAAAAATTTCCCTTGATAAAAAAAACCGTTGCAGGTAAACTACCCCTTTCCCTCAACCGATCTTCACCAAAAACAACAGGTCGCGAGTACTCTACAAATCACGGCGGTATGCAAAAAATTATTTGATTCAGTTTGAATTTGCGGCAGTTATCGTTTGCCATAGAAAAAAAATCTACAGACACACAGACAGACACACACACAGACACTTTTCGGAAAACGACTTTTTTTCATGTTTTGAGTGTAGTAGAATCAGAATCTGCAATAATCTCGAACACGATTTTTTTTGCCATCACCATACTTCCATTCCTTAAGGAACATGGAAGTAAAATTACCCTTGATAAAAAACCGTTGCAGGTAAACTACCCCTTTCCCTTAACCGAGCTTCAGCAAAAACGACAGGTCTTGAGAACTCTGCAATTCAGGGATGTATGCAAAATATTATATGATTTTGTTTGAATTTGCGGCTGTTATCGTTTGCCATACAAAATACCCTTGATAAAACAAAAAACGTGGCAGGTAAACTACCCCTTTCCCTTAAACGATCTTCACCAAAAACAATAGGTCATTAGTACTCAAGAAATGAGAGCTGTATGCAAAAATGTATTTGATTCTGTTTGAATTTGCGGCTCTTATCATTTGCCATAGAAAATACCCTTTTAAAACATAAAACGTTGCCGGTAAACTACCCCTTTCCCTTAACTGATCTTTACCAAAATCAACAGATCGTGAGAACTCTAAAATGCAGGGCTGTATGCAAAACATCATTTGATTCTGTTTGAATTTGCGGCTGTTATCGTTTGCCAAACAAACAAATTTACCCTTGCTAAAAAAAAACCGTTGCAGGTAAACTACCCCTTTCCCTCAACCGATCTTCACCAAGAACAATAGGTCGCGAGTACTCTACAAATCAGGGCTGTATGCAAAACATTATTTGATTCTGTTTGAATTTCCGACTGTTATCGTTTGCCATAGGAAAAAAATCTACAGACCTACAGACACACACACAGACACTTTTCAAAAATATCGGTATGGAGAACCATACATGACTTCCATATTCTAAGATTTATATTTAAAATCATTTTCAGCCAAACAGCCAGGCTGTGTCTTACCTGCCTTTTTATTGCTGTATTAAATGAAAAATATTATATTACATTAAAATGAAAAAATTAAAATTTTATTGCCTGGCAAACAAAATTATTTTATTTTTAACAATTACCATTGTTTCAAAAAGTTTAAATAAATTTTCAAGTACTTTACTCTTGTTAAAACGTAAAAGGTTGCAGGTAAACTACCCCTTCCCCTTAACCGATCTTCACCAAAATCGAAAGTCATTGAGACCTCTACAATTCAGGGGTGTATGCAAAACATTATTTGATTCTGTTTGAATTTGCGGCTGTTATCGTTTGCCATAGAAAATACGCTTGATAAAAAAACGTTGCAGGTAAACTACCCCTTTCCCTTAACCGATCTTCACCAAAATCAGCAGATCTTGAGAACTCTACAACTCAGGGCTGTATGCGAAACATTATTTGATTCTGTTTGAATTTGCGGCTGTTTTCGTTTGCCAAACAAACAAAATTACCCTTGCTAAAAAAAAACCGTTGCAGGTAAACTACCCCTTTCCCTCAACCGATCTTCACGAAAAACAACAGGTCTTGAGAACTCTACAATTTAGGGCTGTATGCAAATAATCTTTTGATTCTGTTTGAATTTGCGGCTGTTATCGTATGCCATAGGAAATACCCTTGTTAAAACATAAAACGTTACAGGTAAACTACCCCTTTCCCTTAACCGATCTTCACCACAAACAACAGGTCTTGAGTACTCTACAAATCAGGCCAGTATGCAAAACATTATTTGATTCTGTTTGAATTTGCGGCTGTTATCGTTTGCCATAGAAAATACCCTTGTTAAAAAAACGTTGCAGGTAAACTACCCCTTTCCCTCAACCGAACTTCACCAAAAACAATAGGTCTTGAGAACTCTACAATTTAGGGCTGTATGCAAATAATCTTTTGATTCTGTTTGAATTTGCGGCTGTTATCGTTTGCCATAAGAAATACCCTTGTTAAAACATAAAACGTTACAGGTAAACTACCCCTTTCCCTTAACCGATCTTTACCAAAAACAATAAGTCTTGAGAACTCTACAATTCAGGGCAGTATGCGAAACATTATTTGATTCTGTTTGAATTTGCGGCTGTTATCGTTTGCCAAAAAAAAATTTCCCTTGATAAAAAAAAGCGTTGCAGGTAAACTACCCCTTTCCCTCAACCGATCTTCACCAAAAACAATAGGTCGCGAGTACCCTACAAATCACGGCTGTATGCAAAAAATTATTTGATTCAGTTTGAATTTGCGGCAGTTATCGTTTGCCATAAAAAAAAATCTACACACACACAGACAGACACACACACAGACACTTTTCGGAAAACGACTTTTTTTCATGTTTTGAGTGTAGTAGAATCAGAATCTGCAATAATCTCGAACACGATTTTTTTTGCCATCACCATACTTCCATTCCTTAAGGAACATGGAAGTAAAATTACCCTTGATAAAAAACCGTTGCAGGTAAACTACCCCTTTCCCTTAACCGAGCTTCAGCAAAAACGACAGGTCTTGAGAACTCTACAATTCAGGGATGTATGCAAAAATGTATTCGCTAAAAATGTTATCGTTTGCCATAGAAAATACCCTTGTTAAAAAAACGTTGCAGGTAAACTACCCCTACTCCTTAACCGATCTTCACCAAGAACAACAGGTCTTGAGTACTCTAAAAATCAGGGCCTTATGCAAAACATTATTTGATTCTGTTTGAATTTGCGGCTGTTATCGTTTGCCATAGAAAATACCCTTGTTAAAAAAACGTTGCAGGTAAACTACCCCTTTCCCTCAACCGATCTTCACGAAAAACAATAGGTCTTGAGAACTCTACAATTTAGGGCTGTATGCAAATAATCTTTTGATTCTGTTTGAATTTGCGGCTGTTATCGTTTGCCATAGGAAATACCCTTGTTAAAACATAAAACGTTACAGGTAAACTACCCCTTTCCCTTAACCGATCTTCACCAAAAACAACAGGTCTTGAGAACTCTACAATTCAGGGCTGTATGCGAAACATTATTTGATTCTGTTTGAATTTGCGGCTCTTATCATTTGCCATAAAAAATACCCTTTTAAAACATAAAACGTTGCAGGTAAACTACCCCTTTCCCTTAACTGATCTTTACCAAAATCAACAGATCGTGAGAACTCTAAAATACAGGGCTGTATGCAAAACATCATTTGATTCTGTTTGAATTTGCGGCTGTTATCGTTTGCCAAACAAACAAATTTACCCTTGCTAAAAAAAAACCGTTGCAGGTAAACTACCCCTTTCCCTCAACCGATCTTCACGAAAAACAATAGGTCTTGAGAACTCTACAATTTAGGGCTGTATGCAAATAATCTTTTGATTCTGTTTGAATTTGCGGCTGTTATCGTTTGCCATAAGAAATACCCTTGTTAAAACATAAAACGTTACAGGTAAACTTCCCCTTTCCCTTAACCGATGTTTACCAAAAACAATAATTCTTGAGAACTCTACAATTCAGGGCAGTATGCGAAACATTATTTGATTCTGTTTGAATTTGCGGCTGTTATCGTTTGCCAAAAAAAAATTTCCCTTGATAAAAAAAACCGTTGCAGGTAAACTACCCCTTTCCCTCAACCGATCTTCACCAAAAACAACAGGTCGCGAGTCCTCTACAAATCACGGCTGTATGCAAAAAATTATTTGATTCAGTTTGAATTTGCGGCAGTTATCGTTTGCCATAGAAAAAAAATCTACAGACACACAGACAGACAGACAGACACACACACACAGACGCTTTTCGGAAAACGACTTTTTCTCATGTTTTGAGTGTAGTAGAATCAGAATCTGCAATAATCTCGAACACGATTTTTTTTGCCATCACCATACTTCCATTCCTTAAGGAACATGGAAGTAAAATTACCCTTGATAAAAAACCGTTGCAGGTAAACTACCCCTTTCCCTTAACCGAGCTTCAGCAAAAACGACAGGTCTTGAGAACTCTACAATTCAGGGATGTATGCGAAATATTATATGATTTTGTTTGAATTTGCGGCTGTTATCGTTTGCCATACAAAATACCCTTGATAAAACAAAAAACGTGGCAGGTAAACTACCCCTTTCCCTTAAACGATCTTCACCAAAAAAATAGGTCATTAGTACTCAAGAAATCAGAGCTGTATGCAAAAATGTATTTGATTCTGTTTGAATTTGCGGCTCTTATCTTTTGCCATAGAAAATACCCTTTTAAAACATAAAACGTTGCAGGTAAACTACCCCTTTCCCTTAACTGATCTTTACCAAAATCAACAGATCGTGAGAACTCTAAAACACAGGGCTGTATGCAAAACATCATTTGATTCTGTTTGAATTTGCGGCTGTTATCGTTTGCCAAACAAACAAATTTACCCTTGATAAAAAAAAACCGTTGCAGGTAAACTACCCCTTTCCCTCAACCGATCTTCACCAAGAACAATAGGTCGCGAGTACTCTACAAATCAGGGCTGTATGCTAAACATTATTTGATTCTGTTTGAATTTCCGACTGTTATCGTTTGCCATAGGAAAAAAATCTACAGACCTACAGACACACACAGACACTTTTCAAAAATATCGGTATGGAGAACCATACATGACTTCCATATTCTAAGATTTATATTTAAAATCATTTTCAGCCAAACAGCCAGGCTGTGTCTTACCTGCCTTTTTATTGCTGTATTAAATGAAAAATATTATATTACATTAAAATGAAAAAATTATAATTTTATTGCCTGGCAACAAAATTATTTTATTTTTAACAATTACCATTGTTTCAAAAAGTTTAAATAAATTTTCAAGTACTTTACTCTTGTTAAAACGTAAAAGGTTGCAGGTAAACTACCCCTTCCCCTTAACCGATCTTCACCAAAATCGACAGTCATTGAGACCTCTACAATTCAGGGACGTATGCAAAACATTATTTGATTCTGTTTCAATGTGCGGCTGTTATCGTTTGCCATAGAAAATACGCTTGACAAACACATGGCAGGTAAACTACCCCTACTCCTTAACCGATCTTCACCAAAAACAATAGGTCTTGAGTACTCTACAAATCCGGGCTGTATGCAAAACATTATTTGATTCTGTTTGAATTTGCGGCTGTTATCGTTTGCCATAGAAAATACCCTTGTTAAAAAAACGTTGCAGGTAAACTACCCCTTTCCCTCAACCGATCTTCACGAAAAACAA
Source organism: Magicicada septendecula (assembly GCA_034769895.1). Classification (NCBI taxonomy): domain Eukaryota; kingdom Metazoa; phylum Arthropoda; class Insecta; order Hemiptera; family Cicadidae; genus Magicicada; species Magicicada septendecula. The sequence goes on along the minus strand of CM068368.1, from coordinate 235,182,857 downwards.
TAGGTCTTGAGAACTCTACAATTTAGGGCTGTATGCAAATAATGTTTTGATTCTGTTTGAATTTGCGGCTGTTATCGTTTTCCATAGGAAATACCCTTGTTAAAACATAAAACGTTACAGGTAAACTACCCCTTTCCCTTAACCGATCTTCACCAAAAACAATAGGTCTTGAGTACTCTACAAATCAGGGCTGTATGCAAAACATTATTTGATTATGTTTGAATTTGCGGCTATTATCGTTTGCCATAGAAAATACCCTTGTTAAAAAAACGTTGCAGGTAAACTACCCCTTTCCCTCAACCGAACTTCACCAAAAACAATAGGTCTTGAGAACTCTACAATTTAGGGCTGTATGCAAATAATCTTTTGATTCTGTTTGAATTTGCGGCTGTTATCGTTTGCCATAGGAAATACCCTTGTTAAAACATAAAACGTTACAGGTAAAATACCCCTTTCCCTTAACCGATCTTCACCACAATCAGCAGATCTTGAGAACTCTACAATTCAGGGCTGTATGCGAAACATTATTTGATTCTGTTTGAATTTGCGGCTGTTATCGTTTGCCATAGAAAATACCCTTGTTAAAAAAACGTTGCAGGTAAACTACCCCTTTCCCTCAACCGATCTTCACGAAAAACAATAGGTCTTGAGAACTCTACAATTTAGGGCTGTATGCAAATAATCTTTTGATTCTGTTTGAATTTGCGGCTGTTATCGTTTGCCATAGGAAATACCCTTGTTAAAACATAAAACGTTACAGGTAAACTACCCCTTTCCCTTAACCGATCTTCACCAAAAACAACAGGTCTTGAGTACTCAACAAATCAGGCCTGTATGCAAAACATTATTTGATTCTGTTTGAATTTGCGGCTGTTATCGTTTGCCATAGAAAATACCCTTGTTAAAAAAACGTTGCAGGTAAACTACCCCTTTCCCTCAACCGAACTTCACCAAAAACAATAGGTCTTGAGAACTCTACAATTTAGGGCTGTATGCAAATAATCTTTTGATTCTGTTTGAATTTGCGGCTGTTATCGTTTGCCATAAGAAATACCCTTGTTAAAACATAAAACGTTACAGGTAAACTTCCCCTTTCCCTTAACCGATGTTTACCAAAAACAATAAGTCTTGAGAACTCTACAATTCAGGGCAGTATGCGAAACATTATTTGATTCTGTTTGAATTTGCGGCTGTTATCGTTTGCCAAAAAAAAAATTTCCCTTGTTAAAAAAAACCGTTGCCGGTAAACTACCCCTTTCCCTCAACCGATCTTCACCAAAGACAATAGGTCGCGAGTACTCTACAAATCACGGCTGTATGCAAAAAATTATTTGATTCAGTTTGAATTTGCGGCAGTTATCGTTTGCCATAGAAAAAAAATCTACAGACACACAGACAGACAGACAGACACACACACACAGACGCTTTTCGGAAAACGACTTTTTTTCATGTTTTGAGTGTAGTAGAATCAGAATCTGCAATAATCTCGAACACGATTTTTTTTGCCATCACCATACTTCCATTCCTTAAGGAACATGGAAGTAAAATTACCCTTGATAAAAAACCGTTGCAGGTAAACTACCCCTTTCCCTTAACCGAGCTTCAGCAAAAACGACAGGTCTTGAGAACTCTACAATTCAGGGATGTATGCAAAATATTATATGATTTTGTTTGAATTTGCGGCCGTTATCGTTTGCCATACAAAATACCCTTGATAAAACAAAAAACGTGGCAGGTAAACTACCCCTTTCCCTTAAACGATCTTCACCAAAAAAATAGGTCATTAGTACTCAAGAAATCAGAGCTGTATGCAAAAATGTATTTGATTCTGTTTGAATTTGCGGCTCTTAACGTTTGCCATAGAAAATACCCTTTTAAAACATAAAACGTTGCAGGTAAACTACCCCTTTCCCTTAACTGATCTTTACCAAAATCAACAGATCGTGAGAACTCTAAAATACAGGGCTGTATGCAAAACATCATTTGATTCTGTTTGAATTTGCGGCTGTTATCGTTTGCCAAACAAACAAATTTACCCTTGATAAAAAAAAACCGTTGCAGGTAAACTACCCCTTTCCCTCAACCGATCTTCACCAAGAACAATAGGTCGCGAGTACTCTACAAATCAGGGCTGTATGCTAAACATTATTTGATTCTGTTTGAATTTCCGACTGTTATCATTTGCCATAAGAAAAAAATCTACAGACCTACAGACACACACAGACACTTTTCAAAAATATCGGTATGGAGAACCATACATTACTTCCATATTCTAAGATTTATATTTAAAATCATTTTCAGCCAAACAGCCAGGCTGTGTCTTACCTGCCTTTTTATTGCTGTATTAAATGAAAAATATTATATTACATTAAAATGAAAAAATTATAATTTTATTGCCTGGCAACAAAATTATTTTATTTTTAACAATTACCATTGTTTCAAAAAGTTTAAATAAATTTTCAAGTACTTTACTCTTGTTAAAACGTAAAAGGTAGCAGGTAAACTACCCCTTCCCCTTAACCGATCTTCACCAAAATCGACAGTCATTGAGACCTCTACAATTCAGGGACGTATGCAAAACATTATTTGATTCTGTTTCAATGTGCGGCTGTTATCGTTTGCCATAGAAAATACGCTTGACAAAAACATGGCAGGTAAACTACCCCTACTCCTTAACCGATCTTCACCAAAAACAACAGGTCTTGAGTACTCTACAAATCAGGGCTGTATGCAAAACATTATTTGATTCTGTTTGAATTTGCGGCTGTTATCGTTTGCCATAGAAAATACCCTTGTTAAAAAAACGTTGCAGGTAAACTACCCCTTTCCCTCAACCGATCTTCACGAAAAACAATAGGTCTTGAGAACTCTACAATTTAGGGCTGTATGCAAATAATCTTTTGATTCTGTTTGAATTTGCGGCTGTTATCGTTTTCCATAGGAAATACCCTTGTTAAAACATAAAACGTTACAGGTAAACTACCCCTTTCCCTTAACCGATCTTCACCAAAAACAATAGGTCTTGAGTACTCTACAAATCAGGGCTGTATGCAAAACATTATTTGATTCTGTTTGAATTTGCGGCTATTATCGTTTGCCATAGAAAATACCCTTGTTAAAAAAACGTTGCAGGTAAACTACCCCTTTCCCTCAACCGAACTTCACCAAAAACAATAGGTCTTGAGAACTCTACAATTTAGTGCTGTATGCAAATAATCTTTTGATTCTGTTTGAATTTGCGGCTGTTATCGTTTGCCATAGGAAATACCCTTGTTAAAACATAAAACGTTACAGGTAAAATACCCCTTTCCCTTAACCGATCTTCACCAAAATCAGCAGATCTTGAGAACTCTACAATTCAGGGCTGTATGCGAAACATTATTTGATTCTGTTTGAATTTGCGGCTGTTATCGTTTGCCAAAAAAAAAATTCCCTTGATAAAAAAAACCGTTGCTGGTAAACTACCCCTTTCCCTCAACCGATCTTCACCAAAAACAATAGGTCGCGAGTACTCTACAAATCAGGGTAGTATGCAAAAAATTATTTGATTCAGTTTGAATTTGCGGCAGTTATCGTTTGCCATAGAAAAAAAATCTACAGACACACAGACAGACAGACACACACACACAGACGCTTTTCGGAAAACGACTTTTTTTCATGTTTTGAGTGTAGTAGAATCAGAATCTGAGTGTAGTAGTACTCAAGAAATGAGAGCTGTATGCAAAAATGTATTTGATTCTGTTTGAATTTGCGGTTCTTATCATTTGCCATAGAAAATACCCTTTTAAAACATAAAACGTTGTAGGTAAACTACCCCTTTCCCTTAACTGATCTTTACCAAAATCAACAGATCGTGAGAACTCTAAAATACAGGGCTGTATGCAAAACATCATTTGATTCTGTTTGAATTTGCGGCTGTTATCGTTTGCCAAACAAACAAATTTACCCTTGATAAAAAAAACCGTTGCAGGTAAACTACCCCTTTCCCTCAACCGATCTTCACCAAGAACAATAGGTCGCGAGTACTCTACAAATCAGGGCTGTATGCTAAACATTATTTGATTCTGTTTGAATTTCCGACTGTTATCGTTTGCCATAGGAAAAAAATCTACAGACCTACAGACACACACAGACACTTTTCAAAAATATCGGTATGGAGAACCATACATGACTTCCATATTCTAAGATTTATATTTAAAATCATTTTCAGCCAAACAGCCAGGCTGTGTCTTACCTGCCTTTTTATTGCTGTATTAAATGAAAAATATTATATTACATTAAAATGAAAAAATTGTAATTTTATTGCCTGGCAACAAAATTATTTTATTTTTAACAATTACCATTGTTTCAAAAAGTTTAAAACTTTATCAATCATTATTTGATTCTGTTTGAATTTGCGGCTGTTATCGTTTGCCATAGAAAATACCCTTGTTAAAAAAACGTTGCAGGTAAACTACCCCTTTCCCTCAACCGAACTTCACCAAAAACAATAGGTCTTGAGAACTCTACAATTTAGGGCTGTATGCGAAACATTATTTGATTCTGTTTGAATTTGCGGCTGTTATCGTTTGCCAAAAAAAAAAATTCCCTTGATAAAAAAAACCGTTGCAGGTAAACTACCCCTTTCCCTCAACCGATCTTCACCAAAACCAACAGGTCGCGAGTACTCTACAAATCACGGCTGTATGCAAAAAATTATTTGATTCAGTTTGAATTTGCGGCAGTTATCGTTTGCCATAAAAAAAATATCGGTATGGAGAACCATACATGACTTCCATATTCTAAGATTTATTTTTAAAATCATTTTCAGCCAAAATGCCAGGCTGTGTCTTACCTGCCTTTTTATTGCTGTATTAAATGAAAAATATTATATTACATTAAAATGAAAAAATTAAAATTTTATTGCCTGGCAACAAAATTATTTTATTTTTAACAATTACCATTGTTTCAAAAAGTTTAAATAAATTTTCAAGTACTTTATTCTTGTTAAAACGTAAAAGGTTGCTGGTAAACTACCCCTTCCCCTTAACCGATCTTCACCAAAATCCAAAGTCATTGAGACCTCTACAATTCAGGGACGTATGCAAATAATCTTTTGATTCTGTTTGAATTTGCGACTGTTATCGTTTGCCATAAGAAATACCCTTGTTAAAACATAAAACGTTACAGGTAAACTACCCCTTTACCTTAACCGATCTTTACCAAAAACAATAAGTCTTGAGAACTCTACAATTCAGGGCTGTATGCGAAACATTATTTGATTCTGTTTGAATTTGCGGCTGTTATCGTTTGCCAAAAAAAAAAATTCCCTTGATAAAAAAAACCGTTGCAGGTAAACTACCCCTTTCCCTCAACCGATCTTCACCAAAACCAACAGGTCGCGAGTACTCTACAAATCACGGCTGTATGCAAAAAATTATTTGATTCAGTTTGAATTTGCGGCAGTTATCGTTTGCCATAAAAAAAATATCGGTATGGAGAACCATACATGACTTCCATATTCTAAGATTTATTTTTAAAATCATTTTCAGCCAAACAGCCAGGCTGTGTCTTACCTGCCTTTTTATTGCTGTATTAAATGAAAAATATTATATTACATTAAAATGAAAAAATTAAAATTTTATTGCCTGGCAACAAAATTATTTTATTTTTAACAATTACCATTGTTTCAAAAAGTTTAAATAAATTTTCAAGTACTTTATTCTTGTTAAAACGTAAAAGGTTGCTGGTAAACTACCCCTTCCCCTTAACCGATCTTCACCAAAATCCAAAGTCATTGAGACCTCTACAATTCAGGGACGTATGCAAAAAATTATTTGATTCTGTTTGAATTTGCGGCTGTTATCGTTTGCCATAGGTAATACCCTTGTTAAAACATAAAACGTTACAGGTAAACTACCCCTTTCCCTTAACCGATCTTCACCAAAATCAACAGATCTTGAGAACTCTACAATTCAGGGCTGCTTGCGAAACATTATTTGATTCTGTTTGAATTTGCGGCTGTTATCGTTTGCCAAACAAACAAAATTACCCTTGCTAAAAAAAAACCGTTGCAGGTAAACTACCCCTTTCCCTCAACCGATCTTCACCAAAACCAATAAGTCGCGAGTACTCTGCAAATCAGAGCGGCATGCAAAAAATTATTTGATTCTGTTTGAATTTGCGGCAGTTATCGTTTGCCAGAGAAAAAAAATCTACAGACTGACACACAGACAGACAGACAGACACACACACACACAGACACTTTTCGGAAAACGACTTTTTTTCATGTTTTGAGTGTAGTAGAATCAGAATCTGCAATAATCTCGAACACGATTTTTTTTGCCATCACCATACTTGCATTCCTTAAGGAATATGGAAGTAAAAAAAACCGTTGCAGGTAAACTACCCCTTTCCCTCAACCGATCTTCACCAAGAACAATAGGTCGCGAGTACTCTACAAGTCAGGGCTGTATGCAAAACATTATTTGATTCTGTTTGAATTTCCGACTGTTATCGTTTGCCATAGGAAAAAAATCTACAGACCTACAGACACACACACAGACACTTTTCAAAAATATCGGTATGGAGAACCATACATGACTTCCATATTCTAAGATTTATATTTAAAATCATTTTCAGCCAAACAGCCAGGCTGTGTCTTACCTGCCTTTTTATTGCTGTATTAAATGAAAAATATTATTTTACATTAAAATGAAAAAATTATAATTTTATTGCCTGGCTACAAAATTATTTTATTTTTAACAATTACCATTGTTTCAAAAGTTTATATAAATTTTCAAGTACTTTACTCTTGTTAAAACGAAAAAGGTTGCAGGTAAACTACCCCTTCCCCTTAACCGATCTTCACCGAAAACAACAGGTCTTGAGTACTCTACAAATCAGGCCTGTATGCAAAACATTATTTGATTCTGTTTGAATTTGCGGCTGTTATCGTTTGCCATAGAAAATACGCTTGTTAAAAAAACGTTGCAGGTAAACTACCCCTTTCCCTCAACCGAACTTCACCAAAAAGAATAGGTCTTGAGAACTCTACAATTTAGGGCTGTATGCAAATAATCTTTTGATTCTGTTTGAATTTGCGGCTGTTATCGTTTGCCATAAGAAATACCCTTGTTAAAACATAAAACGTTACAGGTAAACTACCCCTTCCCCTTAACCGATCTTTACCAAAAACAATTAGTCTTGAGAACTCTACAATTCAGGGCTGTATGCGAAACATTATTTGATTCTGTTTGAATTTGCGGCTGTTATCGTTTGCCAAAAAAAAAAATTCCCTTGATAAAAAAAACCGTTGCTGGTAAACTACCCCTTTCCCACACCGATCTTCACCAAAAACAATAGGTCGCGAGTACTCTACAAATCAGGGCTGTATGCAAAAAATTATTTGATTCAGTTTGAATTTGCGGCAGTTATCGTTTGCCATAGAAAAAAAATCTACAGACACACAGACAGACAGACAGACAGACAGACACACACACAGACACTTTTCGGAAAACGACTTTTTTTCATGTTTTGAGTGTAGTAGAATCAGAATCTGCAATAATCTCGAACACGATTTTTTTTGCCATCACCATACTTCCATTCCTTAAGGAATATGGAAGTAAAATTACCCTTGATAAAAAACCGTTGCAGGTAAACTACCCCTTCCCATTAACCGAGCTTCAGCAAAAACGACAGGTCTTGAGAACTCTGCAATTCAGGGCTGTATGCAAAATATTATATGATTTTGTTTGAATTTGCGGCTGTTATCGTTTGCCATACAAAATACCCTTGATAAAACAAAAAACGTGGCAGGTAAACTACCCCTTTCCCTTAAATGATCTTTACCAAAATCAACAGATCGTGAGAACTCTAAAATACAGGGCTGTATGCAAAACATCATTTGATTCTGTTTGAATTTGCGGCTGTTATCGTTTGCCAAACAAACAAATTTACCTTTGATAAAAAAAAACAGTTGCAGGTAAACTACCCCTTTCCCTCAACCGATCTTCACCAAGAACAATAGGTCGCGAGTACTCTACAAATCAGGGCTGTATGCTAAACATTATTTGATTCTGTTTGAATTTCCGACTGTTACCGTTTGCCATAGGAAAAAAAAATACAGACCTACAGACACACACAGACACTTTTCAAAAATATCGGTATGGAGAACCATACATGACTTCCATATTCTAAGATTTATATTTAAAATCATTTTCAGCCAAACAGCCAGGCTGTGTCTTTCCTGCCTTTTTATTGCTGTATTAAATGAAAAATATTATATTACATTAAAATGAAAAAATTATAATTTTATTGCCTGGCAACAAAATTATTTTATTTTTAACAATTACCATTGTTTCAAAAAGTTTAAATAAATTTTCAAGTACTTTACTCTTGTTAAAACGTAAAAGGTTGCAGGTAAACTACCCCTTCCCCTTAACAGATCTTCACCAAAATCGAAAGTCATTGAGACCTCTACAATTCAGGGACGTTTGCAAAAAATTATTTGATTCTGTTTGAATTTGCGGCTGTTATCGTTTGCCATAGAAAATACGCTTGATAAAAAAACGTTGCAGGTAAACTACCCCTTCGCCTTAACCGATCTTCACCAAAAACAACAGGTCTTGAGTACTCTACATACCAGGCCCGTAAGCAAAACATTATTTGACTCAGTTTGAATTTGCGGCTGTTATCGTTTGCCATAGAAAACACCCTTGTTAAAAAAACGTTGCAGGTAAACTACCCCTTTCCCCCAAAGGATCTTCACCAAAAACAACAGGTCTTGAGAACTCTACAATTTAGGGCTGTATGCAAATAATCTTTTGATTCTGTTTGAATTTGCGGCTGTTATCGTTTGCCATAGGAAATACCCTTGTTAAAACATAAAACGTTACAGGTAAACTACCCCTTTCCCTTAACCGATCTTCACCAAAAACAATAGGTCTTGAGTACTCTACAAATCAGGGCTGCATGCAAAACATTATTTGATTCTGTTTGAATTTGCGGCTGTTATCGTTTGCCATAGAAAATACCCTTTAAAAACATGAAACGTTGCAGGTAAACTACCCCTTTCCCTCAACCGATCTTCACCAAAAACAATAGGTCGCGAGTACTCTACAAATCACGGCAGTATGCAAAAAATTATTTGATTCAGTTTGAATTTGCGGCAGTTATCGTTTGCCATAGAAAAAAAATCTACAGACACACAGACAGACACACACACAGACACTTTTCGGAAAACGACTTTTTTTCATGTTTTGAGTGTAGTAGAATCAGAATCTGCAATAATCTCGAACACGATTTTTTTTGCCATCACCATACTTCCATTCCTTAAGGAATATGGAAGTAAAATTACCCTTGATAAAAAACCGTTGCAGGTAAACTACCCCTTTCCCTTAACCGAGCTTCAGCAAAAACGACAGGTCTTGAGAACTCTACAATTCAGGGATGTATACAAAATATTATATGATTTTGTTTGAATTTGCGGCTGTTATCGTTTGCCATACAAAATACCCTTAATAAAACAAAAAAGGTGGCAGGTAAACTACCCCTTCCCCTTAAACGATCTTCACCAAAAACAATAGGTCATTAGTACTCAAGAAATCAGAGCTGTATGCAAAAATGTATTTGATTCTGTTTGAATTTGCGGCTCTTATCGTTTGCCATAGAAAATACCCTTTTAAAACATAAAACGTTGCAGGTAAACTACCCCTTTCCCTTAAATGATCTTTACCAAAATCAACAGATCGTGAGAACTCTAAAATACAGGACTGTATGCAAAACATCATTTGATTCTGTTTGAATTTGCGGCTGTTATCGTTTGCCAAACAAACAAATTTACCCTTGATAAAAAAAACAGTTGCAGGTAAACTACACCTTACCATCAACCGATCTTCACCAAGAACAACAGGTCGCGAGTACTCTACAAATCAGGGCTGTATGCTAAACATTATTTGATTCTGTTTGAATTTTCGACTGTTATCTTTTACCATAGGAAAAAAAACTACAGACCTACAGACACACACACAGACACTTTTCAAAAATATCGGTATGGAGAACCATACATGACTTCCATATTCTAAGATTTATATTTAAAATCATTTTCAGCCAAACAGCCAGGCTGTGTCTTACCTGCCTTTTTATTGCTGTATTAAATGAAAAATATTATATTACATTAAAATGAAAAAATTATAATTTTATTGCCTGCCAACAAAATTATTTTATTTTTAACAATTACCATTGTTTCAAAAAGTTTAAATAAATTTTCAAGTACTTTACTCTTGTTAAAACGTAAAAGGTTGCAGGTAAACTACCCCTTCCCCTTAACCGAACTTCACCAAAATCGAAAGTCATTGAGACCTCTACAATTCAGGGACGTATGCAAAAAATTATTTGATTCTGTTTGAATTTGCGGCTGTTATCGTTTGCCATAGAAAATACGCTTGATAAAAAAACGTTGCAGGTAAACTACCCCTTCGCCTTAACCGCTGCACCAAAAACAATAGGTCTTGAGTACTCTACATATCAGGGCCGTAAGCAAAACATTATTTGACTCTGTTTGAATTTGCGGCTGTTATCGTTTGCCATAGAAAATACCCTTGTTAAAAAAACGTTGCAGGTAAACTACCCCTTTCCCTCAACCGATCTTCACCAAAAACAATAGGTCTTGAGAACTCTACAATATAGGGCTGTATGCAAATAATCTTTTGATTCTGTTTGAATTTGCGGCTGTTATCGTTTGCCATAGGAAATACCCTTGTTAAAACATAAAACGTTACAGGTAAACTACCCCTTTCCCTTAACCGATCTTCACCAAAAACAATAGGTCTTGAGTACTCTACAAATCAGGACTGTATGCAAAACATTATTTGATTCTGTTTGAATTTGCGGCTATTATCGTTTGCCATAGAAAATACCCTTGTTAAAAAAACGTTGCAGGTAAACTACCCCTTTCCCTCAACCGAACTTCACCAAAAACAATAGGTCTTGAGAACTATACAATTTAGGGCTGTATGCAAATAATCTTTTGATTCTGTTTGAATTTGCGGCTGTTATCGTTTGCCATAGGAAATACCCTTGTTAAAACATAAAACGTTACAGGTAAACTACCCCTTTTCCTTAACCGATCTTCACCAAAATCAACAGATCTTGAGAACTCTACAATTCAGGGCTGTATGCGAAACATTATTTGATTCTGTTTGAATTTGCGGCTGTTATCGTTTGCCAAACAAACAAAATTACCCTTGCTAAAAAAAAACCGTTGCAGGTAAACTACCCCTTTCCCTCAACCGATCTTCACCAAAAACAATAAGCCGCGAGTACTCTGCAAATCAGAGCTGCATGCAAAAAATTATTTGATTCTGTTTGAATTTGCGGCAGTTATCGTTTGCCATAGAAAAAAAATCTACAGACAGACACACAGACAGACAGACAGACACACAGACAGACACACACACACACACACACTTTTCGGAAAACGACTTTTTTTCATGTTTTGAGTGTAGTAGAATCAGAATCTGCAATAATCTCGAACACGATTTTTTTTGCCATCACCATACTTCCATTCCTTAAGGAATATGGAAGTAAAATTACCCTTGATAAAAAACCGTTGCAGGTAAACTACCCCTTTCCCTTAACCGAGCTTCAGCAAAAACGACAGGTCTTGAGAACTCTACAATTCAGGGATGTATACAAAATATTATATGATTTTGTTTGAATTTGCGGCTGTTATCGTTTGCCATACAAAATACCCTTGATAAAACAAAAAACTTGGCAGGTAAACTACCCCTTCCCCTTAAACGATCTTCACCAAAAACAATAGGTCATTAGTACTCAAGAAATCAGAGCTGTATGCAAAAATGTATTTGATTCTGTTTGAATTTGCGGCTCTTATCGTTTGCCATAGAAAATACCCTTTTAAAACATAAAACGTTGCAGGTAAACTACCCCTTTCCCTTAAATGATCTTTACCAAAATCAACAGATCGTGAGAACTCTAAAATACAGGGCTGTATGCAAAACATCATTTGATTCTGTTTGAATTTGCGGCTGTTAACGTTTGCCAAACAAACAAATTTACCCTTGATAAAAAAAAACAGTTGCAGGTAAACTACCCCTTTCCCTCAACCGATCTTCACCAAGAACAATAGGTCGCGAGTACTCTACAAATCAGGGCTGTATGCTAAACATTATTTGATTCTGTTTGAATTTCCGACTGTTATCGTTTGCCATAGGAAAAAAAATACAGACCTACAGACACACACACAGACACTTTTCAAAAATATCGGTATGGAGAACCATACATGACTTCCATATTCTAAGATTTATATTTAAAATCATTTTCAGCCAAACAGCCAGGCTGTGTCTTACCTGCCTTTTTATTGCTGTATTAAATGAAAAATATTATATTACATTAAAATGAAAAAATTATAATTTTATTGCCTGGCAACAAAATTATTTTATTTTTAACAATTACCATTGTTTCAAAAAGTTTAAATAAATTTTCAAGTACTTTACTCTTGTTAAAACGTAAAAGGTTGCAGGTAAACTACCCCTTCCCCTTAACAGATCTTCACCAAAATCGAAAGTCATTGAGACCTCTACAATTCAGCGACGTATGCAAAAAATTATTTGATTCTGTTTGAATTTGCGGCTGTTATCGTTTGCCATAGAAAATACGCTTGATAAAAAAACGTTGCAGGTAAACTACCCCTTCGCCTTAACCGATCTTCACCAAAAACAATAGGTCTTGAGTACTCTACATATCAGGGCCGTAAGCAAAACATTATTTGACTCTGTTTGAATTTGCGGCTGTTATCGTTTGCCATAGAAAATACCCTTGTTAAAAAAACGTTGCCGGTAAACTACCCCTTTCCCTCAACCGATCTTCACCAAAAACAATAGGTCTTGAGAACTCTACAATTTAGGGCTGTATGCAAATAATCTTTTGATTCTGTTTGAATTTGCGGCTGTTATCGTTTGCCATAGGAAATACCCTTGTTAAAACATAAAACGTTACAGGTAAACTACCCCTTTCCCTTAACCGATCTTCACCACAAACAATAGGTCTGAGTACTCTACAAATCAGGGCTGTATGCAAAACATTATTTGATTCTGTTTGAATTTGCGGCTGTTATCGTTTGCCATAGAAAATACCCTTTTAAAACATGAAACGTTGCAGGTAAACTACCCCTTTCCCTCAACCGATCTTCACCAAAAACAATAGGTCGCGAGTACTCTACAAATCACGGCTGTATGCAAAAAATTATTTGATTCAGTTTGAATTTGCGGCAGTTATCGTTTGCCATAGAAAAAAAATCTACAGACACACAGACAGACACACACACAGACACTTTTCGGAAAACGACTTTTTTTCATGTTTTGAGTGTAGTAGAATCAGAATCTGCAATAATCTCGAACACGATTTTTTTTGCCATCACCATACTTCCATTCCTTAAGGAATATGGAAGTAAAAATATCGGTATGGAGAACCATACATGACTTCCATATTCTAAGATTTATATTTAAAATCATTTTCAGCCAAACAGCCAGGCTGTGCCTTACCTGCCTTTTTATTGCTGTATTAAATGAAAAATATTATATTACATTAAAATTAAAAAATTATAATTTTATTGCCTGGCAACAAAATTATTTTATTTTTAACAATTACCATTGTTTCAAAAAGTTTAAATAAATTTTCAAGTACTTTACTCTTGTTAAAACGTATAAGGTTGCAGGTAAACTACCCCTTCCCCTTAACCGATCTTCACCAAAATCGAAAGTCATTGAGACCTCTACAATTCAGGGACGTATGCAAAAAATTATTTGATTCTGTTTGAATTTGCGGCTGTTATCGTTTGCCATAGAAAATACGCTTGATAAAAAAACGTTGCCGGTAAACTACCTCTTCCCCTTAACCGATCTTCACCAAAAACAAAAGGTCTTGAGTACTCTAAAAATCAGGACTGTATGCAAAACATTATTTGATTCTGTTTGAATTTGCGGCTGTTATCGTTTGCCATAGAAAATACCCTTGTTAAAAAAACGTTGCAGGTAAACTACCCCTTTCCCTCAACCGATCTTCACCAAAAACAAAAGGTCTTGAGAAACCTACAATTCAGGGCTGTATGCGAAACATTATTTGATTCTGTTTGAATTTGCGGCTGTTATCGTTTGCCAAAAAAAAAAAAATTTCCCTTGATAAAAAAAAACGTTGCAGGTAAACTACCCCTTCCCCTCAACCGATCTTCACCAAAAACAACAGGTCGCGAGTACTCTACAAATCAGGGCTGTATGCAAAAAATTATTTGATTCTGTTTGAATTTGCGGCAGTTGTCGTTTGCCATAGAAAATACGCATGATAAAAAACGTTGCTGGTAAACTACCCCTTCCCCTCAACCGATCTTCACCAAAAACAATAGGTCTTGAGTACTCTACAAATCAGGGCTGTATGCAGAAAATTATTTGATTCTGTTTGAATTTGCGGCTGTTATCGTTTGCCATAGAAAATACCCTTGCTAAAAAAACGTTGTAGGTAAACTACCCCTTTCCCTTAACCGATCTTCACCAAAAACAAAAGGTATTGAGAACTCTACAATTTAGGGCTGTATGCAAATAATCTTTTCATTCTGTTTGAATTTGCGGCTGTTATCGTTTGCCATAGGAAATACCCTTGTTAAAACATAAAACGTTACAGGTAAACTACCCCTTTCCCTTAACCGATCTTCACCAAAAACAATAGGTCTTGAGAACTCTACAATTCAGGGCTGTATGCGAAACATTATTTGATTCTGTTTGAATTTGCGGCTGTTATCGTTTGCCAAACAAACAAAATTACCCTTGCTAAAAAAAAACCGTTGCAGGTAAACTACCCCTTCCCCTCAACCGATCTTCACCAAAAACAATAGGTCGCGAGAACTCTGCAAAACCGGACAGTATGCAAAAAATTATTTGATTCAGTTTGAATTTGCGGCAGTTATCGTTTGCCATAGAAAAAAATCTACAGACACACAGACAGACACACACACAGACACTTTTCGGAAAACGACTTTTTTTCATGTTTTGAGTGTAGTAGAATCAGAATCTGCAATAATCTTGAACACGATTTTTTTTGCCATCACCATACTTCCATTCCTTAAGGAACATGGAAGTAAAATTACCTTGATAAAAAACCGTTGCAGGTAAACTACCCCTTTCCCTTAACCGAGCTTCAGCAAAAACGACAGGTCTTGAGAACTCTACAATTCAGGGATGTATGCAAAATATTATATGATTTTGTTTGAATTTGCGGCTGTTATCGTTTGCCATACAAAATACCCTTGATAAAACAAAAAACGTGGCAGGTAACCTACCCCTTTCCCTTAAACGATCTTCAGCAAAAACGACAGGTCTTGAGAACTCTACAATTCAGGGATGTATACAAAATATTATATGATTTTGTTTGAATTTGCGGCTGTTATCGTTTGCCATACAAAATACCCTTGATAAAACAAAAAACGTGGCAGGTAAACTACCCCTTCCCCTTAAACGATCTTCACCAAAAACAATAGGTCATTAGTACTCAAGAAATCAGAGCTGTATGCAAAAATGTATTTGATTCTGTTTGAATTTGCGGCTCTTATCGTTTGCCATAGAAAATACCCTTTTAAAACATAAAACGTTGCAGGTAAACTACCCCTTTCCCTTAAATGATCTTTACCAAAATCAACAGATCGTGAGAACTCTAACATACAGGGCTGTATGCAAAACATCATTTGATTCTGTTTGAATTTGCGGCTGTTAACGTTTGCCAAACAAACAAATTTACCCTTGATAAAAAAAAACAGTTGCAGGTAAACTACCCCTTTCCCTCAACCGATCTTCACCAAGAACAATAGGTCGCGAGTACTCTACAAATCAGGGCTGTATGCTAAACATTATTTGATTCTGTTTGAATTTCCGACTGTTATCGTTTGCCATAGGAAAAAAAATACAGACCTACAGACACACACACAGACACTTTTCAAAAATATCGGTATGGAGAACCATACATGACTTCCATATTCTAAGATTTATATTTAAAATCATTTTCAGCCAAACAGCCAGGCTGTGTCTTACCTGCCTTTTTATTGCTGTATTAAATGAAAAATATTATATTACATTAAAATGAAAAAATTATAATTTTATTGCCTGGCAACAAAATTATTTTATTTTTAACAATTACCATTGTTTCAAAAAGTTTAAATAAATTTTCAAGTACTTTACTCTTGTTAAAACGTAAAAGGTTGCAGGTAAACTACCCCTTCCCCTTAACAGATCTTCACCAAAATCGAAAGTCATTGAGACCTCTACAATTCAGCGACGTATGCAAAAAATTATTTGATTCTGTTTGAATTTGCGGCTGTTATCGTTTGCCATAGAAAATACGCTTGATAAAAAAACGTTGCAGGTAAACTACCCCTTCGCCTTAACCGATCTTCACCAAAAACAATAGGTCTTGAGTACTCTACATATCAGGGCCGTAAGCAAAACATTATTTGACTCTGTTTGAATTTGCGGCTGTTATCGTTTGCCATAGAAAATACCCTTGTTAAAAAAACGTTGCCGGTAAACTACCCCTTTCCCTCAACCGATCTTCACCAAAAACAATAGGTCTTGAGAACTCTACAATTTAGGGCTGTATGCAAATAATCTTTTGATTCTGTTTGAATTTGCGGCTGTTATCGTTTGCCATAGGAAATACCCTTGTTAAAACATAAAACGTTACAGGTAAACTACCCCTTTCCCTTAACCGATCTTCACCACAAACAATAGGTCTTGAGTACTCTACAAATCAGGGCTGTATGCAAAACATTATTTGATTCTGTTTGAATTTGCGGCTGTTATCGTTTGCCATAGAAAATACCCTTTTAAAACATGAAACGTTGCAGGTAAACTACCCCTTTCCCTCAACCGATCTTCACCAAAAACAACAGGTCGCGAGTACTCTACAAATCACGGCTGTATGCAAAAAATTATTTGATTCAGTTTGAATTTGCGGCAGTTATCGTTTGCCATAGAAAAAAAATCTACAGACACACAGACAGACACACACACAGACACTTTTCGGAAAACGACTTTTTTTCATGTTTTGAGTGTAGTAGAATCAGAATCTGCAATAATCTCGAACACGATTTTTTTTGCCATCACCATACTTCCATTCCTTAAGGAATATGGAAGTAAAAATATCGGTATGGAGAACCATACATGACTTCCATATTCTAAGATTTATATTTAAAATCATTTTCAGCCAAACAGCCAGGCTGTGCCTTACCTGCCTTTTTATTGCTGTATTAAATGAAAAATATTATATTACATTAAAATTAAAAAATTATAATTTTATTGCCTGGCAACAAAATTATTTTATTTTTAACAATTACCATTGTTTCAAAAAGTTTAAATAAATTTTCAAGTACTTTACTCTTGTTAAAACGTATAAGGTTGCAGGTAAACTACCCCTTCCCCTTAACCGATCTTCACCAAAATCGAAAGTCATTGAGACCTCTACAATTCAGGGACGTATGCAAAAAATTATTCGATTCTGTTTGAATTTGCGGCTGTTATCGTTTGCCATAGAAAATACGCTTGATAAAAAAACGTTGCAGGTAAACTACCTCTTCCCCTTAACCGATCTTCACCAAAAACAAAAGGTCTTGAGTACTCTACAAATCAGGACTGTATGCAAAACATTATTTGATTCTGTTTGAATTTGCGGCTGTTATCGTTTGCCATAGAAAATACCCTTGTTAAAAAAACGTTGCAGGTAAACTACCCCTTTCCCTCAACCGATCTTCACCAAAAACAAAAGGTCTTGAGAAATCTACAATTCAGGGCTGTATGCGAAACATTATTTGATTCTGTTTGAATTTGCGGCTGTTATCGTTTGCCAAAAAAAAAAAATTTCCCTTGATAAAAAAAAACGTTGCAGGTAAACTACCCCTTCCCCTCAACCGATCTTCACCAAAAACAACAGGTCGCGAGTACTCTACAAATCAGGGCTGTATGCAAAAAATTATTTGATTCTGTTTGAATTTGCGGCAGTTGTCGTTTGCCATAGAAAATACGCATGATAAAAAACGTTGCTGGTAAACTACCCCTTCCCCTCAACCGATCTTCACCAAAAACAATAGGTCTTGAGTACTCTACAAATCAGGGCTGTATGCAGAAAATTATTTGATTCTGTTTGAATTTGCGGCTGTTATCGTTTGCCATAGAAAATACCCTTGCTAAAAAAACGTTGTAGGTAAACTACCCCTTTCCCTTAACCGATCTTCACCAAAAACAAAAGGTATTGAGAACTCTACAATTTAGGGCTGTATGCAAATAATCTTTTCATTCTGTTTGAATTTGCGGCTGTTATCGTTTGCCATAGGAAATACCCTTGTTAAAACATAAAACGTTACAGGTAAACTACCCCTTTCCCTTAACCGATCTTCACCAAAAACAATAGGTCTTGAGAACTCTACAATTCAGGGCTGTATGCGAAACATTATTTGATTCTGTTTGAATTTGCGGCTGTTATCGTTTGCCAAACAAACAAAATTACCCTTGCTAAAAAAAAACCGTTGCAGGTAAACTACCCCTTCCCCTCAACCGATCTTCACCAAAAACAATAGGTCGCGAGAACTCTGCAAAACCGGACAGTATGCAAAAAATTATTTGATTCAGTTTGAATTTGCGGCAGTTATCGTTTGCCATAGAAAAAAATCTACAGACACACAGACAGACACACACACAGACACTTTTCGGAAAACGACTTTTTTTCATGTTTTGAGTGTAGTAGAATCAGAATCTGCAATAATCTTGAACACGATTTTTTTTGCCATCACCATACTTCCATTCCTTAAGGAACATGGAAGTAAAATTACCTTGATAAAAAACCGTTGCAGGTAAACTACCCCTTTCCCTTAACCGAGCTTCAGCAAAAACGACAGGTCTTGAGAACTCTACAATTCAGGGATGTATGCAAAATATTATATGATTTTGTTTGAATTTGCGGCTGTTATCGTTTGCCATACAAAATACCCTTGATAAAACAAAAAACGTGGCAGGTAACCTACCCCTTTCCCTTAAACGATCTTCAGCAAAAACGACAGGTCTTGAGAACTCTACAATTCAGGGATGTATACAAAATATTATATGATTTTGTTTGAATTTGCGGCTGTTATCGTTTGCCATACAAAATACCCTTGATAAAACAAAAAACGTGGCAGGTAAACTACCCCTTCCCCTTAAACGATCTTCACCAAAAACAATAGGTCATTACTACTCAAGAAATCAGAGCTGTATGCAAAAATGTATTTGATTCTGTTTGAATTTGCGGCTCTTATCGTTTGCCATAGAAAATACCCTTTTAAAACATAAAACGTTGCAGGTAAACTACCCCTTTCCCTTAAATGATCTTTACCAAAATCAACAGATCGTGAGAACTCTAAAATACAGGGCTGTATGCAAAACATCATTTGATTCTGTTTGAATTTGCGGCTGTTAACGTTTGCCAAACAAACAAATTTACCCTTGATAAAAAAAAAACAGTTGCAGGTAAACTACCCCTTTCCCTCAACCGATCTTCACCAAGAACAATAGGTCGCGAGTACTCTACAAATCAGGGCTGTATGCTAAACATTATTTGATTCTGTTTGAATTTCCGACTGTTATCGTTTGCCATAGGAAAAAAAATACAGACCTACAGACACACACACAGACACTTTTCAAAAATATCGGTATGGAGAACCATACATGACTTCCATATTCTAAGATTTATATTTAAAATCATTTTCAGCCAAACAGCCAGGCTGTGTCTTACCTGCCTTTTTATTGCTGTATTAAATGAAAAATATTATATTACATTAAAATGAAAAAATTATAATTTTATTGCCTGGCAACAAAATTATTTTATTTTTAACAATTACCATTGTTTCAAAAAGTTTAAATAAATTTTCAAGTACTTTACTCTTGTTAAAACGTAAAAGGTTGCAGGTAAACTACCCCTTCCCCTTAACAGATCTTCACCAAAATCGAAAGTCATTGAGACCTCTACAATTCAGCGACGTATGCAAAAAATTATTTGATTCTGTTTGAATTTGCGGCTGTTATCGTTTGCCATAGAAAATACGCTTGATAAAAAAACGTTGCAGGTAAACTACCCCTTCGCCTTAACCGATCTTCACCAAAAACAATAGGTCTTGAGTACTCTACATATCAGGGCCGTAAGCAAAACATTATTTGACTCTGTTTGAATTTGCGGCTGTTATCGTTTGCCATAGAAAATACCCTTGTTAAAAAAACGTTGCCGGTAAACTACCCCTTTCCCTCAACCGATCTTCACCAAAAACAATAGGTCTTGAGAACTCTACAATTTAGGGCTGTATGCAAATAATCTTTTGATTCTGTTTGAATTTGCGGCTGTTATCGTTTGCCATAGGAAATACCCTTGTTAAAACATAAAACGTTACAGGTAAACTACCCCTTTCCCTTAACCGATCTTCACCACAAACAATAGGTCTTGAGTACTCTACAAATCAGGGCTGTATGCAAAACATTATTTGATTCTGTTTGAATTTGCGGCTGTTATCGTTTGCCATAGAAAATACCCTTTTAAAACATGAAACGTTGCAGGTAAACTACCCCTTTCCCTCAACCGATCTTCACCAAAAACAATAGGTCGCGAGTACTCTACAAATCACGGCTGTATGCAAAAAATTATTTGATTCAGTTTGAATTTGCGGCAGTTATCGTTTGCCATAGAAAAAAAATCTACAGACACACAGACAGACACACACACAGACACTTTTCGGAAAACGACTTTTTTTCATGTTTTGAGTGTAGTAGAATCAGAATCTGCAATAATCTCGAACACGATTTTTTTTTGCCATCACCATACTTCCATTCCTTAAGGAATATGGAAGTAAAAATATCGGTATGGAGAACCATACATGACTTCCATATTCTAAGATTTATATTTAAAATCATTTTCAGCCAAACAGCCAGGCTGTGCCTTACCTGCCTTTTTATTGCTGTATTAAATGAAAAATATTATATTACATTAAAATTAAAAAATTATAATTTTATTGCCTGGCAACAAAATTATTTTATTTTTAACAATTACCATTGTTTCAAAAAGTTTAAATAAATTTTCAAGTACTTTACTCTTGTTAAAACGTATAAGGTTGCAGGTAAACTACCCCTTCCCCTTAACCGATCTTCACCAAAATCGAAAGTCATTGAGACCTCTACAATTCAGGGACGTATGCAAAAAATTATTTGATTCTGTTTGAATTTGCGGCTGTTATCGTTTGCCATAGAAAATACGCTTGATAAAAAAACGTTGCAGGTAAACTACCTCTTCCCCTTAACCGATCTTCACCAAAAACAAAAGGTCTTGAGTACTCTACAAACCAGGACTGTATGCAAAACATTATTTGATTCTGTTTGAATTTGCGGCTGTTATCGTTTGCCATAGAAAATACCCTTGTTAAAAAAACGTTGCAGGTAAACTACCCCTTTCCCTCAACCGATCTTCACCAAAAACAAAAGGTCTTGAGAAATCTACAATTCAGGGCTGTATGCGAAACATTATTTGATTCTGTTTGAATTTGCGGCTGTTATCGTTTGCCAAAAAAAAAAAATTTCCCTTGATAAAAAAAAACGTTGCAGGTAAACTACCCCTTCCCCTCAACCGATCTTCACCAAAAACAATAGGTCGCGAGTACTCTACAAATCAGGGCTGTATGCAAAAAATTATTTGATTCTGTTTGAATTTGCGGCAGTTGTCGTTTGCCATAGAAAATACGCATGATAAAAAACGTTGCTGGTAAACTACCCCTTCCCCTCAACCGATCTTCACCAAAAACAATAGGTCTTGAGTACTCTACAAATCAGGGCTGTATGCAGAAAATTATTTGATTCTGTTTGAATTTGCGGCTGTTATCGTTTGCCATAGAAAATACCCTTGCTAAAAAAACGTTGTAGGTAAACTACCCCTTTCCCTTAACCGATCTTCACCAAAAACAAAAGGTATTGAGAACTATACAATTTAGGGCTGTATGCAAATAATCTTTTCATTCTGTTTGAATTTGCGGCTGTTATCGTTTGCCATAGGAAATACCCTTGTTAAAACATAAAACGTTACAGGTAAACTACCCCTTTCCCTTAACCGATCTTCACCAAAAACAATAGGTCTTGAGAACTCTACAATTCAGGGCTGTATGCGAAACATTATTTGATTCTGTTTGAATTTGCGGCTGTTATCGTTTGCCAAACAAACAAAATTACCCTTGCTAAAAAAAAACCGTTGCAGGTAAACTACCCCTTCCCCTCAACCGATCTTCACCAAAAACAATAGGTCGCGAGAACTCTGCAAAACCGGACTGTATGCAAAAAATTATTTGATTCTGTTTGAATTTGCGGCAGTTATCGTTTGCCATAGAAAAAAAATCTACTGACAGACAGACACACAGACAGACAGACACACAGACACACAGACAGACAGACACACAGACACTTTTCGGAAAACGACTTTTTTTCATGTTTTGAGTGTAGTAGAATCAGAATCTGCAATAATCTCGAACACGATTTTTTTTGCCATCACCATACTTCCATTCCTTAAGGAATATGGAAGTAATTACCCTTGATAAAAAACCGTTGCAGGTAAACTACCCCTTTCCCTTAACCGAGCTTCAGCAAAAACGACAGGTCTTGAGAACTCTACAATTCAGGGATGTATACAAAATATTATATGATTTTGTTTGAATTTGCGGCTGTTATCGTTTGCCATACAAAATACCCTTGATAAAACAAAAAAGGTGGCAGGTAAACTACCCCTTCCCCTTAAACGATCTTCACCAAAAACAACAGGTCATTAGTACTCAAGAAATCAGAGCTGTATGCAAAAATGTATTTGATTCTGTTTGAATTTGCGGCTCTTATCGTTTGCCATAGAAAATACCCTTTAAAAACATAAAACGTTGCAGGTAAACTACCCCTTTCCCTTAAATGATCTTTACCAAAATCAACAGATCGTGAGAACTCTAAAATACAGGGCTGTATGCAAAACATCATTTGATTCTGTTTGAATTTACGGCAGTTATCGTTTGCCATAGAAAAAAAATCTACAGACAGACACACAGACAGACAGACAGACACACAGACAGACACACACACACACAGACACTTTTCGGAAAACGACTTTTTTTCATGTTTTGAGTGTAGTAGAATCAGAATCTGCAATAATCTCGAACACGATTTTTTTTGCCATCACCATACTTCCATTCCTTAAGGAATATGGAAGTAAAATTACCCTTGATAAAAAACCGTTGCAGGTAAACTACCCCTTTCCCTTAACCGAGCTTCAGCAAAAACGACAGGTCTTGAGAACTCTACAATTCAGGGATGTATACAAAATATTATATGATTTTGTTTGAATTTGCGGCTGTTATCATTTGCCATACAAAATACCCTTGATAAAACAAAAAACGTGGCAGGTAAACTACCCCTTCCCCTTAAACGATCTTCACCAAAAACAATAGGTCATTACTACTCAAGAAATCAGAGCTGTATGCAAAAATGTATTTGATTCTGTTTGAATTTGCGGCTCTTATCGTTTGCCATAGAAAATACCCTTTTAAAACATAAAACGTTGCAGGTAAACTACCCCTTTCCCTTAAATGATCTTTACCAAAATCAACAGATCGTGAGAACTCTAAAATACAGGGCTGTATGCAAAACATCATTTGATTCTGTTTGAATTTGCGGCTGTTATCGTTTGCCAAACAAACAAATTTACCCTTGATAAAAAAAACAGTTGCAGGTAAACTACCCCTTTCCATCAACAGATCTTCACTAAGAACAATAGGTCGCGAGTACTCTACAAATCAGGGCTGTATGCTAAACATTATTTGATTCTGTTTGAATTTTCGACTGTTATCGTTTGCCATAGGAAAAAAAACTACAGACCTACAGACACACACACAGACACTTTTCAAAAATATCGGTATGGAGAACCATACATGACTTCCATATTCTAAGATTTATATTTAAAATCATTTTCAGCCAAACAGCCAGGCTGTGTCTTACCTGCCTTTTTATTGCTGTATTAAATGAAAAATATTATATTACATTAAAATGAAAAAATTATAATTTTATTGCCTGGCAACAAAATTATTTTATTTTTAACAATTACCATTGTTTCAAAAAGTTTAAATAAATTTTCAAGTACTTTACTCTTGTTAAAACGTAAAAGGTTGCAGGTAAACTACCCCTTCCCCTTAACCGATCTTCACCAAAATCGAAAGTCATTGAGACCTCTACAATTCAGGGACGTATGCAAAAAATTATTTGATTCTGTTTGAATTTGCGGCTATTATCGTTTGCCATAGAAAATACGCTTGATAAAAAAACGTTGCAGTTAAACTACCCCTTCGCCTTAACCGATCTTCAACAAAAACAATAGGTCTTGAGTACTCTACATATCAGGGCCGTAAGCAAAACATTATTTGACTCTGTTTGAATTTGCGGCTGTTATCGTTTGCCATAGAAAATACCCTTGTTAAAAAAACGTTGCAGGTAAACTACCCCTTTCCCTCAACCGATCTTCACCAAAAACAATAGGTCTTGAGAACTCTACAATATAGGGCTGTATGCAAATAATCTTTTGATTCTGTTTGAATTTGCGGCTGTTATCGTTTGCCATAGGAAATACCCTTGTTAAAACATAAAACGTTACAGGTAAACTACCCCTTTCCCTTAACCGATCTTCACCAAAAACAATAGGTCTTGAGTACTCTACAAATCAGGGCTGTATGCAAAACATTATTTGATTCTGTTTGAATTTGCGGCTGTTATCGTTTGCCATAAAAAATACCCTTGTTAAAAAAACGTTGCAGGTAAACTACCCCTTTCCCTCAACCGAACTTCACCAAAAACAATAGGTCTTGAGAACTCTACAATTTAGGGCTGTATGCAAATAATCTTTTGATTCTGTTTGAATTTGCGGCTGTTATCGTTTGCCATAGGAAATACCCTTGTTAAAACATAAAACGTTACAGGTAAACTACCCCTTTCCCTTAACCGATCTTCACCAAAATCAACAGATCTTGAGAACTCTACAATTCAGGGCTGTATGCGAAACATTATTTGATTCTGTTTGAATTTGCGGCTGTTATCGTTTGCCAAACAAACAAAATTACCCTTGCTAAAAAAAAACCGTTGCAGGTAAACTACCCCTTCCCCTCAACCGATCTTCACCAAAAACAATAAGTCGCGAGTACTCTGCAAATCAGAGCTGCATGCAAAAAATTATTTGATTCTGTTTGAATTTGCGGCAGTTATCGTTTGCCATAGAAAAAAAATCTACAGACAGACACACAGACAGACAGACAGACACACACACAGACACTTTTCGGAAAACGACTTTTTTTCATGTTTTGAGTGTAGTAGAATCAGAATCTGCAATAATCTCGAACACGATTTTTTTTGCCATCACCATACTTCCATTCCTTAAGGAATATGGAAGTAAAATTACCCTTGATAAAAAACCGTTGCAGGTAAACTACCCCTTTCCCTTAACCGAGCTTCAGCAAAAACGACAGGTCTTGAGAACTCTACAATTCAGGGATGTATACAAAATATTATATGATTTTGTTTGAATTTGCGGCTGTTATCGTTTGCCATACAAAATACCCTTGATAAAACAAAAA
The DNA here is from genome assembly GCA_034769895.1 of Magicicada septendecula. NCBI lineage: Eukaryota > Metazoa > Arthropoda > Insecta > Hemiptera > Cicadidae > Magicicada > Magicicada septendecula. The sequence goes on along the minus strand of CM068368.1, from coordinate 235,157,164 downwards.
AGGTGGCAGGTAAACTACCCCTTCCCCTTAAACGATCTTCACCAAAAACAATAGGTCATTAGCACTCCAGAAATCAGAGCTGTATGCAAAAATGTATTTGATTCTGTTTGAATTTGCGGCTCTTATCGTTTGCCATAGAAAATACCCTTTTAAAACATAAAACGTTGCAGGTAAACTACCCCTTTCCCTTAAATGATCTTTACCAAAATCAACAGATCGTGAGAACTCTAAAATACAGGGCTGTATGCAAAACATCATTTGATTCTGTTTGAATTTGCGGCTGTTATCGTTTGCCAAACAAACAAATTTACCCTTGATAAAAAAAACAGTTGCAGGTAAACTACCCCTTTCCCTCAACCGATCTTCACCAAGAACAATAGGTCGCGAGTACTCTACAAATCAGGGCTGTATGCTAAACATTATTTGATTCTGTTTGAATTTCCGACTGTTATCGTTTGCCATAGGAAAAAAAACTACAGACCTACAGACACACACACAGACACTTTTCAAAAATATCGGTATGGAGAACCATACATGACTTCCATATTCTAAGATTTATATTTAAAATCATTTTCAGCCAAACAGCCAGGCTGTGTCTTACCTGCCTTTTTATTGCTGTATTAAATGAAAAATATTATATTACATTAAAATGAAAAAATTATAATTTTATTGCCTGGCAACAAAATTATTTTATTTTTAACAATTACCATTGTTTCAAAAAGTTTAAATAAATTTTCAAGTACTTTACTCTTGTTAAAACGAAAAAGGTTGCAGGTAAACTACCCCTTCCCCTTAACAGATCTTCACCAAAATCGAAAGTCATTGAGACCTCTACAATTCAGCGACGTATGCAAAACATTATTTGATTCTGTTTGAATTTGCGGCTGTTATCGTTTGCCATAGAAAATACGCTTGATAAAGAAACGTTGCAGGTAAACTACCCCTTCGCCTTAACCGATCTTCACCAAAAACAATAGGTCTTGAGTACTCTACATATCAGGGCCGTAAGCAAAACATTATTTGACTCTGTTTGAATTTGCGGCTGTTATCGTTTGCCATAGAAAATACCCTTGTTAAAAAAACGTTGCAGGTAAACTACCCCTTTCCCTCAACCGATCTTCACCAAAAACAATAGGTCTTGAGAACTCTACAATTTAGAGCTGTATGCAAATAATCTTTTGATTCTGTTTGAATTTGCGGCTGTTATCGTTTGCCATAGGAAATACCCTTGTTAAAACATAAAACGTTACAGGTAAACTACCCCTTTCCCTTAACCGATCTTCACCACAAACAATAGATCTTGAGTACTCTACAAATCAGGGCTGTATGCAAAACATTATTTGATTCTGTTTGAATTTGCGGCTGTTATCGTTTGCCATAGAAAATACCCTTTTAAAACATGAAACGTTGCAGGTAAACTACCCCTTTCCCTCAACCGATCTTCACCAAAAACAATAGGTCGCGAGTACTCTACAAATCACGGCTGTATGCAAAAAATTATTTGATTCAGTTTGAATTTGCGGCAGTTATCGTTTGCCATAGAAAAAAAATCTACAGACACACAGACAGACACACAGACAGACACACACACAGACACTTTTCGGAAAACGACTTTTTTTCATGTTTTGAGTGTAGTAGAATCAGAATCTGCAATAATCTCGAACACGATTTTTTTTGCCATCACCATACTTCCATTCCTTAAGGAATATGGAAGTAAAATTACCCGTGATAAAAAACCGTTGCAGGTAAACTACCCCTTTCCCTTAACCGAGCTTCAGCAAAAACGACAGGTCTTGAGAACTCTACAATTCAGGGATGTATACAAAATATTATATGATTTTGTTTGAATTTGCGGCTGTTATCGTTTGCCATACAAAATACCCTTGATAAAACAAAAAAGGTGGCAGGTAAACTACCCCTTCCCCTTAAACGATCTTCACCAAAAATACACAGGTCATTAGTACTCCAGAAATCAGAGCTGTATGCAAAAATGTATTTGATTCTGTTTGAATTTGCGGCTCTTATCGTTTGCCATAGAAAATACCCTTTTAAAACATAAAACGTTGCAGGTAAACTACCCCTTTCCCTTAAATGATCTTTACCAAAATCAACAGATCGTGAGAACTCTAAAATACAGGGCTGTATGCAAAACATCATTTGATTCTGTTTGAATTTGCGGCTGTTATCGTTTGCCAAACAAACAAATTTACCCTTGATAAAAAAAACAGTTGCAGGTAAACTACCCCTTTCCCTCAACCGATCTTCACCAAGAACAATAGGTCGCGAGTACTCTACAAATCAGGGCTGTATGCTAAACATTATTTGATTCTGTTTGAATTTCCGACTGTTATCGTTTGCCATAGGAAAAAAAACTACAGACCTACAGACACACACACAGACACTTTTCAAAAATATCGGTATGGAGAACCATACATGACTTCCATATTCTAAGATTTATATTTAAAATCATTTTCAGCCAAACAGCCAGGCTGTGTCTTACCTGCCTTTTTATTGCTGTATTAAATGAAAAATATTATATTACATTAAAATGAAAAAATTATAATTTTATTGCCTGGCAACAAAATTATTTTATTTTTAACAATTACCATTGTTTCAAAAAGTTTAAATAAATTTTCAAGTACTTTACTCTTGTTAAAACGTAAAAGGTTGCAGGTAAACTACCCCTTCCCCTTAACCGATCTTCACCAAAATCGAAAGTCATTGAGACCTCTACAATTCAGGGACGTATGCAAAAAATTATTTGATTCTGTTTGAATTTGCGGCTGTTATCGTTTGCCATAGAAAATACGCTTGATAAAAAAACGTTGCAGGTAAACTACCCCTTCGCCTTAACCGATCTTCACCAAAAACAATAGGTCTTGAGTACTCTACATATCAGGGCCGTAAGCAAAACATTATTTGACTCTGTTTGAATTTGCGGCTGTTATCGTTTGCCATAGAAAATACCCTTGTTAAAAAAACGTTGCAGGTAAACTACCCCTTTCCCTCAACCGATCTTCACCAAAAACAATAGGTCTTGAGAACTCTACAATATAGGGCTGTATGCAAATAATCTTTTGATTCTGTTTGAATTTGCGGCTGTTATCGTTTGCCATAAGAAATACCCTTGTTAAAACATAAAACGTTACAGGTAAACTACCCCTTTCCCTTAACCGATCTTCACCAAAAACAATAGGTCTTGAGTACTCTACAAATCAGGGCTGTATGCAAAACATTATTTGATTCTGTTTGAATTTGCGGCTGTTATCGTTTGCCATAAAAAATACCCTTGTTAAAAAAACGTTGCAGGTAAACTACCCCTTTCCCTCAACCGAACTTCACCAAAAACAATAGGTCTTGAGAACTCTACAATTTAGGGCTGTATGCAAATAATCTTTTGATTCTGTTTGAATTTGCGGCTGTTATCGTTTGCCATAGGAAATACCCTTGTTAAAACATAAAACGTTACAGGTAAACTACCCCTTTCCCTTAACCGATCTTCACCAAAATCAACAGATCTTGAGAACTCTACAATTCAGGGCTGTATGCGAAACATTATTTGATTCTGTTTGAATTTGCGGCTGTTATCGTTTGCCAAACAAACAAAATTACCCTTGCTAAAAAAAAACCGTTGCAGGTAAACTACCCCTTTCGCTCAACCGATCTTCACCAAAAACAATAAGTCGCGAGTACTCTGCAAATCAGAGCTGCATGCAAAAAATTATTTGATTCTGTTTGAATTTGCGGCAGTTATCGTTTGCCATAGAAAAAAAATCTACAGACAGACACACAGACAGACAGACAGACACACAGACAGACACACACACACACAGACACTTTTCGGAAAACGACTTTTTTTCATGTTTTGAGTGTAGTAGAATCAGAATCTGCAATAATCTCGAACACGATTTTTTTTGCCATCACCATACTTCCATTCCTTAAGGAATATGGAAGTAAAATTACCCTTGATAAAAAACCGTTGCAGGTAAACTACCCCTTTCCCTTAACCGAGCTTCAGCAAAAACGACAGGTCTTGAGAACTCTACAATTCAGGGATGTATACAAAATATTATATGATTTTGTTTGAATTTGCGGCTGTTATCGTTTGCCATACAAAATACCCTTGATAAAACAAAAAACGTGGCAGGTAAACTACCCCTTCCCCTTAAACGATCTTCACCAAAAACAATAGGTCATTAGTACTCAAGAAATCAGAGCTGTATGCAAAAATGTATTTGATTCTGTTTGAATTTGCGGCTCTTATCGTTTGCCATAGAAAATACCCTTTTAAAACATAAAACGTTGCAGGTAAACTACCCCTTTCCCTTAAATGATCTTTACCAAAATCAACAGATCGTGAGAACTCTAAAATACAGGGCTGTATGCAAAACATCATTTGATTATGTTTGAATTTGCGGCTGTTATCGTTTGCCAAACAAACAAATTTACCCTTGATAAAAAAAAACAGTTGCAGGTAAACTACCCCTTTCCCTCAACCGATCTTCACCAAGAACAATAGGTCGCGAGTACTCTACAAATCAGGGCTGTATGCTAAACATTATTTGATTCTGTTTGAATTTCCGACTGTTATCGTTTGCCATAGGAAAAAAAATACAGACCTACAGACACACACACAGACACTTTTCAAAAATATCGGTATGGAGAACCATACATGACTTCCATATTCTAAGATTTATATTTAAAATCATTTTCAGCCAAACAGCCAGGCTGTGTCTTACCTGCCTTTTTATTGCTGTATTAAATGAAAAATATTATATTACATTAAAATGAAAAAATTATAATTTTATTGCCTGGCAACAAAATTATTTTATTTTTAACAATTACCATTGTTTCAAAAAGTTTAAATAAATTTTCAAGTACTTTACTCTTGTTAAAACGTAAAAGGTTGCAGGTAAACTACCCCTTCCCCTTAACAGATCTTCACCAAAATCGAAAGTCATTGAGACCTCTACAATTCAGCGACGTATGCAAAAAATTATTTGATTCTGTTTGAATTTGCGGCTGTTATCGTTTGCCATAGAAAATACGCTTGATAAAAAAACGTTGCAGGTAAACTACCCCTTCGCCTTAACCGATCTTCACCAAAAACAATAGGTCTTGAGTACTCTACATATCAGGGCCGTAAGCAAAACATTATTTGACTCTGTTTGAATTTGCGGCTGTTATCGTTTGCCATAGAAAATACCCTTGTTAAAAAAACGTTGCAGGTAAACTACCCCTTTCCCTCAACCGATCTTCACCAAAAACAATAAGTCTTGAGAACTCTACAATTTAGGGCTGTATGCAAATAATCTTTTGATTCTGTTTGAATTTGCGGCTGTTATCGTTTGCCATAGGAAATACCCTTGTTAAAACATAAAACGTTACAGGTAAACTACCCCTTTCCCATAACCGATCTTCACCACAAACAATAGGTCTTGAGTACTCTACAAATCAGGGCTGTATGCAAAACATTATTTGATTCTGTTTGAATTTGCGGCTGTTATCGTTTGCCATAGAAAATACCCTTTTAAAACACGAAACGTTGCAGGTAAACTACCCCTTTCCCTCAACCGATCTTCACCAAAAACAATAGGTCGCGAGTACTCTACAAATCACGGCTGTATGCAAAAAATTATTTGATTCAGTTTGAATTTGCGGCAGTTATCGTTTGCCATAGAAAAAAAATCTACAGACACACAGACAGACACACACACACACAGACACTTTTCGGAAAACGACTTTTTTTCATGTTTTGAGTGTAGTAGAATCAGAATCTGCAATAATCTCGAACACGATTTTTTTTGCCATCACCATACTTCCATTCCTTAAGGAATATGGAAGTAAAATTACCCTTGATAAAAAACAGTTGCAGGTAAACTACCCCTTTCCCTTAACCGAGCTTCAGCAAAAACGACAGGTCTTGAGAACTCTACAATTCAGGGATGTATACAAAATATTATATGATTTTGTTTGAATTTGCGGCTGTTATCGTTTGCCATACAAAATACCCTTGATAAAACAAAAAAGGTGGCAGGTAAACTACCCCTTCCCCTTAAACGATCTTCACCAAAAACAATAGGTCATTAGTACTCCAGAAATCAGAGCTGTATGCAAAAATGTATTTGATTCTGTTTGAATTTGCGGCTCTTATCGTTTGCCATAGAAAATACCCTTTTAAAACATAAAACGTTGCAGGTAAACTACCCCTTTCCCTTAAATGATCTTTACCAAAATCAACAGATCGTGAGAACTCTAAAATACAGGGCTGTATGCAAAACATCATTTGATTCTGTTTGAATTTGCGGCTGTTATCGTTTGCCAAACAAACAAATTTACCCTTGATAAAAAAAACAGTTGCAGGTAAACTACCCCTTTCCCTCAACCGATCTTCACCAAGAACAATAGGTCGCGAGTACTCTACAAATCAGGGCTGTATGCTAAACATTATTTGATTCTGTTTGAATTTCCGACTGTTATCGTTTGCCATAGGAAAAAAAACTACAGACCTACAGACACACACACAGACACTTTTCAAAAATATCGGTATGGAGAACCATACATGACTTCCATATTCTAAGATTTATATTTAAAATCATTTTCAGCCAAACAGCCAGGCTGTGTCTTACCTGCCTTTTTATTGCTGTATTAAATGAAAAATATTATATTACATTAAAATGAAAAAATTATAATTTTATTGCCTGGCAACAAAATTATTTTATTTTTAACAATTACCATTGTTTCAAAAAGTTTAAATAAATTTTCAAGTACTTTACTCTTGTTAAAACGTAAAAGGTTGCAGGTAAACTACCCCTTCCCCTTAACCGATCTTCACCAAAATCGAAAGTCATTGAGACCTCTACAATTCAGGGACGTATGCAAAAAATTATTTGATTCTGTTTGAATTTGCGGCTGTTATCGTTTGCCATAGAAAATACGCTTGATAAAAAAACGTTGCAGTTAAACTACCCCTTCGCCTTAACCGATCTTCACCAAAAACAATAGGTCTTGAGTACTCTACATATCAGGGCCGTAAGCAAAACATTATTTGACTCTGTTTGAATTTGCGGCTGTTATCGTTTGCCATAGAAAATACCCTTGTTAAAAAAACGTTGCAGGTAAACTACCCCTTTCCCTCAACCGATCTTCACCAAAAACAATAGGTCTTGAGAACTCTACAATATAGGGCTGTATGCAAATAATCTTTTGATTCTGTTTGAATTTGCGGCTGTTATCGTTTGCCATAGGAAATACCCTTGTTAAAACATAAAACGTTACAGGTAAACTACCCCTTTCCCTTAACCGATCTTCACCAAAAACAATAGGTCTTGAGTACTCTACAAATCAGGGCTGTATGCAAAACATTATTTGATTCTGTTTGAATTTGCGGCTGTTATCGTTTGCCATAAAAAATACCCTTGTTAAAAAAACGTTGCAGGTAAACTACCCCTTTCCCTCAACCGAACTTCACCAAAAACAATAGGTCTTGAGAACTCTACAATTTAGGGCTGTATGCAAATAATCTTTTGATTCTGTTTGAATTTGCGGCTGTTATCGTTTGCCATAGGAAATACCCTTGTTAAAACATAAAACGTTACTGGTAAACTACCCCTTTCCCTTAACCGATCTTCACCAAAATCAACAGATCTTGAGAACTCTACAATTCAGGGCTGTATGCGAAACATTATTTGATTCTGTTTGAATTTGCGGCTGTTATCGTTTGCCAAACAAACAAAATTACCCTTGCTAAAAAAAAACCGTTGCAGGTAAACTACCCCTTTCCCTCAACCGATCTTCACCAAAAACAATAAGTCGCGAGTACTCTGCAAATCAGAGCTGCATGCAAAAAATTATTTGATTCTGTTTGAATTTGCGGCAGTTATCGTTTGCCATAGAAAAAAAATCTACAGACAGACACACAGACAGACAGACAGACACACAGACAGACACACACACACACAGACACTTTTCGGAAAACGACTTTTTTTCATGTTTTGAGTGTAGTAGAATCAGAATCTGCAATAATCTCGAACACGATTTTTTTTGCCATCACCATACTTCCATTCCTTAAGCAATATGGAAGTAAAATTACCCTTGATAAAAAACCGTTGCTGGTAAACTACCCCTTTCCCTTAACCGAGCTTCAGCAAAAACGACAGGTCTTGAGAACTCTACAATTCAGGGATGTATACAAAATATTATATGATTTTGTTTGAATTTGCGGCTGTTATCGTTTGCCATACAAAATACCATTGATAAAACAAAAAACGTGGCAGGTAAACTACCCCTTCCCCTTAAACGATCTTCACCAAAAACAATAGGTCATTAGTACTCAAGAAATCAGAGCTGTATGCAAAAATGTATTTGATTCTGTTTGAATTTGCGGCTCTTATTGTTTGCCATAGAAAATACCCTTTTAAAACATAAAACGTTGCAGGTAAACTACCCCTTTCCCTTAAATGATCTTTACCAAAATCAACAGATCGTGAGAACTCTAAAATACAGGGCTGTATGCAAAACATCATTTGATTCTGTTTGAATTTGCGGCTGTTATCGTTTGCCAAACAAACAAATTTACCCTTGATAAAAAAAAACAGTTGCAGGTAAACTACCCCTTTCCCTCAACCGATCTTCACCAAGAACAATAGGTCGCGAGTACTCTACAAATCAGGGCTGTATGCTAAACATTATTTGATTCTGTTTGAATTTCCGACTGTTATCGTTTGCCATAGGAAAAAAAATACAGACCTACAGACACACACACAGACACTTTTCAAAAATATCGGTATGGAGAACCATACATGACTTCCATATTCTAAGATTTATATTTAAAATCATTTTCAGCCAAACAGCCAGGCTGTGTCTTACCTGCCTTTTTATTGCTGTATTAAATGAAAAATATTATATTACATTAAAATGAAAAAATTATAATTTTATTGCCTGGCAACAAAATTATTTTATTTTTAACAATTACCATTGTTTCAAAAAGTTTAAATAAATTTTCAAGTACTTTACTCTTGTTAAAACGTAAAAGGTTGCAGGTAAACTACCCCTTCCCCTTAACAGATCTTCACCAAAATCGAAAGTCATTGAGACCTCTACAATTCAGCGACGTATGCAAAAAATTATTTGATTCTGTTTGAATTTGCGGCTGTTATCGTTTGCCATAGAAAATACGCTTGATAAAAAAACGTTGCAGGTAAACTACCCCTTCGCCTTAACCGATCTTCACCAAAAACAATAGGTCTTGAGTACTCTACATATCAGGGCCGTAAGCAAAACATTATTTGACTCTGTTTGAATTTGCGGCTGTTATCGTTTGCCATAGAAAATACCCTTGTTAAAAAAACGTTGCAGGTAAACTACCCCTTTCCCTCAACCGATCTTCACCAAAAACAATAGGTCTTGAGAACTCTACAATTTAGAGTTGCATGCAAATAATCTTTTGATTCTGTTTGAATTTGCGGCTGTTATCGTTTGCCATAGGAAATACCCTTGTTAAAACATAAAACGTTACAGGTAAACTACCCCTTTCCCTTAACCGATCTTCACCACAAACAATAGATCTTGAGTACTCTACAAATCAGGGCTGTATGCAAAACATTATTTGATTCTGTTTGAATTTGCGGCTGTTATCGTTTGCCATAGAAAATACCCTTTTAAAACATGAAACGTTGCAGGTAAACTACCCCTTTCCCTCAACCGATCTTCACCAAAAACAATAGGTCGCGAGTACTCTACAAATCACGGCTGTATGCAAAAAATTATTTGATTCAGTTTGAATTTGCGGCAGTTATCGTTTGCCATAGAAAAAAAATCTACAGACACACAGACAGACACACAGACAGACACACACACAGACACTTTTCGGAAAACGACTTTTTTTCATGTTTTGAGTGTAGTAGAATCAGAATCTGCAATAATCTCGAACACGATTTTTTTTGCCATCACCATACTTGCATTCCTTAAGGAATATGGAAGTAAAATTACCCTTGATAAAAAACCGTTGCAGGTAAACTACCCCTTTCCCTTAACCGAGCTTCAGCAAAAACGACAGGTCTTGAGAACTCTACAATTCAGGGATGTATACAAAATATTATATGATTTTGTTTGAATTTGCGGCTGTTATCGTTTGCCATACAAAATACCCTTGATAAAACAAAATATCGGTATGGAGAACCATACATGACTTCCATATTCTAAGATTTATATTTAAAATCATTTTCAGCCAAACAGCCAGGCTGTGTCTTACCAGCCTTTTTATTGCTGTATTAAATGAAAAATATTATATTACATTAAAATGAAAAAATTATAATTTTATTGCCTGGCAACAAAATTATTTTATTTTTAACAATTACCATTGTTTCAAAAAGTTTAAATAAATTTTCAAGTACTTTACTCTTGTTAAAACGTAAAAGGTTGCAGGTAAACTACCCCTTCCCCTTAACCGATCTTCACCAAAATCGAAAGTCATTGAGACATCTACAAATCAGGGCAGTATGCAAAACATTATTTGATTCTGTTTGAATTTGCGGCTGTTATCGTTTGCCATAGAAAATACCCTTGTTAAAAAAACGTTGCAGGTAAACTACCCCTTTCCCTCAACCGATCTTCACCAAGAACAACAGATCTTGAGAACTCTACAATTTAGGGCGGTATGCAAATAATCTTTTGATTCTGTTTGAATTTGCGGCTGTTATCGTTTGCCATAGAAAATACCCTTGTTAAAAAAACGTTGCAGGTAAACTACCCCTTTCCCTTAACCGATCTTCACCAAAATCAACAGATCTTGAGGACTCTACAATTCAGGGCTGTATGCGAAACATTATTTGATTCTGTTTGAATTTGCGGCTGTTATCGTTTGCCAAACAAACAAAATTACCCTTGCTAAAAAAAAACCGTTGCAGGTAAACTACCCCTTTCCCTCAACCGATCTTCACCAAAAACAATAGGTCGCGAGTACTCTGCAAATCAGGGCTGTATGCAAAAAATTATTTGATTCTGTTTGAATTTGCAGCAGTTATCGTTTGCCATAGAAAAAAAAATCTACAGACACACAGACAGACACACAGACAGACAGACAGACAGACACACAGACACTTTTCGGAAAACGACTTTTTTTCATGTTTTGAGTGTAGTAGAATCAGAATCTGCAATAATCTCGAACACGATTTTTTTTGCCATCACCATACTTCCATTCCTTAAGGAATATGGAAGTAAAAATGTCTTTTTACTTCCATATTCCTTAAGGAATGGAAGTATGGTGATGGCAAAAAAAATCGTGTTCGAGATTATTGCAGATTCTGATTCTACTACACTCAAAACATGAAAAAAAGTCGTTTTCCGAAAAGTGTCTGTGTGTCTGTCTGTCTGTCTGTGTGTCTGTCTGTCTGTAGATTTTTTTTCTATGGCAAACGATAACTGCCGCAAATTCAAACAGAATCAAATAATTTTTTGCATACAGCCCGGTTTTTCGAATAGTGTCTGTGTGTCTATCTGTAGATTTTTTTTATGGCAAACGATAACAGCCGCAAATTCAAACAGAATCAAATAATTTTTTGCATACATACAGTCCTGATTAGTAGAATATTCAAGACATGTTGTTTTTGGTGAAGATCGGTTAAGGGAAAGGGGTAGTTTACCAGCAACTTTTTTTTTAATCAAGGGTAATTTTTTTTATGACAAACGATAACAGCCTCAAATTCAAACAGAATCAAATAATGTTTTGCATACAGCCCTGAATTGTAGAGTTCTCAAGACCTATTGTTTTTGGTGAAGATCGGTTAAGGGAAAGGGGTAGTTTACCAGCAACGTTTTATGTTTTAACAAGGGTATTTTCTATGGCAAACGATAACAGCCGCAAATTCAAACATAAACAAATAATTTTTTGCATGCAACTCTGAAAATTAGAGTTCCCAAGACCTAATGTTTTTGTGAAGATCGGTTAAGGGAAAGGGGTAGTTTACCAGCAACATTTTATGTTTTAACAACGGTCATTTTTTCTATGACAAACGATAACTGCCGTAAATTCAAATAGAATCAAATAATTTTTTGCATACCTTCCTGGTATTTAAAGGTCAGAAAGTTTTTTGATTTTAGTGAAGATCGGTTAAGGGAAAGGGGTAGTTTACCTGCAACGTTTTATTTGATAACAAGGTTAATTTTTTCTATGACGAACGATAACTGTCGTGAATTCAAACATAATCATGTAAGATTTTGCATACACCCCTAGCTTATAGAGATCTCGAGGTCTGTTGATTTTGGTAAAGTTCGGTTAAGGGAAAGGGGTAGTTTACCTGCAACATTTTATGTAGTAACAAGAGAACTTTTTCCATGACCAACGATAACTGCCGTAAATTCAAACAGAATCAAATAAATTTTTACATTTGTGCCTGAGTTGTAGACTACTCAAGGCCTATTGACTTTGGTGAAGATGGGTTACGGGGAAAGGGCAGTTTACCTGGAACATTTTTTGTTGTAACAAGAGTAAAGTACTTAATTTTTATAAATAAAGTATCCTGATAAGAAGATCTTAATAATCCACTGTAGAAATGTCGATGAAATATCTATAAATGAAGAGGCTAGTTGAACGGGGGGGGGGTAATTTTCTATAAATGAAAATTATAGTTGAAGGGTGAGGGGATAATTTTTATGTGTACTACGTTATCGGCAAAAAAGTAGTAGTTTGTTGGTAAAATTCCTTCCCGGGCTGTTTGGCCGTAGTCCAATGTTTTCTGCAAAACCAGACGTTTCGGCAGTGCCGTCGACTGCATCATCAGTGAAAATCGAGTGCGATAACGTGTGGTGGTATACGTTAGTGACCACAGTACTGAGGTTAAGGCTGAAGCAATAAGTGGAAAGAAGTAGTTTCTATGGAAACATTTCTTTTCGTAAATGATTTTAAATATAAATCTTAGAACATGGAAGTCATGTATGGTTCCCCATTCCGATATATCTTTGACCTTATAAGCAGTAACACACTCGTCGATCTTGTGTAACTGTATTCGCTGTGAAGATTCTCGTTTATTTTTTTATTTACGTCTACATTTTTTCTTGCAGCGTCAACGCAAGAAACATCGCGCCACTTGACTGTAGAAACCAAACGTCTAACCTTTAATCTCAGACGTACATCCTGTTATTAAGTCGCCTGACTGAAGGGGCGAAACACAATAATAACAATACTGATGCCACCAGTAGTATTAATACGAAAAGGAAATAGAAATGTATATATAACAATTATACTACTACTAGACCTACTATCACCACCATGCGTATATGTAGTGTGTTGTATGCAGTGGCGTAACTTAAAGCTGTTCCGGTTGGAGGGTTGGAGGGGGGGATGAGACTGTCTTGAAGGTTGGACTCCCCATTTTCCTCAGGATTTTCAATTATCCATAAGTATTATTTAAGACACACAACTGGCTTATAAATAGGTTTACGTTAAGTGATTATGGAATTTCACTTAAATTTTTAGTAGCTGTTGGGGGATTGATCCTACTCCGTAGTCACGCCATTAGTAGTGTGCATGAAACATATTATTGGAGTAAATAATATTGAGAACGTAACAATCGGGGAATATAGACGTATGCAAACGGAGGATTGGAGAAGAGAATGAAGATTAATGCAAGAATCGCCTTGATTATTGAAGACTTTAATAAGAAGAAGAGCCAATATTGCAGCAGTGTAAATCTGGAAATGAGGCCTTGATTAATACGGACGCGAGAGTGGATTAAGGGGCTGAGAGTGAGGGGGCGGGATTGAGGCTTATGACATGTGGGTATGGACTGACTGAGTGGAGCAATGAAGATATCGTCAACAGAATAAAATAACTATCCTTTTAGTTACAATCTTGTAGAGAAATGAAAAGCGAACACGACAAGGAGAGGGAATGTTAACGAGTGTTCTTGCACAGCAGAAGGGGAAAGTTAGCAAGTAAATAACAAGACTGGGAGAGGACAGCGAGAAGCATCTAGCGGATCCAGTTTCTCGAGGATGAGACCCGCAGCTGTGTATGGTGGGGAAAACATTACTGCCTCTGTATCAGCTGACGCTAGCGCTGTTTATGGTTGAGCTAGTGATATCAATGTGGTTGAGCTGTAAACTATTTTATGATGTAATTGTGTAGGTTCACAATTATTTTGTGTAGTAATGAAAGTTAGGCTGGATTTCAAATAACTGTGATGTAATGATTTGCACATTATTGGAAAAAGTTACTACTAATAATGCCACGTTAAGTAATGCAAGTCAACGAATAAAAATATCGGTATGGAGAACCATACATGACTTCCATATTCTAAGATTTATATTTAAAATCATTTTCAGCCAAACAGCCAGGGAAGGAATTTTAACAAAAAAATACTTCTTTGTTGCCAATAACGTAGTACACATATAAAAAAAAATTATCCCCTCCCCCTTCAACTATAATTTTGATTTATAGAAAATTACCCCCAGCCCGTTCAACTAGCTTCTTCATTTATAGATATTTCATCTACGTTTCTACAGTGGATTATTAAGATCTTATCAGGATACTTTATCAAAATTAAGTACTTTACTCATGTTACAACAAAAAATGTTTCAGGTAAACTGCCCTTTCCCCGTAACCGATCTTCACCAAAATCAACAGACATTGAGTTCTCTATAGCTCAGGCACATATGTAAAACATTATTTGATTCTGTTTGAATTTACGGCAGTTATGGTTCGTCATATAAATACTCTACAAATCAGGGCTGTATGCAAAACATTATTTGTTTCTGTTTGAATTTGCGTCTCTTATCGTTTGCCATAGAAAATACCCTTTTAAAACATAAAACGTTGCAGGTAAACTACCCCTTTCCCTTACCCGATCTTCACCAAAAACAATAAGTCTTGGGTACTCTACAAATCAGGGCTGTATGCAAAACATTGTTTGATTCTGTTTACATTTGCGGCTTTTAACGTTTGCCATAGGAAATACCCTTGTTAAAACATAAAACGTTGCAGGTAAACTACCCCTTTCCCTTAACCGATCTGTACCAAAATCGACAGATCTTGAGAACTCTACCATTTAGGGCTGTATGCGAAACATTATTTGATTCTGTTTGAATTGGCGGCTGTTATCGTTTGCCAAACAAACAAAGTTACCCTTGATTAAAAAAACCGTTGCTGGTACACTACCCCTTCCCCTTAACCGATCTTCACCAAAATCGAAAGCCATTGAGACCTCTACAATTCAGGGACGTATGCAAACAATTATTTGATTCTGTTTGAATTTGCGGCTGTTATCGTTTGCCATATAAAATACGCTTGATAAAAAAACGTTGCAGGTAAACTACCCCTTTCCCTTAACCGATCTTCACCAAAAACAATAGGTCTTGAGTACTCTACAAATCAGGGCTGTATGCAAAACATTATTTGATTCTGTTTGAATTTGCGGCTGTTATCGTTTGCCATAGAAAATACCCTTGTTAAAAAAACGTTGCAGGTAAACTACCCCTTTCCCCCAACCGATCTTCACCAAAAACAATAGGTCTTGAGAACTCTACAATTTAGGGCCGTATGCAAATAATCTTTTGATTCTGTTTGAATTTGCGGCTGTTATCGTTTGCCATAGGAAATACCCTTGTTAAAACATAAAACGTTACAGGTAAACTACCCCTTTCCCTCAACCGATCTTCACCAAAAACAATAGGTCTTGAGAAATCTACAATTCAGGGCTGTATGCGAAACATTATTTGATTCTGTTTGAATTTGCGGCTATCGTTTGCCAAAAAAAAAAAATTTCCCTTGATAAAAAAAACCGTAGCAGGTAAACTACCCCTTCCCCTCAACCGATCTTCACCAAAAACAATAGGTCGCGAGTACTCTACAAACCAGGCCTGTATGCAAAAAATTATTTGATTCTGTTTGAATTTGCGGCAGTTGTCGTTTGCCATAGAAAATACGCATGATAAAAAACGTTGCTGGTAAACTACCCCTTCCCCTCAACCGATCTTCACCAAAAACAACAGGTCTTGAGTACTCTACACATCAGGGCTGTATGCAGAAAATTATTTGATTCTGTTTGAATTTGCGGCTGTTATCGTTTGCCATAGAAAATACCCTTGTTAAAAAAACGTTGTAGGTAAACTACCCCTTTCCCTTAACCGATCTTCACCAAAAACTAAAGGTATTGAGAACTCTACAATTTAGGGCTGTATGCAAATAATCTTTTGATTCTGTTTGAATTTGCGGCTGTTATCGTTTGCCATAGGAAATACCCTTGTTAAAACATAAAACGTTACAGGTAAACTACCCCTTTCCCTTAACCGATCTTCACCAAAAACAATAGGTCTAGAGAACTCTACAATTCAGGGCTGTATGCGAAACATTATTTGATTCTGTTTGAATTTGCGGCTGTTATCGTTTGCCAAACAAACAAAATTACCCTTGCTAAAAAAAAACCGTTGCAGGTAAACTACCCCTTTCCCTCAACCGATCTTCACCAAAAACAATAGGTCGCGAGAACTCTGCAAAACCGGGCTGTATGCAAAAAATTATTTGATTGTGTATGAATTTGCGGCAGTTATCGTTTGCCATAGAAAAAAAATCTACAGACAGACAGACACACAGACAGACAGACACACAGACACACAGACAGACAGACAGACAGACAGACAGACAGACACACAGACACTTTTCGGAAAACGACTTTTTTTCATGTTTTGAGTGTAGTAGAATCAGAATCTGCAATAATCTCGAACACGATTTTTTTTGCCATCACCATACTTCCATTCCTTAAGGAATATGGAAGTAAAAAGGTGGCCGGTAAACTACCCCTTCCCCTTAAACGATCTTCACCAAAAACAATAGGTCATTAGTACTCCAGAAATCAGAGCTGTATGCAAAAATGTATTTGATTCTGTTTGAATTTGCGGCTCTTATCGTTTGCCATAGAAAATACCCTTTTAAAACATAAAACGTTGCAGGTAAACTACCCCTTTCCCTTAAATGATCTTTACCAAAATCAACAGATCGTGAGAACTCTAAAATACAGGGCTGTATGCAAAACATCATTTGATTCTGTTTGAATTTGCGGCTGTTATCGTTTGCCAAACAAACAAATTTACCCTTGATAAAAAAAACAGTTGCAGGTAAACTACCCCTTTCCCTCAACCGATCTTCACCAAGAACAATAGGTCGCGAGTACTCTACAAATCAGGGCTGTATGCTAAACATTATTTGATTCTGTTTGAATTTCCGACTGTTATCGTTTGCCATAGGAAAAAAAACTACAGACCTACAGACACACACACAGACACTTTTCAAAAATATCGGTATGGAGAACCATACATGACTTCCATATTCTAAGATTTATATTTAAAATCATTTTCAGCCAAACAGCCAGGCTGTGTCTTACCTGCCTTTTTATTGCTGTATTAAATGAAAAATATTATATTACATTAAAATGAAAAAATTATAATTTTATTGCCTGGCAACAAAATTATTTTATTTTTAACAATTACCATTGTTTCAAAAAGTTTAACTAAATTTTCAAGTACTTTACTCTTGTTAAAACGAAAAAGGTTGCAGGTAAACTACCCCTTCCCCTTAACAGATCTTCACCAAAATCGAAAGTCATTGAGACCTCTACAATTCAGCGACGTATGCAAAACATTATTTGATTCTGTTTGAATTTGCGGCTGTTATCGTTTGCCATAGAAAATACGCTTGATAAAAAAACGTTGCAGGTAAACTACCCCTTCGCCTTAACCGATCTTCACCAAAAACAATAGGTCTTGAGTACTCTACATATCAGGGCCGTAAGCAAAACATTATTTGACTCTGTTTGAATTTGCGGCTGTTATCGTTTGCCATAGAAAATACCCTTGTTAAAAAAACGTTGCAGGTAAACTACCCCTTTCCCTCAACCGATCTTCACCAAAAACAATAGGTCTTGAGAACTCTACAATTTAGAGCTGTATGCAAATAATCTTTTGATTCTGTTTGAATTTGCGGCTGTTATCGTTTGCCATAGGAAATACCCTTGTTAAAACATAAAACGTTACAGGTAAACTACCCCTTTCCCTTAACCGATCTTCACCACAAACAATAGATCTTGAGTACTCTACAAATCAGGGCTGTATGCAAAACATTATTTGATTCTGTTTGAATTTGCGGCTGTTATCGTTTGCCATAGAAAATACCCTTTTAAAACATGAAACGTTGCAGGTAAACTACCCCTTTCCCTCAACCGATCTTCACCAAAAACAATAGGTCGCGAGTACTCTACAAATCACGGCTGTATGCAAAAAATTATTTGATTCAGTTTGAATTTGCGGCAGTTATCGTTTGCCATAGAAAAAAAATCTACAGACACACAGACAGACACACAGACAGACACACACACAGACACACACACACACAGACACTTTTCGGAAAACGACTTTTTTTCATGTTTTGAGTGTAGTAGAATCAGAATCTGCAATAATCTCGAACACGATTTTTTTTGCCATCACCATACTTCCATTCCTTAAGGAATATGGAAGTAAAATTACCCTTGATAAAAAACCGTTGCAGGTAAACTACCCCTTTCCCTTAACCGAGCTTCAGCAAAAACGACAGGTCTTGAGAACTCTACAATTCAGGGATGTATACAAAATATTATATGATTTTGTTTGAATTTGCGGCTGTTATCGTTTGCCATACAAAATACCCTTGATAAAACAAAAAACGTGGCAGGTAAACTACCCCTTCCCCTTAAACGATCTTCACCAAAAACAATAGGTCATTAGTACTCAAGAAATCAGAGCTGTATGCAAAAATGTATTTGATTCTGTTTGAATTTGCGGCTCTTATCGTTTGCCATAGAAAATACCCTTTTAAAACATAAAACGTTGCAGGTAAACTACCCCTTTCCCTTAAATGATCTTTACCAAAATCAACAGATCGTGAGAACTCTAAAATACAGGGCTGTATGCAAAACATCATTTGATTCTGTTTGAATTTGCGGCTGTTATCGTTTGCCAAACAAACAAATTTACCCTTGATAAAAAAAAACAGTTGCAGGTAAACTACCCCTTTCCCTCAACCGATCTTCACCAAGAACAATAGGTCGCGAGTACTCTACAAATCAGGGCTGTATGCTAAACATTATTTGATTCTGTTTGAATTTCCGACTGTTATCGTTTGCCATAGGAAAAAAAATACAGACCTACAGACACACACACAGACACTCTTCAAAAATATCGGTATGGAGAACCATACATGACTTCCATATTCTAAGATTTATATTTAAAATCATTTTCAGCCAAACAGCCAGGCTGTGTCTTACCTGCCTTTTTATTGCTGTATTAAATGAAAAATATTATATTACATTAAAATGAAAAAATTATAATTTTATTGCCTGGCAACAAAATTATTTTATTTTTAACAATTACCATTGTTTCAAAAAGTTTAAATAAATTTTCAAGTACTTTACTCTTGTTAAAACGTAAAAGGTTGCAGGTAAACTACCCCTTCCCCTTAACAGATCTTCACCAAAATCGAAAGTCATTGAGACCTCTACAATTCAGCGACGTATGCAAAAAATTATTTGATTCTGTTTGAATTTGCGGCTGTTATCGTTTGCCATAGAAAATACGCTTGATAAAAAAACGTTGCAGGTAAACTAGCCCTTCGCCTTAACCGATCTTCACCAAAAACAATAGGTCTTGAGTACTCTACATATCAGGGCCGTAAGCAAAACATTATTTGACTCTGTTTGAATTTGCGGCTGTTATCGTTTGCCATAGAAAATACCCTTGTTAAAAAAACGTTGCAGGTAAACTACCCCTTTCACTCAACCGATCTTCACCAAAAACAATAAGTCTTGAGAACTCTACAATTTAGGGCTGTATGCAAATAATCTTTTGATTCTGTTTGAATTTGCGGCTGTTATCGTTTGCCATAGGAAATACCCTTGTTAAAACATAAAACGTTACAGGTAAACTACCCCTTTCCCTTAACCGATCTTCACCACAAACAATAGGTCTTGAGTACTCTACAAATCAGGTCTGTATGCAAAACATTATTTGATTCTGTTTGAATTTGCGGCTGTTATCGTTTGCCATAGAAAATACCCTTTTAAAACATGAAACGTTGCAGGTAAACTACCCCTTTCCCTCAACCGATCTTCACCAAAAACAATAGGTCGCGAGTACTCTACAAATCACGGCTGTATGCAAAAAATTATTTGATTCAGTTTGAATTTGCGGCAGTTATCGTTTGCCATAGAAAAAAAATCTACAGACACACAGACAGACACACACACAGACACTTTTCGGAAAACGACTTTTTTTCATGTTTTGAGTGTAATAGAATCAGAATCTGCAATAATCTCGAACACGATTTTTTTTGCCATCACCATACTTCCATTCCTTAAGGAATATGGAAGTAAAATTACCCTTGATAAAAAACAGTTGCAGGTAAACTACCCCTTTCCCTTAACCGAGCTTCAGCAAAAACGACAGGTCTTGAGAACTCTACAATTCAGGGATGTATACAAAATATTATATGATTTTGTTTGAATTTGCGGCTGTTATCGTTTGCCATAGAAAATACCCTTTTAAAACATAAAACGTTGCAGGTAAACTACTCCTTTCCCTTAAATGATCTTTACCAAAATCAACAGATCGTGAGAACTCTAAAATACAGGGCTGTATGCAAAACATCATTTGATTCTGTTTGAATTTGCGGCTGTTATCGTTTGCCATAGAAAATACCCTTGTTAAAAAAACGTTGCAGGTAAACTACCCCTTTCCCTCAACCGATCTTCACCAAAAACAAAAGGTCTTGAGAAATCTACAATTCAGGGCTGTATGCGAAACATTATTTGATTCTGTTTGAATTTGCGGCTGTTATCGTTTGCCAAAAAAAAAAAAATTTCCCTTGATAAAAAAAAACGTTGCAGGTAAACTACCCCTTCCCCTCAACCGATCTTCACCAAAAACAATAGGTCGCGAGTACTCTACAAATCAGGGCTGTATGCAAAAAATTATTTGATTCTGTTTGAATTTGCGGCAGTTGTCGTTTGCCATAGAAAATACGCATGATAAAAAACGTTGCTGGTAAACTACCCCTTCCCCTCAACCGATCTTCACCAAAAACAATAGGTCTTGAGTACTCTACAAATCAGGGCTGTATGCAGAAAATTATTTGATTCTGTTTGAATTTGCGGCTGTTATCGTTTGCCATAGAAAATACCCTTGCTAAAAAAACGTTGTAGGTAAACTACCCCTTTCCCTTAACCGATCTTCACCAAAAACAAAAGGTATTGAGAACTCTACAATTTAGGGCTGTATGCAAATAATCTTTTCATTCTGTTTGAATTTGCGGCTGTTATCGTTTGCCATAGGAAATACCCTTGTTAAAACATAAAACGTTACAGGTAAACTACCCCTTTCCCTTAACCGATCTTCACCAAAAACAATAGGTCTTGAGAACTCTACAATTCAGGGCTGTATGCGAAACATTATTTGATTCTGTTTGAATTTGCGGCTGTTATCGTTTGCCAAACAAACAAAATTACCCTTGCTAAAAAAAAACCGTTGCAGGTAAACTACCCCTTCCCCTCAACCGATCTTCACCAAAAACAATAGGTCGCGAGAACTCTGCAAAACCGGACTGTATGCAAAAAATTATTTGATTCTGTTTGAATTTGCGGCAGTTATCGTTTGCCATAGAAAAAAAATCTACTGACAGACAGACACACAGACAGACAGACACACAGACACACAGACAGACAGACACACAGACACTTTTCGGAAAACGACTTTTTTTCATGTTTTGAGTGTAGTAGAATCAGAATCTGCAATAATCTCGAACACGATTTTTTTTGCCATCACCATACTTCCATTCCTTAAGGAATATGGAAGTAATTACCCTTGATAAAAAACCGTTGCAGGTAAACTACCCCTTTCCCTTAACCGAGCTTCAGCAAAAACGACAGGTCTTGAGAACTCTACAATTCAGGGATGTATACAAAATATTATATGATTTTGTTTGAATTTGCGGCTGTTATCGTTTGCCATACAAAATACCCTTGATAAAACAAAAAAGGTGGCAGGTAAACTACCCCTTCCCCTTAAACGATCTTCACCAAAAACAACAGGTCATTAGTACTCAAGAAATCAGAGCTGTATGCAAAAATGTATTTGATTCTGTTTGAATTTGCGGCTCTTATCGTTTGCCATAGAAAATACCCTTTAAAAACATAAAACGTTGCAGGTAAACTACCCCTTTCCCTTAAATGATCTTTACCAAAATCAACAGATCGTGAGAACTCTAAAATACAGGGCTGTATGCAAAACATCATTTGATTCTGTTTGAATTTACGGCAGTTATCGTTTGCCATAGAAAAAAAATCTACAGACAGACACACAGACAGACAGACAGACACACAGACAGACACACACACACACAGACACTTTTCGGAAAACGACTTTTTTTCATGTTTTGAGTGTAGTAGAATCAGAATCTGCAATAATCTCGAACACGATTTTTTTTGCCATCACCATACTTCCATTCCTTAAGGAATATGGAAGTAAAATTACCCTTGATAAAAAACCGTTGCAGGTAAACTACCCCTTTCCCTTAACCGAGCTTCAGCAAAAACGACAGGTCTTGAGAACTCTACAATTCAGGGATGTATACAAAATATTATATGATTTTGTTTGAATTTGCGGCTGTTATCGTTTGCCATACAAAATACCCTTGATAAAACAAAAAACGTGGCAGGTAAACTACCCCTTCCCCTTAAACGATCTTCACCAAAAACAATAGGTCATTAGTACTCAAGAAATCAGAGCTGTATGCAAAAATGTATTTGATTCTGTTTGAATTTGCGGCTCTTATCGTTTGCCATAGAAAATACCCTTTTAAAACATAAAACGTTGCAGGTAAACTACCCCTTTCCCTTAAATGATCTTTACCAAAATCAACAGATCGTGAGAACTCTAAAATACAGGGCTGTATGCAAAACATCATTTGATTCTGTTTGAATTTGCGGCTGTTATCGTTTGCCAAACAAACAAATTTACCCTTGATAAAAAAAACAGTTGCAGGTAAACTACCCCTTTCCATCAACCGATCTTCACTAAGAACAATAGGTCGCGAGTACTCTACAAATCAGGGCTGTATGCTAAACATTATTTGATTCTGTTTGAATTTTCGACTGTTATCGTTTGCCATAGGAAAAAAAACTACAGACCTACAGACACACACACAGACACTTTTCAAAAATATCGGTATGGAGAACCATACATGACTTCCATATTCTAAGATTTATATTTAAAATCATTTTCAGCCAAACAGCCAGGCTGTGTCTTACCTGCCTTTTTATTGCTGTATTAAATGAAAAATATTATATTACATTAAAATGAAAAAATTATAATTTTATTGCCTGGCAACAAAATTATTTTATTTTTAACAATTACCATTGTTTCAAAAAGTTTAAATAAATTTTCAAGTACTTTACTCTTGTTAAAACGTAAAAGGTTGCAGGTAAACTACCCCTTCCCCTTAACCGATCTTCACCAAAATCGAAAGTCATTGAGACCTCTACAATTCAGGGACGTATGCAAAAAATTATTTGATTCTGTTTGAATTTGCGGCTATTATCGTTTGCCATAGAAAATACGCTTGATAAAAAAACGTTGCAGTTAAACTACCCCTTCGCCTTAACCGATCTTCAACAAAAACAATAGGTCTTGAGTACTCTACATATCAGGGCCGTAAGCAAAACATTATTTGACTCTGTTTGAATTTGCGGCTGTTATCGTTTGCCATAGAAAATACCCTTGTTAAAAAAACGTTGCAGGTAAACTACCCCTTTCCCTCAACCGATCTTCACCAAAAACAATAGGTCTTGAGAACTCTACAATATAGGGCTGTATGCAAATAATCTTTTGATTCTGTTTGAATTTGCGGCTGTTATCGTTTGCCATAGGAAATACCCTTGTTAAAACATAAAACGTTACAGGTAAACTACCCCTTTCCCTTAACCGATCTTCACCAAAAACAATAGGTCTTGAGTACTCTACAAATCAGGGCTGTATGCAAAACATTATTTGATTCTGTTTGAATTTGCGGCTGTTATCGTTTGCCATAAAAAATACCCTTGTTAAAAAAACGTTGCAGGTAAACTACCCCTTTCCCTCAACCGAACTTCACCAAAAACAATAGGTCTTGAGAACTCTACAATTTAGGGCTGTATGCAAATAATCTTTTGATTCTGTTTGAATTTGCGGCTGTTATCGTTTGCCATAGGAAATACCCTTGTTAAAACATAAAACGTTACAGGTAAACTACCCCTTTCCCTTAACCGATCTTCACCAAAATCAACAGATCTTGAGAACTCTACAATTCAGGGCTGTATGCGAAACATTATTTGATTCTGTTTGAATTTGCGGCTGTTATCGTTTGCCAAACAAACAAAATTACCCTTGCTAAAAAAAAACCGTTGCAGGTAAACTACCCCTTCCCCTCAACCGATCTTCACCAAAAACAATAAGTCGCGAGTACTCTGCAAATCAGAGCTGCATGCAAAAAATTATTTGATTCTGTTTGAATTTGCGGCAGTTATCGTTTGCCATAGAAAAAAAATCTACAGACAGACACACAGACAGACAGACAGACACACACACAGACACTTTTCGGAAAACGACTTTTTTTCATGTTTTGAGTGTAGTAGAATCAGAATCTGCAATAATCTCGAACACGATTTTTTTTGCCATCACCATACTTCCATTCCTTAAGGAATATGGAAGTAAAATTACCCTTGATAAAAAACCGTTGCAGGTAAACTACCCCTTTCCCTTAACCGAGCTTCAGCAAAAACGACAGGTCTTGAGAACTCTACAATTCAGGGATGTATACAAAATATTATATGATTTTGTTTGAATTTGCGGCTGTTATCGTTTGCCATACAAAATACCCTTGATAAAACAAAAAAGGTGGCAGGTAAACTACCCCTTCCCCTTAAACGATCTTCACCAAAAACAATAGGTCATTAGTACTCCAGAAATCAGAGCTGTATGCAAAAATGTATTTGATTCTGTTTGAATTTGCGGCTCTTATCGTTTGCCATAGAAAATACCCTTTTAAAACATAAAACGTTGCAGGTAAACTACCCCTTTCCCTTAAATGATCTTTACCAAAATCAACAGATCGTGAGAACTCTAAAATACAGGGCTGTATGCAAAACATCATTTGATTCTGTTTGAATTTGCGGCTGTTATCGTTTGCCAAACAAACAAATTTACCCTTGATAAAAAAAACAGTTGCAGGTAAACTACCCCTTTCCCTCAACCGATCTTCACCAAGAACAATAGGTCGCGAGTACTCTACAAATCAGGGCTGTATGCTAAACATTATTTGATTCTGTTTGAATTTCCGACTGTTATCGTTTGCCATAGGAAAAAAAACTACAGACCTACAGACACACACACAGACACTTTTCAAAAATATCGGTATGGAGAACCATACATGACTTCCATATTCTAAGATTTATATTTAAAATCATTTTCAGCCAAACAGCCAGGCTGTGTCTTACCTGCCTTTTTATTGCTGTATTAAATGAAAAATATTATATTACATTAAAATGAAAAAATTATAATTTTATTGCCTGGCAACAAAATTATTTTATTTTTAACAATTACCATTGTTTCAAAAAGTTTAAATAAATTTTCAAGTACTTTACTCTTGTTAAAACGAAAAAGGTTGCAGGTAAACTACCCCTTCCCCTTAACAGATCTTCACCAAAATCGAAAGTCATTGAGACCTCTACAATTCAGCGACGTATGCAAAACATTATTTGATTCTGTTTGAATTTGCGGCTGTTATCGTTTGCCATAGAAAATACGCTTGATAAAAAAACGTTGCAGGTAAACTACCCCTTCGCCTTAACCGATCTTCACCAAAAACAATAGGTCTTGAGTACTCTACATATCAGGGCCGTAAGCAAAACATTATTTGACTCTGTTTGAATTTGCGGCTGTTATCGTTTGCCATAGAAAATACCCTTGTTAAAAAAACGTTGCAGGTAAACTACCCCTTTCCCTCAACCGATCTTCACCAAAAACAATAGGTCTTGAGAACTCTACAATTTAGAGCTGTATGCAAATAATCTTTTGATTCTGTTTGAATTTGCGGCTGTTATCGTTTGCCATAGGAAATACCCTTGTTAAAACATAAAACGTTACAGGTAAACTACCCCTTTCCCTTAACCGATCTTCACCACAAACAATAGATCTTGAGTACTCTACAAATCAGGGCTGTATGCAAAACATTATTTGATTCTGTTTGAATTTGCGGCTGTTATCGTTTGCCATAGAAAATACCCTTTTAAAACATGAAACGTTGCAGGTAAACTACCCCTTTCCCTCAACCGATCTTCACCAAAAACAATAGGTCGCGAGTACTCTACAAATCACGGCTGTATGCAAAAAATTATTTGATTCAGTTTGAATTTGCGGCAGTTATCGTTTGCCATAGAAAAAAAATCTACAGACACACAGACAGACACACAGACAGACACACACACAGACACTTTTCGGAAAACGACTTTTTTTCATGTTTTGAGTGTAGTAGAATCAGAATCTGCAATAATCTCGAACACGATTTTTTTTGCCATCACCATACTTCCATTCCTTAAGGAATATGGAAGTAAAATTACCCGTGATAAAAAACCGTTGCAGGTAAACTACCCCTTTCCCTTAACCGAGCTTCAGCAAAAACGACAGGTCTTGAGAACTCTACAATTCAGGGATGTATACAAAATATTATATGATTTTGTTTGAATTTGCGGCTGTTATCGTTTGCCATACAAAATACCCTTGATAAAACAAAAAAGGTGGCAGGTAAACTACCCCTTCCCCTTAAACGATCTTCACCAAAAACAACAGGTCATTAGTACTCCAGAAATCAGAGCTGTATGCAAAAATGTATTTGATTCTGTTTGAATTTGCGGCTCTTATCGTTTGCCATAGAAAATACCCTTTTAAAACATAAAACGTTGCAGGTAAACTACCCCTTTCCCTTAAATGATCTTTACCAAAATCAACAGATCGTGAGAACTCTAAAATACAGGGCTGTATGCAAAACATCATTTGATTCTGTTTGAATTTGCGGCTGTTATCGTTTGCCAAACAAACAAATTTACCCTTGATAAAAAAAACAGTTGCAGGTAAACTACCCCTTTCCCTCAACCGATCTTCACCAAGAACAATAGGTCGCGAGTACTCTACAAATCAGGGCTGTATGCTAAACATTATTTGATTCTGTTTGAATTTCCGACTGTTATCGTTTGCCATAGGAAAAAAAACTACAGACCTACAGACACACACACAGACACTTTTCAAAAATATCGGTATGGAGAACCATACATGACTTCCATATTCTAAGATTTATATTTAAAATCATTTTCAGCCAAACAGCCAGGCTGTGTCTTACCTGCCTTTTTATTGCTGTATTAAATGAAAAATATTATATTACATTAAAATGAAAAAATTATAATTTTATTGCCTGGCAACAAAATTATTTTATTTTTAACAATTACCATTGTTTCAAAAAGTTTAAATAAATTTTCAAGTACTTTACTCTTGTTAAAACGTAAAAGGTTGCAGGTAAACTACCCCTTCCCCTTAACCGATCTTCACCAAAATCGAAAGTCATTGAGACCTCTACAATTCAGGGACGTATGCAAAAAATTATTTGATTCTGTTTGAATTTGCGGCTGTTATCGTTTGCCATAGAAAATACGCTTGATAAAAAAACGTTGCAGGTAAACTACCCCTTCGCCTTAACCGATCTTCACCAAAAACAATAGGTCTTGAGTACTCTACATATCAGGGCCGTAAGCAAAACATTATTTGACTCTGTTTGAATTTGCGGCTGTTATCGTTTGCCATAGAAAATACCCTTGTTAAAAAAACGTTGCAGGTAAACTACCCCTTTCCCTCAACCGATCTTCACCAAAAACAATAGGTCTTGAGAACTCTACAATATAGGGCTGTATGCAAATAATCTTTTGATTCTGTTTGAATTTGCGGCTGTTATCGTTTGCCATAAGAAATACCCTTGTTAAAACATAAAACGTTACAGGTAAACTACCCCTTTCCCTTAACCGATCTTCACCAAAAACAATAGGTCTTGAGTACTCTACAAATCAGGGCTGTATGCAAAACATTATTTGATTCTGTTTGAATTTGCGGCTGTTATCGTTTGCCATAAAAAATACCCTTGTTAAAAAAACGTTGCAGGTAAACTACCCCTTTCCCTCAACCGAACTTCACCAAAAACAATAGGTCTTGAGAACTCTACAATTTAGGGCTGTATGCAAATAATCTTTTGATTCTGTTTGAATTTGCGGCTGTTATCGTTTGCCATAGGAAATACCCTTGTTAAAACATAAAACGTTACAGGTAAACTACCCCTTTCCCTTAACCGATCTTCACCAAAATCAACAGATCTTGAGAACTCTACAATTCAGGGCTGTATGCGAAACATTATTTGATTCTGTTTGAATTTGCGGCTGTTATCGTTTGCCAAACAAACAAAATTACCCTTGCTAAAAAAAAACCGTTGCAGGTAAACTACCCCTTTCCCTCAACCGATCTTCACCAAAAACAATAAGTCGCGAGTACTCTGCAAATCAGAGCTGCATGCAAAAAATTATTTGATTCTGTTTGAATTTGCGGCAGTTATCGTTTGCCATAAAAAAAAAAATCTACAGACAGACACACAGACAGACAGACAGACACACAGACAGACACACACACACACAGACACTTTTCGGAAAACGACTTTTTTTCATGTTTTGAGTGTAGTAGAATCAGAATCTGCAATAATCTCGAACACGATTTTTTTTGCCATCACCATACTTCCATTCCTTAAGGAATATGGAAGTAAAATTACCCTTGATAAAAAACCGTTGCAGGTAAACTACCCCTTTCCCTTAACCGAGCTTCAGCAAAAACGACAGGTCTTGAGAACTCTACAATTCAGGGATGTATACAAAATATTATATGATTTTGTTTGAATTTGCGGCTGTTATCGTTTGCCATACAAAATACCCTTGATAAAACAAAAAACGTGGCAGGTAAACTACCCCTTCCCCTTAAACGATCTTCACCAAAAACAATAGGTCATTAGTACTCAAGAAATCAGAGCTGTATGCAAAAATGTATTTGATTCTGTTTGAATTTGCGGCTCTTATCGTTTGCCATAGAAAATACCCTTTTAAAACATAAAACGTTGCAGGTAAACTACCCCTTTCCCTTAAATGATCTTTACCAAAATCAACAGATCGTGAGAACTCTAAAATACAGGGCTGTATGCAAAACATCATTTGATTATGTTTGAATTTGCGGCTGTTATCGTTTGCCAAACAAACAAATTTACCCTTGATAAAAAAAAACAGTTGCAGGTAAACTACCCCTTTCCCTCAACCGATCTTCACCAAGAACAATAGGTCGCGAGTACTCTACAAATCAGGGCTGTATGCTAAACATTATTTGATTCTGTTTGAATTTCCGACTGTTATCGTTTGCCATAGGAAAAAAAATACAGACCTACAGACACACACACAGACACTTTTCAAAAATATCGGTATGGAGAACCATACATGACTTCCATATTCTAAGATTTATATTTAAAATCATTTTCAGCCAAACAGCCAGGCTGTGTCTTACCTGCCTTTTTATTGCTGTATTAAATGAAAAATATTATATTACATTAAAATGAAAAAATTATAATTTTATTGCCTGGCAACAAAATTATTTTGTTTTTAACAATTACCATTGTTTCAAAAAGTTTAAATAAATTTTCAAGTACTTTACTCTTGTTAAAACGTAAAAGGTTGCAGGTAAACTACCCCTTCCCCTTAACAGATCTTCACCAAAATCGAAAGTCATTGAGACCTCTACAATTCAGCGACGTATGCAAAAAATTATTTGATTCTGTTTGAATTTGCGGCTGTTATCGTTTGCCATAGAAAATACGCTTGATAAAAAAACGTTGCAGGTAAACTACCCCTTCGCCTTAACCGATCTTCACCAAAAACAATAGGTCTTGAGTACTCTACATATCAGGGCCGTAAGCAAAACATTATTTGACTCTGTTTGAATTTGCGGCTGTTATCGTTTGCCATAGAAAATACCCTTGTTAAAAAAACGTTGCAGGTAAACTACCCCTTTCCCTCAACCGATCTTCACCAAAAACAATAAGTCTTGAGAACTCTACAATTTAGGGCTGTATGCAAATAATCTTTTGATTCTGTTTGAATTTGCGGTTGTTATCGTTTGCCATAGGAAATACCCTTGTTAAAACATAAAACGTTACAGGTAAACTACCCCTTTCCCTTAACCGATCTTCACCACAAACAATAGGTCTTGAGTACTCTACAAATCAGGGCTGTATGCAAAACATTATTTGATTCTGTTTGAATTTGCGGCTGTTATCGTTTGCCATAGAAAATACCCTTTTAAAACATGAAACGTTGCAGGTAAACTACCCCTTTCCCTCAACCGATCTTCACCAAAAACAATAGGTCGCGAGTACTCTACAAATCACGGCTGTATGCAAAAAATTATTTGATTCAGTTTGAATTTGCGGCAGTTATCGTTTGCCATAGAAAAAAAATCTACAGACACACAGACAGACACACACACACACAGACACTTTTCGGAAAACGACTTTTTTTCATGTTTTGAGTGTAGTAGAATCAGAATCTGCAATAATCTCGAACACGATTTTTTTTGCCATCACCATACTTCCATTCCTTAAGGAATATGGAAGTAAAATTACCCTTGATAAAAAACAGTTGCAGGTAAACTACCCCTTTCCCTTAACCGAGCTTCAGCAAAAACGACAGGTCTTGAGAACTCTACAATTCAGGGATGTATACAAAATATTATATGATTTTGTTTGAATTTGCGGCTGTTATCGTTTGCCATACAAAATACCCTTGATAAAACAAAAAAGGTGGCAGGTAAACTACCCCTTCCCCTTAAACGATCTTCACCAAAAACAATAGGTCATTAGTACTCCAGAAATCAGAGCTGTATGCAAAAATGTATTTGATTCTGTTTGAATTTGCGGCTCTTATCGTTTGCCATAGAAAATACCCTTTTAAAACATAAAACGTTGCAGGTAAACTACCCCTTTCCCTTAAATGATCTTTACCAAAATCAACAGATCGTAAGAACTCTAAAATACAGGGCTGTATGCAAAACATCATTTGATTCTGTTTGAATTTGCGGCTGTTATCGTTTGCCAAACAAACAAATTTACCCTTGATAAAAAAAACAGTTGCAGGTAAACTACCCCTTTCCCTCAACCGATCTTCACCAAGAACAATAGGTCGCGAGTACTCTACAAATCAGGGCTGTATGCTAAACATTATTTGATTCTGTTTGAATTTCCGACTGTTATCGTTTGCCATAGGAAAAAAAACTACAGACCTACAGACACACACACAGACACTTTTCAAAAATATCGGTATGGAGAACCATACATGACTTCCATATTCTAAGATTTATATTTAAAATCATTTTCAGCCAAACAGCCAGGCTGTGTCTTACCTGCCTTTTTATTGCTGTATTAAATGAAAAATATTATATTACATTAAAATGAAAAAATTATAATTTTATTGCCTGGCAACAAAATTATTTTATTTTTAACAATTACCATTGTTTCAAAAAGTTTAAATAAATTTTCAAGTACTTTACTCTTGTTAAAACGTAAAAGGTTGCAGGTAAACTACCCCTTCCCCTTAACCGATCTTCACCAAAATCGAAAGTCATTGAGACCTCTACAATTCAGGGACGTATGCAAAAAATTATTTGATTCTGTTTGAATTTGCGGCTGTTATCGTTTGCCATAGAAAATACGCTTGATAAAAAAACGTTGCAGTTAAACTACCCCTTCGCCTTAACCGATCTTCACCAAAAACAATAGGTCTTGAGTACTCTACATATCAGGGCCGTAAGCAAAACATTATTTGACTCTGTTTGAATTTGCGGCTGTTATCGTTTGCCATAGAAAATACCCTTGTTAAAAAAACGTTGCAGGTAAACTACCCCTTTCCCTCAACCGATCTTCACCAAAAACAATAGGTCTTGAGAACTCTACAATATAGGGCTGTATGCAAATAATCTTTTGATTCTGTTTGAATTTGCGGCTGTTATCGTTTGCCATAGGAAATACCCTTGTTAAAACATAAAACGTTACAGGTAAACTACCCCTTTCCCTTAACCGATCTTCACCAAAAACAATAGGTCTTGAGTACTCTACAAATCAGGGCTGTATGCAAAACATTATTTGATTCTGTTTGAATTTGCGGCTGTTATCGTTTGCCATAAAAAATACCCTTGTTAAAAAAACGTTGCAGGTAAACTACCCCTTTCCCTCAACCGAACTTCACCAAAAACAATAGGTCTTGAGAACTCTACAATTTAGGGCTGTATGCAAATAATCTTTTGATTCTGTTTGAATTTGCGGCTGTTATCGTTTGCCATAGGAAATACCCTTGTTAAAACATAAAACGTTACAGGTAAACTACCCCTTTCCCTTAACCGATCTTCACCAAAATCAACAGATCTTGAGAACTCTACAATTCAGGGCTGTATGCGAAACATTATTTGA
Source organism: Magicicada septendecula (assembly GCA_034769895.1). Taxonomy (NCBI): domain Eukaryota; kingdom Metazoa; phylum Arthropoda; class Insecta; order Hemiptera; family Cicadidae; genus Magicicada; species Magicicada septendecula. Next base: position 235,124,526 of record CM068368.1, on the reverse strand, counting down.
TTCTGTTTGAATTTGCGGCTGTTATCGTTTGCCAAACAAACAAAATTACCCTTGCTAAAAAAAAACCGTTGCAGGTAAACTACCCCTTTCCCTCAACCGATCTTCACCAAAAACAATAAGTCGCGAGTACTCTGCAAATCAGAGCTGCATGCAAAAAATTATTTGATTCTGTTTGAATTTGCGGCAGTTATCGTTTGCCATAGAAAAAAAATCTACAGACAGACACACAGACAGACAGACAGACACACAGACAGACACACACACACACAGACACTTTTCGGAAAACGACTTTTTTTCATGTTTTGAGTGTAGTAGAATCAGAATCTGCAATAATCTCGAACACGATTTTTTTTGCCATCACCATACTTCCATTCCTTAAGCAATATGGAAGTAAAATTACCCTTGATAAAAAACCGTTGCTGGTAAACTACCCCTTTCCCTTAACCGAGCTTCAGCAAAAACGACAGGTCTTGAGAACTCTACAATTCAGGGATGTATACAAAATATTATATGATTTTGTTTGAATTTGCGGCTGTTATCGTTTGCCATACAAAATACCATTGATAAAACAAAAAACGTGGCAGGTAAACTACCCCTTCCCCTTAAACGATCTTCACCAAAAACAATAGGTCATTAGTACTCAAGAAATCAGAGCTGTATGCAAAAATGTATTTGATTCTGTTTGAATTTGCGGCTCTTATTGTTTGCCATAGAAAATACCCTTTTAAAACATAAAACGTTGCAGGTAAACTACCCCTTTCCCTTAAATGATCTTTACCAAAATCAACAGATCGTGAGAACTCTAAAATACAGGGCTGTATGCAAAACATCATTTGATTCTGTTTGAATTTGCGGCTGTTATCGTTTGCCAAACAAACAAATTTACCCTTGATAAAAAAAAACAGTTGCAGGTAAACTACCCCTTTCCCTCAACCGATCTTCACCAAGAACAATAGGTCGCGAGTACTCTACAAATCAGGGCTGTATGCTAAACATTATTTGATTCTGTTTGAATTTCCGACTGTTATCGTTTGCCATAGGAAAAAAAATACAGACCTACAGACACACACACAGACACTTTTCAAAAATATCGGTATGGAGAACCATACATGACTTCCATATTCTAAGATTTATATTTAAAATCATTTTCAGCCAAACAGCCAGGCTGTGTCTTACCTGCCTTTTTATTGCTGTATTAAATGAAAAATATTATATTACATTAAAATGAAAAAATTATAATTTTATTGCCTGGCAACAAAATTATTTTATTTTTAACAATTACCATTGTTTCAAAAAGTTTAAATAAATTTTCAAGTACTTTACTCTTGTTAAAACGTAAAAGGTTGCAGGTAAACTACCCCTTCCCCTTAACAGATCTTCACCAAAATCGAAAGTCATTGAGACCTCTACAATTCAGCGACGTATGCAAAAAATTATTTGATTCTGTTTGAATTTGCGGCTGTTATCGTTTGCCATAGAAAATACGCTTGATAAAAAAACGTTGCAGGTAAACTACCCCTTCGCCTTAACCGATCTTCACCAAAAACAATAGGTCTTGAGTACTCTACATATCAGGGCCGTAAGCAAAACATTATTTGACTCTGTTTGAATTTGCGGCTGTTATCGTTTGCCATAGAAAATACCCTTGTTAAAAAAACGTTGCAGGTAAACTACCCCTTTCCCTCAACCGATCTTCACCAAAAACAATAAGTCTTGAGAACTCTACAATTTAGAGTTGCATGCAAATAATCTTTTGATTCTGTTTGAATTTGCGGCTGTTATCGTTTGCCATAGGAAATACCCTTGTTAAAACATAAAACGTTACAGGTAAACTACCCCTTTCCCTTAACCGATCTTCACCACAAACAATAGATCTTGAGTACTCTACAAATCAGGGCTGTATGCAAAACATTATTTGATTCTGTTTGAATTTGCGGCTGTTATCGTTTGCCATAGAAAATACCCTTTTAAAACATGAAACGTTGCAGGTAAACTACCCCTTTCCCTCAACCGATCTTCACCAAAAACAATAGGTCGCGAGTACTCTACAAATCACGGCTGTATGCAAAAAATTATTTGATTCAGTTTGAATTTGCGGCAGTTATCGTTTGCCATAGAAAAAAAATCTACAGACACACAGACAGACACACACACAGACACTTTTCGGAAAACGACTTTTTTTCATGTTTTGAGTGTAGTAGAATCAGAATCTGCAATAATCTCGAACACGATTTTTTTTGCCATCACCATACTTGCATTCCTTAAGGAATATGGAAGTAAAATTACCCTTGATAAAAAACCGTTGCAGGTAAACTACCCCTTTCCCTTAACCGAGCTTCAGCAAAAACGACAGGTCTTGAGAACTCTACAATTCAGGGATGTATACAAAATATTATATGATTTTGTTTGAATTTGCGGCTGTTATCGTTTGCCATACAAAATACCCTTGATAAAACAAAAAAGGTGGCCGGTAAACTACCCCTTCCCCTTAAACGATCTTCACCAAAAACAATAGGTCATTAGTACTCCAGAAATCAGAGCTGTATGCAAAAATGTATTTGATTCTGTTTGAATTTGCGGCTCTTATCGTTTGCCATAGAAAATACCCTTTTAAAACATAAAACGTTGCAGGTAAATTACCCCTTTCCCTTAAATGATCTTTACCAAAATCAACAGATCGTGAGAACTCTAAAATACAGGGCTGTATGCAAAACATCATTTGATTCTGTTTGAATTTGCGGCTGTTATCGTTTGCCAAACAAACAAATTTACCCTTGATAAAAAAAACAGTTGCAGGTAAACTACCCCTTTCCCTCAACCGATCTTCACCAAGAACAATAGGTCGCGAGTACTCTACAAATCAGGGCTGTATGCTAAACATTATTTGATTCTGTTTGAATTTCCGACTGTTATCGTTTGCCATAGGAAAAAAAACTACAGACCTACAGACACACACACAGACACTTTTCAAAAATATCGGTATGGAGAACCATACATGACTTCCATATTCTAAGATTTATATTTAAAATCATTTTCAGCCAAACAGCCAGGCTGTGTCTTACCTGCCTTTTTATTGCTGTATTAAATGAAAAATATTATATTACATTAAAATGAAAAAATTATAATTTTATTGCCTGGCAACAAAATTATTTTATTTTTAACAATTACCATTGTTTCAAAAAGTTTAAATAAATTTTCAAGTACTTTACTCTTGTTAAAACGTAAAAGGTTGCAGGTAAACTACCCCTTCCCCTTAACAGATCTTCACCAAAATCGAAAGTCATTGAGACCTCTACAATTCAGCGACGTATGCAAAAAATTATTTGATTCTGTTTGAATTTGCGGCTGTTATCGTTTGCCATAGAAAATACGCTTGATAAAAAAACGTTGCAGGTAAACTACCCCTTCGCCTTAACCGATCTTCACCAAAAACAATAGGTCTTGAGTACTCTACATATCAGGGCCGTAAGCAAAACATTATTTGACTCTGTTTGAATTTGCGGCTGTTATCGTTTGCCATAGAAAATACCCTTGTTAAAAAAACGTTGCAGGTAAACTACCCCTTTCCCTCAACCGATCTTCACCAAAAACAATAAGTCTTGAGAACTCTACAATTTAGAGTTGCATGCAAATAATCTTTTGATTCTGTTTGAATTTGCGGCTGTTATCGTTTGCCATAGGAAATACCCTTGTTAAAACATAAAACGTTACAGGTAAACTACCCCTTTCCCTTAACCGATCTTCACCACAAACAATAGATCTTGAGTACTCTACAAATCAGGGCTGTATGCAAAACATTATTTGATTCTGTTTGAATTTGCGGCTGTTATCGTTTGCCATAGAAAATACCCTTTTAAAACATGAAACGTTGCAGGTAAACTACCCCTTTCCCTCAACCGATCTTCACCAAAAACAATAGGTCGCGAGTACTCTACAAATCACGGCTGTATGCAAAAAATTATTTGATTCAGTTTGAATTTGCGGCAGTTATCGTTTGCCATAGAAAAAAAATCTACAGACACACAGACAGACACACACACAGACACTTTTCGGAAAACGACTTTTTTTCATGTTTTGAGTGTAGTAGAATCAGAATCTGCAATAATCTCGAACACGATTTTTTTTGCCATCACCATACTTGCATTCCTTAAGGAATATGGAAGTAAAATTACCCTTGATAAAAAACCGTTGCAGGTAAACTACCCCTTTCCCTTAACCGAGCTTCAGCAAAAACGACAGGTCTTGAGAACTCTACAATTCAGGGATGTATACAAAATATTATATGATTTTGTTTGAATTTGCGGCTGTTATCGTTTGCCATACAAAATACCCTTGATAAAACAAAAAAGGTGGCCGGTAAACTACCCCTTCCCCTTAAACGATCTTCACCAAAAACAATAGGTCATTAGTACTCCAGAAATCAGAGCTGTATGCAAAAATGTATTTGATTCTGTTTGAATTTGCGGCTCTTATCGTTTGCCATAGAAAATACCCTTTTAAAACATAAAACGTTGCAGGTAAACTACCCCTTTCCCTTAAATGATCTTTACCAAAATCAACAGATCGTGAGAACTCTAAAATACAGGGCTGTATGCAAAACATCATTTGATTCTGTTTGAATTTGCGGCTGTTATCGTTTGCCAAACAAACAAATTTACCCTTGATAAAAAAAACAGTTGCAGGTAAACTACCCCTTTCCCTCAACCGATCTTCACCAAGAACAATAGGTCGCGAGTACTCTACAAATCAGGGCTGTATGCTAAACATTATTTGATTCTGTTTGAATTTCCGACTGTTATCGTTTGCCATAGGAAAAAAAACTACAGACCTACAGACACACACACAGACACTTTTCAAAAATATCGGTATGGAGAACCATACATGACTTCCATATTCTAAGATTTATATTTAAAATCATTTTCAGCCAAACAGCCAGGCTGTGTCTTACCTGCCTTTTTATTGCTGTATTAAATGAAAAATATTATATTACATTAAAATGAAAAAATTATAATTTTATTGCCTGGCAACAAAATTATTTTATTTTTAACAATTACCATTGTTTCAAAAAGTTTAAATAAATTTTCAAGTACTTTACTCTTGTTAAAACGAAAAAGGTTGCAGGTAAACTACCCCTTCCCCTTAACAGATCTTCACCAAAATCGAAAGTCATTGAGACCTCTACAATTCAGCGACGTATGCAAAACATTATTTGATTCTGTTTGAATTTGCGGCTGTTATCGTTTGCCATAGAAAATACGCTTGATAAAAAAACGTTGCAGGTAAACTACCCCTTCGCCTTAACCGATCTTCACCAAAAACAATAGGTCTTGAGTACTCTACATATCAGGGCCGTAAGCAAAACATTATTTGACTCTGTTTGAATTTGCGGCTGTTATCGTTTGCCATAGAAAATACCCTTGTTAAAAAAACGTTGCAGGTAAACTACCCCTTTCCCTCAACCGATCTTCACCAAAAACAATAGGTCTTGAGAACTCTACAATTTAGAGCTGTATGCAAATAATCTTTTGATTCTGTTTGAATTTGCGGCTGTTATCGTTTGCCATAGGAAATACCCTTGTTAAAACATAAAACGTTACAGGTAAACTACCCCTTTCCCTTAACCGATCTTCACCACAAACAATAGATCTTGAGTACTCTACAAATCAGGGCTGTATGCAAAACATTATTTGATTCTGTTTGAATTTGCGGCTGTTATCGTTTGCCATAGAAAATACCCTTTTAAAACATGAAACGTTGCAGGTAAACTACCCCTTTCCCTCAACCGATCTTCACCAAAAACAATAGGTCGCGAGTACTCTACAAATCACGGCTGTATGCAAAAAATTATTTGATTCAGTTTGAATTTGCGGCAGTTATCGTTTGCCATAGAAAAAAAATCTACAGACACACAGACAGACACACAGACAGACACACACACAGACACTTTTCGGAAAACGACTTTTTTTCATGTTTTGAGTGTAGTAGAATCAGAATCTGCAATAATCTCGAACACGATTTTTTTTGCCATCACCATACTTCCATTCCTTAAGGAATATGGAAGTAAAATTACCCTTGATAAAAAACCGTTGCAGGTAAACTACCCCTTTCCCTTAACCGAGCTTCAGCAAAAACGACAGGTCTTGAGAACTCTACAATTCAGGGATGTATACAAAATATTATATGATTTTGTTTGAATTTGCGGCTGTTATCGTTTGCCATACAAAATACCCTTGATAAAACAAAAAAGGTGGCAGGTAAACTACCCCTTCCCCTTAAACGATCTTCACCAAAAACAACAGGTCATTAGTACTACAGAAATCAGAGCTGTATGCAAAAATGTATTTGATTCTGTTTGAATTTGCGGCTCTTATCGTTTGCCATAGAAAATACCCTTTTAAAACATAAAACGTTGCAGGTAAACTACCCCTTTCCCTTAAATGATCTTTACCAAAATCAACAGATCGTGAGAACTCTAAAATACAGGGCTGTATGCAAAACATCATTTGATTCTGTTTGAATTTGCGGCTGTTATCGTTTGCCAAACAAACAAATTTACCCTTGATAAAAAAAACAGTTGCAGGTAAACTACCCCTTTCCCTCAACCGATCTTCACCAAGAACAATAGGTCGCGAGTACTCTACAAATCAGGGCTGTATGCTAAACATTATTTGATTCTGTTTGAATTTCCGACTGTTATCGTTTGCCATAGGAAAAAAAACTACAGACCTACAGACACACACACAGACACTTTTCAAAAATATCGGTATGGAGAACCATACATGACTTCCATATTCTAAGATTTATATTTAAAATCATTTTCAGCCAAACAGCCAGGCTGTGTCTTACCTGCCTTTTTATTGCTGTATTAAATGAAAAATATTATATTACATTAAAATGAAAAAATTATAATTTTATTGCCTGGCAACAAAATTATTTTATTTTTAACAATTACCATTGTTTCAAAAAGTTTAAATAAATTTTCAAGTACTTTACTCTTGTTAAAACGTAAAAGGTTGCAGGTAAACTACCCCTTCCCCTTAACCGATCTTCACCAAAATCGAAAGTCATTGAGACCTCTACAATTCAGGGACGTATGCAAAAAATTATTTGATTCTGTTTGAATTTGCGGCTGTTATCGTTTGCCATAGAAAATACGCTTGATAAAAAAACGTTGCAGGTAAACTACCCCTTCGCCTTAACCGATCTTCACCAAAAACAATAGGTCTTGAGTACACTACATATGAGGGCCGTAAGCAAAACATTATTTGACTCTGTTTGAATTTGCGGCTGTTATCGTTTGCCATAGAAAATACCCTTGTTAAAAAAACGTTGCAGGTAAACTACCCCTTTCCCTCAACCGATCTTCACCAAAAACAATAGGTCTTGAGAACTCTACAATATAGGGCTGTATGCAAATAATCTTTTGATTCTGTTTGAATTTGCGGCTGTTATCGTTTGCCATAGGAAATACCCTTGTTAAAACATAAAACGTTACAGGTAAACTACCCCTTTCCCTTAACCGATCTTCACCAAAAACAATAGGTCTTGAGTACTCTACAAATCAGGGCTGTATGCAAAACATTATTTGATTCTGTTTGAATTTGCGGCTGTTATCGTTTGCCATAAAAAATACCCTTGTTAAAAAAACGTTGCAGGTAAACTACCCCTTTCCCTCAACCGAACTTCACCAAAAACAATAGGTCTTGAGAACTCTACAATTTAGGGCTGTATGCAAATAATCTTTTGATTCTGTTTGAATTTGCGGCTGTTATCGTTTGCCATAGGAAATACCCTTGTTAAAACATAAAACGTTACAGGTAAACTACCCCTTTCCCTTAACCGATCTTCACCAAAATCAACAGATCTTGAGAACTCTACAATTCAGGGCTGTATGCGAAACATTATTTGATTCTGTTTGAATTTGCGGCTGTTATCGTTTGCCAAACAAACAAAATTACCCTTGCTAAAAAAAAACCGTTGCAGGTAAACTACCCCTTTCCCTCAACCGATCTTCACCAAAAACAATAAGTCGCGAGTACTCTGCAAATCAGAGCTGCATGCAAAAAATTATTTGATTCTGTTTGAATTTGCGGCAGTTATCGTTTGCCATAGAAAAAAAATCTACAGACAGACACACAGACAGACAGACAGACACACAGACAGACAGACAGACACACAGACAGACACACACACACACAGACACTTTTCGGAAAACGACTTTTTTTCATGTTTTGAGTGTAGTAGAATCAGAATCTGCAATAATCTCGAACACGATTTTTTTTGCCATCACCATACTTCCATTCCTTAAGGAATATGGAAGTAAAATTACCCTTGATAAAAAACCGTTGCAGGTAAACTACCCCTTTCCCTTAACCGAGCTTCAGCAAAAACGACAGGTCTTGAGAACTCTACAATTCAGGGATGTATACAAAATATTATATGATTTTGTTTGAATTTGCGGCTGTTATCGTTTGCCATACAAAATACCCTTGATAAAACAAAAAACGTGGCAGGTAAACTACCCCTTCCCCTTAAACGATCTTCACCAAAAACAATAGGTCATTAGTACTCAAGAAATCAGAGCTGTATGCAAAAATGTATTTGATTCTGTTTGAATTTGCGGCTCTTATCGTTTGCCATAGAAAATACCCTTTTAAAACATAAAACGTTGCAGGTAAACTACCCCTTTCCCTTAAATGATCTTTACCAAAATCAACAGATCGTGAGAACTCTAAAATACAGGGCTGTATGCAAAACATCATTTGATTCTGTTTGAATTTGCGGCTGTTATCGTTTGCCAAACAAACAAATTTACCCTTGATAAAAAAAAACAGTTGCAGGTAAACTACCCCTTTCCCTCAACCGATCTTCACCAAGAACAATAGGTCGCGAGTACTCTACAAATCAGGGCTGTATGCTAAACATTATTTGATTCTGTTTGAATTTCCGACTGTTATCGTTTGCCATAGGAAAAAAAATACAGACCTACAGACACACACACAGACACTTTTCAAAAATATCGGTATGGAGAACCATACATGACTTCCATATTCTAAGATTTATATTTAAAATCATTTTCAGCCAAACAGCCAGGCTGTGTCTTACCTGCCTTTTTATTGCTGTATTAAATGAAAAATATTATATTACATTAAAATGAAAAAATTATAATTTTATTGCCTGGCAACAAAATTATTTTATTTTTAACAATTACCATTGTTTCAAAAAGTTTAAATAAATTTTCAAGTACTTTACTCTTGTTAAAACGTAAAAGGTTGCAGGTAAACTACCCCTTCCCCTTAACAGATCTTCACCAAAATCGAAAGTCATTGAGACCTCTACAATTCAGCGACGTATGCAAAAAATTATTTGATTCTGTTTGAATTTGCGGCTGTTATCGTTTGCCATAGAAAATACGCTTGATAAAAAAACGTTGCAGGTAAACTAGCCCTTCGCCTTAACCGATCTTCACCAAAAACAATAGGTCTTGAGTACTCTACATATCAGGGCCGTAAGCAAAACATTATTTGACTCTGTTTGAATTTGCGGCTGTTATCGTTTGCCATAGAAAATACCCTTGTTAAAAAAACGTTGCAGGTAAACTACCCCTTTCACTCAACCGATCTTCACCAAAAACAATAAGTCTTGAGAACTCTACAATTTAGGGCTGTATGCAAATAATCTTTTGATTCTGTTTGAATTTGCGGCTGTTATCGTTTGCCATAGGAAATACCCTTGTTAAAACATAAAACGTTACAGGTAAACTACCCCTTTCCCTTAACCGATCTTCACCACAAACAATAGGTCTTGAGTACTCTACAAATCAGGTCTGTATGCAAAACATTATTTGATTCTGTTTGAATTTGCGGCTGTTATCGTTTGCCATAGAAAATACCCTTTTAAAACATGAAACGTTGCAGGTAAACTACCCCTTTCCCTCAACCGATCTTCACCAAAAACAATAGGTCGCGAGTACTCTACAAATCACGGCTGTATGCAAAAAATTATTTGATTCAGTTTGAATTTGCGGCAGTTATCGTTTGCCATAGAAAAAAAATCTACAGACACACAGACAGACACACACACAGACACTTTTCGGAAAACGACTTTTTTTCATGTTTTGAGTGTAATAGAATCAGAATCTGCAATAATCTCGAACACGATTTTTTTTGCCATCACCATACTTCCATTCCTTAAGGAATATGGAAGTAAAATTACCCTTGATAAAAAACCGTTGCAGGTAAACTACCCCTTTCCCTTAACCGAGCTTCAGCAAAAACGACAGGTCTTGAGAACTCTACAATTCAGGGATGTATACAAAATATTATATGATTTTGTTTGAATTTGCGGCTGTTATCGTTTGCCATACAAAATACCCTTGATAAAACAAAAAACGTGGCAGGTAAACTACCCCTTCCCCTTAAACGATCTTCACCAAAAACAATAGGTCATTAGTACTCAAGAAATCAGAGCTGTATGCAAAAATGTATTTGATTCTGTTTGAATTTGCGGCTCTTATCGTTTGCCATAGAAAATACCCTTTTAAAACATAAAACGTTGCAGGTAAACTACCCCTTTCCCTTAAATGATCTTTACCAAAATCAACAGATCGTGAGAACTCTAAAATACAGGGCTGTATGCAAAACATCATTTGATTCTGTTTGAATTTGCGGCTGTTATCGTTTGCCAAACAAACAAATTTACCCTTGATAAAAAAAAACAGTTGCAGGTAAACTACCCCTTTCCCTCAACCGATCTTCACCAAGAACAATAGGTCGCGAGTACTCTACAAATCAGGGCTGTATGCTAAACATTATTTGATTCTGTTTGAATTTCCGACTGTTATCGTTTGCCATAGGAAAAAAAATACAGACCTACAGACACACACACAGACACTTTTCAAAAATATCGGTATGGAGAACCATACATGACTTCCATATTCTAAGATTTATATTTAAAATCATTTTCAGCCAAACAGCCAGGCTGTGTCTTACCTGCCTTTTTATTGCTGTATTAAATGAAAAATATTATATTACATTAAAATGAAAAAATTATAATTTTATTGCCTGGCAACAAAATTATTTTATTTTTAACAATTACCATTGTTTCAAAAAGTTTAAATAAATTTTCAAGTACTTTACTCTTGTTAAAACGTAAAAGGTTGCAGGTAAACTACCCCTTCCCCTTAACAGATCTTCACCAAAATCGAAAGTCATTGAGACCTCTACAATTCAGCGACGTATGCAAAAAATTATTTGATTCTGTTTGAATTTGCGGCTGTTATCGTTTGCCATAGAAAATACGCTTGATAAAAAAACGTTGCAGGTAAACTAGCCCTTCGCCTTAACCGATCTTCACCAAAAACAATAGGTCTTGAGTACTCTACATATCAGGGCCGTAAGCAAAACATTATTTGACTCTGTTTGAATTTGCGGCTGTTATCGTTTGCCATAGAAAATACCCTTGTTAAAAAAACGTTGCAGGTAAACTACCCCTTTCACTCAACCGATCTTCACCAAAAACAATAAGTCTTGAGAACTCTACAATTTAGGGCTGTATGCAAATAATCTTTTGATTCTGTTTGAATTTGCGGCTGTTATCGTTTGCCATAGGAAATACCCTTGTTAAAACATAAAACGTTACAGGTAAACTACCCCTTTCCCTTAACCGATCTTCACCACAAACAATAGGTCTTGAGTACTCTACAAATCAGGTCTGTATGCAAAACATTATTTGATTCTGTTTGAATTTGCGGCTGTTATCGTTTGCCATAGAAAATACCCTTTTAAAACATGAAACGTTGCAGGTAAACTACCCCTTTCCCTCAACCGATCTTCACCAAAAACAATAGGTCGCGAGTACTCTACAAATCACGGCTGTATGCAAAAAATTATTTGATTCAGTTTGAATTTGCGGCAGTTATCGTTTGCCATAGAAAAAAAATCTACAGACACACAGACAGACACACACACAGACACTTTTCGGAAAACGACTTTTTTTCATGTTTTGAGTGTAATAGAATCAGAATCTGCAATAATCTCGAACACGATTTTTTTTGCCATCACCATACTTCCATTCCTTAAGGAATATGGAAGTAAAATTACCCTTGATAAAAAACAGTTGCAGGTAAACTACCCCTTTCCCTTAACCGAGCTTCAGCAAAAACGACAGGTCTTGAGAACTCTACAATTCAGGGATGTATACAAAATATTATATGATTTTGTTTGAATTTGCGGCTGTTATCGTTTGCCATACAAAATACCCTTGATAAAACAAAAAAGGTGGCAGGTAAACTACCCCTTCCCCTTAAACGATCTTCACCAAAAACAATAGGTCATTAGTACTCCAGAAATCAGAGCTGTATGCAAAAATGTATTTGATTCTGTTTGAATTTGCGGCTCTTATCGTTTGCCATAGAAAATACCCTTTTAAAACATAAAACGTTGCAGGTAAACTACCCCTTTCCCTTAAATGATCTTTACCAAAATCAACAGATCGTGAGAACTCTAAAATACAGGGCTGTATGCAAAACATCATTTGATTCTGTTTGAATTTGCGGCTGTTATCGTTTGCCAAACAAACAAATTAACCCTTGATAAAAAAAACAGTTGCAGGTAAACTACCCCTTTCCCTCAACCGATCTTCACCAAGAACAATAGGTCGCGAGTACTCTACAAATCAGGGCTGTATGCTAAACATTATTTGATTCTGTTTGAATTTCCGACTGTTATCGTTTGCCATAGGAAAAAAACTACAGACCTACAGACACACACACAGACACTTTTCAAAAATATCGGTATGGAGAACCATACATGACTTCCATATTCTAAGATTTATATTTAAAATCATTTTCAGCCAAACAGCCAGGCTGTGTCTTACCTGCCTTTTTATTGCTGTATTAAATGAAAAATATTATATTACATTAAAATGAAAAAATTATAATTTTATTGCCTGGCAACAAAAGTATTTTATTTTTAACAATTACCATTGTTTCAAAAAGTTTAAATAAATTTTCAAGTACTTTACTCTTGTTAAAACGTAAAAGGTTGCAGGTAAACTACCCCTTCCCCTTAACCGATCTTCACCAAAATCGAAAGTCATTGAGACCTTTACAATTCAGGGACGTATGCAAAAAATTATTTGATTCTGTTTGAATTTGCGGCTGTTATCGTTTGCCATAGAAAATACGCTTGATAAAAAAACGTTGCAGGTAAACTACCCCTTCGCCTTAACCGATCTTCACCAAAAACAATAGGTCCTGAGTACTCTACATATCAGGGCCGTAAGCAAAACATTATTTGACTCTGTTTGAATTTGCGGCTGTTATCGTTTGCCATAGAAAATACCCTTGTTAAAAAAACGTTGCAGGTAAACTACCCCTTTCCCTCAACCGATCTTCACCAAAAACAATAGGTCCTGAGAACTCTACAATATAGGGCTGTATGCAAATAATCTTTTGATTCTGTTTGAATTTGCGGCTGTTATCGTTTGCCATAGGAAATACCCTTGTTAAAACATAAAACGTTACAGGTAAACTACCCCTTTCCCTTAACCGATCTTCACCAAAATCAACAGATCTTGAGAACTCTACAATTCAGGGCTGTATGCGAAACATTATTTGATTCTGTTTGAATTTGCGGCTGTTATCGTTTGCCAAACAAACAAAATTACCCTTGCTAAAAAAAAACCGTTGCAGGTAAACTACCTCTTTCCCTCAACCGATCTTCACCAAAAACAATAAGTCGCGAGTACTCTGCAAATCAGAGCTGCATGCAAAAAATTATTTGATTCTGTTTGAATTTGCGGCAGTTATCGTTTGCCATAGAAAAAAAATCTACAGACAGACACACAGACAGACAGACAGACACACAGACAGACACACACACACACAGACACTTTTCGGAAAACGACTTTTTTTCATGTTTTGAGTGTAGTAGAATCAGAATCTGCAATAATCTCGAACACGATTTTTTTTGCCATCACCATACTTCCATTCCTTAAGGAATATGGAAGTAAAATTACCCTTGATAAAAAACCGTTGCAGGTAAACTACCCCTTTCCCTTAACCGAGCTTCAGCAAAAACGACAAGTCTTGAGAACTCTACAATTCAGGGAAGTATACAAAATATTATATGATTTTGTTTGAATTTGCGGCTGTTATCGTTTGCCATACAAAATACCCTTGATAAAACAAAAAACGTGGCAGGTAAACTACCCCTTCCCCTTAAACGATCTTCACCAAAAACAATAGGTCATTAGTACTCAAGAAATCAGAGCTGTATGCAAAAATGTATTTGATTCTGTTTGAATTTACGGCTCTTATCGTTTGCCATAGAAAATACCCTTTTAAAACATAAAACGTTGCAGGTAAACTACCCCTTTCCCTTAAATGATCTTTACCAAAATCAACAGATCGTGAGAACTCTAAAATACAGGGCTGTATGCAAAACATCATTTGATTCTGTTTGAATTTGCGGCTGTTATCGTTTGCCAAACAAACAAATTAACCCTTGATAAAAAAAACAGTTGCAGGTAAACTACCCCTTTCCCTCAACCGATCTTCACCAAGAACAATAGGTCGCGAGTACTCTACAAATCAGGGCTGTATGCTAAACATTATTTGATTCTGTTTGAATTTCCGACTGTTATCGTTTGCCATAGGAAAAAAACTACAGACCTACAGACACACACACAGACACTTTTCAAAAATATCGGTATGGAGAACCATACATGACTTCCATATTCTAAGATTTATATTTAAAATCATTTTCAGCCAAACAGCCAGGCTGTGTCTTACCTGCCTTTTTATTGCTGTATTAAATGAAAAATATTATATTACATTAAAATGAAAAAATTATAATTTTATTGCCTGGCAACAAAAGTATTTTATTTTTAACAATTACCATTGTTTCAAAAAGTTTAAATAAATTTTCAAGTACTTTACTCTTGTTAAAACGTAAAAGGTTGCAGGTAAACTACCCCTTCCCCTTAACCGATCTTCACCAAAATCGAAAGTCATTGAGACCTTTACAATTCAGGGACGTATGCAAAAAATTATTTGATTCTGTTTGAATTTGCGGCTGTTATCGTTTGCCATAGAAAATACGCTTGATAAAAAAACGTTGCAGGTAAACTACCCCTTCGCCTTAACCGATCTTCACCAAAAACAATAGGTCTTGAGTACTCTACATATCAGGGCCGTAAGCAAAACATTATTTGACTCTGTTTGAATTTGCGGCTGTTATCGTTTGCCATAGAAAATACCCTTGTTAAAAAAACGTTGCAGGTAAACTACCCCTTTCCCTCAACCGATCTTCACCAAAAACAATAGGTCCTGAGAACTCTACAATATAGGGCTGTATGCAAATAATCTTTTGATTCTGTTTGAATTTGCGGCTGTTATCGTTTGCCATAGGAAATACCCTTGTTAAAACATAAAACGTTACAGGTAAACTACCCCTTTCCCTTAACCGATCTTCACCAAAATCAACAGATCTTGAGAACTCTACAATTCAGGGCTGTATGCGAAACATTATTTGATTCTGTTTGAATTTGCGGCTGTTATCGTTTGCCAAACAAACAAAATTACCCTTGCTAAAAAAAAACCGTTGCAGGTAAACTACCTCTTTCCCTCAACCGATCTTCACCAAAAACAATAAGTCGCGAGTACTCTGCAAATCAGAGCTGCATGCAAAAAATTATTTGATTCTGTTTGAATTTGCGGCAGTTATCGTTTGCCATAGAAAAAAAATCTACAGACAGACACACAGACAGACAGACAGACACACAGACAGACACACACACACACAGACACTTTTCGGAAAACGACTTTTTTTCATGTTTTGAGTGTAGTAGAATCAGAATCTGCAATAATCTCGAACACGATTTTTTTTGCCATCACCATACTTCCATTCCTTAAGGAATATGGAAGTAAAATTACCCTTGATAAAAAACCGTTGCAGGTAAACTACCCCTTTCCCTTAACCGAGCTTCAGCAAAAACGACAAGTCTTGAGAACTCTACAATTCAGGGAAGTATACAAAATATTATATGATTTTGTTTGAATTTGCGGCTGTTATCGTTTGCCATACAAAATACCCTTGATAAAACAAAAAACGTGGCAGGTAAACTACCCCTTCCCCTTAAACGATCTTCACCAAAAACAATAGGTCATTAGTACTCAAGAAATCAGAGCTGTATGCAAAAATGTATTTGATTCTGTTTGAATTTACGGCTCTTATCGTTTGCCATAGAAAATACCCTTTTAAAACATAAAACGTTGCAGGTAAACTACCCCTTTCCCTTAAATGATCTTTACCAAAATCAACAGATCGTGAGAACTCTAAAATACAGGGCTGTATGCAAAACATCATTTGATTCTGTTTGAATTTGCGGCTGTTATCGTTTGCCAAACAAACAAATTTACCCTTGATAAAAAAAAACAGTTGCAGGTAAACTACCCCTTTCCCTCAACCGATCTTCACCAAGAACAATAGGTCGCGAGTACTCTACAAATCAGGGCTGTATGCTAAACATTATTTGATTCTGTTTGAATTTCCGACTGTTATCGTTTGCCATAGGAAAAAAAATACAGACCTACAGACACACACACAGACACTTTTCAAAAATATCGGTATGGAGAACCATACATGACTTCCATATTCTAAGATTTATATTTAAAATCATTTTCAGCCAAACAGCCAGGCTGTGTCTTACCTGCCTTTTTATTGCTGTATTAAATGAAAAATATTATATTACATTAAAATGAAAAAATTATAATTTTATTGCCTGGCAACAAAATTATTTTATTTTTAACAATTACCATTGTTTCAAAAAGTTTAAATAAATTTTCAAGTACTTTACTCTTGTTAAAACGTAAAAGGTTGCAGGTAAACTACCCCTTCCCCTTAACCGATCTTCACCAAAATCGAAAGTCATTGAGACCTCTACAATTCAGGGACGTATGCAAAAAATTATTTGATTCTGTTTGAATTTGCGGCTGTTATCGTTTGCCATAGAAAATACGCTTGATAAAAAAACGTTGCAGGTAAACTACCCCTTCGCCTTAACCGATCTTCACCAAAAACAATAGGTCTTGAGTACTCTACATATCAGGGCTGTAAGCAAAACATTATTTGATTCTGTTTGAATTTGCGGCTGTTATCGTTTGCCATAGAAAATACCCTTGTTAAAAAAACGTTGCAGGTAAACTACCCCTTTCCCTCAACCGAACTTCACCAAAAACAATAGGCCTTGAGAACTCTACAATTTAGGGCTGTATGCAAATAATATTTTGATTCTGTTTGAATTTGCGGCTGTTATCGTTTGCCATAGGAAATACCCTTGTTAAAACATAAACCGTTACAGGTAAACTACCCCTTTCCCTTAACCGATCTTCACCAAAAACAATAGGTCTTGAGTACTCTACAAATCGGGCCTGTATGCAAAACATTATTTGATTCTGTTTGAATTTGCGGCTGTTATCGTTTGCCATAGAAAATACCCTTGTTAAAAAAACGTTGCAGGTAAACTACCCCTTTCCCTCAACCGAACTTCACCAAAAACAACAGGTCTTGAGAACTCTACAATTTAGGGCGGTATGCAAATAATCTTTTGATTCTGTTTGAATTTGCTGCTGTTATCGTTTGCCATAGGAAATACCCTTGTTAAAACATAAAACGTTACAGGTAAACTACCCCTTTCCCTTAACCGATCTTCACCAAAATCAGCAGATATTGAGAACTCTACAATTCAGGGCTGTATGCGAAACATTATTTGATTCTGTTTGAATTTGCGGCTGTTATCGTTTGCCAAACAAACAAAATTACACTTGCTAAAAAAAAACCGTTGCAGGTAAACTACCCCTTTCCCTCAACCGATCTTCACCAAAAACAATAGGTCGCGAGTACTCTGCAAATCAGAGCTGCATGCAAAAAATTATTTGATTCTGTTTGAATTTGCGGCAGTTATCGTTTGCCATAGAAAAAAATCTACAGACAGACACACAGACAGACAGACAGACAGACACACAGACACACAGACAGACAGACACACAGACACTTTTCGGAAAACGACTTTTTTTCATGTTTTGAGTGTAGTAGAATCAGAATCTGCAGAACTATCAGAACTACCCCTTCCCCTTAACCGATCTTCACCACAAACAATAGATCTTGAGTACTCTACAAATCAGGGCTGTATGCAAAACATTATTTGATTCTGTTTGAATTTGCGGCTGTTATCGTTTGCCATAGAAAATACCCTTTTAAAACATGAACCGTTGCAGGTAAACTACCCCTTTCCCTCAACCGATCTTCACCAAGAACAATAGGTCGCGAGTACTCTACAAATCAGGGCTGTATGCAAAACATTATTTGATTCTGTTTGAATTTCCGACTGTTATCGTTTGCCATAGGAAAAAAATCTACAGACCTACAGACACACACACAGACACTTTTCAAAAATATCGGTATGGAGAACCATACATGACTTCCATATTCTAAGATTTATATTTAAAATCATTTTCAGCCAAACAGCCAGGCTGTGTCTTACCTGCCTTTTTATTGCTGTATTAAATGAAAAATATTATATTACATTAAAATGAAAAAATTATAATTTTATTGCCTGGCAACAAAATTATTTTATTTTTAACAATTACCATTGTTTCAAAAAGTTTAAATAAATTTTCAAGTACTTTACTCTTGTTAAAACGAAAAAGGTTGCAGGTAAACTACCCCTTCCCCTTAACCGATCTTCACCAAAATCGAAAGTCATTGAGACCTCTACAATTCAGGGGCGTATGCAAAACATTATTTGATTCTGTTTGAATGTGCGGCTGTTATCGTTTGCCATAGAAAATACGCTTGATAAAAAAACGTTGCCGGTAAACTACCCCTACTCCTTAACCGATCTTCACCAAAAACAATAGGTCTTGAGAACTCTACAATTCAGGGCTGTATGCGAAACATTATTTGATTCTGTTTGAATTTGCGGCTGTTATCGTGTGCCAAACAAACAAAATTACCCTTGCTAAAAAAAAACCGTTGCAGGTAAACTACCCCTTTCCCTCAACCGATCTTCACCAAAAACAATAGGTCTTGAGAACTCTACAATTTAGGGCTGTATGCAAAACATTATTTGATTCTGTTTGAATTTCCGACTGTTATCGTTTGCCATAGGAAAAAAATCTACAGACCTACAGACACACACACAGACACTTTTCAAAAATATCGGTATGGAGAACCATACATGACTTCCATATTCTAAGATTTATATTTAAAATCATTTTCAGCCAAACAGCCAGGCTGTGTCTTACCTGCCTTTTTATTGCTGTATTAAATGAAAAATATTATATTACATTAAAATGAAAAAATTATAATTTTATTGCCTGGCAACAAAATTATTTTATTTTTAACAATTACCATTGTTTCAAAAAGTTTAAATAAATTTTCAAGTACTTTACTCTTGTTAAAACGTAAAAGGTTGCAGGTAAACTACCCCTTCCCCTTAACCGATCTTCACCAAAATCGAAAGTCATTGAGACCTCTACAATTCAGGGACGTATGCAAAACATTATTTGATTCTGTTTGAATTTGCGGCTGTTATCGTTTACCATAGAAAATACGCTTGATAAAAAAACGTTGCAGGTAAACTACCCCTTCGCCTTAACCGATCTTCACCAAAAACAATAGGTCTTGAGTACTCTACATATCAGGGCCGTATGCAAAACATTATTTGACTCTGTTTGAATTGGCGGCTGTTATCGTTTGCCATAGAAAATACCCTTGTTAAAAAAACGTTGCAGGTAAACTACCCCTTTCCCTCAACCGATCTTCACCAAAAACAAAAGGTCTTGAGAACTCTACAATATAGGGCTGTATGCAAATAATCTTTTGATTCTGTTTGAATTTGCGGCTGTTATCGTTTGCCATAGGAAATACCCTTGTTAAAACATAAAACGTTACAGGTAAACTACCCCTTTCCCTTAACCGATCTTCACCAAAAACAATAGGTCTTGAGTACTCTACAAATCAGGGCTGTATGCAAAACA
Organism: Magicicada septendecula; assembly: GCA_034769895.1. Taxonomy (NCBI): domain Eukaryota; kingdom Metazoa; phylum Arthropoda; class Insecta; order Hemiptera; family Cicadidae; genus Magicicada; species Magicicada septendecula. The sequence continues at coordinate 235,104,482 of CM068368.1, read as the reverse complement.
TTATTTGATTCTGTTTGAATTTGCGGCTGTTATCGTTTGCCATAAAAAATACCCTTGTTAAAAAAACGTTGCAGGTAAACTACCCCTTTCCCTCAACCGAACTTCACCAAAAACAATAGGTCTTGAGAACTCTACAATTTAGGGCTGTATGCAAATAATCTTTTGATTCTGTTTGAATTTGCGGCTGTTATCGTTTGCCATAGGAAATACCCTTGTTAAAACATAAAACGTTACAGGTAAACTACCCCTTTCCCTTAACCGATCTTCACCAAAATCAACAGATCTTGAGAACTCTACAATTCAGGGCTGTATGCGAAACATTATTTGATTCTGTTTGAATTTGCGGCTGTTATCGTTTGCCAAACAAACAAAATTACCCTTGCTAAAAAAAAACCGTTGCAGGTAAACTACCCCTTTCCCTCAACCGATCTTCACCAAAAACAATAAGTCGCGAGTACTCTGCAAATCAGAGCTGCATGCAAAAAATTATTTGATTCTGTTTGAATTTGCGGCAGTTATCGTTTGCCATAGAAAAAAAATCTACAGACAGACACACAGACAGACAGACAGACACACAGACAGACACACACACACACACAGACACTTTTCGGAAAACGACTTTTTTTCATGTTTTGAGTGTAGTAGAATCAGAATCTGCAATAATCTCGAACACGATTTTTTTTGCCATCACCATACTTCCATTCCTTAAGCAATATGGAAGTAAAATTACCCTTGATAAAAAACCGTTGCAGGTAAACTACCCCTTTCCCTTAACCGAGCTTCAGCAAAAACGACAGGTCTTGAGAACTCTACAATTCAGGGATGTATACAAAATATTATATGTTTTTGTTTGAATTTGCGGCTGTTATCGTTTGCCATACAAAATACCCTTGATAAAACAAAAAACGTGGCAGGTAAACTACCCCTTCCCCTTAAACGATCTTCACCAAAAACAATAGGTCATTAGTACTCAAGAAATCAGAGCTGTATGCAAAAATGTATTTGATTCTGTTTGAATTTGCGGCTCTTATCGTTTGCCATAGAAAATACCCTTTTAAAACATAAAACGTTGCAGGTAAACTACCCCTTTCCCTTAAATGATCTTTACCAAAATCAACAGATCGTGAGAACTCTAAAATACAGGGCTGTATGCAAAACATCATTTGATTCTGTTTGAATTTGCGGCTGTTATCGTTTGCCAAACAAACAAATTTACCCTTGATAAAAAAAAACAGTTGCTGGTAAACTACCCCTTTCCCTCAACCGATCTTCACCAAGAACAATAGGTCGCGAGTACTCTACAAATCAGGGCTGTATGCTAAACATTATTTGATTCTGTTTGAATTTCCGACTGTTATCGTTTGCCATAGGAAAAAAAATACAGACCTACAGACACACACACAGACACTTTTCAAAAATATCGGTATGGAGAACCATACATGACTTCCATATTCTAAGATTTATATTTAAAATCATTTTCAGCCAAACAGCCAGGCTGTGTCTTACCTGCCTTTTTATTGCTGTATTAAATGAAAAATATTATATTACATTAAAATGAAAAAATTATAATTTTATTGCCTGGCAACAAAATTATTTTATTTTTAACAATTACCATTGTTTCAAAAAGTTTAAATAAATTTTCAAGTACTTTACTCTTGTTAAAACGTAAAAGGTTGCGGGTAAACTACCCCTTCCCCTTAACAGATCTTCACCAAAATCGAAAGTCATTGAGACCTCTACAATTCAGCGACGTATGCAAAAAATTATTTGATTCTGTTTGAATTTGCGGCTGTTATCGTTTGCCATAGAAAATACGCTTGATAAAAAAACGTTGCAGGTAAACTACCCCTTCGCCTTAACCGATCTTCACCAAAAACAATAGGTCTTGAGTACTCTACATATCAGGGCCGTAAGCAAAACATTATTTGACTCTGTTTGAATTTGCGGCTGTTATCGTTTGCCATAGAAAATACCCTTGTTAAAAAAACGTTGCAGGTAAACAACCCCTTTCCCTCAACCGATCTTCACCAAAAACAATAGGTCTTGAGAACTCTACAATTTAGAGCTGTATGCAAATAATCTTTTCATTCTGTTTGAATTTGCGGCTGTTATCGTTTGCCATAGGAAATACCCTTGTTAAAACATAAAACGTTACAGGTAAACTACCCCTTTCCCTTAACCGATCTTCACCACAAACAATAGATCTTGAGTACTCTACAAATCAGGGCTGTATGCAAAACATTATTTGATTCTGTTTGAATTTGCGGCTGTTATCGTTTGCCATAGAAAATACCCTTTTAAAACATGAAACGTTGCAGGTAAACTACCCCTTTCCCTCAACCGATCTTCACCAAAAACAATAGGTCGCGAGTACTCTACAAATCACGGCGGTATGCAAAAAATTATTTGATTCAGTTTGAATTTGCGGCAGTTATCGTTTGCCATAGAAAAAAAATCTACAGACACACAGACAGACACACAGACAGACACACACACAGACACTTTTCGGAAAACGACTTTTTTTCATGTTTTGAGTGTAGTAGAATCAGAATCTGCAATAATCTCGAACACGATTTTTTTTGCCATCACCATACTTCCATTCCTTAAGGAATATGGAAGTAAAATTACCCTTGATAAAAAACCGTTGCAGGTAAACTACCCCTTTCCCTTAACCGAGCTTCAGCAAAAACGACAGGTCTTGAGAACTCTACAATTCAGGGATGTATACAAAATATTATATGATTTTGTTTGAATTTGCGGCTGTTATCGTTTGCCATACAAAATACCCTTGATAAAACAAAAAAGGTGGCAGGTAAACTACCCCTTCCCCTTAAACGATCTTCACCAAAAACAATAGGTCATTAGTACTCCAGAAATCAGAGCTGTATGCAAAAATGTATTTGATTCTGTTTGAATTTGCGGCTCTTATCGTTTGCCATAGAAAATACCCTTTTAAAACATAAAACGTTGCAGGTAAACTACCCCTTTCCCTTAAATGATCTTTACCAAAATCAACAGATCGTGAGAACTCTAAAATACAGGGCTGTATGCAAAACATCATTTTATTCTGTTTGAATTTGCAGCTGTTATCGTTTGCCAAACAAACAAATTTACCCTTGATAAAAAAAACAGTTGCAGGTAAACTACCCCTTTCCCTCAACCGATCTTCACCAAGAACAATAGGTCGCGAGTACTCTACAAATCAGGGCTGTATGCTAAACATTATTTGATTCTGTTTGAATTTCCGACTGTTATCGTTTGCCATAGGAAAAAAAACTACAGACCTACAGACACACACACAGACACTTTTCAAAAATATCGGTATGGAGAACCATACATGACTTCCATATTCTAAGATTTATATTTAAAATCATTTTCAGCCAAACAGCCAGGCTGTGTCTTACCTGCCTTTTTATTGCTGTATTAAATGAAAAATATTATATTACATTAAAATGAAAAAATTATAATTTTATTGCCTGGCAACAAAATTATTTTATTTTTAACAATTACCATTGTTTCAAAAAGTTTAAATAAATTTTCAAGTACTTTACTCTTGTTAAAACGTAAAAGGTTGCAGGTAAACTACCCCTTCCCCTTAACCGATCTTCACCAAAATCGAAAGTCATTGAGACCTCTACAATTCAGGGACGTATGCAAAAAATTATTTGATTCTGTTTGAATTTGCGGCTGTTATCGTTTGCCATAGAAAATACGCTTGATAAAAAAACGTTGCAGGTAAACTACCCCTTCGCCTTCACCGATCTTCACCAAAAACAATAGGTCTTGAGTACTCTACATATCAGGGCCGTAAGCAAAACATTATTTGACTCTGTTTGAATTTGCGGCTGTTATCGTTTGCCATAGAAAATACCCTTGTTAAAAAAACGTTGCAGGTAAACTACCCCTTTCCCTCAACCGATCTTCACCAAAAACAAAAGGTCTTGAGAACTCTACAATATAGGGCTGTATGCAAATAATCTTTTGATTCTGTTTGAATTTGCGGCTGTTATCGTTTGCCATAGGAAATACCCTTGTTAAAACATAAAACGTTACAGGTAAACTACCCCTTCCCCTTAACCGATCTTCACCAAAAACAATAGGTCTTGAGTACTCTACAAATCAGGGCTGTATGCAAAACATTATTTGATTCTGTTTGAATTTGCGGCTGTTATCGTTTGCCATAAAAAATACCCTTGTTAAAAAAACGTTGCAGGTAAACTACCCCTTTCCCTCAACCGAACTTCACCAAAAACAATAGGTCTTGAGAACTCTACAATTTAGGGCTGTATGCAAATAATCTTTTGATTCTGTTTGAATTTGCGGCTGTTATCGTTTGCCATAGGAAATACCCTTGTTAAAACATAAAACGTTACAGGTAAACTACCCCTTTCCCTTAACCGATCTTCACCAAAATCAACAGATCTTGAGAACCCTACAATTCAGGGCTGTATGCGAAACATTATTTGATTCTGTTTGAATTTGCGGCTGTTATCGTTTGCCAAACAAACAAAATTACCCTTGCTAAAAAAAAACCGTTGCAGGTAAACTACCCCTTTCCCTCAACCGATCTTCACCAAAAACAATAAGTCGCGAGTACTCTGCAAATCAGAGCTGCATGCAAAAAATTATTTGATTCTGTTTGAATTTGCGGCAGTTATCGTTTGCCATAGAAAAAAAATCTACAGACAGACACACAGACAGACAGACAGACACACAGACAGACACACAGACACACAGACAGACACACACACACACAGACACTTTTCGGAAAACGACTTTTTTTCATGTTTTGAGTGTAGTAGAATCAGAATCTGCAATAATCTCGAACACGATTTTTTTTGCCATCACCATACTTCCATTCCTTAAGGAATATGGAAGTAAAATTACCCTTGATAAAAAACCGTTGCAGGTAAACTACCCCTTTCCCTTAACCGAGCTTCAGCAAAAACGACAGGTCTTGAGAACTCTACAATTCAGGGATGTATACAAAATATTATATGATTTTGTTTGAATTTGCGGCTGTTATCGTTTGCCATACAAAATACCCTTGATAAAACAAAAAACGTGGCAGGTAAACTACCCCTTCCCCTTAAACGATATTCACCAAAAACAATAGGTCATTAGTACTCAAGAAATCAGAGCTGTATGCAAAAATGTATTTGATTCTGTTTGAATTTGCGGCTCTTATCGTTTGCCATAGAAAATACCCTTTTAAAACATAAAACGTTGCAGGTAAACTACCCCTTTCCCTTAAATGATCTTTACCAAAATCAACAGATCGTGAGAACTCTAAAATACAGGGCTGTATGCAAAACATCATTTGATTCTGTTTGAATTTGCGGCTGTTATCGTTTGCCAAACAAACAAATTTACCCTTGATAAAAAAAAACAGTTGCTGGTAAACTACCCCTTTCCCTCAACCGATCTTCACCAAGAACAATAGGTCGCGAGTACTCTACAAATCAGGGCTGTATGCTAAACATTATTTGATTCTGTTTGAATTTCCGACTGTTATCGTTTGCCATAGGAAAAAAAATACAGACCTACAGACACACACACAGACACTTTTCAAAAATATCGGTATGGAGAACCATACATGACTTCCATATTCTAAGATTTATATTTAAAATCATTTTCAGCCAAACAGCCAGGCTGTGTCTTACCTGCCTTTTTATTGCTGTATTAAATGAAAAATATTATATTACATTAAAATGAAAAAATTATAATTTTATTGCCTGGCAACAAAATTATTTTATTTTTAACAATTACCATTGTTTCAAAAAGTTTAAATAAATTTTCAAGTACTTTACTCTTGTTAAAACGTAAAAGGTTGCAGGTAAACTACCCCTTCCCCTTAACAGATCTTCACCAAAATCGAAAGTCATTGAGACCTCTACAATTCAGCGACGTATGCAAAAAATTATTTGATTCTGTTTGAATTTGCGGCTGTTATCGTTTGCCATAGAAAATACGCTTGATAAAAAAACGTTGCAGGTAAACTACCCCTTCGCCTTAACCGATCTTCACCAAAAACAATAGGTCTTGTGTACTCTACATATCAGGGCCGTAAGCAAAACATTATTTGACTCTGTTTGAATTTGCGGCTGTTATCGTTTGCCATAGAAAATACCCTTGTTAAAAAAACGTTGCAGGTAAACTACCCCTTTCCCTCAACCGATCTTCACCAAAAACAATAAGTCTTGAGAACTCTACAATTTAGGGCTGTATGCAAATAATCTTTTGATTCTGTTTGAATTTGCGGCTGTTATCGTTTGCCATAGGAAATACCCTTGTTAAAACATAAAACGTTACAGGTAAACTACCCCTTTCCCTTAACCGATCTTCACCACAAACAATAGGTCTTGAGTACTCTACAAATCAGGGCTGTATGCAAAACATTATTTGATTCTGTTTGAATTTGCGGCTGTTATCGTTTGCCATAGAAAATACCCTTTTAAAACATGAAACGTTGCAGGTAAACTACCCCTTTCCCTCAACCGATCTTCACCAAAAACAATAGGTCGCGAGTACTCTACAAATCACGGCGGTATGCAAAAAATTATTTGATTCAGTTTGAATTTGCGGCAGTTATCGTTTGCCATAGAAAAAAAATCTACAGACACACAGACAGACACACACACAGACACTTTTCGGAAAACGACTTTTTTTCATGTTTTGAGTGTAGTAGAATCAGAATCTGCAATAATCTCGAACACGATTTTTTTTGCCATCACCATACTTCCATTCCTTAAGGAATATGGAAGTAAAATTACCCTTGATAAAAAACCGTTGCAGGTAAACTACCCCTTTCCCTTAACCGAGCTTCAGCAAAAACGACAGGTATTGAGAACTCTACAATTCAGGGATGTATACAAAATATTATATGATTTTGTTTGAATTTGCGGCTGTTATCGTTTGCCATACAAAATACCCTTGATAAAACAAAAAAGGTGGCAGGTAAACTACCCCTTCCCCTTAAACGATCTTCACCAAAAACAATAGGTCATTAGTACTCCAGAAATCAGAGCTGTATGCAAAAATGTATTTGATTCTGTTTGAATTTGCGGCTCTTATCGTTTGCCATAGAAAATACCCTTTTAAAACATAAAACGTTGCAGGTAAACTACCCCTTTCCCTTAAATGATCTTTACCAAAATCAACAGATCGTGAGAACTCTAAAATACAGGGCTGTATGCAAAACATCATTTGATTCTGTTTGAATTTGCGGCTGTTATCGTTTGCCAAACAAACAAATTTACCCTTGATAAAAAAAACAGTTGCAGGTAAACTACCCCTTTCCCTCAACCGATCTTCACCAAGAACAATAGGTCGCGAGTACTCTACAAATCAGGGCTGTATGCTAAACATTATTTGATTCTGTTTGAATTTCCGACTGTTATCGTTTGCCATAGGAAAAAAAACTACAGACCTACAGACACACACACAGACACTTTTCAAAAATATCGGTATGGAGAACCATACATGACTTCCATATTCTAAGATTTATATTTAAAATCATTTTCAGCCAAACAGCCAGGCTGTGTCTTACCTGCCTTTTTATTGCTGTATTAAATGAAAAATATTATATTACATTAAAATGAAAAAATTATAATTTTATTGCCTGGCAACAAAAGTATTTTATTTTTAACAATTACCATTGTTTCAAAAAGTTTAAATAAATTTTCAAGTACTTTACTCTTGTTAAAACGTAAAAGGTTGCAGGTAAACTACCCCTTCCCCTTAACCGATCTTCACCAAAATCGAAAGTCATTGAGACCTTTACAATTCAGGGACGTATGCAAAAAATTATTTGATTCTGTTTGAATTTGCGGCTGTTATCGTTTGCCATAGAAAATACGCTTGTTAAAAAAACGTTGCAGGTAAACTACCCCTTTCCCTCAACCGATCTTCACCAAGAACAATAGGTCGCGAGTACTCCACAAATCAGGGCTGTATGCTAAACATTATTTGATTCTGTTTGAATTTGCGGCTGTTATCGTTTGCCATAGGAAATACCCTTGTTAAAACATAAAACGTTACAGGTAAACTACCCCTTTCCCTTAACCGATCTTCACCAAAATCAACAGATCTTGAGAACTCTACAATTCAGGGCTGTATGCGAAACATTATTTGATTCTGTTTGAATTTGCGGCTGTTATCGTTTGCCAAACAAACAAAATTACCCTTGCTAAAAAAAAACCGTTGCAGGTAAACTACCTCTTTCCCTCAACCGATCTTCACCAAAAACAATAAGTCGCGAGTACTCTGCAAATCAGAGCTGCATGCAAAAAATTATTTGATTCTGTTTGAATTTGTGGCAGTTATCGTTTGCCATAGAAAAAAAATCTACAGACAGACACACAGACAGACAGACAGACACACAGACAGACACACACACACACAGACACTTTTCGGAAAACGACTTTTTTTCATGTTTTGAGTGTAGTAGAATCAGAATCTGCAATAATCTCGAACACGATTTTTTTTGCCATCACCATACTTCCATTCCTTAAGGAATATGGAAGTAAAATTACCCTTGATAAAAACCCGTTGCAGGTAAACTACCCCTTTCCCTTAACCGAGCTTCAGCAAAAACGACAGGTCTTGAGAACTCTACAATTCAGGGATGTATACAAAATATTATATGATTTTGTTTGAATTTGCGGCTGTTATCGTTTGCCATACAAAATACCCTTGATAAAACAAAAAACGTGGCAGGTAAACTACCCCTTCCCCTTAAACGATCTTCACCAAAAACAATAGGTCATTAGTACTCAAGAAATCAGAGCTGTATGCAAAAATGTATTTGATTCTGTTTGAATTTGCGGCTCTTATCGTTTGCCATAGAAAATACCCTTTTAAAACATAAAACGTTGCAGGTAAACTACCCCTTTCCCTTAAATGATCTTTATCAAAATCAACAGATCGTGAGAACTCTAAAATACAGGGCTGTATGCAAAACATCATTTGATTCTGTTTGAATTTGCGGCTGTTATCGTTTGCCATAGGAAAAAAAATACAGACCTACAGACACACACACAGACACTTTTCAAAAATATCGGTATGGAGAACCATACATGACTTCCATATTCTAAGATTTATATTTAAAATCATTTACCATTTTAAATATAAAACAAACAAATTTACCCTTGATAAAAAAAAAACAGTTGCAGGTAAACTACCCCTTTCCCTCAACCGATCTTCACCAAGAACAATAGGTCGCGAGTACTCCACAAATCAGGGCTGTATGCTAAACATTATTTGATTCTGTTTGAATTTCCGACTGTTATCGTTTGCCATAGGAAAAAAAATACAGACCTACAGACACACACACAGACACTTTTCAAAAATATCGGTATGGAGAACCATACATGACTTCCATATTCTAAGATTTATATTTAAAATCATTTTCAGCCAAACAGCCAGGCTGTGTCTTACCTGCCTTTTTATTGCTGTATTAAATGAAAAATATTATATTACATTAAAATGAAAAAATTATAATTTTATTGCCTGGCAACAAAATTATTTTATTTTTAACAATTACCATTGTTTCAAAAAGTTTAAATAAATTTTCAAGTACTTTACTCTTGTTAAAACGTAAAAGGTTGCAGGTAAACTACCCCTTCCCCTTAACAGATCTTCACCAAAATCGAAAGTCATTGAGACCTCTACAATTCAGCGACGTATGCAAAAAATTATTTGATTCTGTTTGAATTTGCGGCTGTTATCGTTTGCCATAGAAAATACGCTTGATAAAAAAACGTTGCAGGTAAACTACCCCTTCGCCTTAACCGATCTTCACCAAAAACAATAGGTCTTGAGTACTCTACATATCAGGGCCGTAAGCAAAACATTATTTGACTCTGTTTGAATTTGCGGCTGTTATCGTTTGCCATAGAAAATACCCTTGTTAAAAAAACGTTGCAGGTAAACTACCCCTTTCCCTCAACCGATCTTCACCAAAAACAATAGGTCTTGAGAACTCTACAATTTAGGGCTGTATGCAAATAATCTTTTGATTCTGTTTGAATTTGCGGCTGTTATCGTTTGCCATATGAAATACCCTTGTTAAAACATAAAACGTTACAGGTAAACTACCCCTTTCCCTTAACCGATCTTCACCACAAACAATAGGTCTTGAGTACTCTACAAATCAGGGCTGTATGCAAAACATTATTTGATTCTGTTTGAATTTGCGGCTGTTATCGTTTGCCATAGAAAATACCCTTTTAAAACATGAAACGTTGCAGGTAAACTACCCCTTTCCCTCAACCGATCTTCACCAAAAACAATAGGTCGCGAGTACTCTACAAATCACGGCGGTATGCAAAAAATTATTTGATTCAGTTTGAATTTGCGGCAGTTATCGTTTGCCATAGAAAAAAAATCTACAGACACACAGACAGACACACACACAGACACTTTTCGGAAAACGACTTTTTTTCATGTTTTGAGTGTAGTAGAATCAGAATCTGCAATAATCTCGAACACGATTTTTTTTGCCATCACCATACTTCCATTCCTTAAGGAATATGGAAGTAAAATTACCCTTGATAAAAAACCGTTGCAGGTAAACTACCCCTTTCCCTTAACCGAGCTTCAGCAAAAACGACAGGTCTTGAGAACTCTACAATTCAGGGATGTATACAAAATATTATATGATTTTGTTTGAATTTGCGGCTGTTATAGTTTGCCATACAAAATACCCTTGATAAAACAAAAAAGGTGGCAGGTAAACTACCCCTTCCCCTTAAACGATCTTCACCAAAAACAATAGGTCATTAGTACTCCAGAAATCAGAGCTGTATGCAAAAATGTATTTGATTCTGTTTGAATTTGCGGCTCTTATCGTTTGCCATAGAAAATACCCTTTTAAAACATAAAACGTTGCAGGTAAACTACCCCTTTCCCTTAAATGATCTTTACCAAAATCAACAGATCGTGAGAACTCTAAAATACAGGGCTGTATGCAAAACATCATTTGATTCTGTTTGAATTTGCGGCTGTTATCGTTTGCCAAACAAACAAATTTACCCTTGATAAAAAAAACAGTTGCAGGTAAACTACCCCTTTCCCTCAACCGATCTTCACCAAGAACAATAGGTCGCGAGTACTCTACAAATCAGGGCTGTATGCTAAACATTATTTGATTCTGTTTGAATTTCCGACTGTTATCGTTTGCCATAGGAAAAAAAACTACAGACCTACAGACACACACACAGACACTTTTCAAAAATATCGGTATGGAGAACCATACATGACTTCCATATTCTAAGATTTATATTTAAAATCATTTTCAGCCAAACAGCCAGGCTGTGTCTTACCTGCCTTTTTATTGCTGTATTAAATGAAAAATATTATATTACATTAAAATGAAAAAATTATAATTTTATTGCCTGGCAACAAAATTATTTTATTTTTAACAATTACCATTGTTTCAAAAAGTTTAAATAAATTTTCAAGTACTTTACTCTTGTTAAAACGTAAAAGGTTGCAGGTAAACTACCCCTTCCTCTTAACCGATCTTCACCAAAATCGAAAGTCATTGAGACCTTTACAATTCAGGGACGTATGCAAAAAATTATTTGATTCTGTTTGAATTTGCGGCTGTTATCGTTTGCCATAAAAAATACGCTTGATAAAAAAACGTTGCAGGTAAACTACCCCTTCGCCTTAACCGATCTTCACCAAAAACAATAGGTCTTGAGTACTCTACATATCAGGGCCGTAAGCAAAACATTATTTGACTCTGTTTGAATTTGCGGCTGTTATCGTTTGCCATAGAAAATACCCTTGTTAAAAAAACGTTGCAGGTAAACTACCCCTTTCCCTCAACCGAACTTCACCAAAAACAATAGGTCTTGAGAACTCTACAATTTAGGGCTGTATGCAAATAATCTTTTGATTCTGTTTGAATTTGCGGCTGTTATCGTTTGCCATAGGAAATACCCTTGTTAAAACATAAAACGTTACAGGTAAACTACCCCTTTCCCTTAACCGATCTTCACCAAAATCAACAGATCTTGAGAACTCTACAATTCAGGGCTGTATGCGAAACATTATTTGATTCTGTTTGAATTTGCGGCTGTTATCGTTTGCCAAACAAACAAAATTACCCTTGCTAAAAAAAAACCGTTGCAGGTAAACTACCCCTTTCCCTCAACCGATCTTCACCAAAAACAATAAGTCGCGAGTACTCTGCAAATCAGAGCTGCATGCAAAAAATTATTTGATTCTGTTTGAATTTGCGGCAGTTATCGTTTGCCATAGAAAATACGCTTGATAAAAAAACGTTGCAGGTAAACTACCCCTTCGCCTTAACCGATCTTCACCAAAAACAATAGGTCTTGAGTACTCTACATATCAGGGCTGTAAGCAAAACATTATTTGATTCTGTTTGAATTTGCGGCTGTTATCGTTTGCCATAGAAAATACCCTTGTTAAAAAAACGTTGCAGGTAAACTACCCCTTTCCCTCAACCGAACTTCACCAAAAACAATAGGCCTTGAGAACTCTACAATTTAGGGCTGTATGCAAATAATATTTTGATTCTGTTTGAATTTGCGGCTGTTATCGTTTGCCATAGGAAATACCCTTGTTAAAACATAAAACGTTACAGGTAAACTACCCCTTTCCCTTAACTGATCTTCACCAAAATCAGCAGATCTTGAGAACTCTACAATTCAGGGCTGTATGCGAAACATTATTTGATTCTGTTTGAATTTGCGGCTGTTATCGTTTGCCAAACAAACAAAATTACACTTGCTAAAAAAAAACCGTTGCAGGTAAACTACCCCTTTCCCTCAACCGATCTTCACCAAAAACAATAGGTCGCGAGTACTCTGCAAATCAGAGCAGCATGCAAAAAATTATTTGATTCTGTTTGAATTTGCGGCAGTTATCGTTTGCCATAGAAAAAAAATCTACAGACAGACACACAGACAGACAGACAGACACACAGACACACAGACAGACAGACACACAGACACTTTTCGGAAAACGACTTTTTTTCATGTTTTGAGTGTAGTAGAATCAGAATCTGCAATAATCTCGAACACGATTTTTTTGCCATCACCATACTTCCATTCCTTAAGGAATATGGAAGTAAAAAAAACCGTTGCAGGTAAACTACCCCTTTCCCTCAACCGATCTTCACCAAGAACAATAGGTCGCGAGTACTCTACAAATCAGGGCTGTATGCAAAACATTATTTGATTCTGTTTGAATTTCCGACTGTTATCGTTTGCCATAGGAAAAAAATCTACAGACCTACAGACACACACACAGACACTTTTCAAAAATATCGGTATGGAGAACCATACATGACTTCCATATTCTAAGATTTATATTTAAAATCATTTTCAGCCAAACAGCCAGGCTGTGTCTTACCTGCCTTTTTATTGCTGTATTAAATGAAAAATATTATATTACATTAAAATGAAAAAATTATAATTTTATTGCCTGGCAACAAAATTATTTTATTTTTAACAATTACCATTGTTTCAAAAAGTTTAAATAAATTTTCAAGTACTTTACTCTTGTTAAAACGAAAAAGGTTGCAGGTAAACTACCCCTTCCCCTTAACCGATCTTCACCAAAAACAATAGGTCTTGAGTACTCTACAAGTCAGGCCTGTATGCAAAACATTATTTGATTCTGTTTGAATTTGCGGCTGTTATCGTTTGCCATAGAAAATACCCTTGTTAAAAAAACGTTGCAGGTAATCTACCCCTTTCCCTCAACCGAACTTCACCAAAAACAATAGGTCTTGAGAACTCTACAATTTAGGGCTGTATGCAAATAATCTTTTGATTCTGTTTGAATTTGCGGCTGTTATTGTTTGCCATAAGAAATACCCTTGTTAAAACAAAACGTTACAGGTAAACTACCCCTTTCCCTTAACCGATCTTTACCAAAAACAATAAGTCTTGAGAACTCTACAATTCAGGGCTGTATGCGAAACATTATTTGATTCTGTTTGAATTTGCGGCTGTTATCGTTTGCCAAAAAAAAAAAAAATTCCCTTGATAAAAAAAACCGTTGCTGGTAAACTACCCCTTTCCCTCACCGATCTTCACCAAAAACAATAGGTCGCGAGTACTCTACAAATCAGGGCTGTATGCAAAAAATTATTTGATTCAGTTTGAATTTGCGGCAGTTATCGTTTGCCATAGAAAAAAAATCTACAGACACACAGACAGACACACACACAGACACTTTTCGGAAAACGACTTTTTTTCATGTTTTGAGTGTAGTAGAATCAGAATCTGCAATAATCTCGAACACGATTTTTTTTGCCATCACCATACTTCCATTCCTTAAGGAATATGGAAGTAAAATTACCCTTGATAAAAAACCGTTGCAGGTAAACTACCCCTTTCCCTTAACCGAGCTTCAGCAAAAACGACAGGTCTTGACAACTCTACAATTCAGGGCTGTATGCAAAATATTATATGATTTTGTTCCAATTTGCGGCTGTTATCGTTTGCCAAACAAACAAAATTACCCTTGCTAAAAAAAAACCGTTGCAGGTAAACTACCCCTTTCCCTCAACCGATCTTCACCAAAAACAATAAGTCGCGAGTACTCTGCAAATCAGAGCTGTATGCAAAACATTATTTGATTCTGTTTGAATTTCCGACTGTTATCGTTTGCCATAGGAAAAAAATCTACAGACCTACAGACACACACACAGACCCTTTTCAAAAATATCGGTATGGAGAACCATACATGACTTCCATATTCTAAGATTTATATTTAAAATCATTTTCAGCCAAACAGCCAGGCTGTGTCTTACCTGCCTTTTTATTGCTGTATTAAATGAAAAATATTATATTACATTAAAATGAAAAAATTATAATTTTATTGCCTGGCAACAAAATTATTTTATTTTTAACAATTACCATTGTTTCAAAAAGTTTAAATAAATTTTCAAGTACTTTACTCTTGTTAAAACGAAAAAGGTTGCAGGTAAACTACCCCTTCCCCTTAACCGATCTTCACCAAAATCGAAAGTCATTGAGACCTCTACAATTCAGGGGCGTATGCAAAAAATTATTTGATTCTGTTTGAATGTGCGGCTGTTATCGTTTGCCATAGAAAATACGCTTGATAAAAAAACGTTGCAGGTAAACTACCCCTACTCCTTAACCGATCTTCACCAAAAACAATAGGTCTTGAGAACTCTACAATTCAGGGCTGTATGCGAAACATTATTTGATTCTGTTTGAATTTGCGGCTGTTATCGTGTGCCAAACAAACAAAATTACCCTTGCTAAAAAAAAACCGTTGCAGGTAAACTACCCCTTTCCCTCAACCGATCTTCACCAAAAACAATAGGTCTTGAGAACTCTACAATTTAGGGCTGTATGCAAAACATTATTTGATTCTGTTTGAATTTCCGACTGTTATCGTTTGCCATAGGAAAAAAATCTACAGACCTACAGACACACACACAGACACTTTTCAAAAATATCGGTATGGAGAACCATACATGACTTCCATATTCTAAGATTTATATTTAAAATCATTTTCAGCCAAACAGCCAGGCTGTGTCTTACCTGCCTTTTTATTGCTGTATTAAATGAAAAATATTATATTACATTAAAATGAAAAAATTATAATTTTATTGCCTGCCAACAAAATTATTTTATTTTTAACAATTACCATTGTTTCAAAAAGTTTAAATAAATTTTCAAGTACTTTACTCTTGTTAAAACGTAAAAGGTTGCAGGTAAACTACCCCTTCCCCTTAACCGATCTTCACCAAAATCGAAAGTCATTGAGACCTCTACAATTCAGGGACGTATGCAAAAAATTATTTGATTCTGTTTGAATTTGCGGCTGTTATCGTTTACCATAGAAAATACGCTTGATAAAAAAACGTTGCAGGTAAACTACCCCTTCGCCTTAACCGATCTTCACCAAAAACAATAGGTCTTGAGTACTCTACATATCAGGGCCGTAAGCAAAACATTATTTGACTCTGTTTGAATTTGCGGCTGTTATCGTTTGCCATAGAAAATACCCTTGTTAAAAAAACGTTGCAGGTAAACTACCCCTTTCCCTCAACCGATCTTCACCAAAAACAAAAGGTCTTGAGAACTCTACAATATAGGGCTGTATGCAAATAATCTTTTGATTCTGTTTGAATTTGCGGCTGTTATCGTTTGCCATAGGAAATACCCTTGTTAAAACATAAAACGTTACAGGTAAACTACCCCTTCCCCTTAACCGATCTTCACCAAAAACAATAGGTCTTGAGTACTCTACAAATCAGGGCTGTATGCAAAACATTATTTGATTCTGTTTGAATTTGCGGCTGTTATCGTTTGCCATAAAAAATACCCTTGTTAAAAAAACGTTGCAGGTAAACTACCCCTTTCCCTCAACCGAACTTCACCAAAAACAATAGGTCTTGAGAACTCTACAATTTAGGGCTGTATGCAAATAATCTTTTGATTCTGTTTGAATTTGCGGCTGTTATCGTTTGCCATAGGAAATACCCTTGTTAAAACATAAAACGTTACAGGTAAACTACCCCTTTCCCTTAACCGATCTTCACCAAAATCAACAGATCTTGAGAACCCTACAATTCAGGGCTGTATGCGAAACATTATTTGATTCTGTTTGAATTTGCGGCTGTTATCGTTTGCCAAACAAACAAAATTACCCTTGCTAAAAAAAAACCGTTGCAGGTAAACTACCCCTTTCCCTCAACCGATCTTCACCAAAAACAATAAGTCGCGAGTACTCTGCAAATCAGAGCTGCATGCAAAAAATTATTTGATTCTGTTTGAATTTGCGGCAGTTATCGTTTGCCATAGAAAAAAAATCTACAGACAGACACACAGACAGACAGACAGACACACAGACAGACACACAGACACACAGACAGACACACACACACACAGACACTTTTCGGAAAACGACTTTTTTTCATGTTTTGAGTGTAGTAGAATCAGAATCTGCAATAATCTCGAACACGATTTTTTTTGCCATCACCATACTTCCATTCCTTAAGGAATATGGAAGTAAAATTACCCTTGATAAAAAACCGTTGCAGGTAAACTACCCCTTTCCCTTAACCGAGCTTCAGCAAAAACGACAGGTCTTGAGAACTCTACAATTCAGGGATGTATACAAAATATTATATGATTTTGTTTGAATTTGCGGCTGTTATCGTTTGCCATACAAAATACCCTTGATAAAACAAAAAACGTGGCAGGTAAACTACCCCTTCCCCTTAAACGATATTCACCAAAAACAATAGGTCATTAGTACTCAAGAAATCAGAGCTGTATGCAAAAATGTATTTGATTCTGTTTGAATTTGCGGCTCTTATCGTTTGCCATAGAAAATACCCTTTTAAAACATAAAACGTTGCAGGTAAACTACCCCTTTCCCTTAAATGATCTTTACCAAAATCAACAGATCGTGAGAACTCTAAAATACAGGGCTGTATGCAAAACATCATTTGATTCTGTTTGAATTTGCGGCTGTTATCGTTTGCCAAACAAACAAATTTACCCTTGATAAAAAAAAACAGTTGCTGGTAAACTACCCCTTTCCCTCAACCGATCTTCACCAAGAACAATAGGTCGCGAGTACTCTACAAATCAGGGCTGTATGCTAAACATTATTTGATTCTGTTTGAATTTCCGACTGTTATCGTTTGCCATAGGAAAAAAAATACAGACCTACAGACACACACACAGACACTTTTCAAAAATATCGGTATGGAGAACCATACATGACTTCCATATTCTAAGATTTATATTTAAAATCATTTTCAGCCAAACAGCCAGGCTGTGTCTTACCTGCCTTTTTATTGCTGTATTAAATGAAAAATATTATATTACATTAAAATGAAAAAATTATAATTTTATTGCCTGGCAACAAAATTATTTTATTTTTAACAATTACCATTGTTTCAAAAAGTTTAAATAAATTTTCAAGTACTTTACTCTTGTTAAAACGTAAAAGGTTGCAGGTAAACTACCCCTTCCCCTTAACAGATCTTCACCAAAATCGAAAGTCATTGAGACCTCTACAATTCAGCGACGTATGCAAAAAATTATTTGATTCTGTTTGAATTTGCGGCTGTTATCGTTTGCCATAGAAAATACGCTTGATAAAAAAACGTTGCAGGTAAACTACCCCTTCGCCTTAACCGATCTTCACCAAAAACAATAGGTCTTGAGTACTCTACATATCAGGGCCGTAAGCAAAACATTATTTGACTCTGTTTGAATTTGCGGCTGTTATCGTTTGCCATAGAAAATACCCTTGTTAAAAAAACGTTGCAGGTAAACTACCCCTTTCCCTCAACCGATCTTCACCAAAAACAATAAGTCTTGAGAACGCTACAATTTAGGGCTGTATGCAAATAATCTTTTGATTCTGTTTGAATTTGCGGCTGTTATCGTTTGCCATAGGAAATACCCTTGTTAAAACATAAAACGTTACAGGTAAACTACCCCTTTCCCTTAACCGATCTTCACCACAAACAATAGGTCTTGAGTACTCTACAAATCAGGGCTGTATGCAAAACATTATTTGATTCTGTTTGAATTTGCGGCTGTTATCGTTTGCCATAGAAAATACCCTTTTAAAACATGAAACGTTGCAGGTAAACTACCCCTTTCCCTCAACCGATCTTCACCAAAAACAATAGGTCGCGAGTACTCTACAAATCACGGCGGTATGCAAAAAATTATTTGATTCAGTTTGAATTTGCGGCAGTTATCGTTTGCCATAGAAAAAAAATCTACAGACACACAGACAGACACACACACAGACACTTTTCGGAAAACGACTTTTTTTCATGTTTTGAGTGTAGTAGAATCAGAATCTGCAATAATCTCGAACACGATTTTTTTTGCCATCACCATACTTCCATTCCTTAAGGAATATGGAAGTAAAATTACCCTTGATAAAAAACCGTTGCAGGTAAACTACCCCTTTCCCTTAACCGAGCTTCAGCAAAAACGACAGGTATTGAGAACTCTACAATTCAGGGATGTATACAAAATATTATATGATTTTGTTTGAATTTGCGGCTGTTATCGTTTGCCATACAAAATACCCTTGATAAAACAAAAAAGGTGGCAGGTAAACTACCCCTTCCCCTTAAACGATCTTCACCAAAAACAATAGGTCATTAGTACTCCAGAAATCAGAGCTGTATGCAAAAATGTATTTGATTCTGTTTGAATTTGCGGCTCTTATCGTTTGCCATAGAAAATACCCTTTTAAAACATAAAACGTTGCAGGTAAACTACCCCTTTCCCTTAAATGATCTTTACCAAAATCAACAGATCGTGAGAACTCTAAAATACAGGGCTGTATGCAAAACATCATTTGATTCTGTTTGAATTTGCGGCTGTTATCGTTTGCCAAACAAACAAATTTACCCTTGATAAAAAAAACAGTTGCAGGTAAACTACCCCTTTCCCTCAACCGATCTTCACCAAGAACAATAGGTCGCGAGTACTCTACAAATCAGGGCTGTATGCTAAACATTATTTGATTCTGTTTGAATTTCCGACTGTTATCGTTTGCCATAGGAAAAAAAACTACAGACCTACAGACACACACACAGACACTTTTCAAAAATATCGGTATGGAGAACCATACATGACTTCCATATTCTAAGATTTATATTTAAAATCATTTTCAGCCAAACAGCCAGGCTGTGTCTTACCTGCCTTTTTATTGCTGTATTAAATGAAAAATATTATATTACATTAAAATGAAAAAATTATAATTTTATTGCCTGGCAACAAAATTATTTTATTTTTAACAATTACCATTGTTTCAAAAAGTTTAAATAAATTTTCAAGTACTTTACTCTTGTTAAAACGTAAAAGGTTGCAGGTAAACTACCCCTTCCCCTTAACCGATCTTCACCAAAATCGAAAGTCATTGAGACCTTTACAATTCAGGGACGTATGCAAAAAATTATTTAATTCTGTTTGAATTTGCGGCTGTTATCGTTTGCCATAGAAAATACGCTTGATAAAAAAACGTTGCAGGTAAACTACCCCTTCGCCTTAACCGATCTTCACCAAAAACAATAGGTCTTGAGTACTCTACATATCAGGGCCGTAAGCAAAACATTATTTGACTCTGTTTGAATTTGCGGCTGTTATCGTTTGCCATAGAAAATACCCTTGTTAAAAAAACGTTGCAGGTAAACTACCCCTTTCCCTCAACCGAACTTCACCAAAAACAATAGGTCTTGAGAACTCTACAATTTAGGGCTGTATGCAAATAATCTTTTGATTCTGTTTGAATTTGCGGCTGTTATCGTTTGCCATAGGAAATACCCTTGTTAAAACATAAAACGTTACAGGTAAACTACCCCTTTCCCTTAACCGATCTTCACCAAAATCAACAGATCTTGAGAACTCTACAATTCAGGGCTGTATGCGAAACATTATTTGATTCTGTTTGAATTTGCGGCTGTTATCGTTTGCCAAACAAACAAAATTACCCTTGCTAAAAAAAAACCGTTGCAGGTAAACTACCCCTTTCCCTCAACCGATCTTCACCAAAAACAATAAGTCGCGAGTACTCTGCAAATCAGAGCTGCATGCAAAAAATTATTTGATTCTGTTTGAATTTGCGGCAGTTATCGTTTGCCATAGAAAATACGCTTGATAAAAAAACGTTGCAGGTAAACTACCCCTTCGCCTTAACCGATCTTCACCAAAAACAATAGGTCTTGAGTACTCTACATATCAGGGCTGTAAGCAAAACATTATTTGATTCTGTTTGAATTTGCGGCTGTTATCGTTTGCCATAGAAAATACCCTTGTTAAAAAAACGTTGCAGGTAAACTACCCCTTTCCCTCAACCGAACTTCACCAAAAACAATAGGCCTTGAGAACTCTACAATTTAGGGCTGTATGCAAATAATATTTTGATTCTGTTTGAATTTGCGGCTGTTATCGTTTGCCATAGGAAATACCCTTGTTAAAACATAAAACGTTACAGGTAAACTACCCCTTTCCCTTAACTGATCTTCACCAAAATCAGCAGATCTTGAGAACTCTACAATTCAGGGCTGTATGCGAAACATTATTTGATTCTGTTTGAATTTGCGGCTGTTATCGTTTGCCAAACAAACAAAATTACACTTGCTAAAAAAAAACCGTTGCAGGTAAACTACCCCTTTCCCTCAACCGATCTTCACCAAAAACAATAGGTCGCGAGTACTCTGCAAATCAGAGCTGCATGCAAAAAATTATTTGATTCTGTTTGAATTTGCGGCAGTTATCGTTTGCCATAGAAAAAAAATCTACAGACAGACACACAGACAGACAGACAGACACACAGACACACAGACAGACAGACACACAGACACTTTTCGGAAAACGACTTTTTTTCATGTTTTGAGTGTAGTAGAATCAGAATCTGCAATAATCTCGAACACGATTTTTTTGCCATCACCATACTTCCATTCCTTAAGGAATATGGAAGTAAAAAAAACCGTTGCAGGTAAACTACCCCTTTCCCTCAACCGATCTTCACCAAGAACAATAGGTCGCGAGTACTCTACAAATCAGGGCTGTATGCAAAACATTATTTGATTCTGTTTGAATTTCCGACTGTTATCGTTTGCCATAGGAAAAAAATCTACAGACCTACAGACACACACACAGACACTTTTCAAAAATATCGGTATGGAGAACCATACATGACTTCCATATTCTAAGATTTATATTTAAAATCATTTTCAGCCAAACAGCCAGGCTGTGTCTTACCTGCCTTTTTATTGCTGTATTAAATGAAAAATATTATATTACATTAAAATGAAAAAATTATAATTTTATTGCCTGGCAACAAAATTATTTTATTTTTAACAATTACCATTGTTTCAAAAAGTTTAAATAAATTTTCAAGTACTTTACTCTTGTTAAAACGAAAAAGGTTGCAGGTAAACTACCCCTTCCCCTTAACCGATCTTCACCAAAAACAATAGGTCTTGAGTACTCTACAAGTCAGGCCTGTATGCAAAACATTATTTGATTCTGTTTGAATTTGCGGCTGTTATCGTTTGCCATAGAAAATACCCTTGTTAAAAAAACGTTGCAGGTAATCTACCCCTTTCCCTCAACCGAACTTCACCAAAAACAATAGGTCTTGAGAACTCTACAATTTAGGGCTGTATGCAAATAATCTTTTGATTCTGTTTGAATTTGCGGCTGTTATTGTTTGCCATAAGAAATACCCTTGTTAAAACAAAACGTTACAGGTAAACTACCCCTTTCCCTTAACCGATCTTTACCAAAAACAATAAGTCTTGAGAACTCTACAATTCAGGGCTGTATGCGAAACATTATTTGATTCTGTTTGAATTTGCGGCTGTTATCGTTTGCCAAAAAAAAAAAATTCCCTTGATAAAAAAAACCGTTGCTGGTAAACTACCCCTTTCCCTCACCGATCTTCACCAAAAACAATAGGTCGCGAGTACTCTACAAATCAGGGCTGTATGCAAAAAATTATTTGATTCAGTTTGAATTTGCGGCAGTTATCGTTTGCCATAGAAAAAAAATCTACAGACACACAGACAGACACACACACAGACACTTTTCGGAAAACGACTTTTTTTCATGTTTTGAGTGTAGTAGAATCAGAATCTGCAATAATCTCGAACACGATTTTTTTTGCCATCACCATACTTCCATTCCTTAAGGAATATGGAAGTAAAATTACCCTTGATAAAAAACCGTTGCAGGTAAACTACCCCTTTCCCTTAACCGAGCTTCAGCAAAAACGACAGGTCTTGACAACTCTACAATTCAGGGCTGTATGCAAAATATTATATGATTTTGTTCCAATTTGCGGCTGTTATCGTTTGCCAAACAAACAAAATTACCCTTGCTAAAAAAAAACCGTTGCAGGTAAACTACCCCTTTCCCTCAACCGATCTTCACCAAAAACAATAAGTCGCGAGTACTCTGCAAATCAGAGCTGTATGCAAAACATTATTTGATTCTGTTTGAATTTCCGACTGTTATCGTTTGCCATAGGAAAAAAATCTACAGACCTACAGACACACACACAGACCCTTTTCAAAAATATCGGTATGGAGAACCATACATGACTTCCATATTCTAAGATTTATATTTAAAATCATTTTCAGCCAAACAGCCAGGCTGTGTCTTACCTGCCTTTTTATTGCTGTATTAAATGAAAAATATTATATTACATTAAAATGAAAAAATTATAATTTTATTGCCTGGCAACAAAATTATTTTATTTTTAACAATTACCATTGTTTCAAAAAGTTTAAATAAATTTTCAAGTACTTTACTCTTGTTAAAACGAAAAAGGTTGCAGGTAAACTACCCCTTCCCCTTAACCGATCTTCACCAAAATCGAAAGTCATTGAGACCTCTACAATTCAGGGGAGTATGCAAAAAATTATTTGATTCTGTTTGAATGTGCGGCTGTTATCGTTTGCCATAGAAAATACGCTTGATAAAAAAACGTTGCAGGTAAACTACCCCTACTCCTTAACCGATCTTCACCAAAAACAATAGGTCTTGAGAACTCTACAATTCAGGGCTGTATGCGAAACATTATTTGATTCTGTTTGAATTTGCGGCTGTTATCGTGTGCCAAACAAACAAAATTACCCTTGCTAAAAAAAAACCGTTGCAGGTAAACTACCCCTTTCCCTCAACCGATCTTCACCAAAAACAATAGGTCTTGAGAACTCTACAATTTAGGGCTGTATGCAAAACATTATTTGATTCTGTTTGAATTTCCGACTGTTATCGTTTGCCATAGGAAAAAAATCTACAGACCTACAGACACACACACAGACACTTTTCAAAAATATCGGTATGGAGAACCATACATGACTTCCATATTCTAAGATTTATATTTAAAATCATTTTCAGCCAAACAGCCAGGCTGTGTCTTACCTGCCTTTTTATTGCTGTATTAAATGAAAAATATTATATTACATTAAAATGAAAAAATTATAATTTTATTGCCTGGCAACAAAATTATTTTATTTTTAACAATTACCATTGTTTCAAAAAGTTTAAATAAATTTTCAAGTACTTTACTCTTGTTAAAACGTAAAAGGTTGCAGGTAAACTACCCCTTCCCCTTAACCGATCTTCACCAAAATCGAAAGTCATTGAGACCTCTACAATTCAGGGACGTATGCAAAAAATTATTTGATTCTGTTTGAATTTGCGGCTGTTATCGTTTACCATAGAAAATACGCTTGATAAAAAAACGTTGCAGGTAAACTACCCCTTCGCCTTAACCGATCTTCACCAAAAACAATAGGTCTTGAGTACTCTACATATCAGGGCCGTAAGCAAAACATTATTTGACTCTGTTTGAATTTGCGGCTGTTATCGTTTGCCATAGAAAATACCCTTGTTAAAAAAACGTTGCAGGTAAACTACCCCTTTCCCTCAACCGATCTTCACCAAAAACAAAAGGTCTTGAGAACTCTACAATATAGGGCTGTATGCAAATAATCTTTTGATTCTGTTTGAATTTGCGGCTGTTATCGTTTGCCATAGGAAATACCCTTGTTAAAACATAAAACGTCACAGGTAAACTACCCCTTCCCCTTAACCGATCTTCACCAAAAACAATAGGTCTTGAGTACTCTACAAATCAGGGCTGTATGCAAAACATTATTTGATTCTGTTTGAATTTGCGGCTGTTATCGTTTGCCATAAAAAATACCCTTGTTAAAAAAACGTTGCAGGTAAACTACCCCTTTCCCTCAACCGAACTTCACCAAAAACAATAGGTCTTGAGAACTCTACAATTTAGGGCTGTATGCAAATAATCTTTTGATTCTGTTTGAATTTGCGGCTGTTATCGTTTGCCATAGGAAATACCCTTGTTAAAACATAAAACGTTACAGGTAAACTACCCCTTTCCCTTAACCGATCTTCACCAAAATCAACAGATCTTGAGAACTCTACAATTCAGGGCTGTATGCGAAACATTATTTGATTCTGTTTGAATTTGCGGCTGTTATCGTTTGCCAAACAAACAAAATTACCCTTGCTAAAAAAAAACCGTTGCAGGTAAACTACCCCTTTCCCTCAACCGATCTTCACCAAAAACAATAAGTCGCGAGTACTCTGCAAATCAGAGCTGCATGCAAAAAATTATTTGATTCTGTTTGAATTTGCGGCAGTTATCGTTTGCCATAGAAAATACGCTTGATAAAAAAACGTTGCAGGTAAACTACCCCTTCGCCTTAACCGATCTTCACCAAAAACAATAGGTCTTGAGTACTCTACATATCAGGGCTGTAAGCAAAACATTATTTGATTCTGTTTGAATTTGCGGCTGTTATCGTTTGCCATAGAAAATACCCTTGTTAAAAAAACGTTGCAGGTAAACTACCCCTTTCCCTCAACCGAACTTCACCAAAAACAATAGGCCTTGAGAACTCTACAATTTAGGGCTGTATGCAAATAATATTTTGATTCTGTTTGAATTTGCGGCTGTTATCGTTTGCCATAGGAAATACCCTTGTTAAAACATAAAACGTTACAGGTAAACTACCCCTTTCCCTTAACCGATCTTCACCAAAATCAGCAGATCTTGAGAACTCTACAATTCAGGGCTGTATGCGAAACATTATTTGATTCTGTTTGAATTTGCGGCTGTTATCGTTTGCCAAACAAACAAAATTACACTTGCTAAAAAAAAACCGTTGCAGGTAAACTACCCCTTTCCCTCAACCGATCTTCACCAAAAACAATAGGTCGCGAGTACTCTGCAAATCAGAGCTGCATGCAAAAAATTATTTGATTCTGTTTGAATTTGCGGCAGTTATCGTTTGCCATAGAAAAAAAATCTACAGACAGACACACAGACAGACAGACAGACACACAGACACACAGACAGACAGACACACAGACACTTTTCGGAAAACGACTTTTTTTCATGTTTTGAGTGTAGTAGAATCAGAATCTGCAATAATCTCGAACACGATTTTTTTGCCATCACCATACTTCCATTCCTTAAGGAATATGGAAGTAAAAAAAACCGTTGCAGGTAAACTACCCCTTTCCCTCAACCGATCTTCACCAAGAACAATAGGTCGCGAGTACTCTACAAATCAGGGCTGTATGCAAAACATTATTTGATTCTGTTTGAATTTCCGACTGTTATCGTTTGCCATAGGAAAAAAATCTACAGACCTACAGACACACACACAGACACTTTTCAAAAATATCGGTATGGAGAACCATACATGACTTCCATATTCTAAGATTTATATTTAAAATCATTTTCAGCCAAACAGCCAGGCTGTGTCTTACCTGCCTTTTTATTGCTGTATTAAATGAAAAATATTATATTACATTAAAATGAAAAAATTATAATTTTATTGCCTGGCAACAAAATTATTTTATTTTTAACAATTAGCATTGTTTCAAAAAGTTTAAATAAATTTTCAAGTACTTTACTCTTGTTAAAACGAAAAAGGTTGCAGGTAAACTACCCCTTCCCCTTAACCGATCTTCACCAAAAACAATAGGTCTTGAGTACTCTACAAGTCAGGCCTGTATGCAAAACATTATTTGATTCTGTTTGAATTTGCGGCTGTTATCGTTTGCCATAGAAAATACCCTTGTTAAAAAAACGTTGCAGGTAATCTACCCCTTTCCCTCAACCGAACTTCACCAAAAACAACAGGTCTTGAGAACTCTACAATTTAGGGCTGTATGCAAATAATCTTTTGATTCTGTTTGAATTTGCGGCTGTTATTGTTTGCCATAAGAAATACCCTTGTTAAAACAAAACGTTACAGGTAAACTACCCCTTTCCCTTAACCGATCTTTACCAAAAACAATAAGTCTTGAGAACTCTACAATTCAGGGCTGTATGCGAAACATTATTTGATTCTGTTTGAATTTGCGGCTGTTATCGTTTGACAAAAAAAAAAAAATTCCCTTGATAAAAAAAACCGTTGCTGGTAAACTACCCCTTTCCCTCACCGATCTTCACCAAAAACAATAGGTCGCGAGTACTCTACAAATCAGGGCTGTATGCAAAAAATTATTTGATTCAGTTTGAATTTGCGGCAGTTATCGTTTGCCATAGAAAAAAAATCTACAGACACACAGACAGACACACACACAGACACTTTTCGGAAAACGACTTTTTTTCATGTTTTGAGTGTAGTAGAATCAGAATCTGCAATAATCTCGAACACGATTTTTTTTGCCATCACCATACTTCCATTCCTTAAGGAATATGGAAGTAAAATTACCCTTGATAAAAAACCGTTGCAGGTAAACTACCCCTTTCCCTTAACCGAGCTTCAGCAAAAACGACAGGTCTTGACAACTCTACAATTCAGGGCTGTATGCAAAATATTATATGATTTTGTTCCAATTTGCGGCTGTTATCGTTTGCCAAACAAACAAAATTACCCTTGCTAAAAAAAAACCGTTGCAGGTAAACTACCCCTTTCCCTCAACCGATCTTCACCAAAAACAATAAGTCGCGAGTACTCTGCAAATCAGAGCTGTATGCAAAACATTATTTGATTCTGTTTGAATTTCCGACTGTTATCGTTTGCCATAGGAAAAAAATCTACAGACCTACAGACACACACACAGACACTTTTCAAAAATATCGGTATGGAGAACCATACATGACTTCCATATTCTAAGATTTATATTTAAAATCATTTTCAGCCAAACAGCCAGGCTGTGTCTTACCTGCCTTTTTATTGCTGTATTAAATGAAAAATATTATATTACATTAAAATGAAAAAATTATAATTTTATTGCCTGGCAACAAAATTATTTTATTTTTAACAATTACCATTGTTTCAAAAAGTTTAAATAAATTTTCAAGTACTTTACTCTTGTTAAAACGAAAAAGGTTGCAGGTAAACTACCCCTTCCCCTTAACCGATCTTCACCAAAATCGAAAGTCATTGAGACCTCTACAATTCAGGGGCGTATGCAAAAAATTATTTGATTCTGTTTGAATGTGCGGCTGTTATCGTTTGCCATAGAAAATACGCTTGATAAAAAAACGTTGCAGGTAAACTACCCCTACTCCTTAACCGATCTTCACCAAAAACAATAGGTCTTGAGAACTCTACAATTCAGGGCTGTATGCGAAACATTATTTGATTCTGTTTGAATTTGCGGCTGTTATCGTGTGCCAAACAAACAAAATTACCCTTGCTAAAAAAAAACCGTTGCAGGTAAACTACCCCTTTCCCTCAACCGATCTTCACCAAAAACAATAGGTCTTGAGAACTCTACAATTTAGGGCTGTATGCAAAACATTATTTGATTCTGTTTGAATTTCCGACTGTTATCGTTTGCCATAGGAAAAAAATCTACAGACCTACAGACACACACACAGACACTTTTCAAAAATATCGGTATGGAGAACCATACATGACTTCCATATTCTAAGATTTATATTTAAAATCATTTTCAGCCAAACAGCCAGGCTGTGTCTTACCTGCCTTTTTATTGCTGTATTAAATGAAAAATATTATATTACATTAAAATGAAAAAATTATAATTTTATTGCCTGCCAACAAAATTATTTTATTTTTAACAATTACCATTGTTTCAAAAAGTTTAAATAAATTTTCAAGTACTTTACTCTTGTTAAAACGTAAAAGGTTGCAGGTAAACTACCCCTTCCCCTTAACCGATCTTCACCAAAATCGAAAGTCATTGAGACCTCTACAATTCAGGGACGTATGCAAAAAATTATTTGATTCTGTTTGAATTTGCGGCTGTTATCGTTTACCATAGAAAATACGCTTGATAAAAAAACGTTGCAGGTAAACTACCCCTTCGCCTTAACCGATCTTCACCAAAAACAATAGGTCTTGAGTACTCTACATATCAGGGCCGTAAGCAAAACATTATTTGACTCTGTTTGAATTTGCGGCTGTTATCGTTTGCCATAGAAAATACCCTTGTTAAAAAAACGTTGCAGGTAAACTACCCCTTTCCCTCAACCGATCTTCACCAAAAACAAAAGGTCTTGAGAACTCTACAATATAGGGCTGTATGCAAATAATCTTTTGATTCTGTTTGAATTTGCGGCTGTTATCGTTTGCCATAGGAAATACCCTTGTTAAAACATAAAACGTTACAGGTAAACTACCCCTTCCCCTTAACCGATCTTCACCAAAAACAATAGGTCTTGAGTACTCTACAAATCAGGGCTGTATGCAAAACATTATTTGATTCTGTTTGAATTTGCGGCTGTTATCGTTTGCCATAAAAAATACCCTTGTTAAAAAAACGTTGCAGGTAAACTACCCCTTTCCCTCAACCGAACTTCACCAAAAACAATAGGTCTTGAGAACTCTACAATTTAGGGCTGTATGCAAATAATCTTTTGATTCTGTTTGAATTTGCGGCTGTTATCGTTTGCCATAAGAAATACCCTTGTTAAAACATAAAACGTTACAGGTAAACTACCCCTTTCCCTTAACCGATCTTCACCAAAATCAACAGATCTTGAGAACTCTACAATTCAGGGCTGTATGCGAAACATTATTTGATTCTGTTTGAATTTGCGGCTGTTATCGTTTGCCAAACAAACAAAATTACCCTTGCTAAAAAAAAACCGTTGCAGGTAAACTACCCCTTTCCCTCAACCGATCTTCACCAAAAACAATAAGTCGCGAGTACTCTGCAAATCAGAGCTGCATGCAAAAAATTATTTGATTCTGTTTGAATTTGCGGCAGTTATCGTTTGCCATAGAAAAAAAATCTACAGACAGACACACAGACAGACAGACAGACACACAGACAGACACACACACACACAGACACTTTTCGGAAAACGACTTTTTTTCATGTTTTGAGTGTAGTAGAATCAGAATCTGCAATAATCTCGAACACGATTTTTTTTGCCATCACCATACTTCCATTCCTTAAGGAATATGGAAGTAAAATTACCCTTGATAAAAAACCGTTGCAGGTAAACTACCCCTTTCCCTTAACCGAGCTTCAGCAAAAACGACAGGTCTTGAGAACTCTACAATTCAGGGATGTATACAAAATATTATATGATTTTGTTTGAATTTGCGGCTGTTATCGTTTGCCATACAAAATACCCTTGATAAAACAAAAAACGTGGCAGGTAAACTACCCCTTCCCCTTAAACGATCTTCACCAAAAACAATAGGTCATTAGTACTCAAGAAATCAGAGCTGTATGCGAAAATGTATTTGATTCTGTTTGAATTTGCGGCTCTTATCGTTTGCCATAGAAAATACCCTTGTTAAAAAAACGTTGCAGGTAAACTACCCCTTTCCCTCAACCGATCTTCACCAAAAACAAAAGGTCTTGAGAACTCTACAATATAGGGCTGTATGCAAATAATCTTTTGATTCTGTTTGAATTTGCGGCTGTTATCGTTTGCCATAGGAAATACCCTTGTTAAAACATAAAACGTTACAGGTAAACTACCCCTTCCCCTTAACCGATCTTCACCAAAAACAATAGGTCTTGAGTACTCTACAAATCAGGGCTGTATGCAAAACATTATTTGATTCTGTTTGAATTTGCGGCTGTTATCGTTTGCCATAAAAAATACCCTTGTTAAAAAAACGTTGCAGGTAAACTACCCCTTTCCCTCAACCGAACTTCACCAAAAACAATAGGTCTTGAGAACTCTACAATTTAGGGCTGTATGCAAATAATCTTTTGATTCTGTTTGAATTTGCGGCTGTTATCGTTTGCCATAAGAAATACCCTTGTTAAAACATAAAACGTTACAGGTAAACTACCCCTTTCCCTTAACCGATCTTCACCAAAATCAACAGATCTTGAGAACTCTACAATTCAGGGCTGTATGCGAAACATTATTTGATTCTGTTTGAATTTGCGGCTGTTATCGTTTGCCAAACAAACAAAATTACCCTTGCTAAAAAAAAACCGTTGCAGGTAAACTACCCCTTTCCCTCAACCGATCTTCACCAAAAACAATAAGTCGCGAGTACTCTGCAAATCAGAGCTGCATGCAAAAAATTATTTGATTCTGTTTGAATTTGCGGCAGTTATCGTTTGCCATAGAAAAAAAATCTACAGACAGACACACAGACAGACAGACAGACACACAGACAGACACACACACACACAGACACTTTTCGGAAAACGACTTTTTTTCATGTTTTGAGTGTAGTAGAATCAGAATCTGCAATAATCTCGAACACGATTTTTTTTGCCATCACCATACTTCCATTCCTTAAGGAATATGGAAGTAAAATTACCCTTGATAAAAAACCGTTGCAGGTAAACTACCCCTTTCCCTTAACCGAGCTTCAGCAAAAACGACAGGTCTTGAGAACTCTACAATTCAGGGATGTATACAAAATATTATATGATTTTGTTTGAATTTGCGGCTGTTATCGTTTGCCATACAAAATACCCTTGATAAAACAAAAAACGTGGCAGGTAAACTACCCCTTCCCCTTAAACGATCTTCACCAAAAACAATAGGTCATTAGTACTCAAGAAATCAGAGCTGTATGCGAAAATGTATTTGATTCTGTTTGAATTTGCGGCTCTTATCGTTTGCCATAGAAAATACCCTTTTAAAACATAAAACGTTGCAGGTAAACTACCCCTTTCCCTTAAATGATCTTTACCAAAATCAACAGATCGTGAGAACTCTAAAATACAGGGCTGTATGCAAAACATCATTTGATTCTGTTTGAATTTGCGGCTGTTATCGTTTGCCAAACAAACAAATTTACCCTTGATAAAAAAAAACAGTTGCAGGTAAACTACCCCTTTCCCTCAACCGATCTTCACCAAGAATAATAGGTCGCGAGTACTCTACAAATCAGGGCTGTATGCTAAACATTATTTGATTCTGTTTGAATTTCCGACTGTTATCGTTTGCCATAGGAAAAAAAATACAGACCTACAGACACACACACAGACACTTTTCAAAAATATCGGTATGGAGAACCATACATGACTTCCATATTCTAAGATTTACATTTAAAATCATTTTCAGCCAAACAGCCAGGCTGTGTCTTACCTGCCTTTTTATTGCTGTATTAAATGAAAAATATTATATTACATTAAAATGAAAAAATTATAATTTTATTGCCTGGCAACAAAATTATTTTATTTTTAACAATTACCATTGTTTCAAAAAGTTTAAATAAATTTTCAAGTACTTTACTCTTGTTAAAACGTAAAAGGTTGCAGGCAAACTACCCCTTCCCCTTAACCGATCTTCACCAAAATCGAAAGTCATTGAGACCTCTACAATTCAGGGACGTATGCAAAAAATTATTTTATTCTGTTTGAATTTGCGGCTGTTATCGTTTGCCATAGAAAATACGCTTGATAAAAAAACGTTGCAGGTAAACTACCCCTTCGCCTTAACCGATCTTCACCAAAAACAATAGGTCTTGAGTACTCTACATATCAGGGCTGTAAGCAAAACATTATTTGATTCTGTATGAATTTGCGGCTGTTATCGTTTGCCATAGAAAATACCCTTGTTAAAAAAACGTTGCAGGTAAACTACCCCTTTCCCTCAACCGAACTTCACCAAAAACAATAGGCCTACAGAACTCTACAATTTAGGGCTGTATGCAAATAATATTTTGATTCTGTTTGAATTTGCGGCTGTTATCGTTTGCCATAGGAAATACCCTTGTTAAAACATAAAATGTTACAGGTAAACTACCCCTTTCCCTTAACCGATCTTCACCAAAAACAATAGGTCTTGAGTACTCTACAAATCAGGCCTGTATGCAAAACATTATTTGATTCTGTTTGAATTTGCGGCTGTTATCGTTTGCCATAGAAAATACCCTTGTTAAAAAAACGTTGCAGGTAAACTACCCCTTTCCCTCAACCGAACTTCACCAAAAACAACAGGTCTTGAGAACTCTACAATTTAGGGCTGTATGCAAATAATCTTTTGATTCTGTTTGAATTTGCTGCTGTTATCGTTTGCCATAGGAAATACCCTTGTTAAAACATAAAACGTTACAGGTAAACTACTCCTTTCCCTTAACCGATCTTCACCAAAAACAATAGGTCTTGAGTACTCTACATATCAGGGCCGTAAGCAAAACATTATTTGACTCTGTTTGAATTTGCGGCTGTTATCGTTTGCCATAGAAAATACCCTTGTTAAAAAAACGTTGCAGGTAAACTACCCCTTTCCCTCAACCGATCTTCACCAAAAACAAAAGGTCTTGAGAACTCTACAATATAGGGCTGTATGCAAATAATCTTTTGATTCTGTTTGAATTTGCGGCTGTTATCGTTTGCCATAGGAAATACCCTTGTTAAAACATAAAACGTTACAGGTAAACTACCCCTTCCCCTTAACCGATCTTCACCAAAAACAATAGGTCTTGAGTACTCTACAAATCAGGGCTGTATGCAAAACATTATTTGATTCTGTTTGAATTTGCGGCTGTTATCGTTTGCCATAAAAAATACCCTTGTTAAAAAAACGTTGCAGGTAAACTACCCCTTTCCCTCAACCGAACTTCACCAAAAACAATAGGTCTTGAGAACTCTACAATTTAGGGCTGTATGCAAATAATCTTTTGATTCTGTTTGAATTTGCGGCTGTTATCGTTTGCCATAGGAAATACCCTTGTTAAAACATAAAACGTTACAGGTAAACTACCCCTTTCCCTTAACCGATCTTCACCAAAATCAACAGATCTTGAGAACTCTACAATTCAGGGCTGTATGCGAAACATTATTTGATTCTGTTTGAATTTGCGGCTGTTATCGTTTGCCAAACAAACAAAATTACCCTTGCTAAAAAAAAACCGTTGCAGGTAAACTACCCCTTTCCCTCAACCGATCTTCACCAAAAACAATAAGTCGCGAGTACTCTGCAAATCAGAGCTGCATGCAAAAAATTATTTGATTCTGTTTGAATTTGCGGCAGTTATCGTTTGCCATAGAAAAAAAATCTACAGACAGACACACAGACAGACAGACAGACACACAGACAGACACACACACACACACAGACACTTTTCGGAAAACGACTTTTTTTCATGTTTTGAGTGTAGTAGAATCAGAATCTGCAATAATCTCGAACACGATTTTTTTTGCCATCACCATACTTCCATTCCTTAAGGAATATGGAAGTAAAATTACCCTTGATAAAAAACCGTTGCAGGTAAACTACCCCTTTCCCTTAACCGAGCTTCAGCAAAAACGACAGGTCTTGAGAACTCTACAATTCAGGGATGTATACAAAATATTATATGATTTTGTTTGAATTTGCGGCTGTTATCGTTTGCCATACAAAATACCCTTGATAAAACAAAAAACGTGGCAGGTAAACTACCCCTTCCCCTTAAACGATCTTCACCAAAAACAACAGGTCATTAGTACTCAAGAAATCAGAGCTGTATGCAAAAATGTATTTGATTCTGTTTGAATTTGCGGCTCTTATCGTTTGCCATAGAAAATACCCTTTTAAAACATAAAACGTTGCAGGTAAACTACCCCTTTCCCTTAAATGATCTTTACCAAAATCAACAGATCGTGAGAACTCTAAAATACAGGGCTGTATGCAAAACATCATTTGATTCTGTTTGAATTTGCGGCTGTTATCGTTTGCCAAACAAACAAATTTACCCTTGATAAAAAAAAACAGTTGCAGGTAAACTACCCCTTTCCCTCAACCGATCTTCACCAAGAACAATAGGTCGCGAGTACTCTACAAATCAGGGCTGTATGCTAAACATTATTTGATTCTGTTTGAATTTCCGACTGTTATCGTTTGCCATAGGAAAAAAAATACAGACCTACAGACACACACACAGACACTTTTCAAAAATATCGGTATGGAGAACCATACATGACTTCCATATTCTAAGATTTACATTTAAAATCATTTTCAGCCAAACAGCCAGGCTGTGTCTTACCTGCCTTTTTATTGCTGTATTAAATGAAAAATATTATATTACATTAAAATGAAAAAATTATAATTTTATTGCCTGGCAACAAAATTATTTTATTTTTAACAATTACCATTGTTTCAAAAAGTTTAAATAAATTTTCAAGTACTTTACTCTTGTTAAAACGTAAAAGGTTGCAGGTAAACTACCCCTTCCCCTTAACCGATCTTCACCAAAATCGAAAGTCATTGAGACCTCTACAATTCAGGGACGTATGCAAAAAATTATTTGATTCTGTTTGAATTTGCGGCTGTTATCGTTTGCCATAGAAAATACGCTTGATAAAAAAACGTTGCAGGTAAACTACCCCTTCGCCTTAACCGATCTTCACCAAAAACAATAGGTCTTGAGTACTCTACATATCAGGGCTGTAAGCAAAACATTATTTGATTCTGTTTGAATTTGCGGCTGTTATCGTTTGCCATAGAAAATACCCTTGTTAAAAAAACGTTGCAGGTAAACTACCCCTTTCCCTCAACCGAACTTCACCAAAAACAATAGGCCTTGAGAACTCTACAATATAGGGCTGTATGCAAATAATCTTTTGATTCTGTTTGAATTTGCGGCTGTTATCGTTTGCCATAGGAAATACCCTTGTTAAAACATAAAACGTTACAGGTAAACTACCCCTTCCCCTTAACCGATCTTCACCAAAAACAATAGGTCTTGAGTACTCTACAAATCAGGGCTGTATGCAAAACATTATTTGATTCTGTTTGAATTTGCGGCTGTTATCGTTTGCCATAAAAAATACCCTTGTTAAAAAAACGTTGCAGGTAAACTACCCCTTTCCCTCAACCGAACTTCACCAAAAACAATAGGTCTTGAGAACTCTACAATTTAGGGCTGTATGCAAATAATCTTTTGATTCTGTTTGAATTTGCGGCTGTTATCGTTTGCCATAGGAAATACCCTTGTTAAAACATAAAACGTTACAGGTAAACTACCCCTTTCCCTTAACCGATCTTCACCAAAATCAACAGATCTTGAGAA
The DNA here is from genome assembly GCA_034769895.1 of Magicicada septendecula. Taxonomy (NCBI): domain Eukaryota; kingdom Metazoa; phylum Arthropoda; class Insecta; order Hemiptera; family Cicadidae; genus Magicicada; species Magicicada septendecula. Next base: position 235,068,526 of record CM068368.1, on the reverse strand, counting down.
CTCTACAATTCAGGGCTGTATGCGAAACATTATTTGATTCTGTTTGAATTTGCGGCTGTTATCGTTTGCCAAACAAACAAAATTACCCTTGCTAAAAAAAAACCGTTGCAGGTAAACTACCCCTTTCCCTCAACCGATCTTCACCAAAAACAATAAGTCGCGAGTACTCTGCAAATCAGAGCTGCATGCAAAAAATTATTTGATTCTGTTTGAATTTGCGGCAGTTATCGTTTGCCATAGAAAAAAAATCTACAGACAGACACACAGACAGACAGACAGACACACAGACAGACACACACACACACAGACACTTTTCGGAAAACGACTTTTTTTCATGTTTTGAGTGTAGTAGAATCAGAATCTGCAATAATCTCGAACACGATTTTTTTTGCCATCACCATACTTCCATTCCTTAAGGAATATGGAAGTAAAATTACCCTTGATAAAAAACCGTTGCAGGTAAACTACCCCTTTCCCTTAACCGAGCTTCAGCAAAAACGACAGGTCTTGAGAACTCTACAATTCAGGGATGTATACAAAATATTATATGATTTTGTTTGAATTTGCGGCTGTTATCGTTTGCCATACAAAATACCCTTGATAAAACAAAAAACGTGGCAGGTAAACTACCCCTTCCCCTTAAACGATCTTCACCAAAAACAATAGGTCATTAGTACTCAAGAAATCAGAGCTGTATGCAAAAATGTATTTGATTCTGTTTGAATTTGCGGCTCTTATCGTTTGCCATAGAAAATACCCTTTTAAAACATAAAACGTTGCAGGTAAACTACCCCTTTCCCTTAAATGATCTTTACCAAAATCAACAGATCGTGAGAACTCTAAAATACAGGGCTGTATGCAAAACATCATTTGATTCTGTTTGAATTTGCGGCTGTTATCGTTTGCCAAACAAACAAATTTACCCTTGATAAAAAAAAACAGTTGCAGGTAAACTACCCCTTTCCCTCAACCGATCTTCACCAAGAATAATAGGTCGCGAGTACTCTACAAATCAGGGCTGTATGCTAAACATTATTTGATTCTGTTTGAATTTCCGACTGTTATCGTTTGCCATAGGAAAAAAAATACAGACCTACAGACACACACACAGACACTTTTCAAAAATATCGGTATGGAGAACCATACATGACTTCCATATTCTAAGATTTACATTTAAAATCATTTTCAGCCAAACAGCCAGGCTGTGTCTTACCTGCCTTTTTATTGCTGTATTAAATGAAAAATATTATATTACATTAAAATGAAAAAATTATAATTTTATTGCCTGGCAACAAAATTATTTTATTTTTAACAATTACCATTGTTTCAAAAAGTTTAAATAAATTTTCAAGTACTTTACTCTTGTTAAAACGTAAAAGGTTGCAGGCAAACTACCCCTTCCCCTTAACCGATCTTCACCAAAATCGAAAGTCATTGAGACCTCTACAATTCAGGGACGTATGCAAAAAATTATTTTATTCTGTTTGAATTTGCGGCTGTTATCGTTTGCCATAGAAAATACGCTTGATAAAAAAACGTTGCAGGTAAACTACCCCTTCGCCTTAACCGATCTTCACCAAAAACAATAGGTCTTGAGTACTCTACATATCAGGGCTGTAAGCAAAACATTATTTGATTCTGTATGAATTTGCGGCTGTTATCGTTTGCCATAGAAAATACCCTTGTTAAAAAAACGTTGCAGGTAAACTACCCCTTTCCCTCAACCGAACTTCACCAAAAACAATAGGCCTTGAGAACTCTACAATTTAGGGCTGTATGCAAATAATATTTTGATTCTGTTTGAATTTGCGGCTGTTATCGTTTGCCATAGGAAATACCCTTGTTAAAACATAAAATGTTACAGGTAAACTACCCCTTTCCCTTAACCGATCTTCACCAAAAACAATAGGTCCTGAGTACTCTACAAATCAGGCCTGTATGCAAAACATTATTTGATTCTGTTTGAATTTGCGGCTGTTATCGTTTGCCATAGAAAATACCCTTGTTAAAAAAACGTTGCAGGTAAACTACCCCTTTCCCTCAACCGAACTTCACCAAAAACAACAGGTCTTGAGAACTCTACAATTTAGGGCTGTATGCAAATAATCTTTTGATTCTGTTTGAATTTGCTGCTGTTATCGTTTGCCATAGGAAATACCCTTGTTAAAACATAAAACGTTACAGGTAAACTACTCCTTTCCCTTAACCGATCTTCACCAAAAACAATAGGTCTTGAGTACTCTACATATCAGGGCCGTAAGCAAAACATTATTTGACTCTGTTTGAATTTGCGGCTGTTATCGTTTGCCATAGAAAATACCCTTGTTAAAAAAACGTTGCAGGTAAACTACCCCTTTCCCTCAACCGATCTTCACCAAAAACAAAAGGTCTTGAGAACTCTACAATATAGGGCTGTATGCAAATAATCTTTTGATTCTGTTTGAATTTGCGGCTGTTATCGTTTGCCATAGGAAATACCCTTGTTAAAACATAAAACGTTACAGGTAAACTACCCCTTCCCCTTAACCGATCTTCACCAAAAACAATAGGTCTTGAGTACTCTACAAATCAGGGCTGTATGCAAAACATTATTTGATTCTGTTTGAATTTGCGGCTGTTATCGTTTGCCATAAAAAATACCCTTGTTAAAAAAACGTTGCAGGTAAACTACCCCTTTCCCTCAACCGAACTTCACCAAAAACAATAGGTCTTGAGAACTCTACAATTTAGGGCTGTATGCAAATAATCTTTTGATTCTGTTTGAATTTGCGGCTGTTATCGTTTGCCATAGGAAATACCCTTGTTAAAACATAAAACGTTACAGGTAAACTACCCCTTTCCCTTAACCGATCTTCACCAAAATCAACAGATCTTGAGAACTCTACAATTCAGGGCTGCATGCGAAACATTATTTGATTCTGTTTGAATTTGCGGCTGTTATCGTTTGCCAAACAAACAAAATTACCCTTGCTAAAAAAAAACCGTTGCAGGTAAACTACCCCTTTCCCTCAACCGATCTTCACCAAAAACAATAAGTCGCGAGTACTCTGCAAATCAGAGCTGCATGCAAAAAATTATTTGATTCTGTTTGAATTTGCGGCAGTTATCGTTTGCCATAGAAAAAAAATCTACAGACAGACACACAGACAGACAGACAGACACACAGACAGACACACACACACACAGACACTTTTCGGAAAACGACTTTTTTTCATGTTTTGAGTGTAGTAGAATCAGAATCTGCAATAATCTCGAACACGATTTTTTTTGCCATCACCATACTTCCATTCCTTAAGGAATATGGAAGTAAAATTACCCTTGATAAAAAACCGTTGCAGGTAAACTACCCCTTTCCCTTAACCGAGCTTCAGCAAAAACGACAGGTCTTGAGAACTCTACAATTCAGGGATGTATACAAAATATTATATGATTTTGTTTGAATTTGCGGCTGTTATCGTTTGCCATACAAAATACCCTTGATAAAACAAAAAACGTGGCAGGTAAACTACCCCTTCCCCTTAAACGATCTTCACCAAAAACAACAGGTCATTAGTACTCAAGAAATCAGAGCTGTATGCAAAAATGTATTTGATTCTGTTTGAATTTGCGGCTCTTATCGTTTGCCATAGAAAATACCCTTTTAAAACATAAAACGTTGCAGGTAAACTACCCCTTTCCCTTAAATGATCTTTACCAAAATCAACAGATCGTGAGAACTCTAAAATACAGGGCTGTATGCAAAACATCATTTGATTCTGTTTGAATTTGCGGCTGTTATCGTTTGCCAAACAAACAAATTTACCCTTGATAAAAAAAAACAGTTGCAGGTAAACTACCCCTTTCCCTCAACCGATCTTCACCAAGAACAATAGGTCGCGAGTACTCTACAAATCAGGGCTGTATGCTAAACATTATTTGATTCTGTTTGAATTTCCGACTGTTATCGTTTGCCATAGGAAAAAAAATACAGACCTACAGACACACACACAGACACTTTTCAAAAATATCGGTATGGAGAACCATACATGACTTCCATATTCTAAGATTTACATTTAAAATCATTTTCAGCCAAACAGCCAGGCTGTGTCTTACCTGCCTTTTTATTGCTGTATTAAATGAAAAATATTATATTACATTAAAATGAAAAAATTATAATTTTATTGCCTGGCAACAAAATTATTTTATTTTTAACAATTACCATTGTTTCAAAAAGTTTAAATAAATTTTCAAGTACTTTACTCTTGTTAAAACGTAAAAGGTTGCAGGTAAACTACCCCTTCCCCTTAACCGATCTTCACCAAAATCGAAAGTCATTGAGACCTCTACAATTCAGGGACGTATGCAAAAAATTATTTGATTCTGTTTGAATTTGCGGCTGTTATCGTTTGCCATAGAAAATACGCTTGATAAAAAAACGTTGCAGGTAAACTACCCCTTCGCCTTAACCGATCTTCACCAAAAACAATAGGTCTTGAGTACTCTACATATCAGGGCTGTAAGCAAAACATTATTTGATTCTGTTTGAATTTGCGGCTGTTATCGTTTGCCATAGAAAATACCCTTGTTAAAAAAACGTTGCAGGTAAACTACCCCTTTCCCTCAACCGAACTTCACCAAAAACAATAGGCCTTGAGAACTCTACAATTTAGGGCTGTATGCAAATAATATTTTGATTCTGTTTGAATTTGCGGCTGTTATCGTTTGCCATAGGAAATACCCTTGTTAAAACATAAAACGTTACAGGTAAACTACCCCTTTCCCTTAACCGATCTTCACCAAAAACAATAGGTCTTGAGTACTCTACAAATCAGGCCTGTATGCAAAACATTATTTGATTCTGTTTGAATTTGCGGCTGTTATCGTTTGCCATAGAAAATACCCTTGTTAAAAAAACGTTGCTGGTAAACTACCCCTTTCCCTCAACCGAACTTCACCAAAAACAACAGGTCTTGAGAACTCTACAATTTAGGGCTGTATGCAAATAATCTTTTGATTCTGTTTGAATTTGCTGCTGTTATCGTTTGCCATAGGAAATACCCTTGTTAAAACATAAAACGTTACAGGTAAACTACCCCTTTCCCTTAACCGATCTTCACCAAAATCAGCAGATCTTGAGAACTCTACAATTCAGGGCTGTATGCGAAACATTATTTGATTCTGTTTGAATTTGCGGCTGTTATCGTTTGCCAAACAAACAAAATTACACTTGCTAAAAAAAAACCGTTGCAGGTAAACTACCCCTTTCCCTCAACCGATCTTCACCAAAAACAATAGGTCGCGAGTACTCTGCAAATCAGAGCTGCATGCAAAAAATTATTTGATTCTGTTTGAATTTGCGGCAGTTATCGTTTGCCATAGAAAAAAAATCTACAGACAGACACACAGACAGACAGACAGACACACAGACACACAGACAGACAGACACACAGACACTTTTCGGAAAACGACTTTTTTTCATGTTTTGAGTGTAGTAGAATCAGAATCTGCAATAATCTCGAACACGATTTTTTTGCCATCACCATACTTCCATTCCTTAAGGAATATGGAAGTAAAAAAAACCGTTGCAGGTAAACTACCCCTTTCCCTCAACCGATCTTCACCAAGAACAATAGGTCGCGAGTACTCTACAAATCAGGGCTGTATGCAAAACATTATTTGATTCTGTTTGAATTTCCGACTGTTATCGTTTGCCATAGGAAAAAAATCTACAGACCTACAGACACACACACAGACACTTTTCAAAAATATCGGTATGGAGAACCATACATGACTTCCATATTCTAAGATTTATATTTAAAATCATTTTCAGCCAAACAGCCAGGCTGTGTCTTACCTGCCTTTTTATTGCTGTATTAAATGAAAAATATTATATTACATTAAAATGAAAAAATTATAATTTTATTGCCTGGCAACAAAATTATTTTATTTTTAACAATTACCATTGTTTCAAAAAGTTTAAATAAATTTTCAAGTACTTTACTCTTGTTAAAACGAAAAAGGTTGCAGGTAAACTACCCCTTCCCCTTAACCGATCTTCACCAAAAACAATAGGTCTTGAGTACTCTACAAGTCAGGCCTGTATGCAAAACATTATTTGATTCTGTTTGAATTTCCGGCTGTTATCGTTTGCCATAGAAAATACCCTTGTTAAAAAAACGTTGCAGGTAATCTACCCCTTTCCCTCAACCGAACTTCACCAAAAACAATAGGTCTTGAGAACTCTACAATTTAGGGCTGTATGCAAATAATCTTTTGATTCTGTTTGAATTTGCGGCTGTTATTGTTTGCCATAAGAAATACCCTTGTTAAAACAAAACGTTACAGGTAAACTACCCCTTTCCCTTAACCGATCTTTACCCCAAAAACAATAAGTCTTGAGAACTCTACAATTCAGGGCTGTATGCGAAACATTATTTGATTCTGTTTGAATTTGCGGCTGTTATCGTTTGCCAAAAAAAAAAAATTCCCTTGATAAAAAAAACCGTTGCTGGTAAACTACCCCTTTCCCTCACCGATCTTCACCAAAAACAATAGGTCGCGAGTACTCTACAAATCAGGGCTGTATGCAAAAAATTATTTGATTCAGTTTGAATTTGCGGCAGTTATCGTTTGCCATAGAAAAAAAATCTACAGACACACAGACAGACACACACACAGACACTTTTCGGAAAACGACTTTTTTTCATGTTTTGAGTGTAGTAGAATCAGAATCTGCAATAATCTCGAACACGATTTTTTTTGCCATCACCATACTTCCATTCCTTAAGGAATATGGAAGTAAAATTACCCTTGATAAAAAACCGTTGCAGGTAAACTACCCCTTTCCCTTAACCGAGCTTCAGCAAAAACGACAGGTCTTGACAACTCTACAATTCAGGGCTGTATGCAAAATATTATATGATTTTGTTCCAATTTGCGGCTGTTATCGTTTGCCATACAAAATACCCTTGATAAAACAAAAAACGTGGCAGGTAAACTACCCCTTTCCCTTAAACGATCTTCACCAAAAACAATAGGTCATTAGTACTCAAGAAATCAGAGCTGTATGCAAAAATGTATTTGATTCTGTTTGAATTTGCGGGTCTTATCGTTTGCCATAGACAATACCCTTTTAAAACATAAAACGTTGCAGGTAAACTACCCCTTTCCCTCAACCGATCTTCACCAAAAACAATAGGTCGCGAGTACTCTACAAATCACGGCTGTATGCAAAAAATTATTTGATTCAGTTTGAATTTGCGGCAGTTATCGTTTGCCATAGAAAAAAATCTACAGACACACAGACAGACACACACAGAGACACTTTTCGGAAAACGACTTTTTTTCATGTTTTGAGTGTAGTAGAATCAGAATCTGCAATAATCTCGAACACGATTTTTTTTGCCATCACCATACTTCCATTCCTTAAGGAATATGGAAGTAAAATTACCCTTGATAAAAAACCGTTGCAGGTAAACTACCCCTTTCCCTTAACCGAGCTTCAGCAAAAACGACAGGTATTGAGAACTCTACAATTCAGGGCTGTATGCAAAATATTATATGATTTTGTTTGAATTTGCGGCTGTTATCGTTTGCCATACAAAATACCCTTGATAAAACAAAAATATCGGTATGGAGAACCATACATGACTTCCATATTCTAAGATTTATATTTAAAATCATTTTCAGCCAAACAGCCAGGCTGTGTCTTACCTGCCTTTTTATTGCTGTATTAAATGAAAAATATTATATTACATTAAAATGAAAAAATTATAATTTTATTGCCTGGCAACAAAATTATTTTATTTTTAACAATTACCATTGTTTCAAAAAGTTTAAATAAATTTTCAAGTACTTTACTCTTGTTAAAACGTATAAGGTTGCAGGTAAACTACCCCTTCCCCTTAACCGATCTTCACCAAAATCGAAAGTCATTGAGACCTCTACAATTCAGGGACGTATGCAAAAAATTATTTGATTCTGTTTGAATTTGCGGCTGTTATCGTTTGCCATAGAAAATACGCTTGATAAAAAAATGTTGCAGGTAAACTACCCGTTCCCCTTAACCGATCGTCACCAAAAACAACAGGTCTTGAGTACTCTACAAATCAGGACTGTATGAAAAACATTATATGATTCTGTTTGAATTTGCGGCTGTTATCGTTTGCCATAGAAAATACCCTTGTTAAAAAAACGTTGCAGGTAAACTACCCCTTTCCCTCAACCGATCTTCACCAAAAACAATAGGTCTTGAGAAATCTACAATTCAGGGCTGTATGCGAAACATTATTTGATTCTGTTTGAATTTGCGGCTGTTATCGTTTGCCAAAAAAGAAAATTTCCCTTGATAAAAAAAACCGTTGCAGGTAAACTACCCCTTCCCCTCAACCGATCTTCACCAAAAACAATAGGTCGCGAGTACTCTACAAATCAGGGCTGTATGCAAAAAATTATTTGATTCTGTTTGAATTTGCGGCAGTTGTCGTTTGCCATAGAAAGTACGCATGATAAAAAACGTTGCTGGTAAACTACCCCTTACCCTCAACCGATCTTCACCAAAAACAATACGTCTTGAGTACTCTACAAATCAGGGCTGTATGCAGAAAATTATTTGATTCTGTTTGAATTTGCGGCTGTTATCGTTTGCCTAAGAAAATACCCTTGTTAAAAAAACGTTGTAGGTAAACTACCCCTTTCCCTTAACCGATCTTCACCAAAAACAAAAGGTCTTGAGAACTCTACAATTCAGGGCTGTATGCATATAATCTTTTCATTCTGTTTGAATTTGCGGCTGTTATCGTTTGCCATAGGAAATACCCTTGTTAAAACATAAAACGTTACAGGTAAACTACCCCTTTCCCTTAACCGATCTTCACCAAAAACAATAGGTCTTGAGAACTCTAGAATTCAGGGCTGTATGCGAAACATTATTTGATTCTGTTTGAATTTGCGGCTGTTATCGTTTGCCAAACAATCAAAATTACCCTTGCTAAAAAAAAACCGTTGCAGGTAAACTACCCCTTTCCCTCAACCGATCTTCACCAAAAACAATAGGTCGTGAGAACTCTGCAAAACCGGGCTGTATGCAAAAAATTATTTGATTCTGTTTGAATTTGCGGCAGTTATCGTTTGCCATAGAAAAAAATCTACAGACAGACAGACACACAGACACACAGACACACACACATACACTTTTCGGAAAACGACTTTTTTTCATGTTTTGAGTGTAGTAGAATCAGAATCTGCAATAATCTCGAACACGATTTTTTTTGCCATCACCATACTTCCATTCCTTAAGGAATATGGAAGTAAAATCATTTTCAGCCAAACAGCCAGGCTGTGTCTTACCTGCCTTTTTATTGCTGTATTAAATGAAAAATATTATATTACATTAAAATGAAAAAATTATAATTTTATTGCCTGGCAACAAAATTATTTTATTTTTAACAATTACCATTGTTTCAAAAAGTTTAAATAAATTTTCAAGAACTTTACTCTTGTTAAAACGTATAAGGTTGCAGGTAAACTACCCCTTCCCCTTAACCGATCTTCACCAAAATCGAAAGTCATTGAGACCTCTACAATTCAGGGACGTATGCAAAAAATTATTTGATTCTGTTTGAATTTGCGGCTGTTATCGTTTGCCATAGAAAATACGCTTGATAAAAAAACGTTGCAGGTAAACTACCCCTTTCCCTCAACCGATCTTCACCAAAAACAATAGGTCTTGAGAAATCTACAATTCAGGGCTGTATGCGAAACATTATTTGATTCTGTTTGAATTTGCGGCTGTTATCGTTTGCCAAAAAAAAAAAATTTCCCTTGATAAAAAAAACCGTTGCAGGTAAACTACCCCTTCCCCTCAACCGATCTTCACCAAAAACAATAGGTCGCGAGTACTCTACAAATCAGGGCTGTATGCAAAAAATTATTTGATTCTGTTTGAATTTGCGGCAGTTGTCGTTTGCCATAGAAAATAAAACGTAAAAGGTTGCAGGTAAACTACCCCTTCCCCTTAACCGATCTTCACCAAAAACAATAGGTCTTGAGTACTCTACAAATCAGGACTGTATGCAAAACATTATTTGATTCTGTTTGAATTTGCGGCTGTTATCGTTTGCCATATAAAATACCCTTGTTAAAAAAACGTTGCAGGTAAACTACCCCTTTCCCTCAACCGATCTTCACCAAAAACAATAGGTCTTGAGAAATCTACAATTCAGGGCTGTATGCGAAACATTATTTGATTCTGTTTGAATTTGCGGCTGTTATCGTTTGCCAAAAAAAAAAAATTTCCCTTGATAAAAAAAACCGTTGCAGGTAAACTACCCCTTCCCCTCAACCGATCTTCACCAAAAACAAAAGGTCGCGAGTACTCTACAAATCAGGGCTGTATGCAAAAAATTATTTGATTCTGTTTGAATTTGCGGCAGTTGTCGTTTGCCATAGAAAATACGCATGATAAAAAACGTTGCTGGTAAACTACCCCTTCCCCTCAACCGATCTTCACCAAAAACAGTAGGTCTTGAGTACTCTACAAATCAGGGCTGTATGCAGAAAATTATTTGATTCTGTTTGAATTTGCGGCTGTTATCGTTTGCCATAGAAAATACCCTTGTTAAAAAAACGTTGTAGGTAAACTACCCCTTTCCCTTAACCGATCTTCACCAAAAACAAAAGGTATTGAGAACTCTACAATTTAGGGCTGTATGCAAATAATCTTTTCATTCTGTTTGAATTTTCGGCTGTTATCGTTTGCCATAGGAAATACCCTTGTTAAAACATAAAACGTTACAGGTAAACTACCCCTTTCCCTTAACCGATCTTCACCAAAAACAATAGGTCTTGAGAACTCTACAATTCAGGGCTGTATGCGAAACATTATTTGATTCTGTTTGAATTTGCGGCTGTTATCGTTTGCCAAACAAACAAAATTTCCCTTGCTAAAAAAAAACCGTTGCAGGTAAACTACCCCTTTCCCTCAACCGATCTTCACCAAAAACAATAGGTCGCGAGAACTCTGCAAAACCGGGCTGTATGCAAAAAATTATTTGGTTCTGTTTGAATTTGCGGCAGTTATCGTTTGCCATAGAAAAAAAATCTACAGACAGACACACAGACACACAGACACACACACAGACACTTTTCGGAAAACGACTTTTTTTCATGTTTTGAGTGTAGTAGAATCAGAATCTGCAATAATCTCGAACACGATTTTTTTTGCCATCACCATACTTCCATTCCTTAAGGAATATGGAAGTAATAAAAGTGGTATGTGTGGTGTTTAATGCAAATACACAGACTGACATTGGACAGAAAGTGTAGACATTAAACACGCTCAGAATTTCTACAATAATATAAACCAGTGAAGGACAATGTCATAAATGTGCAATATGATATGTATTACCACTATTATAGTACACAATGATTATTATGAGAAAGTAATTTCACCAGAATTAAGGAAAACTGAGGTCACTGCCTGACCACACTAGCTGCAATAAGTATTGGTGAATTATTATCAATATCACATGTAATTATAAAACAACAACCACTGCAACACAAGCTTTACACTGTAAAGACAATTTAGAATTAAAAGAACCACATAAAGATGCAAAAGTGTGAACAGGACAACTTATGTCAATAAATAAAGAGAATCTAACTGACTATGCTCCAAGCCTTAGAACGCATGGTTCAAATTTATTAATCTTAGACAATCATTGTACTTGGAAATTAAGAATTAAAATAGGTTAATTACAATTATATATTCTCAGATTAGGAGAGTAGTTATATCTATTAACCATATGTTCTTAATCTAAAACAATAAATCTCGTCTGAAAATGTTCGACGTTTTGAGGTTACCATTGTATGAAAAGTAATCATCTTTAAGCTATGCTTATATTTAATTTACAATTTAACAATAATAGTGATAATTTGAATAATGTCTTGATGATAGTGTAATTATTGACAAATTTTTAATTAGTTCAAAGTGCCTTCCCAGATATTACGCTACCATAGTAAGTAATTAATATTGCAGTAGAGCGTAATACTTGCCTTAAATTCACTGAATTGCAAATTATTATACACCTTCCAATTGTATGAGCACTGGAATAAACTTTATAAGCTTTTAAAAAAGCTAGTATTTCGAACGGCAGATAAAATCAACCTTTTAGCTTCAGAACTTTATGAAAGTCGGTTAACGGTTAACGGAAAAGATTTTCGGCAAACAGCGCATTGCAGTCTGGGTAACATTATTCAAAACAAATAGACGTCTGCTTTCCTTAAATATGATCCTTAAATATGATAGATTTCACAAAGCATTTTCTATGGAATAAAATTTACAATAAATACTATTACAAACATGATTCCCTTATGCATCTTGAAATTGCAAATCATGGCATAAATTCGTCCATTAATATCAAAATTCACTTTTTTAAACTAATAGTCGATCGATTAGTCGAAACAATATTTTGATAAACGTATGCCTTAAAACTAATTACTGATTGAAAGATTGTTACTTAAAATAACTAGGATACGTATACAGTTCTTTTATAACAATTCTTAACATAATAAACATCTTAAATTGACAAAAATACAATGTTTAGTTCTAGGCTTAAGTTGGCCTAAAACATCATAAGTTAGTTTTATCGGAACTTATCATAAAACGTTGCAGGTAAACTACCCCTTTCACTTACCCGATCTTCACCAAAATCAACAGGTCTTGAGAACTCTATAATTCAGGGCTGTATGCAAAACATTATTTGATTCTGTTTACATTTGCGGCTTTTATCGTTTGCCATAGAAAATACCCTTGTTAAAATATAAAATGTTGCAGGTAAACTACCCTTTTATCTTAACCGATCTTCACCAAAACCAACAGGTCTTGGGAACTCTATAATTCAGGGCTGTATGCAAAAGAGTAGTTGATTCTGTTTGAATTTGCGGCTGTTATCGTTTGCCATAAAAAATAAAATAAAAAAAAATTACCCTTGATTTAAAACAACAGTTGCAGGTAAACTACCCCTTTCCCTTAACCGATCTTCATAAAAATCAATAGGTCTTGAGTACTCTACAAATCAGGGCTGTATGCAAAGTATTATTTGATTTTGTTTCAATTTGCGACTCTTATCTTTTGCCATAAAAAATACCCTTTTAAAACATAAAACGTTGCAGGTAAACTACCCCTTCCCCTTAACCGATCTTCACCAAAAACAATAGGTCTTGGGTACTCTACAAATCAGGGCTGTATGCAAAACATTATTTGTTTCTGTTTGAATTTGCGTCTCTTATCGTTTGCCATAGAAAATACCCTTTTAAAACATAAAACGTTGCAGGTAAACTACCCCTTTCCCTTACCCGATCTTCACCAAAAACAATAAGTCTTGGGTACTCTACAAATCAGGGCTGTATGCAAAACATTGTTTGATTCTGTTTCCATTTGCGGCTTTTAACGTTTGCCATAGGAAATACCCTTGTTAAAACATAAAACGTTGCAGGTAAACTACCCCTTTCCCTTAACCGATCTGTACCAAAATCGACAGATGTTGAGAACTCTACCATTTAGGGCTGTATGCGAAACATTATTTGATTCTGTTTGAATTGGCGGCTGTTATCGTTTGCCAAACAAACAAAGTTACCCTTGATTAAAAAATACGCATGATAAAAAACGTTGCTGGTAAACTACCCCTTCCCCTCAACCGATCTTCACCAAAAACAATAGGTCTTGAGTACTCTACAAATCAGGGCTGTATGCAGAAAATTATTTGATTCTGTTTGAATTTGCGGCTGTTATCGTTTGCCATAGAAAATACCCTTGTTAAAAAAACGTTGTAGGTAAACTACCCCTTTCCCTTAACCGATCTTCACCAAAAACGAAAGGTATTGAGAACTCTACAATTTAGGGCTGTATGCAAATAATCTTTTCATTATGTTTGAATTTGCGGCTGTTATCGTTTGCCATAGGAAATACCCTTGTTAAAACATAAAACGTCACAGGTAAACTACCCCTTTCCCTTAACCGATCTTCACCAAAAACAATAGGTCTTGAGAACTCTACAATTCTGGGCTGTATGCGAAACATTATTTGATTCTGTTTGAATTTGCGGCTGTTATCTTTTGCCAAACAAACAAAATTACCCTTGCTAAAAAAAAACCGTTGCAGGTAAACTACCCCTTGCCCTCAACCGATCTTCACCAAAAACAATAGGTCGCGAGAACTCTGCAAAACCGGGCTGTATGCAAAAAATTATTTGATTCTGTTTGAATTTGCGGCAGTTATCGTTTGCCATAGAAAAAAAATCTACAGACAGACACACAGACACACAGACACACAGACACACACACAGACACTTTTCGGAAAACGACTTTTTTTCATGTTTTGAGTGTAGTAGAATCAGAATCTGCAATAATCTCGAACACGATTTTTTTTTGCCATCACCATACTTCCATTCCTTAAGGAATATGGAAGTAAAACGTGGCAGGTAAACTACCTCTTTCCCTTAAACGATCTTCACCAAAAACAATAGGTCATTAGTACTCAAGAAATCAGAGCTGTATGCAAAAATGTATTTGATTCTGTTTGAATTTGCGGCTCTTATCATTTGCCATAGAAAATACCCTTTTAAAACATAAAACGTTGCAGGTAAACTACCCCTTTCCCTTAACTGATCTTTACCAAAATCAACAGATCGTGAGAACTCTAAAATACAGGGCTGTATGCAAAACATCATTTGATTCTGTTTGAATTTGCGGCTGTTATCGTTTGCCAAACAAACAAATTTACCCTTGATAAAATATCGGTATGGAGAACCATACATGACTTCCATATTCTAAGATTTATATTTAAAATCATTTTCAGCCAAACAGCCAGGCTGTGTCTTACCTGCCTTTTTATTGCTGTATTAAATGAAAAATATTATATTACATTAAAATGAAAAAATTATAATTTTATTGCCTGGCAACAAAATTATTTTATTTTTAACAATTACCATTGTTTCAAAAAGTTTAAATAAATTTTCAAGTACTTTACTCTTGTTAAAACATAAAAGGTTGCAGGTAAACTACCCCTTCCCCTTAACCGATCTTCACCAAAATCGAAAGTCATTGAGACCTCTACAATTCAGGGACGTATGCAAAAAATTATTTGATTCTGTTTGAATTTGCGGCTGTTATCGTTTGCCATAGAAAATACGCTTGATAAAAAAACGTTGCAGGTAAACTACCCCTTCGCCTTAACCGATCTTCACCAAAAGCAATAGGTCTTGAGTACTCTACATATCAGGGCAGTAAGCAAAACATTATTTGACTCTGTTTGAATTTGCGGCTGTTATCGTTTGCCATAGAAAATACCCTTGTTAAAAAAACGTTGCAGGTAAACTACCCCTTTCCCTCAACCGATCTTCACCAAAAACAATAGGTCTTGAGAACTCTACAATTTAGGGCTGTATGCAAATAATCTTTTGATTCTGTTTGAATTTGCGGCTGTTATCGTTTGCCATAGGAAATACCCTTGTTAAAACATAAAACGTTACAGGTAAACTACCCCTTTCCCTTAACCGATCTTCACCAAAAACAATAGGTCTTGAGTACTCTACAAATCAGGGCTGTATGCAAAACATTATTTGATTCTGTTTGAATTTGCGGCTGTTATCGTTTGCCATAAAAAATACCCTTGTTAAAAAAACGTTGCAGGTAAACTACCCCTTTCCCTCAACCGAACTTCACCAAAAACAATAGGTCTTGAGAACTCTACAATTTAGGGCTGTATGCAAATAATATTTTGATTCTGTTTGAATTTGCGGCTGTTATCGTTTGCCATAGGAAATACCCTTGTTAAAACATAAAACGTTACAGGTAAACTACCCCTTTCCCTTAACCGAACTTCACCAAAAACAATAGGTCTTGTGTACTCTACAAATCAGGGCTGTATGCAAAACATTATTTGATTCTGTTTGAATTTGCGGCTGTTATCGTTTGCCATAAAAAATACCCTTGTTAAAAAAACGTTGCAGGTAAACTACCCCTTTCCCTCAACCGAACTTCACCAAAAACAATAGGTCTTGAGAACTCTACAATTTAGGGCTGTATGCAAATAATCTTTTGATTCTGTTTGAATTTGCGGCTGTTATCGTTTGCCATAGGAAATACCCTTGTTAAAACATAAAACGTTACAGGTAAACTACCCCTTTCCCTTAACCGATCTTCACCAAAATCAACAGATCTTGAGAACTCTACAATTCAGTGCTGTATGCGAAACATTATTTGATTCTGTTTGAATTTGCGGCTGTTATCTTTTGCCAAACAAACAAAATTACCCTGGCTAAAAAAAAACCGTTGCAGGTAAACTACCCCTTTCCCTCAACCGATCTTCACCAAAAACAATAGGTCGCGAGTACTCTGCAAATCAGAGCTCCATGCAAAAAATTATTTGATTCTGTTTGAATTTGCGGCAGTTATCGTTTGCCATAGAAAAAAATCTACAGACAGACACACAGACAGACAGACAGACACACACACACACACACACACAGACACTTTTCGGAAAACGACTTTTTTTCATGTTTTGAGTGTAGTAGAATCAGAATCAGCAATAATCTCGAACACGATTTTTTTTGCCATCACCATACTTCCATTCCTTAAGGAATATGGAAGTAAAAAAAACCGTTGCAGGTAAACTACCCCTTTCCCTCAACCGATCTTCACCAAGAACAATAGGTCGCGAGTACTCAACAAATCAGGGCTGTATGCAAAACATTATTTGATTCTGTTTGAATTTCCGACTGTTATCGTTTGCCATAGGAAAAAAATCTACAGACCTACAGACACACACACAGACACTTTTCAAAAATATCGGTATGGAGAACCATACATGACTTCCATATTCTAAGATTTATATTTAAAATCATTTTCAGCCAAACAGCCAGGCTGTGTCTTACCTGCCTTTTTATTGCTGTATTAAATGAAAAATATTATATTACATTAAAATGAAAAAATTATAATTTTATTGCCTGGCAACAAAATTATTTTATTTTTAACAATTACCATTGTTTCAAAAAGTTTAAATAAATTTTCAAGTACTTTACTCTTGTTAAAACATAAAAGGTTGCAGGTAAACTACCCCTTCCCCTTAACCGATCTTCACCAAAATCGAAAGTCATTGAGACCTCTACAATTCAGGGACGTATGCAAAACATTATTTGATTCTGTTTGAATTTGTGGCTGTTTTCGTTTGCCATAGAAAATACGCTTGATAAAAAAACGTTGCAGGTAAACTACCCCTTCCCCTTAACCGATCTTCACCAAAAACAATAGGTCTTGAGTACTCTACAAATCAGGGCTGTATGCAAATAATCTTTTGATTCTGTTTGAATTTGCGGCTGTTATCGTTTGCCATAGGAAATACCCTTGTTAAAACATAAAACGTTACAGATAAACTACCCCTTTCCCTTAACCGATCTTCACCAAAAACAATAGGTCTTGAGTACTCTACAAATCAGGGCTGTATGCAAAACATTATTTGATTCTGTTTGAATTTGCGGCTGTTATCGTTTGCCATAGGAAATACCCTTGTTAAAACATAAAACGTTACAGGTAAACTACCCCTTTCCCTTAACCGATCTTCACCAAAATCAACAGATCTTGAGAACTCTACCATTCAGGGCTGTATGCGAAACATTATTTGATTCTGTTTGAATTTGCGGCTGTTATCGTTTGCCAAACAAACAAAATTACCCTTGCTAAAAAAAAACCGTTGCAGGTAAACTACCCCTTTCCCTCAACCGATCTTCACCAAAAACAATAGGTCGCGAGTACTCTGCAAATCAGGGCTGCATGCAAAAAATTATTTGATTCTGTTTGAATTTGCGGCAGTTATCGTTTGCCATAGAAAAAAAATCTACAGACAGACAGACAGACAGACACACAGACAGACAGACAGACAGACACACACACAGACACTTTTCGGAAAACGACTTTTTTTCATGTTTTGAGTGTAGTAGAATCAGAATCTGCAATAATCTCGAACACGATTTTTTTTGCCATCACCATACTTCCATTACTTAAGGAATATGGAAGTAAAATTACCCTTGATAAAAAACCGCTGCAGGTAAACTACCCCTTTCCCTTAACCGAGCTTCAGCAAAAACGACAGGTCTTGAGAACTCTACAATTCAGGGATGTATGCGAAACATTATTTGATTCTGTTTGAATTTGCGGCTGTTATCGTTTGCCAAACAAACAAAATTACCCTTGCTAAAAAAAAACCGTTGCAGGTAAACTACCCCTTTCCCTCAACCGATCTTCACCAAAAACAATAGGTCGCTAGTACTCTGCAAATCAGGGCTGTATGCAAAAAATTATTTGATTCTGTTTGAATTTGCGGCAGTTATCGTTTGCCATAGAAAAAAAATCTACAGACAGACAGACAGACACATAGACACACAGACAGACAGACAGACACACACACAGACACTTTTCGGAAAACGACTTTTTTTCATGTTTTGAGTGTAGTAGAATCAGAATCTGCAATAATCTCGAATACGATTTTTTTTGCCATCACCATACTTCCATTCCTTAAGGAATATGGAAGTAATACCCTTGTTAAAAAAACGTTGCAGGTAAACTGCCCCTTTCCCTCAACCGATCTTCACCAAAAACAATAGGTCTTGAGAACTCTACAATTTAGGGCTGTATGCAAATAATCTTTTGATTCTGTTTGAATTTGCGGCTGTTATCGTTTGCCATAGGAAATACCCTTGTTAAAACATAAAACGTTACAGGTAAACTACCCCTTTCCCTTAACCGATCTTCACCAAAATCAACAGATGTTGAGAACTCTACAATTCAGGGCTGTATGCGAAACATTATTTGATTCTGTTTGAATTTGCGGCTGTTATCGTTTGCCAAACAAACAAAATTACCCTTGCTAAAAAAAACCGTTGCAGGTAAACTACCCCTTTCCCTCAACCGATCTTCACCAAAAACAATAGGTCGCGAGTACTCTGCAAATCAGGGCTGCATGCAAAAAATTATTTGATTCCGTTTGAATTTGCGGCAGTTATCGTTTGCCAAAAAAAAAATCTACAGACACACAGACAGACACACACACACAGACACTTTTCGGAAAACGACTTTTTTTCATGTTTTGAGTGTAGTAGAATGAGAATCTGCAATAATCTCGAACACGATTTTTTTTGCCATCACCATACTTCCATTCCTTAAGGAATATGGAAGTAATACCCTTGATAAAAAAAACCGTTGCTGGTAAAACATTCCCTCAACTGATCTTCACCAAAAACAATAGGTCGTGAGTACTCTACAAATCATGGCTATATGCAAAAAATTATTTGATTTTGTTTGAATTTGCGGCTGTTATCGTTTGCCATAGAAAAATATCGGTATGGAGAACCATACATGACTTCCATATTCTAAGATTTATTTTTAAAATCATTTTCGAAATGAAATATTACCATAGAAACTACTTCTTTCTACTTACTGCTTCAGCCTTAACCACAGTACTGTGGTCATTAACATATACGGTACCACCTCACGTTATCGCACTCGATTTTCACTGATGATGGAAGTCAATGGCATTGCCGAAACGTCTGGTTTTGTAGAAAACATTGGACTACGGCCAAATATCCCGGGAAGTAATTTTAACAAAAACTACTTCTTTGTTGCCGATAACGTTGTACACATATATATAAAAAATATGCATAAAATTAATGGCTTGTATAAGTTAATGATTGATCTCCATTAAGTAGTGCTCAAGTTTCCAAAGTTTTAATATTATGATGTCCGTAATTAAAACATCAGAGCAGGTTTAGTGTGTATGAGGGTTCACCGTGGACAAAAATTTTCAACATTTCCTATTGAGCGTTGCTTAGAATAAATCTGCGAATCTACAGTGTACGTTTCACAGAACAAACACACGGAAAAGAAGGAGCGCTCCGAAGTCACTCATGGACCCTCAGCATCTTGCAGAGGGTTCATTCCCTAAAGACGAAAAGTCTGTCTATGAATCGTTCCTCTGTAAACACGTGCAGTTACACTGCCCAGCGATCCACAGGAAGCAAATCGCTATCCACGCTGGACACTTTTTCGGCTTGCATGCGTTATGTTGGTATGGGTTCGGCACTTTCCATTTAAAAACCGTGCAAATGTAAGAAAATAAACATGAATGAGGCCAGAAATAACGCGAATTGTGTGTGTGTGTGTGTGTGTGTCTTCCCTGCCTTTTTATTGCGGTAGTGATAATAATAAAATGGAAACGTAAACAGTACATAACTGAGATATGCTTGCCTGCCACGCACGATATATTTTCTCTTATACATGACTAGCAGAATACCCGTGCTTCGCTACGGAGTTTCACGTTGTACGTAATTAAAATGTTAGTTTAATTAATAAAGTTTAATTAATGTAGGCTTCTTAAAAATAAATAGCTGTTGCCCACAACTTCGTTCGCGTGGTCTTCAATTTAATGCGATAATATATTTAGAACAGAATCTATTCTATTGGGTTGCCATAGTAACCAGATCTAATAGTTTTTTAAGACCGCAAAGGACCCCCCAGAGGATCGTATCGAAAAAAAACACCTGTCCTATGTTGGTTCTCCCGTTGCGTAAAATATTTGTGCCACGTTTGGTTGAAATCGGTCCAGTGGTTTAGGAGGCCATGTGGAAGACCCCAAAGAACCCCCAAAAGGACCCCATCGAAAAAACACCTATCCTATGTTGGTTCTCCCGTTGCGTAAAATATTTGTGCCAAGTTTGGTTGAAATCAGTACACTGGTTTAGGAGGAGATGTGGAAGAACCTTCGCGGACGTGCGCACAACAACTCACCGAAGTTTCATCGCAATCGGACGAATGGTATGGGAACGCATACGGGACAAACAAAGAAACATTCATTTATATATATAAGATGTAAACTATACCACTTACTTGACATAAACCATGATAGCTAAGCTAATGTACAACATATATGTATTAATTATACACATAAATGTTCCTCGATAGACACTCTATCTATTGGCGAAAACTTGAATAAAATCCGTTCAGTACTTCCTGAGATTAGCGATTTCAAACACAGAGAGAAAACGCACCGACTTTACTTTATACTATGTACAGATTTACATTAAAATGAAACAATTATAATTTTATTGCCTGGCAACAAAATTATTTTATTTTAACAATTACCATTGTTTGAAAAAGTTTAAATGAATTTTCATGTACTTTACTCTTGTTGAAACGTACAAGGTTGCAGGTAAACTACCCCTTCCCCTTAACCGATCTTCACCAAAATCAAAAGGCCTTGAGTCCTCTACAATTCAGTGACGTATGCAAAAATTATTTGATTCTGTTTGAATTTGCGGCTGTTACCGTTCGTCATAGAAAATACGCTTGATAAAAAAACGTTGCAGGTAAACTACCCCTTCCCCTCAACCGATCTTCACCAAAAACAATAGGTCTTGAGTACTCTACAAATCACGGCTGTATGCAAAAAATTAGTTGATTCTGTTTGAATTTGCGGCTGTTATCGTTTGCCATAGAAAATACCCTTGATAAAAAAACGCTGCAGGTAAACTACCCCTTTCCCTTAACCGATCTTCACCAAAAACAATACGTCTTGAGAACTCTGCAATTTAGGGCTGTATGCAAATAATCTTTTGATTCTGTTTGAATTTGCGGCTGTTATCGTTTGCCATAGGAAATACCCTTGTTAAAACATAAAACGTTACAGGTAAACTACCCCTTTCCCTTAACCGATCTTCACCAAAAACAATAGGTCTTGAGAACTCTACAATTCAGGGCTGTATGCGAAACATTATTTGATTCTGTTTGAATTTGCGGCTGTTAACGTTTGCCAAAAAAAAAAAATTTTCCTTGATAAAAAAAAACCGTTGCAGGTAAACTACCCCTTTCCCTCAACCGATCTTCACCAAAAACAATAGGTCGTGAGTACTCTACAAATCAAGGCTGTATGCAAAAAATTATTTGATTCTGTTTGAATTTGCGGCAGTTATCGTTTGCCATAGAAAAAAAATCTACAGACACACAGACACACACACACACACACACACACTTTTCGGAAAACGACTTTTTTTCATGTTTTGAGTGTAGTAGAATCAGAATCTGCAATAATCTCGAACACGATTTTTTTTGCCATCACCATACTTCCATTCCTTAAGGAATATGGAAGTAAAAATCTACAGACACACACACACACACACAGAAACTTTTCGAAAAACGACTTTTTTTCATGTTTTCAGTGTAGTACAATCAGAATCTGCAATAATCTCGAACACAATTTTTTTTTGCCATCACCATACTTCCATTTCCTTAAGGAACATGGAAGTAAAAATGACTTTTTTCATGTTTTGAGGGTAGTACAATCAGAATCTGCAATAATCTCGAACACGATTTTTTTTGCCATCACCATACTTCCATTTCCTTAACCCTCCGGTGGCCGCGCCCGCGGCAGAAAGCCGCAAATTTTAGTTTCTGAACTGTCTCCTAGGTACCGGTAGTGTTTATTGTCTGTTCTGCCTAGTAGGCAATTTTCATGATAGATGGCAGTATTTCTGACATGCGGATAAATCATGTGCATAACGCTTCAGTAGCTGTTGTGCTTTGAAAAGAGAGTGACGTGTGTGCGGCTATTTTGCCGCCTGCGCGCCCACTCATGTAAGTGTTAATTTTTTTTAGTTTTGTGATGTTTTTTTTATTTTTCATGCATATTTTGACCATTACCATAGAATCAAACGTCTTCTTAGAGCTTGGTTAGGTTTTGTTTTGAATCTTTTGGTTTTCGCCTATTCTATATACCGGTGCCTGTTTTTCCTATGTTATCTGAGTTTGTGTTTACGTTCAGGTCTCGTCAATTTGTGTGCCCTGAAGACTTTGAGAAAGTACTCATGGAATTATCAGAATTGTCGGAAGGAGAAAATGAAGAGGATGAGTCAGATGACCCAGATATGGAGGATGAAATGATACAAGCTGACAACCACAGCAGTGACTCAGAGCAATCAGCGGATGAAGCGGATGCCGATCAACTAACTGTGCCAGAAGTCGCTGACGATGATTACCATTTTTACATCGGGAAAGATGGAGATACACTTTGGATGGGTAACCCTCTATCTTCAACTAAACAGAAGGCCAAAAATATTATGAAAATAATGCCAGGTCCAAAAATGAATGCTACAACTGCGCAGAAAGAAGTAGACACGTTTCACCTGTTCATTACTGATGCCATGATAGATGATATTGTAACTCACACTAACAGATACATTCAGAAAAAAAGAAATGATGTCAATTATGGTAGAGATAGAGACTGTAGAGAAACTACAAAAGTGGAGGTCAAGGCTCCCTTTGGTGCGTTATACTTGATAGGCATAAAAAAGGGATCACATACAAATTGTGCTGAACTGTGGAATTCTGATGGCACAGGAATGATAATTTTACGTGGGCTCTTCAGTTATAAGCGTTTCCGATTTCTGCTTCAAGCCCTTAGGTTCGACAATTTAGATACACGGAACGAGCGAAGAGCTATGGACAAACTTGCACCTATTCGTGATTTTCACCAAAATTTTGTGAATAACTGTTTGACTCACTACAATGCCAGCGAGTTTGTGACTATTGACGAGATGCTACATGCTTTTAGGGGGCGATGTGGCTTCATACAATATATACCAAACAAGCCAGCCAAGTATGGACTGAAAATATACGCACTCTGTGACGCAAAAACTTTTTATACTCTCAACTTAGAAATATATTGTGGCAAGCAGATGCCTGGTCCCTATCTCAAATCGAACAAACCAGATGACATTGTGAAAAGACGGGTTGAACCAATAAAGGGTTCCAAACGAAATATCACAACTGACAACTACTATACAAGCTACACTCTGGCTAAAGATCTTCTTGAGAAGGGGCTGACCTTACTCGGAACTATGAAAAAAAAATAAAAGAGAAATACCACCAGAATTCCAAGCCAACAAAACAAGAGAAATCAAGTCGACGCTCTCTGGTTTTCAGTATGATTTCTGTTTGTCTTCTTCGGCGCCTAAAAAAAATAAGGCGGTGACATTTCTCTCATCGATGCATGATACAAATGAGATAGACAAAGCAACCAGTAAATCCACAATAAACCTGGATTACAATGCCACAAAGGGAGGAGTTGATACGGTTGACCAGATGTGCGCATCCTACACAACTTCTAGAATAAGTAGAAGATGGCCTCTCGCGCTGTTTTATCGGCATCTTGATATCGCGAGAATCAACGCCAACATAATTTTCAAATACAACAATCCTGATAACCGAGAAAGAAGAAGACTGTTTTTGAAGAATCTGGCACTTAGCCTTATGGAAACTCATCTGGAAGAAAGATCTAGACTACGTAACCTGCCAAAAGATATCACAGCATTTTTAGCTAAATATAAAAAAGAGGAGGAGGTTCAAGAAGCACCAAAACCAGGAATCTGTCATATTTGCAGACGCCATAAGAATAACAGATCAAAAATTGTGTGCTAGAGATGCAGAAATAATGTCTGTAAGAGGTATTCGCGTCAAGAGACAACATGTGTCAGGTGCGACGGCGACCAGGGCCAAGATATGGAAGTCGATGTCTAAGCATTATGTTTTTGTGTTTAATAATAATAAATAAAATTTAAAACGCCTTAACCAGTCTATTTACTTCTCATACTACCTTGTCTTAGAGTAAAAAAGTGCAATTTACAATTGCGGTAAAAAAGCCGCAGTGCGCCCACTATTGAGTGCGAATTTTGTGCGCCCACCGGAGGGTTAAGGAACATGGAAGTAATATATTCTTGTAAAAACAATGTTGTTTATTATTAATATCAGGAATAATTGTAGTTGCTGAATGTAATGATATAGTTGTACGTTAGATGTGGAAACAAGTGTGATGTAGAACTTCTTAATGACTCCAGTGCCCATTATGGTTTGTTAGTAATAAATCCAGTGAATAAAGGATTGTTATAATTGTGAGGATTGTTAAATTAAGTGAAATTTTGATCAAAATTATATGTGTACTTCTGATGCATCCTATACCAGTAGCATCCACTTTTACAACCAGTTTCTTTACCCCAAAAGCAAGAGAATGGTCTTACAACCATTTTCTGTACCCTGGTAAGGCAAGAGGGTGGCCTGGCATGCTACCTGTTTATCCACCCTTTATTGAAGCCATTGGCTCTTGTCAGAGAACGCACTTTTTATCCTGTGAGTCACGTGAAGTATTCAAAATGACATTCATTGTCACCTTCACTACAGGGTGTAGACAATGGGCCTGTTGTGCTGTCATTCTTCCAGCTATCTTTTTGTCAGTCTTCCCAAGGACTATTTGTCTGTATAATCGTGCCTGTTGTATTCTCTCTATATGCAAACGCTACTTCTCTCTGCACATTCTTATTTTGTCATTCACTTTGTCTATAGACACCCAACTCCTTTCTTATATCCTGGTTTCCTAATGCATCTATTTAACTCGTCAAACAAATTTTACTGCTGTTGCCTGTATTCTACTCCCCTTTGTTCTCGGTGTTGTCCTCAGAATTATTATGCAGTCAGGAATGAAAATACCAACACTCACATAGAAGTTGAACTGGAAAACTAATTATAAGAGGAAATGGCTAAAACTCTTCAAAATTTAGATAGTTTCCTAGCTAATTTTGTAGAAATTGATCCCAATAAGGAAAGCACAAGAGTGTCATATGGGAAAAATGATACTGCACCCATCAAAATGTTTGGGCTTTGCCAACAATGCTGAAAAATTGAATGAAGACACACATTAACCTCTGAAAGCCTGTATTTATTAACATATTGTACATAATTCAGTATAGTTTGATTTTTACAAGTTCATGAGTTTTAGCTAATATTGTAGATCATGATTATGAAGACTACAGCGCATACTTCTGAACTTTCAATATACTGGTGTCATTTAATAATGTAGTTTTTATTTTCATTGTGTAAAAGGCACATCACTTTTATATGTTGAGGTGTTACTGTACATATTTAAATGCTATTACAACTTCCTTTAGGTTTCTCAAATGTTCTTTAAAATGTTCACAATAACTATGCCACTATATAAATAAACAAGGCAAGTGTTCTATATCACCCATTGAAGATCCAGATCCAATGCCAGTGCATTTCAGAGTCCAAATAGTATGACTCTGAACTGGAAGAGGCCACTTGGGGTCAAGAACACTGTCTTTACTTATCTTGTTGTTGAAGATCCACCCGCCAATATCCGTTGTTCCATATCTAACCATAGCTCCACCATTAAGTCATTAAGCTCCACACAACCTCTCAAACTATTCAACTTCAGTTTTTATTTGTTCTTTTATATTTGCAGTTGCTTCTTTCATGCTTGATATCAAATCTTTTATATTAGCTACAGATTCCTTTACAGCAACAGATATTTTTATTCACATTGATCCTTCCACTCATGAGACGGGTTTTTCTATTTCATAAAATCATACCATTTCCCAATTGAGATCAATACGTTGTAGTATTCCCTGGTTCTTGCGTATGTTATTGTTTTTGTCATTCCTTTCTTCCAAAATTAGTGTTTTCTGTTGTTCCACCATTTCATGGAATAGCGCCCATTGGCATTCTTCTGCTTCTCATTGGCATTTTTTATGCTGCTGTTTCTCTTTTTGTAGTAATAACACATTTAAAGCTCCCATCATCTAACTAATATCCATTCTTGCACATCAACTGACACCAGTAAATTAATCGTGCGCAATAAAATTTCTTACAATATCTAATTTCTCTGGCCTTCCTGCTCTAAAAGCTCCTATAATCTTTTACATATCCCACTTCTACAACACCACTGTTACGATGGTCTCATAGATCATCTTACAACAGTGGAAATAAATAACACTATAGAAGTGTCAATTACAACTTAAATAACAGTTTAAATAAACAAAAACACTTGTATGCAACAACTGTTCATGTTTACGACTGTCCAACACACACTAACATAATAAACAACAAATATCACCCCATTAACCTGTCACAATAAATAAATAAAGTGTCAATAATTATGAAAGTCCCTGCAATTATTATGTTACTATAAACCACAGTCAAGTCAAAACATGTCTCCAATAAATCACAATTTTTCAATTACACTGGCCTCTTTCAAAACACAATACAATACATAACCTTCCATGGTTGTGAGAATGTTCCATCACCTCAGATGCATGGAGAATAACTGACCAATCGCCAGAAGGTATAGAAAGCTCTACATCATTCAAATTTACAGCAAGGTACAACTGCAGGCAATGTGTTCAACTATAATGGTTAGCTGGAACAATGTTATAGTTCTGATTGAATAAATTATAAAGTATTTAATAGACTTGCTATCTGTCAGAAGAAATGTGAGTACTTGAGTCTGAATAAATATTCTGTAGCATTCTACATTGCAAATGCTACATTGTCATATGTGTGACAGCACATGAAACAATAGAGAACTTCACATCACAATAATACAACATACACCAACAACCTTCAAATCACAATATTACCATGCGTCCACCCAAACAGTTAAAGCTGACTATCGATATTTTTTTCATCTGCTTGAGATTCTGCAATTTTAAATACAGTAACTAGGTGGATTACGCTCTCACGAATTTTCTGTGCAACTGTACACAATTTTCCCATTTTTGTACTCCATAAAGATCAAACTACCAGCCTTATTGCTTATAACTTCCTATGATGAAAATGGACAAAACATACTTTTTAAAAATAACTTTAAGTAATTTGTTGTTCAAGGTTTTCATATAATTTATTAATGTCGCAGTACTGCACCTCCTACATCACCTTGAGTATTTTTTCAGTGAGATTTAACACTTTACCAACAACTGCTGAATTTTTCTCGGCACTGACAGTTCAAATTAAAATAAAAAAGCATTCAATTACTTTTTAATTTTCATGTTTAACAAATGTACAAGCAAATTAAAATATTAATAATTACTTTTTAATTGACCAACGTATTTAAGATTTCAAATATAGCTGTGTGTGTTATTAGATTTTGTGAAATAATGATTTTGCTATAGATAGAAGTAACAGCAAGGGGGAATGTAATAAAATACAACCATATACAAAGTTAAAAACAATAAATTATGAAAAAACATAATTTGTGTAGGTAAATCACAGAAAAAAATGCAAGCTGGAGCTCTCACAAAAGCCAAGTTATTGTTCCAGGACTGAGATACAAAATAATTACAGAATGTTCAAACTGAATGCAAGCAGTGAATTTCTCATATGCATACCACAGGGTCAGACAACACACACTGCTACTGTACGACATTCCATTCTGGCATGAGTCAGGCTTAGCAAAGTGATGAACTAAAAACATGATTAACACAGAATGGGATGACCTGACAGTAGACTAACACGTCTGCTTCCAGTGCATTAAACATAACTTTTCTGTAATTTTGTATTACACATATAATATTGACTCTCAAACTTAATTTTTGAAATCCAAAATATGATTACTGGCAAAGTTACAACTTGTGCAAAAAGGTAAAATTGTGACAATAATGGCAGGAAATGTGTCAATATATCGTTTCAAATTTAGCTATTTTTTGCCAGATTGTAAAATTCAGCTAATGTTATTGTATACCCACCCTTTTTCATAATACCCTGAAGTATTTAAATTTGTATGGAGGAGAGGGTTCAAGATTACTATATATTATAGTAATAAACCTAGAAAAATATTAGGGTTTTTGCTCAATCAATTGCTGAACCCCCCAATTACAAGGCTGAAAGTATAAGACTCAGTTATGAACGTTGGACCGATTATGAAATCTTGAAAATTAAGTAAAACATCTACATTTAATGACTGTATAATCGATTACCTTTATACATAATATTGGATACTTATTTTAATAACTGGGTTACTGGCCTAGATGTTATATAAAGTGACAACTTTACTGATGTATTTGTATCAAAGACCTTATTGTACTCAACAGCTAGTAGTTTTAACATTTTTTAATTTTAATGTTAGTGTTAAAAAACCTTCTATATTCCACAACCTTTTGTACTTGAATGCGTATTGTTTCTAACAATAATTCAAACTGTAAATGTAAAATATAGATAAATGAACATAGTAGGCCTACTACATTCATTGTTTATAATTTTTGGAGTATTCAATTGTATTTACATTAAACTTTTTCAGTGAAGCCATAAAAGAGCATTTACAATTATAACCCAATGATTTACAAAATATCTTGCACAGAAACAAAGAAGCTCATTATGGTGAGGGATAAACAGCACTTTGAGTAGAATGGAGGAAATTAATCAGTTATCTGTCTTCCAGCTGTAGGCTAATCATCATGCCTTCCAACTAATGTTTACACATTCACATTTACACAATGAATCAGCACTTTTAAATTCCATACTCTCCTTTCCACTTCACCACTATTCCTGTGGGTTAGAGAGAGCAGATGCATTAAAGAGCTGGTTTGAAGTTCCTTTCAAAGTGTTCAGTACACATTTACAATATTCTATTTAATATCACTAGACAAATGAAGAAAATAAAAATTATCTTAGAACTTAATCAGTTATGTTCTAAAAACATTCAACTGTTCACACAGTAAACCTGAAAGCATAAATATTATACAATTCGTGGGACATACAAACGTGTTTTAACAGAAAGTGTTAAAATCAAATTGAAAGACGTATATTTTCAGAATTATTTAGAATAATTATGTTTACATGTCCTGTGGCTACTACAATTTAAGCACCATCATGTACAGTAATTTAAAAAAAAAATTTCCTTTATATCATATAAACAACTAATTAATCATTAAAATAACATAAACTGAAATAACATTATGTAGGAATATACCTAATGTGAGAAAATTTACAAAAAAAAACAACCTTTAATCTGGATTACACTTGTATAAAAGAACATTTTACACCACTTAATTACAGAAATTCTTTGTTTACTTGTCACTTTTGAGCCTTTGTGACAATTGGCTAATAATATTACTCTAAATTCTATTTTAGTCAAAAACAGACTCCTTCTAACACAATGGAATGGCCAGGATTTGCTGTACGTGGAAGACAAGACATGCGAATCTGAAACATTCAAAGCAGGTTAAACTATAAAGGTTTATAATCTATGTAATCTTTATACAGCTTTATAAACTATAAAGATTACATTTAATCTTTAACTTTCATAGTTGTTATACAAATGTATTCAAATGACATTTTGATATTACATATAATAATGATTAAGTTCTCAAATGATAAAAGGAATGTATACCAAAATTGAAAGTTAAGGGCATGGAAATATATGAAATGCTTATGGTCAGAATAAAATTTAACTTTCAGTTTTGCTATACATCTAGTACACTGCTGTATAAAAAAGTTACTAAAACTTCTAGTGTCAGAGTGCTTCATACGTAACAAGAAATCTGTGGTTGAGTCACTAGTTTGACAACAAAATCACAATAGTTTGTTCAGAACTTGAGGAGAATCTGCATATCTGGGGGTGGTTCACAATTTGTAACACTACACTTTTGTATATAATAGCAAATATGTAGAGGAAGTAATCATCTGTATAGCTATCATTATTAACTAATGTGATTCAGTATACTTATTAGTCAAGCTAAGCAAGAAAAAAAAAGATATGAAAAGAGATGACTGTGTCTTATGCAAGTAATGCAAAGAGTGAAAAATATGTCAAAGAAAAATTACCTAAAAGCAACTAGCCTTATAGCTACACTCACTTCAACAAATTTTTCTAAAGCCCTAGTAGTGTAATGACAACAATTTCACAAACAGAAAAACTCACAATATAAAATGTTAGAACTTAAATCATACAATAAGAATAAAAAAAGACAATACAACTATAATAAAGTTGGCAAATTGTGGAAGATTATATAAATGAAGACAGATTAATAGTCTAGCCCAAATAGGGTTTTGCCACAGAATAAGTATGAAAGTCTCAAAACTAAAAGTCTTTTAATTTATTTAGAGGTGTCTAGTGAACATTATATAAAAAACCTGATGAATCACAGATGAGCTCTAGACATCTGTGAGATTTGTTGTACTGCACCTTGAAAAATAGGTCCCTTTTTCGATTTTTCATGAATATCAGTTGGTCGTAGACTAAAACTAGTCATGTACCAAATTAAAGCTGACAGTTCCTACAACAGAGGTCCTATTCACATCTTTTTTTCGTATCTAATAGTTTTCAAGATAATCGGGTGTGAATTTTGTACTTTTTTCAATTTTGTATCTTTGCTACGCTTTTTAATACAACTGACTCATAACTTCTGAACAGTTGGTTTTTTTCAAGAAAATGCTCATAACAATATTGCAAAGCAATTAAATTCTATTCCAAATGGGTATCTTGTGAGCATAATAAAAGTGTGTGAAGAAATACTTTAAACAGCTGAAAAAAATAGATGAAAAATTATGGTTTATAAATTCCTTTCTGACTTCCAACTAAATAAGAAATTTGACACTTGCCTGACACATTACTTACAATGTTGTAGTGATGAACATGTGTTCATCAGTTGCCAGTTAAAAATAAAAGTAACTGTGGTTTCAAAAATTTCAAAGACTTAAAAATCAGCTTTAATTATCTGCACTTTTAAATAAAGACAACTGTGTTATTACACACAATTATTATGCACCACCTGATTGACAGTAGACATAGTATCACGCCTACTGCATGAAACATTTATGGTTGACTTAAAACAGTATTGAAACTAATCCATCAGAAATGCAAAATACAATTAATATAAAAAGAACTGATAAAAACTTCCTTTTCTTCCTTGTACCAGTTCTGATTTTTTTTTTTTTTTTTTTGAATACATTAAACTCATTATTATTTCAGGTATTTATCTTAGCACTTTTTGCTTGATTTTATCTTTGTTTATTTCAATTTGTTTTAAATATCATTTTTGATAATTTTTTGTAAGTTAGTTTTCTTACTTTTTTTTAATAGGAATTTTTGTAGTTTATTCCTTTTTAAGTACTTTTTATTTAAATATTATTGTAAGTTTGTGATTCTTACTTTTTTATAGGAATTTGTGTAGCATATTCCTTATTATTGTACTTTTTTATTTTATACTTCATATATCAACTTTAATAGACTGTAAGTCGATTTTACATGGTAGGAATTTTTGTAGTTTATTCCTTTGTTTTTATATTTTTTATTCATTTATTTTAATTTTTTCTATTCCTCATATATCATCTAAATTAGGTAGTAAGTGGCTCTTACAAACTTTTTGAATTTTGAAATTTGTTTATTTCATTTTTAGTTATTTATTCTTCTTCATAAAACTTTTTTATTGAATCTTGGTTGTAAACTCCTTTTATTTTTCTTGTGTTAATATTACTTATTTGGTAAGTATTATTACCATCATCCTTTGTGATGACATATGGTATATTTCGTACTATATACTGGACCTTGTTAATTATACTTTTTTGTAGGTTGATCTTCTCCTTTTCTTTCCTTGTATATTATTGGCTTTCTCTTGTATATTACTCTCTTTGTTGTCTTTCTTCTCTACCCCTTCAAATGTCTGATCTTCTACATTTATTCTGGATAATGTTTTTAAATCTATTTGTTATGGTTTATTAAGCATTCTATCGATCGGCCGTTTCTTCTTCTTCATCAATGACTTGCCTTCCTTCCTGAGAGGTGTTTGGTTGGTTCCCAATACTTCTTGATGGAATCCAACGTTCTGGCGGGTTTCGCTTGTTATATGCTATGCGAAAATTCTCCGCTGGATCATTACTGAAAGTTTTCTTCTTCTGGCTGGTTACTTCCAGATCTCACTCCTTCAATATTATTGACCTGTAGTATATTTTCAGTCTTCTCTTCCCTTTGTATTCGGATTGCTCTTGTGTGTATTACCGTCTCCGTCCTTATGAAGTAATTCTCTGCTACTTGGTATAGCACTTCTTCTACTACCATGTGTTCCCTTGTATCCATGCCTACATTATTCACTTTATGATGTGGTTTATTAATTAAAGGAGTTATTGGTAACCCCCTCGTTAATGTCACCATTAATTTTTTATTTTGCATTTCCAATGCTGGTGGATTCCTGTATTTCAGAGACCTTCGTAATTTGTGACACACTATTTTGTTGTGGGTCCTTTCTATTTCTTGTATCTTCCATTTACGTATCGATTTGCTGAAGTTTTCCTCCTCTAGCTTGTTGTGAATTCCCTCTATAATTGCTTTTGAGGTTCTCCTACAATCTTTATACTTCATTAATTTGCTTTGGTAGGTAAGGGGCAAATTAAACACATCAATGAGTCCGTTCTTCATCATCTCCACTTCTTCTCTTGTTTTGATTAGTTTCTTTTTATATATCCTTCCCATTTCCTGTTTTCTTACTCTTCTTAATGATTCGATTCTTCTTTACTCTTCTACTGTTGGTTTTTATGTGCTTAATTTTCTTGGTGTCATTGTTATCTTTATGTTCAGAAAACAATACACTTGTTTCTTCTACAATTTCCATCTTCTTACTATCTTCAGAAGTGGTGTCTAGCGTTTCATTCAATGGTTTGAAATCACTATCTAACGTTTCATTAAGTTGATCTGCTGGATAATTTGTTCCTTCCCATCTCTTATTCATCCCTGTTTTTGTCCATTTGACTTCTTCACGAAACTCTACTAGCATGAATCTTAATTCTTCTCTGTTCTTCTCACCATCTTCCTTCATTTGTCGTAGGAGCGTTTCATTACTATTTTCAATCTTTTTATTCACTATCTCCAGATCTTTTTTGATCTGTTTCTTCAACTCCTCACTCTTCTTTTCCGTCTCCTGACTTCTCTTCAGGGCTTCATGGTTGCTCTCCATTTTATTATTTAGAAGTTCCATGTTCTCCTTGAAAAATTCCCTGTCTTCCTTTCTTTGTTCTCTGATCTCTTCCTTCATACCTTCTTGCAATTGGTCCATTTTGTTATTAATTTTTTGCTCCTGTTTCTTAAAATTTTCATCGGTTTTCTTTGAAGTTTCTGCTATAAAATTCATGATATCTTGCAAGCTCGGACCTCCTTTTGCTGGTTCGTGATCTCCCGATTGTTGTTGCCTCTCACTATCTTGGATTGGTTTCTCCGGTTGGTTGTTTACTATTACTTCTGCTTCCATTTCTGGTTCCGGTAGATTTGGATTTTCCAGTTGGTCCTCCTGTGGATGTTCTTCAAATAATCCTCCAATCATTTCCTCAATTTCTTCCATTTCTGCTGGGTTTGATCCCTTCTTACTTTTGAGTCTTGTAACCATAATATGTCTGTTCATAACCGCCGCTAGTCGTCCTTTTCTAGCCTCACTGCGTTGGTCGCCAATCTGTAACGAGTAGATGAGAGACGTCCTCGTCTTCGTTTAAGCCTCACGTTGTATGCGTCAATCTGTAACGAATGTAAATGACTCGGTCGTATCTGTAAAATGTGTACACTTGTTTTTTATGTGTATAAAGTGTTAGTGTGGTGTGTTCGCCTCACACTGGTCGTTACATTAATAGTTGTTACTACTGAAGTCTGTAGCGTGGTCTCAATTATCAGTACAACCTACCTGTTTTTTCATAGGGGTTGCGAATCCCGGGTGGCGCCAAATTGTTTATTTTAAAACAATTAAATTTGTGAATTTATTAGTTATATTGGTGTTGTCAGCGTTGACAGCTGGAGTGTTCAAATGATTCCCGCCACTGTACAGCTTGTTGTATTGCCCACTTGGCAAGAGCGCTAGTTGGTTACTCAGTGGAATTGCTAACACACACATATATTATACAACTTCCTACGACATAAAACAATGGTAATACTCTGTACTGTAATTTTAATTATGATTTGGTCATTAATCAATGTGACAAAAGTATTATAAATTATTTTCCAATATAATTGCTCCGGCTTAAAACATGAAACATATATCTCTAGGTTGGTGAAACTGATTTTGAAATGAGTTATATTGATGCCGATATGGCGTCTGTTTGTATACAATATTTCTATCTGTTCAAAATCTGGGGTTCTTTGGATTATAAATAAAACATAAAAGCTGGTTACATTAAAAAAGTACACTACCGTACCTTATCCGTACTTAAATGGTATAAAGTGTGTTTACAAATTGTTCGGTAGTGTTGTAATAGTTGTTACAAATTTTGCACACTAGTGCGAGGTTATTTCTAAGTTAACAATTGTTTTACGTAAGTTTATTATTATTCAATCCTTGAAAGAAAATTAATTTTATTTGATAGTGAGAATTTTTGATTGATTTGAGAAATATTTAAAGTGTTTTTACTCCGGGGATTATAGTATTTAATTGATACTTAACAGTTCAGAAGGTTACGATGTGTCGTCGTTCGGGGTTAATGGAAATTCATCAATTTTGGCGTGACTTAAGCTGCTGGCATCTTCTTCTATTTTGTCGTGGGAATTTCTGCTATTTAATTTAGTTTATTTTGGTTCCTGAACATATGTTAATATTTGAAAGTCTTCATCTCCTCGTCATTGGTTCTTGCTGTCGACTTCTAAACGTTTTTTGAACTTTTTAAAGTAAAATTTTGGTCATCTCAATCTTGCGTACCTCTTATTTAAGCGTCATTTTTCCAAGTAATTCCGTTTAACGGAAAATTAGTATCCAACTATGGTAACAGAAACCTTTTGATTGGTTAAGGCCGAGATTAAAAGCATTGTTATTATATTTGAAATTTTTATTCAAATTTATTATATATTTTCTGACTGATTTTATTCTTCTGTCATCCCTTCTGGGTAATAAATAATATCACTATTGTATTTATTTCCTTTCAAAGATTAAAACAATACCTCATAAGGTCATATTCTATTATATATTAACTTTGGTCTAATTATGTTGACATTTGATAGTTACCTATCTCTGCTTTAATTTAAACCTTTATAGTAACTTTTCTCTTTTAAAATGATTTATATATAATTACTGGCTAGTTACTTGCCTTAGATTTGTAAATTTCCTTGTGAATTTGTTACAATTGATATTTGTGTGTGTCTGACAGTTAGGCATTTTCATAGGCCTAAGTAGCCATTATGGTATTTGACTTATTTCATTTAAATTACATTTCAATTCAGCCTGATGGGCTTTACTTTGTTATTATAATTGTTTGTGTTGTGTTTTGAGTCTGTTTGTGTTCTGATTACATGTCAATATTGTTTTCTATATTTTAATATTTAAAACATAACAATTAGGCCTATGGACTGCAAGTTTCTTTCAGCCATATCCTATTCATAACATTAAAACGAACAATTCTTTATAAGTTATTAGTTACTGTTGGTTTAACATACATTTCATTCTTTTTCTATTATTTTGAGTGAGAAATATCATCACTTCCTTCAAACTTATTAAATTTATTTTCCCTTCCAACATTGGGTGTTTTTTAATTATATACTTAAACTCTTATTTCATTACTACTTCTTTTCTCCATTCCATGTTAACACAAACTGTTTTTACATGGGCTTTCTCCCTGAATAACATTACATCCTTTACTTATCTCTATTTTAAATACTATTTCTAACTATCCTTAATTATATAATTTTCCATAAGCTCACTTAAATAATTTGTTGGTTCATCAATGATTTACTAAGTGTTTTCTTATTTATTACTACTTTCTTTATTATTTAAAATATCTTTTTCCACTTATCACTTTCACCTTTAATTAACTGGTGTTTATCACTGATACACTCACCATTTTGGGGTATTTACACATACACTATTGCACTTTTTTCACTGTTTATATTAAGTGTTACTTAGCGGGTAATCCCTATAATTATTTCTCTTTCTATTTCTCACTTTCTCACTTTCATTATAAAACTATACATAATATTAATGACATTTTGTTATATGTATTTCACTACATCTAACTTTAATATTTGGGTTAGTGTACTTTTCTTTACTAGGTTACTTTTTACTGTTTTTGTTCAAAACAGGTATATAAATTATCTCGTTTACAATAATATTTATTTCCATTATTGGCTAATTATTGATTTTATTTACAATATTCTATATTTGAGTATACCATTTCTCCCTTTTATATGTGGTGTTTGTTATTTCTTGGTTTCACTTCGTTTCCTCTTCATTCTTCCTCTTCTTCTTCTTCTTCTTCTTCTTCTTCTTCTTCTTCTCCTTCATTTTCTTCATTTCCAATTGTCTTCATTTTAATTCGGTTCTCCTCGTCTCGTCTGGTTTAATTTCATTTAGTTATAGGAATTCGTTCACTTCCTTTAATTGTCTTTATTCTTCTTTGGTTCTGGTTTCTTCCCTTCTTTTGTTACTTCCTGTTGTTGGGTCAATCACTTGGGTTGGGTAATGTCGTCGTTTGTCGTGTTATAATTTTTTATATTTTATTTATATTTAATCATTTTATTTAGTATGAAGTATATTTACATTTAGAATTATCTTTTTTATCCCTGGTACTGGGGTGGCTTATTTGTGTTGTAACAATATTCCCCCCGAAATTTGAAAAAATTAAAAAATGGTCTGAGGTTAACCTCACTCTGGTGAATATCGCTTTGTGTTTTGTGTTCTTTTTTCCTTTATGACTGTGTAGTTTAAAGTGAATAGCGTTTTTATACGTGATATCAGCCTTTATTTGTTGTGTTCAACATGTCAAAAAGGAAGTTTATGATTGAAGACTTTTTCAAATGCAAAAAATCCCCCCCCCCCCGAAATGAAATCCTAGGTTTGCCCCTGTAGCATACAGAATTTTATTATCAGTGCCAGTAACAGTCGCCTCTGCTGAAAGAAGTTTTCATGTTTGAAGTTGATAAAGACTTATTTGAGAAGTAGCATATCACAGGAACGCTTATCTTCTCTTGCCATGTTGTCAATAGAACATGATGTAGTTTCCAAACTTAATTTTGATGACCTGATTGATGATTTTGCTCGACAGAAATCAAGAAAAAGGAATTTTTTGTAAAGTGACATTTTAAAAAACTAAAGATTTTCTAAACGTGTAAATATCTCAAAATATACAACAGTATACTATTATATAAAAGTGTCTCGTTTATTAATTAGAAGGCTAAGAGTGTAAATAATATTGTATACCCTATAAAATTTGGATTTCATATCATGAGAAGAATTCCTGATGGTAAGTTTGTTTCTATTATTCATAGGTTAATTACGCTAAGTTTGACTAACGTTATCACAGTAGGAGGGAGGAGGCCTACTGTGTTTTTAAACAAGGTATCTCAATAGTTATTACTTTGTCGATGCTCTAGTAGACAAAAAGAGTATTATTGTTCAATAACATTGTTTATAAAGGTACACCAAAAATGTGAAAACTGACTTCATAATGGTAAAGTTTAAATAAGGTGATAGGGAATGGGCCAAGAACGAAAATTGAGGGGCCCCGCGACAATAGTTTGAACATGGCCCCACAACAGCTAGGGCCAGCCCTGATTACTTCCTTTCAAAGTAATAACCATGTTTACATAAGTGTTCATGCAATGTATGGCTTCTATCAAGATCAGATTACTCACCACAGGTTTGTTGTCACTGTCAGACATGTAACCCACACACATAGCTTTTGTTGTATGAGCTAACACCAATTCCCCTGTCTGTTTCTCACTATTGTACTGCAATGCTAACAATCCAACCAATTTCTCTTTTACTTCTGTTAATGCTGTTGCACCTGAAAAATAAATAAATTTGATTAGTTGTTAATGTTCTTTTACTGACTGTGTAATTGCTTTCATATGTAATATCAATACAACGATATCATTACAATCCAGGGGTGCCCCTAACATGGTGCAATGATGCAAGTCGCACCACTGAAATTTTGGGGGCGGGGGGATTTTTCAAGGTGACTTGTAGTTTTTTTGAGTTTTTTATTCCAATAATTGCTTAAATGGCTGTAGTTTTACAAAAAAATTTTGGGTAATGCCCCAAGATCCACCATTAACTGGGGGTTATTGCATACCCCAGTATTGTGATCCTCCCTACCCACACCATCAAATTGGGGGATTTCAGAATACTGGGGGGGGAATTGCGCCATGGCCTTTGGGGGGGGGGGACCTCTGTTACAATCTTTAAATCTAACATTTGTTGGGTTAATTATCATTACATGGTTGGAAAGACAACCACCATCATCAACTTTTAAAGAACTCAATCAAAAGTGACTGTACGTAAAAAATCTGTCTTATACTTGTCAATGAACAAGATGTCCGTACATGGATCAGCCATAAGATTGTTTAACGGCCTTCCAAATGATCTCAAAATATTAAGTCAAACTAGCTCTAGGAAAACCAAATTAAAGAAACGGATTAAAGCCAATATATAAGAATGTTAAGTTAACATATTTTGTCTATATCTTTGAAATTGTGTGTGATAAATAATACCATATATAAAATAATTGTAATGAATTACTATTATCATGGAAATTTAATTATATTAATATATTCATTGTATTAAGTTAGCATTAGCTGACTATGTAGTTTTAAGTTTTTTTTTTTGCCAGCCCTGCAAACAGGTATCAAAGTATACCTCTGTAGGTTTACTTACTTTTATAAATGTATTGTTGTAAGATGTAATGTAAATGTTCTGGTTAATAAATAAATAAATATATTTAATATAATAATAACAATATGCAGTAAATGGAAGTAGCATCTTGTTAAGATGACATATATTTTCATAAGTAGCATCTATTTTGTATTACATATATTCCACAGTCTCTGTAATTCATTTCGACGTGCATTCTCGAATGACTACTGTTAATTTTTTTCAAAGGATCGAAGTTAAATGATGGTTTCAACAGCAATCCACTCAAAGTTTTTACTCTCGATAATGCGACATAAGTTAGACCAACTTGGAACTCGTTATCAACAATGTCGACAATTGCTTTATCCAGAGTTATTCCTTGAGATCTGTGAATACTGATCGCGTATCCAAGCATAACAGGAAACTACTTACATGTACAACTGATTCCACGCCGTTTAAACGTAGACGTAATAGCCACAATAGGGACTGAGCTTCCATAAATAGTCGGACCAGTATATTTTTCAAATTGAACGAGAATGCATAATGGCATACATTCACTATAAGCCTCGTATTCAATAGAAGGATCATAAATTACATCAGTAATTGTGCCAACTGATCCATTCGCGAGACCCTTGGCCACCCAAAGATTTCGTCTTAAAATAATTCTGGCTCCTTTACATAGACGTAATTCAGCAGGCAATCCTTGAGCTTCATCAGAAGATGCAGCAAGGGCTCCAGTAAATTTAACAAATATCAGTATCTTTTGCCATCATGCACACTGCATTTTCAAAAGACTTATCCCCAATATTATTGACAAAAAATCGAGAAGATAACAGTTGATGATCAAGCTCAGTAATATTTCCATTCGAAATCCTATTAAGAGTTTCTCGGAAAGATCGTTGTTCATCTCCCATTTTTCTCATTATTTGTGTTAAAAAAAATACCTTTTTGAACTGTAAATATAATAAACTCGACTGAATAGTTTTATCGCTTTTTCCAATAGTGTAAAGGCTATAATCACATACTGGAGGAAGTTGTGACCAATCGCCCACTAAATAAATGCAAAGACCTCCAAATGGCAGGTTGGCTAATTGTGGTTTAGCGTCTCTGAGTCTTTGATCAACTTTGAAAAATAAGTTCAACCCAAGCATACTGGCTTCATCTATAATAATAAATTTAATATCTTTGAATTCATCTTCAAAAGAAATTTTAGCATCACTGTTTAATTGTGGTAGAGCGTTTCTCGAAGGAGGTATTCTAAGAGCTGAATACCTGAGAGGAGGTATTCTGTCCATTAATATTATTCGCTGAAACACCTGTCGGAGCCATCAAAAGAGTAGCATTGCATTGGAAGTGAGAGTTTATTCGATGAACCATCTCGTTGATGATACAACTCTTTCCTGTTCCAGCCTTACCTTGGACTATTCCAAGCTTATGTAAACAATTATCGTAATCAATTAGCTGTTGATCCAAAAAAGACAAAATGGCATTTTGTTGTTCATTGAAGTTGATATTCAAAGGTTCGAAGAATTGTCGTTGATTTACAATCATTTCTCTACTTTTCTCAATGAAATCAGTGTTATCTTTTATATCTGGATAACTATGATAAGCTTCGTTCCAGTCATGAAGTATATCGATGTCACGATTACCAAGAGTAACATAGGCTGGTAGGTCATTAGACATAACTGCAGCATTGTCATCCAGTCTCTCTCATTAAATATAATTTTATTATCATTATTTTCAAATTCATCTTCGTCTTCCACTGGCTGTAAAGACATATTAATCTGCTGAGGTTCCACAATGTTACTTCGTTGATATGCGCTTTTCCCGGTTTCATCCTTATTTTTCAAATTTTGTTCACAACGCCAGGGTTTGTGTAACATTAGCTGTTGTTTACAAAATAATTCGAAGCTTGATTGATTCAAGTTTTTATCAACCTTAGGATAGACTTGTACTATTTTATGTTTTCTGCAAATAACCAGTCTATTTCTACTTCCTTTAGAATATCTTTTAGCAAATTCTAACAAAGTCATATCTTCCATATTTAGTGGTCTCTGATTGTAGAATTCAATAAATGATAAGGCAGTACCATCGTCTTCAGTTTCCGGAATAGCAACATAATTTTCAAGTTTAATCACAAGTGTCTGAAAGCTCCTCGTGCAATGGAATAATGGAATACTCATAAGTATATGACAGGTTTCACAAGCTCCAATGTCTCTTTCGCCAATTATTTTCATCATTAAACTGGTGTACGCCTGGCGAGCCTGATCATCAGAATTTCGCGATTTAACGATTTCTTCAAACATTTCTAACAAATTTTAAGAAGTGGGTTCTGATTTTGAGGCGTACTTCGATATGTATTCAATTATGGAAAAATGTGCTTATCAGCGAGGTTTGAGTCTTGTGTTTGAGTCTGGTAGAGGATAATGCAAGTGCATCCTTTATGATGACAGAATTGAGAGAAGGAATATCTAACCTTTGTAGTACAAATCCTCAAAAGGTTCAATGGAGTTATCGCAGATAATTCTGCAATTATTCAACAAAGTATGGGGAGTATTAACAAAATACTTAAAGAGCTACCAGCTGTAGACAAGCTAACCTTTTTGCAATCCACCTTGTGTCTTCTTGTTTATAGTTGATGATGTGTTTCAAAGCAAATGCTTCATCATCAGATCTTAAAAAAAATTCCTCATAGGATTGGTCAACGAAACACGTATAGGTGCTCACCTACTGGTGCATACAGTGCAAGCAATTGGAATTTTAATGGTGATGACCTCTTACGAGGGGTTTAACATGATAATGTTTTTAACCTGGGGGTCATTACACAAAATGCGTGATGCAAAATGTGTAATGTCATCAAAAAATGTAACGCTCCAGATGATGTTAACACTATATTTTTTCCACACTTTCGATTCCCCACAGTCTAGAAATCTTCAGTCTCTGTCGTTTTTAACATGATAATGTTTCTTATATAGTAAATGTATTTGTTATATAGTAAATATTTGTTATATTCGTGAATCGGTCAGAAATCCGTATGAACATCGCTGAACAGGAGAGTCTGCCGTTTATGCACATTATACGTTTCAAAAGCCTAAAAACATTATCATGCTTCGATGTTTCGGTTTCTTCGAAATTCTTTTTTTTTCCTATACAAGTGACTTGGAAACCATTGAAAACATGCATACCAACTGTAGGTTCTAGAGAAATACTCTACATCTTAAACATGATACTAAGGCTATTACTATCCAAGCCACAAATGGACAGATTTTATGAGGTTGTGATGATGGTTTCAAAATGATATGTAATTTATAAAGTGTATTTGCTGTAGTTCTTGTGTGAAATTGTAGAGCACATCCTGCATGTCATTTTTCAACCAATCATTAATATTACTCCTTAAATTTTTAGTGACCATCAATCAATGAATATTTTAGTGGATGGTTAGTGAGGATCAGTCAATAATACAAATTTTAGGTATTTTGCGTCGACATTTCGACAATATTTATTGTCATCTTCAGGACCTGTGTATGACATACAATAGAAATATCAAACATAATGAAACAATTAAATATTTGGGTGAACGTGTTGGTGTATGTTAGTGTGTGCGTGCGTGTGTATGTATCATTTTATATGTGAAGGCTTATGATAGTTTGTTTATATCTTCAAATTATCTTTAAGAAAACGAGAAAATTATAGTATGAGAGAACTTAATTTATACAGTATTACAATTTAAATTACTAAATGTAATGATATTTTAATTAATTAAACAAACAGTAATCAACAATTGGATATTAGGTTGGTACATAAACTGTTTATACCTACAGCTGTCAACATATAGCAAAGTAATATATTACCTATAACTAAAACAGATTAGGGGATGTTCACTACGTAATTATTAAAAGTTATTTTTACCATGTTTTACTCCCTACTGGTGTTAACAAACAATAATAATTTAGAAACATACAATTTACACAATAACTGTAGAACATTACGACTTAAATCAGATAGTTGACAAAGGTTACAAACAAACGTTTCTGGTAAATTTTACTAACAGGTAAACTTGGATAATAATTGTAATCATATTATAAAATATAGTCAAGAGTACTATAGAATAATGTAATTTATGTATGTGTCCACAATCACACCTTATCTCTCACCCATTCCCCCCTGCCAGTCCTCACAGCCTCTCACTCTAACCTGAAATCGATCTATCACTCCCACTCGCTCTCTCTCTTCTACATCTCACTCACTGTCTCCCTTCTTCCCTCTCTCACTCTTCCACCCTTCGCTCTCTCTCTCTCTCTCTCTCTCTCTCTCTCTCTCTCTCTCTCTCTCATTATCTCTCTTCATTCACTCTCTCTCTCTCTCTCTCTCTCTCTCTCTCTCTCTCTCTCTCTCTCTCTCTCACTTGTCTTTGCCCACGATTGGCACTCTAAAACACTCACCATTTTTATTACATAATCATCCTCATATAAAATAGAGAATTATGCACGCGATAACAGAAATGATTTACCAACTTGTATTAAAGGGTTACAGACTTTATAACACAACATTATAGATAACAGATCTATTATATGAAAATGGTTATTACTTAATATTTACATTTTGTAAAATGTTATTTACCTGGAACTTGGTCTACACAGAGTACCATAGTCAATGTAGTTCGTATATATGTTGGCCATAATCTCTCTCACATGCTCTCATTCTCTCTCTCCACTCTTGTCTCTTTGCATACAACACCTTCTCACTCACGTTAACCACTCGGGCACTCTGTCTCTCTCTCACTCTAATCTAAACAGATATATACCACAAATCTAACACGTAGATGTGTACATACACACACGCTAGCACTACACACACACACACACACACACACACACACACACACACACACACACACACAACAAAACAACCTCACAAGCCAACTACACATTCGAGAATCCATACACAAATATAACACTATTTTATTCTCTTCTTTTTATCATCTAAGTGTAAATTGTGCACAACGGAGATGCCCACTGTACTGAGTTTAAAACTGATCGAATATGTGTCTATAAGAAATGTTATATGTTTCTTAGCTAATACTAAATAATATGATCAGTGAGACACTTACAATTGTTGCTGATGCCAAACACACAACTGTAAATTTACCCCGACCACACCTTATTATAAAGCAGAACAGACGACCCTTGTACATTTGTAGGAAATGAAGTAACATGTGTTCAGAAGACAGTTGAGAAAAGATTTGCACTAGGGGGGAGTGTGACACTAATTAATATCTGACGACAAGCTGGCCATTAAAATGATCAACACATCCTGTAGGGACTACTGATTATTTCTTCAAATT
This sequence comes from Magicicada septendecula, assembly GCA_034769895.1. Taxonomy (NCBI): domain Eukaryota; kingdom Metazoa; phylum Arthropoda; class Insecta; order Hemiptera; family Cicadidae; genus Magicicada; species Magicicada septendecula. Next base: position 235,023,730 of record CM068368.1, on the reverse strand, counting down.
CATGTTTTGACGGTGTGTATAAGTTGAGCATAACTGAATGAGAGGTTTGAGTATCAGTGCGAAAATTAATGGAGTGAGGGTCACTTTTTATCTGAATCATTTCCAGTATGCATCTTTTGAAATAATTATTTTCGTAATATTTAATTTGGGTGTTACTGAAGCCAAATTCATGGCCGGTGTTTAAATGGTGAGATACTAAAGCGTTGGGGTTATCATTATGGGTTTTTTTATGGCAATCATACCTATGTTGATAAATTCGCTTATGTAAATATTGGGATGTAATACCTGTGTATGCGGCTGGACAGTCATTGCATTGGATAGTGTATATGACATTAGATCGTTTGTCTTTGGATGTCGGGTCTTTGAGGCTTGAGAAGAGAGATCGAACAGTATGTTGGTTTTTGAATGCTAAAGTTTTTTGAATTTTTGACAAGCATTTTTTAAGTTTTTCAGAAAGCCCTTTAACATAAGTTGTAGAAAAGTACGAGCCGGCGTTAGGCTCAGGTGTATTAGATTGGGCAGATGTAAAATTGGGGCTCAGCTGATTTGCACGATGTTTATGAATTACCTGTTTGATTATGTAGTCTGGGTAATCATTGTTTTTGAAAATCTCGAATACTAACTCAGTGTTTTTTTGATGAAATGATTGATCACTTAGACCGGTGGCTCTCTTATACAGATTTTTTTCCTTGTAAATATAGTGTACATCGCACTCTAAATGACATGCAGGATGTGCTCTACAATTTCACACAAGAACTACAGCAAATACACTTTATAAATTACATATCATTTTGAAACCGTCATCACAACCTCATAAAATCTGTCCATTTGTGGCTTGGATAGTAATAGCCTTAGTATCATGTTTAAGATGTAGAGTATTTCTCTAGAACCTACAGTTGGTATGCATGTTTTCAATGGTTTCCAAGTCACTTGTATAGGAAAAAAACAGAATTTCGAAGAAACCGAAACATCGAAGCATGATAATGTTTTTAGGCTTTTGAAACGTATAATGTGCATAAACGGCAGACTCTCCTGTTCAGCGATGTTCATACGGATTTCTGACCGATTCACGAATATAACAAATATTTACTATATAACAAATACATTTACTATATAAGAAACATTATCATGTTAAAAACGACAGAGACTGAAGATTTCTAGACTGTGGGGAATCGAAAGTGTGGAAAAAATATAGTGTTAACATCATCTGGAGCGTTACATTTTTTGATGACATTACACATTTTGCACCACGCATTTTGTGTAATGACCCCCAGGTTAAAAACATTATCATGTTAAACCCCTCGTAAGAGGTCATCACCATTAAAATTCCAATTGCTTGCACTGTATGCACCAGTAGGTGAGCACCTATACGTGTTTCGTTGACCAATCCTATGAGGAATTCTTTTTTAAGATCTGATGATGAAGCATATGCTTTGAAACACATCATCAACTATAAACAAGAAGACACAAGGTGGATTGCAAAAAGGTTAGCTTGTCTACAGCTGGTAGCTCTTTAAGTATTTTGTTAATACTCCCCATACTTTGTTGAATAATTGCAGAATTATCTGCGATAACTCCATTGAACCTTTTGAGGATTTGTACTACAAAGGTTAGATATTCCTTCTCTCAATTCTGTCATCATAAAGGATGCACTTGCATTATCCTCTACCAGACTCAAACACAAGACTCAAACCTCGCTGATAAGCACATTTTTCCAAGGAAAAAAATGTAGGCCCTTGTCCAGGCGGGAGCGATACCCCCCCCCCCACTAAATGCCTCAATTTTAATGTTTTAGTTTATAAATTTTTATACTTTTCTGCATAAAAAATCACAAAAAAGTTGTGATTTTTTAATAAGTCTTGTAAGGCATGTTGAAAATTAAAATATACGTTCAAATCGATATCATAATTTTTTCTGTTATTATATCCTCGTACCATTCAGGTAGTTCGGTTTGAATTTGCACGCTTGCATGTCGAAATTATAACATATGCACATGCGCTTTCCTATCCAACGGCGTCAGCTTAGTCATACAGTTCATACAGCTCACATTTTGTATTTGTTAAATTTAGACTGCGATACTGAGTATATGTTAGAAAAAACAATCATAACATAAAATCTTCATTATCACATGTTGTGGAGGAACAAACTTTCTACCTTTTTATATGCCCCATAATTTACTTACCCTATTCCGTTATAACTTACCTTTTATATAAAAACTCCCCAGAAGATTCCAAACTCGCTAACAAGGTCACCACGATGTTTTAAGGATTTACATCGAAACCAAAATACTTACACTTACTTAATTTTGATCATGTAATGCTCTTAGATCAGAAGATTCAACAGGTTTCGTTTAGACGAATTCTCGATGCAGAACTCAGATTACGGGTGTAACGTAATAATTAGATTTACACATTTTTATGCTATTTAAACCAACTCTTTTATTTCAAACACTTTTCAAATACTTTCTTTCTTTCTCTTTTCTTTATGAAATATTATTTGTTTCTTATTTATTACGTTATCTCTTATTTATTCTTACCTCTATCATATAAAAGTTAAAAAGTTTTATTCTACCTAACAAACCAGTACCGTACTTTTACTTTTGACGTCTTTTTTCAAATTTCCTCATACACACACACACACACACTCACGCTCTTTACAATTCTCTTTCACCCCCCTTTTTCTGAATTTTCAATTATTTAAATATTTAAGACTTTGTTGGCCAACATATTCACAGTACTTAACTTTCTCCTTGCCATTCCAATTGTTCCGTCATCTTCACGTTCACTTACACTGTCCCTAACACACAACGGCTACCACTGCTTTAAGTTTTTGTATTTAAAATATTCATTATTTTCTTCGCACTCTTTCGTTCGAATATAATTTTGGGGTAGGCCGGGCGTATTCACACGCACTGGCCTCCCGTCACTATTTCACTGATACTGTTGCTGAGCTACCGACTATGCTGGTTGATGAGTGGTGAACACCTGCGAACCTCGTGCGCGCTTGGTTGCCTGCCAAGCGTTAGGCATTGTGTAACGGTACAGAATTGTGTGCTACCATAGTTTCAAGTTAAATCAGTAAATTTTTCAATTGTCAGTATTCACGTGTGAGGTGCCCCTTGTAACCAGCAACATACAGTGTTATTGTTGATGTCTGGAGACAGCCAAGCCAGACGTATTACGTAATAGCTTGCCTCCAGCAGTCTTTGTGAATCACAGTAAGCAGTCTATCACCAGTTTTTGCATCAGACAGAAGCAGCATACAGTGCATTAATAAAAACAGTGGCCTCGGGCAGTTACGGTAGGCCAAAGCGATTACAGTAGCCTAGGCCTACCGAACCTTATTAAAAAGTGTGCAAAAAGAGTAAAATGAAGAAAGAGATCGAGACAAAAACGAATACGTTAATTTGTGCAGTTAGAACAGTTCTTTGTGATGTGGCAAATGTGAAAGTGAACTACGAGTGATAGGGTAACAACTGGACCACATGTCAGTTAAGTAACAAATACATACAAAAGTGACTCCTTAACAATCTGATATCAGTAAAAAGCTATCCAAATTTAGATTTATAAAAGAATTAATGAGAATACGATAAAGGGGGTAAAAGTTATAAATTCAAGGGGAGAAATCATGAATCAAAGTACTGGTTACTAGAAAATAATTAGTTGATAAAACTTGTGTTTGAACAAATTCATGTTTTTTTTTTAGCTGTACTTAATAAAATAAAATCAAGTTTGTTTAGGGATATAAATATGTGTTAGAGTAGTTATTTCGTCATAAACATTTCCTTTTCTGTGCTGAAAACCTCGTCTAACGTTCTTTGGGATTTTCTGAGTTTTAAGGGTGGTTAGATAGCGGGACTGTGTTAATTTTTATAAGGGCAAGAGTGTAAAGGTTTCGATATTCAACCTTAAAATATCGTGGCAATCTGGGTAATTTAATAAGGTAATGACGGTACGTAAAATTCTGGCAGCAGTGAGCAGTAAGTATTATTATAATCTACTGGAATTAATGATTGTAATATTTAATAAATGGTAAAAATCAATACCTTAACATTGGCGACTCGCTGCCAGGATGTTCGTATAAATATTATATGAACTAGACCTGTTTTGAGGCACAGAAAATAGGTTGTGGTAATGGCGTATTTGTAAAATTTTGAATTATTGTATATGCTTAGGTTCTGGTACGAGTTTAGGTGTAGAGTATTTTAATTGGGTGTGTAATTATTGTGTATTGGAAGGTTGGAATGTTATAAAGGAGTATTATATAAAATTTGAATAATCATGGCGGATGTAAGAGAAACCGTAGAAAATAAGGGAATATGGGCTGACGTGTTGAACCTTTTGAAAACAATAGAGGAGAATAGTGAGAAGCGTCTTAAGAAACTTCACACGGGTCGTGACGAGTTAAAAACAAGAGTAGATGAAACGGCGGAAAGGATAGATAAGGAGTTTGATAAATTAAAGAATGGATTAAAGGATGTTTTTGCCAAACCATGTAAGCTACTCAAAAATAAAGAAAGTGACCTAAACCAGGTGAGTAGTTCTAATAGTGGAGGTAGTAATGATGATACTTTTACAAACAACAGTGTTAGTTTAAGTGCGGTGAAGATAAAAAATGAGGTAAGTGAAGTTAAAACAAGTGATAATCAGATAGAGGTTAGTTTAAGTACAAACAAGGCTAGAGTTGATAAGGTAAGTGGAAATAATTGTGACAACTATAATTATAATGAGGAAACAATTCCGAATAAGCAAGTGATCTGGTTTTAATGTGGTTAAAATAAGTGAGGATTCTAATGGGGAAATAATTACGAATAATAATGGTGAGAGTTTAAAAGTAAAACAGGTGACGAATTACCACGTAAGTGGCAGTGTTCAAATAAGTAATGATGAAAGATTATTGAACAAAATTATTGGTGATATATTAAATAACAGTGGTGATAATGAGAATAGAATAAGAGTTGAGGTTGATCAAAGATTGCTAGTTAGTGTTAATGATTTAGAAAGGGAGTATAGAGATAGATTAAGTGTAGAGGGTGAACAGGGGGCAAGTTTATATAGGGTTAAATGTGAAACAGAGATTTCACAAGTTGTTTATGGGGATAAAAGATCCTCACTAGGACATTTGGGCAACAATGGGTCGGGGAATAGTCAAACAAGTTTTTTGTGTTTATCTGGTAGAGCCAGATGGTGTTATAGTAAAATGGTTTTGCCCTCTGTGTGGAGTGAGAATGTGAAATGTTGTGGTGATGAAAGTGATTATAAGAGAGAGAACGAGTTAGAGTGGTTTAAGCTAAATAGAGGTTATGGAGAGTTGATAGAGAAGGTGAATATTAAGAGAATTATGATAAATAATGTAGACTTAACCTTGTGCAGTAGTAAACAATGATTATGATATCAACATTGATGATAAATATTTACCTGTTGGGAGAAGTAGTGTCCTTGTAGTAGCTGATAAGTGTGATAATGAGGTAACATATCTGGGTGTAACAATAAATACTGATGGAGATTTGACAAAAAATACTAATGTAGACTTGATTTATGATACAGTAATAATGGGGGGCTAACCCTATGTATTATTATTATGGTGCAATGGAAAAAATAAATTTTTATGGTTATTATACAAAAAATAGCCATATGATGTGTATACATGAAATTGAACAATGTTATGTGCAGAAAAGATTAATTTTCGACGATGGGGGGTAGATAAAAACTCAATGTACAGACATTTTAAATATTTCAGTTTATGGTAATGATCTGGCTGATTTAGGTAATGAAGTGTGGCAAATAATAAAATTATGACGAAAATCTGTAAATAAATGTGTTAGTGTTAAATGTATTGTGTCAAGACTATATTGTTGGAATGCAGATTATAGTTTAGGTAACAATGTTTGCAGTATGTTATAATAATAATAATATTTTATTTTGTTAAATAATTAACAAGAGGTACTGATGAATTTTATTTTACATTGTGTGTTTATACTAAATATGTTTTAAATAATGTAAATAAAGCTAAATTGTTTTGAGTGGAGGTGGAATTAAAGTAATTCAAAAAGGTTAATTTTATTAATGAAGTCAAATTAATTTTGATATGAATTGTAAAAGATAGTAAGTGATTAATATGTCAACACTAAAAGAGTTGTCTAAATTGAAAATTGTAGGAAGTACATGTACTAGGGATGATGTAATTTGGAATGTTGAGACTGAGTCAGTGTTTATAACACCAGTCTGACATACAACTGTTAATGTAAACAGGTATGTTGTCTGTTGTGTGACTGATGTTTACAGTCATGCTCGATTTGACAACAACAAGAGTGTTGTATACATACATCAACGTAGCTGGAAACCCACAGAGGGGAAATTTCCCCTCCACTGACAAACTTCCCACTACTACGTGAGTACGCGTGTACTAGTTGGTACAGCCACCACTGCAAGCAGTGTTCGGAACGCTTTGTTTGTGTCAGTGTTTGCTTAAATTTAAATAATTTAAGAGCTGTTTTAAATATAAAAATTGCACACTCGTGCGCTCATAGCCCCCAGGTGGTAGCAAATATGCCTTATATTTTTGTCTTAAGAAAAATATCCACTGTCACTTTAAAAATAGAACCAAACAACGAAATGCAAATACTACTGGTAATTATGTGCTACTGTAAATTCTAAATTTTGTAATGCAAATTAATTTCTATTTAATGTTTTTGGATCTAAAGAACAACATTTATAATCGTTAACGTACTACAAATTAAACACAGAACACTAACAAAGCATACAGAAAAATAATTGTAAATTATTGTAAAATTATTGTAGGCCTATAAATATGCCGACATTATAAAATTAATCCATTCATCACCTCACCCCGCTTGCTCCTATTTATGCAGTAAAATAGATCATTGGAACTACGTACTATAGAAGTAGGCCTACACAAGACAGCAAAAATGAAAAATGGAATTATGTTTATACAAATTACCTTTCACGATTCCAAGGTCATCTTCAGGGCTCTTTTTCGTTTCATGTCAGTAGACGATCAGTAATATGCAGTCCTATGGTCACAAATAATTGCTAACTGTTCAAATAGAAAATAATACAATTTTTACTGTGCAAGTCATATAGTAATGACTTTTTTTATAGTAATGTACTTTTTGTAACAAAAAAATTTTCAACTAAGTTAACAGCTATGACAGCAGGTAAACCACACTTCACATTAAGTCTTCAATTCTGATAGAGTTTCTTCACTGTCCGTGTCCATTTTGACTACATCCGCTGGCGTCATCCTCATCTGTGTCACTGGTTTCCCCTCCAAGTTGAATGATGAAATTTTCAACAGCGTTTTCTATTTGTGGTTGAGATGTAACGTAGTCTTCTTCAACCTTTTTTACATGGTCACATTTTTTTTGCCAGGATTCTCTGGTGATTTCCCCGAATTTTTGTACTGTTAGCTGCTTCACGTCTTCAATTGTAAACGTTGTGTTGTTGGTTGCTACCCAGTTCTTCACCTCGGCCCAAATACGTTCTATTGGGTTGAGCTCCAGATGGTATGGAGGTAAGCGCAATACAGTGTGGCCGTGTTGTTGAAGGAGCGAATCAATTACATATTCTTTGATCCTTGGTTTATGTAACGAAATCAACTGCAGTAACTGTACCTTCAGCATCGAATCATCGAAAGGTATTCGGTTACTTCGAAGCCATTCTTGCATTTTACTTTTAGTTGAAGCGAAGGTTGGACACTTTTTTGACTGCACATTATGGTATGGTGCATTGTCAATGACAAGTACACTTTTTTCTGGCAGGTTTGGTATTAATTTTTCTGTCAACCACTTTTGGTAGTTTCCAAAGTTCATTGAACTGTGATAGTCTCCTGAACACAGACTTGATTTCCACATGATGAAGCAGTTTTCAATAAAACCCATCTCTCCTCCCGCATGAATTATTATAAGTCTTGCTCCTTTAGTGAGGGGTACAGCGACACCATCATTGTTATTGTCTGCCCACCATTTCTGGCTCACATGTGACGAGTGAATATAAGTCTCGTCCATGTAAACTACTGGTCACCCTTCTTCTCTGTATTTCCTAATGTTTTTTAAATATTCGTGTCTGTGGAAGGCTATGTGTTGTTGTTCAATAAGTACGTGTCTGTTGTTTCTCGTCTTTTTCCATTTAAAACCCAACTGTTTGATTACTGTCCTTAAACTTGTCTTCCCTCCATTAAACCCTATATCTTTCACTAATTTTGAATGTAATTTTGGTAGTGTAGGTAGACATTTTTCGACGAGGTAAAAGCCGTTGATCATTCGGCGTGTAACAGATTTATCAAAATTGTCCAAATCTGTCACAGGCTTTTCTCTCTTCCTTTTCTTATTTGGCGTTTCAAATAATGGCTGCCCTTCGCTTCTCTGCCTCTTCGCTTCCTGGTTTATTCTCGCTAGTGTCATCCGACTTACACCAACTGCAGCCGACATTCTTTCTTTAACTTTTTTACAGTCTATTAAAAACCCTCCATGATCTGCTTCCTTCTTCATAAACTCCATCACATTGTATATAACTTCGCGAGTTTGGCTTTTAAGCACCTTTCCCGACAACTTACTCATTGTTAAGCAATCACTAATAACAAAAATTAAAGATATAAAATGTATCGCAACGAAAAACAATACAAACAAATTAGTTTTAAATAACGTCACAGAAAGGTAAACAAACCTAATCACTAAGATAGCTATTAAAATACAAAACCACAGCACAGATTGCAAAACACAAAACACAACAGCAACTCAGTAACTTTTGGAATGCTTGCTGACTGTACGTGTAAACAACACCACACTTATAGTCACACTGTATTGTGGGAGACGCTCATTCATTGCGCATGCGCTAACCAGGCAACTTCCTAAATTGATGTGTGTATAGTTTGATGAATCAGTGCTGTGAGCAGATTCTATTATGAAATAAAAGAAATACCAGATGTGTTGAAATGGAGGTAGCTTTTTATGAATAACATAAGGAAGTGACGTAGTGTTTTGATTGTAATGCAATTCATATTTTTGTTTTGAACAAATGAGATTGATATAATGAGTTGAGGAATTAAATTAAATTGAATTGGTAATTAAATTACTTGAAAAGGTGAATTTTAATAATGAATTTAAACTTATTTTGATCTGAGTTTTGACTGTAGACGTAAAATAAATAATAACTCATGAAAGCAATGTTTAAGATATTCATTTAAAATTGAATACCGAAGTCAATCTTTGGGTAAAAATAATAAAAAATTGTTTGGGGTGAACCAATGTGTTATTTTGGAGGGGTAATCATGTATTGTGAGCATTATTCAATTTGTAGGGAATTTATATGATTTAGCTGTAAGTAGGCAGTAAGTATATTATCAAAATTAAATACGAAACCAGTACTTTGAGAAAAGTTAACCAGTCCTTTGTCAATGAACCAGTACAGCTAAGAGGAAACGAATCAGTGTGGGATATGGAGTAATGGAAGGCCTTTTTGTTAATATTTTAATTGAATGTTATAGAGTCAGGTGATACTGTGGCGGGTATCTGCCCGATCTTATGGTGTTGGGATCTCGAGCAGGGAAGTCCAGTAAGGTCGGATTGGTGCGGCCACAGTCACCGGACTAGGGGGGTAAGTACCCATGATATTAGTAGAGAGTTAAGGGGGGTTGTCGGCGACATCTCCTCACTGATCCTCTTAGGTTTTAGGCAATGAGAGTTTGTATGCTTCGGCATGCAACCTCTCATTGGGGGGTATTGTAACGGTACAGAATTGTGTGCTACCATAGTTTCAAGTTAAATCAGTAAATTTTTCAATTGTCAGTATTCACCTGTAAGGTGCCCCTTGTAACCAGCAACATACAGTGTTATTGTTGATGTCTGGAGACAGCCAAGCCAGACGTATTACGTAATAGCTTGCCTCCAGCAGTCTTTGTGAATCACAGTAAGCAGTCTATCACCAGTTTTTGCATCAGACAGAAGCAGCATACAGTGCATTAATAAAAACAGTGGCCTCGGGCAGTTACGGTAGGCCAAAGCGATTACAGTAGCCTAGGCCTACCGAACCTTATTAAAAAGTGTGCAAAAGAGTAAAATGAAGAAAGAGATCGAGACAAAAATGAATACGTTAATTTGTGCAGTTAGAACAGTTCTTTGTGATGTGGCAAATGTGAAAGTGATCTACGAGTGATAGGGTAACAACTGGACCACATGTCAGTTAAGTAACAAATACATACAAAAGTGACTCCCTAACAATCTGATATCAGTAAAAAGCTATCCAAATTTAGATTTATAAAAGAATTAATGAGAATACGATAAAGGGGGTAAAAGTTATAAATTCAAGGGGAGAAATCATGAATCAAAGTACTGGTTACTAGAAAATAATTACAGTAGACTCTCAACTATCCGACCTAATGTGGCGGTCGGCCGGGTCGGATAGCAAAAAAGTCGGATACACCGGAGCCGTAGGCATACCAGCCTCTGTAAGGTCAATGACCGCCACCCAATTGCGCTGAATGTACTTGTTGCTATTTGGATGCGTACGTCATATCAGTTTGTCCTTATAAATGACGTACAGTAATAAATGAATTAGAAAGAAATGAAATAAGAATTCGCAACTACAGTATCTTTCACAAAACCTTTATTTGAAGGACGAAACAAAATGTGTAGTTAACAATAAGTTGAATGAGTTTTACTATGAGTTTTAATTTATACGAAAGCTTTCAACCAAATTAGTTGTTAATATAAATCAAATTATAATAACCTAAACTACGTACTGTATAATGAAAGAACAAGTGAAACTTACATTGTCTAAGGTTTGAAAAAGTCTGTAATTGAGACCTGCTTCTTTCCTCGCATTAATTTCCTCGCCTTTGCTATATCCTTCCACTTACGTAAACATATGATGTCTGCTGGTGTTGCTTCTTCTTGCTGGCCAATGTATTCCACTGCCGTCTCGATTGCCTTCAGGCCTTCGGAGTGGGTTATATGATCGAAGGGTTCATCACCTTGTTCCTCTTCAATCGGCTGTTCATTTAATACCATCGCTACAATATCTTCGTCTGCAATTTCTTCGATTTCGTCCTTTGCCAACCATTCTGTGATGTCTTCCAATGAAGCTTCCTCACATCCGGGAACTTTTTCTAACAGCGATACAAGCGCAGTGTTATCAGTTGCATTTTCCACATCACACTGCTGTTCTACCTCTTCCCACTTATCACAGGCTCTGTGATCCAGCAAAATTTTCCACGGTCGTACAAGTGTTAAAGATGGAATTTCATCCCATGCCTCGGACACCCATCTGATGACGTCAAGCATGTCTACTGACTGTAGTGCCGTCGCAACTTCTGTATTATCAATTGTCGCGATGATATAGTTTAGTAGCCTACGTCGATATTTCTTTTTCAAAGCTTGGAGCACTCCCTGATCCATTGGCTGACATATAGATGTAACATTTGCAGGCAAGAACAAAGCTTTTATGTCTCCATCTTTTAATTGGTCATTTGCTGGATGTGAAGGAGCGTTATCCAAAACTAGGATTGCTTTCCTTGTTAAATTGTTTTCAGCTAAATGTTTTTCAACTTGTGGAACAAATTCCTGTTCAAACCAATTTTTGAAAATTTCTCCATTCATCCACGCCTTTTTTTGATGGGTATAATGCAGGGGCAAAGAACTTAAATCTTTAAGATTTTTAAAAGCCATAGGCTTGCGAGATTTTCCAATCAAGGTCAGTCTCAACTTGTGGTTTCCGGTTGCGTTACTACAAGCTAAAACTGTAACGCGGTCCTTGCTCTTCTTGAACCCTTGTGTGGCCTTTTCCTGTTTAGACGCTAGTGTTTTAGACGGCAACATACGGTAATTCAAACCCGTCTCATCACAGTTGTACACTTGTTCTCCAGAAATACCTTCCTTATCAAGCAGGTCAAAAAAGTGTTTTTTAAAGTCAGGAACAGCGTCCTTATTAGCAGACAATGCTTCACCACTAATCGTCATCTGACGAACACCAAAACGTTTCTTCCAGCGATCAAGCCACCTGTCACTGGCAGTAAACTCACCATCATCTCCTTCGATCTGTTTTTTAAACTGAATCGCTTTTTCTTGGAGCAAGGGGCCTGAAACCGTCAATCCTTTCCCCCTCACATTTTCATACCACAGATATAAAGCCTCTTCAACTTCCACATGTTTTCCTTTTTGCATAGTTTTTCTAACTTTCACGCCACTGCCACTTGCTTGCTTAGAACACCATTTTTCAATCTCTGCGCGATTTCTTCGCCGATCACCCACAGCAGTTTTTCCAACTCCTAACTCCAGTGCAATTTTGTTTACCGACTCACCAGAATCCATTCTTTTTATTGCTTGCAGTTTTTCTTCCAAAGTTACTACCACTTTCTTTCGTTTGTCACCCATATTTCACTTAAAAATAAAAGCCACCAACAATACTGTATACACACTTTATAACAAATTAACAATCCACGAACGACTGAATTGCACGGACTGACTTCTGGATACAGACTGACTGATGCACCTGTTACACACTCAAGTAGGAACACGAAACTTTCCTGTCACAACATGAATCAATTGGCGTACTGTATTGGTAACTGGTGATCCACGCGTAAGCGCCTTCACCCGCGTGGCGGGATTGCTCACATGACGTTTGAAGGCGCTAGTAATCGGATCGGAAATACTGCATACGTACCGTACTCAAAAAATACTTTTTTTTTTTTTTGAGTAGAGCGGGTCGGTTAGGCCGGAGGTCGAATAGTCGGGAGTCGGATAGCCGAGAGTCTACTGTAGTTGATAAAACTTGTGTTTGAACAAATTCATGTTTTTTTAAGCTGTACTTAATAAAATAAAATCAAGTTTGTTTAGGGATATAAATATGTGTTAGAGTAGTTATTTCGTCATAACCATTTCCATTTCTGTGCTGAAAACCTCGTCTAACGATCTTTGGGATTTTCCGAGTTTTAAGGGTGGTTAGATAGCGGGATTGTGTTAATTTTTATAAGGGCAAGAGTGTAAAGGTTTCGATATTCAACCTTAAAATATCGTGGTGACCTGGGTAATTTAATAAGGTAAGTTTAACGGGACTATGACGGTAAGTAAAATTCTGGCAGCAGTGAGCAGTAAGTATTATTATAATCTACTGGAATTAATGATTGTAATATTTAATAAATGGTAAAAATCAATACCTTAACATTTGGCGCCCAACGTGGGGCTTAAACAAGGCGGACGTCATCTTCTCGTTACAATATGCATGGAGTTAGCACAAGCAAAAAAAAAACATTCCGTATACGGAGACATACACAGTTCAGGCTTTAGGTATATTGTTGATATCAATGTAAAGGTATGGAGAGGATGTTCTTCACTCAATCTACGCCTGCCATCACATCGGACATATACGTGCAGGCCTCGGACACTTTGTTACTAGCAGTCATGTAAACGTTATTGTCAGAAAAATTCAGTCTAAGGAAGGGTACTTTGTTAAAGACTGGTACAGAATACAGATATAAAATAAAATTGAGACTCTCTCTCTCTCCCCCTACACACACACACACATGTGCGTACATGCGCATAAAGAATTTCGACAAAACCGAAACATCGAAGCATGATAATGTTTTGTAAACAAAAGATTTCTAGACTGTGGGGAATCGAAAGTGTGGAAGCGTCACATTTTTCGATGACGCATCACACATTTTGTGGAATGACCCCCAGCCTAAAAACACTATCATGTTAAAAATTAACTTATTTATATAACAAGTAAGTACAGAAAAACATAAAATCATGAATATTTGTTTTAAAGTCGTAGATAACAAAGTCTAGGTGATAAAGAATTCTGATCAAGAAAACCCCTGTACGAGTAACAAAACCTTTTTGTCATTCTGATAACATGAATTTTTTGTTTTGTTTTTATATTGGATACAGTCAGATTCACAACCAATTCAAATCTTTTTGTTTACTAGAAAGACAAGCGTAGGAGAATAAAAATGTATGAATTCTGAAAGATGTTTAAACTGACTGATTTGGTAACAATTTTTCAGTGTCAGAAATCATTTCTGAACTATCTATAGATGATACGAGTGTGATTCAGTATAAAGATTATTAAACTGAAGACTACAAGTTAACATCATTCTGCTAGTCAGAAAATTCCACCAACTGGTATGATACTCTAATGTTAGTAAACAACACTGCAAAACTGGTAAATTCTGTGCAACAAGTTTTTCATATTTATGATCTGTAACCATAACAAAGTTGAACTTAATCTATATTAAGTAGATTAAGTCCAGTAAGGTCGGATGGGTGCGGCCACAGTCACCGGACTAGGGGGGTAAGTACCCATGATATTAGTAGAGAGTTAAGGGGGGTTGTCGGCGACATCTCCTCACTGATCCTCTTAGGTTTTAGGCAATGAGAGTTTGTATGCTTCGGCATGCAACCTCTCATTGGGGGGGTATTGTAACGGTACAGAATTGTGTGCTACCATAGTTTCAAGTTAAATCAGTAAATTTTTCAATTGTCAGTATTCACCTGTGAGGTGCCCCTTGTAACCAGCAACATACAGTGTTATTGTTGATGTCTGGAGACAGCCAAGCCAGACGTATTATGTAATAGCTTGCCTCCAGCAGTCTTTGTGAATCACAGTAAGCAGTCTATCACCAGTTTTTGCATCAGACAGAAGCAGCATACAGTGCATTAATAAAAACAGTGGCCTCGGGCAGTTACGGTAGGCCAAAGCGATTACAGTAGCCTAGGCCTACCAAACCTTATTAAAAAGTGTGCAGAAAGAGTAAAATGAAGAAAGAGATCGAGACAAAAACGAATACGTTAATTTGTGCAGTTAGAACAGTTCTTTGTGACGTGGCAAATGTGAAAGTGAACTACGAGTGATAGGGTAACAACTGGACCACATGTCAGTTAAGTAACAAATACATACAAAAGTGACTCCTTAGCAATCTGATATCATTAAAAAGCTATCCAAATTTAGATTTATAAAAGAATTAATGAGAATACGATAAAGGGGGTAAAAGTTATAAATTCAAGGGGAGAAATCATGAATCAAAGTACTGGTTACTAGAAAATAATTAGTTGATAAAACTTGTGTTTGAACAAATTCATGTTTTTTTTTAGCTGTACTTAATAAAATAAAATCAAGTTTGTTTAGGGATATAAATATGTGTTAGAGTAGTTATTTCGTCATAAACATTTCCTTTTCTGTGCTGAAAGCCTCGTCTAACGTTCTTTGGGATTTTCTGAGTTTTAAGGGTGGTTAGATAGCGGGACTGTGTTAATTTTTATAAGGGCAAGAGTGTAAAGGTTTCGATATTCAACCTTAAAATATCATGGCAACCTGGGTAATTTAATAAGGTAAGTTTAACGGGACTATGACGGTAAGTAAAATTCTGGCAGCAGTGAGCAGTAAGTATTATTATAATCTACTGGAATTAATGATTGTAATATTTAATAAATGGTAAAAATCAATACCTTAACAGTTGGCTGCGCTGTCTCACCTCATTCTGTGATTGGTTAAAATGCGGCGAGCGGGAATAATTCGCCTTACTTCCGTTATGAATTTTGGGTCGGAGATTACATACTTTCCCATGCCCTTTTTGTGTCCTCTGAGCACATGTCACAAAAGGCGGTACACACGCGTGCTCGCACCCACATTCCAACGTTATAATTTCTTTTGTACCTGACTCTGCCTCGTACGGTTTCAACCATAGGGTGTTTCAAAAAGTTACATACAAATAGTTAAAATCAAAATTATAAAATTAAAAACCCTCTTGCTTTGTTCCGTTACAATACCCCCCCCCCCAATGAGAGGTTTTCTGTTGAAACAGAAAAACTCTCATTGCCTAAAAACTCTAAGAGGACCAGCAAGGATATGGCGCCATTGACCTCCGGTAAATCCTTATTAAAATCATGGGTAACTTACCCCCTAGTCTGGTGATTGTGGCCACTGAATCACCAGACTCTGAAACAATTCATAAAAACATCAATAACTGGCCTTTCACTATACCATATCCTCAACTGATTTGGTTCCCCTTAGTCGTACTGGTTTGTCTTTCGCAAAGTACTGGTTTTATCTCAATGATCTACTTAAATAAACAATATTTATTTTTACTTCTGTAACTTATACAATACCTTTTACCATTTAGGTTAGACACAACAAACAAAATAAAATTTTAAACTCCAAAATAACTCAAATTAATCAAACAATCTACTCCACTACTTCACTATTCTCAGCACCATTACAATAATCATCAATTTTATTTTATTTCTTTTTCAATAGGAACTTATTTATTAACATTTTAAAAACCTTCTTCCACACACACTATGGCCCCCCTGGACTGTAGCACCCAGTTGCCTCCACAAGGACTGAGGCGGAAGGGGTGAACACTTTTTTCTTTTCTTTCACCCCCATCCTTGCTTTGGCATTACATAACCTTCAGGGTACCAGTACCCCTACTAATAAACTTATTGATACGCCCCTATTCGGTCTACCACCCATACATAGGTGTATAGCCATGTGCCAAAAATAAAATTCTTAGATTCCCCTTTTGTTCCCCATTAAATTTCTATGTTATACCAATTTCAAAAACAACCAAAACCACGGTCTGGGCTGGTAAGGCCGGGACCGCCCGAAATGTGGAGAATCGCATTTAAAAACATACTACACATTTTATATATATACCCACACAATTACATAATCAACATAATACAACATAATAAAAACTCAAAATAAACATTACCATTGTTACATTAACATAAATCTTTCACACTTGAATCTGAATAAAATTTCCTACCATTATACACAACTTTTAATTTCAATTTCTATTGATTCAACATTTTAATCATTTAATTTTAATTGTCTACCATTTATTATCCACTTCAAATCAAAAATTTTCAAATTGATTACCAAGATTTCTATCTTTTAAATGAATTTAATTTGCATGAATTTAATTTTCATTATCAACATTCATAATTACATACTGACAATTATTCAAATAAAATTTATTACTATTACAAAATCAATTACAACTATAAATTGGTTACACAAAATATAATATACACATAACACAGTGTATCAGCTGATATCTTATCATAACAGCATAACCTTATACAGAGAACATGAAAACAATACAATTTTAATTTCAGATTTTTTAATTAAATTTTACATTATAATTTCTACTCAAAATTTTTTATTTTATTTCACATTCTCATTTATCAATAAACGAGTGACTCCCTTTCAGCAATAATAATCTGTTTTACCTACGGGTATTTAAACCTAACCCCATTCTCACCTCCTTCTTTATATCAACAACTAGCGGATTTGAAATAGGGTGACACCGTTCTCTCAATAATATTTCCCTCCAACCCTTTATCTAACTCTACTTAAATCATTCTCCTCTCATAACAAAGCACCCAATACCCTTTTTGTACATAGGATGTGTGTTCCCTTCCCTTTTACTCATTCCCTTATTAGTTCCTGGCCTCTTCCAGGTAACTCCGCCAAGCCTCTTTAAAACTATTCACCTCCCGCCACAACACCTTGCGTTGAGGACTCCTTACCACACCACCCTCACTACAAAATTTTACCACCACCTATTTACTCTCCACTTTCATCACTCCCTTTCTCAGACACACGGGGGGGGACACATTCACTCTCACTTCTGTGTCCCCCCTACTGACCCGTGTTTATCTCACTTTACCTCCAGAAATTCTTATGTCGTCTAATACCCGTGCAAAACTAACTCTGACTGGTTTAATTTCATTACCTAATTCTAACACCCGTTTACTGAAATCAATTATTGTTTTATTAAAAAATCGTTACTCAAAATACAACTTTTACTACATTTTAAATTCATTTAAATCCATCTTTCCATTAATTTAAATTAATTACCTCAAATTAATTCAATTACGTGATTTGCAATAATTTAAATTACTTCAATTACATTATAAAATTTCAATAATGTCAATTACTTTATCAAAATAAAATATTATTGTTGTTATTACTCACTCAAAACTGTATTATCATACACTCAATAAGAATTATCAATGTTAAGTACCCAAAATACACTGTACATACACATAATATAACCTATTATACAATCCATACTGCCTGTAATCTCAATGCATTAACACCTTTTACGTTTAATTATTTATCATTTATTATACAATTCAATTCAAAATAAATTTCTCAAATTTATTATCAAAGTTTCACATCTTTTAAATTAATTAACCCATCTCAAATTAATTTAATTCCATCATTTTTCTAAACACTGTAAGTCACTTTAATTGCCTTATTCAAACAATTTCAATTCATCTAATTTCCTTATAAAATTCATGATTACATCCTATTAATTATTTAGTCAAATGAAATATTATTATTATAAAATCACTCCCTACTACAAACACTCATTACATAAAATAGCCTACTGTGTACAACATAACCTATTACACAAATACATTTAATACTAATACACATTTATATGCAATCTGTTTTACATTAAGTCATTGTTTACACACAAAAATCATTCCTTTCATCAAAATTTAGTCTGATATTATTCCCACACTTTTCATTTTTGTTTACATTTATTATATTATCTTTTTTTAATATAACACCCATTTACACCCAGGTAAGTGCTTATTCTCAAAATACTCCTCATTTGCTATCGTGCTGTTTACTTTATAAGGTAAGTCTTTATTGTATTAACTCTGTATTTATTTATACTCTGTCTTAACTCATGATCTCTATTCACCTTAAATATTCCTACCTCTCTCTCTCGCTCATAATACCTCTTCCACATTTTCATTCCCTGAAGAGGGCAATATAACAACATTAAAATATCATCTGGCCATTCCAGATACACAAAAACAACTTATTGGACTATTTGTTGACACCTTGTCACCCCAAATATCCTAACTAAAACATCATCTGGCTTTACCAGATACTGTACACAAAAACAACTTATTGGACTATTTGTTGACACCTTGTCACCCCAAATATCCTACAACAACATTTGTGAAGCTTTTCTTCACATATAACCCGGGAAAATCTGCCCTCTGACCCTGATATCCACTAAAACACTCTTCGTACTCCCTCACTAATACTCCTCTAACCTCAACTAACTCTCTACTCTCAAAATACCTCTCATCGTAACACCATTATTTACCGTTATTACTTGTTATTACGCTATTAAAATCATTACCATAATTACTACTTACCCCGTTATTATTTCTTCATTACTCATGTTTTCCTTTGCACTTAACCTGTCAACCTTGTATGTTACCTGATCGTCATATTATTAGATATTTTTCCCTATTATTAATTATTTGTTTTTGAATATTAATTAACTTATTAAAACCCTTATCCCATGATGGATCTACTTCGTTTTCCCAAAATACCACACACATAAAATCGTTATCAATACGTAAAAGTAAACACACAAATTTCACAGGCACGTGACACTACCCAAACATAACCATAGAATCTAAGTTTAACATATACAATACTTTCACAAATTACGTATTACCCAAAACCTATGTTCTGCATCTCAAATAGATCTACCTCGTATAATATTTATATACAAGGATCCTGGCATGGGTCGCCGCTTGTGGAGGAACAAACTTTCTACCTTTTTATACGCCCCATAATTTACTTACCCTGATTCCGTTAAACTTACCTTTTATATAAAAATTCCCCAGAAGATTCCAAACTCGCTAACAAGGTCGCCACGATGTTTTAAGGATATACATCGAAACCAAAATACTTACACTTACTTAATTTTGATCATGTAATGACCTTAGATCAGAAGATTCAACAGGTTTCGTTTAGACGAATTCGTAATAATTAGATTAACACATTTTTATGCTATTTAAACCAACTCTTTTATTTGAAACACTTTTCAAATACTTTCTTTCTTTCTCTTTTCTTTATGAAATATTATTTGTTTCTTATTTATTACATTACTCTTATTTATTCTTACCTCTATCATATAAAAGTTAAAAAGTTTTATTCTACCTAACAAACCAGTACCGTACTTTTACTTTTGACGTCTTTTTTCAAATTTCCTCACACACACACACACACGCATGCTCTTTACATTTCTCTTTCACCCCCTTTTTCCGAATTTTCAATTATTTAAATATTTAAGACTTTGTTGGCCAACATATTCACAGTACATAACTTTCTCCTTGCCATTCCAATTGTTCCATCATCTTCACGTTCACTTACACTGTCCCTAACACACAACGGCTACCACTGCTTTAAGTTTTTGTATTTAAAATATTCATTTTATTTTCTTCGTACTCTTTCATTCGAATATAATTTTGGGGTAGGCTGGGCGTATTCACACGCACCGGCCTCCCGTCACTATTTCACTGATACTGTTGCTGAGCTACCAACTATGCTGGTTGACGAGTGGTGAACAACTGCGAACCTCGTGCGCGCTTGCCTGCCTGCCAAGCGTTAGGCGTTGGCCGCGCGGTCTCACCTCATTCTGTGATTGGTTGAAATGCCGCGAGCGGGAATAATTCGCCTTACTTCCGTTATGAATTTTGGGTCAGAGATTACATACTTTCCCATGCCCTTTTGTGTCCTCTGAGCACATGTCGCAAAAGGCGGTACACACGCACGCTCGCACCCACATTCCAACGTTATAATTTCTTTTGTACCTGACTCTGTCTCGTACGGTTTCAACCATAGGGTGTTTCAAAAAGTTACATACAAATAGTTAAAATCAAAATTATAAAATTAAAAACCCTCTTGCTTTGTTCCGTTACAATGTACATGTTGAATGTCTTAATGAAAATGTGACTATATGTTTTTTTTTAGACAACGTATTTGATTTTCTTCAAATACAGAGACATTTATTTTTGGGCCAGACGTTTATTCTTTTCCTTACTCTTTCAAGCGAAATAGCAAAACTGGAACGTATGAAAAACGATATGGGAATTTCAACCAATTAAATTCTTACGAACTTACAAATGGGTAGTTTTCTCACACGAAAAAAAGGAATTCCTTTGTAAATACTGCCCATTTTTTGTCAGTTCCGCTGAGGTTGGTCACCATGGAAGTACTTGATTGCAGAAATTAGTTACACAACCAATAACCAACTTTGCTATAGTATTGGGCAAAGATGGAAACTTTGAAAATCATGCACAAAACAAATATCACCAGGAAGTTGTGATATAAACAAAATATTTCTTAAAAGTTTACAAAAATCATGAGCTATCCTTTACTAATAAATTACATACTGGACGTCAAAAAATCGTGAAAGAAAACTGTTCTCGATTAGTGCCTATAATAAAAAGCATTATTTTTCTGAGTCGCCAGAACATTCCATTTCGAGGGAATCGAGACGATGCCAAACTGACAACTGGTGAATCTGATTCGGTCATAAATACTGGCAATTTCCAAGCTTTATTGAAGTTTCGGATTGACAGTGGCGATGTAGTTTTGAAAAAAACATCTTGAAGAGGCAACATCTCGCGCAACATACATAAGCAAGACAACTCAAAATGACTTGATTGATTGCTGTGGACGAGACATATTATTTAAAATTATTAAGAGAATCGAAGTTGCTCAAATTTTTAGTGTAGGTTAATGTTCGATGAAACGACAGATGTTTCAAATAAATCCCAATTATCACTAATCATTTGGTATACTGACAATAAAAATATTTACGAATCATTCATTCAAATTATTGATGCTCGCACCAAAATGAATGAGGACAATGAAAATAATGGTGAACCGAAGTTGACTGGAGTAGCTATTGGAAACATTTTTATAAATGCTCTAAAAAAATGTAATTTAAATCTAAGCAACTGCGTTGTTTTAACAACTGACGGTTGTAGTACTATGGTATCTGAAGTACACGGACCGTTAAAACAGTTATGGAAGAAGCGCCTAATGCTGTTTTTCCCTTCTTACAACCATTGTCTCAATTTAAGTATTTCTCAAATATCCCAAGTACAGGCTATTACAAATGCTGTTTCGGCAATGAAAGAGACAATATATTTTTTAAAAGGTTCATCCACAAGAGAAGATGTTCTAAAACGAACATTAGGGCATAAACTTTTGGGGCTTTGCGAGATTCTCTGGATAGAAAGGCATGATGTAGTACTCCAGTTTCGATCTGCTCTTCCAGAAATTAACAGCTGTTCAGGCTCGAAGCCAAGCATTTGTAGCAATTGTGTCTCTCGGATTTACTTGCTTGAATATTGCAATTGAGCCAATTTTTTCAAGGGACTCTAGTCGACTCAAAAGTTGCTCAGGATTACTTAAGCGATACTGTAAAAATTTTACAAAGACGCTGTGACAACTGCAAAACTGTTTTTAAAACTATATATGAGGAAGTATGTGGTATTGCTGAGGAATTGGATGTGGAAATAAGGATACCCAGAAAAGTTTCCAGACAAACTCTTCAAGAAAATCATCCTACAAACGATATAGTTACATACTACAAGCAGATGATTTATATACAGGCATTCGATAATTTGATTCTGGATTTAAAAGGTCGTTTTCCTAAAGAAACATTACATTTGTACAATACGCATATTTTCTTCTCAAGGACCAAACAGATAATTTCGATGAAATTATACATAACTTGGTAACAAAGTATTATTCATTCTTCAACGAAACATTAGATGTGTTGAAAAGAAAGCTAAAAGCTGAATTGGAGTTCTGGGAGTTGCATAAGGATAGAGAAGAAAACGTTGGTCCATACAGTGCATTAAATGTCTTGTCAAAATGTAATAAACAGATGTACCCTTGTATACATTTTTTTATTAAGCTTTTGGTAACGTTACCAATATCGATAGCAACGGCAGAACGTGTCTTTTCTTGCTTAACATTGTTGAAATCGTGGCTACGACCTTCTATGGGTCAAGAAAGGCTCAATGGGCTTGATTTAATGCACATTCATTACAATGAAGGTTAGACATAGAAAATGTAATTGATATGTATACCAATTTAAGAAACCATCATTTCGAGTTTACATTGTAATTATAATGTTGTTTTGCTTGCTTGCTTGTCCTGTAATAATCACTGAATACTTCTGCTTTTTCTAATCATTTCTAACATGTTTTTTCTAGCCATTTACATTTTTAATATGATTTATCTTTTTCCCCAAATCACTTTAATGGATTAAAACCTTTTCCTACCATGCTGCTTGGCATATGGGCGTTCATAGAATTTACAAAATATCATTACTTCTGGTTTGTTGGCAAAGTAGCTTTCCACAGTGCAGCATTCCATTTATTATATAGTTCACGGTGCTCACCAGTGTTTCATTTTCCAATTTTTCTGTGCTTTCAAATACTTCCTTCTTAGGTTTTTAATATCTTAAATTGTTCACATGATTTTGGTTTCTTGGCTGCCCCTTTGCTTTTTTCAGTTGCATTTAACAGCATTTTATTCAATCACTTCTACTATACATGCTGCAGTCTCACTGAGTATGGTAAAGTTACTAAAAGGTGACCAGTTGGTTTTCTTAAAATTAAACATCCTATGGGTGACTGAAGGCATTGGCCTACTTCTTGGCTGAAGTTATATCACAAAATACAGGGAATTCTTAAGTCTTCTCCCACTTGCCAATTTCTTACAAACACCTGAAAGCTCTGCAACACCAAGGTCAAGTCCAAAGCTCTTAATATGGTTGAAGCGAGTGACTGATATATGGGTTCAGTTTTGGTTAGAAGTGTTCTGGATCCAATCAAAAAGTGTTTGTCTGTTTTGTTCTGTTTCTGGGCCTTTATTCCAGCTCCACTGTTAAAATCCCAACAATCATATGATTTGAAGTTGGAGGCCTTAATAAGTCAGTAAGATTGCCTGAATAATTTGTGAAGGTACATAAATGTTTACTAGAATGAATACTACTTCACTCTTTGTTCCGATTCTAAGTCTCATATACTTATGAGACCAGTTGAACAGTCATCGAATGCAGTAATTTGTGAATCATTTTGAATTTCAGATGATAAGCATCATTTTTGTTCAGAGACCCTTCTTGAATGTAAATTATTTTTTAATTTTTCTCATTGTTTTTTGAGCTCATCTACTATTTTCTTCAGAGATCTGGTATTCCAGTGCATGACCCCTATTGTACTGTTTTCAGATTTAATTTTAGCATGGGATTTTTTATTTGTCTACTTCTCTCTCCTCTTTTTCTGTCCTGTAAGACTGTCCCAGTGATATATGGCCATTCTTCTCATAGGTTTTGTGCATGGGTTCTGGTGAGTCCAATAAACATATCCATATCCTTTTGAGTTTACCAATGCTGGAGCATTCTTATCATGAGAGTTTTGTCAATACTGAAATTTCATCTTTTGCCAGTACTGAAAATGCTGTAAAGGGCTGTTTGCAGCATTTGCTTCTTCCATATCGATGGGACTTTGACAGGAAAAGCTTAGGCTGCCATTTGGTTCAATGCAAACCAGGTATCCAAGGACAGGACAAGGAGCAACCAGTACCCTCCCCTTCTAAAGTAAAATGGAACATTATCTTGAACATTCCAGTTTCTTGAACATGATATTACTGGTACTTACATACTATATTTTTATCCTACTTCAAATCTAAACCAAAAAATCCTAGTGGAATTGGTGTGGCAATGGTGTATACACATGATGTTTACCCACTTTAACAAGATATCTAAACATTTTTTAAACCTTTTTGGTCCTCTGAGCGGATATACACGTGAAATTTTTATGTATGTACAGTGCTCCGGATATTTGAGTCACACGGTGTTTTAAGTTGGTAAAGTGCTCAGAATGTCTTAGAATCCTTATGTCTGTGACTTACACAAGAAGCACTGTGCATATGAGGTCAACGGTTTATCTTTAATTATGAGCCAGCTGTTTGAAACAAAGATAGTTTATTCAGAATGTAGACATTGCAATAATTCACAGAGAAGTCTGCTTGAGTTTTTGTAATTGCTGTGATAGTGATACATATATCTGTTGTGTTGAGTTCATTTTTTATTTACATTTGGTAGTTGACAGTTGAATGTGTTTGAGGTTGTGTAATCTTTGCAGTTAGCGATACACGTAATTGTTGTTGTGTTCTTTTTTTGTTACATTTGCTAATTGACAGTTGAGCATATTTAAGGCTGCGTAATCTTACAGTGATACATATAATTGTGGTTAAGGCACGTTTGTTTGTTATTTATATTTGCTATGGCTACAAAGTATTTATCAGAAGCTGAATTGGCTGAAATTCTTGCTCAGAGTGATAGTGAAGAAGACTTTTCCCCCTTGGAAGAAGACAAATTGAAGAAAGGGGAAATGATGTTTTGAGCGATTCGGATGTTGACAATGCTTGTAATATAACTGTTAGTATTCAACTTCCTATAAAAAGACAAAAAACTGTTAATTATAAATGTACAGCTGAAGAAACATTTGTCCCAAAACAAATAAATTTTGACAATTCAACCTCCAGTGTCAGACATCCAAATCTCAATGTTTATAACATTTCTCTTGAATTTCTACATATATGTTAAATTTTACATTGGTATAGATTTAAATAAAGGTTTGTAGTAATTCACAAATCATTATACTTTTATTTGACTAATATATGAGCAACCACTCAAACAATGATTTGTATGAGCATGAAAAACCACAAAAAAGAGTAAGTACGTGTGCAAGATGTGAAGTATTTTTATGTGTAGTTCATTGTTACAAAAAAATACTTTAAAAAGTTTAATACTTTAAAAATATATTCAATGTACACCTGAATAGGCCATATTGTAACGGGGCAAATAAAGTTGAGGGTTTATTTTTCTATTTTTCATAATAATTGTAATAATCTGGGGCCAACTCGGCTGGGCAACTTTTTTTACCACAAAAGCTTAATTTGTTTAACACCCTGTGGTTAGCTCGGTATAAGGCCGAGTGAGGTACAAAAGTAATTAAGAGTCTGGGAATGTGTACGAGCACGCAAGTGTGCCGCCTTTTCACAACGTGAAAGTCATGTTCAAGAATTCCATATCGCCATATACGAGATGACGGAAATGCCGCGAGATGCTACCCACCAATCATGAACCAAGTTGCCATGCGCAGAGGGACACTTAGCCATTTTGGAAACGGCAGTCGACAAAAGATCTCGCAGCCGCGCGGGTGTGTTAGCGCGCGGTTGTGTAAATAGTGCTCGCGAGCAAACTATCAAGTCGGCCGACTAATAGTGAGTGAGTTAATGTAAAATAGCAATAAAAATGTGAATAAAAGTAATACATCACAAGTTTAAGTTTAGAACAGTTTCCATCAATATTTTGGACATTAAACGGACAAAAAGTGTATGTACAGTAGTGATGCAATGCCGGAGAGGCAGGCAACGAGGATGAGTAACTTTTGAACCTTTTTATATTTTGCACAAATTTTAACATATTATACAGCTGTTTAAATTTTGATAAAACTAAAAGAGTTATGTATTGTAAATGGGGATTTTAAAGATATGAGTGAGTGTGTATGTGCGTAAAAAATTATGTAATGAATAACACTGGTTTGCGATAAGTAAATTTAGTTTAAGTTTTCAATATCTATTTTTTGTTTTGTTTTCACTAGTTTGATTGTAGGTAATCTTATAAAAGCAGGGTTAATTTTAAAATAACCAATGTATCCCTTATTGTTCATATAGTAAAATGTGTAGAAGAGGGAGAAAGAATATTGTTAGTTATAATGGAAGTAAGTCAATTTTAATTTTTTTTTATTATGAAGAATTAAAGAAAAATATGACAAATAAAAATTAAATTCATTTTAAAACAAATTGACTCAAAGCATTTATTTCAGACAACCTAATTTCTGTTCTCCAAATAAACGCTTACACGAACTCTGGGTAGATCTTGGTGGTATGGAAGTTGTAACATTACATAACCCATGCCCAATACCGCTAATAAATAAAGAAGGATTCATATAACCATAAGAATAAAATCAGTAATTACCCATTCAAAAAGTCAGAAATGGGGATCATGTATCATACTATAAAAACCTTTGTACCACAAAACACTGTAGCAATTGAAAACAATGTACTAAGTGTAATCATAAAAGTGCGGTGTGTGCAAAGTGAAACATAGTATGTTATGTGGAAGTGTTAAAAACTTAAAAAGGACATCCCACAAATTTGTGATGCAGATGCAAGAAGCAGTATTATAATAATAGACTATAATACTAATGACAAGTTGTTGTAGTTTTGTGTTGTGTAGGCCACAAAGGCAGCATAACTATAATTAATATTTTGTTTGCTATAATTATTTTTGTTTATGTTTAAAGGAATCCAGGGTTATATCAAACTAATAATGGCCAATTAATACTATATTAGAGAGATGGAGTGGAAAACAAAGTAGTGTAGAGTAAGAATACATTAACTGAAGTATAAGTCATAAATAAACTAAAATAAAAATCGTTAAATTATAAAATACCGGTAGCCAAGCTTAAATAAATAGGTGAAGAAAAAACTTATATAAATTAAATTTAATTATAACTAAAATTTGTAAAGGAGTATTTTTTTTAAAGAAGAAATGAAATAATAATAATTAATACTAGCCTATTTACTAAAACGGTACCTAGGTTAGCCAATAAAAAACCATCAATTTCTTGGTTACTATGAGTAACTAACCAACAAGAAATGAATTGATTGTTCAATTGTATTCAAAGTGAGACGATGAAAAAAGTAATGTCCAATAAAATTTTTAAAAATTAATAACGATCATTCGGAACAAACCACTACAAAATTAATGAAACGAGTCAGCACCATATACTACATCAGAGACGTCCTTTGAACTACAATAATTCACACCAGAAAATCGATGGAAACCAAAAAATCCAGCTAACCACATCTCGGTCTGGAGATCGGAATTGAAAATCATTGGGTGAGATCGCTTTCTTTTAATAAATAACAAAATTACACATCAACTATAAGTATAGAATACTAGAAACAGCACCATCTCTTTAAATTCATAAGAAAACAAGGTGAACATAATAAACTTTATTTAATTAACCAAAAAACAGTACAAATGTGTGTTCAATAGGGACGCTCCGGCAGCCATCATTATTAGTGTTCGTTTTCTGTGAAGATACGTAGTCTGCGCTCTGGCGGTTTAAAAACAAACTTAATGAACTAGATTTTAAAATAAACAAATATTATTAATGTAAAGTATGATACAAACAAATATGCATTTCTGACTTTCTTATTCAAAGAAACCTCAAATAACCCTGGGAAATATAATTAACTTTTCTTTCTAAAAAACTGTAATCAAAAACATTTGTTGTGTGTTATATGTAATGTAAAACTAAGATCGAAATAATGTTGTGATTTCAAAAAAATAATCGATTGTCAATTTATGTTTTGGAGACAATAGTATCCAGTGAATAAAAATAAATTCAATGAATGCCTTGCTTTTAGGTAATTAAATGTGTATTATTTCTGGTAGATAGTAGTTTGTTACAGGAAATAAGGAATAGCCGAGAAGAGTAAGGAAATCAGTCCGGTCATCAGAAAATTATTAAATACTGCAAAAATAACATAACCTTAAATGGGTTCGTAAATAGAAAACAGCTGATGCAACGAGCGGACAAATTTTAAAATACTAGATCGTATACAAAGAGAGTAATTCTCTTTGGCTCTCTTTCACTCTCTCTCCTACCTATCTTCAAACAACTGCCCTGATTTAATACGAAATTAAGATAACTTGGTTAATATAATTCATAATCACACACTCTCGATTTTAGTAAGTAAATAACATTATCGGAATCCAAACAAATAACACAAACAGATAACAAACGTAACCGAGATAGACGCGATCAGTGTGGGAGACGTTAAAAACGACGCTAACCGAGTAGGGCTTAAAAAGAAGTCAACACGTTCAGTTAGATATCGTTAAAAAACAAAAAAAAAGACGTAGAAACCACAATTAAGAAAGGAGTCTTTTTTGTTACAAAGTGTATAAAAAACGGTAAGTAAATAATGTAATGGGGCAAAACACAGAGGTTTATATTAATTTCCTAATAATTGTACGAAGTAGTAGCAACCCAAGCTGAACAACATTTGGATCACAAACGCTTGACATTTTTGGACACCTTGTAGTCCACCTCGTACCAAGCCGTGCGAGGCACAAAAGCAATTAAGAGTCTGGGAATGTATTTGTGCGTATGAGCACACGTGTGTGTCGCCTTTTGCGACGTAAAATTCGACATGTGCTCAGAGGAAGAGAAAGGTTATGGGAAAAATATATAGACTCAAACCCAAAATGCACCACGCGGTAAAGGCGAGACCTTTTCCGCTAATAGAATGAACCAATCAAATCTACAATGACACCTGCTTCCTATGGAGAAACAAGGCAGGTGAACGCTGAGAGACGCTGTTAGCCATATTTGAGACGCGGCAGTCGGCGTTCAACTTCAGAGCCGCGTGGGTGTGTTAACGCGCGGTTCTCTATATCAGTGCTCAAGCAAAATTTTAAAGTCGGCCAACAAATAAAAAGTGAGTTGACATAAGACACAAATAAAAAATCTGAACAAAAGTAAAATACATCAAAGTGCTAAACAGTTTTACCAAGATTTCGGACATAAAGTGAACAAAAGCAAACAAACAGTAGTGTTGCAACCACGTGAAGATGGCCACGATCAGCATGGGAGACGTTACAAACGACGCTAACCGAGTAGGGCTTAAAAAGAAGTCAACACGTTCAGTTAGATATCGTTAAAAAACAAAAAAAAGACGTAGAAACCACGATTAAGAAAGGAGTCTTTTTTGTTACAAATGGCGCCCAATGTGGGGCTTTAATTAGGAAGGAATTTCGAGATATATACAAATTAATATAACGAAAAACCTAATTTTTGTCGGCAACTATAAGAAGCCAAGAAATGCATAATACCAGAAGAAAGTCAAAGAAGAGGGCAGAAGACACGGAGAAGGAAGAAGGTGGACAGGAACAAGAAATAGAAGTAGTCACGGACAGTGAAATGGAACAACCGACGGGCGATAAAGAAGAAACCGAAGTAGTTATAAACACGGAAAAAGAGCAACAGGCGGGTGATAAAGCGGTAGCCAGAAAAGAACCAAATTGGCAGGAAATAATGAAATTTATGGCAGAACAAAGTAGACAAACTAACGAAAATCTGAGTAAAATGAACGAAAAATTGATAAAATAGATGAAAACTCAAGGAAACAAAATGAAACCTTGAGCGAGAAATTTGATAAAATAGATGAAAATTTTAGGAAACAGGAGAAAAATAACAAGCAAACCAATGAGAAAATAGACGGTATTCAGGAAAGTTTAGTAAAACAACTAAACGAAAAAATTGAGACCATTCATGGAGATATAAGACAAACCATGAATGAACAAAACCATGAATTGAGAGAAATTATTAACAGTCAAAGGGAAGATATGAACACCAAATTTGAAGAAAATAATAAAAATATAAAACAAATTCATGAGAAGATTGAAATGGTCAGTAATACACTTAGCTAAAGAGTAGATGAATACAAGGAGGAAGCAGAAAAGAAAATAATAGAAACCAACCAAAGATTAGATAAAACCAAAGAAACGATGAACACATTAGAACAGGAATGGATGCCCGAATGGATCGAGAGGAACAAAGTAATCAAGTTCGAATAATGGCCATACGCCAGGAGAATAGTGATCAATTGGACAGTATGAAAAGCAACCTAACCAGTAAATTCACCGATTTTAATGAGACAATAGAAAACGTAAAGAACCAGTTTAATAATCAGGGAGAAAAACTAGAAAATTTACAACATTTACAAACAAACCTACAAGGGGAGGTAGATAGAATGGGTTTAAGATCAACATGCAACGCTCAACATACTATCCAAGATAGTAGAGAAAGTGTAAACTTTCGAGATTATCAAAGAAACCCACTAGAATTTTTAGGAAGAGTGGATGAAATATTAAACCGGTCAAAAGAAAACCGATGGAACATGATCAAAGGTACACTAGATGAGTGTTTTAAAAACATCAATGACAATTGGTGGACTGTCGTTAGAAACGAGGTATGTGATTATGAAAATTTTAAAAGGTTGTTCAAGCTGAAGTACTGGTCCGAATCAGTGCAAAATATTATTCGAGACGATATCTGTCATGGGAGGTATGACAGCATTAAAGGACAGACACCTACTGCTTATTTTTTGGGAAAGGTATGTGTGGCAAAGTATTTAGACCCGAAGATCCCAGAAGAGTGTCTGGTAACCAAGATAGCATATCATTTTGAGGAAAAGATTATCAGTGCTCGATTACGTGGGCAAATAAAGACAATCGGATGTATGGAAACCCTCTCAGAGAACTATGAGCAAGAATCGTATTACAGAAGGAGTAGATGGAGATCCGGAAATACAGAGGATCGTAGAAATGAACAACCCAGAGACACCCGACAAAGAGTAAACTATGTAAGGGCCAACAACAATTATTACAATAACCGTTACCAAGGAAGACGTCCGGATTTTAACCAGAAACAAAATTATGATAGACGAGATGAGAGAAACAACGACAACAGACAACAATGGAATGATCATAATGAATATTGGAGGTCCAGAAGTGGGGATAGAAATAGGGACATACCCTCTGGAAATCCACCAAGTGACAATCAGGGAACTAATCAAGCCCAAGTAAACTATATAATGGCTGAGGAGAGTGATTCGAAGAGACACGATGAACAGCGACAAAGAAAGGTGGACAAACGAGTTGACCGTCGGGAAAACCAAGGGCATGATCCTGGTCCCAGTAATAAAGATGAGAGACGATATATGTACGACAACATTGAAATGTATGGTAGTGATCCACAATGGGGCAATCCAATAGTGAGATTTGTTGACAAGTTTAACCAACAGAATCCACGGGAAAAATATAATAGTGGAGCAATCCGGATTGTGGATGATACCGAAAATGGTTAAACTAATTTTAAATAAAATATTGAGAAAAAGGATTGATTATATAATAAAACAACAAAATTCAAAAAGCATGTAAGGACAACTTACTCAAGATATTTAGAAACAATATGATTTAAGATGAACGACAAAACACTACGAGAATGTAAGAACAGATTACATAATTTATTTATAAACAATATGATTTAAAATTAAATAATAGAAAAATAATATTTTTAGGGGAACACCTAGAAGAAAAAAAATATAAAAACAATTAATGGTAATGTGCTCAGACAAGAAGGTAAAATAAGAAGAACAATGGATAATACATACATACATACATCCTCGGCGCTACAGCCCAGTCCGGGCCCTGGCCTCCAAAAGAAATCTTCCCCACTGGTCTCTACTACCGGCCAATGTCCACCAGTTTGCTGCACCCAGCCTCACTGCCTCCTTACCAACCTGGTCCAGCCATCTTGTACGCGGTCTTCCCTTCCTTCTCCTTCCCATCGGCAAATAATTCATCACTCTTTTTGGGATTCTATCCTCCGCCATTCTCTGCACATCACCAGCCCAACGCAATCTGTTAATTTGTATGAGTTGCACGATCGGAAGATCTTTAAACCTTTCGTACAACTCTCGATTATGCAATCGCCTCCAAATGTCGTTTTCCCTCACAGGGCCATAGATTCTCCTCAGTACCCTCCTCTCAAAAACGGATAGTTTCTGCTCATTTAGTTTTTTTACCACCCAGCATTCCGAGCCATACATCAGGACTGGTCTAATCAAGGTCTTGTATAGGGTGGCTTTTGTATCTTTACTTATTAATTTAGACTTAAGATGTTTCACCAGTCCGTAGTAACACCTATTAGCAGATAATATCCGTCTTTCAATATCTCTAGAGGAGTCATTTCCAGAGTCCACATATGACCCGAGATATGGAAAACCCTGAACCTTTTCAAATTCATAATCGTTAATACGCAGGGACAGGGCACGAGTGTTGGCACCTACAACCATATATTTGGTTTTGCTTTGGTTTATAACCATTTATAACCAAGCCCATAGCCTTAGCGGACAACTCCAGTTCCCGAAAGGCTTCCTTTAAGCCAGATTCAGACCTAAGTATGACGTCAATGTCATCGGCATAGGCCAGAAGCTGTACCTCCTTGTGAAATATGTGTCCGCTAGTTTGAATTCCTGAATCCCTGATGACCTTTTCTAGAGCTATGTTGAACAACAGACACGCTAAGGCATCTCCTTGTTTCAACCCATTCAATGTTTTTAAGGAGTTAGATAGATTTGATTGTATTCTTATTTGGCACTTAGAATTGGACATAACTACTCCAACCATACGCACCAACTTAGATGGTATATTCAACTCCTTCATAGCTCTATATAGCATTTTCCGGTTGATTGAATCATATGCCGACTGGAAATCCACAAAGAGATGGTGAGTGGCCACTCCATATTCCAATGTTTTTTCTAGGATTTGCCTTAGTATAAATATTTGGTCTGTTGTTGACCTATTCCTAGTGAATCCACATTCATATTCTTTTATGTTTTCCTCAGCGTAGGTAAGCAGCCTAGAAAATATGATGTTGGACAATACCTTATACGCTGTATTAAGTAGAGAGATGCCCCTATAATTTTTACATATGAGCGGATCACCCTTTTTATATATTAAACACACCACCCCATTGTTCCACTCATCAGGCATTACCTCCTCCAGCCATATTCGCTCTATGAGATGGGCAAATTCTTTTATGAAATCTCCTCCTGCGCTCTTTAATAGTTCCCCTGGTAAACCATCGGAACCTGCTGCCTCGTTATTTTTAAGCTTTTCTAGAGCTTCACATACCTCATCATAGGATGGCACCAACTCCTCTCTATCATCCTCGAATTCTCCTGCTTCCTCTTCATTCTCAGATGCCTCCATCGAAGCCTCCCCAACTGAGCCTAGCAACTCTTCGAAGTGTTCTGTCCATCTCCTGATTACGCCAGCATTATCACTCACAAGGCCACCATTATTATCCCTACAGGCATTTGTTCTAGGCTGAAATTCCTGTCTCATATCATTCACCTTCCTGTACATATCTTGGCTCAGCCTTTTACTCTTATATTCCTCTATCTTTTTCATCTGTCGCATCATATACTCCCTCTTTTTTCCTCTATGAATCTTCTTTTCCATCCGCCTGGCCTTCCTGTATTCCTCTTGAACAGCCCTAGTGCATTTCCTTTGGATCATAAATTTGTATGTCTTGTTTTTGAAGTCAGTTGCCTCTTCACACTCCTTATCAAACCACTCATCTCGCCCATGTCTCTTCTTCAAACCAACGATTTCTTCTCCCGTGGTCACTAACATGTTTTTTAGATTAAGCCAGTGGTTTTCTGTATCTTGTTCCTCACGGCATTCAAGTCTCCACTGTCTGATTTTCTCATTAGTAACTTCCTCGAACCTCCATTTTATTTCTTCTTCCTTTAGTATTTCTGTATTGTATCTAACAGTCTTTATTCCTTTTTCATTTCTATTATTGGAGATTCTAGCTCTCAGTTTTGCAATTATGAGATAGTGATCGCTATCCATGTTGGCACTTCTGTGAACTCTAACGTCTTGTAAGTCTGACTTATGGCGGCCATCCAATAGGACATGATCTATTTGATTGACCGTTCTCCCGTCTGGAGAGATCCATGTGCCCTTATGTATGTCTTTGTGTCGAAGAAAGTCCCTCCTATGATCATATTTTGACCAACTGCAAAGTTCAATAATCGGAAACCATTGTCTGAGTGTTCAGAGTGTAAACTATACTTTCCTATATTACTACAAGCATGGCTGCTTCCCACTTTGGCTTTAAGTCACCTATGATTATTTTTATGTCATGTCTAGGGCTGCTAGCATACGAATTCTCCAGCAAGTCATAAAAATCATCTTTCTCCTCCTCAGGCTTATCATCAGTTGGGGCATGCACGTTTATTATAGTATAATTAAAGAAGATTCCCCTAAGTCTTATTTTACACATTCTAGGTGTAAGGGGTTTAAAATCAATGATATCTGCTTTCATTCTACGGCTTACCAAGAAGCCAGTTCCAAGCACATGGTCCCGGTTCTGACAGCTGTAATACACTGAGTAGTCACAATGGATAATACAATGACTATAATTACAATGAAGCTAAAGAACGATAATAATTAATACAGCTACAATTTAGAATTTCTCGCAGTTGAAAATGATAAAGGAAGAAATGACACGAAGAACATCTGTCACAAGAACGAAAGTCAAAAGGAATTAAAAATAATGCCAGTCAATAATGTTATCTGAAATTAGTTACTGAAAAATAAGAAGGAATCAAGAAGAAAAAGAAATATATAATTAAATGCAAACAGCAACAGCGTGAAGAATCCCAAAAGTGTTTTTTATTAGTCAAAAAATAGACTATTATGGTATAATTTTTATTTTTTATAACTGTCTGTAGATGAATTCCAGCAGTATTATATTTTGAGCAGAGATGATAATTCCTCTGAGCTCAAAAAAGTGTAGTATGGCCAGCAGAGTATGTAGCCAAAAGTGCCCCTCTGGACTGCCCCAGCTCACGTGTTAGGGAATGGTAGGGAAATTGAATATTTAAGGGATAATAAAACAGCTGAGAAGATTGATATCAGATTCCAGAAGTATGAAGGAAGAAAACAGAAAGAAGATAGCAGACAGAAGATCAATTGAGAAAGCACAATTATAGAAGTAAATAGAAATTTGAGTGTTAAAACAAGTTTTTACTGATTATTGTGACCAATCATTATCAAGTAATGTTTGAAAAACAACCAAGAGAAATAATATCATTAGAGAATTTTCCTCCAGGAGAGAGAGTTGAGTATTAGTAAAATATGTTACATTATGAAATAAAGTCAATTACCATTAACAAAATAAAAGGTATATAACCAAGCAGAAATGAAAATATATTATGAAGATTGATAAAGGAAGGAGAAGAACGAGGAATTCAACGATTAATTTTAAACAGAAAATAAAAAATATATCTGTTCTAGTGGGGGAGCTTTATGTAACATTACATAACCCATGCCCAATTCCGCTAATAAATAAAGAAGGATTCATATAACCATAAGAATAAAATCAGTAATTACCCATTCAAAAAGTCAGAAATGGGGATCATGTATCATACTATAAAAACCTTTGTACCACAAAACACTGTAGCAATTGAAAACAATGTACTAAGTGTAATCATAAAAGTGCGGTGTGTGCAAAGTGAAACATAGTATGTTATGTGGAAGTGTTAAAAACTTAAAAAGGACATCCCACAAATTTGTGATGCAGATGCAAGAAGCAGTATTATAATAACAGACTATAATACTAATGACAAATTGTTGTAGTTTTGTGTTGTGTAGGCCACAAAGGCAGCATAACTATAATTAATATTTTGTTTGCTATAATTATTTTTGTTTATGTTTAAAGGAATCCAGGGTTATATCAAACTAATAATGGCCAATTAATACTATATTAGAGAGATGGAGTGGAAAACAAAGTAGTGTAGAGTAAGAATACATTAACTGAAGTATAAGTCATAAATAAACTAAAATAAAAATCGTTAAATTATAAAATACCGGTAGCCAAGCTTAAATAAATAGGTGAAGAAAAAACTTATATAAATTAAATTTAATTATAACTAAAATTTGTAAAGGAGTATTTTTTTTAAAGAAGAAATGAAATAATAATAATTAATACTAGCCTATTTACTAAAACGGTACCTAGGTTAGCCAATAAAAAACCATCAATTTCTTGGTTACTATGAGTAACTAACCAACAAGAAATGAATTGATTGTTCAATTGTATTCAAAGTGAGACGATGAAAAAAGTAATGTCCAATAAAATTTTTAAAAATTAATAACGATCATTCGGAACAAACCACTACAAAATTAATGAAACGAGTCAGCACCATATACTACATCAGAGACGTCCTTTGAACTAAAATAATTCACACCAGAAAATCGATGGAAACCAAAAATTCCAGCTAACCACATCTCGGTCTGGACATCGGAACTGAAAATCATTGGGTGAGATTGCTTCCTTTTAATAAATAACAAAATTACACATCAACTATAAGTATAGAATACTAGAAACAGCACCATCTCTTTAAATTCATAAGAAAACAAGGTGAACATAATAAACTTTATTTAATTAACCAAAAAACAGTACAAATGTGTGTTCACTAGGGACGTTCCGGCAGCCATCATTATTAGTGTTCGTTTTCTGTGAAGATACGTAGTCTGCACTCTGGTGGTTTAAAAACAAACTTAATGAACTAGATTTTAAAATAAACAATGTAATGGGGCAAAAAGGAGGTTTTTATTCTTTATTAAATTTATTTAACTTTCAATTGTAATTCCCACATAACCAGGCTCTATTCAAACAATGAACAGTGACATAGCTTTGTGAACGGGGTGTTGTAATAGAACGCAATACTGTTTTAGTAAA
This sequence comes from Magicicada septendecula, assembly GCA_034769895.1. Classification (NCBI taxonomy): domain Eukaryota; kingdom Metazoa; phylum Arthropoda; class Insecta; order Hemiptera; family Cicadidae; genus Magicicada; species Magicicada septendecula. The sequence goes on along the minus strand of CM068368.1, from coordinate 234,986,403 downwards.
TCGAGTGTTTTGTCACGCACAGAGTACGCGCAAAACGAGCACGCGCGCAGATGTTGCACCTCAGACTGAAACGACGCTTCGAAAAAATGGCGAGGCTGAACAATTATATCACAATGTGCTCTGATGCTGAAGGAAATTAAGTAGAGGCCACACCTACCTGTGCCTCCTGTATCGTCGCTGGTTAATATCGTCAACAACTTGGGCACACTGAAAATCCACGCTACATTTACGGTGACGAACAGTTCGTAACACGAAGGCAGTGCCTTCCCTGTTATGCCACCAGCAAAGGTGGGGAGTGGTGTACAGAGTTGTTGCCCAGTCGACTTAAACTCCAGACCACGCGTGGACAGTAAAAACTTTTTGTGCGAGCAAATTAGGGTCGGCAGACCAACCAAGTGTGTATCTAAGATGTGAATCAGTAGAAAAGTTTAAAACAAAATGGAACACAGTAAAACCAAGTGAATTCTTTATCAAAAGTAAAATAACAGTTTGGACTAGTGCGAGCGAACCATGCAGGACGCACCACGCGGTCGACAGTGACGCCGCTTCAGAAAGTAATAGTATTCCACCAAACCCATTATTATTATTTTACATAATCTGTATGTGTGTGAGTATGAGCAAACTGGGTAGCCTTATTATTATTACTATGATTATAATTTAAGATTGTTAGCAATAAGTAATTCAACAAGTTTTTATTTCATGTATAATAGATAAATAACAATGCTTTCTGAGAAAAAGGGAAAATAATAAAGAAGTAACGTAAAATCAAATATTTAAATGAATGTCAAATAAATAGTAGTTTTTTGAAGATAATGAGTAATACATAAATTAAAGTTGAATGAATATTCCAGCAGTTATTATCGATGTAACGTAAAAGAAATTGTTGATGTGGGAGTTTTAGTATCATTTGATGATGAACTCAGATAAAATAAAAAGGTGTTAATTAACAATATAAACATGTATTTGTCATTGCATCCACCTGTTTTTTCTCTGCTAAAGTACACCAGACGACACACTGGTAAATTACAAAAGGTAGGTAACATTTCAAATTTCAATAATTTAAGAATTAATTAACGTGTACTACTTCAAATAACGTCCACACAGGGACGATTTAAATATTTCAATCTTTAATTAACCTGAACTGCTTCAACAAATATTATTAATGTAAAGTATGATACAAACAAATATGCATTTCTGACTTTCTTAAAGTTCAAAGAAACCTCAAATAACCCTGGGAAATATAATTAATTAACTTTTCTTTCTAAAAAACTGTAATCAAAAACATTTGTTGTGTGTTATATGTAATGTAAAACTAAGATCGAAATAATGTTGTGATTTCAAAAAAATAATCGATTGTCAATTTATGTTTTGGAGACAATAGTATCCAGTGAATAAAAATAAATTCAATGAATGCCTTGCTTTTAGGTAATTAAATGTGTATTATTTCTGGTAGATAGTAGTTTGTTACAGGAAATAAGGAATAGCCGAGAAGAGTAAGGAAATCAGTCCGGTCATCAGAAAATTATTAAATACTGCAAAAATAACATAACCTTAAATGGGTTCGTAAATAGAAAACAGCTGATGCAACGAGCGGACAAATTTTAAAATACTAGATCGTATACAAAGAGAGTAATTCTCTTTGGCTCTCTTTCACTCTCTCTCCTACCTATCTTCAAACAACTGCCCTGATTTAATACGAAATTAAGATAACTTGGTTAATATAATTCATAATCACACACTCTCGATTTTAGTAAGTAAATAACATTATCGGAATCCAAACAAATAACACAAACAGATAACAAACGTAACCGAGATAGACGCGATCAGTGTGGGAGACGTTAAAAACGACGCTAACCGAGTAGGGCTTAAAAAGAAGTCAACACGTTCAGTTAGATATCGTTAAAAAACAAAAAAAAGACGTAGAAACCACAATTAAGAAAGGAGTCTTTTTTGTTACAAAGTGTATAAAAAACGGTAAGTAAATAATGTAATGGGGCAAAACACAGAGGTTTATATTAATTTCCTAATAATTGTACGAAGTAGTAGCAACCCAAGCTGAACAACATTTGGATCACAAACGCTTGACATTTTTGGACACCTTGTAGTCCACCTCGTACCAAGCCGTGCGAGGCACAAAAGCAATTAAGAGTCTGGGAATGTATTTGTGCGTATGAGCACACGTGTGTGTCGCCTTTTGCGACGTAAAATTCGACATGTGCTCAGAGGAAGAGAAAGGTTATGGGAAAAATATATAGACTCAAACCTAAAATGCACCACGCGGTAAAGGCGAGACCTTTTCCGCTAATAGAATGAACCAATCAAATCTACAATGACACCTGCTTCCTATGGAGAAACAAGGCAGGTGAACGCTGAGAGACGCTGTTAGCCATATTTGAGACGCGGCAGTCGGCGTTCAACTTCAGAGCCGCGTGGGTGTGTTAACGCGCGGTTCTCTATATCAGTGCTCAAGCAAAATTTTAAAGTCGGCCAACAAATAAAAAGTGAGTTGACATAAGACACAAATAAAAAATCTGAACAAAAGTAAAATACATCAAAGTGCTAAACAGTTTTACCAAGATTTCGGACATAAAGTGAACAAAAGCAAACAAACAGTAGTGTTGCAACCACGTGAAGATGGCCACCGCAGTAATGCGCAAAACAGGAAAGTAATTATTTTAAATTTAATCAAACGAGAATTAAACGATGGTAGAAAAGAAAGAGCTCTATTAATAAAAAGGGGAAATTTAAAAAATATAATGAGAATGAAGTGGGTGTGCGTGTGAGAATATAAAAACATTAAAAGTACAGTAATCCCTTAACATTCACGAAACTTAACTATTCGTGAACCTACTAATGAGAAACAAATTTAACATTCGCGTATATGCAACTTGGTTATTCGCGGATTAAAAAAAATATTGTATTAAATTGGTTTTTTTTTCATTAAAATATTATAATACTGTACTAATCAAGCTTACAAAAAACATTAAGACCACCTGCAAAATACGTAAATAAAATTGTTTAAGGGGTATGAGTAGACTTTCTTTGTGTAGCCGATTCCGAGAATTCCAGCTGACTCCGTGCCGCACACATTGTGTAAACAATTCAGAGAAAATAGACTAGGCTACGGTTTATGTACCCCTCTGTTTACATTTCTCTCAGTTGTTAGTAAGTGTGAGTGATAAAAGGTTCATGATGCCGCCTCCAGTGAAAAGAGTGAAAAAGGTTTTGCACCTTTCCCAAAAATTAAAATATTAGATAGGCTACGAGCAGGAGAAAGTGAATCTGCTGTAGGTCGCTTTTTTTATATTAACGAGTCTACTGTTAGATCTATTACAAAAAATTCAAAGGCTATAAGAGACAGTGTTGCAGCAAGTGCTCCAATCAGTGCAAAAACCGTATCTCAAGTGCGGAACAAGTGTTTGGAAGAAATTGAAAAAGCGTTAAGTGTCTGGATAGAAGATATGAACCAGAAGAAACGTCCGCTAAGTTCAGCTTTGATACGGGCCAAAGCTAAAAAAATGTATGACCTTATCAACCTGGATCTTTCTGAATCATCGTTTAACTTCCAGGCGAGTAAAGGTTGGTTTGACAATTTCAAACATAGGCATAGTTTGCACAACATTAAGTTAGTTGGCGAATCGGCTTCTGCAGATCATGCAAGTGCTAAAAAATTTCCGGAAGAACTTCTAAAATTATTGAAACGCTATCGTCCAGAACAAGTGTTCAACGCTGACGAGACAGGGTTGTTCTGGAAGAAAATGCCAAGTAGAACTTTTCTGTCCAAAACAGAACGTTCAGCTCCAGGTTTCAAGGCCGCAAAAGACCGAGTTTCTCTTCTGTTATGTGCCAACGCATCAGGCGATTTTAAGGTAAAGCCGATGCTGATTTATAGATCGCAAAATCCTCGTCCTCTCAAAGACAAAAATAAAAATGAGTTGCCTGTTTTCTGGAAATCAAATAAGAAAGCATGGGTAACTGATGATGTTGTCTGATGATGATGTGTTGTCACAACTAGACAACAACATTGCAGTAAAAAACAACACAGAACTAGTAACAAAAATAAAAGACACACACATCCCCCATAATGCCACATTAGCCTCCTTTGACATTAAAAACCTGTACACTAACATCCCCATCTCTGAAACAATCACCATCCTACAAAACAAACTCAAACAGAACAACACACCAGACGAACTTATCAACGAAATAACAGAAACTCTGAACATTATCACAAAACAAAACTACTTTACTTATAACAATAAATACTACACACAGAACAATGGCTTACCCATGGGCTCCCCCATATCCAGCATTCTAGCAGAAGTCTTCCTCCAACACTTAGAAAAAAACAAAAATACTCACAAACAATGACAGACACTCACATAAAATACTATATTGGCACAGATACGCTGATGACATTCTAATACTATACAGGGGAAACAAAAGACAATGTGAACAGTTACTAACGCAAATAAACAAAATACATAAAAACATAACCTTTACTGCCGAATACTAACACAACAATACCATAAACTTCTTAGACCTCTCTATCACAAAACTAGAACACAGGCACAAATTCAGTATATACAGAAAACCAACTACAACTGACACACTAATACACAACACCTCCAATCACCCAATACAACACGAACTAGCTGCTTTCAGAACCATGATACATAGACTTAACAACATTCCCTTAGATGAAAAAGACTACAAAGACGAACTAAACACGATAAAATATCTAGCAGAATCTAACGGATATGACAGAACAATAGTCAGTAAACTCCTACACAAAACACTAACATACATCAACAAACAAACTGAAAAAATAGCCCACAAATTCAAAAAAGCAGGATACAGAATCGCTTACAAAACTACTAACAAAACAGAACACACACTATCAAAACACACACACAAAGCACAAAACAAATTCGATCTACCCGGTGTTTACAAGCTAAATTGCTTCAATTGCAGTAAATTCTACATAGGCCAGACAGGACGTAGCTTCAAACAGAGATACATTGAACACACAAAGGCACTCCACTCCACTACAGAATCCACCTTTGCAAACCACCTCACTGAAGCAAACCACACATATAAAAACATCGACAATAACATGAACATTCTACACGTACACACAAAAGGCCGAAAACTAGACACTCTAGAACAATTGGAAATATACAAACACACAAAAACAAATAAAAACGACATCCTACACGAACAGACACAATTCAAATCGCACGCATTATTCGAACATATCTCACCCCACACACACAGCATCGATCTTTCAAAATTCGATTCCGTCACCCACAACAAGACGGACAGCGCTACCTGCTGGAGCCTCTGAAGAAGCCTTTTAAAGGAGAAAACCGGTTAAGGCTGTAAGGTAAAACTTTATGCTTTTACTTATAAAAAACCTAGTGTTCTGAATCGTTAATGTAATAGTGATATTTAGTTAAGTAACGGACACGTCATGGACAACGAAATCCAAGAATTTAAAAAATATGTTGGCGACCTTGAATTTCTGATTGTGTAAAAGGTAAGTTACGAGAGCGAGAAAACATTGCAAGGTAAGAGTCTGCCAATATAAAGTTTATTTTAAAATGGTATGTAACAGCATAAATGACGAGCCTGCCAGGATTTTTGTATAACAATATTATATGAAAGAGACCTATTTGGGGCACAGAGGGTAGGTGGTGGTAAACAGCGTTTTATATAAAATTGTCGTAAATAATTACGTTGCATGTAAGTGTGGTTATGTTGAGTAGTATAAGGTACTAGTGTAATTGAAAGTGTTCATAGTAGCACATGGCACATTGAGTGGAAGAGTAAGTTTTACATACAAAATTACGCTGAATTAAATATTTCATTGCATTAAATGTTGAATTAAATTTAATACGATGGAAAATAATGAAAATAAGGTCAGTTTGACTGACGTAACTTTCACGGGGGAGGCAGACGTTCATTCAGATCCTAATACAGTTAAAGAAAGTGTTTTAAACGAATCAGATGATATGAATGATTCGGGAATGGAGACAAATCCAAGCATAACAAATGAAAACAATTTAACAGATTCAATTACAGTTAGTAATGCGGGAGCGAAATCGACTCCCATAACAACAAAAATAAAAGAAAAAGAATGGTCAATGAACGATATAATGAATTTTATGAGTAGACGTTTTGATAGTAGTGATGAAAAGTTCGATAAAATAAATAGTCGTTTTGATGTAAATGATACCAAGTTTAACGAATTAAATAAACGTTTTGATATTAATGATGAAAAGTTTAATAAGTTAAGGGGTGATATTAACGACCGTTTTGACATAAATGAGGTTAAGATTAATGAATTAAAGGGGGAAATGGAACAACAAAATATCAAAAGTGAAAATAATTTGAATAAACATCTGAATGAGATTAATAAACGTTTAATGACATTTAAAGAACAAGTGATAGAATCAATAGAAGAACAGACTAACGAAATGAATAAAAATTTATAAAGTAAATTAAATCAGATAGTGAATAAGAAGGTAAGTGACAGTGTTAGCGATATGACGAATAATAACAAAGAAATAAATAACGAGGTAAGTAATAATTACAGTAACGAGTTTAATAGCGAAATAAAAAGTGATAATAGTGATGTAATTGAAAATGAGGTGTCTGAGTGCGATACGGTGAGTAGTAACAGTGATGGTGAAAGTAGAAAGTTATTTGGGGTTAGTAACGGGTTAGCAATCAGTGTTGATGAATTAGAGAAAGAGTGGAAAGAGAGTTTACAGATAGAGGGGTTGCAGAGGGTAAATTTTTCCCGTGGTGGTGTTGTTGGGGGTGAAGAAAAGGCTTCACGAGTGTATTTGAGAGACGTGTTGTCTACAAATAATTGTCCTTTGGATTCTGTGCATCTGGTAGAGCCAGATGGTGTTGTAATAATGGTGTATTGCCCTCTGCTTGGAGTGAAAGTGTGAGATGGGGTAGTAAAAGTGATTTTGAGAGAGATAGAGTTGTTTAAGTTAAAAAGATGTTATGGAGAGTTCATAGACAAAAAATAGGGAGAGAGTTAATTATATGAAAAACTTACCTTGTGTAGAAATGAGCACCACAGTAGTAAACGATGATTATATTGATGATGATGATGATGATATACACTTACCTGTTGGGAGAATTAGCATACTAGTAACAGCTGATTACTGTGACGATGAAAGTATAAATTATTTAAGTGTGACAAAGAATACTGACGGTGACAAGACCAGAATTACTTATGTAGACAGGTTGTATGATAGAATAATAAAGTGGGATAATCCAGTAGATTATTATGTGGGTATAACAGAACAATTTAAAATATTGAATAGTTATAATAATAATAACAAAATATTATTAATTAAAAATGAATTGTGTATAAATCAGAAAAGATTATTGTTTGATGATGGAGGGTAAAGAGTATTGTTCATGAACATTTAATTATGTGAGTGTAGTGGTTTTTAAAATGGACGAATTATGAAATGATTTGTGGTAAATAATAACAGATAACACTGTGGATTGTATATACTTTTGTATTGATGTTAAATGTATTTGTGTAATAGGTTATGTGATACTCTGTATTTTATGTAAACAATGTATGTGTGTAGTAGGAATTGATTTAATAATAATAATATTTTGCCAGACTAAACAAATAATGAGAGGAATTGTGAATTTTATAATGAAATTAACTGAATTTTAATTGTTTTGAATCATGGAATCAAAGTAACTTAGTGTTTTAGAACTGAGGGAATTAAATAAATTGGAGATGAAATAATTAATTTAAAATGTATAGATGAATTTTGGTAATAAATTTAAATGATTTTTCTGAGTTTTAGATTTTATAATAAATAGTAAATGATGAAACATACCATGTGTTTAGGTATCGAGTTATATTGTTATGACAAGGTATCAGATGGTACATATGGTTATGTACATTATATTTGTTATAATGAATGTTTATATTTTTGAGTTTATGACAGTAATCATGTTTTTATTTGATTGAGTGATTGACCATATATAGGTAGGAATTTTATAATGAAATGGAAGTAAAGTAAAATGTTTTAATAATGAAATTAAATGAGTTTGAATAAATAAAGGTTACAAATAAGGTGATTAAATTAATTTGAGGTAGTTATGAATTTTCTAATGTAATTTTCAATGGTAATTCTAATGTAACTACTAACCTTGCGTGAGTACATCGGGATTGTAAAAGATATCTATATAATTTTAAACTTTAGAGGTGTATGTAATATTAAATTAAAGTGATTCCCCACTTTCGGGCGGTCACGGCCTCACCGAACCCTGACTGTGGAATTGGCTCATCTTTGACTGGCTATGGTCAGGGCATATTACGTTACACGCTGCCTAAGTCTGGCCATAGCTGGTTATCATTGTAAGAGGTGAATTTAGAAATTAACCGGGGGGGGGGTAAATCAGAGGAATCACCATAACTATGGAACAGCGGCTAACCATCGAATGGGATGGTAGACCGTATAAGGGCATATAACTAAATTTTAGTAGGATTACTGGTGTCCTCGGACATCAGTAATGCCGAATGTTTTGTAACGCTGAAGCAAGAATTGTGTAGGCAGCGTCTACACCCTAAAAAACTTCAGTTCTTGTGGAGGCAACTGGGCGCTACAGTCCAGGAGGGGCCATAGTGTGTGTGGAAGAAGGTTGTTAAATTGTTAACAAATAAACTCTGATTGAATAAAGAGAAGATAAAGTTGATGATAACTGTAATTGTGCCGATAGTAAAGAAGTATTGGAGGAGATAGTTGTGATGACTTATGTACATATTGTATTGAATGATTTTCTGTGTCGTATATAATCACATTTGGAATTGTATAAAAAATAACCGAAGTAGTATGTCTTATAATGGAGATAATAACTGTAAATCTTAACGAAAATGGAAGAGGTAACAAAAAAAATTTTGAATTAAAGTTGTATTATGCTTTCATGTTCTCTATATGAGGTTATGCTGCTGATAAGACATCAGCTGATGCATGTTGTGTGTATATTATATTGTGTGTAATCAATTTATAGTTGCAATTGCTTTTGTATATAATTATGAAGGTTTATAATGAAAATTAAATTCATTTAAAGATAGAAATTTTGGTAGTAAATTTGAAAGTTTGATTTAAAGGTTATGAAAGAAATGATGAATGAATTTTATTATGAAGTAAATAAAGACAAGATGAAATTAAATGAATTAAAATTGTTTTGAGGTAATTTACAGTGTTTGATTATGCGGTAATTAAAATTTATGTGAGAGGATTTAATTAATATTAAAGATTTCAAGTAATGCAAGTAAAGTAATTAATTGAAAGAGGTGGGTAAATTAATTTAAAAGATGGAAATAAGTGTAATAAATTTGAATCGTTTATTTTTTGACTTGAAATGGATAATAAATTGTAGACAATTAAATTTAAACGATTAAAATATTTGAGAATAATTCGAAGTTGAAATGATAATGCAAGATAAATAGTTAAAATGTTCAATTATTAGAAATTGAAAGGTTAGTAATGTTTATTTTGAATATAGGTTTTTTGTGAAATATAAATGTTTATTTGATTAGGAATGTAATAAATTGTAATAAATAATAAATGTAATATGTTTATGTTAAGAAGGTACATATATATGCAACCAGTACTTTGCTAAAGGCAAACCAGTACGACTAAGAGCAAACAAGTCAGTTAAGGATATGGTATGGTAAAGAGCCAGTTATTTATTTTTTATTGAATGTTACAGAGTTTGGTGATATTGTGGTGATGTGCCTGTCTGGCTTTATGGTATTGGGATCTCGAGCAGGGAAGTCCAGTAAGGTCATTCAGGTGCAGCCATAGTCGCCGGACTAGGGGGGTAAGTTACCCATGATTTTAATAAGGATTTAAAGGGGATGGCGCCATATCCTTGCTGGTCCTCTTAGGTTTTTATTAGGCAATGAGAGTTTTTCTGTTTCGACAGAAAACCTCTCATTGGGGGGGGTATTGTAACGGGGCAAAACCCAGGGGTTTATATTAATTTCCTAATAATTGTAAGAAGTAGTAGCAACCCAAGCTGAACAACATTTGGATCACAAACGCTTGACATTTTTGAACACCTTGTAGTCCACCTCGTACCAAGCCGTGCGAGGCACAAAACAATTAAGAGTCTGGGAATGTTAAGTGCCAGAAGGGTGCATATTTGTGCGTACAAGCACATGTGTGTGTCGCCTTTTGCGACGTAAAATTCGACATGTGCTCAGAGGAAGAGAAAGGTTATGGGAAAAATATATAGACTCAAACCCAAAATGCACCACGCGGTAAAGGCGAGACCTTTTCTGCTAATAGAATGAACCAATCAAATCTACAATGAGACCTGCCTGCCTGTGGAGAAACAAGGCAGGAGAACGCTGAGAGACGCTGTTAGCCATATTTGAGATGCGGCAGTCGGCGTTCAACTTCAGAGCCGCGTGGGTGTGTTAACGCGCGGTTCTCTATATCAGTGCTCAAGCAAAATTTTAAAGTCGGCCAACAAATAAAAAGTGAGTTGACATAAGACAGAAATAAAAATCTGAACAAAAGTAAAATACATCAAAGTGCTAAACAGTTTTACCAAGATTTCGGACATAAAGTGAACAAAAGCAAACAAACAGTAGTGTTGCAACCATGTGAAGACGGCCACCGCAGTAATGCGCAAAACAGGAAAGTAATTATTTTAAATTTAATCAAACGAGAATTAAACGATGGTAGAAAAGAAAGAGCTCTATTAATAAAAAGGGGAAATTTAAAAAATATAATGAGAATGAAAGTGGGTGTGCGTGTGAGAATATAAAAACATTAAAAATACTGTACTGGTTGGTCAAGAATAGCTTTATAGTAACTAACCATTTATAATGTTGATATTAATTAAGCCATTGTAATCTCAGATTTATAATTTTGATGTTATACAAAGGGAATAGCGTGTTAAAAGAAAGTGCAGAGTTTAAGGAGTTGAAAGTAATGTTAGTAAAAGAGAAGTAAGTGTTTTTGAATAAAACAAAATAATTGATTTAGTCAGCACAACAATGTGTTAGAATAATTAATTTCACCGTTAATCTTCTCCTATATTTCTGTGCCCACACAAATTCGTCTTGACACTGGGAGTCTTCTGATTAAGGGGAGTTAGATTGCTTTAAAATTATTAAAGGGTTAATGAACGGGAACAGTACTAAAGTTTTACATATTTCAACTTGAAAAATATGTTGGCGACCTTGAACTTCTGATTGTGTAAAAGGTAAGGTACGAGAGCGAGAAAACATCGCAAGGTAAGAGTCTGGCAGTATAAAATTTATTTTAAATTTGTATGTAACATCACAATAAAAGTGAATTCAGTAAAGAATATTACATTGGCGCCCGAACAGGGACGTTTGCATAAATATTATTTATGTAAACGTAAGCCTACTTTGGAGAACAGAAGGGGTTATCTAAGGTAACTAAAGGAAATATAAATAAATACATGTATTAAGGTTATATTATGATCATATGTAGTGTGGGCAAATAGAATACTTTGTTATGTGATAAGTATGTGTTATATATGTTAATATTTTGACAAAAAGTTATAATTTTACCATTAAAAATGTAAAATAATGAAATAAATCAGGAAAACACTCTGACCGAGTCAATGATTATGAGTGGAATAAACGCTGAATCAACACCTACGGTCAGTAAGGTAGCGAAAGTGTCGTTAGACGGGCCTGTTCAATTTTATGAAAGCTCAAGATGTTAAAAGCGAAAGTAGATTTAACAAATTGGAAGAACAAAATAATGAGTTAAAAAGTGAGATCCATGAATGAAAAATAAAATGTGAAAGGAGTTTTAATGAAATAAAGAGTCATTTTGATCAAAAGTTCGATAAAATAAATAATCGTTTTGATACAAACGAAAGTAATTTTAATGAAATTAGAAATGAAATAAAGTAGATTAATAAACATTTTGATAAAACCGATGACATATTTGAAACTAAATTTAACGAATATTAGAACAGAGTTTTGAGAGGATGGGAGTGTGGAGAATAAATATAGGTAAGTTGAGTGAAAATGAGAATTACGAAATAACAGACGATGATATAAATAATGGTGATAAAATGACAAAAAATAAAGAAGAAACAATTAACGAGGTAAGTGTTAGTTATATTAATGAGTTAACAATTAATAGTGGTACGATAGTTGAAAATGGGGTATTTAAGGATGATACAGTGAAAATTAATAGTGGTGATGAAGTTTTAGTGGAAGTAGAAATTAATGGCGAGATAGTGAGTGTTGATGAGTTAGAGAGAGAGTGGAAAGAGAGATTACAGGTAGAGGGGTTGTAGGGGGTAAATTTTTCCCGTGGTGTTGTTTTGGGGGTGAAGAAAGGTCTTCACGAATGTATTTGGTAGATGAAAGTTCTACAAATAATTGTCCCTTGAGTTTTTGTGGTGTTCCTGGAAGAGCCAGGAGGTGTTTTTATGTAGCAGTACCCTCTGCATGGAATGGTAGAGAGAAAGTGAAATGGTGTTATGGGGAGAGAGAGAGAGAGAGAGAGAGAGAGAGAGAGAGAGAGAGAGAGAGAGAGAGAGAGAGAGAGAGTTGTTCGAGGTTAGTGGAAGTTATAAAGGGTTAGTTAAGAAGTTAAAATTTGAAGGAGTAGATTATATGAAAAACTTACCTTATGTAGAAATCAGTACCGCAGTAGTAGATGAATTTGATATCGAAGATAATACGCACTTACCTGGCGGTGAAACAGTTGTAACAGCAGGTGAGAATCATGATGAATTGATTACCTATTTAACTGTAACAGATAATACTACAGGAGAATTGACCATACCAAATGTCGACAGGTTTTATTAATTAATAGTATGCAATAATGTTAAATACTATCATTGATACAAAGGATAAAATTGATGATGATGGTTATTATAATAATAATAACAATATGTATTTAATTAAAAATGAATTGTGTATAAATCAGAAAAGATTATTGTTTGATGATGGAGGGTAAAGAGTATTGTTCATGAACATTTAATTATGTGAGTGTAGTGGTTTTTAAAATGGACTGAATTATGAAATGATTTGTGGTAAACAATAACAGATAATAATGCAGATTGTATATACTTGTGTGTTGATGTTAAATGTACTTATGTAGTAAGGTTAAGTATACTCAACTTTAATAATTGACAGTGGGTCATTGTGAATTGTGTTAAAGTAATTAAAGCAATTTGATAATTAAAGTAATTAAAATGTGTTTGATAAAATAGTTGAATTAATTTGAGGTGATTTAATTAATTTGAAATTTTGTATAGATGAATTTTGGTAATAAATTTAAATGATTTTTCTGAGAGTTTATAATAAATGCTACTGTTACTATTTTTCTGTTATTTATTTACGATTTTTCTGTTACTATTATTTTTCTGTTATTTATTTACGATTTTTCTGTTACTATTTAAATGCTTTATAATAAATAGTAAATGAGTAAACGTAAAATGTGTTTAGGTATGGAGTTGTATTGTTATTATAAGGTATCAGAAGGTACATAGGGTTATGTACGTTATATTTGTTGCGATAAATGTTCATAGTTTTGAGTTTATGACAGTAATCATGGTTTATTTGATTGCATAATTGACCATATGTCAGTATGAATTTAATAATGAAGTTAAATGAGTTTGAAAGAATTTAAATTAGGTGATTAAATTAGTTTGAGGTAGTTATAAATTTTTAATGTAATTTTCAATGATTAACTTAATGTAAAATGTGGTAAAAGATGGAGTTTGGGTGATGATTATTTCAATAACGCATTAAGTCAGTCAGAGTTCATTTTAAATGGGTATTAGACAAAATAAGAATTTTGTTAAAAGTAATACAGAAACGGGTCAGTAGTAGGGTCTCAGTAGCGAGAGTGAATGGGTGTAGAGAGAAAGGGAGTGATGAAAGCGGAGAGTAAATAGGTGAGAGCAGGGTACATAAATTTTGTATTGAGGGTGGAGGTGTAAGGAGTCCCCAACGCAAGGAGTTGTGGCGGGAGGTGAATAGTTTTAAATGGGGTTTGGTGGAGTTACCTGGAAGGGCCAGGAACTAATAAGGGAATGAGTATAAGGGAAGGGAACACACATCCTATGTACAAAGAGGGTATCAGGTGCTTTGTTCTAAGAGGAGAATGGTTTAAGTAGAGTTAGATAAAGGGTTGGAGGAGGTTGTTATTGACAGATCGGTGTCACCCTATGCAAATCCGTTAGTGGATGTTAGAAGGAAGAAGGTGAGTAAGGTTATATCTAAATGCCCGTTCAATAAATCAGATCATTATTAATGACTGGGAGTCACCCGAACCAATTGATGAAAATACTTAATGGAAGTTCATAGTTGAAATTATAATGTAACGATTGAAAGAGTTAATAGAATTTGAAACTAAAGTAAAGCTGTAAAGTGTGTAATTTTTGGTCAAACTTAAATTTGAAATGTTTATGTTAATGTAACACGGATAATGTTCATGTTGATTGTTTATTATGTTGTATTATGTTGATTATGAGAAGCATAAGGTGTCTAGTTGAGTAGTATGTAATTAAGTATAGATGCGTAACATGAGTTATATATTTTAAATATGATTCCCCACTTTTGGGCAGTCACGCCCTCACCGAACCCTGACCATGGAATTGGCTCATCTTTAACTGGCTATGGTTAGGGTACATTAAGTTACACGCTGCCTACGTCTGGCCATAGCTTGTTATCGTTGTAAAAGGTGACTTTAGAAATTAACGGGGGGGGGGTAAATCAGGGGAATCACCATAACTATGGAACAGTGGCTATCCACCGAATGGGGTGGTAGACCGTCTTAAGGGCATATAACTAAATTTTAGTAGGGTTACTGGTGTCCTCGGACATCAGTAATGCCGAATGTTTTGTAACGCTGAAGCAAGAACGGTGTAGGCAGCGTCTACACCCTAAATAACTTCAGTTCTTGTGGAGGCAACTGGGCGCTACAGTCCAGGGGGGGGCAATAGTGTGTGTGAAGGAGGTTTTTAAATTGTTAATAAATACGCTCGGATTGAATAAAGAGAAGATAAAGTTGATGATTATTGCAATTGTGCTAATCGTACTGAAGTATTGGAGGAGGTTGTTGTGATGATTTATGTATCTATTGTATTGAAGGATTTTCTGTGTCGTATATAATCATATTTTGTATTGTATAAAAAATAACTGAAGTAGTATGCCTTATAATGGAGATAGTAACTGTAAATCTTAATGGAAATAGAAGAGATAAACATTGAAAAATAAAATTTCTGATATAGTTGTATTATGTTTTCATGTTCTCTGTATAGGGTTATGCTGTTATGATAAGATATCAGCTGATCCATGGTGTTCTGTGTATATTATATTGTGTGTAATCAATTTATCGTTGCAATTGATTTTATGATAGTAGTAAGTTTTTATTTTTTAATAATTGTCCGTATATAATTATGAATGTTTATAATGAAAATTAAATTCATTTAAAAGATAGAAATTTTGGTGGTAAGTTTGAAAGTTTGATTTAATGGTTATGAAAGAAATGATAAATGAATTATATTATGAAGTAAATAAATACAAGATGAAATTAAATGAATTAAAATTGTTTTGAAGTAATTTACAGTGTTTAATTAGGAGGTAATTAAAATTTACGTGAAGGGGTTTATTTAATGTAAAAGGTTTTAAGTAACGCAATTAAAGTAACTAATTAAAAAGAGATGGGTTAATTAATTTAAAAGATGGAAATAAGTGTAATAAATTTGAATCATTTATTTTTTGACTTGAAATGGATAATAAATAGTAGACAATTAAATTTAAATGATTAAAATATTTAAGAAAAATTCAAAGTTGAAATGATAATGCGAGATAAATAGTTAAAATGTTTAGTTAATAGAAATTGAAGGGTTAGTAATGTATTTTGAGGCTAGGTTTGTAAAATATGAATGGTTATTTGATTAGGAATGTAGTATAAACAAGTGTAATATGTTTATGGTAAGAATGTACGTATAGACGCAGCCAGTGCTTCTTAACGCAAACCAGTACGGGCTAAGAGGAAAACAAACCAGTTGGGGATGTGGCATGGTAAAAGACCAGTTATTAATTTTTTTTTATTGAATGTTACAGAGTTTGGTGATACTGTGGTGGCAAGCCTGTCTGACTTTATGGTGTTGGGATCTCATCTAGGGAAGTCCAGTAAGGTCATTCAGGTGCGGCCCCAGTAACCGGACTAGGAGGGTAAGTTACCCATGATTTTAGTAAGGATTTACGGGGGTGGGGGGTTAGTGGTGCCATATCCTTGCTGGTCCTCTTAGGTTTTTTTTTTAGGCAATGAGAGTTTTTCTGTTTCGACAGAGAACCTCTCATTTGGGGGGGGGGGTATTGTAACGGGGCAAATAAAGCTGAGGGTTTATTTTTTCTATTTTTCATAATAATTGTAATAATCTGGGGCCAACTCGGCTGGGTAACATTTTTTATCACAAAAGCTTAATTTGTATAACACCCTGTGGTTAGCTCGGTATCAGGCCGAGCGAGGTACAAAAGTAATTAAGAGTCTGGGAATGTGTACGAGCGTGCAAGTGTGCCGCCTTTTCACAACGTGAAAGTCATGTTCAAGAATTCCATATCGCCATATACGAGATGACGGAAATGCCGCTAGATGCTACCCACCAATCATGAACCAAGTTGCCAGGCGCAGAGGGACGCTTAGCCATTTTGGAAACGGCAGTCGACAAAAGATCTCGCAGCGCGTGGTTGTGTAAATAGTGCTCGCAAGCAAACTACCAAGTCAGCCGACTAATAATGAATGAGTTAATGTAAAATAGCAATAAAAATGTGAATAAAAGTAATACATCACAAGTTTAAGTATAGAACACTTTCCATCAATATTTCGGATGTTAAACGGACAAAAAGTGTATGTACGGTAGTGATGCAATGCCGGAGAGGCAGGCAACGAGGATGAGTAACTTTTGAACCTTTTTATATTTTGAACAAATTTTAACATATTATACAGCTATTTAAATTTTGATAAAACAAAAAGAGTTATGTATTGTAAATGGGGATTTTAAAGATATGAGAGTGTGTGTGTGCGTAAAAAATTACGTAATGAATAACACTGATTTGCGATAAGTAAATTTAGTTTAAGTTTTCAATATCTATTTTTTGGTTTTGTTTTCACTAGTTTGATTGTAGGTAATCTTATAAAAGCAGGGTTAATTTTAAAATAACCAATGTATCCCTTATTGTTCATATAGTAAAACGTGTAGAAGAGGGAGAAAGAATAGTGTTATGCAGAATTAAAGAAAAATATGACAAATAAAAATTAAATTCATTTGAAAACAAATGGACTCAAAGCATTTATTTCAGACAACCTAATTTCTGTTCTCCAAATAAACGCTTACACGAACTCTGGGCAGATCTTGGTGGTATGGAAGTGTATAAAAAACGGTAAGTAAATAAAAGTGAATTCAGTAAAGAATATTACAATTTGAAATATTTGGGAGTATATTTTGTAAACGGTCAAGTTTTCTGAGCAAGTATATACGCTGGTGCTGAAAGCATGACACACAGGCAAAGCATAACCGCTCACACGTACTGCGCAGCAAAAAGGTTAAATGTCAACAGACAAATCAAAATGTTGGTACATATCAAAATTGTAGTAAAATACTTTAACTTGAAAACAAAATTAAAGGCTTTTAGCAAGAACAGTTAAAATCAGAATAAGTATACACAAACAAAAACAAAAAGGTGTTTACCTTTACAATTTTGAATTTGGAAATAATAAATTTAAGAATAAAAAATAATATACATGCAGAAGAAGCAATTGAAGGAGAAGTTTTTCAGGCAAAAGTGTTAAAAATGGAGATAGTCCAGGGTAGGAGAGAGAAAAACGCAGGTTCAAAGTGGACTGAAGACAGGAAGAAGAGACACAGTGAGAAGATGAGAGAATATTGGAAAAAAGGAAAGAACACAGAGTAAAGAATTGAAATTGGCATGTGGCATGGCTGATACGAAAAAAAAATAATAATTTAAGAATATCTAGAGTAAAGTATAAAGTGATAATGCCAAGATGACTATAAGACATATGAATTACTAAGTTTGAGCAGATTTACTAACTTCATTTTAAGACTTTGTATTTTATATAAAAAGTGGGACACTTTACTATGGTATCAAAACTGAAGAACATTGTCAATCCAATAAATGTCTGCATTACTTCAAATTATCTTGATTGGTTGGTACGCTCCATCAGGTTTTGTTACAAATCAATTCCTTTATTTCTCAGCCTCCTAGTCATAACTTGTTTTGTAAAAGCTAACCAGTCTTTATAGTGCCCTTGCCCTGGACTACCTTCTAAAATATTTACAATAATTTGTTGTCTCTAGGCTATAGCCAGGGCATAGCCAAGCAATTGGTGCAGTCTCACTTATTCTTTGCTACATCACTTTCATTGGTAATTTTATCGGTTCACTTACTTTTTAGCGTGCATCTTCAGCACCACATCTCAGAAGCTGTTAAAGATTTTAATTTTTACTCCTATATGTTTGTTTCCAAATCATAGAGAGCCATACTCCATATACAATGTTTTTTTTCTTGTGACAATACTGATACTATTTGATTACAGAAGTGCTTGGCTTTCTTTATTATTTGTTTTACATCTTTCATGTTTTCCCTTCTTCTGTTCTCAAGGTATTCGCATTATAGTCTGATAGTCTGACTAAACATTTTTTCATTGTACTTTGATCTTTATGACATCTGATTCTTTGGAACACCTGGTTTCTGGAACATGGTAATAGCTCCATTTATGGTATATTAATCTCCATGTGGCATTGGCATTTGAATGTCATGTCTGTGCATATAAAGCTCTTTGTAAATTCTCTTCGTAACAGCCATATCATAAGAAAGTCTAAGCACTTTTATCCAAATACAACTGATTTTAATTCCTGCACACACTTAATTACACTCATTTTATTATATGTTCATATTGAAGAGAACTGGTAATAACTGCATCCCTGCCTGATCTTTTAGAATTATAGCTTCTCTTTCATACCTATTAAGCTCTATAAATTCTGTCTGTTAAACAATTCTCTGATTATCCTTGGGTCTTTGGATCTACAATAGCCATATAACCATTCCTGATTTTTTTTTAATTTTATTAATTACACCATGCAGATTGAATTTAGTTTCCCTAGTACCTGCCTGTTCTAAGTTCGAATTGGTCCTCTTATAAATTAACTGTTACTCCAATACACTTGTGCATTATTCTGAATAATTCCCAATAAAGCAAAGACATAGGCACAGCTCAATTTTTATAAAGTTATATCTCTGTCTGCATTTTTATAAATTATGATAGGTACACTGGTGGACATTCAGAGCATAGTCAGTAGAGCAACACAAAAAACTGAAACACATGTTATTGTAACTCCATGTGCTGATTACAACTGCCTATTTAGTTATGAAGTCATTGGTTGGTTCTAACCTTCGATCATCAGGACACGGAGACTCTTGTTAATTAATTTCAACTATTTCTTACTTTATAAAATAAATATATTTATAATATGACATATAAATATGGTAACCTAAGTAGTACAAACTATTAAAAAAATAATTTTCACAGTTATTTACAACTTACTGATAAATTTTTCGTTCAGTGTGTCATGTACAGAAGAACTTGGATGTGGTGAATTATGGATGCTCATTGCTACTTCTCTCGCTAAATTCGTAAGTAGAATGTGCTCACCACAGCCAGATGTTACTACTCCAGTGATATCATCTGCCCAGCACCCTGCACCTATGATCGCTCCCTGTTTATGCAGACACTCATTTTAAACAAACATTCTTCAGTTTTGACTTGTATTATGTTAGTCTTGTTAGACTAATACCCAAAACACAAGCAACAAGTCAATAAATTACAACAAACATTTATTTAGAAAGCATACAAAATTAACTTCCCTTCACACGGTCACTTCAAAAATAAATGTAAATACATTTTTAGGTTTTAGCTGATAGTAATTATGTTACTATCATAGTGTCATACTTCAATTGTGACTGGAGAACCAAATGACAAGTAACCATTTCAATATAAGTGAGCTCTTAAAAGGAAATATACTATGTGGTTCCTAACATCTTCTTTATTTCTTAGAATTGTATTAAGTGACTCAACTAAAGTTAATAGTAAAGTTATGAACATTAAATCAATGATAAACTTTGGCATTTTTTACAGAAATAGTCTGTTCAGGGTAAACAATGAATTTTTCTATTGCTGCTGAACTGCTAAGGATATGATAAAAGAAGAAAATTGATAAAACTGTTATATTTTGTTCTAGGGCTTTTATCTACATGAGTAGACAAAAGGAAAGGTAGGAGGAACCGGACTGGAAGGTATGGAAGCAACTAGGGGAGGCCTATGTTCAATCATGATAAATCTCACTGATTGAAGAAGGTGCCATTGTTCTAAATAAATAAATTTTCTAATATTACATGACTAGACTCATTCTACATACTGCAAATATATAGAAGTGCTGCTAATTTGAATTACTGGATAGCTGAATCAACCACTTTAGTGAATTACACTCATAGATCTCAAACCACAGTGACATACATTATCTCTGTGTTATTTAATTGGCTGTGTGATTCAATTGATTTCTACAATGTCCATCTGAGTCTAATAAATAGCACTTATTGTACATATCTCTTCTTTCTTCTTCAACACTACCAGGGATTACGCATTTTGCCTGTTCTCTCCTCAAATCCGTACCTGGGAGGAAGGAATATTATAGATGACACAGCCATGTGTCAGAGAAAATGGAGATAGCATGTAGAGAGAATGACCATTGGACAAATTAAAAAAGCAGTATTTTTATATAAGCCAACATGGTGAAGAAGCATTGTATATTGTTTATACTTATTATTAAATGCTCTATTATTCCCATCATATTCATCAAAAGAACTTGTAATAAATTATTGAAGATGATTTACAACTTACAGAAACTGTAACAAGTGTGAGACCATAATATGCTATAATAATATTGAAAGACATGAAAACACTAGATGCTTATACATGAAGGAGAATGCCAATGTGGAGTAGCCACTCTGAGATATGAGAAGGGAGTTGTAGTCTACAGTTTCAGTGCTGCCAACATATGATGTCTGATTGGGTCTAGTAGTAAACAAAATTGATACAATGTTGTTAAGGTTGTTTGTAAAACATGTCAATATGAAAATCTCTTCCATCCCTCTCTCCGACCCTATTTCATCATTCCATCATTACACTTCTCTCCAGTTCAAGGAACAGCCACCAGCAGTTTGAAATAAATGTTGATCAGATTGGCTTATTTTAAAACATTGAAGGACTTACAGCTGTGGATTACTCTCTCTTATTGATGGTATGAGAGATAGTAAATTACAAGTGTTAAGAATCTTGTTCACGGTCTCCAGTTTAAAGCTGCCAAGTCGGTTGTTATCATGTAATGTAATAATGCCATTACATTACATTAAATAGCTCCAATATCACATATCATCATAATGAACAAAAAAGGGATGATTCAATAAAAACAATTTAGAAAGTCAAAACCATTTTTTTTAACCATGGGAACAATACAAATGTGGGAAACATGGCCATCTTCAGATTGTTGGCCCACAAAAAAAAGTACAATCTCATCAACTAGGGAAGTAAAGATCCTGAACAGCATACAGTGTCCATGTTTCATAAAAACCACAGGTATCCATTGTTAAAGGATTTATTGAAGACAAACCAGCTGCATTTAAGTTGACATAATATGTGCTACAGTGTCCATTGTGTGCCTTGTTATAGTCAGACATCTCCAGCCTCAACTGAGCTCTTTATGTGTCAACAAGTGCAGAGAAGAGGACCCTTGGTGTTGGACAGACAGGTGTTTTAGAAGTGGCCAACAAGTTTACTTGGTGTGTGAGTCATGTATTGAGAAGTAATGAAATGAGGCATGTTATCAGGAGTATTGTGAGTTGCAATTCGGTACAGTGATAACTGTGAACTATTATATCCAGACTTCTCTAATTAGTGATTTGTATTATTACTGTTAATTTGGTAATAAATTTATTGTTTGCTGCATTAGCATGTGTTGGGCAATTGCAAACTTGAACATGTTAAAGTTGAACAGGAATATTTACTGTGGTTTTGTTTGTTGGAATTGTAATTAAAGTTGTAATTAATTATTTTTCTCTTGTCCAATTACTTTATTTTACTGTTCAATGATGATGATCCATGCACATGTTGTAACAATATACAAAATTTAAATGATACAGCAATCAAATTTCGTGCTATTTCATAACAAAATGTTTTATAAAAAGGTCTGTTTTTTTTCTTGTCTCTTTCCACTGTCTGCTGTTGAAACATCAAAATACGACCATTGTACTTCCAGATCTTATCATAATGGAATGTGTAGACTAAATCTGCTATCCACTCCTAAATCTGCTATCAGATTGTTTCCATCTCACAATAGCAGAAAATTTTCACTTAAATGGCGTAACTATGAACTTCCTAATGGTACAGTAAAAGAAAGGTCATGGCTTGTATATTGTAAGTCAAATGACTCAGCCTATTGCTTACACTGCTTACTTTTTGCATTGCCAAACCAACACACAATAGGTTATCAAGTGTGTTACCTTCAGGCACAGGTTATCAAGGATGGTGGATGGGTAATCCTCTACAAGACATAGAACTTCATGAAGCGTCAAAAGTCCATTTAGGTTGCCAAATAGCTAGACTACAATGGTTATCAGGAAAACATGTAAATAGCTCTTTATATAAAATGAACAATGAAAATATACAGCGTCAAAGAGAAGTTCTCTCAGTCGTGATCGACTACTGTAAATATTTAGTTATAGAAATGATAGCATTTAGGAAAAACAAAGTTCTCGATGGAAAGCTACTGAATCTTTTTAATCTTATAGCTAAACACAATCCTGATGCTAGACTGTATTATGACAAAACCGAAAAAGCAAGACAAACCGGAACGAAACTTGGATCAAACCTTTTGAGTTACAGGAATGTATTTGGTTTGATCACAGTTGTGAATAATCTCGCTGTACAGAAATCCTTTGTAAAATTAATGAAAGTAATAACTATTTTGTGATAATGGATTCTACACAGATGTGAGCAAACAGGGAGTAAAAACTGTGATTGTTAGATATGTATAAACAGTGGTTGATTTCTAAAATTATAGGTGCCGGAACGCATCAATTCTAAAGTTGTACAGACACAAATATATTTATATTTTATATTAGCTCGAGATTTTGTTCACTAAGCAGTCTTTTTTCAATAGATTTTTTTCAGTGCTTCATAAAATTTTTCAGGATCTACGGGATTATTGTTTTTCCTACCTTCCTTTTTTTGGAGCGGAACTCTGAAAAAGTTAAGTATTGTACTGCTTTCAGGGCCATAGAATAATGGAGGGCTGATACTGATTTTCTGCTTTCAAATAAAGAAGCTGTAATTTTCAGTTTTTCGTTGGCAAAACCCAGACCATAAAGATTCTGCAAAAAAATGAACGATAGTAGTTAAGATAAAAATTAGTGCTGATCTTTGATTTTGACAAATGTTTAGTTTTGTAGTGGGGCTGATGAGGGGCACAATTTAAAAAGTAGTAGTAAATTTTTGTAATAATTAGGTTTTGCTTTCCATATTTTTTTTGGTAATTTATTTTTGGATCCAAGAGGTTCTGGAATGCCGTTCTGGCATGTTCCCCCTGAAATCAAGCCCTGTGTAGAACACAATGAAGATTACATAAGGCCCATTGAAAGATTGATTAAAGCATTCACTAATCAATCAACTTAAAATTGATGTTAATGAAAACATTAAAGGACATAGGTCTCAATTCTAAGCACATTATTGGTCAAAGTATAGATGAAGCTTCAAATATGAGAGATGCTCTAGCTGGACTAAAAACTCTCATTCAGAAAGAGTCTAACACTGCTTTTTATGTGTGGTGTACATCACAGATTACATCTGGTCTACAACCAGATTTGCACTGGTTATAGAGCAGTCTATAAAGATTTGTTCTCAAATAAAGGATCTGTTTTCAGTCCTCGAAGAGCTTTATCGCTTATTCAGTTCTGGACACAAAAGACATGATGTATTGGTCAATAAAATGTATGAGAAAGAGAAAAGTGGTGAAAAGAGAAGAAGATTTAAAAGGGTACAAACCACTAGATAGGAAAATAAAGCTGAAGCCATAAAAGTAATTCTGGTATATAATAATGAGGTGAAGCTATCTTTGCTTGAGTTACAAATCCTAAAAACTTTGACAGTGAAACCAACACACTGGCAAAAGGGTTTCTAAATAACCTGAACAATCACAAAACCATCATCGCTCTCCATGTGGCTCATACAGCATTTAATGTTATGCATACAATCACAATAAGCTTACAAAGTATGGTTTTGGGCTACGGTGGTGTACAAGCCATAATAAAAAATGTCAAAATTCAGATCAGTAACTTGCGAAACAATAAGAAATGGTCTAATGTAATGTTTAAGGCTGAAGAGTTCATAAAAAAAACAATATGTTCCTGATCCAGCTCCAAAAAGAGTTAGGAAAAGAAAAAGGTTTATTGATGCGTTGGGTTTAGATGAACCTTATCAACATTAACAACAAACTAAAAATTTAATTGCATTTTAAGTTGCTAGATTCACTCTATGCTCAGCTTAAAGATAGGTTTTCTGACCATAGCTTAGACACAGTAAAATAAATGAGTTATTTTATACATACAGGAGTTTTGGCAACAATAGCAAACAATGTTTTCCCTGAAAATATAAAAACCCTATGTGAACTTAATGATTGGGACAATAGCATTGTAAGTGAAGAGTTAAACACATTCAGTGAACTGTATTTTGCCACTCATACAAGTATATGAATTGATGATTTGGTTCCTCATAAAAGTGATAGATCTAAAGAAACAACTCAGAAAGGGGATCATGATGGAGGAAAATCTAATATGGACAATAAGTCTGAAAATGAAAAATAAAATGAACAGATCAAGAGTTTTTGGGTAGCCTTATAGATCAAGAAGCCTTATAGATCTTTGATCAATTTTTCGGGTTTTAAGAGCATGAAAGTTGTCTATACACCTTTGCTATCTTTGGCCGAAACTAGTTGTTCGGCTGAAAGAGCTATGAGCAGAGTTAAAATAATAAAAAGCAGGCTTAGGTCTGCAATGGGAGATGCATGGCTTTCGAATCCTATGGTTCTAGCGTCCAAGAAAGACTTATTACAGTGAATTTCTAATGAAGAAATAATTGATGCCTTTTCTTTATCATCATTGCAGAGGAAAAAAGTTGCTGTGCTGAATATAAGTCAAAGAAACTACGACATCAAACCATTATTTTTTCACTTTTTCTTCTTTACAATACACTTTATTGATATTTTATTCCTTTTTTAATTAATTTATTTGTTTAATTTCAAATGAAAATTTATTTTGAAATTGTACTATTTACACTTATTTCTTGTAAATACCTTTCCTTGGAGGAGGGGGTATTCATCAGGTTTGGGGGTGAGTCATCAATCTTAGGGGGCACCCCTGTTTAATCAAATAAATATTTATGAAGCACAATTTACACGATGTTTCTATAGTGTTATAAACAACATAGACAAGTACCTGACCAACCCTGCCTGGATGCTTTAGAAGTACACCTCCACTGGAACAAGCAGCAGCAATGTGGCCATTATGATCAACACACACTGCCCCCACAGTGTCTGTTCGTGCATTTGTCAACTCGCCCTCTTCCCATCCATTCTGCTCTACTGTATCTTGAGCATCATTCTGTTCATTTTGTTTTTCTCTTTCCTATATATAAATACAATCATTTCTAAATATATAGATCACACTATAGAACTCACATCACTTTTGTCAATAAATGTACAACTTAAATTTCATATTATATTACTGTGTCTGTTCCCATCATGGGTGTTCTGGATATAATTTAATCCCTTATATCTTGAATACATTGTTTTTCTGGAAGTTCTTAACAAAAAGCTCAAAAATATTTGATAAAAAGTTTTTTGTAACTATAGATAATAAATTTAACAGTTTCATAAATTAAATCTATTTAAAGAAAAAAACTAAGAAAACCATTCAACAACTTATGATATTTGCAGGTGTGCTTGTTTGTTGCTGCCAAATGTTAATTATATGAGACAATGAAGAGTAAGAAAGAGCTCAGTAAATAACCATTACAAATAATTATAACATAGGCAGATACAATGTGTTATTGACATGTGACACTATAGTAAGAATGCTACAAACCTTCATCATTAGGTTATATCGCTTTAATTTCTTCTTACAATGTTTGCGTGCTTTCCTAGCACGTTCTGCAACACACATAAAATTCCTTACTACAGGTTCTAAAGAAATATGGGCATTTATCTGCAAAACCTTACTTTAATTTAAAGTTTAATCAGAACAAAGGGTAGATTAAGTGAAATCTAAATAATAACATTTAACAGTTTCATAAACTAAACCTATTTAAAGAAAAAAAAAAATTTAACAACTTATGATGTTTGCAGTTGTACTTGTGTGTTTCTGCGAAATTTTAATTATAAGAGACAATGAAAAGTAAGAAAGAGCACACCAATATGTGATACCAGAGATCTATTCTGTATCCCACATTTAATACATGTAATCTATTGAAAACTGTATACAGTATATATTTCACTCACATATTTCTTCAAAATAAATGAAATATACAAAATACAATAACATGTTACAGTGTTGAACTATCTGTCACAGATTGTGTTTTGTATTCTTTTAAAAGTCATTAACTTGCTCTAATAATGGAAACAAACCGTCTGATTTTCCTACTTGTTGTTACATCTATCATCCTTCTTTCCATCACTACCCTGTTTTATTCTGTCTAAAAAAAAACACAAACGGCAGCAATGATAACAAAGTTCTATTTGCTGGTCTTCATTCATTCCTTCTGGTATATCACCTTTCTCCTCAACAATATGTTCAGGATGTTGAAATTCATTTTCTTGAAGCATTCCTGTTATGAAGGGAAAGTTTGATAAATACAGTCTTAGCTGATTCTAATAGGGATCATATGCAAACAGTGCATCATATTGTTACGACATTACAGAACAATCTACGTGTTTCTCGAACGATCCAGTGGAATACGACTGTAATGTTATGTGCGTACATGATTCTCGACATGCGTTGTGAGATTGTTCCGGACTCACCAGTCCGTGCCTGCTGTGTGTAAGGCCGCAACCAATTATGTTCTGGTGTTTCTAGTAGCATTCTTGACACGCAGTTAGCGAATATTCTGAAACATCAGCGGGGTATAAATACAAGTACTCAGAGACGTTCAGTTTAGTGTGAGTTGTGATTTATTGGAATGCGGTTCATAGTATAATATTGATAAAACCTCTGGAATTACGGTATGGTGATAAACATTTGCGAGATGTGTACTACACTCAGTTGAGAACAAAACGACAACGCTCCACGGAGAGTCTTCAAGAGTTTGAAGCAAGTATCGACAGACTGATTAGACTGGTCTATCCTGAAACACCAGAAGATTTTCGAATAAGGTTTGTGGTGCAGACATTTATTGATGGCATCGGAGATTGTGAACTTCAGCAAGTGTTACAAATGGCAAGACACCGAAATAGCTCAGAAGCTCTTGTTCATGCCCTAGAGTTTAAAGCTGCCAAGTCAGTGTCCCGCTACATTAATGGGTTTATGCCATCACATTGTAGTCAGAAGATCCCTGTATCACATTGCCGTTACGATGGGTGCAGAAAAACAATGTTGTCGGACAAACAATTCAGAAGTTCAAGAGTGTCGCAACGATTTGAATGATGGGAAAAAGACAGAAGACCGAAGTGTTACAACTGTGGAAACCGTGATCATCTACAGGTAGACTATTAGGAAAAGAAAATAGCGAGAGAAGAGAGTGATCGCACTAATTGGAGAAGTAAAGCCCCAGAACAGCACACAGTTTCCACGTTACATAAGACCAGTGGAAACTTGGTCGTTAATGGATTTGCAGAAGGTAAACCAACATCATTTACAGTTGACACGGGCGCAACAGTCAGCAAGCCCCATCTTAGTCAGCAACCGCCAATCTCAAATTAGCTCTTGTACAATACAGACTGTGACTGAAAGCCCCGTCAAGGGACTAAGAAGGGTAATAGTTCCTTATTTATTGGATTGTGGTAATAGTTCAGAGTTACTGTCGGGCGATTATAGAGTGATTACACAGTGTGTTTAAGTGGCAATTTACGCAGTGGGGTTTGAAGTATTGTGGCAAAGTATTATGTTTTATAATTGTGTGGGACAATTATAATACAACTGTGTTTTATATCAGTTAACATTTTTATTGCAAGTGAACAACTTTTATTTGATTTTTTGTAAAATACTGTCTTGTTAATTACAAATTCTTTAATTGTGATAATTAAAGCTGGTGATTAGTGACGTAATTGGTGTCTTGTATTTTGTTTTCCACTGTACCATATGACGATCAGTAGACCATCATAACAATATAATTCTTACTGTTTTCTGTTCCATCCAAGGACAATTTAAATTTTGGCAAAACTGACTACTGGATCATAATGTCACTCAAAGTCCTGTTGCTTCCTTGTATAGATATTTTTGTGAAATCTTATAAATTACACTTTCAATTTTCAATGCCTGTTTATATATTTTTGCACAGTGCTTCTAAAATTCTTAATGTTATCTTCAAGTCTGTTTAAAAAAACTGGTCCCACTTAACTTTGTCTTTAAGATGTTCACATATGCTAAGAGAAACACATGTTATGATGCCCTATATACTGGCTATCCTGTTAAGTAATTAATAACCACCTGTACAGATTAATCTCTTCCCGAACAGCTAAAATCATTAAGTTTTCTATAAGTTTTTTAGTAGGAGATTCTCTAATTTGTTCAAAACAATATACTTTTATAAGATCCAAATAGAAGCAAGAACCATTTTCACTTTTGGATGCATATGTAATGATATAATTAACAACTGTTTTTTGTTTAAAATAGTGAAAAATCTGTGTTGACACACAAAATCCATATTACAATAGCTTTATAGAGGCAATGGAGTGGATCATTGTGTGTCAGAAGATACTGAATGTGACCCTCAACAACTTTAGGTGAATTTCCTTTAGGAACTTACACTGACTCCACAAGATTGCCTGAGACAATGTTGGCAATGAATGGTATGGTGTTAAAAAGAGTTCAAAAGCTGAGCTAGATCTGCCAGGAGTAGCAGAGAATTTCGGACAAGAAGGGTGGACAACTTTGGGATTCTCTTCAAAGCTATGATTTAATGCAAAGCAAAGCGGTATCAAAGAATTGATTCATTCTAAATATATCAGGAGCACACAAAAAATCATTAGCTGGGAAAGAAGAATCCCACAATCACAATAGTAGATACAAGAGTGGGCTTCCCCATGAGTGGCATTCATTTTATGAAAAAATAATGAAACAAGGGATTTTTCTAGCATTATAGTTTTCCTTTCTACACTGGTCAGGGACCATATAATCTCAAAGAGCAAAGCAGTCTAAATAAGTCAGGCCAATGGTAGTCAGATGCAGAAATCATAAAGAATGCAGTATGATTTCCTAGTAGATCAGACATTTATGAAAGTTCAGAATGAGTCTGCCGCCAGTAAAGTTTTGTAGACTGGAGTTTCGAAGACTCTACCATTATTCTATTTAAAAAGTCAGGATCATTGTTGAAAAAAAAATAAATAAATCTGCTACGTTTAAGATGTAGCAAATGGAAACACTCACTGCACATATGGCTTGTTGTGCATCAAAGTTTTCATAGTGGTACAATCTGAATCTCCCATCTTTACTAAATGTAAACACACATTTTTTTAGCTGCAATTAATACGGAAATGTTTTCTCTACTTTCTACCCATGGCATTCTGAGAATATGTGCAGGCCCACAATAATTCTAACCTGTTGGCTCTTTTATGATCTGTTTCTTTTACTTTTCCACGTTTCACACAATTATAGGGAACGTCAAAGTATTACCCACTATCACTTTGAAACAGTTTGATCTTTCCAGATTCTGTTGTTGTTATTCTGGCTATAAACCTCAATTTCCTTACTACACTATCTGTTATTAGTAAACCTACATGTATAAATTCTATTATAAACAAGGTTCTTCAAAACAATAATAACAAATATTACATCTTAATTCTCTAATTATTTTTAATATAAAGTTTACTGACATAAAGATACCTGATATGAGAGATGATGGCTCAACTGTAACTACTCCATTTTTCTGTGCCCAGTCATAGGCTCCTCTCCCTACTAACAGACTGAATAGTCGCAACATTACAAACACCTTATTTATTTAACTGAATGAATATTTAATATTTAGTAATCAAATATTTAAAAGTTAGTACTGAATATTTAAAATTAAGTTGATGCAATATCATGTAATTACATATAAGTACAATCTGTAGATAAAACCTACTGCATGTATGTGTACCTACCAGCTTTTTAAACAACTATGTAAACTGACTAAGGGACACAACGTTCTATTTCAAGAATCACATCAGAAAACAGGATTTCATCAAGTTCTTCATTTAAAAGGCAGATTATTATTTTGCACGCATGGAAAAGAGAGAGAGAGAGAGAGAGAGAGAGAGAGAGAGAGAGAGAGAGTGAGGGGGGAATTATATTTGTATTATCAGAAGACTTAGTAACACAGCGCAGATAGGGAAACTTCCTGTTTACTGCATTATAAGAACAGAAGATATAGCCAATCAATATATATCATCTTGGTAATTCCTTTTTTATGTAGATGACTTACCACATGACACTAAAAATTACAACAAAAATTAATAAAACATATATAAATCCTTAACAGAAGAAACAATACTAGAAATTATTCCAGAAATGAAACGAAGTGCAGTATATAACTAAACTGAATTATCATCACTGTCAGACATAACTACATACTAGGGTTTCTATACGTTGTTATCAAAAAGTAGGACATTTGCAATTTTGTAGCCTAAAAATGTAAGGCATTTCATTAAAAAGTGGGATACCCAAAAAGGTATAAAACTATAAATAAATCTACTGTAGATATGAGTACTGTAGTTTCTATTTTATTTTTTGAAGAGAAGTACTGTACAATATAAAAGTATTACAGAAACATACTAAAGAGTTTTATTGCACACAATCACAAGATGTTTCTAAAATGCTAAAAGGCTATTTGAATAAGGGCAAATTTTTTTCAATACACAGCAGGGCAAATTTTGGGTGCTACATGTTAGCATCCAAAAGAAATATAAAATTTGATGTTGCACATGCTTTGCATATTTATACCTTTTCAACAAATGAAATTCACTTCTAATATCTGATACTAACACCAAAAACTGAAATTATATTTGGCATTATTTCAGCAAAAAATTTTAACGCTTATTATTAAATTAAAACATTACTACTCCCTGCACAAAGAAATAACTAATTACTAAAACCATTTCTGCATACTAAAGCTTCAATGCTACTGTTGTTGCTGCTAGCCAAAGCGGTTAACACCAGCAATGTTATACCAAAACAACTAATGGTACCCTAAAAAAATGGGAACATTTGAAAGAAACTTGGTATGATGGGACATCTTGTTAAAAAGAGGGACTGTCCTGATAAAAGCGGGACATATGGGAATCCTGCTCTGCTCCACACACACACACACACACACACACACACACACACACACACACACACACACACACACACACACACACACACACACACACACAGAGAAATAAAACCAAAGGAGCATCCAAGTAAACATAACAGGACACTATATGCAGTTATTGTGGAGCCGACCTATATAATCATGGGCTTGATTCATAGAACTTTAGGAAGCATTCTGAAACACAGCATTCAAAGAAGTTCCTTCTGCTATTCATAAAATCATTCAGAATAGTCCCAATACAGTCTGAAAATGGCCAGTGGCTGAAATAAATGCAGTCCTAGGATTGGTCCTTTTAAAATGACCAAAGTCTAGACTATGCATTGACATCAGAGTTTGGTCATTTTAAAATGGGCAATCCTAGGATTGTGCACATTGCAAAAGCACAAAGTTAGAATAATGTGTATACATTCACGGGAACCACAAGTATTTATTTTAGTCCCTGATTATAAACTTGCAGTGAAATA
The DNA here is from genome assembly GCA_034769895.1 of Magicicada septendecula. Classification (NCBI taxonomy): domain Eukaryota; kingdom Metazoa; phylum Arthropoda; class Insecta; order Hemiptera; family Cicadidae; genus Magicicada; species Magicicada septendecula. The sequence continues at coordinate 234,954,236 of CM068368.1, read as the reverse complement.
CAATTATCCAGATTTGAAGTAGCCTATCTTATGAAATATTACAAAATTTTAAAAATCATGAAAAATTATAAATTACAAAAAAATTACAAAGTTGTGCAGAACTGGATCTAAATGCAAATTTATTTAAAATTATAACAGGTTCTACCTCTGTTGTGAATGTCTTGAAATAAAGTTTACAATTCTTCCAATCACTTCTTATTTCTACATTCAGTGTAGAATGTGTGCAGTTAATGCATAAATTTTATAACTGAGTACAAGAAAAACTTTTTGTTAGAGCAGTAGTTACTGCACCCACATCTGACAGCCTTCTGTACATTTTCACTGTACAGCTGGCTGTAGTTCTCAACAAAACTTGTTCAGGAGCATATTCATAGACTATCCTCAGCAATCTGTACCTCATTTAAAGTTTACATTTTTTAATAATAAATTACCTTATTTCAAATCCGTCCTGTGACTTCGCTGCGTTGTTTATGTTGTTACGCGTTTCGGGAACTATGTCCCATCATCACATTGATTACATTTTTTGCTCTATTAGCCCTGATTTAAATCTCCACTGATAAAGTTGCCTGAAGTCTTTATAATAACCATCATTATGTTAAGTGGGACAATACTCCCCTAACAACCTAACATATTTAAATTAATGTTGTTTATCCTATTTCTACAGGTCATAATTATTAGAGTTATTAAGCATATCTTCAATCTGTCTTTTGACTGAAACCTTGAGGATCATTTGATGACCCTTTGAGGATCATTTATAGGAATTGTCTGTGGCATATATACCATATGTACTACATGTGCCCTGCACAAGATATATCTTACATCTTTTTGTACAACAGTTGAGGAGTATATATATCAATCTGAAGATAAATTATATTAAACAATTAAACAATGAAATATATGTTTAGAAAGTTATTAGGATTATTACTTGAATTATAGACGTAGCATGGCCAACTCCGGAGGCAAATCCTCATCACAAAAGTTAAGCATGCTCTTGACAGAGTGCTGCCAGGAGCAGGGAGGCAGTACGATTATCACATAACTAGCAGAACAATCAGATCACAAAAATTTGTATAATGACTAACACGCAATATGTGTGTTGTTAATTTTCTAATAATTTTACTGTAAACTTGCCTAAACTATTTGAAAACAAGTTCTGTTCTGTGAGTTTCTTTTACATTTCAATGACTTTATCATACAAATTTAACAGCAATGCTTTTCAATTTAAGTAAGAGCAGACTTTCTTGGCCTGTGTTGAACTTCAGAATGTCTTTATCTGCTTGAGTGTAGGAAATGAGGTCTCTGCTAAAGACATAGCAGGGATGGCTATGATCAGTCTTATAAGTTTGAAAACTTCAGGCATGCCCAGGTACAATTTGTTAACATACTGTTACGACGGTCTACTCGATCGTCGTATGTACAGTGGAAAACAAAATAAGTACAAGACACCAATTAAGTCACTAATCACACCTTTAATTTTTACAGTTAAACAGTTCGTAATTAACAACACGTCTGTACAACAAATCAAATGAAAATTGTTCACACGCAATAAAATGTCCACTAAAATTAAACACAATTGTATTACAATTATACCGTCTGATTATAAACACCACTCTTAACTAATAACCACTTGAACGCGCAACTATAACTCTCGAACCGCACTGTCAATATATTGCACAATACTGACTTGAACGTCATTGAGTACTGGTATTTATAGCCAGTCGAATAACTAGACGATTCCACATACTACGTATTACCTCTAAACTATGACATAATTGCTTGCACCCTTGACACAGTGAGAGCGGCCGTGTGAATTCTCGCACCGTCTAGAAAATGTGTCGGCAAGCACGTACGCCACACGCGTTACATCAAGATTCTTCTGGCACATTCGACAAACACGTAGATTGTTCTGTGATGTCATAACAATACATTAACTGCATCTGTTCAGTAATATTCTTACCTTTAAACTCCGATGATGTATACATCACATTTAGTTTAATCCTTATTTGGATTATGTCTAAAATATGTCTAAGAGTGGCCCAAATTTTTTCTAGAGCTTTTAAATCACTATTTGGGAAACTTTTGTTGTGATTTTCACATAGATCACAGTTCACCACAGAGAATACCCAAACGTTTTCAACAGACTTGAACCAGTCACTTATTTGAACAAGGATGTCAAAATTTCATTTGCTAAAAATACATTTGCAATTCAACTTTTCTGAATCACTGGCACAAATTTAAAGTCTGTTATAGCTTGTCCCTCAGCACAAACACTTATTTCTCATTCAACTTTATCATATATACTCATGAAGTCCTCATCCCTTACTCTCTGAATATTTTTAGAGATCTTCAACTTTTTTAGCACAGTAATTTACATCTAACCCTTTCATTTGCAAAATATTGATAACATCAGTAAACGAGAAAATTTTATAAAACACTATCAGTAGAAACTGAGTATTGAACTTTTCAAAGAAAGCCAAAAACCCTTGTGCTTTTTTTGACACTTCCTTAATCATCTGAGGTATCTAGATTATGATGGAAGAAAGCTGCACCATCATACGTCTGTGCTACAAACATTCTCTCGCAGCTGTACTCTTTAAGAATGTTGTTTATATATTTGCACAGAGCTGAACCAGTATGATCTCAACTCACACTAGTAAAACCAAAAAAACCTTTCTTGAACTTCATTATTTTTATCAATATATTGAAGCTGTGACTTGTTTATAATATCAGACGTTTCATCTATAATAAGAGCCACGAAGTCTGTTTGTTCAATCTCAATTTTTATCCTCTCGTAAGTACTGAATGATTGCAAGAATCAGGTCACTTTGAATCACTGAAGACGTACCACAGAAAACTGTAGACTTCTCTAATTGGGTCGCTAAAAGAGGACCATACTTACATAATAAGTAAAGAAGTTCTATATCATTACCTCTGTTAACAGAAGTCTAAGACTCATCATGTCTACGAAATGGTAGCTCTTGCTGAACTAAATAGCATACAATATCTGGAAGCCATGTAAGAATTTCAATTTTTTTTACCTTTTCAATGAGCAGTGAATCATTGATTAATTTCTGCTCATCTAGTTGGTAGTCAACCCATGTCGTTCCAAATGTATTCAACTGAAAAAAAAGATCTTATACAGTTTGTGGACTTTTTGTGTCTCATAATAGCATAATAAAATTGTTAAAACCACTTTTAGACCAAAGACCACTCTCATTAGAAAATAATGAACACAGCCAACAGCCATGCTGTTCAAAACTTTTGATGCCATCAACCAGTGAGTATTGTTGTATTGAGAAACACTAAACGTATGCATATATTCTGTTTTCTCCTTCTGTTGACTCCTTAAATTTGGCAGTACAGGATAAGAGCTACTGTGTATGTTTGTCTTCTCTTGACTACTCCTTTGGTAAAAAAGCATAGTCTCTTGACTACGCTTTGGTAATAAGGCATTTTATTAAAACGCTTTTGATAAAACATGATACTTCTGATACATCACTGTCCATCGCAATAACAGCACAATACATAACAACAATTAAACTCGATAGAGAAACTAATCTTTTTCAATACGGCTTGTATCTCTTCTTTTTTTGACCTTCCGTTGATGCCGCATTTCAAAACATATGCTTCATCATCATATCTTAAAACATTCCTTATAGGAGGTCATCATCGGTTAAAAATCCAATATCATTTTGGATTGTATACGCATCAGAGGTGCACATCTATTCACATTTGGTCGACCACTGAAAGGTTGTTTGTCTTTCTCTGATAAAGCAGGTTCAAGGTGGTATCATATAGTAGATCGGATTCGAAGTTCAGCTGGTCATTCAATATGAAATCATGACTGTTTATGTTGTGTATGCCCTGTAAATTTCAAACTCCTCCAAAGCGTTCACGATTCGACCCTTTTCACAAATGTGTAGTAGTTCCAAGTTAGACTTGAAATTCATGTAATTGTGGTTGTGTGAGGCCAAGTGGTAAGCATAGTTAGACTTTATGTTGACAGAGTTAAGATTTTTAAATTGCTTAGGCATGTATTCAAGGAAACATTTAACAAAACCCCTCCCTGTTTGGCCAATGTAAAAACAATTACAGTCATTACATAGATAATTTATAGATGCTTGTTTTCTTTTCCAAAGGCGTATGTTTATTCCACCTAAGTGTTTTTAATATACTTTTATTAGTTCTAAATGTTATGGAATATCTATCATACTGAAGTCAAATACTGTGTATATGGATGACGTAAATGTTTTCTGTGGATCAACATTTTTTACTTGGGGATTAGATTTTGTATTTTTATGTTTCCTCAGCAGTTGACCTGTTGTAACCACTGGAAACAGTGATATATTTTATCGTATTTAAGTCCTCACTGAAGTTGTTTTCATCAAGAGGTATGGGGTTAGTAATCTGTGAATAAATCTATTATAAGCTGCCATTCTTTGTGAGAAGGGATGATGAGATTCAGCATGTATGGTTGTATCAGTGGTTGTTGGTTTCCTATAAATTTTTAAAATTCAGACCATCCAATTCCCTCGTAATAGTTAAGTCTAAACAGTTTAACTTCTTATCAATTTCAGTTTCAAGAGTAAACTATATGTTTTTATTGAAGCTGTTGAAAAGGTTTTTAAACGTCTCAATTTGTCTCAAGGTTCCATTAAAAATTATAAACATATCATCTAGATAAAGTGAATAAAATATTATGCTATCTTTATATAGACTGTTATTAAGCCAAAAAGAGGTTTCATAAAAGTTTTAAATAATTTTAAAGTTTAAATAATATAAGGTAAAATAATTTTATTTCAAAATAACCCCAAACAGATTAATTAATTTATCATCTCAGCACCCATATTACAATTTTCAGACAAGTTGTAATATGGTTGCAACTATTAACATGGGTGCTCAGAAACTGAAATTCAAGTACACAAGCAAGAATACTGCCAAGGACATGGAGCAACTGAATACAAAACACTGGCCCATATAGATGTATACAGAATTCAAATATGCCAAATAAAACAATGAGGAAACAGATGGAAAGTAGAAAAAACAATGGAAACAACCAAAAATTTCAAAAAAAAACAACATTCAAAAATGTATTAAAAAAGGTCTTTTCAAGAGCAAAAATTATGTTTATCACAAGGCATGAGGTATTTGATGTGTACCATACCTAATTTATGCCTTACTGAGAATATGAATGTTACTGCAACTGCAACCTTGTGCCTGATTGCTATATCTCAGTATATCATTGGTAGTGTATCAAATTCATAATAAAATTTGTTTAATGAATACTGCCTTCAAATTTTGATGAGCTAATAGCAAGTGAGTGGCAAAATTATTGACATTATTTATTAACTGATGAACTGATAACAACAGGTTCTTTGTTTATTTTAAAGACAAGAAGGGAATTAACAAATGTATGGCACTTTATTGCTCTCTCTCTCTCTCTCTCTCTCTCTCTCTCTCTCTCTCTCTCTCTCTCTCTCTTACATTGTATGAAACTCTCTACATTATTTTAATAAATTGCTAATACAACAATATTAAGAGCATACATAACATAATATATTTTTACAAATAGGACTATGTATCTGTTTTTCCAATGACAACATTTGGTTTATTTATTATTAATATTGATAGACACAATGCTTCACCCACTCTATGATATAACATCACCACCCTTACAGAATGGATGCCATACCTTAGAATAGTTTAATGGTTTGTCTTATCAAGATTAATAATAAAGATGTCTGTTATCCATCCAAAAATGTTATTACTGACAATTCCAGACACAAGTAAACATTTATTCCTCAATTTACAACACTCTTCAAGTTGGAATACATTAAAAATCAATATTTTATACATAAGATACACACCATGGTGATACTCTTCCTAGACTAAGTGTTTCATGTTGTTTATCATAAAGTTTCCTCGCTAAGGAAATTGGATTCTTTATGCCACTCACTGCTCCACAACCACCATATCTTTTATCTACACCATACATGATGCATGCATCACACTCTACAGTTCCATCCCAGGTCAAGTTTGAACCATAACCTGCATTTGTATGTGGCGAGTCCTCCAGTACTTTTACAGCTGATGTTACGGCATCCAATGCACTCCCTGATTCTGTCAGAGCTGCAATTCCCTACAATACATCAAATTGTTTAACTCTTAATAACAGTTAAGTTACGTAAAATCACAAACACACACACACAGACACACACATCATGATGTTAAAAATTTATACACCATATGCTTTGCAATCCATTCTTACATGTATGCAATTCTCCAACCTGAAGGGTTTAATTAAGTGTATGAAATTTGTTTCGGGGAAAGCAAAGCAAAGTTCCAACATTACTATTCAAAAATTGAATGGTAGTTTTTTTTAATCCTCCATTATCAATCATAAATATAAAAATATATCAATTTCATAATAGATTACTTAAACAAAACAACAGAAACTTAATATTTTTAGTAAAACTAGGATTTGAGAAAAACTTTATTTTAATAATAAAACATATTTAATATTTTCATATTAATACTAATAATTATGTGCAAAACCTACCTCTTGACATGCTTTCCTACATAATCTTTCATAGCTGCCCCAATATTTTTGTGAAAGTGTGCCAGCTCCTAGTTAAAAGTCAATACCATTATCATTGTTATCATCATCATCATATCACTAACACAGATTTAAAAATTTATTAGTGTGGTATGTGAATGGATAATGTCACAAATCTAGATTGGAAAAATAACAGAAATTACAGGTATACTAATCCATATATGAAGCCACAACTAGTTTCAGTAGCATTCTATAGCATGCAGAATTCACAAAAAACACAAATTGTAATATAGGAAGAATAATTCTCTTTAATGCAACATACGAAGAAAACAGAGAAATAAATTTTAAAAAGTACGAGCCATGGATTTTCACTCATAGACTTGCCTGGTTAGACCTTTCAAAAACAACACCTTTTCAGTCGACAACTTTGTTCTATTTATATTATTAACACCATATGTTTCACACATTCTATGATATGGCACTTAACCATGAAAACAATGTATCATAGAATAGGCGATATGTTTGGTGTTATAAATAACATCAATAAAACAGTCATTACTGGCAAAAAAGTGCTACAGAAGTGAATACTGTGCTACTATATACATACCAACGAGACAAAATAGAAACAAAACTGTCATAGAACAAATGGTACATGGTAGAGTAAAGGAGGACAAATACAAGAGAAGGTGTACACAGGCATATATAGAAGAATTCCAGAAGTCTTAAAAGAAGGCATCTAAGAAGACTCTGAAATGAAAATCATACAAAATCAATTCGTGCTGGAATCCTGAGTCAAAAAAGATGATAACAGAAAGTAATGAATTTTTGGAGTCCAACAATTTTGCAAAATATCACTTTGCCTGATTCCTGAAAACATCACTTTGTTATTCTAATACCGGTATGTTCTATATAAAATCACTTGTACTGTCTGAGGTGCCAACAATGAGAGTAGTTTGAAAAGTTCTTGGGTTGACAAAGGGATAGTGCCAGGAGTATCAAATTAGTATGTTTGGTCACAAGCTCGAGCCACAGATGGCTTACCATAATTTTTAAAACAGATGTGTTTACTAATTTGGTTGGTCAAGTAAATTATATAAACATTTGTCTCAGCAATAACTTCACACTTGAAGTGAACCTTACTCCAGTGAGTCACTTCTTCAGATTCGAGAACAGAAAACAGTCACTGAGGGCTATATCAGGTTGAGTGCGGTGCTTACACAAGTAATTTTTAGCACAATTCATTGAGCTTTCCAGCCGAAATTGATGAAGTGTGAGCAAGCAGTTCATTGTTTTGAAGGCAAAGGATTTGTTTCTTTGCTAAATTGAAAGTTTGGCCTTAATATCCTTATTTAGTTCTTCCAGCAATACTACATCTTATTCTCTGCAAATCTATATAGTTTTGCCTTTTTCTAAATAGTGTATGAGTGCCACACGATGTACTCCAAACAACAGGTGCCATCACTTTTCCAGTTGGTAGAACAGTTTCGCTTTCTTTGGAGCACTTCCACCTATCTCCACCCATAGTCTGGACTACTGTTTTGTCATGGTGAATTGAGGTTTTGTCAGCAGCATAAATAACTGGTTGGATTGTGTTTAAACATGTCCAAGCAATCTCAAGAACTGTTTACGTGTTTCTGATCATCATTAGCAAATGCAGCATCCATCTTGCTGAAAGCTTTGCCATATGTACATGTTCATATATGTTGTGGATTATAGACATGATCTGTTGAGACATTGTAATAACACAAGCTCACACAGTTTCATGTATCAATCATTTAACATGGCATTGTGATTTGTTAAATGTCTTCTTCAGATGCAGCAGTTTTGGGGTGACCTGAACATTCATCATCACAAATGGATGAAAGACCATATTTGAATTCAGCAGTCCATTTCTTGACTAATAAAAATATGGTGAAGACTCCCAAAATGGAATTCAACTTGTATTTTATTTTTGTGGGCATTAAGCCTTTTGTAACAAAGTATTTTATCACTATCTGACATTCAATTTTACCCATTTTCAAAATACACTTTTACTTACTTTACTTGATCACAACAATCAAACTAGTAAGTACAGCCACTTTAAACTTTATGGTACACCATCTGATGGATTGAACTTGCAAACAGTGTAACGTTATATAACCCAGTCCCAAAAAACTGATAACTTAATTATACTACCATAAAGGTCAGAAATGGGTAAACTATAACTAGCTCTAAATTACGTTATATCACCAAACATTATAAACTATATTGAAGTGATATACAGTGTAACAAGTGAGTTATAGTGTACCCAGTGCGTAAATAAATGAATGTGAAGGGAGCATCGTACAGACTTGTGCTGTAGATGTAGGAATTATGGATTATAATAGTAGACTGTGATGCTACTAACCAGTTATGTATTTTATTTAATTATGGTATGATTTATATTGTGTAGGCAACTAAAATTTAGTACCTATGTTTAATTTTATATTTAATAAAATAATTATGTTTAAATATAAGATAACCCAGGGTTAAAAAATAAAAGAGTTAAATATAAGATGATAATAAAAAATAAAATAATACTGTATGAGGAAAATGGCAGAAGAAAATAGTGCAGTGTAAGAATACTATAAGAGATTAATAAATAATATATAAATTCAATTAAAGTTAATAATAATATTAAAGACTTATAGCTAAAGTTATAAGAAAATAAACGAAATACTGTTATATAAATCAAATTGGAAAATAAACCAAAATTAAAAAGAATTATTTTTCTATAAATCAGAAATAAATTTATAATAATTAGAAACAGCCTATATACTCAAAAGTAAATAGAAGCACCAATAAAAAATTATATAGAAATTATGTGTTACTAAGAGTAACAGAATAACAACATATTGTTTAATCGAGAAAGATATTGAAAACCGTTCGGTTGAGAAAAGTGATGAGACCAAAATTGTATTAAAAACATTTTAAAACGTTTGGAAACGGTACAAAATTAGAACCAAATTAACTCACAGTATCCACATTATGTTCAACTCCTTTAGTTATATTTATAACTTGCTTTTACCAATAACAAAATGATAGAAACCATTCCGGGATCTGGCCTAGCCGAACCGAACTTCGAGTTTTTTAAACGAGATTGTATCTGAAAGACATTCAATGAAATTACAAAACAACTAGCACGAACACACTAGAAACAGCTTCACGCAAGTAAGAACTTCGAGGAAAGAGGTAATATAAACATTTCTTTTAATAATTGATCAAGAAAACTTCATATCAAACCGTTGTGCAATTCAGAAATTTCTAAATGCCTTCATGTGTCTAATAAAAACATAATCTGCTCTCTCGCGGACAAATCCGGAACTACGTACTACGAAAATAAACAAAAAAATTCGAAATTGATTATTTTTATCTTGTAAAGCGTAGTATATAATTATCCATTTCTGACCATCTCATAACACAAAGAACTTACCCTTAACCCTGGGGAAATAAATAAAATGAGTTATATGTTGATTGATGTTTAATTAAAAAATAAAATTATAAAATCATTAAAAATTAATTTTATAATAATTCCATGTTTACCTAACTAAATCGATACAATGTATTAGTGATTGGAAAGATCGATTATAATATTTGTATATTGGGAGAAGAGAAAATCAATGTTATACAAATAAATACTCTGAATATTTTATGTCAAATAATAAAAGGTGTATTCTTTATTGTAGAGGGTAGTTGTTCTAGATTTTAGTAAGCCAGGAAGAGGACTATCCACCGGGGAGTATTACTGAACAGTGTCGTTTGGTTAACCTAACATTTGGAGGTTAATGTCAAAATCAGCTGATCTTATGGATAGCGAATATTTGAAAAAAAATAAGAAATTTTCTACAATCTGGGTGTAACCAAATTGTACTCACTCTCTCTTCAACTAAGATTAAACAACTTCTTTAATCTCTACCAGATCACACACACTCGATTTCTGTTTCGTTTGGGTAAACATACCATCCAACTTATTTAAACATTAATAATTATAATTCATAAGTGACGATCGCAAATAGGTACTCTGACCGCTCCGAGACTGTCAAAAGACGGACGTCACACCTTATTTTAGATTACGGTACAAAATGGCGCTCAACGTAAAAGGGCTGTAATTAGAAAAGAATTTTGATATATTGAATAAATTAATATACCAAAAAACCTAATTATCGTCGGCAGTTAGGAGAAAACAAGAAATGCTTAATACCAGAGGCAGATCGAAGAAGAGGGCAGAAGAAAAGGAGAAGGAAGAAGGTGGACAGGAACGAGAGATAGAAATATTAATGGACAGTGAAATGGAACAACCAATGGGTGATAATAAGAAACTGAAGCAATTATGAACACAGAGAAGGAAATAGTTGAAGAGAATGCCCAAGGGGACCAACCAGAAAAAACGGAAGCCAGAAGAGAACCAGATTGGAAAGAAATGATGAGGCTGATGATGGAGAAAATTGATAGCATTAAGGAAAGCAATAAACAAACAATAGATGAAAACTCAAGGAAACAAAATAAAACCTTGAGCGAGAAATTTAATAAAATAGATGAAAATTTTAGAAAACAGGAGGAAAACTTAAAGCAAACCAATGAGGAAAACTCAAGGAAACAAAATGAAACCTTGAGCGAGAAATTTGACAAAATAGATGAACACTTTAGGAGACAGGAGGAGAACTCAAGGAAGCAAAATGAAACCTTGAGGGACAGTTTAAAACAAATTGAGAAAAGAAACGAAGAAAATTTAAAACAATTTGAGGGTAAAATGGAGAATTTCAATAAGGAGATATGGGAAACTTTCGGGGATAAGTTTGAAAATGTTAATACATTTAGCCAAAAAGCAGATACATACAAAAGGAGGAGACAAATAAGAAAATGGACAGTGGTTTCAAGAATTTGGATGAAACACTAAACAGCACTTCCGAAGGTACTAAAGAAGACGAAAGTGCATTGTTATCTGAAGATAAACCTAACAGAGAGAAAGAAAAGATAAGGCCCATAGAAATTAACATTAAGGGAGTAAAGAAACAAATAATTAAGAAAACGAAAGAAAGAGGAATAATACGTCTTAACAAAAGGAAAAATACACGAGAAGAAGTAGATATGATTAAGAGTGGGCTAGTTAATGTACTTAATCTCCCAATCATTAATTACAGAGAATTGACTGTTTTGAAAAGTTATAGAAAAAACTTAACTAAATCTATATTTAAATTAAATATACCAGTAAATAAAAGGTCAGTGACACCACCAGTAAATGACATATCATCAACATATTTGTGTAATAGACTACATATAAATATGATAGAAATAAGTGTATTAGAAAAATTACAAGACATGGTAGTAGAAGAATATGTTACAAAGAAAGAAAGAGTTCGGAAAACGATGGTAACCATTGAATTTAGTGAAAATTCAATATCAGCAGAGTTACAATATCAGATGATAGAGAGCTATTTAACAAGGACAAAAATCATTATGGACACTGCAGTAATCCGAACAACGAGTGCAGACGAATTAATGGACCATGGTTAGAAGAAGTAGTCAACCAGAAAAATGGGACTGATTTTCTGAAAACCGACCAAGCAACCCATTGGAAAAATAAAACCCCAAAATTCAAAAAGCACGTAAGGACAACTTACTCAAGTTATTTCGAAACAATATAATTTAAAATAAAAAGACTAAAACCCCAAAATTCAAAAAAACATGTAAGGACAACTTACTCAAGTTATTTCGAACAATATAATTTAAAATAAAAAGACTAAAACCCCAAAATTCCAAAAGTATGTAAGTACAACTTACTTAAGATATTTCGAAACCATTTAATTTAACAAAAAATAAGAACAGATTATTCAATAATATTTATAAAGAATGGATTTAAAATGAAATAATAGGAAAAAGTAATATTTTATGGTAACAAACAGAAGAATAAATAAATAAATAAAAACAATTGATGGTAATGTGCTCAGATAAGAAGAATAAAGAATAATTTAATGACTCCAATGAAACTGAAGGAGGATGATAATTAATACAACAATAATTAGAATTTCTCGGAATTGAAGATTATATAAGAAGAAATGATACGGAGAAATATGTCACAAGAAGGAAAGTCAAAAGGATTTTAAAATAATGCCTATCAATAATGTTATATGCTATTAGTTAATGGAAAAGAAGAAGGAATCAAGAAGAAGAAGAAACATATAAATAAATGCAAACAGCTACAGTATGAAGAATCCCAAAGGTGTTTAGTATTAGTCGCTAATTGACTACTTATAATCTTTTTATTTTTATGTATTGACCGTAGAAATGTTCCGGCAATAATTTTCATGAGCAGGGATGATGTTCCCCTGGTCTCAGAAGGTGTAAGGATGGACAGCGGAGTTATGGACCCAAAAGTGGCCACCCGACTGGTACCACCGCACAGGATAGGGAAAAATGTTAGGGAAAATGAATATTTAAGGGATAATAATTTAAAATAGCTGAAAAGAGTGATATTAGATTACAGAAGTATAGATGAAGAAAATAGAAGGAAGATAGCAGACCGAAGCTTAATTGATAAAGCGAATTTACAGAAGTAAATAGAAATGAGTGTTAAAACAAGTTTAATATGATTAGTGTGACCAGTCCTTATCAAGTAAAATGTGGAAGTACCACTACCCAGAGAAATAAATCATTAATGAATGTGCCTCCAAGAGAGAGAGAGAGTTGAGTAAGAAAACAGCAATTACCACCAGTCTGAAATACCAGTCAGTATATAACCAGTTTGAAATGAAGGAAGATATTATGAAGAATAAAACCAGGAATATTATGAAAATTGAAGCAATCAACAATTTATTTTGGTAAACAAGTAAAACAAAAATTAATTTGTTCTAGTGGGGGGGCTTTATGTAACGTTACATAACCCAGTCCCAAAAAACTGATAACTTAATTATACTACCATAAAGGTCAGAAATGGGTAAACTATAACTAGCTCTAAATTACGTTATATCACCAAACATTATAAACTATATTGAAGTGATATACAGTGTAACAAGTGAGTTATAGTGTACCCAGTGCGTAAATAAGTGAATGTGAAGGGAGCATCGTACAGACTTGTGCTGTAGATGTAGGAATTATGGATTATAATAGTAGACTGTGATGCTACTATCCAGTTATGTATTTTATTTAATTATGGTATGATTTATATTGTGTAGGCAACTAAAATTTAGTACCTATGTTTAATTTTATATTTAATAAAATAATTATGTTTAAATATAAGATAACCCAGGGTTAAAAAATAAAAGAGTTAAATATAAGATGATAATAAAAAATAAAATAATACTGTATGAGGAAAATGGCAGAAGAAAATAGTGCAGTGTAAGAATACTATAAGAGATTAATAAATAATATATAAATTCAATTAAAGTTAATAATAATATTAAAGACTTATATCTAAAGTTATAAGAAAATAAACGAAAAACTGTTATATAAATCAAATTGGAAAATAAACCAAAATTAAAAAGAATTATTTTTCTATAAATCAGAAATAAATTTATAATAATTAGAAACAGCCTATATACTCAAAAGTAAATAGAAGCACCAATAAAAAATTATATAGAAATTATGTGTTACTAAGAGTAACAGAATAACAACATATTGTTTAATCGAGAAAGATATTGAAAACCGTTCGGTTGAGAAAAGTGATGAGACCAAAATTGTATTAAAAAACATTTTAAAACGTTTGGAAATGGTACAAAATTAGAACCAAATCAACTCACAGTATCCACATTATGTTCAACTCCTTTAGATATCAAATATAACTTGCTTTTACCAATAACAAAGTGATAGAAACCATTCCGGGATCTGGCCTAGCCGAACCGAACTTCGAGTTTTTTAAACGAGATTGTATCTGAAAGACATTCAATGAAATTACAAAACAACTAGCACGAACACACTAGAAACAGCTTCACGCAAGTAAGAACTTCAAGGAAAGAGGTAATATAAACATTTCTTTTAATAACTGACCAAGAAAACTTCATATCAAACCGTTGTGCAATTCAGAAATTTCTAAATGCCTTCATGTGTCTAATAAAAACATAATCTGCTCTCTCGCGGACAAATCCGGAACTACGTACTACGAAAATAAACAAAAAAATTCGAAATTGATTATTTTTATCTTGTAAAGCGTAGTATATAATTATCCATTTCTGACCATCTCATAACACAAAGAACTTACCCTTAACCCTGGGGAAATAAATAAAATGAGTTATATGTTGATTGATGTTTAATTAAAAAATAAAATTATAAAATCATTAAAAATTAATTTTATAATAATTCCATGTTTACCTAACTAAATCGATACAATGTATTAGTGATTGGAAAGATCGATTATAATATTTGTATATTGGGAGAAGAGAAAATCAATGTTATACAAATAAATACTCTGAATATTTTATGTCAAATAATAAAAGGTGTATTCTTTATTGTAGAGGGTAGTTGTTCTAGATTTTAGTAAGCCAGGAAGAGGACTATCCACCGGGGAGTATTACTGAACAGTGTCGTTTGGTTAACCTAACATTTGGAGGTTAATGTCAAAATCAGCTGATCTTATGGATAGCGAATATTTGAAAAAAAATAAGAAATTTTCTACAATCTGGGTGTAACCAAATTGTACTCACTCTCTCTTCAACTAAGATTAAACAACTTCTTTAATCTCTACCAGATCACACACACTCGATTTCTGTTTCGTTTGGGTAAACATACCATCCAACTTATTTAAACATTAATAATTATAATTCATAAGTGACGATCGCAAATAGGTACTCTGACCGCTCCGAGACTGTCAAAAGACGGACGTCACACCTTATTTTAGATTACGGTACAAAATGGCGCTCAACGTAAAAGGGCTGTAATTAGAAAAGAATTTTGATATATTGAATAAATTAATATACCAAAAAACCTAATTATCGTCGGCAGTTAGGAGAAAACAAGAAATGCTTAATACCAGAGGCAGATCGAAGAAGAGGGCAGAAGAAAAGGAGAAGGAAGAAGGTGGACAGGAACGAGAGATAGAAATATTAATGGACAGTGAAATGGAACAACCAATGGGTGATAATAAGAAACTGAAGCAATTATGAACACAGAGAAGGAAATAGTTGAAGAGAATGCCCAAGGGGACCAACCAGAAAAAACGGAAGCCAGAAGAGAACCAGATTGGAAAGAAATGATGAGGCTGATGATGGAGAAAATTGATAGCATTAAGGAAAGCAATAAACAAACAATAGATGAAAACTCAAGGAAACAAAATAAAACCTTGAGCGAGAAATTTAATAAAATAGATGAAAATTTTAGAAAACAGGAGGAAAACTTAAAGCAAACCAATGAGGAAAACTCAAGGAAACAAAATGAAACCTTGAGCGAGAAATTTGACAAAATAGATGAACACTTTAGGAGACAGGAGGAGAACTCAAGGAAGCAAAATGAAACCTTGAGGGACAGTTTAAAACAAATTGAGAAAAGAAACGAAGAAAATTTAAAACAATTTGAGGGTAAAATGGAGAATTTCAATAAGGAGATATGGGAAACTTTCGGGGATAAGTTTGAAAATGTTAATACATTTAGCCAAAAAGCAGATACATACAAAAGGAGGAGACAAATAAGAAAATGGACAGTGGTTTCAAGAATTTGGATGAAACACTAAACAGCACTTCCGAAGGTACTAAAGAAGACGAAAGTGCATTGTTATCTGAAGATAAACCTAACAGAGAGAAAGAAAAGATAAGGCCCATAGAAATTAACATTAAGGGAGTAAAGAAACAAATAATTAAGAAAACGAAAGAAAGAGGAATAATACGTCTTAACAAAAGGAAAAATACACGAGAAGAAGTAGATATGATTAAGAGTGGGCTAGTTAATGTACTTAATCTCCCAATCATTAATTACAGAGAATTGACTGTTTTGAAAAGTTATAGAAAAAACTTAACTAAATCTATATTTAAATTAAATATACCAGTAAATAAAAGGTCAGTGACACCACCAGTAAATGACATATCATCAACATATTTGTGTAATAGACTACATATAAATATGATAGAAATAAGTGTATTAGAAAAATTACAAGACATGGTAGTAGAAGAATATGTTACAAAGAAAGAAAGAGTTCGGAAAACGATGGTAACCATTGAATTTAGTGAAAATTCAATATCAGCAGAGTTACAATATCAGATGATAGAGAGCTATTTAACAAGGACAAAAATCATTATGGACACTGCAGTAATCCGAACAACGAGTGCAGACGAATTAATGGACCATGGTTAGAAGAAGTAGTCAACCAGAAAAATGGGACTGATTTTCTGAAAACCGACCAAGCAACCCATTGGAAAAATAAAACCCCAAAATTCAAAAAGCACGTAAGGACAACTTACTCAAGTTATTTCGAAACAATATAATTTAAAATAAAAAGACTAAAACCCCAAAATTCAAAAAAACATGTAAGGACAACTTACTCAAGTTATTTCGAACAATATAATTTAAAATAAAAAGACTAAAACCCCAAAATTCCAAAAGTATGTAAGTACAACTTACTTAAGATATTTCGAAACCATTTAATTTAACAAAAAATAAGAACAGATTATTCAATAATATTTATAAAGAATGGATTTAAAATGAAATAATAGGAAAAAGTAATATTTTATGGTAACAAACAGAAGAATAAATAAATAAATAAAAACAATTGATGGTAATGTGCTCAGATAAGAAGAATAAAGAATAATTTAATGACTCCAATGAAACTGAAGGAGGATGATAATTAATACAACAATAATTAGAATTTCTCGGAATTGAAGATTATATAAGAAGAAATGATACGGAGAAATATGTCACAAGAAGGAAAGTCAAAAGGATTTTAAAATAATGCCTATCAATAATGTTATATGCTATTAGTTAATGGAAAAGAAGAAGGAATCAAGAAGAAGAAGAAACATATAAATAAATGCAAACAGCTACAGTATGAAGAATCCCAAAGGTGTTTAGTATTAGTCGCTAATTGACTACTTATAATCTTTTTATTTTTATGTATTGACCGTAGAAATGTTCCGGCAATAATTTTCATGAGCAGGGATGATGTTCCCCTGGTCTCAGAAGGTGTAAGGATGGACAGCGGAGTTATGGACCCAAAAGTGGCCACCCGACTGGTACCACCGCACAGGATAGGGAAAAATGTTAGGGAAAATGAATATTTAAGGGATAATAATTTAAAATAGCTGAAAAGAGTGATATTAGATTACAGAAGTATAGATGAAGAAAATAGAAGGAAGATAGCAGACCGAAGCTTAATTGATAAAGCGAATTTACAGAAGTAAATAGAAATGAGTGTTAAAACAAGTTTAATATGATTAGTGTGACCAGTCCTTATCAAGTAAAATGTGGAAGTACCACTACCCAGAGAAATAAATCATTAATGAATGTGCCTCCAAGAGAGAGAGAGAGTTGAGTAAGAAAACAGCAATTACCACCAGTCTGAAATACCAGTCAGTATATAACCAGTTTGAAATGAAGGAAGATATTATGAAGAATAAAACCAGGAATATTATGAAAATTGAAGCAATCAACAATTTATTTTGGTAAACAAGTAAAACAAAAATTAATTTGTTCTAGTGGGGGGGCTTTATGTAACGTTACATAACCCAGTCCCAAAAAACTGATAACTTAATTATACTACCATAAAGGTCAGAAATGGGTAAACTATAACTAGCTCTAAATTACGTTATATCACCAAACATTATAAACTATATTGAAGTGATATACAGTGTAACAAGTGAGTTATAGTGTACCCAGTGCGTAAATAAGTGAATGTGAAGGGAGCATCGTACAGACTTGTGCTGTAGATGTAGGAATTATGGATTATAATAGTAGACTGTGATGCTACTATCCAGTTATGTATTTTATTTAATTATGGTATGATTTATATTGTGTAGGCAACTAAAATTTAGTACCTATGTTTAATTTTATATTTAATAAAATAATTATGTTTAAATATAAGATAACCCAGGGTTAAAAAATAAAAGAGTTAAATATAAGATGATAATAAAAAATAAAATAATACTGTATGAGGAAAATGGCAGAAGAAAATAGTGCAGTGTAAGAATACTATAAGAGATTAATAAATAATATATAAATTCAATTAAAGTTAATAATAATATTAAAGACTTATATCTAAAGTTATAAGAAAATAAACGAAAAACTGTTATATAAATCAAATTGGAAAATAAACCAAAATTAAAAAGAATTATTTTTCTATAAATCAGAAATAAATTTATAATAATTAGAAACAGCCTATATACTCAAAAGTAAATAGAAGCACCAATAAAAAATTATATAGAAATTATGTGTTACTAAGAGTAACAGAATAACAACATATTGTTTAATCGAGAAAGATATTGAAAACCGTTCGGTTGAGAAAAGTGATGAGACCAAAATTGTATTAAAAAACATTTTAAAACGTTTGGAAATGGTACAAAATTAGAACCAAATCAACTCACAGTATCCACATTATGTTCAACTCCTTTAGATATCAAATATAACTTGCTTTTACCAATAACAAAGTGATAGAAACCATTCCGGGATCTGGCCTAGCCGAACCGAACTTCGAGTTTTTTAAACGAGATTGTATCTGAAAGACATTCAATGAAATTACAAAACAACTAGCACGAACACACTAGAAACAGCTTCACGCAAGTAAGAACTTCAAGGAAAGAGGTAATATAAACATTTCTTTTAATAACTGACCAAGAAAACTTCATATCAAACCGTTGTGCAATTCAGAAATTTCTAAATGCCTTCATGTGTCTAATAAAAACATAATCTGCTCTCTCGCGGACAAATCCGGAACTACGTACTACGAAAATAAACAAAAAAATTCGAAATTGATTATTTTTATCTTGTAAAGCGTAGTATATAATTATCCATTTCTGACCATCTCATAACACAAAGAACTTACCCTTAACCCTGGGGAAATAAATAAAATGAGTTATATGTTGATTGATGTTTAATTAAAAAATAAAATTATAAAATCATTAAAAATTAATTTTATAATAATTCCATGTTTACCTAACTAAATCGATACAATGTATTAGTGATTGGAAAGATCGATTATAATATTTGTATATTGGGAGAAGAGAAAATCAATGTTATACAAATAAATACTCTGAATATTTTATGTCAAATAATAAAAGGTGTATTCTTTATTGTAGAGGGTAGTTGTTCTAGATTTTAGTAAGCCAGGAAGAGGACTATCCACCGGGGAGTATTACTGAACAGTGTCGTTTGGTTAACCTAACATTTGGAAGTTAATGTCAAAATCAGCTGATCTTATGGATAGCGAATATTTGAAAAAAAATAAGAAATTTTCTACAATCTGGGTGTAACCAAATTGTACTCACTCTCTCTTCAACTAAGATTAAACAACTTCTTTAATCTCTACCAGATCACACACACTCGATTTCTGTTTCGTTTGGGTAAACATACCATCCGACTTATTTAAACATTAATAATTATAATTTATAAGTGACAATCGCAAATAGGTACTCTGACCGCTCCGAGACTGTCAAAAGACGGACGTCACACCTTATTTTAGATTACGTTACAACAGTCACAGCTATTAAGTATTTCTGAAGCTATCTCCAGTCAGGCTGAGGACACTTCGAACTGCTCTTGTAGTATCCACCTCCTCAGTCCATTTACCCTCACGATGGTTTATTAGTACTAGGAGGTTGGAATATCTATTTCTTCTTCCCACAACTCTCACTTGTGAATCGAATGCATACTGCCTGAAGTCTACCTGCCCTTTCATTTGAGATGTACTCCTAGATCTTCACCCTGCTACTACAAAGCTTCAATTTTTCCTGTCCTTCTGACTACATGACCTCACTCAATCTGCCTTAACAACATATCTTTTATCTGCAGTTCATGTAATATGGAAGCATTAGTTCTGTGTGCCAATGCCATTAGTTCCATGACACTCAGAATATGTTTGTGGAACCACAATTTAAAATCTCTTATTTTCTGCCACTGCCAGCCTTAACAAACAAGTTCCTGATGCACAGCCAGATAATTATTGTGCAAATTAACATATTGTTATGACGGTCTACTTGATCCTCGTATGGTACACGAGAAACAAAATACAAGACACCAATTAAGTCACTAATCATCAGCTTTAATTACCACAACTAAACAGGTTATAATTAACAAGACAGTCTCGTATAACAAATCAAATAAAAATTGTTCACACGCAATTGAAAAATGTCAACTGATAAAAAACACAATTGTACTACAATTGTCATGTGCAATTATAAAAACACATAACACTTCGCCACAATATTACGAACCGCACTAATAACCACTTGAATGCACAGAGTAATATCGCTCGATAATAACTGAACTAAGGCCGCTGATGCCTTGTACTTATACAACATTCTGGCTCACAGACCAGAACATTCCAAATTATGTGTTATCTCTACACTATGACATAATTAATTGCGGCCTTAACACAGTCAGCGAAGCTGGCGGTGTCTAGAAAAGTCTCGCAAGCACATGAGGAAATCACGTACACCACAAAATTCAGCCGGATTCTAATGGAACGTTTGAGAAACACGTAGATTGTTCTGTGATGTCGTAACAATATTATCCAGCAGTGCTTCAACCATAAACTATACTGAAATTGTTCAAATCTTATCATTATTTCAATTAGTGCTTCACTTGCAGGATAATCAAAGTATCATTAGCAAAGAATGTCTCTAGCAAATATACCTAAGAGAAGTGGAACATACCAGACACAAGGATCAGTGTGAACAGTCAGGCAAACAGATCATGCATACTGGGTTGTTCCTTCAGTTTAGTGGCCATTTTGTGTATCTGGAAACAATGTGGCATTTCATTTTTCTTTTTTTTTCTTTTGTTATTGTTAGTAGATTGATGAAACCAATAATGGCTCACAGGGACAATTAAAGTAAGCAAAATGCTTTATTATATATCTTTATAATTGACTGTGACATGTTTTATACGGTTTCTACCTTTTCATCATAATATGGTTACTGCCATAAGGATATATTTCTTTGAATTGAGAAGCATCCATATAAGAATGTCGGCAGTCTTCCGGGCACGGTCTTCGTGATAAGCCATCTACATTACCATACAGGCACCCCCGCCAATGTTTTACCTTGAAGTTGTACTCTTGCAGACGTTCGAACCACCTTGCCAACTGTCCTTCTGGATTTTTAAATCTTCAAGAGTCATGCAAGTGCGGCATGGTCGGTACGTAGTGAAAACTCTCTCCTATAGAGGTATTTACGGTAGTGGTCCAAAGCTCTGACAGTAGCCAACAACTCTCTCCTTGTAACACAATAATTTCTCTCTGGTTTAGAAAGCGTCTCGCTGTAATACACTATTACTCATTCTTCACCGTTCTGCACTTGAGACAAAACTGCTGCTAGACAAGTATTGCTTGCGTCTGTGTCTACGATGTACTTCCCTTTGGAAATGAGGGAAGCAAGAATTGGCTGTGAACATAATGAAATCTTCAAAGTCCTAAATGCTTGATCACACTCTCTCGACAACTGGAAGTTTCGTTTATTTTGCGTTAGCTCATGTAGTGGTTCAGCAATAGTTCCGAAGCCTTCCACAAAACGTCTGTAATATGAGCATAACCCCAGGAAACTCTGAACTTCATGTTTACTCTTCAGCACTGGCCAATCTCTTACAGTGTCTACTTTATTAGGATCCATGCTAACACCGACTGCCGAAACCAGATGGCCCAGATACTGTACTTCCTTCTGAAATAGAGAACACTTCTTCGGGCTCAGCTTCAATTGGGCACCGTGCATTCTAGTTAGAACCTCCTTAAGGTTTTCCAAATGGTCTCTGAAAGTCTCCCCGATGACTATAACATCGTCTAAATAAACAAGGCAAGTTTTCCACGTCAGGCCTCGGAGTACCAGGTCCATCAATCTTTCAAATGTTGCCGGTGTATTACAGAGTCCAAATAGCATGATGTTAAATTGGAATAAGCCACTTGGGGTCGAGAAAGCGGTCTTTTCCTTGTCTTTTTGATGAAGACCCACTTGCCAATATTCACTCTTCAGGTCCAATGTGGAAAACCACTGTGCTCCGGACGTGTCGAGTGTATCGTCAATGCGAGGTAATGGATAGCAGTCTTTCTTTGTAACGTCATTTAACCTCTGGTAGTCTACGCAGAAACACAGTCCACCATCCTTCTTCGCTACCAGCACTACCGGAGAAGACCAAGCACTTGACGAAGGCTCGATTACTCCCTCTGTCAACATGTCCTGTACTAACCGAGACATTTCCTCTTCCTTAGATAATGGAGGCCTTTGAGGAGGTTGGCGTATTGGTGTTGTGTCCCCGGTATTGATCCGATGTTGTACAAGAGAGGTTCTTCCCAATGACTGGCCCTGAACTGCAAAAGAATCTTTGAATTCATGTAAAAACCGTCTGAGTTCTTTTACCTCACCCCTTGAGAGGTCGTTAGAAGATCTGTTCAATAATTTCTGCAGTTCCTCTGGTAATTTGTAAGTATCCAAAGCACTGGATCTTTCTTGAGTCATTCCAGCTACCCAGGTCACAGGAGTCAATTTGCCTAGGAGCGTATTGCTTTGTAAAGTGACAGCTTGATCCAAAATATTCGCCACTCTAATAGGTACATTTCCGGTTTCATCAGGTTTTACTAAACTTCTGTGGCAATTAGTATGCCTGGTGTGCTGACTACCTGGGGTTCGAATATAGAGTACTGGTTGCCCCTAGTGTCTACCTCGGTTCTAACCATGATGATCTTTTCGGAGTTTGGCGGAACAGTTACGGCCACTTGGTTTATCACGTCGATCAATTTTTTTTATGTAGCCATTGTGGAAAGTATTACCTCTTCGCCTCCGATTCTCAAGAAATTGTTTTTGAAGTTGACTACAAATCCATATGCGTTCATAGCATCCACACCAAGAATTGTTTCATCCACAATGTCTGCACGAAATACTTGATGATCAAACTCAAGTCAACCAAGGTGTAGGTGTATTTCCACTTTTCCTACACTTTTACAGGCCCTCCAGTAGCTGTTCGCAAGCTGCAAAAGCACCAGATTGGCTTGAGATCTTTCACCACGTTGGGGCGCACACGGTTCTGTTACGCCTGTGTCTACTGTAATCGAGATTGGCCTTTCTTGAACAAATCCGGTAACTACCAAGGTCCCGCTGTTTTTTTGAAGTGTAGAAATTGCGTACTGTCTAGGGGCTTCGTTCCTCCAGTTCATCAGCACACTCCAGTCAGTTGTACCGACTACTGCCCGTTTCCCTGCTGCTGAATTCTAACCCGACAATCTTATTGTAGATGTCCAGGTTTCCCACATCTATAACACTTCGGTCTTCCATCTTTTCTTATTTTATTCTGTGGCGCCAACCGTCGAGTCTCTGTTCCTTGTTCTTCTTCCTCATCGTATGTGCCGTCGCGATCTTTCAGCACGCACTTTATGACTTGTCCAACCAGATGCTGATTTGGCAGCCTCAAATTGTAAAGCATGTACCAGGGCGTCTGCACTGTTCTGGTGTGTTGCCATTCGTAACACTTGCTGTAGTTCATTATCTCGGACACCGGCAGTAAATGTCTGCATCGCAAAACTCGTTCGAAAATCTTCTGGCACTTCAGGATAGGCCAGTCTAATTAGTCTGTTGATACTTGCTTCAAACTCTTGAAGGCTCTCCCCGGAATGCTGTCGCCTTGCTCTCAACTGAGTGGAGTGCACATCACGCAAATGTTTATCACCATAGCATAATTCCAGAGATTTTATCAATTCAGCATAGGTGTTTTGGCTGTCAGGTGGCACTTTCTGTAGTAGTTCTGCCGCGGGTCCTTTTAATGGGAGAACGAGTGAAACTGCCTTGTCTTTCTCCATCCAATTATTTGCGCATGCAGCAGCTACAAACTGGCGGAGGTACATTGCCCAGTGACTGCTTCCGTCAAAGGTTGGAGCTTTGACATGAACTGTCCCTACTGCAGGCAGGCAAAGAGACTTTCTCTATTAACTTATTTTCTGTGTCTTTTTCTGTCTTTATCATTGGTACAGTCTGTTCAGAAAATTGTTTTGGTTGAATCTTCATGCACTGCTCAACTTCACATTTAATTTGTTCTCTTATGTTTGCCATTGAGTTTTCTACTGCAGATATTTTATTTGACACAGATTCTTCTATGACAGATATTTTTGTAGATATTGATTCTTCTATGGCGGATATTTTTGTAGACATCGATTCTTCAACACTCAAAACAGAGTTTTCTACTTCAGCTATTTTTAATGTCATTGATTCTTATACCTTCGATATTTTAGTAACTTGTTTATTAAGCTCACCTCATAGGAGACCCAACTCTGCAGCGGTTTGTTCTTGTGTCTGCTTTTGCTCCTGTATTAACTCCTTGATGTCTTCTGTTTCACGCTTCCGTTCTTCTTTTCGTCTGTCTTCTGTTTCTAGCATTAGTGCTTTCTGATGTTCCTCAGCCTCTTCTCTTTCCTGCCTGCGTTTTTCATCCTGTCGTTTTTCTGCTTCTTCCACCTCCTGCCTGCGTTTCTCATCCTGTCGTTTTTCTGCTTCTTCTGCATCCTGTTGTCGTCGTTCCTCTGTCTGCAACAGCAGCGCCTGGAAATTTTCCATCATCTGAGTGGCATCCATTGTTTACCGATTAATTACGAATTACGCTCGTCTTGTACAAAGTGTCCACTGTTTCCACTGTTAACGGTTCTATCCCACTTCTGACACCACTGCTACGAACCGCACTAATAACCACTTGAAAGCACAGAGTAACATCGCCCAATAATAACTGAATTAAGGCCGCTGATGACTTGTATTTATACAACGCTCACAGACCAGAACATTCCAAACTACGCGTTATCTCTACACTACGACAGATTTAACTGCAGCCTTGACACACTCAGCGAGGCTGGCGGTGTCTAGAAGTCTCGCAAGCGCATGAGGAAATCACGTACGCCACAAAATTCAGCCGGATTCCAATGGATCGTTCGAGAAACACGTAGATTGTTCTGTGATGTCGTAACAATATTATCCAGCAGTGCTTTCAACCATAAACTATACTGAAATTGTTCAAATCTTATCATTATTTCAATTAGTGCTTCACTTGCAGGATAATCAAAGTATCATTAGCAAACAATGTCTCTAGCAAATATACCTAAGAGCAGTGGAACATACCAGACACAAGGATCAGTGTAAACAGTCAGGCAAACAGATCATGCATAATGGGTTGTTCCTTCAGTTTAGTGGCCATTTTGTGTATCTGGAAACAATGTGGCATTTCATTTTTCTTTTTTTTTCTTTTGTTATTGTTAGTAGATTGATGAAACCAATAATGGCTCACAGGGACAATTAAAGTAAGCAAAATGCTTTATTATATATCTTTATAATTGACTGTGACATGTTTTATACTGTTTCTACCTTTTCATCATAATATGGTTACTGCCATAAGGATATGTTTCTTTGAATTGAGAAGCATCCATATATGAAGGATAAACAGTGAGCAAACAAGAAATCAACAAATCAAAATGTTATTGTGTGTGTGTGTGTGTGTGTGTGTGTGTGTGTGTGTGTGTGTGTGTGTGTGTGTGTGTGTGTGTGTGTGTGTGTGTGTGTGTGTGTGTGTGTGTGTGTGTGTGTGTGTGTGTGTGTGTGTGTGTGTGTGTGTGTGTGTGTGTGTGTGTGTGTGTGTGTGTGTGTGTGTGTGTGTGTGTGTTGTAACGTGATGTTTCCCTCTACATAAAGAATATACCCTAACCTAAATAAGTATCTTATCATAATAATGAAGAACAAAATAATAATTAAGTAAGGAACTTGTATAATGTAAAAAATGTGTCAACTAGTAAATTTAACATAAATATGAAATAAAATAATAAGACCAAAATATCAAATATGATTATCTGTACCTTAATAAAATATAACTCTAGTAAACTGCATATAGAATGTGGTAAATAATGGGTGAAAGCCTATTCAGCTGAACTTAAATGGTTTACCAACCAGGAAATTATATAAACTCAATAAAATTTGAAATAAAATAACTAAAGAGTGAGAATAGTCATATCTGAGTGTGAATCAAGTCACTAAAACAATTCATAAAATGATTAGTGGAAAATAAGTGAATAATAACAGTTTTAATTGTATATAAAAGAGTTATGATGTAAGTTAGCTTATGCGCCATATTTAGATGTTAAACAAGAAAAAGAAATAAAAAAGGATTATAAGATAAATAAGTTCATGATAAAAGCTATGAACCACCAACAGAATAAACAGTATGACAATTATAATTAACTATTGATGTGTAAGAATTAAAGAATGATGTAAATAGTAAGAAACTGATGAAACTAAAGCCTACAAGCACTGTGTAGGAAAAGTGATGAACATTTATATAAATAAAACCTGTTATGTCATAGTATAGATTATAAAACAATGTATGTTAGTGTAATAAGAAGGTAATAATGAGAAATGTCAAGAATTGACCAGACATAATATAATAAATAATGTAAATAGTAAATTGTAAGCTTTGACAAAAAATTCATACAGGTAATGTGGAAGATTATAATGGACAGTACAAGGAAAAAAGCTTGTATTGAAGTATAAGACATGTTATAAAAATTAGATCATAAGTGATAATTAAGAGTTATTACTTTGTAGTAGAATTAAGTAATTTTAGTTTGAGAAAAGAAATAAGGTCCCAATGAGCATGGGCAGGATTAGGCCTAAATGGCAATACTATGTTTTTACAATAAATTGATGTTTATAACTATTATTACTATTATTAAACCATATATTGTTAAAGTAAAACCAATTCTACAACTTAGAAGTCAATAATGGAACAGAAAATTAATATTTTATAAAGAATACTAGACTAAATCCATTTACGAAAATTGTTATTTTATTATTACTGAACCAAACCATGCCTAATGAGGTTTCAAAATGATCAGCATAAAAAATGCTGATTAATGGTGGTGATATATTTTTTAATTGTTAGTAGCATAAGGAAGATATGTCAGTTTTAAGATTTTTTAATATATTTGGTCAAAAAAGTGATGCTTAACTTGGCGTCTGTTGATGAGCACAACCAGAAAACGGAAATTTTAGTTATTAAAAATGGAATATTTAATAATTCAACCAATCAAAATCGTTCAATTGTCAGGTGAATTTACCCATAACGCACCGCAACCGCATCAGTCGTTAGCGGGTCACCAAACAGTTAAGAACGCCTCCTCTGTGATACAAAAATTGTATATAGTCTTGTCCCCAAATTATCTCGATCCTAATTGAGGTTATGTACAGTGTCAACAAACCTCTAACCTCCGAAAGTGAACATAGCCTAACAGTGTACCGACAGTGTTGTGCATTGTGTTTAATAATTAAAGGACAATAGAGTGAATATATAAATATAGTGAGTGATACAGAAATATAAAGAAAAGGAAAGTATAGTGGTTATTTTGAGAATTTATAACAAAACGAAATAATTAATGATCATGATCCAATAGTACTAGTAATCGACACTTGTGAACTTATGTTTACGTTATCACAGTAGTAAACACCATCACTATTCAAATTATTTCATGTTTAACAATTGTAATTTGTTTTCATAGTCAATGTTCATCTAAATAACTTAGACAAACTAGGTTAACACCAACAACGGACACTGTCTGGATTATGAACTGATTGTCACATTAGATTTTAAGTTATTGGTTTATAATACCATATTTAATTTTAAATTGTAATACTTTGTTCTTCAAAAAAGACATTTTTTGTTAATTGTTGTAGTCAAAAGAACTCATAAGGGTTATAATTTCAAAGCGTAAACATAGCCTACTTCTCTGAGATTTTGTCAACTCATGCTACCAACTGTTGAGCTATCAATACCACAAGCCTGGTTAATTCATATTATGAGATATGTTCTTTACTTTAATAGTAGACAAATAAAATTTTAAAAAAGGAAATAAAAGAAAAAATGAAAAGGAGTTAATGGTGTATGATGTATTATTTTTTAATAATTAACAATTTTAAATCAACATTGAACCTTAGTGTTTACTTCAACTCAAGAAGGTAAAGTTGGCAGTAATTATTTTAAAACAAACAGTACTATTTAAATGATTTCAATAGATCAATGAACTCTAATAAAGTAAAGAGAGAAACTAAAATAAAAATTTATGAAAACCAATTAACCCAAACCAATAGTATCTCCATTAATAATTCGTATTATTTGTAATCATTTGTTATTACAAATTGGCGCCCATTAATAGAACTATTCGAGTATAAAAAACATAATAACATAATAACCAACCAAACATACAACTTTAGTCAATTACAATTTCTATTATTACTATAGAAATTCTACCAAAAACAGAAGAACACACCAACCCAGGTAATCAAGATACCATAGATACATTAAAGTAATAAATAGTTGATTGAACAAATAAATCGTGTGTTACATAATTGGCGCACCAACTAGTGAGGCTAAAAGTCTTATATACCTATAATAGTATTTCAGGGTATTTTTTAATAATTTGTACTCTAGCGGTGGCTACAACAAGCAACGAAAATGCCACGAAGATCAACTTCAGCAAAACGCACAGCAGAGGCTGAATCAGAACCAGACATGCAAAATAAAGAGGCGACACCTGTCGAAGACATTGAAAGCTTATTACCGACGAAGGAGACGGACAAAACCACAGAGAGTGTCAACATGAATAACATAATGGAATTCCTACAGGACAGTGAAAAACGGAACAGGAAACATTAAAACAAATGAAAGAAAAAATGGACAGTAACCAAGAAGCGTTAAAACAAATGGAGAACAAGATGGACAGTAATAACGAAACTTTAAAACAAATGAAGGAAGACAGTGAAAAACTTAACAAGAAGATAGATAATAACAATGAGACGATGAAACATCATTTAGAAGAGTACAGAGAAGAAATAAAACACCGAATCAATGAAACAAATGAGAAGATAAAAAAAACTAACGAAACCTTAGTACAATTCCATGAAGAAATTATAAATCAGATAATTAATGTTGAAGATAACAGTAAAATTAAGGTGGAAATACTTCAACAAGAGACACAAGAAAAGTTTGAAAAATTATACGATAAGTTAGAGGAACAAAACGATCAGCTAGAAAACAATTTAGGATGAGCACAATGTCAAATGAACAACAACAAAGAAAAATAGAAGAAATCCAGAGGAGAGAACTCATCAATATATGAGAAGAATTAGAGATGCTGCGAAATAGACCCATCAATTATACACATACACCAATGGGAGAGAATAGAGATATAATCAATTTTAAAGACTATCGCAGAAACCCTCTAGAATTCCTGGAGAGACTAGAAGAATGGTTAAACAGAAACAAAGAAAACCGATGGCACATAGTGAAAAATTTTCTCGACGAGAGTTTCAAAAACATTACAGATAACTGGTGGACCGCGATAAGAAATGAGGTCAACAGTTATAACGAATTTAAACAAATTTTCAAAACAAAATATTGGTCAGAGTCCATACAAAACACTGTCAGGGACAATTTGTGCAATGGCAGGTATGATGCAACAAGAGGACAAACACCAACGGCCTACTTTCTTGGTAAAGTCTGTATAGCCAGACATCTAGAACCCAAGATCCCGGAAGAGTGCCTAATAACAAAATTATCATACCATTTTGAGGAAGGGATCGTACATGCTTGTCTGTGTGGACAAGTAAAAATGATTGGAGGAATGGAAGCCCTCCTAGAAAGTTATGAGCAGGAGGCTTATTATCAAAGGAATCGATGAAGGCCCGAGAATCGAAATGAGAGGCCCAATGAACAACAACGTGACAACCGACAACGGATAAACCACGTGAGAGCGAATAACAACAATCGAAGTCCACCCAACAATCGATTTCGAGGACGGCGTCGGAGCTTTAACAACGAACGGACCTACAATAACCAATATCGTAGAGAAGACGACAACCGGCGACCACAAAGAAGTCACAGTGAAAAACATCAAAGATCAAGAAGCTGGGACAGAAGAAGGGACATACCCTCCGGAAACCAACAAAGGAATGACCAGGAACAACATATCAACAGTGACGAAGGTAGGGGAAACGAGAGTCCGCAGTGAGAACAACGGACCGCCCATCACTGCAAGCGGACCCAGGGCCGATGAGAGTATAAATCCATCCAACCAAGACGAAGAACAAATAACAGTTATACGGAATTATTACCTAAAAAATATACAAACGGATTTATTAGAAGAGGGAACAATGGAAGAGGCTAAACCAAACGGCGACATAGTGTACGTCAGAGTAAAATACAAGGGGTGATGACACCAGTAATGATCGATACTGGAGCGAACATTTCCTTAATAGACAAAACAGAACTGAACAGGATACAGGAGAATAACACGGAGAGAATACCCACACTGCCCATAAACAACATTGAAATTATAGGAGCCACTTAAACAAAATAAAACTATAAAGCAACAAGTAAGCCTGGATGTTACGAGCTTAGGAATAGGAATTCCTATGGTGTTTTTAGTAGCCCAAGGGTTACCCTTTAAGGTGTTAATAGGGTGTGATATGCTACAGCACCACTCTGAGATTATTGATCTGGCCAGTGGTAAAGTGACACTGCGCTCAGACGGCTAAGAATGGACTGCTGAGACAATTGGAAGCACAAGTGCCCCTCAGTACAGGCGTTCATACCACGTTAGGGAAAATGTTAGGACGCCCATAGGAAACAAAGAAATCGTAACAGAATCAGAATTATGGCAGGAAAAACTGCAAGAAATCATGGCATTCCAAGGAAGAGGATCTACAGAGATCATCAGTGTGGAACAAAAGAAGAGGTTAGTGGACATTTACAGCAACTACCGCAACATATTCTCCAACTCACCTGGTAAAGCGAAGAATTTTGTATGTGAATTAAAGTTCCAGGACTCCGTAAATTTCAACAAGAAGTTATATCCTATCGCACAGTCGTTAAAGGAAGCTGTAAGGAAGGAAATACAAAGAATGGTCGAAGAAGACATTATAGGAAAAAGTAGTTCGCCATATACCAGCCCCATTGTAGCAATAACCAAGAAGGACGGACAGATGCGTTTATGCCTCGACACACGTGAGATCAACAAAATGATAATTAATGACCGTACATCTCCAGGAGAGATAGAAGAAATACTGAAGAAGTTCCATGGATGCAAATTCATGAGTACCTGGGATGCTGTCTGCGAATACTGGCAGATAGAATTGCACCTGAACAGTCGCCAGTACGTCGCATTCATCTTTGAAGGAAGAAACTACCAATTCAAACGTTTGCCGTTTGGATTAGTAAATTTAGTAGCATTCTTCATCCAATACATGGACCAAATTTTAGGAAAGGAAGCATTAGAGTTTGTAACAGTGTATGTGGACGACATATTGATCACTTCTACCACATGGAATGAACACTGCAGTAGAATTGAGTTAGTACTGAGGAAACTCCAGCAAAACAACATTACCCTTAAACTCGATAAATCCAAGTGCAAAGCCAATCGTGAGAAATGAATCGCTTGATAAGAGGAAGGCTGAAGATAGCCAGTGACAAAATGAAAATATGGTATGACATTCACAATAATAGTGTGGGTTTAGATGGAGACCAGGTTACATTTTACAACCCAAAGTGCCATCGTGGTTGCTCCCCAAAACTTCAAACTAACTGGGAAGAGCATTATAATTTCAGAAAGAGAATCAACTATGTTGTTTATTGGATACAACAACAAGGACATCAGAAATTCAAGGTCGTCACCTAGAGGGCCTAGCCAAGTATTACTGGAGAGATGGTTTACCAGTTTGGGACAAACAGGCTTAGGGGAGGGGGGCAGCAAGAATTAATGCTTCCCACAGAATAAATTGGTTTATTTTATTGATGCAAATAATTATCTTTATGGTAGGATATTCTTTCTAGTATAACAGTTGTAAATGTGACAATATTGCTATGTTGAGATGAAAGACAGTTAAGTAATCATCTCAATAATTTGAGACTGTCTTATTACATGTCCCGACTAGGCTACTGCACACAGTCAGCATGTTATGTTCAAGGTCAGAAATTGACCTGTTTCCAGATTGTTCTAGCACCTGTAACTACACAAATTATTCTTGGCACGCTGCCCGGAAAATGGAAGATTATTTTGGAATCTCAGCAGGGTATAAATATAAAGCATTCAGTGGCCAGCACCAGTTCAGTTTAGACTTGGCGATATTAGAGTGCAGAGTGTTAATTTTGTGGCAGTTTAGTGGGAAGTGATTATTGTTTTAATTAGTGCAAAAACTGTAATAAGATGACTTTTATTGTTGCGTGTTAGACAAACTGAACTTGAATTATTGTATAAGAGTGCTTTTGTTGTTTTCTGTTGTTTGTTTCTAATTAAAGTTGTAATTGGTGACTTCATTGGTATCAGTTATTCTGTTTCCACTGTACAAGGTGATGAACTGTTGAACGTCAAAAATATGTAGAATCTTCTTAGAAAGAGTCTATCATGTTGTTGTTTTATAGTCCTGCAAGCGTTTTTTCTATAGGATCGATAAATTTGTGTGACCTACATCTATCTCCAAAACGTTACAATGCTCCTTAGTGACTCTTCAACCTGTGCTTTCACTGATTTTCAATGAGAAGGCTGTACATACTATCACTTAGCTAAAGGGGTTGAGTGGCAGACTTTTTTTCTCATGCAGTTCTTTTTCTTTTCTTCAAGACAATTTTTTGTGCCACAAATCATATCTCTTCCTTGGCTAAAATCAGTTACATCATGGCTGGAGGCTTATGGTTCGCAGATTGAATGAATGCTCTACCCTTCTTTGAAGTTGTCACAGCATTTGGAAAAAAAACACTGTTAGAGAGTAATGTTGAATATAATGTTTGATAAAAATATTACAAAATACTGAGTGAAAGTTATAAAAATTTACAGCCATTGTACAAATGCAATGCAGAGAAGGGCATTGAAAATGGTTCAATAAATCTAAAAATATATATATATATTGTAATAATTTAATAAAAAGTGATGATTGAATGTGTGTTTTGATGATAATAGCTATTATGGAGTATGTGACTCCGATGCAATCAAGCCGCACTGTTTGGGCTAGCCAATTTGTAATAAATTAATAAATAAGTTGTAAGTTGCAAGGTGTTTAATTGGTGTCTTACTGGCCTGAAACACTTCCTTAAGTTTCCCAGCTGGTCGAGTCCCAATGGTAGCAAGACCGGTCGAGTAGCGTAAAGTTGATGAAGAAATATATATGCTCAGCTTCACCGAAAGTTTCAAAACAAAAATTATTGTTTTGAAGAAAATTAAAAAAAAATTATGTTTATAAAAAATAATAATAAAAAAAAAAATTTTAATTTTATTAATTAATTAATTAGGATCAATTAATTAATATAGGGCTGTGAAGTTTTAAACAGTGTAATGCTCTTCTGAAAATTTTTATTAAAGTTTTAGTATAATTTAAATAATCTATCACCACTCATAAGACTGTCTGTAAACCAATCGATATTTGTTTACCTTTCTATTTTTTAGGTTATCTTCACTTACGGGTGGTAAAGTCCTTGTAGATTATCAATTAGAATTATATTATTGGTAATTAGTATTATTGAAGAAATAAAGAACTATTAAGTATTGAAAAGTATTAATGTTTTATTAAGTAACAGCAATATTGACTCTTATCGATTAGTATCGATTCTCAGGATATCGAAAAAAGTTACAAGTATATGTTATAAAAATTATATAGGGTTCTTTAAACAGCCAGTTATTACCAAAGTCAGAGAAATTGGGCTTATATTTAAAAAGTATAACGTTACAATCAAATTAATAGTTATTAATAAACACAGACATTGAATAATAAATTGTAAATATAATAATTGTTTTCACCAAACAGCTGTGATGAACCAAGAAGAGGCACTGGAATTGTCAAAGCAAATGGCTGCCGTCAAGTCGATGAAAATGTTGCTCGTTGCTGCTGCATTCCAAATAATGTATTTTGACGCAATATTTCTGTTCTCGTGTCCGCAAATCTCTTGTTATATGTTGTGTAGTGACTGGTGTAGTGATTCTGGGTTGTATTTAGTGTATCTGTATAATTATTAGTTCAAACACTTTCTCCGATTCCGTCACTAATTTGGTTTAATGTATTATACAGTTTTCTAGTGTTTTATGGTGTTTTTCGGAGTAGATTTATATTGTTCTGTGTTATGGAGTGTTACTTGATCGTTTCTGTTATAATATGATAGTTTCAGAAGTATTTTACAAGTCACTCGCGATTTCACAATAACTCACTATACACTCGCTTTGTATGTCTATTATAGGTTAGGTCATGCACGTTACCAAACGTATCTCATGTTAACCGTTCAAAAACCAATAATTAACTAACTGTTTCCTTCAGTTTCAATTAAACTCTTAGCCCATATAATATTATCCTTAACATTGTTCAAAAATATTTTCACATCCTGTGTACATTTTACTATTTCACTATATGAATGCCTAAACTTTGGTTATTTGTCAATTTTATTCACTAGATTTGATTTAAATTAATCTTTCATTTCATTCAGCTTATTTTCAGATTAAATAATGCCATTTTATAGTGTTTTCTGTCCAAAAAATAGTAATTTCACTTTCAGTTTGGTATACTGTGAAGAGTCAAAACATCAAAATTTACTTCCTGTCATTATATAAATTCAGCCATTTTATCAGTTATATTTAATATTAATAATCCTATATTGTATCAAAAGGTTCATATTCCCTTATTTTCTGGTAATTAATTGAATTAGTTGTATTCGGAAACATTATTCTGAAATATATGACTCCCATGTCCAAATTTCTGAGTTGAGTCATTCTCATTTTTATTCATAATTCTGAATATAATTTATTAAAATCTCTCTAAATGGTATGTGCAATTATATGGCATGATCTCAAGTTTATTTTGTCTAAACCCCTTTTGTTTATTTGCATTTAAATGAGCAATTTCTCTGTTTTGATGAAGTTTGGTTTCCATTCTTTTGGGCCTATGATTTTTTAACAATTTTTCTTACAAAATAATTTACAAACAATATATGATGTGTGATACCCTCTCTGACTTTTACAAATAGTATTATAAATTAAACATGTTTTTAAATTACACAAAAACAATTAGTATTGGTTACAATACAAACAATAGTTAAAACAAATAAAGAATTTTTTTTTTAAATAAATGGTTGTCTTCAAGTCAGACATTTTGCAACACAATCCTTATTTCTAAACATGGAAATATGGCTTACAAAAAAGGTTTTTTACTAACTAACATCTTAATTACTCTCTACTATTTACAAGTGGTAATTATTTTTATAGTTCTGATGTTAGTTGTTTCAGACCCAAACAAATGGCCTTATATCTAAAACATTTTTAAACATTCTTGTACTATATACATAAAAACCTTATATTTATATTCTTATTTCTAACTATTATTATAAGTAGGATTCTACAGTTTTTATACAGTCTTTTATACCTTGTCTTTGGGTAATTGTACCCTGTCATTAACAAATAAATAGTATGAACCGTTCAAAAAGCACTATGAAATCTGTTTTTCTTTTTTCATGTAAAACAAAAATGTTATTTTAAACAGACTCATGTCTTATGAACAACATATTGTCACCGTACACATTTTAAGTCATTGAAAAATGCATATTTCATTGCATCCAATGTTTGTGATTGCCAAGAATGAAACACAAGGTTCATTTTTTATAATACCCAAAACTATCACTGGTTCACTTTCACTTATATATTATGTTAATGCTAAATGGTCGTATAGTCTTATCAACATAATAAATTGGTTAGCGTTTTTCAATGGAGATTTGTTCCATGGGTACTATATTATTGTTTCATCTTAGTTCACAGGAAACTTTTACTTTGTTCACTTCTCTCTCTTAAATTTATATACATGTGGTTTTTATTCGTTATACTTTTGTTTTTGGATATATATTTTGGGGATATAGGGATTTGGGTGTCTTTTATAAGAGCATGACGTCTTCTTCAGGATGCTGCCCTCTTCTTCTTTCTTCAGTCTTCTTTTCTCCTGCCTTCTGGGACTGGTATCTTCTCCATCTGTTCTTGATGCCATCAGGTTTCTTGGGATCTTCTCCATCTTCTTCTTTAATTCAGAAATACACAACCTGTATTGGTTGATCTTGGCTTATTTTAGGGTTTCTCTTTTATTTATTCTCCCTCGTTGTGGGTTTGGTCATATTGTGTACTGCTTTGTTATTTACTATTTTACCTTCCTGGGTTATACCTTGAAAACCTTTGGTTATGAGACTGGTTTTGGATGACTCATCACTAGTGACTCTTTTTATTTTAACTTGGATTTTCTTTATAATAATGATTTCTTTCCACAGTTGCTATGAATTAATCTATTTATATTAAACTTAATGCTTTCTTCCAAATTCTAATGAAGAACTTCATTATTCTAATGATCAATTGCCATTCAATATTATGCTTATATCTGTCACGCTACAATATTTATGTTCATTCACCATCAATGAATTCATTCTTCATTTACAAATGTACAGATTATAAGTTAAATGTAGTCACATTCATAAGCGAAGTTTTATATGTGTACTACGTTATTGACAACAAAGAAGTAGTTTCTATGGAAACTCAACGGTTTCCATTTTCAATCACGCACCAGCGGTCGTTTTCAAATGTGTGACACGTCCTTATTAACTGTCACCGCACAAAAGGCCTGCCGCATGACAAATGGCGCCAATCGTACACTCTAGTTATTTTGGTGGCCCTAAAAAGGACCGAGTGGCAAGAACGGTGATGTTGGTAGTGCCGCGCTGAGATGTTCGGCGGCTGCGCCCGCTGTTCGTGGCCTACTGCAGTCCTCCTCTTCTTCCGGCACCGGTTGTAGAGTCGGCTGCCGGCCCAGCGAAATCCATCGCTGGCGCAGAACTGGAGGGCGAAGACGCAAGAACACCGGATCTATTCTTCGGCCGTTCCTTCCGGGTGACTCCGCGCCGATGTCGTCCGAGAGAGGAGAGGAGATGAAGTGCGTCCGATGGCGTGGCGATGAAGAGTGCGCCAAAATTTTCTGCCGGCCCAGGTTTTATGCACTAACCGGGATCGCTGATTGGCTAGCTCCGAGCACATTAGATAGTCACGTCTCGGCTGCTGATCGCTGATTGGCTCGCTGTGTCCGCCGCTGGTAACGGAGAGCAGATGTTCGCATACCGCTACCGTCACAACTCCCCCGGGTCTTGAATGCTCTCCGGTAGCCAGCCTACTGCTCTTCTCCGGATCTTGTAGAGGTGTCTGTTGGGCGCCATGTTGATTGGTGTGCCGGCTGGTAGCTCGCTGGCGTGGCTGGATCTTGCATCCGCAAGATGATCGTTGCCCCATGTTGGGCGCCACTTGTCACCGGACAAAAGGCTTGCCGCATGACAAATGGCGCCAATCGTTCACTCTAGTTATTTTGGTGGCCCTAAAAAGGACCGAGTGGCGAGAACGGTGATGTTGGTAATGCCGCGCTGAGATGTTCGGCGGCTGCGCCCGCTGTTCGTGGCGTACTGCAGTCCTCCTCTTCTTCCGGCACCGGTTGTAGAGTCGGCTGCCGGCCCAGCGAAATCCATCGCTGGCGCGGAACTGGAGGGTGAAGACGCAAGAACGCCGGTTCTATTCTTCGGCCGTTCCTTCCGGCTGACCCCGCGCCGATGTCATCCGAGAGAGGAGAGGAGATGAAGTGCGTCCAATGGCGTGGCGATGAAGAGTGCACCAAAATTTCGCTCTGGGCTTTGCGGTTGTGCGTCGCAGAGACGAACCGCACGGGAACTGAGTTCCGAGCTACCTTCTGGAGCTCCTGCCTCGTGGCCCTGCCCAAGTAGGGCGCGTGCTCTATAGCAGGCCGATTCTCGGCTGTTGTGCTAGCCTACGCTAGCGCAGTATGCACC
Organism: Magicicada septendecula; assembly: GCA_034769895.1. Classification (NCBI taxonomy): domain Eukaryota; kingdom Metazoa; phylum Arthropoda; class Insecta; order Hemiptera; family Cicadidae; genus Magicicada; species Magicicada septendecula. The sequence continues at coordinate 234,915,691 of CM068368.1, read as the reverse complement.
GAGGGCGTTTCCACGAATCACCTGGGCGTATACGGTACCTTCCCAGCCCAGTCACTAGAGGATTGCCTGGGAACCTCGCCGCACGTGCATAAAATTTGCGTGCAAGCCGCCTGAAAGTGTCGTCTAAGGAGCGGACGCCAAGTCCTCTCCTTAGAAGGCGAGATGAGAAGCGACGGGGGACTTTGGCCGCTAGCCGAAGCCCCCTGTCGAGGACGCTCTGCAACTTCTTTTTATGCATTGCGGCGAGGTAACCCCAGACCGGGCAGGCGTAGGTAATGACCGGCAGCAGATACGCGCCGACGATCATCCTACCCAATTTCCTGGTCATGGCTGAGCTGATCAGGAGTGGAAACAGTGCGCACAGGCGAGTGGATGCTCGCTTTAGAACTGTCTGTGCGTGGGTACGCCAGGTGAGCCGACGGTCGAGGTGTAAGCCGAGGTACTTGACCTCGTTGGACCAGCGCAAGTACGTTCTGCCGATACGTAGTTGCCTAACGGGGTTCTTCCGTCGCTTGGAGAATTCGACGGCTACGCTCTTGGTGGCGTTGAGTTGCACTCTCCAATTCTCAGTCCAGTCCACGAGCGTGTCGAGCTGGCGCTGCAGTCGTAGGACGGCCCTTTCCTCATGACGATCGGCCGTAAATACGGCCGTGTCGTCAGCGAAGAGGGCCATCTGGACTCCAGGCTGTCTCGGCACGTCGTTGACGTAGATCGAGAACAGAAGGGGGCCTAGAACACTACCTTGAGGGACGCCGGCTGTGATTCGTCTCTCGGAAGAGACAGAATCGCCAACTCTCACGCAGAAGGTCCTCTCCGTCAGAAAGCTAGCAACCAGATGGAGGTAGCAGTCCGGGAGCTGGACTTCCCTAAGTTTGAATAAAAGGCCATCATGCCATACGCTGTCGAAGGCTTTCTCAACATCTAAGAAACAGCCAACGGTCCGTTCTCTCCGACACCCGGCTTCCGTGATGCTTTCCACCAGTCTCATCAGTTGATGAGTGGTCGAATGCCCCACACGAAAGCCGAACTGTTCGGGGACCAGCACGTCAAAGTTGGTTAGATGCTCTCGTACACGACGCTGTACGAGGCGCTCAAAAACCTTGGACGTAGCGGAAAGTAGGCTGATAGGCCGGAGGTTTTCCGAGCGGGTGGTATCCTGTCCCTGCTTCGGGATCACGATAACCGTCGCCTTTCTCCATTTCTTGGGAAAGTAGGCCAGTCTGAGACACGCGTTGAACAAATCAGTCAAGAATTGAACTCCAGGCTCGGGAAGAAGTCGTAGAGCGGTGTTGGTAACACCGTCCGGGCCTGGAGCCTTTCTTGGCTGAAGTTCAGCGAGCCGATCTGAGACCTCTTCCAAAGAGATGGGTTCGGGCTCCGCCGTGATCGGAAGAGACAGAAAGTCTTCCACAGCCATCTCGACTTGTTCGTCGAAGTCCCAGTCCATGGGCGGGTTGGGAGCGAACTGACGCTCGAAACACAAGCCCAAGTACTCGGCCTTCTCCTCCGGGCGACCCAGGAGTCGACCGAACGGTCCAACAATGGCAGGAAGTGGAGGTCGGCGCCTCCGTCCCGTCAATGCGGTAGGTATTCTGTACGGGTGAGATTGCGGGTCCGCATCCCCCGTTCGGGCCACGTCGAGTTCCCAACAGCTACGTCGGAACGCCTTCAGACTGCCACGCAGTCGTCCGGTGAGCCGATTGTATGCTGCCTTATCGGCCGGATCACGGGTCCTCTGCCAACGTTTCCGGAAGTAATTCCTCTCGCGAGCGAGAAGAGAGACTTCCTCAGGGATGCGTTGGTAGTCAGGCGTGAAGCCAGTTCGCGTACGTGAAGACACGCCTATAGCCGAGATGATTGCCTCTTCGATTCCCGCAACTGCTTCGTCTAGGAGGCGAACGGAATCGAGTGGGGCCGCTGGCGGCAATCTACGGCACAAGGCCGGGCCGTAGCGATCCCAATCGATAACCTTCTGCTTGTCAGAACGTGCATAGGCGTGCTGGGTAGCGACGTGGACCAAGATAGGGTTGTGGTCGGATGTCAGCTCCGTAAGTGAGAATACCTCGACCGGACAGACAATTCCTTGGGTCACCGCGATGTCCAGAACATCGGAAGCCGCGTTAGGCAGTGACGGAAAGAACGTGGGTTGCGCTGGACCAAACACCATCGCCCGGCGCGATTCAACAAAACTGAGCAAGCGCCTCCCGTTCGGAGTAGTCAGGCGACTATTCCAAACGCGATGCTTGCAATTCAGATCGCCGGCCAAAATTACCCTTCGATGGGAATCGAAGATGACGTCCAGGTCGCTGACAAGGAGTTCAGCTTGTGGGGGCTTGTAAGCTGAGACCACGAGGACGCCGCCAAGAGCTCCGTGGACCTCAATGGCGGTGGCCTCTAGGTTGGTAAGCTGCGGCAAAGCGACACGATGATGACCTATGGAGGTCCTCACCGCGATCGCCGTGCCGCCTCCTCGTCGGCCAACTCGGTCATCCCGATAGACCACGTAATTTGGTAATCGAAACCGGTTCGCCGGGGTCAGGTGGGTTTCCCCGAGGAGAAGTACGTCGGGTTTGAACCGAGCCAGGAATTCAAGAAGGTCGGAATGCTTGGTACCGATGTTGTTAGCATTCCAGGCTACGAGCGAGAGATCTCGTCTAAGGGCTCGGTTCATAGAAGACCTATGACTTCGCAGGCTTCCACCAAGAGCATGAATCTCTCAGTTGGGTCAGCAGTTTCCAGGCGGGCTCGGATGGACCTGAAGGTAGATGCGACTTTCGGGAGGTCGTAGCTAGACAGAAAGCCGCGGACGAACTGTGCGTCATTGGAACTGACGGACTGGGTGGTTTGCCTGGAAACTGAGGCCGCATAAGAGCGACCAGGTGTTACGGCAGATCGGGTCATGGTGGAAGCCATAGGACCAGGGCCAGACGGTTTTGGATCAGCGGCAGGAAAAGTACGCTGTTGCGCTTCGTCGGACTTATACCGGGAAGCAGGACTTTTCTTGGGCTGTGGGCAGGCAGGAGCTCGGGGCCGAGCATCCGGTGTGGGTATCCCTTTGTTCCTGGGTTTGATGCCTGCTCGCGGAAATCGCGGAGGTGGCAGGGGCGGCGAGGCTACCTCTGGTTCAGAGGCGGGAGTAGGAGGTTCCGCGGAGGTGGAGGGTTCATTCTCCGGCTCCAAAACCGAGATAACAGCTACTGGGCGTGTCTCTGCTGTGGAAGGAGACGCGGTACGTTTAGTTGCCTTTGTAGGGGCTGGAGGTGGAGCCGGAGAGGGCGCGCGCCGTGCCGGTTGTGCCTGAGGTTTAGGCCTAGCCTGCATTTTAGGCTGTCTAGGTTGGGGCTGCATAACTGGCTGCCGTGGCTTCGGGAGGGGCCCCTGCGGCTTTTGCTTCCGCAGGAGCTCCGCCTTATAGACCGGGCAGTTTACGTTAGACGCTGCGTGGCCTTGGCCACAATTTATGCAGCGAAATTTGGTTTTGTCTGCCACAGTGCAGGCCTGTGTTGAATGTCCCAGAGAACATCGGAGACAGGCCGGGGCATTGCGGCAGACGTCGGTGTGATGGCCGAACCTCTGGCACCGGTGGCACTGCGCAAGCTTGCCCTGGGGTCGACTGGTTTCCACCCGGACGCGGAAGCCAAACAGCCGCGTCAGGTGGAAAATTTTATCAGCAGCCTCGCCCTTCTCGAGCTGGAGACGGACGAGCGGGAGAGGTACTCGGGTTTCTGAGTGAGTGTACAGGCGGAAAATTGCCTGCACCGGGTACCCGAGGTCGCGGAGTTCCAAGAGGATCTCCTGAGGATCAGTGTGCGCGTCAAGCCCTCGCAAAATGACAGACAAGGGCTTGACTCGCTTAGGAGTGAAGGTATGATATTGGAGGTTATGTGCTTGGAGGAAGGCCTCGACCAAGCGATGGTCCTCGAGCTGGCGGACGACAATCCTGACCGTATCACCGCCAAGCAGCTTCAGGTCAAGCTTGTCGGCCGACAGGCCGTGGGCCGCGATCAGCCGTCTGTATAAGGCGGCGACATTGGATACGCTATGGACGTACAGGGGCGGCGCACGACCAACAGCGGCAGCAGCCGGAGCTGCTGTCGAAGTAGTCGGAACCGCGACCTGTGGGCCCTGAGAAGGTCCAATGTCCATGGCCGAGGTCTGTGAGGAAGTGGATCCAGGTGCGTGGGTCCTCTTGGGCTTCTTAGCCGGGCGATTACGCCGACCAACGGTCGCGAACTCGCCCGACTCGTCTGCCGGCAGAGGGGGAAGCGGGTGAGGGAGAGGATCGTCCGTCTCCATCGCCCGAGGCGATTCTGGCGAGTCGCCCAGATGGGGCAGCAAGGCAGGGCCGAGCGACTCGGCACTTGAGCCGTTGCCTGTGGAAGGCATGCTGGCCAGGTGCGACGGCTGCCGGGCAGAGACTGCTAGGCAGTCACTGCCAGACGCCAGGGATCTCGGGTCCGGCCGAAGCCGGATTACCCGCGCGTCTTCCTTGTTCACGACGATGCGGGAGGAGCTGGGCTAACGACCAGCTTCGTTGAATACCAGTCCTTACCAAGACTGGTGTCCACTGGCCCCTTTACCCCGGCGATATCCTAGCTCGCTTACCACTGGTGGGGGCTTGCAAGGATCGTCCGGGGCAGCGCTACCTAACAGTCGTGAACAAGTTAGGAATTACACACTGATACGGCACTCACCAGGTGAGCCCAGAGCAATCCACTTCTTTCCTGTCCGGCAAGATGTTGTTCCGGCGCAGGTGGTCCTTAGCAGGGCAACTTCGGCGAGCTGCTTCTTCTACCGGCTACTAAGTTCACCGGCAGCAGCTGGCTTGGTTCCCTCGAAGGAAGATATTCCTCGTCGGAAGGCGAGGTGGCCGAAGGCAGCAAAGCCGTAGAGATGGTCCAGCGAGAGAGCACCAAAATTTTCTGCCAGCCCGGGTTTTATGCACTAACCGGGATCGCTGATTGGCTAGCTCCGAGCACGTTAGATAGTCACGTCTCGGCTGCTGATCGCTGATTGGCTCGCTGTGTCCGCCGTTGGTAACGGAGAGCAGATGTTCGCATACCGCTGCCATCACAAAACATTTTCAATGTTAAAAGAACTGATTTTAACAACAGTGTTATATAAGATTGCAAAGGTCTGACAAAACATCCAAAGTGGTGATCAGTTTCTGATTGGCTGGCTCCAGTTTGTAGCAAGTCTGTACGGTACCAAACACTGTGTGACAACTAGACCAATGCCAATAAGCTATCAGCAATGGGTACGTCAAAGCCCAACAACTTTCGTCATTCAACTCTCAAAAATAATAGTATTGCTACGACAGTGTAGAACAATCTAGGCGTTTATCGAATGTCCCAGAAAGATCTCGACGTAAGCGTGTGGTGTACGTGCTACTAAACGCATGTTGCGAGAAATTTCTCGACTTTGCCAGCCTTCGCTCGGGCGCTCGGACTGTCAAGGCCGCAGCAATTACGTAGTTCGCGAGAGATAAGACGCAGTTTGGAAGCTTCTGGTGTGTGTTAGCTAACTATAAATACATCGCGTCGCGGCCTTAGTTGTTCAGTTCAATGCGAGATTTTTGACTGTGCGGTTCGAGAGTACTAGTGCGATATATTTACAGAGCGGTTCGAGTTATTACGGTGTACGTTCAAGTAGTTATTAGTGAAGTATTGCGTTTTGTATTCGGACGGTATAATTGTAATACAGTTGAGTTTTAATATTAGTGGACACTTTATTGCGTATGAACAATTTCATTTGATTTGTTGTAGACACTGTGTTGTTAATTACGAACTGTTTTACTATAACAATTAAAGGTGTGATTAGTGACTTAATTGGTGTCTTGTACTTATTTTGTTTCCACTGTACCTACGACGATCGAGTAGACCGTCGTAACAGTGGTGTCAGAACTGGGATAGAACGGTTAACAGTGGACGCTTTGTACAAGACGAGTGTGATTCGTAATTAATCGATAAACAATGGATGCCAGTCAGATGATGGAAAATTTACAGGTGCTGCTGTTGCAGACAGAAAAACGACAGGACGAGAAACGCAGACAGGAGGCGGAGGAAGCAGAAAGACGACAAAAAGAAGAACGAATACAAGAAAGAGAAGAAGCAGAAAGACGACAGGATGAAAAACGCAAGCAGGAGGCAGAGGAACGGAAGCAGGAAGCAGATGACATCAAGGAGTTAATACAGCAGCAAAAGCAGACCAAGAACAAACCGCTGCAGAGTTGGGTCTCCTACGAGGTGAGCTTAATAAGCAAGTAACTAAAATATCGGAGGTACAAGAATCAATGACATTAAAAATAGCTGAAGTAGAAAAATCTGTCTTGACTGTGGAGGAATCGATGTCTACAAAAATATCTGTTATAGAAGAATCTGTGTCAAATAAAATATCTGCAGTAGAAAACTCAATGGCAAACATAAGAGAACAAATTAAAACTGAAGTTGAACAGTGCATGAAGATTCAACCAAAACAAATTTCTGAACAGACTGTACCAGTGATCAAGACAGAAAATAAGTTAACAGAGAAAGTCACTTTGCCTGCAGTAGGGACAGTTCATGTGAAAGCTCCAACCTTTGACGGAAGCACTCACTGGGCAACGTACCTCCGCCAATTTGAAGCTGCTGCATGCGCAAATAATTGGACAGAAAAAGACAAGGCTGTTTCACTTGTTCTTGCATTAAAAGGACCCGCCACAGAACTACTACAGAAAGTACCACCTGACAGCCAGAACACCTATGCCGAGTTGATAAAAGCTCTGGAATTACGGTATGGTGATAAACATTTGCGAGATGTGTACTGCACCCAGTTGAGAGCAAGGCGACAACATTCCGGGGAAAGTCTTCAAGAGTTTGAAGCAAGTATCGACAGACTAATTAGACTGGCCTATCCTGAAGCGCCAGAAGATTTTCGAACGCGTTTTGCGATGCAGACATTTACTGCCGGTGTCCGAGATAATGAACTACAGCAAGTGTTACGAATGGCAAGACACCAGAACAGTGCGGACGCCCTGGTACATGCTTTGCAATTTGAGGCCGCCAAATCAGCGTCTGGTTGGACAAGTCATAAAGTGCGCGAGCTAAAAGATCGCGACGGCACAGACGATGAGGAGGAAGAACAAGGAACAGAGACTCGACGGTCGGCGCCACAGAATAAAATAAGAAAGGATGGAAGACCGAAGTGTTATCGATGTGGGAAACCTGGACATCTACAACGAGATTGTCGGGTTAGAATTCAGCAGCAGGGAAACGAGCAATAGTCGGTGCAACGGGGCGTGTGCTGACTAACTGGAGGAACGAAGCCCCTAGAGAATACGCAATTTCTACGCTTCAGAAAAACACCGGGAGCTTGGTAGTTACCGGATTTGTTCAAGAAAGGCCAACCTCGATTACAGTTGACACAGGCGCAACAGTTTCTATTGTGCGCCCCGACATGGTGAAAGATCTCAAGCCAATCTGGTGCTCTTGCAGCTTGCGAACAGCTACTGGACGGCCTGTAAAAGTGTATGGAAAAGTGGAGATACACCTACGCCTCGGTAGACTTGAGTTTAATCATCAAGTACTTGTTGCAGACATTGTGGATGAAGCAATTCTTGGTGTGGACGTTATGAACGCATACGGATTTATAGTCGACTTCAAAAACAATGTCTTGAGAATCGGAGGCGAAGAGGTAATGCTATCAACAATGACGACAGCAGAAAAATCGATGGACGTCATAAACCAAGTGGCCGTAACTGTTCCGCCAAACTCCGAAAAGATCATCATGGTTAGAACTGGGGTAGATATTAGGGGCAATCAGTGCTCTATATTCGAACCCCAGGTAGTCAGCACACCGGGCATACTAATTGCCAGAAGTTTAGTAAAACCTGACGAAACCGGAAATGTACCTATTAGAGTGGCGAATATTTTGGATCAAGCTATCACTTTACAAAGCAATACGCTCCTAGGCAAATTGACTCCTGTGGCCTGGGTAGCCGGAATAACGCAACGAAGACCCAGTTCTTCGGATACTTCTAAATTACCAGAGGAACTGCAAGAATTATTGAACAGATCTTCTAACGACCTCTCAAGTGGTGAGGTAAAAGAACTCGGACAGTTTTTACACGAATTCAAAGATTGTTTTGCAGTTCGGGGACAGTCACTGGGAAGAACCTCTCTTGTGCAACATCGCATCAATACTGGGGACACAACACCGATACGCCAACCTCCTCGAAGGCCTCCATTATCTAAACAAGAGGAGATGTCTCGGTTAGTACAGGACATGTTGACAGAGGGAGTAATTGAACCTTCGTCAAGTGCTTGGTCTTCCCCTGTAGTGCTGGTAGCGAAGAAGGATGGTGGATTGCGTTTCTGCGTAGACTACCGGAGGTTAAATGATGTTACAAAGAAAGACTGCTATCCATTACCTCGCGTTGACGATACACTCGACACGTTGTCCGGAGCACAGTGGTTTTCCACATTGGACCTGAAGAGTGGATATTGGCAAGTGGGTCTTCATCAAGAAGACAAGGAAAAGACCGCTTTCTCGACCCCAAGTGGCTTATTCCAATTTAACGTCATGCCATTTGGACTCTGTAATGCACCGGCAACATTTGAGAGATTGATGGACCTGATACTCCGAGGCCTGACGTGGAAAACTTGCCTTGTTTACTTAGACGATGTCATAGTGATCGGGAAGACTTTCGAAGATCATTTGGAAAACCTTAAGGAAGTTCTAACTAGAATTCACGGTGCACAACTGAAGCTGAGCCCGAAGAAGTGTTCTCTATTCCAGAAGGAAGTACAGTATTTGGGCCATCTGGTTTCGGCAGCGGGCGTTAGCATGGATCCTAATAAAGTAGACACCGTAAGAGACTGGCCAGTTCCGAAGAATAAACACGAAGTTCGGAGTTTCCTGGGGTTATGCTCATATTACCGACGTTTTGTGAAAGGCTTCGCTACTATTGCTAAACCACTACATGAGCTAACGGAAAATAAACGAAAATTCCAATGGTCGAGAGAGTGTGAACAAGCATTTAGAACGCTGAAGATTGCATTATGTTCGCAGCCAATTCTCGCTTTTCCAGCTTCCGAAGGGAAGTACATCGTAGACACAGACGCAAGCAATACTGGTCTAGGAGCAGTTTTGTCTCAAGTGCAGAACGGTGAAGAACGAGTAATAGCGTATTACAGCAAGACACTTTCTAAACCAGAGAGAAATTATTGTGTTACAAGAAGAGAGTTGTTGGCAATTGTCAGAGCTTTGGAGCACTTCCATAAATACCTCTATGGGAGAGAGTTTTCACTACGTACCGACCATGCTGCACTTGCATGGCTCTTGAGATTTAAAAATCCGGAAGGACAGTTGGCAAGGTGGCTCGAACGGCTGCAAGAGTACAACTTCAAGGTACAACTTCGGCGGGGGCGCCTGCACGGTAATGCAGATGGCTTATCACGAAGACCATGCCCGGAAGACTGCCGACATTGCCACAGAAAGGAAGAACAAAACTCAAGTGAACATGTTCGAGCCATCACTGTAGATTTCCTGGCTGATGGCTGGACAACACAAGACTGTCGACAAGAACAGATGACTGATGAAGACATTGGACCGATCTTGACAGCAAAAGAGGAAGGTCGCCGCCCGGATTGGCAAGATATCTGCCATGGTTCCGAAGTGCTGAAGGGCTACTGGGCACAATGGGAATCTCTCACCTTAGAAAACGGATTGCTGAAAAGGGCTTGGGAAAGTGCAGATGGACGAGACGTGGTCATGCAGTTGATAGTTCCCCGAAGTAAAGTGCAGTCTGTTTTGAAGGAGATGCATGATGGAACATCTGGAGGCCATCTTGGCGTTAACAAAACCCTTGACAAAATACGGAAGCGATTCTATTGGCTTCATCTTCGCCACGACGTAGAGGAATGGGTTCGGACGTGTGAAATATGTGCTGCAAGCAAGGGCCCACAAACCAGAAGCAGGGGAAAAATGAGACAGTATAACGTTGGACAACCTTTCGAGAGAATTGCCATAGACATTGCTGGACCATTCCCAGTTACTGACGATGGAAACCGGTACATCATGGTTGTAGGTGACTACTTTACTAAGTGGGTGGAAGCCTACGCAATTCCAAATCAGGAGGTTACCACTGTGGCAAAGCAGTTAGTTCACAACTTCTGTTGCCGTTATGGAGCCCCTATGGAAATCCATACGGATCAGGGGAGAAATTTCGAATCAGGAGTGTTTAAAGAATTATGCCGTCTACTTGGAATTCGAAAGACCAGGACAACGCCTCTGCATCCTCAGTCGGACGGGATGGTTGAGAGATTCAACAGGACACTTGAGCAGCATCTTTCGAAAGTTGTTGACGAGAACCAAACAGACTGGGACCAACGTATACCACTATTCCTTATGGCGTATAGATCATCAGTACATGACACAACCGGCATGACTCCAGCAAAATTGGTGTTTGGGCGGGAGATTCGTCTTCCTGGGGACTTGATGTTTGGATCACCTGAGACTCAGTCCCAAGAGCCAAAGAACTATTCCTCGCAATTAGAAAACCAACTTCGAGGAATGAATCGCTTGGTAAGAGGACGGCTCAAGATTGCCAGTGATAAAATGAAAACTCGGTATGACATTCGCAGCAATAGTGTGGGTTTCCAAGAAGGAGATCAGGTCTGGTTGTTCAATCCAAAGCGCCGTCGTGGTCGCTCACCTAAGCTTCAGTCTAACTGGGAAGGACCCTACACTGTAAAAAAAAGGATTAACGATGTTGTTTATCGGATTCAACAGGAAGGACAGCGAAAGTTCAAGGTCGTCCACCTAGATCGCCTGGCTAAATACAAATTTAGAAACGCTTTGCCAGTTCGGGACGAACAGGCTTAAGGAGGTGGCAGTGCTACGACAGCGTAGAACAATCTAGGCGTTTATCGAATGTCCCAGAAAGATCTCGACGTAAGCGTGTGGTGTACGTGCTACTAAACGCATGTTGCGAGAAATTTCTCGACTTTGCCAGCCTTCGCTCGGGCGCTCGGACTGTGTCAAGGCCGCAGCAATTACGTAGTTCGCGAGAGATAAGACGCAGTTTGGAAGCTTCTGGTGTGTGTTAGCTAACTATAAATACATCGCGTCGCGGCCTTAGTTGTTCAGTTCAATGCGAGATTTTTGACTGTGCGGTTCGAGAGTACTAGTGCGATATATTTACAGAGCGGTTCGAGTTATTACGGTGTACGTTCAAGTAGTTATTAGTGAAGTATTACGTTTTGTATTCGGACGGTATAATTGTAATACAGTTGAGTTTTAATATTAGTGGACACTTTATTGCGTATGAACAATTTCATTTGATTTGTTGTAGACACTGTGTTGTTAATTACGAACTGTTTTACTATAACAATTAAAGGTGTGATTAGTGACTTAATTGGTGTCTTGTACTTATTTTGTTTCCACTGTACCTACGACGATCGAGTAGACCGTCGTAACAGTATAATAAGTTTGTTTGTAGTTATTCCAAGCTCAATGCTATATTCTTGTTATTGCAGTCACAGGGATGAGAACTCTCCACAAGATGACAATTTATTATTTGTTGGTGCATATTTTACTTTACTGTTTACTACTGTTAACTTACTGTCCTCTGAAATACTGAAATAAATTGATTATTGAAAAAATGTTTGTTGACAGGACTATTTTAACTTAAAATCATTAATTAATGTAACAGTCAGATTAACATATCAAATCTGCAGTTACATCAAATTAACAGCCAGTATACCTGCAACTGGATAAGTAATAATGGAATGCCTAATGCACACAACACACCTACTCATGACTTTTCCTACAACTATGCAAACTTCTTAATTCATTTTCTGGTTTTAAAAATCTATTTTGCATATATCACTTTCTTCATTTTCTGTACTCTTCTTTCCAAGTATTCATTGTTTGTGATTCCATCTTACTTCATACTGTTTGTGATTCCGTCTTATTTCGTACTGTTTTCCTCCCTTTTTCACATCTAATAACAACTTCTCACTATAATAAAGATCTTCTTCCATCATTTCACAGAAGCTACATAAAAGTCACAAAACTTTTACTATTGTGATGTTCTTACCATTCTATTGCTATTACTTCCAAGTATTCATTGTTTGTGATTCCATCTTAGTTCATATTGTTTGTGATTCCGTCTTATTTCATATTGTTTTCCTCCCTTGTTCACATCTAATAACAACTTCTTACTATAATAAAGCTCTTCTTCTGTCATTTCACAGAAGCTACACAAAAGTCACAAAATTTTAATATTGTGATGTTCTTTCCATTCTATTGCTACAGTTATTGTTTTTTTTTTATACCTCTGATGGGTGATCTTATGGGTAACCCCTCTATTAGGACTGCTTCCATCATAATATTTTTCTTGATTGACTTTTTGATCCCTCGAATCCCCGAATCAGAGAACATCCTCAGAAGCTGTCAGTGGCGGTTGAAAGACCTAATAATGGCTTGACAGCTGTCTTCTTTCGTATTTATACCCCTGCCTACCTCTAAACACCATGCCTCCTCCCCTACTTCATGAAATGAAAAATCCCAACCCACATGGAAATTTCCAACCCCTGATGGAAATTTCCGATCTACTAACACCTGTCCCCACCATCACGCCTTCCATCGCATTCCTCAAAATATTAAACCAAATCTGAGGAATGTCTTTCCTTACTTGGCTCCAACAATTCTTAGCAACCATGATGACAGCCACCTACTTGAATTTGCGTTGTCCAATCTTAGACTCTTTACCTATTACGGACATGGCATTCACTGTATTCTATGTTGTTTGTCCCATGCAAGTCTAGTCTCCAGGTATTCGTCTTACCTAACTGGATGTTTTTATGTGTTCAGACATGCAAACACCCACAGGCTTGCTCATTTTTATGAAATACTATGCCCCACAGTCACACGCAAGTCGGTATATTATGTTCTTTGTATCTAATGTAGAAACACTTGATTTGGTTCTAATCATCAAGTTAACTATGGTATTATGGGAACGAAAGGCAGTCCACACACCAGCCTCCTTAAAACCCTCCTTACTTTCTTCAGATTTCCTTGGATGTACGGAATAATGACAGTACCCCTTGTTTCCCTTGTGTAATCCTGACGCTTCCCATGGGCAACCCTATAAATAGTCTTCAACATATTCTGGTCATCATAACCATTCTTGCTGAAATCCCTATATATGTTTTTAACCTCTTCCCACAGCAAACTCTCATTTGAACAGAATCCTACAATACAAGAATACAATGTTTTGATAACTCCACTCTTTATATGACCTGGGTGATTAGAATTAGCATTAATATACTGGACACATGTGGGTAGGTTTTCGATAAACAGTAGTACTCACTGTCCCTCTATTTCAGATGACCAATACATCTAGGAACAGCATCTTATTATTTTCTTTAATTTCCATAGTGAATTTAAATTTGGATATTTGAGAATTCAACTCCCCCCAAAAACTTATCTAAGCCTTCCTTACCATGTTACCAAATTATAAAAGTGTCATCTACATACGTTATCCACAGTTTAGGTTTTACATTATACTTCAGCGAAGTGGTTGCAATGGCAAATAAATCAAGACTAGAACATCTAGAACGCGCACAGTCAAATGCTCTAAGGCTTATATCAGGCGGGGTGAAGACTACCTCAATAACAGCACTACAACTCTACATGAAGACCCCCCCCCATCGTAAAAGAAATAGAAAAACTATCTGCAGCGAGCCTCGTGAAAATGGAGACGTCCCAAAAGGCAAAATGGATCTCAAGATGCCCACAGAATAATACCAGGCTAAAATCGCAGAAAACGCCGCTGGACGTCAGTAGAAGAGTTTTGCGCGAGAAATTGCCATCGAACACCTTCGAGGAAGCTACACTGCCACTTGACCCTTTACAATACCGAGAAGTGGAAGCCCAAATGAACCTACCCGAAAAACTAAGCAAGAAGACGGACATACCAGACATGCTCAAGTGTTCAGTACTTAACATGCTTAGTGAAGAGTACCCAGAAAACGAATGGCTGAGAGTCTTCACGGACGGATCCCAGAAAGATGGAACAGGGGCGGGAGCCGGAGTGTATTCCAAACTCTTTTCTCAGTATGCCGCAGTTGGACGACACAATACTAATTTCGATGGCGAGGTGGAAGCTATATATCTAGCCCTGAAAAACTTACTTTGCAGAATAAACGTGTTCAGCAAGGCTGTTATTCTGGTCGACTCCCAAGCAGCAATCCAAGCAGTAAAATCAAACAAGAAGAGGCTATCTCCCAGAATCAAAGACATAAAATCAATGATCAAACATTTAGAGGGCATGAAGAAATGGTAGTATTCCAGTGGATACCAGCGCACGTCGGAATAGACGGCAATGAGAAGGCAGATGACCTGGCCAAAAAAGGAACCACCCTCCCAATGGCAAATAGACCCCTTTCAGTGCAGGCTGCAAAGAAAATTACAACAAAAGCACCCTGGAAGATTGGGAAAAAGAAACAAAACAGAAGGCAGCCGGAAGGAAATGGGAAAAAGTGAACGAGCTCTGGGCCGTTAACAAATCTAAACCAAGAAAAGAAGCAGTAGCCCTCTTCAGACTAGCAACGGGACACGACTGCCTAGCTGCCCACTTCGAGAAGATACACATTTATCCCACACCAACATGCACTGTTTGTCACGAACCTGACAGCAGGATGGACGAAGAACACCTATTAGTGTGCTTACGACTCGACAAAAATCAACAATCAAACAGAGACCTTGCAGCTCTCCACTGGTCTGCCAGAAACTTGATGGAATGAATTCCGAAGTATCGCCAGAAGAAGAAGAAGAAGAAGAAGAAGAAGAAGAAGAAGAAGAAGAAGAAGAAGAAGAAGAAGAAGAAGAAGAAGAAGAAGAAGAAGAAGAAGAAGAAGAAGAAGAAGAAGAAGAAGAAGAAGAAGAAGAAGAAGAAGAAGAAGAAGAAGAAGAAGAAGAAGAAGAAGAAGAAGAAGAAGAAGAAGAAGAAGAAGAAGAAGAAGAAGAAGAAGAAGAAGAAGAAGAAGAAGAAGAAGAAGAAGAAGAAGAAGAAGAAGAAGAAGATTATACTTCTCCAAAACATTCTCCAATGGGAGAAGATCCCATTGGTAGCCCCTCTCACTGCTCATAAAAAACATCCTTGTAGAGAAAATACATTTTGGAGAAAATAAGGAGGTTCAGGAGGTGGAGGTGGAGGAGGAAGTAAGTGGACTGCCTTTTGTTCCTGAAATACCATAGACAACTTGCTGAGTAGAACCACACTAAGTATTTCTACATTAGATACAAAGAACATAATATACCGACTTCCGTGTGAGTGTGGGGCACAGTATTTTGGAGAAACGGGGAGGCCTGTGGGCATTAGCATGTCTGAACACATGACAAAATCCAGTTAGGCAAGACGAATACCTGGAGATTGGAGATGCATGTGACAAACTACATAGAATACAGTGGGATGCCATGTCCGTAGTAGGTAAAGAGTCTTTAAGATTGGACAATGCAAATTCAAGGAGGTGGCTGTCATCTTGGGTACTGAGAACTGTTGGAGCCAAGTAAGCAAAGACATTCCTCAGATTTGGTTTAATATTTTGAGGAATGCGATCAGTAGCGGATTACTGAACAAGCACTACAAGCACGTGCTTGAGGCCTCTTGTCTCCAGGGGCCTCCTCTGCCCCCTAACTTATATAGGAGAAAACAAAGTTTTGTTAGTTTATGAAATGAATGCGCGATCAACTCCCCGCCACACAGTGGCGGATTTCCGACTAGGCAGCTGCCTAGGGCCTCAGGCAGGGTGATTAAAAAAATGTATTTACCCAAATAAATAGAACTGTAAAAAAGAGTGTTTCGAGGTTACGAGTTCTGTTTACTCACGCGACAACATCGGCCTAACTGGCAGCGCCTCACTCTCGCGGAGACTCTGGGAGAGTGAAGTTTATACTTATAGCTTGAGAGTGAAGTTTATACTTACCGGTTGTTGTCGTGTTTAACAGGTGGTGGCTTTGTTGTGTTATGTTTCAGATCGATGTGTTGTTTTGTGAATAGTTTTCTTCCGTGGAACCGTGTAAGTGTAAGGCATTATTGGTTTTATTAAGTGATAGTAATAGTACGATTACAAAGTTACAAAAAGGAAAAATTAATCTAAAATAAATCATTAACATGTTGATTACGTTTTACTGAAATATCTGATAAAAAGTCTCGAAAACATGAATGCAAAGAAGTTGACAATATGTTGGAAAGTGATACTAAATTTATCAATTTATTAAAAGAGGGGCTTCATAATGTGCACTGTCTAAGGCCGCAAAATGTCTAAAGGCTGTTGTTATGTCACTATTTAAATCTTCGTTACAATTTAGTGTACTTAGATCGGATAGAAGAACCACCGCCCTCCTTATATGTATAGGCACATAATATTGATACTGATGTAGTGATAGTGATATTATATTATAATTACTGTATATTTCCTCGACTAAGATAGTATATGGTTTATAGCCGAGTAAGACTATCGAAAAAAAAGGGTAAAAAAGGCAAATTTCCAGGAACAGCATCGATTGAGCTGATTTTTTTTTTAACGATAGGTTTAGTGTTTACCTAAAAGTTTATGAGTCACTGACGGTTTTCCTCGATTTTTCCTATGATAACTTCATCAAATTAAAAAAATAAAAATTTATCATGCAGCTGATAGAGCATGAAAATACGAGTATTTAAAAAAAACTTTGTCCTGTGATGTCATGGTGACAACTGGACCCAAATTTAAAAACGTTTCCGTTTCCAAATTGAAAAATTTATTGTGGCTTAATGGCAAAATATTTCGGTATAAATATTAATATGTAAATTTGTCTATTGGAATAGTACGCGTATATTCTACAATTTTTTGTGAAGAAAAAGTCATTATTCCACTCATTATTAACGGAAATCTGAAAATGCACATTTTTGAAAGTTAGCCATTTTTTATAGGTTATGTGCCTTTATAAAAATGCGCGACTGACAAGGGTCGATAGGAAATTTTCCGGGGAACATGCTGGTTTTTTTTTTTTTAATTCGGTGTGAAGTTATCATAGGAAATTCGAGGAAATCCGTCGTGACTCGCGCTCCGCTGTTTGCCGGAAGTGAAAAGTCGGGGAAAATGGGCGGTGCGTAGTCTGGAAATTGGATAAACTTTTAGGTAAACACTAAACCTATCGTTAAAAAAAAATCACCTTAATCGATGCTGTTCCTGGAAATTTGCTGTTTTTAAATTAGTCTTACTCGGCTATTAAGCTGTAAACTAAAGTACTAAAGTACTTCATTATTATATTTCAGGTAGTTACACTACGCACCATATCACAGCAGGTATTTGTTAAGGATACATTTAGTCTACAATATTCAAAATGAAACGCCATCATCTCAGTGGTGCACAAAAGCGCAAAAAGGCTGAACTTAAGAAGAAAAAAACTGATGACAACCCAAAATTGACTTCCTTTTTCCAAAGCAATCGGTCAGAACCTTCGTCATCTGGCAACGAAAACCTTAAACTCGATGAAAATACTCGTCTCTCAACATCCATTGATAGTAAAACTGAACAACTTCAACATAATTTAACTGTACGTCAAAAATCTCAATCTCAATTTTCATCATCTGTTACAATACAGCTTGATAAAGAAAATGCTACAATCCCTTTTAATTATATTTGTTCTGATAACAACGAAATTACTGTCAAATTTAAGACACCTGCTGTTCTTGATAAATCTGATGAAAAAGGAGAACTTATTACTGTTTTAACTCTTCAAGATTCGGAAACTGAACTCGTTAATCCTAATAAAAAAACTGATCCTGGACTGTGGACTGAATTTTCCGAAGAAGACGTTTGCCACTGGATTGATCATGGACCAGAAAACTGTCAGCACCATCTGGGGCCATTTAATACATCGTGCCGTATATATACTGGTGGTAAAAGTGTCAGGTTTTGTACACCACATTTATTTTTCGGTAAAAAAATCAACGGTGAAACATACAAATGGGAATGGTTACTCTATTCACAAACAACAGGTTCTTTGTACTGCTTTGTTTGCAAATTGTTTAGTAACAAATCCACAGCGCCGACCCAATTTGCAGCTGGCGGATTTAGTGATTGGCGAAATGTAATTGCAATTGAGCAGCATGAGAACAGTCTGGCGCATAAGGACTTTATGCTAACTTATTTGAGTCGAAGACAAGGTCTAGGGATCACCAAGAATCTAGAGTCACAAATAAAAGAAGAGAGAAAATATTGGCAAAATGTACTGCAACGGGTCGTTGCAGTAATACAATACAAACGCTTGCAGAGCGTGGTTTGGCTTTTAAAGGACATGACGAGTCTTTCAGATCTTTATATAATGGAAATTTTTTGGGATTACTAGAACTTGTGGCTCAGTTTGATCCATTTTTAGCAAGCCATATTGCAAGATATGGGAATAAGGGGAAAGGCAACCTGACATATCTATCTAAAACCACATGCGATGAACTCATCGATTTAATGAGTGATAAAGTTCGCAAAGTGATTGTTGGAGAAATTCAATCAGCTGGATACTTCAGCCTCTCAGTTGACTCTACGCCTGACCTATCACATATGGATCAACTAAGTATTATTTTGAGATATGTATCTCTGATGGTAAGCCAGTGGAACGATTTCTAACATTTTTTAATTTAAAAAGTCACACCGGAGAAAAAATGGCAAATATAGTGCTCAATTATCTAGAGGGTTGTAAAATAGATATTTCAAAGTATAGAGGACAATCTTACGACAATGCTGTTAACATGTCAGGACGATACAACAGGATGCAGCAGAAGATTTTAGAGCGTAATAAATATGCCGTATTTATACCATGCCGCTGCACATACGCTGAACCTCATTGGCCGCCGTGCTGTTGATTGTTGTCCAATCGCAGTAATTTTTTTTTCAATAGTTCAGTCGTTATACACTTTTTTTCGGCTTCTACTCACCGATGGGCAGTTTTGAAGAAGGTCTTAGGTAATGACAGCGTTCTTAAGTCGCTGTCGGAGACTCGTTGGGAACCACACGCTGTAGCTACGAGTGCAATATTACAATCCTATTTGAAAATTTTAAACGCTTTAGACGAAATTGCTGAGGATATGAACCACCAAGGGGAGACAAGGCTAGAAGCAGGAAATATTTCAAACAAAATGCAAGAATTTGAGTTTATATTTATGCTCACTTTTTGGAATGACATTCTACAAGCTTTTCGATACACCAGTAAAGGACTCCAAGAAGGACAACTAGATCTAAATACATGTGCAAATTTGTATCGGTCTTTATCATATCACTTGGTTGATATGAGAAATCAGTTTGAAAAATTTGAAAATGAGGCAAGAAAAATTTCTCCTAATGGAGAATATAGACAAACTCAAAAAATAATTAGGAAAAAGCAAGTAAATGACAGAAATGCAGAAGAAGCTAATTTGAGTCCAAGAAACAAATTCCTCGTAGAGACTTTCAATGTAATAATAGACATACTCAAGGCTCAAATGCAAAGAAGAGGTAAAGTATACAATGAAGTGTCACAATCTTTTTCATTTCTTACGAATCTAAACAAATTATATACAGAATATGAAAAAGATGTTGAATTGCTTTTAAAGACTTACCCGTAAGACTTCGATAGAAATTTCCTTAGCGAATTAATTCAATTTCATAAATATATTCGAATAAAATATGAATCTTCAGAAAAAAATCACCGAAATCACCAATACGAATCTTCGGAAAGATCACCCATTCCGAGCTGCATGAGATAATAATTAACGACAAAGTCAAGTGCGTTTTCCCCAACATAGAAGTGGCCTTGAGAATATTTCACAGTTTAATGATAACAAACTGTTCTGCTGAACGATCCTTTTCGCAGCTTAAAAGATTAAAAATCCACAAAGAACGAAAATTGGCCAAGACAAGCTTAATTCTTTGGCGTTGATGTGTATCGAGGCAGACATATTTCATCAGATAAATTTTGACGACGTAATCGCGGATTTCACTCTGAAAATGGCGAGAAAAAAAATTGTCTAAGTGTTCTTTAAATTATTGTAAAGCTAACCTAACCTATAAAAATTTCAAATTCTGATTTTTATGAACTCTGTTTTCTACCTACCAAATTCAAGCATTGAGGGGCGTCCGTGACGTCTGTGCTTGGGGCCCCCAAAACGGTTAATCCGCCACTGAATGCGATGAAAGGCTGTGATGGTGGGGACAGGTGTTAGTAAGTCGGAAATTTACTTTAGGGGTTGGAAATTTCCATATATGTTGGGATTTTTCATTTCATGAAGGAGCGAGAGGTACGGGAAGGGCGTAGTCTCTAGCATGTAGGCAGGGGTATAAATATGAATGAAGACATCTTGTTATTATTTTGTTTTATAAAATTTAAATGTCTTAGTATCACTACTCTAGAAGCTCATGTATTTATACTATCTATAAGATTTCTTGACAAAATGAGTCTAAGCTTTCCTTCTAAAGACTTTAGGGGAAATTTTCTCCATACTCTCACAGAATAATAATAATTATCACTAAAAGTAAAATTATACCCTTTTCAACGGCTGTATGGCATCTGCTACCAGTAAATTCTGCACCTCACTAATTATACTCTACGACTATTCATTTTTCTCATGACTTACTAGCAATCTGTTTAACGTAAGATATTTCTCAAACAAAGTTCCCAAACTTTTTTAATACTGCTAATTGTTTCCATTTAGGTGCCCTTTGTAATGTTACTGTTATTATTAATAATTCTATGCATTTATTCATGCAATATTCCTTGTACAATTCCTGTTCTGTTGTGTACATTCCCATACTGTTCACTATTTACAAATTTCCATCATAATAAGCAATATCCACACTTGTTTACCAGATTGCTTTTTCCAGCAATAGAATTTACCAGATGTTAGAACAACCATTTAAATTATCTAGTTTTTAGTAACAGGAAGAGATTTTATACGCAAAGCACCCCAGTCAAAGCTTCTCTTAAATTTCTCACTTGAAGAAGTCATATGCACACTGCACTGTCAAGTTTAAACTTTCCATTTTTAAAGTCATTGTACTGGTATCCGCGTCACAATTATTATAATAAAATTTTTACCTTAATCCGTCACTGTGACCGCTTGGTTTCTGTCTTCTAACGCGTTTCGGATTAGATTTAATCCATCATCAGAGTAAAAATTCGTCAGTTGACTTCGTTAAAACATTAAAACATTAAAAAGACACTAAAATACATCTATATATACGTTGTACAAACACAGCGACGTACGCGGATGTGAGTGCACACTCGACACCGGTTGACGACGTACTGCACAGTTTATTTACATTATCATGTTATCTATTGTTGTGTTGGGGCGTGTACTCTATGGTTATGTTATCTATAATCCTATCATATAGTGTATGTGATTTAAATGCCAACTGTTCGTTTAGTATATTATTAGGATTATTTCTGAAGGCCCGGTAAATTTCAAACTCTTCTACTGCATCCATATATCTTCCCTTTTTTGCAAATGTGTAGGGGTTTGCAATTTGCCTCAAAATTTGTATAATTATGATTTAATGAAACGAGAATATTTTATATCGAAAGATATAAAGAACACTTACCCACGAGCATTTCAAATACAAATAAATCAAATTACGCTAAACATCTCATTTCATTAAATCATAATTACACAAATTTTGAGGCAAATTGCAAACCCCTATACATTTGCAAAAAGGGAAGATATATGGATGCAGTAGAAGAGTTTGAAATTTACCGGGCCTTCAGAAATAATCCTAATAATATACTAAACGAACAGTTGGCATTTAAATCACATACACTATATGATAGGATTATAGATAACATAACCATAGAGTACACGCCCCAACACAACAATAGATAACATGATAATGTAAATAAACTGTGCAGTACGTCGTCAACCGGTGTCGAGTGCGCACTCACATCCGCGTACGTCGCTGTGTTTGTACAACGTATATATAGATGTATTTTAGTGTCTTTTTAATGTTTTAACGAAGTCAACTGACGAATTTTTACTCTGATGATGGATTAAATCTAATCCGAAACACGTTAGAAGACAGAAACCAAGCGGTCACAGTGACGGATTAAGGTAAAATTTTATTAAACTTTCCCCCATTTCTTCATCACCTTTTAGTTGCTTCTTAAGCCTCCTTTAATGTCAACTGCTAAAACAAATTTAATAAGATTTGCATATAATTTTTCACTCCAGGAAAAAGTCAACACATTTACACTTTCCTGACTTTTTACCACTTCCAGTCTGTATTAAAAAATAAAACAAAGGGGATCACCTTGTTTTGAAGTGATCATAAGACTGAATTCATGAGTACGAGATTATTGAAGAGGTAAGTAACCATCTCTTTAATTTTAGAGAAAATACAATGAGAACTCTTCTAAGATGCAAGGAATCACTCCACTATTCTAGGTGTCACATTGTGACTTGTCTCTTGGGACAACTATAAGATCTACAAGTCATTTCTACAATATTTTAATTTTCCTGACTGCAACCTTTTTTATTTGCTACTTACATTTTCTGTTTCACTTTCAATTTTTTAATTCAATTACATGTGTCCATACCCTTTCATATTAAATTTTCATGAATACCAAAGGTTGTCTACAATTTTTATGAATATTGTACACTACCTGTCCATCACAATATGTCATTGTTATGTCCTGTTACCTTAGACATAGCTGATGACAGTTATTACCAACACTAATTTCAGCCATATCCACATCAGATTTTTTTTTGTTTAATATTGACGTTTCTTGCATTTTATTGTGATATTTACAGCATAATCCATGATGTATTTATTTGATGTAGCTTCATCCCTCGTACATGTATTAGAATTATCCTACGATTGTTTCACATCAAAAAAGACATGATGTCATAAAGTCCAGGTTCTCCTCCAACCTTATTGTTTCTACAATTTTGATGTACTTTCATAGTGTTCTGGTACTGCAAGTAAGTGACTACATAACCTGCCAATTTTTACAGTAGGGTCATTCCACATCAAATCAACCAATGCTCTGAACCTCACCATCTCAGATAATTATAATTTTTTGTGTATTTGTTCTTATGGTCAAAACTAATAAAAATACAAAGTTTTAGATTTTTTGGGCTTCTAATATTTATGTTATTGATTTTCAAAAAATCGAAAATAGCATAAATATGACCGTGTTTTGAAATCTTTAAACGGCTACAGTTTAAAAAGTATTTGACATAGAGGGCTGGGACTTGTACCATTTTATTCTGCTTTTATTTTGCTTTAATTTGATATAAAACACAACCATATTGGTAAAAATAATTTTTTCCCAAACATTTTCAAAAAACTTTTTTAACAAATTTTCAAAAACGTATTTTTTTTTTTGGAAAAAAATTATTTTGTTTATACACTTATAAGGCACATATATGCTAAATTTCAGGATGGGATGGCAATGGGATCATATTTAAATAAAATATTTTGTAACTGTGAATGCCTAAAAAAAGACATTTATTGATAGAATCACGCTCTTCCTGAGGATCTGAAATCAAAATATAAACCAATAAAGATTACCGACTTCCTCTCAGGGTGTTAAGGGTAAAAATACAAGTTTATTTTAAAAAATTTGTAAAATCACTTTACTTACCAAAAACTGTTTTTAAAAATATTTCTTAAATGCCTATTTTAAGTTTTCAGTTCCTTTTGAGAAACCTTTCTAGTGTCTTTGTAGATAGCTTATTTTCTTCTTTGGTAAAGGTATACACTCTCCCTGTAGCAGTAAATGGTTCTACTTTCTGAAGTAAGTTTCACCTGGTACAGTTAAAATGTCACTCGGTTGAGGGTAGAAAAATGAAGCAGCAGGTCCTTTTGGGTGTAAAAAACTAACTTCAAACTCACAGGTGTCGTCGTTCTTTAGAATACATGCAAGCCACCAGGACTGATCATAGGCAATAGTTACAAAGCCTGATTTAATGTTTAGTATATCTGTCGTTGTTAAAAAGTCAAATGCCGTTACGGTGTTAGTAAACTGGTCTGAACAGGATTGGTAATATTTAACATTGATTTTATTTTCCGAGATTGGACTGTAGGAATGGAACTTTTGGGTTCCAACAATTGGTATCGATTCACTAAAGCGCAATGCAAGTTTCTTTTCCATATCTTGATATTCTTTTGTAGAGCAGTACACAAAATCTATTCCAGATATTTTATCAATAGCAAATTCATACAACTGCAGTGGTGTGACTATCTGGCTATTGTAAGGTCTTTGCAGACTGGCTTTAGCAGCAAGCCGTTTAACAGTGCCACCAAGTCCATCACATTCACTTTTTCCGTGTGACGTTGTGAAAAACTGCCATTCTGCTTCGATTCCAAAATCTGTTTTGTGAAGACACAGATTGTGAAGTTTTTCATGTTTTTGTACTGAGCCGAACTACCATCGGAGAAGTATGTAATTTTCTTTATTTCAAATGGTATAGTTTCTTTCAATAGAGAAATCAACTCATTCTGGAATACATGAAACGCCACAGTATTATGTCCCAGGCAGTCAGAGATAAAAACATACTGTAAATGTTTAATTTTGTCTTCCCACTTGTAATACACAATAAAAGGATGCAGAGTAGCTTGGTTAGTTGTCCAATGAAATGACTGAACTTCATCTTGGAGTATAAATGAGTAATTTTCAGCAAAATCACAATTAATAACTAGTTCACCTGGTGCTAAGTTTTCTTTCTTTTCTGAGTAGCATTCTTTTTGCCTGTTTGCAATGAATGAATGAGTTTTAAAAGCATTTCCAGAAATTCTTCAACAAAGTCATCACTGTTTTTTGTTATAGATTCCATTCTACACCTATCAACAGTTATCCACTGCTTATACGTCACTTCATCAATAAGCTCGTCTTCAAATTTATTTAACAACGCTTCACGTAATTGTTTAATACCAGGACATTCCTTACATTCATCCATGTAACAATTTGGTGAGGGTGGATTGCACATTATTTTTGCAAGGCAACAATGATAAGATTTCAATGATGTATTATCCCCATGCCATACAATACTTTTCTAAGTCCAGCACCATTCATCATGAGTTTCACATTCTGATGTATTGTACATACACATACAGTATGTGTCCCACTTCCACCAGCCAAAATGCAGTTTTTTGGGCTCAACTGACAAAACTTGGAAAACCCTATATAATGAGTTGGGTACTTTTCCTTAAACAACGCATATAGCTCTGACAGATTGCCCAGCACCAAACGCTTTTGAATTTGGAGTTTTGAACCTCCTTGCCGTATCGTTACAAAGTCTTTTTTACCGGGCATCATCCTGCTAACTTCATCTGTGTTATAAAATTCTACAACTAAACTAGCAGTAGCTTCATCCAATGTTTTTCCTGGTTTTGGGTTCGGAGTTGATAAAATACCCTTTTCTCCCACTAAATGTTTTACTGACCGAGCCATGTAGTTGGATACTCCAAATTCCTCTTCAATTTGTTTAACACTCCAACTTTTAGGTAGCAATGTTAAGATTGTCATTTGTTCACTTCGTTTTCCAGTTTGCAAAAACTTTTCTTTCAACTGGTTTAATATTTCAGACTCAGCATTACTTATATCATCACTTTGAAGTTCACAATCATGTTCCTTTGAGGGCACTAAATGTTTTTCAAATGATGTTTTAATTTTCTCAATCTTCTTCTTTGTATAACTTACAACCTTAACTTTTTTCTTTTTGATCGGTGATTCGCCAATTAGTTCTAAAGATTTGTTAAGATAATCAATTGAAGCGTTTGGATCAACATATGTATCGTCAATTGTGCTAGGACCTGGCCCAACATTATCACATTCACCAAAGTCATTAGTCTTAAACTCATACAGTTTTTTCCTACACGTATCACATATTTCATCCCCATTTGTATATCTAAATTTAGTGAGCACATCCATTCTGTAACATTTCTTGAACTTTTCACTCCTAAGGGGTGTTTTTCATCACCAAATGGATTGCAACACTTACCAGAAAAAACAGCCCAATTTTTCTTATCTTGTTCATTTGCCATTTTATCCAGGCATTAATTTAAAATGTTTCACTAAACAAGAGTCAAAAAGTATTTGCAATTTTCAAATAAAACTGTCACTGTAAAAATGGTTTAAATACCCTGTATTAGTTTTTAAATAAAAAAATAACTATATCTGTAATACAAAAAAAAAAAAAACACTTCCTAAGAACAACTTCACTCATCACTGCACAGCAGGCAACTGAATGAAGAGATTACAACAATAAATTATCAAGCACAAACATGAAAGAAGAGTAGAGCCTGTGATGACTCAGACCTGTTTCGACTTGTTTATTTCAGCCAAATCAAAGCCACCCATTCAGACACAACAAGCTGTTACCAGTATTAAACACACGAAATATACATGCCTGAACTTGTATACTTTTCATTCTGAGACATAAATACTATATCTTTTCATATTTAAAATATAATTGCTCTTAATTATATTGATTATTAGAATTTACAAACTTCCTTCAATATTTTTATGAGAATGGTCGCAAGTTATATTTTTATTTCATGGTTAAAAATTGGTAAGATGAAACTAAAAAATAATCTAATACTTCACAATATTGTAAAGTGTCAGGTTACTTTAACTGGTTTATATTTTGATTTCAGATCCTCAGGAAGAGCATGATTCTATCAATAAATGTCTTTTTTTAGGGATTCACAGTTACAAAATATTTTATTTAAATATGATCCCATTGCCATCCCATCCTGAAATTTGGCATATATGTGCCTTATAAGTGTATAAACAAAATAATTTTTTTCCCCAAAAAAAATACGTTTTTGAAAATTTGTTAAAAAAGTTTTTTGAAAATTTTTGGGAAAAAATTATTTTTACCAATATGGTTGTGTTTTATATCAAATTAAAGCATAATAAAAGCAGAATAAAATGGTACACGTCCCAGCCCTCTATGTCAAATACTTTTTAAACTGTAGCCGTTTAAAGATTTCAAAACACGGTCAAATTTATGCGATTTTCGATTTTTTGAAAATCAATAACATAAATATTAGAAGCCCAAAAAATCTAAAAGTTTGTATTTTTATTAGTTTTGACCATAAGAATAAATAAACAAAAAATTAGGACATTTTGAAACCTTAAGGTCCAAAATTATTTTTTTATTGGTTGATTTGATGTGGAATGACCCAGTACTGATCCAGTTGATACTTCCAAAAATTCTATAAGAATTTTCAACACTCTTGACCACAGTTAACCTTTATATGTCCATTTTTTTACTCCAATTCTTTCACAGGAAGCACTGCACAATGATGAACCTAACCTATGTACCTTCCAATCCCTTTTTTATTATTCTTTTTTTCAATACTTTTTCCTTACCCTATTCTTTTAATAACAGTGTCTCAATTTCCTGTTTGTAAAATCCATATATCTATTTTTCAACAGATACAATTAAAACAGTAAAATCTTTTAATGAAGTGATTTTTTTTTAATTTTCTGATCACATTTTTCTAATGTGCAATTGATATTACCATATTAATACTTATTATTACAAAAACATTTATTTAAAGCTTACTGATTTTTTTAAAGTAATTTTTGTCCCATACCAAAGTGGACAGTAATGTGGTAATTTTCGTATTTAAAGGTTGGCTAATCTGTACTTTCTGAATTACGTTTATCACGTTCAGGCTGACACACAGTTCAACGTGCATCGGCGGGCAGCGGACGTAAGCACGTTTGCTGCTTGTTCTGTCATTTATTCATTCTTTCTTGTCGTCGAGGCAATTTATGTAGGCCTTAGGCCCTACAGTAATCATTACTGTAGTTTGGAGTGCCGCGTACTCCCGCCTCAATTCATCACAACATTTCATGTAGCTTGGAGTGCCGCGTACTCGCGCCTCAATACTGCTAATATGCATCTTTTTAACTGACTTGGCTTTCTTTAAAGATTCAAACGTCTATCAGACATAGCCAACCTTAACATGCCGAGTAACTTGTAATACAAATTTTAATAAATGTATCAAATACAGTCCATGCTCATCATTATTCAGCATCCTGGCAATAACTTCATGAAATATCGTTCTTCCTAACATTTAAGGGTCCTACGGGACGAAATCTAACATTTTTTTGGTCCTCCGGGCCGGATTCGTCATTTTACTTTTCGGCAACTTAGAGCAGTTTTCATCTTTTTTTCTGTCCCAATTTCTGGCCATCACGGGCGATTCAGCATATTCGCTGATCCGACCGTGTCGGGACTTAGTCAGCATTTCTTTCGTCGCCATTGAGCCTCGTGAAGACACCACTGCAAGACCATCCATGTGCTAGCGTCTACACACCAGATTGAGCAGTCATCTATCCAGTCCGTGTGTGTCTGCCATCTATTCCACGGCCTTGACGCTCCAGGACATCGCATACCAGGTACTACGTCAACGACATCATTAACAGGTGCGTACAATGGCTGAAGAAGGCCTCAAAGTGTTGGTCAGAAAGAGAGGTGGCTTAAAGTCTGCCATAGTGCGAATCAATTTGGCTATAACTAACTTTGATAAAAACACTGATACAAAACATTTTTTAATGGTTAGACTCGAAAGTCTAAAAAGTTTGGCAACAAAATACGATGAGGTACAGTCTGAAATTGAACTCATTTCTAAGGACATAAACGCTGCTCAAGAAGACCGAATTGAGGTTGAAGAGCTGTTATACTCAACAGAAGCCAATATCTTGCAATTAATAGAAACTTTCAACGTTCAGACTGTATCTCCAGTATTAACGAGCAATATGCAATTAAAACCTATAACTTTGCCCTGCTTCACAGGCAATATTTTAGAATGGCAGCACTTTTATTCAATATTTCTGGACATGGTACACGCCAGATCTGATTTAACGTCAGTGCAGAAATTACATTATTTGTATTCATCTCTTAAAAATGAGCCACTAGATCTAATTAAGGCATTACCTATTTGTAATGAGAACTATTCCATAGCATTGAGTTTGCTGTCCGCTAGATATGATAACAAATTCACATTAGCGAAGTATTATATTCAAAATTTTGCTTGAAGTAAAGTCAACAATCAAGGACTCTGTCCAAAGTTTGGCAGAATTCATAAATACAATAACGTCTTCAGTTAATTCGCTGGCACCCATGCAACTGTCAGTGGATTCATTTGAGCTTATTACTGTACAATTATTGTCAGCAAAACTGGACCATTCCACATTTAAATTATGGAAGGAGTCTATAGATCCCGATAATCTTCCTAACTTTCAAAGCTTTACCCAGTTTTTAAACACACGTAGACAGTTGTTAGAAAATACATTACCGATCGATGCAGGACAGCAGCTCAACAAGCTAACTTTAAGGTTCAATAATAAATCTGACAAACATAAATTACGAAACTGCTGGCAGCACTGCATTTAAAGGTTATCACTCAGCTTCAAATAATTATTTATGCCCGTGCTGCAAAGCTAGTCATCCAATTTACATGTGTGACAAATTTCGTGAATTAAGCATATCAGAATGAGGGCAATTTGTATTAAATCATAAACGCTGTACCAATTGTTTAAGACCAGATCATTTTGCATCTAATTGTAAGGTCAAACAATCATGTAAGATCTGTTCAAAACGACACCATACATTGCTGCACATAAATAATGTGTCAAAAGAAAGTTCTGCCAGCAGTAGCAATTATTGTTCACTCAAGCTACAGTCTACAAACAATGTTCTCTTATCGACAGCACTTGTGTTTGTCATCGACCGGGCTGGTAACAGACAGCCTGCAAGAGTTCTATTGGATGCTGGGTCACAAGTGAATTTTTGTATGGAATCATTTGCTAAGAAATTACGGCTTAACTTGACTAAATCTAACATACCGATTACAGGTATTAATAATGCGGCATGCTGTGCCACTAATTTGGCGTCTATTCGCATTATTTCTCGCTATCAAAGATTCAGCTTTGAAGCAACATGTGCGGTCTTATCTGCATTAACTCATAAACTGCCAGCACAATCTTTCGACATAAATCATTTTAACGTCCTAGATAACGTTTTTCTCGCCAATCCACATTTCAACATATCAGCTGATATCGACATACTGTTAGGAGTGCAATTTTATTTAGATTTAAGTTTAGCTAACAAATATGTACACGGTCCTCAATTTTCTATTATACAATAAACAAAGTTAGGCTACATTCTAGCAGGCAATCTGCCCAAACACTGCCGTTATAAGGGCCCTGCTGTTTCGTTCCGGGCTAGGAACCACGACAGTCAAATGTTGGCGTCTCTTGAGAAATTTTGGGAGACCGAAACTATCCCTGATAATGCACCCATTAGTAACGATTCAGCTTGTGAGGAACACTTTGTCAAGTCCACTCATCGCAATGATGAGGGTAGGTTCGTTGTTTCGCTACCATTTGAGTCTGAATCCCCAGTTGCGTGAGTCCTATGCTAACGCTGAAGTGAGATTCTTGAGTTTAGAACGCCGGTTCATGCGTGATTCTGAGCTTGCGCGCGAATACGCAAACTTTATTCAGGAGTATAAGGATCTTGGTCACATGACGCTTGTCGACGATTGTTCTATCAATTCCGGGGTTTCAAATACCTACTATTTGCCTCACCATGCCGTTTTTAAACATTCTAGTTCTACGACAAAACTTCGCGTCGTTTTTGATGGCTCGGCCAAAACTACCAATGGGTTTTCTCTCAATGATATTTTGTTGGTAGGCCCAAACGTCCAACAAGACCTTTTTTCTATTCTTTTGCGATTTCGCATGCACAACTATGTTCTCATCACCGACATCGAGAAGACGTATCGACAAATTCTGGTATCTGATAAGGATTGTCATTATCAACGTATTCTGTGGCGTAACTCTCCCCTCGAACAGTTTAAACATTTTGTATTGCGAACTGTAACATGCGGTACTGCTAGTGCTTCGTTTTTGGCCACTCGCTGTCTTATTCAGATTGGTAAGGATCATGAAGCTTCTTTTCCTGACGCTGCGTCAGCTATAATTAATGATTTCTATGTCGATGATTTGTTAACCGGTGCAGACACCATTTCTAATCTGACCAAGTTGAAATCTGACTTAGGTACGTTGTTGAGTCAATACGGCCTCACTCTGCATAAATGGGCATCAAATGAACCCAATGTGGTCGCAGATCATAATAATTTATCACTCCCATTAAACAAACAAGGTAATGTGCGTACGTTGGGCATTCTTTGGAATAACTCTACAGATTCATTTTTGTTTGACATCAAGTCATTTCCAGTTGAATCAAGCATCTCTAAGAGGAAAATCCTATCGATTATCGCGGGTATCTACGACCCACTCGGACTCGTCGGTCCCATTGTTTTTCTTTACAAACAGTTTATGCAGCAACTATGGCTGTGCAATCTTGGTTGGGATGAGCCAATCTCCGGGCAATTACACTTGCATTGGCGTTCATTATGCGATGATAAATTATGTCTAATCGGTAAAATTATTGTCCCACGTTCTATTCGCTGCAAGTCTAAGGCAAAGATAGTTGAATTACATGGGTTTGCGGATGCTTCTGAAAAGGGCTATGGGTGTTGTGTTTACGTTAGAGTCATTTATCAAGATTCATCGG
The DNA here is from genome assembly GCA_034769895.1 of Magicicada septendecula. Classification (NCBI taxonomy): domain Eukaryota; kingdom Metazoa; phylum Arthropoda; class Insecta; order Hemiptera; family Cicadidae; genus Magicicada; species Magicicada septendecula. The sequence continues at coordinate 234,884,097 of CM068368.1, read as the reverse complement.
CCTCTTGTCACCTTCTGTGTTCCAAATCTCGCGTGGCCCCACTACGACAGGTGTCATTACCCCGCATTTAACTCTGCGCTTGCTTGTTGTTATCGCGACTCTTATTCAAAGTCACCCCTGCTCTTCATTCCTTTATCAATAGTGTCCACCTGTACTCTGACTCCATGGTGTCCCTTTACTGGATTCATGCCCAGTCTTCTAGGTGGAAGACCTATGTCGCTCGTGTTGCCGAGATTCAGCGTCTCACTGAAACCTACACATGGCATCATATCAATTCACAACATAATCCTGCTGACATTATTTCTAGGGGATGTCACCCCGACGTTTTGCGCGATTGTTCGCTTTGGTGGCATGGTCCCGCTTGTTTGTCTCAATCTTCCGAGTCCAATCTTTTTTCACCTTTTTTACCTTCTAATCTGTCATCTCCTGAATACACTGCGGAGGAGAAACAAACCACCAAACTTTCTCTAATATCTACCCTATCTATTGATCTTTCAAAGGACATTTCTTCGTTGCACCGTCTGACTCGCGTATACGCTTATTGCTTTCGATTCATCAAAAATATTAGACTCTCCAGGGCTGAGAAAATTTCGGGTGCTCTTACCCCCCGTTGAAATTCATTCCACTCTTAATTTCTTCATAAAACAATCCCAGTCCATCCACTTCGCTGATGAGCTTAATTGCCTTCGTAATGGGTCTTCTGTCTCTATCAGGAGTAAGTTGTCTTCTCTGGACCCGTTTCTTGATGAGTTTGGCGTCATACGCATCGGCAGACGCTTACAGCAGTCGCAACTACCTTATGACAATAAGCATCCTATTGTCTTGCATCAATCGGCTCATATCACTCGCCTTATTATCGAACGCGAACACATTCGTCTACTCCACGCTGGTGCTCAACTTGTGCATCATTCACTTCGTCAATGTTGGTGGATCACTAACGCCAAGATAGTCATTCGCTGCATCATTCGTAGATGCGTCAAGTGTCTCAGGTTTAGTACCAAACAGCAGGTTCAAAGGCTTGGTATTTTGCCATCTCCTAGGGTCACTCCTTCGCGGCCCTTTCTATTCTGCGCAGTTGATTATGGTGGTCCCTTCATGATTCGTCATGGCGGGCAGAAATCTAGGACTCTGTCAAAATCCTATGTGTCTTTGTTCATTTACTTAGCGACCAGGGCCATTCATTTGGAATTGGTTTCCGACCTTACGGCCAATGCGTTTATAGCTGCCTTACGTCGTTTCATGGCCCGTAGGGGCATACCCAGCCAGTTATATTCTGATAATGGCACGAACTTTAGGAAGGCCCACAACGTTTTGCATGACCTTTACAATCTTTGGCATAATAAGGATGCCACCTCATCAATCCAATCCTTTACGACCTCTCATGGTATTAAATGGTCACTTATTCCGCCCTCGTCACCTCATTTTAGTGGTCTTTGAGAGAGCGGTATAAAGAGTTTAAAGTATCATTTGCGCCGCGTGGTCAGCAAGTCTATACTCACTTTCGAGGAGTTTACGACGGTTTTGTCTCAGATAGAGGCATCTCTAAACTCACGTCCATTATTTGCCGTTTCATCGGATGTAAATGATCCAGTGCCACCCACACCTGGCCATTTTTTAATTTGCGCACCATTAACGGCGATACCTGATCCTGACTTATCTCACGTTCCCATCTCTTGTCTTGGACGTTGGCAACTTCTCCAGAAGTTTGTCCAAGTCATTTGGAAAGCTTGGTCTCGCGATTACTTACATCAATTACAACACGTCACAAATGGAAATTCGCTAAGGAAAACGTTTCCACTGGTGACCTGGTTTTGCTGATCGAGGATAACTTGCCTCCATTAGCATGGAAATTTGGTGTAATTACCGCCACATTTCCCGGCCCAGACAACTTAATTAGAGTAGTTGACGTTCGCACGCCTACTGGCATCTATCGCAGACCAATTCATAAGTTATGTTTGGTTCCTTAACTTTATGTAAGGGACGAACAGTAAAAAAGAGTTTATTTTCCTTTGTATATACTTGTCAAACACACATAAATCAGATGTTCCGAGAAGATTTTGTTAGTTATAAGCACCTTTGTTTTTAGCATAAGCTTTAATTTGTATATTTTTTATTCAGAAACTGTTTGTTTTACTGAAGCAAGTGTCAGTTTATTTAATATGCAAAGCTTCAATTATTTTTTGTATTTTCGTGTATGCAACATTTGATTTATGCCTCATGTCTTTGCTTAGTATTGTTCTTATGTAAAAATTTTGTTATATAATATTCGCATGGTCTGCAGCTATACAAACCATGTATGCATTTTCTTGCACATTTTTTGTCAATATGTGTGATATTTTATTACTCTATGAATTTATTACTCGCAATTGTTCAACACATGTATTACATTTTGTATAAACACATTTGTTGTACTTGTCACTTATGCTATTGTGCCTTGTATTTATGTATTTGTAATTATCTAAACCGATTTCTATTGTATTTATTATGTATAACTTGTATCCATGTAAAACACATTCTTTACCCGCATCTACTGTCTATAACCATACGCCACGCATATATTTTTATATGGTGTATTTTGTATTTTGTGATCACGTATTGCACAATTATTATTCATGCTTTTAATTATGACATACATGTCATTACACTTTGTGCTTGCAATCATTCAACAATGTATAATCTGTTTTCACATGACAATTTATTGTACATTCCCGAAACTTCAGGTATAGCATGCATCAGTGGCGAATATAGAATATATTTTGGGGGGGGTCAAGATTAATGTAAGGTTAGGTTAAGTAATTTTAAGTAGACACCCCATGATACTTTATATCAGTTTTGCTGCTCATATTCAGAGGGTAATTTGTGCTGAATGCCCCTTTTACTTTACCGAGATCACGCTTCTTTATTGTTGACATTAAATCATAAAAAATATATCTATTTATAGCTATAAATATTGTTTTGTTCTGTCATGTATGTATAAATTGCCAAGACCCCTATTTTTTTCTTTTTGTGTATACACGCATATGTGTGTTTTATCAACTATCATTCAAAAGACTGTTTTGAGTATTGTTTTGGGGAGACCTTAAAAGAAGGTTTAATAAAGTGACTGTTTGACAATGCAACAAAATTTGTTTTATTAATCGTTTATCCAACTGACAATAAAAAGAATACATAAAAAGAAACTCCACTTTTTATATAGACCAATGGTTACGAAACAAAGTCCAGGTTTCTTGGTACACTTGCAAACTTATCTAGAACTTCATCGTCACTAACTATAATGTCTCTGTGGATAGAAAGTAAAGCAATCCCGTTAAGCCTACTTTCAGATGTGCTGTTCCTTAGGTAAGTCTTCAGTCTTCTCAGGCTGGAGAAAGTTCTCTCTACGGTTGCGACAGAAACAGGAAGAACTGCGAGTAATTTCAGAAGGGTATAAATGTTGGGGAAGAAAGTCTTGTCACATTTTTCTAGAGAACTTATAGCCGTTTTTTGAAGATATGAAGGATTTTCCTGACTCCACTTTTCTTTCCACAACATAAACTCACTTTGCACAATCTCTTTATGTGACAAATCTTCTTCGTAGAAACCAAAAGCAGCCTCCAATGAACCGAAATCTGTTATGATACACAATTGTGGCAGGATGTTTTGTAAGGATGCAACTGTTTCCTTGTGAGATTCAAAGCGTTCTTTCAGTGAGTTACAAAAATCGTCCAGGTATGGCATATAAACAGCTTGTCGATAGTATTCTTCTTCTGTGGTGTAAGGGACGTTGCTACGTGCTGTTTGAAGGTGGCAAATTCTTGGAATCTCTTCCTTAATGTCAAGTTTGGCAGCGAATGACTTTACTTGATTATACAAGGCTTTAAATGAGTCATCAGCATTTTCCCTCTCCTTCGACAGAAGGTGTAAGACACTCGTAACGTTAGTCAAGGCCTGTGGAAGATCTATATTTTTGTTTTGAAGCTGCTCAGATAAGTTATGCGTGGTTGATAGCATCCGGCTCAAAACAAAAAGATTAATAAGAAATGCAAATTGACTAATAGCACTACTTAGAGTGTGAGCCTTAGAAGCTGAGTCACTTAATTCCTCTTCTTCTATTTTGCAAAGGGAGAGAAAGATAGGTTCCAAAATGTCTTTAAATAAAATTACTGAGTCATGCCTTTCTACCCATCGGGTTTCGCACAGTGAAATAAGTTTCTTTTTCTTTTGTTCTGGACAACATTCAGAAATCATTGATTTCAATATTTCTGTTCTTTTGGCTGAGATATGAAAGAATCCACAGACTTCTTTTATGACACCCATACAGTTTCTTATAGAAGGTATTCTGCTCGCATCTGACAAACACAAATTTAGAGTGTGTGAAGAACAATGTGTATACAGGGCCAACGGTAGCTTTTCTCTGATGGAAGCTTGTACTCCTCTGAATTGCCCACTCATCGTGGCAGCGCCATCGTACCCTTGGCCTCTCATTTTGTTTAGATCAAGCCCTAATGTTGACAAGGTCTCCAATATTGTGTTAGCCAAACCTGTTCCAGTGACGTCATAAACGGGGACGAATGTCAGAAAATCTTCTCTGACTTTGAAAGTTTGGTACTCTACGTAACATACACAGAGAGCCTTTTTCTTAACTATAGCTTTTGTGTTTTCAGCGATCAAAACATATTTCTTATGATAGGATAAGTTTTCATGTTTGCTAAACATTTCCCTGGCTTTTTTTAAATTGGTAAAAGCCTGAGTAACCAACGCCCCTGCTACTTGGTGATCTCCTTTCCCTACATTTTCGGTATGGGAAAATAACACGCAGTACTTGCAAAAAGATCCAGATTTTTCCTCTGAATAAGCTAACCACGTAAATTCTTCTAGCCACTTCATTTGAAAAGATCTAGTATGGTTTCAACTAGTAATGGAGGGAAATTTGTATCCAGGCTGAGGTTTCCAAACATTTTCTAATAAAAAAATTGTTTTTCGTTTGTGAAAGACTGAACAGAATTGTTTTGACAATAGTTTCCAATATCATAGATATTTTTCCTTACTTGATTAGGCCTACTATCCTCCATAACCGGAACTACACTAATTGAGCTCGAAGTAGCGACATCACAAGAAGCAATTCTACCAATGCAGCCGACTTCAGCATTGTCACCGTCAGGCCTATTTGCACTTTGCCCTTTCGTAACATTACCGACTTCACGACTGTCACCAACAGGCTTATTGACACTTGGTTTTTTGGCGAAAAAGTTTTGAATAGAAGCTTGCCTCTTCATTACAATTGTGGTTCACTTACGGCCAACTTCAATATACTGATAAAGTACATAAACATTAACACTTAAAACACCACCATACTTCAGTACAACAGATGTCGAACAAACGTAAACAACAAACAATGGCTGCCACTGAACTGTTCAGTTGTCCGCATGCGCAGATGACCGGGCAGGAGCCCGAGTCGGACTGAATCAACCCGAACTGGCACGAACTTCACACCACTACCACCCCACTCCCCTCACCTATACGGGGAATTATCACTGTCTGCCGCGGCGATGCCTTCGCGCATGATTCATTAAAATAATTCAGATTACGTTACTTATTTTTTTCTTTATATTCATTATTTCGGGGGGGCCGGGCCCCCTGGGCCCCCCCTTATATACGCCCCTGGCATGCATCATTCAATTGTTATATTAAAGCGTTATGCTAAATCTATGTTTTTACATGTATAATTTTGTAATAATTTTTGTCTATTCATTTTACACTCAATACTATTGTATAGGTCAACTGGCCTTGACTGGTTTAAGCTAACCATCATGATTTGCATAAAATATTGCAATTTGTATCGGGCCCATCATGTGATGAGTCACCGATTATTCATTATCAAACATTGTCAAACTATGTATTTTTCATGTTTTATATTGTATACATACAACCTATATTAGCAATACATTGCTAATTCTTTCATTTATACTCATGTATAAATCACTTTGCAAGCCAACTGTGGCCTGCTCAACTCTTATCATCATTCAGGTTTTTATCTTTAAACAGTTAATGTTATAACTGTTATCTAACATCTCAATCTCAAGGTTCAATACAATTTATTGAGGTTGACATCTATTACTAAGAACACATTGTGTTTTCGTATAATAAATTATTAAAATGTATTAAAAAATCTTTTAATTTTTTGCGGGCAGTTATGGACAGTAATGTGATAATTTTCGTATTTAAAGGTTGGCTAATCTGTACTTTCTGAATTACGTTTATCACGTTCAGGCTGACACACAGTTCAACGTGCATCGGCGGGCAGCGGACGTAAGCACGTTTGCTGCTTGTTCTGTCATTTATTCATTCTTTCTTGTCGTCGAGACAATTTATGTAGGCCTTAGGCCCTACAGTAATCATTACTGTAGTTTGGAGTGCCGCGTACTCGCGCCTCAATTCATCACAAATTTCATGTAGCTTGGAGTGCCGCGTACTCGCGCCTCAATACTGCTAATATGCATCTTTTTAACCGACTTGGTTTTCTTTAAAGATTCAAACGTGTATCAGACATAGCCAACCTTAACATGCCGAGTAACTTGTAATACAAATTTTAATAAATGTATCAAATACAGTCCACGCTCATCATTATTCAGCATCCTGGCAATAACTTCATGAAATATCGTTCTTCCTAACATTTAAGGGTCCTACGGGACGAAATCTAACACCAAAGCTTTCTTGAATCCATAGTCTTTTGATAATTAAGGATAGTTTTTTATTAAATAACACATATTAGATTTAAGACACACATTTTATTATTACCTACAACATAGACTATAACGAATTATACTTCACAAAAAATAATAATAAATAATTTTGTAAAAAACACAGCACACTAGTGCTAATTATTGAAAAACTTAAATACTGTAATACGTTTGGTGTTCTGTAAGTACAACTTCAGGATTTTCTTCCAAATTCACTAACTAATGTTTGATATTATTGCAGTTTTTTTTTTAAGTAAGTCCACTTGACTTATATTGACATTGCTGTTGGTATATTGGTCACAATACTGCAACATAAATCAGTTTATCACATTTCTTCCTTCTGTTACACTTTAGCCACTTGCCACTTGGAAACAATTAGAAATAAACAATCTACAAATAAACAGACATGACGTACCGACTTTCTTTCTGACTCAGTTGCCCATCCATCACTTGGCTTCCCAAACAGTACTAATCACCTTTTTGTCACTTTGTCCTTCACCTACTGATTCCACCCTTCTTATATCCTCTCTCCCTGACTCCACCCTTAAACCCTCCACCGCTGAATCACCTTTTCCTGAGTCTGGCTGTTTGTTGTGTCCTTCTGGATACCCATGAAAGACTTTCTGATACACCTTTCCTCTGCCATTTGTGTTATAAAGAAGAACATGTGAGTAAAGTATAGAGATTACAAAGTAATAAAAAGAATCTGATAAGGATTAGCCCTACAGGAAAAAGAACAGTGTACGAAGATTTAGACTATTGCTTTTGACTTTTGCTTCACTTGCTCCTATCCTCCAGTTGGCATTCTCTCTCTCTCTCTCTCTCTCTCTCAGCATCAAACATCTGGCACAACATTTTGCAGCTGATCTCCTTAATTACTCATTTTTTTCAACAAGACTGTTACAATCTATGTATACGAAAAAGCTATGCCTGCCCTTATTCCTGTTTTCATTTATTGCCTTCTATGAGCTAGTCAGCCCTGATATTTTTTTATACTTGAAAGCATATGTTTTGTTTTATCTCTACTAATTTTAAAATTTACTTTGAAATCTAACCTTCTATTCTTGCATTCCTTCATCCATGTCTTTGTGCATTCTTTATCATCTGTTTAAGCCAAATCATTAAGTTATTCTTCGTATTGTTTAAATTAGCAGCCATCCTTACTATTTCTTTTATGAATTTTGTTTTCTTAAACCTGTGTTGTTTAAGACCTGAAGATGTCAGTAATGACGAAAAGCTTAGTCGAACAATAAAAAATTATAGCAGTTAGCAAATTCATAAAAGAAACATTAAGTTATTTATTAATAAGTATGCCTCCTGGTTTCAACATGTTCACTTCTTAAATCATTTTTTCTCCCTTTTTTTATATGAAAAAAGATTCCAAATGCTTTTATGATCATATTATTGCTCAGTGTAAAATCAGTCTATTCTGTTTTCATTGGAGTCTTTCCCAGCTACATATTTATAATAAATTCCGCCTTCCAAATTTTGGCATCCATATCAACCATTGCTAATGTCACACTGTCATGGATCCAATCAATTACTTGTTAGAATTCCTTGTGTTTTGCATTCTCTATTGGAAGCTGAAAATAATTTTCCCTTAGATCTTACAAGAGCAACAGTCATCATGATTAGACTTATTAACTTACTAGGCACTGCAAAATATTTCAATGATCCAAGTAGCTGCTTCTTTGGGTGTTGTCTAATTCCAACTTAAAATCTAAAGCAGATGATGGACATCCCCAATGAAATGTCTAATTTCCTTGATATTTACCTTCTAATATAGATTTTATTTGTATTATCTGTAATACAGATGATCTATATCTATCCTAGAACTCTTTAAATATGCCCTCGGCATTCTGGATTTGTCATACCAATAAACTTAACCAATACTTTATATGTTACAATAAGTAGTCTATCCTATGGTAGTTTTTAGGATGAGCTCAATCACTTGTCTTATGTGTTGGACATATTAATTATCATTCTATGCTCTACTGACATTCTTTTTTGTCTAACAGCCGTAATTAAAACTACAAATATACAATAAATTTTCTCCCACATAGATTATCAGTTAAACCATGACAGTTCTATTCCTTGAGGCCTCACTTTATCAAGTGTTAGCAGTTATGCCTGGTCTGTGTTCTCTGATGATGATCCTCTTGGCTAGTCTTTCCATTCCATCTCATATTTTCAGAATGTTTCTTCATGTTTAACAGTTTGTAGAAGTATTCAGCCCATCTCCTTTCTTTTCAATCAAATAACCTTCTTTATATTTGGAAAATATTATTCTTAATCTAAAACATTCTTTACCTCCTGTTTTAATTTAAAACTCCTATTTCTCACTTTAAAATTCTTTAAAGTTCTTTTAAATTTGATATCACTGTTCTCCATAGTCTTCCAAGAGTTTTTTCATTTTAATGTTGCCCCTACACCTGATAACATTTTCAATTTATGGCAGTATGATTTTTCTGTCCAGCACATCATTGTTATTAAGCGCAAAATTATTCAAAAAGCTTTCTGCATGGTGATCACAGATTCGTTATTTCAGGTAAATGATTCAACAGTAAACATACAATGTGTAAGTCCATGCCATAATGGCAACCAAAACAGGAAGGTATTACTGGAAACCAACATCATGAACCCCACTCCACTGGTGCTTGCTGGTGCAATGACTCAGTGAAGTGTGGTATTTCTGTACACTTTTCGTAGAACTATAATTTTGTGATTATAGGTCTAGACTCTCTTCTAACAAGGATATGATTTGAATCAAAACCTGTTCCCCAGCTCATCTGATTCCCCTGTCACATCCAGCATATCTGATTCATTGGGAGATACCCACAATGCCTTCCTCTCTTTTTACAGCCAAGAATTCTGTTTTTATTAGATGTCTATTTGCATTAGTCTTTCTTCACAATTACATTTTTATAAATTCTGCGTTCTCTATTTCAGCAACATTAAATACTTCCCTTATACATTTTCTTTTTTTAACCCATCAAGAAAAAATCATATTTTTCATTATCTACTACCAATCACCAAAAAGTCCAGCTATTGATAATATTAAATTTACTTCGAATGCCATTGGGGTTATGAAAAAAATAACACTGTCTTAAAAATACATATTTTATTAACCCGAGTTAATTCGGCCAGTAAAATTTATACAAATTGCAAAAAATATAAGTAAACAAAACATAATCATATACTATGATTGTTATTTATATAACAGTTTGTTAAAAATACCTATAAAATGCTATTTGTGATTATTATTTGTATAAAAATTTAGTGTTCGAAAATTTACTAACCCGAAATATTTTATTATGTTATATTTTGAAGAATATGTGTACAACTAAACAAAACACAAAGGAAATGTACGAAATACACACATTATAAATTCTGAAAGAATAAAAGAAATAGTATTTAATTTCACTCACCTCACACAACGATAATTTGTTATTATTGCATTACATTCAAAAGTCGACAAACAAAAGTGAACTTCAATTCAACAACGCACATGTAAAATGCACAATATATACACTTTAGGAATTACAAAACAGTAAATTTTTTTTTAAAAAACCTTAAATTTCAGTCGCTACAAAGAGTGTTTACTATATCTGACCCACAGTACGGTACACTGAAAAGCACATATGGACATACACAAAGTGCAACATTGCAGTCAAGACAGTAAAATCTTGATTCTCAGCGTATTTTCTTATTGTTGGTATCCCAGACTCTGGCACATATAACACACTATAAAGTTGGATTCAGTTTCTTTTCAGTAGCAGGTATGTATTCAGGAAAATACCAGGTTAGGTTGACTCTGACCACTCCCCCATTACATCATTATAATTAACAACGTTTTTAGGTTTCTTTTTAATTTCACCCCTTTTTTCTGTTTCCATAATTTCTAGGATATGTATTGAAGATAAGAATGAAATATCTTTTTTTATCTTTCCACTTCATATATGTTATTTTACCACACTAACAGCCTACAGTACCATCTCCCTTTTTTTATTATTTTTTTTTTTTTATTTTAGTGGTGGTATGTCTTTCTGTGTCTACTGTACAATACATGTCAGTCATGTTTTGAACCAGAATGTCGGCTAACTGTGGAGAGTTGTAATAGCTGTCCATTGTCAGGCAATATCCTTTTACAAGCAGGGGACTCATCAGGTTCATGACCACTTGTGCTGAAACTGGAAGGCCTTTGTAATCTTCACTGAGAAGTGTTACCTTTACTGTGTAAATGATCATGTCCCAAACATGTGCACTCTTAGTTTCACATAAGATGTACATTTTTATTCCAAAGCAGGCTCTCTTCAATGGAATGTATTGTACCGAACTCAAGCAGCCCTTATAAAGAACAAAACTTTCGTCCATTGTGATGATCTCTCAAGAGTAAGAAGGCAGCAAAATTTTGTGACTTACAATTGAAAAACTGCCCAAATTATATTCAGTTTCGGATTAGAATAAGTCTCAGAATCATAATCTTCATTATTTGAAAAATGAAGGAATTGTTTTATTTGAATGAAATGGCGGTAAGGCATTAATTGAAGGAAGAAGGGTGTTTGTGAAAGTGGATGTTTGGATCAATACATATCATACTGCATACCAGATTTTCATATGAACCTCTGGCAACACTCTGTAGCATACAGACACCAAAAATCACTCTGAGCTCATTTGCTGAAACTGATTTGAATGTAGTTTTGTTGGAATGTTGTATGTATTGTTAAGAATACAGATTAGTCTTATCAGTAATCAAACTACAATTAGTCCTTTATCAAGAAACAGGTCGAAATATTGCAAAATGTCACCTTCTTCATCAGAAATATAGTTTGTGGACAGTAATCCTATAAATGGAAATCATGGTGGAGGATTCGGCAGATTTCCAGGAATAACTAGACACCAGTCCAAATCAACTAAATGAGTTGAAGATGAATCGTCTCAAAAACTGTCTTCACTTTATACTCCACACTGAAATCACTTTCATTATTGTAATTCAGTAATCTGAATTCACTGTGTATGTTCACAAACCTAAGCAGTAGTTATCAGTATAGCATATACAAATACGTAAGTTCACAAAACAAAATGAAACTTAGTTTTGTTAGGTTAGCTACGCACATGTTTTTCATCGTACAGAAGCACACGAACAACAACGTACATTTCAATGAAATTAACTGAAACACAAATGCAGTAGAAACGAAACACTTATAAATAAACAGACAATTGTAAACAAATAAAAGTTATATACACTTCTTCTGTGGTTTTAAAATCTCTATAAACAGAGAAATGTTACTCAGTTCACAAAAACACTGATTTCTGTAAACAAGAAGACACAACTAACACCTTCTCAAAATAAACTCTATAATTACGGAATATGTCTGCATGGTGGTGCTGTCTATCAGCAAACTACTCTACTACGTCTTGCTTAATTTTTTTCAGGTTAATAACTGAAGAATAGTAGCTCTGATATTGCACAAAATAACTTGGGTTAAAAATGTTAAGCAAATTTTATATGCACATAATAACTCGGGCTAATAAGGGAAACAATTAATATAAGCAATTACTAACATCAAACCCATAATGATCAAAGCAATCACTAATTCAATCTGTTCCTTCTTCTGTTGGAATGTTTTCACAAAATACACATATTGAAAACAAGCTATTGTAGCGGGGCATTTTTGGGGCATACCTGGGTAATAACAGGATTTGTATTTTTTAATAATAAATAACTTGTCAAGTGATAGAAAAATGTTATGACCGAATGGTAAATTTCTTATTTGGAGCGATCGAGACGATGGCAGCATTGTTTGAGACGGTGAAGACCATATGATTCAACAATATTCATATAAACAGTTTTAATAACCGGCAACTGTACCAAACTCAGTTCAAGGACAATGACGAACACGTTATGCAACAGTAAACACGTTACACAACCAGACATCAGGCGATGTGTTGCGTCAGCAAATTATGTAACGATGTGTGTCACCAGTTTTGTCAACAAGCCAAAAACAGTCCACTGGCGAACGAATACAAAATGTGAACCAATCAGAATTGAAAGAACAACGGCGACTTCATAAAATAGCGCCTGTAGCTCTCTCTCAGTCGGCTATGAACATCCAATAAATATGGACACGATGTGACTGTGCGTTCGCCGGCTGTGCGTGATTTTCGCGCCCGCAAAACCATAAAATGTGAACTTTCCATAAAAAATAAACAGTTTTATAGAGTTACAGTTCCGGAGAGTGAATAAAATAAGAAAATGTGCGGAATCGAAACGAAATACGTGGTAGAGACGGACTCATCAAGATCTTTGGCAGATAAGTAACCAACATTGGTTAAATCTAAAACCTTTTGAAAGCAAATTTTGAGAATGTTTAACAAAGAACTGGCAGCCTAAAAATAAAATTAAATTAATGAATCAATTAAACATGGGAGGGGAATAGAAATGTAGAGAGAGAGAGAGAGAGAGAGAGAGCGAATATAGAAATTTAAAAGAAGTGCTGGTTTGTGAAGATATATAATCATTAAATGTAATTATTGGTGAAATATAATCAAAGAAATATAATTAATAAGTAAGACCAAATTAATAATGAAAAAGATGTAAGAAAAATAATTTTAATGACATTCATTTCACGAGTTCATAGTTAAGTTGGCAATAGTATGTAAGTGTAGGAAAAGAAGTTTTATTTTTTGTTGTTGTGTGTATTAAAGAATAAATAAACCTTAGGTTCATTGCCAATATGAATTAAATTAATTATTTCAGCAACCACATTCTGCTCTCCTAGTCCGCTGAAAAGAACCCTCATAAATTATTTTCTTGCAGTTGGCAAGATGGCGCCCGACAAATATACAATGTATGTTAGTGAATTTTATGTGAAGGAAAGTAGCTTCACATTTGGCGCATTCCGACCAGGGACATAGCTTCACATTTGGCGCCCGAACAGGGACTTAATTCGTAGTTTCACATTTGGCTTCCGAACTTAGGGACGATTTATATAATAATATTATATAAATATAGGCCCACTGGGAAAGCAGAATGGTTGTTTAAGGTAAAATAAATTTTTTTTTTCATACGTAAATTAGACGCAAGTATGGGGTTATGTTTTGATAAGGTTATGTATGTAGTGAATTATTTGTCAAATTATATAAGGAGTATTATGAGGTAATATACATAATAATTGGTATGTATGATAATTATTAAATAGTATAAAGAGTATTATAATAAAATCTTTTAAAATGGCTGAGATACAAGAAAATGATATGATCAAGATGATGAGATTGCTTTTTAATGAACAGAAAAACGATATGCAAGAGTTCAAAAGTAGTATCAATGAAAAGTTCGATATTCAAAAGAATAGTCTTGAGGAGTTAAAACATCAGAATAAAGAGTTGAAACATGAAATACAAGAAATGAATAAACAGTTAGAAAGCACTAACGAAATAATAAGAAACAGTTTAAATAAGTTAGAACAGAAGTTCGAGAAATTAGGTAACAATGTTTTAAGTAAGACAAAATGTAAAAATGACGAAATAGTAGACAATTTTGAGAGTATAGTGGGGGTGAAGAATAATGATGAAAATATAATAACAAATAGTACTGATGAAGTTTTAGAATGCGATAATGAAATGTTCATGAGTGTTTATGAAGTAGAGAGAGAGTGGAAGAATAATGTAGTAATTAAATGGGGACAGAGGGCAAATTTTCCCCTTATTGTTTATAATGATGATGATGATTTAATGTTGTTTTTTCAGGGCAAGAGACCCTTATTGTTAAATGAATTAATGTTGTATAATGTTGTACCCTCTGTCCGTAATAATTGTGAGAGTGTGATGTGGTGCTATGAAGAAAGAGAGTTATATGTTGAGAATGAAATAGAAATATATAAGTTAGAAAGAAAGTATGATGAATTGAGAAAATTAATAAAAGGGGTGATGATGAATCATGTGAAATATGTACCTGTTGAAAGAGAGACAGAAAATAATTTTGATAATATCTTACCTGATTATAATGACTTACCTGACGTAGTAGTTGAGGAATACAAAGATGAGAAAATTTACCTGACATTAACAAACAACCCTGATATAGACGGGACAATCCTAACCTATGGTAACAAGATTTATAGTGGTACAATGGATGAAATAGAGTTGATAGATTATTATGATAGTAATGATTATCATAATTTGTGTGTTGATAAAAATGATGAATGTTACAAATACACTAGATATATATATGACGATGGAGGATGAGCGAAAAGATCAGTGTTGGGACATTTTTAAATATTGTAAATTTTTGGTAATGACCTTGCTGATTTGGACATCTGAAGTGAGATACACTTGAACAGTTTTGACGCATATTTTGTAAATAATATTGAATTCATTTGTGTGTATTGTGAAATGTTAAATAAATAATGTGTATATGTTTTGGAAAATGTTGTGTTAATAATAAGAATATTATTAATATTTTTGCATTCTAGTTAAATAACAAAATAATTATGAAGACAATAGTTAATGATTTGTAGAATGTTGATAATAATTGAAATATGTTATTTTAATAATCAATTGAATTAAATAAGTTGAGATGTTTAGATAGTGTGATTGAATATTATGTGTTTGAATTTTATAAGGTAATTAAATTGTTTGGTGAGATTTTGATTTAATAATAATTAATAAGTAAATAAATGAATGGTTTATTTTGTGGAATTTTGTGGAACATAATGATTAAAAATATATGTTAATAATAAATTTTGAAAATCTGATTGCAACACAGGATAAATTCATAATGATGATAAATAAAAGAGTTAATGAAAAATTTTAAATAATAATGTTTATAAATTTTTATATAAATTAGTTAAAAGAGAATTGTTGGTTCAATGTATATTTGTGTATTATGTTATGTAATGTATTATAATAGTGTGTGTGGCTGGGAGGTTATCCAAGGGGATAACGTATTAAAAATTTGATATATTTTAATTAATAATGATGATTTGCTACTCAATAATTTTGTTTGAATTTGAAAAATAGATGCACTAAATACTTCTTATATTGTGTTATTATGTCTTATTGTGTTATAAATAAGTATGTTAGGAATAAGTATTATAAAAATATAATAATATGTTTTCAATGTGTTTACAGATTTTAAAATAAAATGAAAAATAGTTGTAATAAGTCAAATTTTCAATAGGTTGTAAAAGATAGAAGTGGGTGATAGTAATTGTTTGAATAAAATGTTTGAGTCAATTCAAGTTGAATTTTGTGGGACATAGATTTGTCCAAATCGAAGTAAAAGTTAAAGTAATAGTGGAAATGAAAATAATGCCATGTTGTTTTGAGTTAGTATATGTTGTAGAATTTTGAGAAGTATAAGTGGAGACACAGTAGTTATGGAGATTTTATGTAGAGTTTTGAGCGATATATTGTTTATTTTGTTGATGTTAATTTGTTGTAATTGTAGTGAGGTTATGAGATTGAGATTTTTTGGGGATGGTAATTTTGTAATAGTGGTAGTGTATTTGGGGAGTCCGCAACAAGGGTTGGGACGGGATAGGGACCGATTGGCGCCGGAAAGGGTTACCTAGGGTGAGTCCAGGGACCAACATAAGGGAATGAGTTTTGGGAAGGAAACACGTATCCTATGTACAAAGGGTTAGAGAGTATTTTTTTTATAAGTGTAGAAGGTGGCGATTGGAGTTAAAGTAGTAAGTAGTTAGAGGTAGAGAAGGGTTAGTAAAATTTTGATAGAGGGGTGTCATACTAGTTAGAGATTTTGTAAGGGAGCATTAGAGTAATAAAAGGGGTAAGATTATGAGTAAATGCCAAGTGGATAAAGTAAATTATAATGAAATAATGAATAACGGAGAATCACCCAAAGTAATGAAATGGAATAATGATGGCCATAATTGAAAAAAAAAAAAAAATAAAATAAAATAAATAATTTTTGTAATTTTGAGAAACGAATTAATAAGAGTAAATCAAGTTTGAAAGTAATTTTTTGATTTTATATGCCAATTTAATGATGTAAAGTGTGTAACATTTTAATTGTAAGTTGTTTATTTTAAAATGAATTATTAATGTACTGTGTTTTCTTATGTTAAGGTATGTTAGGTATTCTGATATATACATGTTAGTAATAAGTGAGTAAAAACAAAACCAGTGCTTCTTAGCGCAAACCAGCACCGCTAGGGGGGAACAGATCAGTTGGGGATATGGTGTTGTATAAGGCCACTATTTAATATTTTGATTTGTTGTTTCAGTGTTTGGTGATGCTGTGGCGGCGGACCTGAGCTGGCCTGCGCGTCAGAGCAGGGGCGTTGAGTATCTGTCTGACTCTACGGTGTTGGGATCTCGAGAGAGAAGTCCAGTATTGTCATGCAGATGCGGTCACAGTCACCAGACCAAGGGTGAGTTGATTATTCTTTTGTGTAAACCATACAGGGGGTTGTGGCGACATATCCTGGCTGATCCCTCTAGCAAGTATGAATGTGTCAATGAGATTTTTTATGCTTCGGCATAAAATATCTCATTGAGGGGGTATTGTAGCGGGGCATTTTTGGGGCATACCTGGGTAATAACAGGATTTGTATTTTTTAATAATAAATAACTTGTCAAGTGATAGAAAAATGTTATGACCGAACAGTAAATTTCTTATTTGGAGCGATCGAGACGATGGCAGCATTGTTTGAGACGGTGAAGACCATATGATTCAACAATATTCATATAAACAGTTTTAATAACCGGCAACTGTACCAAACTCAGTTCAAGGACAATGACGAACACGTTATGCAACAGTAAACACGTTACACAACCAGACATCAGGCGATGTGTTGCGTCAGCAAATTATGTAACGATGTGTGTCACCAGTTTTGTCAACAAGCCAAAAACAGTCCACTGGCGAACGAATACAAAATGTGAACCAATCAGAATTGAAAGAACAACGGCGACTTCATAAAATAGCGCCTGTAGCTCTCTCTCAGTCGGCTATGAACATCCAATAAATATGGACACGATGTGACTGTGCGTTCGCCGGCTGTGCGTGATTTTCGCGCCCGCAAAACCATAAAATGTGAACTTTCCATAAAAAATAAACAGTTTTATAGAGTTACAGTTCCGGAGAGTGAATAAAATAAGAAAATGTGCGGAATCGAAACGAAATACGTGGTAGAGACGGACTCATCAAGATCTTTGGCAGATAAGTAACCAACATTGGTTAAATCTAAAACCTTTTGAAAGCAAATTTTGAGAATGTTTAACAAAGAACTGGCAGCCTAAAAATAAAATTAAATTAATGAATCAATTAAACATGGGAGGGGAATAGAAATGTAGAGAGAGAGAGAGAGAGAGAGAGAGAGAGCGAATATAGAAATTTAAAAGAAGTGCTGGTTTGTGAAGATATATAATCATTAAATGTAATTATTGGTGAAATATAATCAAAGAAATATAATTAATAAGTAAGACCAAATTAATAATGAAAAAGATGTAAGAAAAATAATTTTAATGACATTCATTTCACGAGTTCATAGTTAAGTTGGCAATAGTATGTAAGTGTAGGAAAAGAAGTTTTATTTTTTTGTTGTTGTGTGTATTAAAGAATAAATAAACCTTAGGTTCATTGCCAATATGAATTAAATTAATTATTTCAGCAACCACATTCTGCTCTCCTAGTCCGCTGAAAAGAACCCTCATAAATTATTTTCTTGCAGTTGGCAAGATGGCGCCCGACAAATATACAATGTATGTTAGTGAATTTTATGTGAAGGAAAGTAGCTTCACATTTGGCGCATTCCGACCAGGGACATAGCTTCACACTATAACACAATGAGCCCTAACACATAACTTTTCACTTACTGGTTGTAAATCCATCAGTCTTGACTTATATTCGTTGTCACCAAAGAAAACTGTTATGTCGGAATTTGATGTTCTCCCATTATGAAACCTAACCTTCCTTTCCATCTTATCTCTGCTACTATACCAAACAAATATTAATCTATCATCCACATCAAGTTTTGTAACACCATATGATTGTATTTTTAATGTCCATACATTCCGTTCACTTCTTAATACATCCACACTGTATGTATATTAATTCTGTTAGTATTTACACTTGAAGTACTTACACAGGGTCCCTGTACCTACAGATCATTCTGCTATTCTTGCTTAAGACTTTGACTTACTTAAGTTGTTATCCCTACACTCAATCATCTACTTGAGGGAGAGGCAAGTATTTATAATTTTTAATTAAGGCTTCTTCTCTTAGTCTCTGAAAAGCTAACATCCTTTACCACAAAATCAAAAGAAGATGGTTTTGATTTGGCCACAGGTAGAGGCCTGCCTTAATTATTTGTGGAATTTTCTTTTTCACCATATTTGTTTATTCTGATGAAATCAAAGGATAACATGATATAAAA
This sequence comes from Magicicada septendecula, assembly GCA_034769895.1. Lineage (NCBI taxonomy): Eukaryota > Metazoa > Arthropoda > Insecta > Hemiptera > Cicadidae > Magicicada > Magicicada septendecula. The sequence continues at coordinate 234,864,980 of CM068368.1, read as the reverse complement.
TAAAAGACTCAAAATTGTAGTATATAAACACACTACTGTATACTAGTATTCAGCAGTGAAGGTTATGTTTTGTGTATTTTTTTTATGCAGGTTAGTAGCTGTTCAAACATATCACACCCCAGACACACAACATCGATTCTTCAAAAGTCAACGCCACCGCCAAGAACAAGACGGACAGCACTCCCAGTGGTAGCCTCTGACGAAGCTTATAAGCGAAAACTGGTTCAGGCTATAAGATAAAACTTTTACGTTTTTACCAATAACAAACTTTGTGTTCTGAGTTGGTAGTGATATACTTATATTTAGTTAATCAACAGAGACGTCGTGGACAACAAAGTCCAAGAACCAAAATTTATAACTTGAAAACAATACCAAATTCATGAAACTGCGAGACAGAGTCACAAGGCAAGCACACAAACTGTTAAAATTATAGTTACATATGTTGTCTTTTTTGGAACATTAATGAAATATTTTTTTAGACTGGCATCCCCAACAGTACTGATCGTGTGAACCACTTGCATACATTTATGCATCAGTCGTCTCAATACTTAAAGATTATATTAACTTATATTAACTTATAGATTATAACAAACGTTCAATAAATTCAAGGGAACAACTAATTGTGGTTTATGATGGTCATACCTGATATCTATATCTTAGCCACTTGTGATGTACCTATAACAATTAAGAGTGCAATTATTGATTACTATTAAACATAGCTTGGGTCTGAATCCCTCCTCAGGAAAAAAATTAATCACACATTATATGGTGGCAAAGAGAGTTCAACCTTGTAAGCATTACCTCTGCTTAATAATACCTCCCTACATAGCTTTTCTGAGTCTGAACACACGCCCACAGATATATACAGAGATAGTCTATTTGGTTTCCATATAGTTCTAAAAGAAGAACAGAATAAGATTCAGAATTCTACCTGCTCTGCTCAGTTACATACAAGATATTACAGAAACATCATTATTGGGAGTACCAGTAATGATATGATGTCATAATTCTATAGTATTCTAAGTAGTAACAATTTATACATGAAATAGTATGAGTAACTTAATTTTCTTCATCACAATTTTACTGAAAGTCTTGTATTACAGTACGCATTACTTTAGCAGGATGGCAGACTTCAATATATATTGTCAAGTATAATATTCAGCTTCTTATTTAAAAAGGCACAGGCCTATAGAAGTATGTTTGTATACTGTAGAAAGGCATACTATCCAAAGTTCACAACCATACTTACAACCTGTCAGTGTGTGAGAACTAACAAGCATATTCTGTGAGTATGCCTCTTTGAAGCAAATCTCAAAAACTCCAAAGAACTGTATTATATTTTCTTTGTACTTAACCCTCTTTTTTTCTTGTCCCTCTGATCATATTTTTTAGCAGTCAATAGAATATACCAGTGTATTTGGGGTCATTTCAGTGTAATGATTTCAAATTTCCTGGGGCAATACACTCGTAAATATAGTCAAAATTCATTTGATATTCAACTCCTTCAGAAACATAGTAAGATACCTGATTTATTTAATCACGAAGTGAATATAGCCTAGTCAGATTACAATACCAGACGCAGTAAAACTGATAATATTTATTTCAAAAACTGTTATTTCTTCATAGTGTTTCATTTACAGCTTTCCATCTAAACAACAGAAGATCTGTTTAAAAACCAGGCAAGTATCAAAGGAACGCTTTACCTAACCTTTACTAAATTAGGAAAAAGCTTATAAAATTCCATTAGTTACTCATGCATTTTAATTAACAAATTAATTTGAGATCACTCCACATTACGTATCAGACAGGTAATAGTAAGTACATATAAGCTGCAATCAAAGGTGAAGGATTTTCTACTTTGTATTATAAAATAAGTAGTCCCCCGTTTGTTGGTTAAAGTTATCAGGACAAAATAACTTTGAGTTTAGAAATCGGGTCATTTAACAACCACTAAGTATATTTCGCTTAATATTTTGATAAACGTTAGAAAGATTTTAACATTATCATCGATCTAATTTATAAACTATGTTACACAAGTCATGGCAGTTTTTACCGAGTATACTTACCAGCATGTACTGCTATAAAGCCATGCATTCCGTGTGTCTGTGTCTTCTCTTGGCAAACCCTACCTTCACTTCTTTAACAGGACAGTTAGTCCTATCTTAAAATATCTTTGTTTATACTAGAAATAAATACTATATACAAAAACATGGCATATGTCACTCGCAGTCACCATCACAGACGAACCCACTCAGTAGTTATGAAGAAATAGCACAATTTGAATTTATCTTCCTGCGATAAATATCGAAAATGTAAAAACGTATGAGCAAATAATAGTCTCAGTACCGGTATGTACTCAAAATTAGTACAAATAGTCTCAGTCTAAGTACAAAATGAATACTACAGAAGAATCTAATTAGTATTTCATAGTATAGCGACAACTTTAAAATTAACGTGCAGGATACGCCACAATAAGGAAACAGTATTTGTTGTAAGCAGTAAGGCGTTTGAAGTAAGCAGTAAGTAAATATTTTCTTTGCATCTGAGAATTCTAATATAATTATTAAATTATTCTGATATAATTATTGAATATAATAATATGTTAATTTAAATGAAAACTAGCTCAATTTGTTTTTTTTTTCAAGTGAAACTTTTTTTATATTGTTAAAATATTTAGTAAGGTTATGGTGCAAAAAATGAGGAAAACAAATTGTTTTGTGAGAAGCAGCTCTACTTTTCGTATACTGTAAAAGATTAAAAGTTGTGCAAAATTGTAAATCTTAGTAATGCGCTACACTAATTGAAGTTAATTTATAAATGCTCTTGATGGGTTTTATCGTGTTGTTCTAACCTCAAATTTCGTACGAACTTCTGATAGCTACATATATGATTTAAGTTCCAAGAAATATCTTCTTCATTTCAGTATTTTGGAAGTAGAGAGTATTCGTTTGTATGTGCTTACATGTGTTACATATAAATAAGAATGATTATTTTCATGATATTTAAATACATTTTTGGTATACCACATTGTTTCTGTGATATGTTGTTCCGATAGATTTGTTGAGACTCTTAAAAATGGAGAATAGAAAACTTATTATTCTGTATGGAAGTGAGACAGGAACAGCACAAGATGTTGCAGAAAGGATCTGGCGAGAATCAAAGTGGTGAGATTTATTGAAGAGTCATACATAACTATAAGTTATCAGTACAGGAATTTTAGTTCTCGTATTTTGCAATTAAAAATTAAATTTGACACTGGATTGTTAACTGTGATCATATTACAGATGTTGCACTACCTTTATAATTACTATAAAAATAGAGTTTATTCAACACATCAGCAAGTTTGTTTTCTGCCAGTTTACATAGTATGCTTTTATTTATACTTTTTCTACATAAAATGTTAACATTTTATACTGAACAGTTGTGTTACTTGAACATGTTCTCTGTTTTTCTCAATGTAGTAAGCATTTAGCAAAAATTGTTAGTGCTTGGCGATTCAGTTAAAAACAGTTAATTAAAAGTTAAAGACAACATTTTACTTTTTTGCTCCAATACTGTGAACACAATATGATTTGCAGTAGTGATACAATACATATGATTCTACTATTCATTCATTCATTCATTCCTGCATCTCCTAAGTGGAGCATAGGGCATCAATGAACTTCTGCCACCGGACTCTGTTCCGTGCCATCGTCTTGATCTCAGGCCAGGTCTTCCCTCCTTTCTCTATCCCTTCCGCTATTACACTCCTCCTCCATGTCTTCCTTGGTGATTCTACTATTAGCAATGCATAAACAACAGAAAACACCAACATTAGTAGAATGAGTGTAGATAAATACAATGTCTTATTATCAACACAATACGTTTCTTAACGTATAAGTATAAAAACATATCTGTGTTTGTCAACAACAGTATTTCTCTAATATTTTAGATCAGTAAAATATTGAAGTAGGCCTAAAACTCTTTTGATTAGAAAGCAATTTGTAAATGTACACAGGATAATAGGAAATCATATGGTAATGTTCCTCTGTAAATATGTAACAGAGCATGCATAATTGATAATAATTAATTTTCCAGGTTTGTATTAAAAGCTTGTGCAAAAAGAATTTTCAATACTCATGCAATGGTTATGTTGGATACTATCAAGTATACTAATAATGGTCTGGGTATAGCAGTTTTAGTAAAAGAAGAATGTATATCTTATAGTACATTGCAAATAAACACTGTTTTATATAAAATTATTTGTTCTTGGATTTTATTGTCCATGACATGTCTGTTGATTAACTAATTATAAGTATAACACTGCCGAATCGGAACACAATTTCACTTGGATTTCTGAATAATTTCGTGGTCTCTGAAATATGTTGAAAAATTGTTGGTAATATAAATCTGTATCTTATTAATTTACAAACTATGCCTTTATTGTTTAATATCCTCTTTTTCTTTTAATAACCTTATGTATATTTTTAACCTTCAATCACATGTAAGTTATGATTGGTTTACAAGGTTACTTTCATTTCTAAATCTTCAGTAAAATACAGATATATGTCAGTATTGCTTTCAATCTAAAAGTTGTTATCCTTTAATCTTCTCATAATTTATCTTATCCTGAAGAATTTAACATCCTATAGAATTTTAAAAATACAGTAAAACCCTGTTTAACAAAACTCGGCTTATCCGAAGCTCGGATTAACCGAAATGATGTCAGAAGAAGTATTACAACAAATGGAAAAAATAAATGCTGGAAGATCGATACATGTAATGACAAAGACCAGAAAGGGCCACGTGTCAGTGACCCCATGCAGACATTTCAGGTAAACACCACTTGTAAACAACAAGTCAGTCACCCTCCTTCCCCCTCCATCCACGTACAGTTATGCATCATAAATAAGTTGACATTCAGTAAGTAAAGTGTAATTACTTATCACAATGCAGTGCTTGTAGTGCGTTTGTAATTCTATTAACAAAGTTAATTGTTAGGTTGGTTATTTTTATTTTAGTTAATTTTAATTTCAACATGTTGAGTAAGCGAAAATGTATTGTGATGACAACTCAAGACAAACTTGAAGCACTAAGACAAGTGGAGAACAGTGTGTTGTTGTGAAATGTAGCCACTAATTATGATGTTGGGATATCAACAGTGTCGGAGTAGGTAAAATTGAATTCAGAACTTCTAGAATACTATTTTTTAAAGTGTCAAACCAAAAAATAATGAAATTAGTGGATTATGAAAAGGTCAATGAAGCTCTTTTTCTCTGGTTCACACAGCAATGAGACAAAAGAATGCCGCTGTCAGGCCCTGTTTTACAAGAAAAGACCAAATTACTAGCCAAGATGATGAGGGAAACTAATTTCACTGCGTGTTCGGGTTGGCTAGACAGGTTTAAAAACAGGTATAGAATAAGAAAGCCGTACGGATTTAGATCTGTGCGGGGGAAAATTATCTGCAGATGCCTATGCCGTTTATGTTTTTAAGACTGAATGTTTTGATTTTCAGAAGGACTGACAAAAGAAGAGATTTATAATCCAGACAAAACAGGGCTAAACTATAAGATGTTGCTTGAAAGTCATTAGCGTTGATACAAGAAAACTCAGCTAACGTCAATATAAGAAAAATCAACACCTGGACATAAAATTAAGAAACAGATCACGATTTTAGCATGTGCAGTTGCATCTGGATCTTGCAGTCTTCCTTTGATGTGCAACAAAAAATCTAAATCACCCAAAGCTTTGAAGAAATTTTCTCCTAATGTACTTCCAGTTACTTATCGTCCTCAAAAGAGTGCTTGGATGTCCTCATATCTTTTTAAAGAGTGGTTTTTATAAAAACTTTGTTCGTAGTGTAGAAAAACATCTTGCATCAAAGAAACCACCCAGGATCGAAGGCAATGCACCTACACATCCAAGTGAATTAAAAAGTTGTGCTATTGTTGCAAAGTTTTTACCAGGAAACGTCACAAGTTTAATTCAACCTATGGATCAGGGTGTGCTGAAATCCTTCTAGCACTATTATTGAGGATTTTAAGATATATTTTGGAAGGCTCACAACAAAATCATATCAGGCTCATTGAAATCAATCTAACATGAAACGTGTAATTTATTGGCGTGCAGAGAGTTGGGAGAGATCACAGATTCTACTTTAAATAAGTAGTGGAACAAATTGCATGATGGGCTGGAATATTAAGAAGAAGAGAAAAATGATGAAAACTGGTAGAAATGGCTAAAGGAATTCCAGGGTGTAAAGAAATAGAGGAAAGTGAAATTAACAAATGGCTAGAGGCAGATGATGCGGAACTAGTATTGACTGACCAAGAAATTGTGGAAGCTGTGATGAGACTAGATCCTGAAGCAGATGACACAGACCAGGATGTTCATCACACAGACACAAAACGTGTGACAGCAGACAATGGATTTAAAGTCTTGGAAGTAAGAATATTTTCGTATTTTTATTAATCAGTTAATTTTACTGTCGTATTAATGCATGCTAGATTCATCATCATAGCAGCGTTATTTTTATAAGTAGCTTTATATTTCGTGGAGCAGGCTGAGCAAGCAATACCATCAGACAACTTACTTTTAAAGAGATAGCATGACATTTGCAGTGCACAAACACTCTGAAGGTACTGTTCAGAAAAAAAATTATAGACTTTTCAAGTAAAACTTAATACTGATCATAAATTACAAATTATTGCATGTTTATAATTTGAACTTTTATAATTAAATCTGTTTTTACTGTTAATTTTGTGTTTCTTTTTTATGCCTTAATGAATGGAAATATATTCCATGTATTATCCAAAATTTGGATAACCACCCACTTTAGTTAAGTTAAAAAGGGTAATACTGTATTTTGGACACCTACTGTTAATTTGTAAATATGGTTAAGAAATTTGTTTTCACATACAGCTGTCATTTTCAGTTACCATTTTCATGGTCCTGTACGAGCTATGAATGACTACCCAATCCCAGAACTGGTTTATGAACAACTTGTAATATTTGTATGCTCCACAACAGGACAAGGTGACCAACCAAACAATATGATAAAGTTCTGGCGGTTTTTGCTTAGAAAAAGTTTGCCACCAAATTCACTGCAAAATTTAAGGTTCGTATTAAACTCAGTAAAACATATATTGAATGTACATGTTTTTTCTCTGTGTGTGTGTGTGTGTGTGTGTGTGTGTGTGTGTGTGTGTGTGTGTGTGACACACACATAATGTTGTACTATATCTGTGCACTGGTAAGATTACATATGTTTTTAAAAAATAAGTAAATGTATGAAGGCTGTTTGGACAATATGTGCGATATGTTAGTTTGGTTCATGACAGGTCTAATAAACACAGATGTTTCATTGTTACTTTATGTATTTAGATGATAAAATTATTTAAAATGGTAATCTTATTGAAAATACTGTCAAGAGTGAAGTCCACGCTGTGACATGATTTGTGTGTGCAAAAAATTAAGTTTGCAGAAATTGATCGTCAAATTACTAAGGTTTGTGGTTAAAATGTAGTGAGTGACAATAAAACACTGAAATAGTTTCAGGAGTTCTCTGTCATACAAACATCAATGATGGCACTGCTTATTGTGTTCTGGTATATGTCCTGCTTCAAGTAGAAAAATCAAGTAGAACATTTTTTGTCATCCCCTGAGACACTATTCATGATATCAAGTGATTTTATCATGTCACTGTATGTCTTATATTCCCAAGAACAATGGAAACACCGAAAATCCTTACTCTGAATGAAGCAGTTAGCAATACATTGCCAAGATGGAAAATGCTGGGAATAAGTACTGAATAAAAGATTATTTCTACTTATTAAGAAATTACATATATTATATATTACACACATGAAACATATGTTATGTGACATTAGGAATTCTTTAAGTGTGTTCAACTAAGTACAGTGAAACTTGGTTAATTCGAACTTGGATAATTCGAATTTTTGGATAATTCGAATAAACTGGTATTCCCCTTGAAAAACGTATTTAAACTCTTATAAAAATGGCATGCCTAATTCGAAGTAAAAAATATTTCGTTTGGATAATTCGAAGTTTTTTTCAAAGACAAAGTTTAAAATGTTTGCTTAGCTCGGAGTGTTTGCTTTCGTTTTGGTTGAAAACAGACACAATACAGTCATACACAATAGGTGTAGGTACCGTTATACCTAACTGTAATCGCATGAGGAATGTAGGGAATTCCAAACTTGCTCTGTACACAATACTGTACCCCCAAGGTAGTTTGTAATTTCCCCTAACAAAACAGAGTTAAGTCAGTAATGTTACAGTACAGTTGAATAGTGCGTAAGGTGTGCTGCTCGATTTAATTGCGTGCTGTCAAAATCGTGTTGTTCGATTTAATTTTAAAACTACAGTAGTGTTTTGGCTACAATTAGAGCTTACGTGCATTCTAGAGGTTACGTTCAGTTTAACAATGGCTAAGCGCGGCCCATACAAGAGTTTAACTTTAGACGAAAAAGTTAAAGTGATACAAGACGTGGAACGGGGAGCAAAACGAAAATGTGACATTGCAAAAGAATACGGAATTTTACCGAACACTTTGTCATCTTTCTTAAAAAATAAAAACACACTTATGGAAAACTGGAATAAAAAAAACGGGAAAAGTCGAAAGCGGGTAAGAACAGCAGATTATCCTGCAGTGGACGATTGTGTTTTAAAGTGGTTCAAACAAACTCGTGACCAAAACATTCCTTTAAGTGGACCAATAATCCGTGCAAAAGCAGAAGAATTCGCAGAGGGATTGGGCATTCGGGATTTTAAGGCAAGTACCGGTTGGTTTGCGGGTTTTAATGACAGAAATGCGATTTCTTTTCGAAATGTTTGTGGTGAGAGCGGATCAGTGAGCGGACATTTAGTAGATGAGTGGCATGCTGAATTAGCGAAAACTATCGAAAATTACCAGCCAAAAAATATCTTTAATGTCGACGAAACAGGGCTATTTTTTAAGTGTTTACCAAACAAAACATTTTCATTTAAAAACGAAAAGTGCAGTGGGGGAAAGAATAGTAAAGAAAGGTTGACAATTTTGATAGGGTCAAATATGGATGGGTCAGAAAAATTACCGCTTTTAATGATTGGCAAAGCAGCAAAGCCGAGATGTTTTAAGTCTGCAAGAAGTTTACCGGTAACTTACGAAGCCAATAAAAAAGCTTGGATGACAGCTGCATTGTTTGAAAAATGGCTTCTGAATCTTGACAAAGAACTTGGTCGGAAAAAGAGAAAAATTTTGTTGTTTATCGACAACTGCACGGCCCACAACAACCTTCCATCGCTAACGTGGATTAAAATTGAATACTTCTGGCTAACATGACCTCAGTTGTTCAGCCTATGGACCAAGGGGTTATTAAGAATCTGAAACATTTTTATCGTCGACAGGTTGTTATGAAAATCTTAGGAGTACCAAACAAAAACTCAATTAACGTATTGGACGCTGCTCATATGATACATAATGCATGGAACAAAGTTAAGCCTAGTACGATAGCACACTGTTTCAGGGTCGCTGGTTTCAAGATCAGAAATGATGAAGCAAATGAAGTTGCAAACTCTACAGATACTGATTGGAACCATCCTGAAGAAAATACACCAGATGGCTGGGAAGATTTAAATGTTGATGTAAGCTACGAAGCGTATTTAAATGTCGATGCTGACGTCGCCATCTGTGGAACTCTGACGGATGGGGAAATTCTCGAAGAAGTGATGAAAAATACGCAGGGATCTTCTGAAGCAGAAGAAGAAGACGAAGAAGACCTTCAACCAGAGAAACCGATTCCATCCACTTCTGAGGCAGTTTCAATGATCGTGGACTTAAAACGATTCGTCGAAGCTCAGTCCAACGTTAATAACGAAATGTTTTGTGCTGTGAGTGAATTAGAAGATTTTATTCAGTGTTTACAACTAAAAAAACAAAAACAAACGAAGATTACACATTTTTGGGGTACAGGTAATTCTCTTTTATAAATGTTGGTTCATGTAATACAATTTTTGTGTAATACCCTGTAAAATAACTCACTTTATTACTGAAATAAATTAGTTTCTTCTGTGCAATTAACGTACATTATTTCTGTTGCAGTACTTAACAAAAAATGTGAACTTGCAGTATTGTTCCGTATGATGTTGGTTATTTCGAATGTTGGATAATTCGAATTTTTTCCTTTCCCCTTGAAGTTCAAATTAACCAAGTTTCACTGTATATAAAAAAAATCAGTGTTATGTTTATAGGTACATTAGATTTTTTGACATGTTTTTTTAACTGTATGTTTTGCCATCCTACATAAATTTAAAACATGTGGTGTTCCAACTAATCACTGTCTGAAACTAAAACTAGAATTAGGTTTTTATAAATTTATTCACTAAATGTTTTAATTTTATACATGCTTTCATCAGTCTTTCCCCCTGTTTTATCAGTATACACAAGTTTATGTACTATTTCCTGGACAGGACTGTAATCCTATCCTTTCCCAGAAGAGATGAATTTATGCTACAAATTGAATAAAATTCTGTAAATATTAATATACGAATGAAATAATTCTCTGTAATCTTGCCAAGCAAAGTAGGACTTGAGACTGGTGGAAATGCCAGAAGAACTCACCCAGAAAGACGTGATTAACAGATTGGCAACACAAATTTGCAATATCAGAATGACAACTGCTACCAGTAAACATGTGAACAAAATTCAGGTAGTCTGAAGGTTGTACAGTAGAACTTTAGAATCAAAATACACTGAAAGATCTCATGTAGAGTGAAGCAGTTAGCAGATTGGCAATACAAGTTGATATCATGATGAAAACTATAAAAATTGAATATTTTGATGAACAACTGACAGAATATAAGTAAAGAAATTACAGTTTGTTTGTATTTAGAAAGACACAAAATATAAACTATCGGACTTCTACAGTCGAAAAAATAAATAAATTTTAGATCATTCCTTGTACATAAAGATTTTAAATAAGTAAAAAAGATTAACACTTTCAGTGTTGATCTATTATAAGACTATTAATACCAGAAAACTGAGCATTTTGTGGTATTTCAAAAAATTAATAATTCAACTAATCTTTGGTCAGTGTTAATGGCTTATCATAATAATGATCAGCATTCCACTATAAAATTGTATGGACTATGTACTTGTATCTGGAAGAAACAATTAATTACTGTAATTTTTACAAAACTGTTTTTTGTTTTTGAAAAAAGTGTATCGTACAGTTTTATCACTATTATGAAAATGTTTTATAAAAGTAAAGCATTTATGTTGAGATGTAAAAATAATAACTCTATATTATTGTAATAATTACTTTTATTAGTAACAGTATAAATATTCACTAAAGAAACTGCATGCCAAAATTTATAGCCTATAAATACAAAGAGACACAAAACAAGCAGAATGAAACCAGTTATTTAAATTGATTATAACGAAATAAAACTCTTTCTATTACCTAGTAGAGTGTGCACTCCATTAGATGTATAATTCAAATTTTATACAAGAAAATTGTATAAAATGCTATTTGGCTATATAAATGTAACCACAATTGAATTTTTACAAGATTATATAAGAAAGCCTGAGCCAGACATGGACATAGCACAGCTGATTGAACAACAAGCCTGGTGGTAGTTTCAGGCCTGCCGTTGAAAGTGTTGGTAATTTATTTTGATATAAGATAGATGTTATTTTAATATGATATGAACATTTTGGATTTTGGTGTATTGTTAAGATGCAAAAATACATTTTGCTTAAGTCCAATGAAACAGAAGAAATCACAATATGAAACATATTTATAAGAAGTTACAAAATAACTGAAATAAAAACAGTGTATGTGTCTTATGTTATCTTTGGAAGCACTGTATTTTTGCTCATGTGACAATTCCATTTTACATTACAAGTTCTTGTCTGAAGTTCTCATCCTTTTTTTTCAGAAACATGAGAACATAATTTAATTCTGAATGTTTCCAACAGCAACAGGCAGTAACAGTAAATTGTAAATTTAAAATATTTTATTATTTTTTAAATAGGTTTGGTGTTTTGGGTCTAGGTGATTCATCATATGTGAAATTTAATCATGTAGCCAAAAAACTCTACAGAAGACTAGAAAATCTGGGAGGAGTGCCAATATGCCCTCTTGGGCTGGCTGATGACCAACATGACCTTGGTGCTGATGCTGTGATTGATCCTTGGATTGAGACTTTGTGGGAAACTTTGAGAAAGCTTTATCCTCTTCCACAAAATGTTAAGGTTCATGATAAGGATGCTTTACCTCCTCCAAGGTAATCAATTCAGTGCTTTAAATTAAACTTTAAATTCCCTTCTTTCTTTAAATTATCCTTTATTATCCTTAATATTTAAGGAGATATATCCAATGGATAAGGGTCACATAGAATAAGCAGTCACGATAGAGGTGAGGTTATTGGAATTAAATAGATTTGTAAATGATGCTATTAGTTTTTCAGACAACCTACTCTGCCTTTAATACAGTTTACGAAAATTATAAATTTGTCGCTGCTGATCTTCGTAACACAAACTAAATTTTAATTTTTGTACAAAGGAAAAAGTAGCTATTTAAAAAGAATTTTCGACGAAACTGAAACATTGAAGCATGATAATGTTTTTAGGCTTTTGAAACGTATAATGTACATATAACAAATATTTACTATATAACAAACATTATCATGTTAAAACTACAGAGACCGAAGATTTCTAGACTGTGGGGAATCGAAAGTGTGGAAGCGTTACATTTTTTCAATGACGTTACATTTTTGTGGAATGACCCCCAGCCTAAAAACATTATCATGTTAAAAGTTCACTTCCCTGTAACATCAACTGCAGGTCTTTCAGAAGATGGGTTGATATTATCTGGATGAACACCTGGGTCAATTTACTCTCTCCTGCCGCAGGGTCACTTCTGGGCTTGTAGGTATTTCTTGCAGGCTTGGTTACATACAATTTCACACTGCAAACCAATACTGTTACTGCGTAACTGGTGTATTAGGCTTACACCTTTCCAGTTAGCTTTAAGTGTCTATATTCATGGATAGCACACAATTATAATAACTATCGCATGAACTCTATGGAAGTTTTATAACTTGTGTTCGTTACAACTGGCAGACCAAATGTCTTGTACCATCTCCACGTATACTTTTTATAATTCTGAAGAGAAACTACTGTATAGCACAGTCTTAGTTTTGAAAACTGAATTTCTTGTAATTTGATTGGTTCCTCGGTCACCCCTTTTTATGATCTTCTTACCTATAGTAGAGTTCCTGTGCAAGAAGCTTTTCTAACACAACAATTCATGTTCAAAACACCTGAAATATTTTATGACTGATTTGATGGGCTATAAAACCTTTTTACTTAAAAAATTCATACTTTCAGCTACTAATTTTTAAAACAAGTACTGTCATCCAGTAGGTATTTTTATTATGAGTATTTTTATATAAGTCCCATCTCAAAATTTCCCATATTTCAATAATTATTCAATTTAACGTGTTTTTAAGAATATCCCATAAAATAATTACGTACCCTCGCACATGCACACTACAGACATGGCTATGTATCATTATGCACCATTTCACTGCATGCACTTACAAGTCTAAAAATACTTAAAACTAACATTTTCCACAATGTTCTTTATCCTGCTTTACAGTGTTCAAACCTGCAATCTCTGCTTATTCATATGGCTACTTTATATGCTATCATATGGCAATATTGTTTGCTACATATCGTATGCGATTAGAATGTCCATTGCATATACAAACTGACTGGGTTATAAAAAATTCTGATAATTTTTTTTACCTAAATTTCTCCATAAAATAATAGCATGTGTTCAGATATGTGGAGTACTATGCATACTTTTCATTGCTAAAACAGGTTTTCCGATACACTGTGTACATTACATCAGCTGTTCAGACAACCTCTCATTCATTCATTTACTACATTTATGTTATAATATATTTTTTTGCTTCTTTTTTCGTTTATTTATTATTAATTTATGTGTGTATTTCTGAAGTGAGGTTGCGTGAAGCTTACTGATAATTTTGTTTCTTTGTTTACCTGCTACAAGAAATGTGTTTCTACCTACTTGTTCATATAAAGTAAATTGCCTATTATAGAATCAAAAGAATTATATGAAAGAATATAGCTATAATAAAAGAATAATAGACTCCTTAATTAAAAAAAAAAACAGTAGAAAATTATTTTAAAAGAATTTTATCCCATAGAGCCAGTTCAGATCAGGCTAACAAAAAATTTCATTTAACAAATTACATTCTGTACATAACAGGTAGGATTAATAATAGGTTAAAAAAACATGGTCTTAACATGATATCAGTAAACAAACATAACCTTTTTTCATTAATAGCAAACAATAAAGAAAAATAAAACATACTAGATAAAAATGGAGTTTATAAAATACACTGTGCAGAATGCAATGCTATTTATATTGGACAATGTGGCCGTGCTCGGAAACATCGCATTTCTGAACATAAGAAAGCGATTTTAACTAATACAGCCAATACAGGTTTTACAGATCATTGCTTATAATGCAATCAGTTCATAGATACAAAAAACATAACACTACTGCACAACATACAAAAAGGTAAAAAAACGGATTTATTAGAAATTCTAGAAATTAGAAAAGCAGTCAAAAGTAACAAAAATTTAACAAACAAGCAAAATGAATTCTATGTATCCCCTTTATTAAAAGTTGTTTAGTTTAGTTTAGTTAATTTTTATATTTTGTCTTTGTATTATACTTAGTTTTTACAGACACTTGACCTTATTAGTAGCTTCTCCACCCCCCTCCATCATATACACCCCACATATGTCCGAACCACACCCTAAACACACGTTCACCACCCTTACATTGTTTGTTAGTTTAGTTGTTCCTTGATTCTCTTTGAGAATAGCCTAATAAGCTGAAACAGCTGTCAGAGTTAAATAAAAACTGCGAAATGTACCAAGTGTTTATATATTTTTAAAACCATTGTATTGATATGTTTCACCAAGTGCCCAACGAGTCGTCTTATCAATATCATTATCATTGCTTAATAGTATCTCTCTCGTCTCAGCTGGGTGCACACCATTCACACTATAAATCTTATAAGCATCATCATTTATACAACTATGTTTCTTATGACTATTATTATTACTATCATTGTTGCTTTTCATTGTGTTCATAGTAACTTTGTTGTATTTCGTTTTAGTATGGTCAGGAATTTCATTTATATACAGTTCCTGTCTGTGTTTATTACCCCATATTTTTGGATCACGGTGATTATGTTTTCTTTAATTTTGATAGAGTAGGTTTTCCCATTTATTTATATTTTTGATCTCTCACCTTGGTTTATTTTCAGTATTGTTTGTATATGCTTCTGTATATATTTGGATGTATTAGTAGCTTTATGTGTCCTACTGAGACCTGGACTCTGATCATTTGTGACAAGGTCTTCCCACTGAGATAACAATACCAGATGTTCTTCCACTCTGCGTACATCTTGTGTCATCACTGTGACTCTCATGTTCTGGTTAAATTGATAGACCAATTATACAAGAGTTCAGCTTCACTAACTTGTGGACGTAGATGTTTCACATTCAATACCTGTTGTATTACATATTACTCTTTTGTTTTTCACCCATACACATATTTCAGTGTTGGGTTACAAAAGTGTGCACAAAGTCCTTGTAGGTTGTGACCTGGTCTTGGATAGTTATATACCACTATCTGACCCTCTCCAGTATCTTTTAATGAAGTTACTCCTGGATTGTGGAAGTTACTCTATTCTGGTCAGTCACATGATTGCCAATAGTGTCAGTTGTCCTCTCACATTGTCTCAGGAGTTCTATTGGGTTATCATTTTCTTCCCCATAGAATTTTGGATGCTGAGTCAACTTTGCCACATTATGGTACATATCTGACTCTATTACCTGGTTCAGAACCACCCAATTGTAAATTGTCAATTCACTTTTTTAATTGTGTGTACTTTTGTTTGTGTTCATGGAGTGGATGGTCAACTTCTGTCAGTTTAGTTTCATGTTCCTTCAGCTTTTGTTCATGTGCTCTATAATTTTTGTCAAATTTTATTTGAAGCATGTTCATTTGTGCTTGAAACGTATTAAGAGTGTTTTGTTTTCTGCTGTTATTTTTTTTCAAACCTCTCCAGTGTTTTTTTTTAATTATTATTATTATTAATTCCCCTGTTTTCTGTCATGCTCTTCACGTTTTGGACCACGCTCATCTAGTTTCTTGTCCAACATTGCTTCTATGTCGCTAACATTTCTTTCTGAGCCATTTTGTATGATATGATCCACGTCCAAAATGTTTGTTTATTTGTATCATAGTTAGGTGTGTATGTAATGCAAGCTTTAATCATTAGCTACTACTAGGTCAGCAGTATTGCACAATGTTTATAAAGTCATAAGCATTAAGTTATCAGTAACAGTCTTTGATCCCAATATTGACATTTCAAAACAGCGACCAACTCCATCCGACCTGCATATTGTAATAGAGCATAAATGACGTGTTATAATGTCACTCGTTGGATGCGTCCACTTGGTAATGTATTGTAAGTACTCCCGTATTTGTCTTTACCTTAAGCCCCACTGTTGGGATCATCACTTTGTAAAATAGCGGTTTGCCGGTGTTATTTATATGTTGCGTACTTACTTTTTGTGTATTTAATATTGTAACGAGCCGTTTAATACTTTTTCTTAATACTTACTAAGTCGACCGTATTCTCGCCGTTCAGTTCAAATTTTCCGCCTCGCCGTTTGATTGGTTCCCGCTGTCTGGCCGAGTCGAATTCGTCAACTACAGTATTTTTATTGTTTATGTCCCAAATTCTTATGGTAAGTTTTTTAAATTAATCAAACATACAACGATTGATCAGTACGAAGATTTATTTAACACTTTCTCTTATATTATCAGGTCAGTTACAATTGAGAAACGAAACATACATTTAATATCACTCCGGGTTGTGCAGTTGGCAATCCACTCAGTCTGGTCTGGTTGTAGAGACGCTTAGTAATGGCGTATGTTGCTTCTTCTGTTTATTATAATTTTATCTCAGGGAAAAGTTCTTTGGACTACAGAATGTTGGCTTACAGACTAATAAATACACATAAGTTTATAATATTCCTTATAACTAAAACACAATATGTGATATTTTAAAATATGAAAAGTAAGTTATCGAAAATGAGAAGTAGTGCTCACTTGGTTAAGTTTTTTGCTAGCATGTTACTTTTTTAAAATAGTATAATATAAAATCAAAATTCAGTGATAGATATGGTTTATCGAAGGTGATTATTTAATCAAGTTCAGTTCGAAAAGTTAATTAAGTGACTGGTGAAGTGAAAATAAAATTGCTCATTTACTGGGTAATTGAAAGTTTTAATTTTGGGGTGAAGTATTTAATTTATACTCATCAATTCCTTAATGCAGCTTCTCTTGCGATCCTCTTCTTCTTCTGGAAAACATCTACGGGTCCCTTCTTTGAGGGATTGATTGAGATCCAAGTTCAAACGATCGAATTTCAATGTTCGGCATCCCTCAGACTTGTAGATTCATCTGTTCCCTCAGGTTGGGTTGGGTATCTTCTGTTCTTCCTCCAGTATTGGTCGTCTATTAATTTAGTTTTCTTCTTTCAAGTTTTGGACATAATATTTGTAATATAATTGTTTTTAATTAATTGTATTATATAACGGTCGTTCTGTTGTAGCTCTGTAAAATATAACAGTGTGTCTGAGTGTAAAAATGTGTCTGTGTTTCTTACCACTGCGTCCTCGCACGGCGATGTAATTCACGATGTTTGGGCCCGTAGCGAACGTACTGGGCACCAGGTATCGTGGTTCCCGATCTGAGGTTCAAATGTAGTGGATAATCTCCGGGTGGCGCCAAATTGTTTATATAAAACAATTAAAATTGTTCCTTATCAATGTTCTATTTGAACAAGGCGACAAATTCAATCCGTCCCGCCTTTTCTCAATTTTTTGTCAATCGAGTTAGCAGTTACAGTATTCGCTACTTGCGCGCTAGACGTCGCATCAGAAACCTTCGCTATACATTATATTTTTAAACATACACTTTGCTAATGAAAATTAATTTTTCATATACAATTCTGCACCGGATAATTCTTTATAAGACTCAACTCAAGGGTCAACCAATCGATTTTGAATACAAATAAACACCGTATGGCGTTTTATTATGCCAATCAACAAATATTTCGATCGAGGGTTGTGGGCTCTTTGGATCACGTTAAAAGGTTCAGATGCAGTTACAATATTAAAAATACACAACCTTACAATGTTTTTTCCTTAAGTAGGGTAATGTGTAGTGGTAATTGTTTTGTTTGAGTGTCATACAAGAGGTTTAAAAGTCGTACCTAAATATAAGGTTAGTTCTATAGTTAACAAATTTTCAGTGATTTAATATTACGATTCAATCCTTGCAAGAGAGTAAAAGTGATTCAGTGGTATTCAACATAGATAGAGAAATATTCAAAGTGTGTTTATCTTTGGAAGTTGAAATAATTTAACTGATACTTAACAGCGTTGTAGTACGGTATTACTCTGGATGTTGGGAAGGAAGGATTGTGGCATCAATATAATTCATTTGTTCTTTATTCAAGCTTCGGCATCTTTTTCAAAGTTGTGTGGACTTATTTAGATATTTCGTCTTCAATTAAACGTCTTCTCCCTCTGGTAATGGTATTCCGTATTCATCAGACTTCTTTACGATCGATTTCTATACTTTGTTTTACTTATAAGATGTTTTAAATAAAAAATATGTTGTACAGAATTTTCGCTGCTGGCTTGCGATAGCGTCACTTTTCAAGTAATTCTATTCAACGGTAATTACCTCGTTAAACTGCCGTTTCCATGGTTACATCATTGCTCTCATTGGGCGAGCTCGATATGAATACATGTTGTTGTTGTTGTTGTTGTTGTTGTTGTTGTTGTTTTCCAATGGCTCCCCCTTGGTACATTTAACCCATTTGGTACCAAGCTTCCCAATAAAGACCACTGTAATTTCTGAGTTCTTGCATTTCCCGGTTCAGCTATTCAGCGGTTCAGCGATATGAATACATTGTTATCAATATTTGAATTCCTTTCAAATCTTCCCATATCTTCGGACTTCCTTCCTCCTCTTATCTTCCTTTTTAGTTATTATCTATTTGCACTGTCATTTATATTGTAACGGTACAGAAGTGTGTGATCCCATAGTTATAATTTTATTTTTTATCAATTCAGCTTTAATCTTTCAATTGCCAGACTTCACCTGTGAGGTGCCCCAGTAACCAGCAGTACAACACTGTTAGTCTAAACAATTGTCTAGACGCATTGCGTAACTGCCCCAGTAAGCAGCAGTCCTTGTGAAACAGTATGCAGTTTCTCATCAGAGAGTCTATCACCAGAGTTATCATCAGACATAGCATGGTAAACGAAGACATTTGCCTGAACAAAAATTTCGATCAAGATGAAAATTTGGATTTATGTAGCTAAAGATGTATACTTTAAAATAAGAAAACCTTACCATCGCGGCGGGACCCCGTTTCCGGGAAAATCGATCGGAAAAGTCGTGATTGTTGGTTTTATTCATGTAATTGTTTAAATAATGAAAATAAAGCAAAACGTTTCAAATAAATGTTGTAGCTTATGATTTTATCTACAAATTTTGTCTAAACAATTTTTCGATATCTGAATTAGTTTACGTGATATAAATGATTTTCCACGTACTCTCGCTATACTACTCGTGGATGCGCGCGCATCTCCAAAATAGGAAAATTTTTAAACATGTGATTAATTAATCGATAACTTGGGATATTTATCGAAGTCGGAAAATTTTGAAAATGACATAGGACATAGAGAAAAACCTCAGCTTTCACGTGAATATATTTACATATTTCATTAAAGAATTTATCATATACAAAAATGTGTTTAAAAATGGGCAACTACATCTTATGAACAGAAATTTCGTATTTTGTCACAACTTTTTTGAAAATCATCAGAATGAAAATTCCTTCTGGATTTACTTTCATTAATGTTTGTATAATAATAATAATATTAAAACGAGAAAAGGATTACTGTTAAGGGGGGAAAATGATCTTGCGTCGAAGTTTGGGTTGTTTTCCATTCTTATTTTTAAGTGTTTTTTCCGGAATTCATTTATCAATATTTTCAATGTGAATTAATCAAAATCAATAAAAATGTGCTTATAAGTACTTAAAAGTATACTCTTTCGAAAGGATTAAATATTTTTTCGGTACACGTAATATTTTTTAAATTATGCTAAATTATTATGCATAGGTACCAAAACTGGCCATATTTTAGTAAAATAAATACAACTTTTTCCAAAATGAATATTTTTGTTTGAAAATTTTAGAGCATATTAAAGAATGCACACAAGAGAGATTGCACCTATACAGAGAATACACCTATTGTAAAGGTATTTTGAACCAGATTTGTAGAGAAAATCACGAGCTACAACATTCATTTGTAACATTTTTCGCTATTTCCATTTTTTAAATGACTATAACAGAAAAACGAACGCTAAAAAAGCGGACGAGCGGTGGAAGGTCGTGGAACATCGTCTATATCTCGTAAACTAATTCAGATATCGAAAAATTGTTTAGACAAAATGTGTAGATAAAATCATAAGCTACAACATTTAATTGTAACATTTTGCTTTATTTTCATTATTTAAACAATTACGTGAAGAAAACCGACAATCACGACTTTTCCGATCGATTTTCCCGGAAACGGGGTCCCGCTGCGATGGTAAGGTTTTCTTATTTTAAAGTATACATCTTTAGCTACCTAAATCCAAATTTTCATCCTGATCGAAATTTTTGCACAGATTTGTCGAAATTTTGTCTTCGTTTACCATGCTAACAGCAGTGGAGAGCAGTGCATGTATAAGTAAAACTTTATACAGTGGCCTCGGAAATTTCGGTAGGCCAAAGCGAATACAGTAGCCTAGGCCTACCGAATCTTATAAAAAGTGTGCAAAAGAGTAAAATGAAGAAAGAGATCGAGACAATTAACGAATACGTTAATTTGTGCAGTTAGAACAGTTCTGTGTGATGTGGCTAATGTGACAGTGAAATACTAGTGATCGGGTAACAACTGGAACACGTGTCAGTTAAGTAACAACTACATACAAAAGTGACTCCATAACAATCTGATATCAGTAAAAGTTATACAAATTTAGATTTATAAAAGAATTAATGAGAATACTATAAAGGGGGTAAAAGTTATATATTTAAGAGGAGAAATCATGATTAAAAGTACTGGTTCCTATAAAATAATTAGTTGATAAAACTTGTGTTTGAACAAATTCATGTTTTTTAGCTGTAGGCTACTTAATAAAATAAAATCAAGTTTGTTTAGGGATATAAAAATGTGTTAAGTTATTACGCCATAACCATTTCCTATTCTGTGCTGAAAACCTCGCCTAACGTTCTTTGGGATTTTTCTGATATTTAAGGGTAGTTAGATAGCGGGATTTTTATAAGGGCAAGAGTGCAAAGGTTTCGATATTGAACCATAAAATATCGTGGCGACCTGGGTAATTTAATAAGGTAAGTTTAACGGGGACGATGACGGTAAGTAAAATTCTGGCAGCGGTGAGTATTATGATGAGTGTAGTATTTTAAAAAGGTAAGAAGTCAGTACCTTTACAATATTTTCTCACAAAGATTATTTTGGTACCCCACAATATTGGGTTTTTTCAAGTTTTCTAAGTTTACAATTAATTTCATACTTACTAATTATATTTCTCTGTTTATATAATTCATTAATTTAATATTTGGTTTTTAATAATAACTACCATTCATACTTGATGAATCAGTCACCTTGGATTTGTCCATTACATGGTGATTTTTATACAATCAGTAATTGCTTATGTTTGACCGTTAGGCCTGTTTCACATTTAAGTAGCCATTACTGGATTTTTATGGCTTCATACACAATATATTTCATTTAGTCCTAAATTGTTATTTTGCATTTATAATTAGGTTTAATGTCTCTGGATGTGTTTGAATTTAGTCTTTTTGTGATCTTGGTTAGTAACAACTGTGTTATTCAATCTTACTTGCTAATTATTTGCTATTCATTTCCAATATAACATATAACATCTAGGTCTATGGTCTGTATGACTCTTACAGCCATATCCAATTCATAAACAATAGTTTCTACAATTCATTATTTCTTATTTGTTGTTCTGGTGCTAAACAATCTCACCTCTATTGAACGTTTTTCATCAAATTCCCCTTATAACATGGGTATTTACTTAATGTTAATACAGACTTATTTTCTAATGCTTTTCTCTCTCCCTTCCATGTTAACACCATCTTATTACTTTTCCTTGTGAAACACACCTTTAAATTTTACAATACGTTCTTAAGTTATAACAATACTATTTCCTAGTCATCACAGTGAATATCACTACTGAATCAATGTTCTATCCTAAATACTATTCATTGTAACTTTGTTAAATGTTATTGTTCACTTTTATAACTTAAACATAGGTTATTTTACTAAGCCTTTATCTTAGCCTACTCTCCTCTTACTATTTTTATGATAGCCAATATTTGTATTTGTTTCTCACTTGCACTTTCTTAAATTATTTAGTGTTCATTATAATTTATTTGGTTGTCTTGATTGTTTCTTTTGTTTGGTTGTGACATATTACTTTTATTCAAAGGCAACACAAGACAAGTTGAAAACTTCCACAAATACATAAACACTATACACCACAAATTAAAATTTACACTGGAAATTGAACAAAACAATAGTATAAATTTTCTAGACCTAACAATTAACAAAACTAACAACACACACACATACAAAATATACAGGAAACCAACCACAACTGACATGGTTATACACAACACATCAAACCACCCAACACAACATAAACATGCGGCCTTCAACCATATGCTCCATAGACTAACTAAAATACCCTTAAATAAACAAGATTACACCGACGAACTCAACACAATAAAATACATAGCAATCAGAAACGGTTACAACCCTAATTTAATAAACACGCTACACAAACGCATCAAAAACAAAAACAACAAAACACAAAATACCATCAGCACACAACACAATAAATACATCACACTCACATACCACAACTCCTACACACACAAAATCGCCAACACATTCAGAAAACACAAATACAAAATAGCATACAGAACAACCAATACCATTACAAAACACATCAATAATACAGACATAGACAAATATAACAAAACAGGTGTTTACAAATTAAAATGTAATGACTGCAATAGTTTCTACATCGGCCAGACAGGAAGATCTTTTTCATCCCGTTATTCTGAACATTTAAAAGCTCTAACCAACAACAATATACACTCCGCATTTGCCACACACATACACACAGAAAACCATAGTTACACCAACATAGACACCAATCTCGAAATTTTACATTACTTACCTAAAGGCCGAAAACTCAACACAACTGAACAATACGAAATATATAAACACCACACAACACAACCAAACAACATACTCAACGATCAATTGCAATATAAATCACATACACTTTTTGACACAATTTTACAAAAAACAAACATCAAGTTGAATCCCTGCGCCAATCCCCTTCCTCCACACACCACCCCCACTACACCTTCCACACAAAAACCGTTACGAAATGATGGCAGTCTGACTAAAAGCTGAAGAAGGCGGATACTAAGCCGAAACGCGTCCGACGAAAAAAGTAAGTTTTTCACAAGATAAAGTTCATTTTTAGTAAAGTGATTTATTTGGTGTTTCTTTAGTATTATATCACTCTAGGATAAATCACTTTCACTAGTTCAACTTCCATTTATTTCTCATCATTTTATTCTCTTTCTCTACACCCTATCTATATAAAATTATTAATATTATGTCTTTCTTTGTTAACAAATTACATATATCCCTAACTCTTTGGTTAGTGTACTTTTATACATTGTTTCATATTACTGACTGTTTATAATTGTCATTTTATCAATACTAACATTCATTAATAGTTTTGGTTCTTAACCGGTTTCATTTTCTTTATTATTTTGGATTACATTATTTCTCCCTTCTCTATTTTTTTTCTTGTCTAGTTTTCTTGATGCGTTTCATTTTGTTTTCTTCCTCGTGGGTTTGTTCTCTCTTGGTTTTCATTCTTCTTCTCCTTCCTCCGTCTTGTTTTCTTTAAATATCACTATAATATTGACGACTCGGAACACAAAGTTTTTTATAAGTAAAAACGTAAAGTTTTACCTTACAGCCTAAACCGGCTTTCACCTATAGAAGGCTTCATCAGAGGCTGTCGTTAGTAGCGCTGCTCGTCTTGTTGTTGGCGACGAGAAAGTGTTTCGAAAGATTGAAGCTGTGTGTGTGTGGTGAGATGTGTTCGAATAATGCGTGCGATTTGAATTGTGTCTGTTCGTTTAGGATGTCGTTTTTATTTGTTTTTGTGTGTTTGTATATTTCTAATTGTTCTAGAGTGTCTAGTTTTCGGCCTTTTGTGTGTACGTGTAGTATGTTCATGTTATTGTCGATGTTTTTATATGTGTGGTTTGCTTCAATGAGGTGGTTTGCGAAGGTAGATTCTGTAGTGGTGTGGAGTGCTTTTGTGTGTTCAGTGTATCTCTGTTTGAAGCTACGTCCTGTCTGGCCTATGTAGAATTTACTGCAATTTGAACAATTTAGTTTATATACACCGGGTAGATCGAATTTGTTTTGTGCTTTGGGCATGCGTTTTGATAGTGTGTGTTCTGTTTTGTTAGTAGTTTTGTAAGCGATTCTGTATCCTGCTTTTTTGAATTTGTGGGCAATTTTTTCTGTTTGTTTGTTGATGTATGTTAGTGTTATGAATTTGTTGTTTTCTGTCTTTATCTGTTGTTTGTTTTGTGTTTTGTGTAGGAGTTTTTCTTTATTTATAATATTTTGTTTTCTTTATTTAGGTTTCTTAACTGGCCAATCTCTGGGGTTGGGTCAATGTCGTTTGTCTGTCAGTCTATTATTTGAGTTTCTTTATTAATCACTTTTGGTTTATTACTCCTTCTCCTTCCATTTAATTACCTTTTTTTTATTTTTTACTCTCCACATAATTTATTTATTCAAACATAATATCATTTAGCATTTTTTTTATACATACTTATTGTTATCAAAATTTATCTGAATTTGGTGATGTTATAATTGTCATCTCATCAATGGTTAATTCATATATTCTTCTTGTACTTCTTCATTTAAATTTAGAAAAACTTAATGATTTTAGAATTTATTTGTCTTCAAGGGCTCCATATGTCCATCCTCTATGCTAGTCAATAATGAAGTAAGTTAGATTTCAACGGTTATTCATGTAACAAACTCTAGTTGTCATGGTTACTCTTCAAGTTTTACTAGTTCTCATTGGCCAATATCTTATAACATTGTTATATTCTAACGTTTTATTTCTTTTCAAATTTATAAAAATCCTTTAAATTGTAATTAAATTAAAGATTATTTTGATATCAGACATAGTTACTTTTGATTAGTTAATACCATTTTCCTTATTTTCCTATTGATATTTCTTTTTGTAATTATCTTTAAACTGAATATTATTTATACATTTTTATACCTGATATTCTTACTTAAGTACCTAAACATTTTATATACTCTAATTGACCCTTGGTTATTGTTTTCTCTTTAAACTTACAAAATTCCTTCCTTCATGCTAGGCCTAAAGTCTAGGTTTCACAATACTTCTATTCAACATTCTTTACAATCTTTTTATATTCCTTAACTTTATTTAGTGGTTCATTGAACATTTTTCTATAGAAACTAATTAACAAAAAAACATTGGTGCTTTTAACATCACACCTTTTATATTATTAACATATTTTCTTACCAGGTCCATGCCTGAAACTAAACTTATAATTATTATTGTTTTCTTACTTCTATCTCACCTGTCTTCTAAGTTTATTAATATTATGGTTCCTTCAACAACAAAACTTTTATAATAATAATTTTTCACACTACTCTAAACAACATAACTCATTCACAAATTCCTTCACTTCCTATGGGAGTGGGTGTCTCCTTCTCCCATCTTCCACTATTCACAAATTCCTTCACTTCCTATGGGAGTGGGTGTCTCCTTCTCCCATCTTCCACTCTAATATTTTAACTTTTACATTATTTTTATGTATTTCTTACTTTCGATTACTTAAATTAATAATGATACAATTAGTTTTATATTCTTACTATCTAACATGCTATTAAAGATTGTTTTGCTATAGTAATATAGTCTGCTTTTTTATTGTATTCTACACTGTATGCACTTACACTGCACTTTTCCTTTCACATGAGGTTTATTTATCTATTATCACTTTTACTTTTACTCTATGTTATTTACGTAGTTCGTTGTCATTTATTTCTATTTATGTAGTTCTATACTTCACCTGATATTCACACATTGTTTGTTTATTTAGTATATCATCACTGGGTGGTTATTGGTCATTAACATTTGTTTTATTATCATTTACCATTCGTCACTTTTGCATTAATTATTACCTTTGCTAAGCTTGATTATTTTTTAACTTTCTTTTGGCTAGTTTATTATTTAATAGTGTATTTTTTATTTCTACCTTCCTATCTTATATTTATACATTCATGTTTCTTTTCTTTTCATTTAATACACATAATATATCTATTTTATTTTTATGGTTTATATATTGTACATTTTATTTATGCCCTATCTTATTTAGTGCATTTATTTTACCTTTTATTTATTAGCTAAATTTTGGGGTTACAATGATTGTGGTCACACTTTGGGTTACATCCTGGTTTCTCGTTTATTCACCTTCTCCAATCTGTTGGGTTAAGTCGTAGTCAGTGTCTTAGTCAATCTTATTTCGTAGTGTTGGGTTATCAATCTCCAGGTTATAAGTTTTTATTTTTTCTTTCTACCTTCAGCTTTTTCTTTTATCACTAGCACTACTAACCGTCGTGGCTTCGCCCGCAAAAAGAGTACAGACTGATTAAATAACAACTTCCTCATCAATGCCATACATTATTTGTAGTTTAATACAATAAATTTATGTGATTACTTGCTATCTCTCTGACATAGTTTGATCTGGCTGTTATTATTATTTTATACATATAACCCTGGATTCCTTTGAACATAAATAAAAATAACATAGAAATTACAATTATATTGCCTTTGTGGCCTAAATAAAACAAAATTACTACAACTTATCATTAATATTATAGTTTTATATAACATATTGCGAATTGTATTTGTTTCACAAATTTGTGAAATGCAATGTTTTTTAACTCTTTCACGTAACATACTATGTTCCACTTTGTACACTGCACTTTTATAATTACACTTAGTATTGTTTTCTATGGTTACAGTGTTTTTAGAGTACAAAGGTTCTCATAGTTTGATACATAATCCCAATATAACATAATTTTTGATAACATAATTATAAAAAACCATTCAGTTTTCATGAAAATTATAAACATTAATGTATCTCTCGGTGTACTCGTATACTCTCTGTGTATATTAGCTATAGCTGTTGCCCGCAACTTCGTCCGCGTCGAAGAATATTTTTGTCTAAAGTACCTATGTCCTTCCGCGAATTTCAAGAAACTTAAAAAGTAAGTTAGAAGATTTTCAGTTCCTTAATTCTACTGCTATGATTTTCAGTTGTTATCTTTCCAAGACCTCTCTGTAAACAACATTCCTGGTTTTCCTTTCTGGCTAGAGGATGACCAAGCTGTCAGATGAACTGACTCTCTAGCACGCCACGTACAACTGGTCATGGGAGAAACAGTCACTCCTGAGATCCACACCAGCCACTTTTAAACTCTGTCCCTGCGCCTTATTAATCGTCATAGCGTAATAAACTTTAACCGGGAATTGCAGATGTTTAAACTCAAAATGGTAATCCGATGGGGTCATTGGAATTCGGGGGATGAAGACAGTTTCTCCCTGACTGATGCCTGTGAAAATCTGGGCTTCAATCACGTGCTTGTACAGATTTTTTACCTGAAGCCTAGTGCCGTTACAGAGTTTGGGTGGATTTAGATTGCGCAAAAGCATGATTGGAGCACCAACCTTAAGGTAGAGGATGTGTGGTGGGATTCCTGGTGGATCGAGTGTGTGCAAAAACTCTACAGGATAATGGACCACATCTTGTACCTCCACTACCGAGTCAATAGATTCATACTTCATGAGTTCATTAGGTAGCTTCTCTAGTACAAGATTATTGATAGAATTGGCTGAATCGTTGGTTGGAGTAAGAATAGCCCTTTCCTTGAGCCATGATATACAATCTGCACCACTCTGTTGAATATTACTTCCATAGATCTTGTCAGTCAGGCTTGTTAAATCTCTTACAACGGAGCAAAGATTATTCGGAATATTTATTTTTCCATCCTCCTCTTCTAAAATCCTTCCATCCCCAATATCAAGTAATAATTTAGAAAACTCCTCTGCTCTCAAATCATGTTGAAGGTGGACACGCATGTTAACTCTTAAGGACAGTATTTTGACATTAGGCCATAAAGTGGATGACTTTAGACAGGCCTTAAGTTCATCCGCACATGTCCCTCGTGGAACAACGGGTAATGTTTGTCTGAAGTCACCAGCCAAAAGCACTGTAACTCCACCCATAAGGCTTTTGCGGTCTCTAATATCCTGGAGTGTTCTGTTCAGACCCTCAACGCCTCTTTTATGAGCCATAGTGCACTCATCCCACACTATTAATTTAGCTTCACGAAGCACCTGTGCCATATCACTCTGCTTAGAAATATTACAAAGTGCAGACTCAAAATGATTCAGGTTAAGGGGTAACTTGAATGCAGAGTGAGCAGTCTTTCCTCCTTCAATCAAGGTAGCTGCAATACCTGATGAAGCAACTGCAACTGTGATATTCCTTTTGCGCCTAACTGTGGCGAGCAACAGATTTATCAAGAACGTTTTCCCAGTGCCGCCAGGAGCGTCCAGAAAGAACAATTTCCCAGAATCACAATTAATACTGTGAACGATTTCGTCATAGGCATCTTTTTGTTCTTGATTTAATTTTGGAACATTTACAGCCACTGTTTCAGTCAACCGAACACAATCAT
Organism: Magicicada septendecula; assembly: GCA_034769895.1. Lineage (NCBI taxonomy): Eukaryota > Metazoa > Arthropoda > Insecta > Hemiptera > Cicadidae > Magicicada > Magicicada septendecula. Next base: position 234,835,873 of record CM068368.1, on the reverse strand, counting down.
AGGACAGTTCGTTCAGGTATTGATGGTTGCTGATAACTTCTTGCTGTCGTCATGCTGTTGGAAGACCGAACTCTTTGAGTGTTTTACCCGACATGGATATGACAGTATCCTCAAGAAGCTTAAGGCATTGGTTGTATACAATGTCCTGGCCTAATTGGACGCCTCCGCGCTCTCTTTCTATTTGCCTTCTAACATCTTCCGTAAGACTGTCTCGGTATTTCTCCCACAATTTTAGGGGGTCTGCCACTTGGCAGAATACTAATTTATGGCAAATAGCTCACGAATTTTATTAGGAGAGTCAAAGATAGAAGCTTCTTCAAGAGTACGGTCCCAATGGGCATCATCCTCCAGCAAGCCAAGTGCTCTACACACCGCTTGAAATGTTGGCTGAACTACCCCTGCGATAGTTTTTAATGCAGTAAATGATACAGGACCGCGGATCTCATGTAAGAGGAGGCGTAAATAGTAGCACTCAGCATTGCCAGGATGGACAGTGTATACTCTACCCAACACCTGATCTTTTTTTACCCCTGGATAGCCTGTCACAGATTTACCTTGCTTCCTCCTGCAGAATTGATTGCTTTTCCATACGTAGTAGGATGGAACTTCGCAATATAAAAGGGTCCTTGCGAAGGCATCAACTTTACACAGGTCAAAAAATCCCAAAAGTGTCGTTTTTGGAGGATTATTTATCGTGTCAATGACATTGTCTTCTGTAAAATAAACTCTTTGACCATTTTCTAGATGTACGGAAAGGTGCATAACAGGAGGAAACCTTTCATGAATAGGGAAGCAGAGGATGCGCCAGACTGCCTCAGAGCTGCTGATGTATCGTCCTGTTTCGTACCTTGTCACCTCGTCCAGATCTTCAATGGTGAACGCTGCTTGATCAGACCCTTTATTCACATACTTGCAGATATATTTGATTGATTTGACAGAGTTGCAATATTCAACATTTATGTGGGCTGAGAATGTGCGAGACAGGATGGGGTTGTACGGAACTATCCAGCGATTGTCAAGAATAACCTCATTGATTTTTACTGTAAATCCGGCGACCGTCTGCGATACTTAGGATAGCCATCCTCTCCTGTCTGAGTCTCTTTTAAGAATGGCCGTGGGTAATTCTTTGTACAGGCGCCATCCACCATGCATGGTGAGTTCCTGTTAAGCGGTCCACATGGTCCGTGAATCATATTTGTCTTGACAATCTCATGGAGGGCTGGATCTAGGTTGGGATCAGGTACTTCAGCTTTGATAATTTTATCTATGGACTCTGGCCTTATCTTCTCCTCCAACCATAGAAGGATATGAACGTGAGGGAGCCCACACTTCTGCCACTCCACGGAGTACATGTGACACCTGGTAGGGCCAAAGATGTAACCTTTAGTGAGGAGTTTCATCATATGCTTCACTTTTATGTTGAAAACCCTTGCTAGTATGTCATGTCTATCATGAGATTTTTGGCCTTGTGTCAATATCTCTGTGATTTCCGGCCATTTTGGATTGCAAGTGAACGTAATAAACAGATCCGGTCGTCCAAAATGGTGCACATATGTCATCGTGTCTTTAGTTCGCTCATGCATGTATCGGGGTCCTCCAGTGAAAGTGGACGGCAGCACAACCCTCTTGCCTATTTCTGATAACTGGCCGTCCTTTCTACTCATGGCATCCTTCAGGTGGACATAATTCTCACTTCTCAGCTTTTTCTGGTTGTTACGTATCCAATTGAGTCTCTCAGTTTCAATTTTCGCATACATATCAACCAGAAATTGGTTGAGAAGGTTGCGAAACAGCAGTAGGTTGCATTGTTCACCATCACGCTCCATTATCCTGTAGCTGTAAAAGTCAGTAGCAGACACAGTTTTCTTGAGAGGAGCCTTTGTCTTTGGGTCGCGCTGTGGTATGTCTATAGAATAGCCGTCTTCTCCACGACAGAACATCAAAGGGTATTGAAGAGCATCATGGCACGGTGTGTCTCACTGATTCGTATCAGTCTATTGTCTCTGCTATGGAGAACGATATCTCTTTTATCAAAATCCTGGCTGACAATGAGAATTGCCACTTCTCTAGTTGTTGGAACATTGAAACGACCATGGTGTTCTCCAGAAGGCTTCATATTTGCTTTAATAACTACCTGAAACTCCTTCTGGTCCTTGGGAACAGAATCAACAGCAGCCTTAAAATCCAAAATATACTTGTTGTGCTCATGAAGTAATTTCTGCAGCTGGCTAACCAATCCTGGCTTGACGCCAGGGTATATTCCACAACGGATATACCTCTCTTTGTCATCATCACCAACAAAGTATAGTTGGAGAATTGAAGGCTGTTGCTCAGGCTCAGCCTGTTATATTATTTTATTACTGACCAATAAATCTTACTATGTAATATCAATAATTTTATTCAACTATTGTTCCGGGTGCCATCATTACAAGCAATGAAATTTTACTTACCTTAAGGCCAGAATTCGTTTAAGCGAAACTCGAAGTAGCGGAATGTGTTATTTGAAATAATAACTCTTGCTTGAAATGTTTACCAAATGACATTACCTTTTAATAACATCTTTAATTACACAACATGTGATTCTATCGTGCGAAATACGCACACTTCTATACACCCAACAGGTGTTACGTCATGAGATGCCGTTACATTAAGTCAAAAATTCCCTTAAACATTTCATTTGCCCTCCAAAATACATAATATTAAAATGTTACAATGTTAAACATATATATATGTGTGTATAAACTTACGTATAACTTGTCACAACCCATCACTTGTTAATAATATCTGATCATCCACTCTTTTTCTCTCTCCCTCTCTCTCTCTCTCTCTCACTCTCTGGTACAATTATTATGAGCTCATTATAAAAAGTTAGTTTTGTTATTTTAATGAATTTTGGTCATTTATAATTTTGAATATTAAAATTTGTTGTAGCCAATGGTACTTAGCTGCACTTTTGTGTTAGCATCGAACACCTCGAATTCTTTGATTCTGGACTGTCACATCGTCTTCGGGCACACGCTGTCTATTGTAGCATCCCCCCTGGATCACACTTTTGCCAGATTTTTTGGCGTCGCTTCGTGAATTACACTCTGCCGATGTTCTAACTCAAAAATTGGTTAATGTACCACTGTTATTAATACACTTTTGGTGGTGTAATACCACCCTTAGTGAATACGCCGGCCGGCACGGTTCACTGTCTGGACGAAAATGACACAGTTTCACCACTGTGTATTGCAGAGGTGGGGCAACAACGACGTCACTGGTTCTTTGTTCAATGGCCCAGCCTAGTTGAATACAATACGCCTTGCATTCTTTCGTCTGACATAATCATGGGCTTGACTTGTTTACTTGTCAAACAGTTTTTTGTTACATTTGTAATTTTACACTGAATTCGACATAAATCCTGTTAACTTAATATTACGTCATTGACTATTCTCACCAAAACTCTTATAGGGAATACAAAATAAAATTATTATTATTAAAATTTGTTATAAAATAAAAATACAATAATTAGGTTTGGAACCATAGGTTTACAAATTTATTAGGGTACCAGAATTGTACCGTCACAAGCCATAAGACTCCTTATCCTGTGATAGACCTGGCCCTGTACTTTAAAAGTTGGCATAAAGTTTCCTTCTTTTACCTCTTTGGCTCCAAAAGACGTCATTTGGAAGCATCCGTTGTACTTCCGGGTAGCAGGAAGGAAGTGCATGCTGGTGATTGAGGAGACTGTGTAAGGGTTCAGGATAGGGCTCAAGGAGAGGAAGCTGGACCTTACCATTATTGCAACACAAACCAGGAGTCTCATCCTTCCACTTCAGTGCACGGCACCAGTTACATGGTGACCGAACTCCAAGCTCAACGAACTTGTCCGTGGAATAATCTATTTCCGGTTCATATTGAAATCCGGACAAAAGTTTATCCCAGGTCAATAATCTATTATGTGCTCTCTTTTCATTATATTTCGCAGAAGCTACTGGATTGATATGGGGGTTATTAGATGCATATTTTTTAACAGCCTCCCTATGAACTGTTGGATGACTTTTATTGTATTTTTTTACGGCCTCTCTATTAACTGTTGGATGACTTTCATTGTATTTTTTTACAGCCTCCCTATGAACTGTTGGATGACTTTCATTGTATTTTTTTACAGCCTCCCGGTTAACTGTCGGGTGACTGTCAGTATATTTTTTGACTGCTTCCCTATGAACTTTTGGGTTGTTTTTGGCATATTTGGTAGCAGCTTCCCTTACTTGTTTTTTCCTGATTGCATTTGTAAACCTTTTTCTGCGTTTTTTTCCTCTTTTCCCTTTGACTGATGCTACAGTCGAAGCAACAGATTCGTCTGAACTTGGACTGGAGAGGTCAACTTAAGGAGAGGATTGGGACTGGGAGACAGTGCAAGACAAATTCAGTTGACATTCCACTGGGTTATTGGTATTCGGGGATTCGGACAAATTCAGTTGACATTCCGCTGGGTTATTGGTATTCGGGGATTCGGACAAATTCAGTTGACATTCCGCTGGGTTATTGGTATTCGGGGATTCGGACAAATTCAATTGACATTCCGCTGGGTTATTGGTATTCGGGGATTCTAAGTTAACTGTATTATGTGTTGATTCGGCCAAGGGAATTAAAACATCAAAATGCCCTTCATTGCATTGAAATCTCCAGTGAACCGAATTCTTTTGACTCCCTGTAATGCCTCCCAAAAAATAGCAAGAATAGAGCCACCTTGAAACACCTGAAACTCATAAGGAAATATTTCTCCAGCAGCCTTGAGCTCGCAAGTAGTCCCATATGTGTACGGCCTAGACATTTCGGCGAGGTACAGACGTTTGGTACCATAAGCAGCTCCAGACCGCTGGTGAGTAAAGCATTTGAACCTTTGCCAGTTATTGGACACTTGATTCACTATTTCTGCACGAATTTGAGTGGCCCTTGATACGTCGCCGTGCACCAGATAGGACAGGGAGGAGAAGAGACACGCGCCGTCACCACTTATCTTTACTATTCGGTAAGGAATCTGTAATCCGTTGCTTATTATAAACTCAATTTCCTCGTCCATTTTCTACTTTCAAAATAGAACGTTTATTTAACTAATAGGTATCAAAATTCGTAGCTCCTTACTTAGGTACTTAACTAAAAAAGCGAGAGCTCACAAACCGGTCAGACCGACTGACTTAGCGTAGCGTAGGTAATTATGTTATTTTATTATATTTAACATAATAATGTTAAATTATTATTATGTTATTATTATTATTATTATTGTTATGTTAATGTTATTGTATTATATTTAGCATATTGGTCTGTATCAAACTTTACATAAATTATGTTAAAATTTGTATAATCTGTAATATTCAGTTGATTTTTTGACCGCTAGAGCGCAGACTACGTTTCTTCACTGACAAAAAAAACAAAACACTATTTACTTAGTATGGCTATAATGTTATTAACCATGTATTATTAACCAAAATAATGAATTTACAGAGATGGTGCTGTTTCTAGTGTTTTAGATTTGTAGTTGAGGTGTAATTTAGTTAACTTGTAAACAGAAACGATCTCACCAAAAGGTTTTCAATGATGACGTCTGGATTGAACTGATATTAGCAGAATTTATTGTTTGTTCATCGATTTTCTGGTGTGGATCAGTTTATTCCAATGGACATCTCGGATGTAGTGTCTAGTGCTGACTTGTTTTCTTAGTTTAGAAGTGGTTAATTCCGAATATTCTTTGAAATTTATTTAACTTTTGTAGGACATTACACTTTTTCATCTCACATTGAATTGCATTTAACAATTAATATTTCTTGTTAGTCAGTTACTCCTAGTAACCAATAAATGTTTATACTTTTTTATTAGGTAACCTAGCTACCTTTTTGTAAATAGGCTAATAATTATTGTTATTATTTTGTTTCTTCTTTTAGAAAAATAATTCTGTACAAATTTTGGTTTTAGTTAAATTTCATTTATATACGATTTTTCTTTTTGTCTTTACTTAAACTTGTCTACTGACTTTTTCGAATTTAATTTCTTTTATTTTAGTTTATTTATGATTTAACTTTTAGTGAATGTATCACTACTCTGCCCTACTTTTACTTGCTATCTCTCTAGCAAAATACCCGTGCTTTGCTACGGAGTTTCACGTTGTACGTAATTGTACAATTATTGCTCGCTTAATAGTATAGGTTTAGATAGATTGTACAAATTCTCAACTCTTAGTTTGTTTATTTACATTCATAGCAACAGCTATTTATTATTTATTTCGAGAAAATCGTTAGAGCCGTTTCCGAGAAAAAAAGGACATAGATTTATTAATTAATTGAACGTCGAAATTGTCTCGACTATAAGAACCTGCAAACAACGAAGTTTTTTTCAATTTAAAACAATGATTAAAAACTCAGGACTAAATGTATTCGGGGTTTCCAGTAAACTGAGATTTCAACCACTTACAGTGGATAAATTTCAGTATTTGGTTTTTTGCCCCTTAGGAGTGAAAGTTTGTAAAACCGTTTCTTAGTGAGCACCTAAGACCTATAATGAAGCTATGTTCAAAGTTTCATTGATATCCATTCAGTGGTTTCAGAGATATCGTGAAACCAGAAGGTTTCAGAGGTATCGTTCCGGGGAAGGCCCGTCGGACGACTCCCGCGCTATTTCCTATGCGGGAGACTTCCACCGATGCTATGGTAACCAGAATCTATTCTATTGGGTTGCCATAGTAACCAGATCTAATAGTTTTTTAAGACCCAAAGGACCCCCCAGAGGAGCTTATCGAAAAAAACACCTGTCCTATGTTGGTTCTCCCACTGCGTAAAATATTTGTGCCAAGTTTGGTTGAAATCGGTCCAGTGGTTTAGGAGGAGATGTGGAAGACCCCAAAGGACCCCATCGAAGAAAACACCTATCCTATGTTGGTTCTCCCGTTACGTAAAATATTTGTGCCAAGGTTGGTTGAAATCGGTCCAGTGATTTAGAAGGAGATGTGGAAGACCCCAAAGGACCCCATCGAAGAAAACACCTATCCTATGTTGGTTCTCCCGTTGCGTAAAATATTTGTGCCAAAGTTGGTTGAAATCGGTCCAGTGATTTAGGAGGAGATGTGGAACATACATACATAGATACATACATACAATGGGGGGGGGTTTGCCCCTTAGGAGTGAAAGTTTTTAAAACCGTTTCTTAGTGAGCACCTAAGACCTACGATGAAGCTATGTTCAAAGTTTCATTGACATCCATTCAGTAGTTTTTGCTCTACGTTGATTCTATGTCAGTCAGTCAGGCAAACTTCCCCCCCTTTTTCCCCCTTTAAAGGTCGAATTTCCAAAAATCCCTTCTTAGCGGATACCTACATCACATAAGGACCTACATGCCAAATTTCAAGTTTCTAGGTGTTATAGTTTCGGAGATTTCATGATGAATCAGTGAGTCAGTGGTATTTCTCTTTTATATATATAGACTAGCAAAATACCCGTGCTTCGCTACGGAGTTTCACGTTGTACATAATTGTACAATTATTGCTCGCTTAATAGTATAGGATTAGATAGATTGTACAAATTCTCAACTCTTAGTTTGTTTATTTACATTCATAGCAACAGCTATTTATTATTTATTTAGAGAAAATCGTTAGAGCAATTTCCGAGAAAAAAAGGACATACATTTATTAATTAATTGAACGTCGAAATTGTCTCGACTATAAGAACCTGCAAACAACGAAGTTTTTTTCAATTTAAAACAATGATTAAAAACTCAGGACTAAATGTATTCGGGGTTTCCAGAAAACTGAGATTTCAACCACTTACAGTTGATAAATTTCAGTATTTGGTTTTTTGCCCCTTAGGAGTGAAAGTTTGTAAAACCGTTTCTTAGTGAGCACCTAAGACCTATGATGAAGCTATGTTCAAAGTTTCATTGATATCCATTCAGTGGTTTCAGAGATATCATGAAACCAGAAGGTTTCAGAGGTATCGTTCCGGGGAAGGCTCGTCGGACGACTCCCGCGCTATTTCCTACGCGGGAGACTTCCACCAATGCTATGGTAACCAGAATCTATTCTATTGGGTTGCCATAGTAACCAGATCTAATAGTTTTTTAAGACCCAAAGGACCCCCCAGAGGATCGTATCGAAAAAAACACCTGTCCTATGTTGGTTCTCCCATTGCGTAAAATATTTGTGCCAAGTTTGGTTAAAATCGGTCTTTAGGAGGAGATGTGGAAGACCCCAAAGGACCCCATCGAAGAAAACACCTATCCTATGTTGGTTCTCCCGTTGCGTAAAATATTTGTGCCAAGGTTGGTTGAAATTGGTCCAGTGGTTTAGGAGATGTGGAGCATACATACATAGATACATACATACAATGGCCCCCCCATATATTTCTCTTTTATATATATAGACTAGCAAAATACCCGTGCTTCGCTACGGAGTTTCACGTTGTACATAATTGTACAATTATTGCTCGCTTAATAGTATAGGATTAGATAGATTGTACAAATTCTCAACTCTTAGTTTGTTTATTTACATTCATAGCAACAGCTATTTATTATTCATTTCAAGAAAATCGTTAGAGCCGTTTCCGAGAAAAAAAGGACATACATTTATTAATTAATTGAACTTCGAAATTTTCTCGACTATAAGAACCTGCAAACAACGAAGTTTTTTTCAATTTAAAACAATGATTAAAAACTCAGGACTAAATGTATTCGGGGTTTCCAGTAAACTGAGATGTCAACCACTTCATTTACCAAGTATGCAATTCCCGCGATAAATTTCAATACAGTATTTGGTTTTTTGCCCCTTAGGAGTGAAAGTTTTTAAAACCGTTTCTTAGTGAGCACCTAAGACCTATGATGAAGCTATGTTCAAAGTTTCATTGATATCCATTCAGTGGTTTCAGAGGTATCGTGATCTGTGAGTCAGTCAGTGGTATTTGGCTTATATAGATATCTATGTCTAGCCGATTTACCCAGCGTTGCTCGGGTTCATAATTTATTCATAGGCTCATAGGCACCTATTCTTGTTCTAACGTTATGTTACTTGTATATTGTATAATCTTCCTTATATTGTTACGTTCGCATTCTCACTGGAAGAATACTCTGTAGCGCACCTGTTTAAGAACATGTCATAAACTGTATTCTTATATCTGGAGATGAATTCTGTTGTGCGTAATGCTCCTGCTCGATTTCTAACTCTGGGAGAGGGCGAACAGCTAAATTAGTTTTCAGTAAAATGTCTACAGTACTTGCATGCGGTGCGTATTTAACTGTCGTTTTATAATTCATTGTGTTAATGTTGAAATAAGGCATTTGTTAAATTAGTGTCTCCTAAACTTATTCTAACAATACAATACCTCTATAGATTTCAGCTTATAAATTTTTAAATTCAAACTGAAGCAAGTGCATTTATATTGTCTGAACACTATGATCTGAATACATTCACTATCAAAACTTTGTTTTTTATACTCACTTATAACTTACTTCGATCTTAACTTATCCACTTTTAAATTCAAACTGAAACAACTCTGAATTCACACACTATTAAGAAGTTTCTTAAGATGAATACACCACCTTTGATATCATAACCTATATCTTTATTTATAAGAACCGTGGACTCTGGCCCTGCCGTCTTTCGCGGGATCCGACCTAAGACTCCCCGGGTTCCGTGGATGAACTCCGGGGAAGGCCCGTCGGATGACTCCTGCGCTATTTCCTATGCGGGAGACTTCCACCGATGCTATGGTAACCAGAATCTATTCTATTGGGTTGCCATAGTAACCAGATCTAATAGTTTTTTAAGACCCAAAGGACCCCCCCAGAGGATCGTATCGAAAAAAACACCTGTCCTATGTTGGTTCTCCCGTTGCGTAAAATATTTGTGCCAAGTTTGGTTGAAATCGGTCCAGTGGTTTAGGAGGAGATGTGGAAGACCCCAAAGGACCCCCCCCCCTGAAGGATCGTATCGAAAAAACACCTATCCTATGTTGGTTCTCCCGTTGAGTAAAATATTTGTGCCAAGTTTGGTTGAAATCGGTCCAGTGGTTTAGGAGGAGATGTGGAACATACATACAATGGGGGGGGGGTTTGCCCCGTAGGAGTGAAAGTTTTCAAAACCGTTTCTTAGTGAGCATCTACGACCCCATAAGAATATACCTTCAAATTTTGAGATCATTATCTTCAGTAGTTTTTGCTCTACGTTGATTCTCTCTCAGTCAGGACAAAGCCGCTTATATATATAGAGATTAGTGATATTTGGTGCTATATTATGTCATGTTACAATATGCCACTACTTACTTAATTTATTCAGCTTCACAATTTATTTAATTTAATTCTCTTCAGTTTTTTTTTACTACTTTAGCCCAAACACGTTCTATGTGCGCCAAATTCTATGCGATCTATAAGGGCACATAGAATAAGCAGTCGAGAAAGAGGTTATTGGAATGAAACAGCTTTATTAGTGACTCTTTAAGTGTAAATAAAATAATATAAGATCACTTCCATGTAATATCAACTGCAGGTCCTTCTGATGATGGGTTGATATTATCTGGATGAATATGTGGGTCAATTTACTCTCTCCAGCCTCAGGGTCGCTTCTGGGCATGTAGATATTTCTCATGGGCATGGTTACATACAATTTCACACCACAAACCAATACTGTTACTGCTTAACTGGTGTATTAGGCTTACACCTTTCCAGTTAGCTTGAAGTGTCTATACTACTGAATGGACTATCTTGTACTTTGTGGATAGCACCAGTTATAATAATTATTGCAGTAACTCTACTGAATTTTTATAACTTGTGTTCATTACAACTGGCAGGCCATCACATGCACCGTCATGTACCATCACAGCGTTTACTCATTATTGATTCTGAAGAGAGACTACTGTATGGTGCAGTCTTATTTTTTAAAACTGAATTTCTTGTAATTTGATTGGTTCCTTGGTCACCCCTTCTTATGATCTTCGTACTTATAATAGTTTCCTATGCAAGAAGCTTTTGGAACACAACAATTCATCTTCAAAAAACCTGAAACATTTTACGACTGATTTAATGGTCTATAAAAAATGCATACTTTGAGCTACTATGTAACGGTATAAACACTATTTTGTTACACAAAATTACTACTTACCCTGACTATGACCACCTTACTATGACTTATCTTATTACAAAACCATCAGAAGATTCCAAATTATTCCAGGTCACCACCACATTTGTAAAAAAGCGAATGTGGAAACCTTTTTACACTTTTCCCATTTAATAATTCAGATAATTTAACTCCATGAGTTCAGTACTTACCCAGGTTCGTTTTAGGCGAGCTTCTCAGCACGGAACAGGTTATGGGAATTCAGCGTAATAATTAAGCTAACACATGTTTTTGCTAATAATCAATCTGATTTATTATATCTCAAAAATTACTTTCTTTCTGCTTGTCTTACTTTCCTTTTCTATTATGTCATAAACAATTATAAAACATGAACTTACATAACCAAATTTCTATATACTAATCTGTATCTACAAACCAGTACTTTGGTTTTTATTTCTCTTTATACTTTCACACTCTCTCTCACTCGCTATACCTTATCTTTTTTACCCCCATTTACTGAGCTCATCATTTTTATTGTAGATATTTTAACGTACGTAAACTTTTGGCCAAAAATAACTTGTGTTAGCACTGTACTTAACTGTACTTTTACATCCCAGATGTTGCGCACTATGTTGTGTCACTCTTTTTCACTGAACTATCCAACTTCACTTTTTAAACTTTTTAAATGGTGTTGGAAAAACTGTTTACTGCTACATTGTGTTTAAATTCACTCTTTGGTAGACCTACTTTGACATTTTCAGTCTACCAAAATTCGTCCGAGGCTCCGGTTGGAATTAGGTCTGTTCAGTATAGAGACGGGCTGCTGACTAGCCCAGCTTAGTGAAGCTATTCGTTCTTTGTGTATTTGCCACGTGGTCCCAAACGGATGTCTACCTCACCCCTGCCCTTAACCTATCGAAAGTTTCAGGCGTCTCTAGAATACGGAAGTTCGCTTTATATAAAACACGTGGCGTTCTTATTACGCATTAATGCCACGTGCTCGTCCTCTGACTCAACTACGCTTTGTACTCCCAATGCGTCACTATCAATGGATTATTATAAAAGTATTACATGAAATGGTCAATTATTGAAAATGATTAACACAATGGTTCAGCCCATTTTGTCCCGTTACAACTAATTTTTTACAACTAAGTACTGTCACTCAGTAAGTATTTTTATTACAAGTATTTTGATGTAAGTCGCATCTCAAAATTTCCCATATTTCAATGGTTATTCAAATTAACATGTTTTTTTAAGAATATCCCATAAAATAAGAATTATATAAAATAATTACGTACCCTTGCACATACATACTACACATGTAGCTAAGTGGCTACTGTCGGATTTTTTATTATGGATACTCGAGTTTAAGCGTTAATTACAAGTGAACCTATAGGTCTACTTATAAACTAGTTACATCAAATTTTTGCGCATTTAATTTTGCGTTGATCTGTGTAAGAAACATATTTTTTGAAGGTTGATTTAAATTTTTTTTCGCGGTTAGAGTAAAAAAAGTCCATGTTTTTTTGTGTTTTTCAAGAAACCGCTCTCTTTGAAATTATATAAATTAAAAACCCTTGGTCCAATCATAACTAAATTTTTATACAGTATGGGCACAAGTGTTTTCAATACATTACTTAAGTTACAAAATTGTTTTTTGATCCAGAAAAAGGTTATCAGTTTTGTGAAACAACTTTTTCTCGGTACAGGATAGTCGTACAAAGGCAGACTTGGTCTTGTTTTGAAGCTCTTGATCGTGGTTATCAAAATCCATAACTGCTGCAAACATACATTAAGATACCGATTTTATACAGAGTGATATTCATGCACGGGTGTGTGTGCGCTGGACCGTGTGTAAGCGGGCCTTCCGGCGTCGAAAGCGGGTGCCGTGTTGCCACGTTCAATCACCCCGGCCGCTTCACTGCAGTTCAACAGTTGCTGTTTGGATAATTTTAACACCTTATTAATGTTATAACATTATGTTTTCTGTTATCCATTTCCCATCACCAGACGGTGTCTTGAATCCTCCTCGCCATCCATAAATCTGCTGAATGTGTCCTTTGTATTGATCATAGTTGTCAAAATTATTTTCTAATGCATCCACCACGTTTTCTTGCCACCCGTACCTCATCCTGTGGTTCTGTCCGCACCAGGTCTCGTCTGTAAAGAATATCTTGTACCCCTGGGAACGTAGCTCTCTCATTTTTCTCAGGAAGGTATGCCGGGACGCAGCAACTGTCACAGATTCCATCAGGACTGGCTTCTTATTAAGCTTCTTATATCTAAATCCCAAGCTTTTAACAATCTTCAAGAGAGTAGATCTTGACATCTCAGGAAAATCTGCCATATTTTCAACAAGTTTCGTGTGGAGGTTTTTGATTGTGGGAAAAATCTTGTTTATGTAAAAATCATGTATGCTCCTCCATATTGTGCCCAAAGTGAAGTCATCAAGTTGGATTTTCGGACGTCCTCGCCTGACACACTGCTTCTTTCTTGATCCAGGTGACGTATTTTCTTCGTTCTCGTTGGTAGAGGCACTCACTCTCTTCACAGACGCTAAGGATACTCCAAGACACTGTGTTACTTTCTGGTATACAGGAAACCTCTTGTCACCAACCTTTTCTCCTTCACTCTTAAAAAAACATATAGCACTTAAAATCATCGCAACTTCACCCTCTGAGAGCGGAGGTCCGGAGCCATCTTGATGTGATATAAACACAACGACCAACACAGCCAGAATGACAAGTGGCATGCGGACGAAGCAGATTTAAAGAACTGATGACTCAGACAGACCAATGTTCAAATGAATCGTTTTTAATGAGCAAATCATACGTGTCTGGGGGTAGGCCACAAAAGCCAGGGCAAAGTCCAGGTCTGGGGTGAATCATCGCGGAAACACTGCACCCGCCTTCACTGCCGTATGGCCCGCTTACCACACGGCCCTCATGAGAAAAGGTGATGGGAAATGGATAATAGAAAACAATGTTATAACATTAATAAGGTGTTAAAATTATCCAAACAGCAACTGTTCAACTGCAGTGAAGTGGTCGGGGTGATTGAACGTGGCAACACGGCACCCGCTTTCGACGCCGGAAGGCCCGCTTACACACGGTCCAGCGCACACACACCCTTGCATGAATATCACTCTGTATAAAATCAGATTGGCGATATCAGATCAAAAAATTGAACCGAGGTCAAACCGGCATTGATTAATTTTACCGTGGAGTGCGTTCCTGTGCAGGTTCGTTGCGGCCGCGTTGTTTTTTATATTCTTTTATTAATGTTATTTTATTGTGATATAGTTTATTTATTGTTATATATAATTTTATGTGTTGTTTTAATCTTTAAATATCTGACGAGATGCATATACATCGAAATGTTTTAACTTAATTCATATTCTGATCTGATGATGACACCAAATGGTGTCGAAACTCGAGTAATCCTAAAAGGATTTTAAGAAACGTCGACAGAAGGTAAATAACCTATTTTATAGTCTTAATCGTTTCTGGAGGCAAGAAAAATGTTTAAACTACTGGAAGGGCAGAATGGTGGTTTGAAATAGGAAATAAAATTTTTGTATGTACGTAAAATAGATGTAGATAGGGGTTATGGTATAATTGTGTGAAGTATGGGTAAATGGAATATCTTTTGATAATAAATATAGGTTATATCTATAGTAACATTTTGAAAAGAAATATATGTAAAAGTTTTCTTTTATTTTTAAAATGGCAGATAATAATGACGTCAGCTTATCTGACGGCCAAATAAGTAGCGACTCCGGAATGCAAACCACTGACAGTAGTCTTGAGGAGTCAAAGATAATACAAACAGTTGAGATTCATTCTACACCTATTTTAGGAAATCAAAATAAGAAATCTGATAATGATACTATGTTAGCAAGATTGTATGATATGATGTACAATAGTTTAGAAAAACAAGACAGTAATTTTAGAGAATTGAATGACAAATTTGATAGACAAAGTAGGGATATTAATGAGTTAAAAAATGAGAGTCAAGAATTAAATAAATGCTTAGAAAATACCCATGAAACAATAAAAAATAGTTTGTGTAAATTAGAACAGAGTGTTGAGAAGTTAGGTGACAATGTTATAAGTATGCCAAATATTAAAAATGACGAAATAATGGAAGATGTAATGTTAAATAGTGAAGATAATGATATTAATTACAATTCTGAGAGTATAGTGGGGGTAAAGAATAATGGAGAAAATACTGATGAATGTGTAGAATGTGATTATGAAATGTTAATATGTATTGATGAAGTAGAGAGAGAGTGGAAGAATAATATAGTAGTTGAATGTGGGCAGAGGGTAAATTTTCCCATTAATTTTTCTGAACCAGAGTGTTCACAAATGTTGTTTTTTATGAAGGGCGAGAGACCCATATTAGTAGATGAATTAAAGAGTATATTGATGTTGTATAATTGTGTACCCTCTGTCTGTAATAATGATGTTGAAAGTATGATTTGGTATTGTGATGAGAGAGAGTTAAACAGAGAAGTGTATGTGGAGAAAGTAACAGAATTATATAATTTGAATAGAAAGTATGAAGAATGGAATGAAAGTTTAAAAGTATATTTGAGTAACAATGATTATAATGATTTGACTAAAATAATTAACCCGATCATGAATGTATTTACCAATGGAGATGTAACAAAAATACCTAACGTAGACTGTTTTAATGAGTATTTTGGTATGATGAATGAGTTTAAGTTTGTATGGTTACAACACACAAAACAGTCATTTGTGTGGTGATAAAAGTGAACAATGCTACATAAGACCAAGACTTATCTGGGACGATGGAGGTTAAACTGTAAAACAATAAAAAACAGCTAATAAACATTATGTTTTATGGGTTTTAGACATGGCAAATTTGGACAATGAAGTGCGGAAAACTGAACAGTTATTAACTAAAATTTGTAAATAATATAACGAAAAACGCGTAACTAGGGGTTTTATTATTCGGTTTGGTATTTCCTCCTTTTATAAAGTCCCACGTTGGTATCGTCAATTTATAAGAAAACGCGGCTCGGGGTTATCTTATATATTTATAAAATTATTATGTTTATTTGTTATAGTAATTATATTATAGTAATAGTTAAATTCCGTTTAAAGCCACACGGGTGGTCTACTCTATTTGTAATAAAATGAAAACGCGTGTGTTTACAATTAACTTGAAGTAAAATAATAAAAGAGTTGTTGTTTAAATTTAAATTTGTGGTTAAAGTATTAAAAGTCTCATTAAAACAAAATTCATCTATGGGTGAAGTGTTCCTTGGAGATAACTCAATGTTGAGAATGGTTGTTTCTACTAGAAGGTGACCAATGTAGTAAAGTATTTTACCATACAACATTCAAGTTACTCACAGTGTTTACAATGGTTTAAATACTCTTGTTTTTAAAGAATTCCCTTGTATTAAACAAAAAATAATAAAGTTGATTTTATTTAAATGTTAGATTATCTTAAATTAAAATATGAAGTATGACAGTTGATTGCTTGATAGTAGATCTCGTCTGGTTGAAACTGGTTGTAGAAACTTCTTCTGATTACAGGTAGTCTGAGTAAGTCAAGTCCTGTAAAGTCTGGACAATATCATAAACAAACATATACTTTTACGTACCTGATTGCGTTTACTTGAAGCTCACTAAACTGTCAACTCAGCTTACATTCATCAACTCCCTTTAGTTGCAAGGTTATGTCACCTTGTTTATTAAATTAATGGGCGCCACACGGATTTATTCAGGGAAAATCCCGTGTAAAACCCGTTCATAAAAACTAATAGATGAATTGAAAATTTAAAATAGTTGAATACCACTTTTTGGCAATGCTATTCCAATATGTCAAACACAACAGAAGGTTGTTTAAGTTTAATAAAAGAAACTATTTAATTATTCAGAAAAAATAAAATAAATCAAATCAGGTGATGCTGTTAATAATGGGTTTATTTGCACCCTTCTAGAGAATTCAAAAAATACACATAATGTAACATATAAAGTTGTACAATGAAAACTTAATTATTATATGCCTCATACGGCTTGCTCAGAACATGAGTTATAAATCTGGTTAAGTCCAGATACTATTTATTGTAATATAAAATTATTACAATTATTACTATTAGTATTATTGTTATTATATCGTTATTATTATCTCAGTTGTGAATTCTTTGAGACACGAAAGAAAACAATTATGCCTACACAGTATCCAATGATACAATTGATCAAAAAAATTTGAAGTTACTATGACCAAGTAATTAAAATAAAAAAAAACGATCTATTGTAAGATCGTACGTTTCATTAACGCTTGCTTTTCTAATGACAATATTATTCAATTGAGGACCCTTACAACTAACATATAGCTTACTTACTAATAACAAATTTGAATAATAAATCGAAACGTGGTGTAATCGTAAATACCGTTTTTGTGTTTTGCGTCAGTACAGGTTATGGTAGCAAAATACAAGTTATTGCGCTCAGATCAAGAATAATAATGATTCCACTTTTACCTTCGTGGTTTTAATTATTTTAATTAAAACCTTTTATCACTTAAGTAATCGGATTATAGAGATTACTTTCTTTCAACACTAATTCGCACAAGAACAGAAATTCGATCCTCTTCTGATAAAAATGGATCATGAATACTGACAATAAATTATTTTCTGTTCGTTATTCCCGCACAATATTAAAATAAACTGCACTAGAACACTGTAGTTGATTGAAGATGCACTTGAAGTAAAGTTTCTCGTTGTTAACTATTGGGTCCAGAGTACAAGGTAACTGACGCTATGTGTTATAAGATGAAGCGTGACGGAGACGAGCGTACGTCTGTTCAGCTCGTTAGATGATAAAGGTCTCCTCTCAAAATTCGCCGGTCTGTCTTTTTATACCCACCTTTTGGATTGGGCTTAGGTAAAATTATCATTTTATAACTAATTTTCCTATTGGTCCAGACAGGTGAGACGAAGATGACGTATCACTTTTTGGCGGTTGGTAACGGTTTTTCTAACCGTCGAATGTTGAGATGATTGACAGGTTGCTTCTGCTGTCATTGTTATTATTATTGGTACACAGATTCCTGATATGCATTTATAAAATGATGCTAACAGTTGTCATACACTTAATACCGTCACGATTGAGTTGATATTATTATCAAATTAAAGATTGTTTTGTTTCCTTTAAATTGATATCACTCGATCTCGGATTATCTTCACCTTAACCGACATTGTTAGAAAATCAATGTTCGGGTACACTATTCTTACTGTCGTCTGCTCTTTATGAGTCGCCGATTTTACACTTTTTAGTTAACCTTTCTCGTTTCCACATAACATTTTATTAAACAAATGTTTATGTGTGGACTCCATTAATACTGTACTGACGTTTTTTTCATTGAACTTTACTTTTACCTCCTTAATTCTATACATAGTAATAAATGATCTTACTGACTAATGACATTTTGTTTACTGTTAGTTAGTTTTGAGCTACTATTTACAAATAAAATCGTGGCTAAACCTATCGTTTTAATATCATTTTTCGTTATGTTAATGCATAACCATTGTTCTGGTGCATTTTATTTTGCACTGGTGATAATTATTGATAGTCATTTTATTGACTAATGTTTGGTCTAAGTTTGTTAAGTGTAGAATATCGCCTACACTGAAATTTGGCCTTTATAATGCCTATGGGTTCTCAATTCGGTAAATTACAGAGACATCTTATTGGTATAAGATTCTCTTATATAGTTAGCTCTCTTTTCTGACAGGTATATTTGATGCAGAAATACATCTTAGTTCCTACAATATAGCCATTGTTAACATTGGTTTTGGCATTCATTATCTACTTGTTCATAGTCACATTTATTATCAGAAAAATGCTGATTTTGCTTTCACAGTATTTAACTGCTAATTCGTTTGTTTTTTGTTTATAAATGACATTCGGTTTACATTAACCATTTACTGAATTGACAGTTGAATTTAAATCTATTCTGTCCATTAGTTCGTTTTAGTCTCAGTCTAGTTGTAGTGTCAAACAGCTATTGGGTTACTGTTTCCCATGGCACTTCTGCTTTATTCTTCTCTCTTGGTTTCTTCTTTCTTGTTTATTTTGACTATTCTATACCTATTTACATGGTTATTCTGTTTTATGAAATCTAATAACATACACTTAGGTTAGGTGACATCTTGTGATGTTACATAATACACCCTCTTTAAAATTGATCATTTGAAAAATTTATATTTTGTAAAATTATCAATTCATGTCAGTTTCTTAGTATACTTCAATACAGATATTTTCTCTTGTATTCCTAGATTTTTTTAAACATATTATTGGTGTATTACTCTAGGTTGGCTCTTTATACAATAGTACAATTCTTAATTTACTAGTAATTTCAAGCTGCTTACTCTCTAAATCATTTAACTATAATGGGTCTTGTTTCTCAAGTTAATTATTCCCTGTTTTATTTACATTCTACTTTCTCACTACATATCTTTGCATTCGTGATCATTTGATGGTTATAATAATTTATACCTCACAGATTCTTTCATAATATTCCTTGATATAATAAAACAATATAATTCCCTAACTGTAGTAGAGGTTCTGGAATCAGGGTGGCTCACTATGGCTAACATCCTCTGCCGTTCCTCCCTACACATTCTCAGATTCAGAGGCATTACTCTTCTCTGTCTGAGTAAAAATAAACATTGCACCTGGCAATAGTTGCACTATCACAACTCAAAAAAAATATCACATATCATTCGTATTCAATAATATAATATATTCCCTATAATATACAAGGTATCAGAGGTTTTCATTTAGATCACATTTCTATCTTTATACTTGCTAACATACTTTCTTTCTTACAGGTAATTACTTCTTTTAGACTTGGTGTTTTTTAGCTATGCTTTTATCAGCTATCTAGTTACTTATTTACTAGTTAACAATTTGTTATGGTTCATTTAAATATTTTTAAGATTATACACTTGTTTAGATGCTTATAATACTTATGCACTGGTTTGTTCTATCTAGAGTTCACAATATATTGCTGTTTTCACTATAGTCTATTAAATCTTTCTTAACGAGTTATATTCCTCCTGAATTATCAGGCTTACATTGTTTGTATACTAAATGGTTTTCTCTTTTTTTTTTCTGATGTTCTCTGACATATTCTTATGATGTATCATATTTGATAATTGACAAACATTGTTCTTTCCTTTCATTTCATTATAACAATAGTTATTCTTACAATTAATACTCTTTGTTATTTTTCTTCTCTACTCCTTCAAGTGATGGTGGTTTTCACTTATTCTGGATGATTTTATATACTATATACTATACTGTAATTACAATTTTATTTAACAATATACTAACATCTAATATCTAATTTCATAGACATTCTTGGGGTTTTCATGGTTTGTTTCACAAATATTAATTTCTCTTTCCTTTCATTCCATAATAATGTCCTTCTTTTTATTTTACACACTTTGTTATACTGCCTCTCTACTCCTTCAAAGGTTAGTTGGGTGAACCTTTATTCTGGACGATTTTATACACTATATACTATGCTGTAATTACAAATTCATTTGACAATATACTAATATCTAATATCTAATTTCATAGACATGCTTGGGGTTTTCATGGTTTGTTTCACAAATATTAATTTTACTTTCCTTACATTCCATAATAATGTCCTTCTTTTTATTTTACACACTTTGTTATACTGCCTCTCTACTCCTTCAAAGGTTAGTTGGGTGAACCTTTATTCTGGACGATATTATCTTAACATTTGAGTTTTATGAGAGGTATACTATAATCATTTTATAAACATTATGTCACATAGAATATTCATCTGGATACATATTTTTCTCTAGGTATATTACAGTAATTGCATTTTCTTATTAAATCATTTGATTGACCTTATCTAATATTCTATCCCCTAGGGTAATAGGTCTGGTACATTTTCATCATTAACAAATGGTTTGGTTTACATCTTAAATCTACACACTTTTGTAACTTGATAAGGTAGATTGACTAGTTATAGCTAATTAGTCACCTTCAATATTTTTGGTAATTTAACAACAAATGAGGTTGTTTATAGTAGTGGTTTTTTCCAATATAGATATTTTACCTTTTTATAACATAAACGTTTGGGTGAGGAATGTTGCTTCCTATTGCATATTATCCCTCCTTAATATTAATCATTTCTTATTCGCCGATATTCATGGGGTTATTTGTGCTCTTCCACTCTATTGGGTCTATAATTGGGATATCTGACATATGTTCCGTACTAGTGGTTTTGGAGATACCTTACTATCAAGCGGTTCTTCCACTTAGCGGCTACCAGATAGTCATTGGCTCCCCGTTTCCTTGCCTTCTTCCTCTCATCATCTTTGGTATTATTGTGTTCATTGTACTCCGGGCCTTGGCTATTATTGATGTCTGGCCCATCTTCTAATCCGGGTTGACCTTTGTTCATTTCCTGGTTGGATTCTTCCATCGCTTGGTCCCTCTTTTTCCGCATTTCCCTTATTCTTTGGGCGTACCTTTCAATAAGCTGGTCCAGTCGTTCTTGATCATTTTCCTTCTCCCTGTGAAGCCTCTTTCTTCTAGGAGTATTCACCTTAAATACCTCGTTGTTTATAATCTTCTCCTCCATAACATAGTCAATGGCATGTAACGTTGTTTTAATCGTTCCGTCATCTGGGTCATTACTTAAATAGTTTAATGATCGGTTATTCATTAAGGAATCGATTGATTTTGTTTGGTGTATTTTATTTGGTGGTATATTTAATTTAATCGGATTCTCATTTAATTTTTTACCCACGGTTTTATGGTGATTTATTTTTAATATTTTCATGAAGTCTTGTTTATACTTCTTACCATTGGTCCTTGCTCTATGATGAATAATTGGGTTGTCTACGAAGTTAATTAATCCACTCCTAGTCATTTCTAATATTTCCTTTGTAATCCTTGTTTTCTTAGAGCGTATTATCCTTTTTATCTTTGTCTCTTTCTCTCCTGTTTTCTTTATTACCTTGTCCTTTACATTTTTAATGATGGCTTCTTTATGCTGAGTGTTCTCTTCATTCCTATGGTGTGTATCCGCAGGCACCAATGCTTTCGAGTCTTCTTTGTTCTCAGTTTGTTTATCAGTGTCTTTGAATTGTATACTTAATTCTTCCATGGATTCATCATTTGATACTTCTCCTATCTCTGAGTTGTCATCGTCCTTTCCTTCTTCATTATTCTCCGGCTCTGGACTCATTTGTTCCATGTTTTTGTCTTCGGATACCTTCCGTTCTTCTCCCCACTTCCGGTTATTCATGTCATCCATTTTTTGGCTAATTTTCATTAAGGTGGTGTTCAATTCTTTTCTAATGGCTTGGCAGTTATTGTCGATTTTATTGTTCAGTGCGTCCATAGACTTATGAGTATTGTCAATCCTTTTATTTAGGTCCTCCTTCAGTGATTCCATATTCTTACTAAGTGATTCCATATTTTTATTCATTGATCGACTATCTTCCTTCAATGATCGACTATCTTCCTTAACCTGTCTGAATTGTTCCATCATCATTCTCATCATTTGATCCCATTTTGCCTCTTCGGATGGTCTGTCTGGTTGTGGGAGTTCTTCAGACCGTCTGGGTTGGTTATCAACAGTCACTTCTATCTCTGGTTCTACGTGAGGTGTTTCGTCGGTACTAGTCTCGATATTGTTGATTGTAATAATTCCTATCTCGTCTGTGGGTTGTTCTTCGTATGTATCTACCTCCCGTTGCATCTCTCCTACCCTACTGTCCTTATATCTTGTATCGTACTGGTGGGTGTGCGGCATGTTAATTTTTTCGTGTCTACCGGGCTAATATAAAATATAAAAAAATATATTTATTTAATATATTTTTTTTTTTTTTAAGCCACACTAGTTGGTGCGCCAATTTATAACGAAAAACGCGTAACTAGGGGTTTTATTATTCGGTTTGGTATTTCCTCCTTTTATAAAGCCCCACGTTGGGCGCCAATTTATAACGAAAAACGCGTAACTAGGGGTTTTATTATTCGGTTTGGTATTTCCTCCTTTTATAAAGTCCCACGTTGGTATCGTCAATTTATAAGAAAACGCGGCTCGGGGTTATCTTATATATTTATAAAATTATTATGTTTATTTGTTATAGTAATTATATTATAGTAATAGTTAAATTCCGTTTAAAGCCACACGGGTGGTCTACTCTATTTGTAATAAAATGAAAACGCGTGTGTTTACAATTAACTTGAAGTAAAATAATAAAAGAGTTGTTGTTTAAATTTAAATTTGTGGTTAAAGTATTAAAAGTCTCATTAAAACAAAATTCATCTATGGGTGAAGTGTTCCTTGGAGATAACTCAATGTTGAGAATGGTTGTTTCTACTAGAAGGTGACCAATGTAGTAAAGTATTTTACCATACAACATTCAAGTTACTCACAGTGTTTACAATGGTTTAAATACTCTTGTTTTTAAAGAATTCCCTTGTATTAAACAAAAAATAATAAAGTTGATTTTATTTAAATGTTAGATTATCTTAAATTAAAATATGAAGTATGACAGTTGATTGCTTGATAGTAGATCTCGTCTGGTTGAAACTGGTTGTAGAAACTTCTTCTGATTACAGGTAGTCTGAGTAAGTCAAGTCCTGTAAAGTCTGGACAATATCATAAACAAACATATACTTTTACGTACCTGATTGCGTTTACTTGAAGCTCACTAAACTGTCAACTCAGCTTACATTCATCAACTCCCTTTAGTTGCAAGGTTATGTCACCTTGTTTATTAAATTAATGGGCGCCACACGGATTTATTCAGGGAAAATCCCGTGTAAAACCCGTTCATAAAAACTAATAGATGAATTGAAAATTTAAAATAGTTGAATACCACTTTTTGGCAATGCTATTCCAATATGTCAAACACAACAGAAGGTTGTTTAAGTTTAATAAAAGAAACTATTTAATTATTCAGAAAAAATAAAATAAATCAAATCAGGTGATGCTGTTAATAATGGGTTTATTTGCACCCTTCTAGAGAATTCAAAAAATACACATAATGTAACATATAAAGTTGTACAATGAAAACTTAATTATTATATGCCTCATACGGCTTGCTCAGAACATGAGTTATAAATCTGGTTAAGTCCAGATACTATTTATTGTAATATAAAATTATTACAATTATTACTATTAGTATTATTGTTATTATTATCGTTATTATTATCTCAGTTGTGAATTCTTTGAGACACGAAAGAAAACAATTATGCCTACACAGTATCCAATGATACAATTGATCAAAAAAATTTGAAGTTACTATGACCAAGTAATTAAAATAAAAAAAAACGATCTATTGTAAGATCGTACGTTTCATTAACGCTTGCTTTTCTAATGACAATATTATTCAATTGAGGACCCTTACAACTAACATATAGCTTACTTACTAATAACAAATTTGAATAATAAATCGAAACGTGGTGTAATCGTAAATACCGTTTTTGTGTTTTGCGTCAGTACAGGTTATGGTAGCAAAATACAAGTTATTGCGCTCAGATCAAGAATAATAATGATTCCACTTTTACCTTCGTGGTTTTAATTATTTTAATTAAAACCTTTTATCACTTAAGTAATCGGATTATAGAGATTACTTTCTTTCAACACTAATTCGCACAAGAACAGAAATTCGATCCTCTTCTGATAAAAATGGATCATGAATACTGACAATAAATTATTTTCTGTTCGTTATTCCCGCACAATATTAAAATAAACTGCACTAGAACACTGTAGTTGATTGAAGATGCACTTGAAGTAAAGTTTCTCGTTGTTAACTATTGGGTCCAGAGTACAAGGTAACTGACGCTATGTGTTATAAGATGAAGCGTGACGGAGACGAGCGTACGTCTGTTCAGCTCGTTAGATGATAAAGGTCTCCTCTCAAAATTCGCCGGTCTGTCTTTTTATACCCACCTTTTGGATTGGGCTTAGGTAAAATTATCATTTTATAACTAATTTTCCTATTGGTCCAGACAGGTGAGACGAAGATGACGTATCACTTTTTGGCGGTTGGTAACGGTTTTTCTAACCGTCGAATGTTGAGATGATTGACAGGTCGCTTCTGCTGTCATTGTTATTATTATTGGTACACAGATTCCTGATATGCATTTATAAAATGATGCTAACAGTTGTCATACACTTAATACCGTCACGATTGAGTTGATATTATTATCAAATTAAAGATTGTTTTGTTTCCTTTAAATTGACATCACTCGATCTCGGATTATCTTCACCTTAACCGACATTGTTAGAAAATCAATGTTCGGGTACACTATTCTTACTGTCGTCTGCTCTTTATGAGTCGCCGATTTTACACTTTTAGTTAACCTTTCTCGTTTCCACATAACATTTTATTAAACAAATGTTTATGTGTGGACTCCATTAATACTGTACTGACGTTTTTTTCACTGAACTTTACTTTTACCTCCTTAATTCTATACATAGTAATAAATGATCTTACTGACTAATGACATTTTGTTTACTGTTAGTTAGTTTTGAGCTACTATTTACAAATAAAATCGTGGCTAAACCTATCGTTTTAATATCATTTTTCGTTATGTTAATGCATAACCATTGTTCTGGTGCATTTTATTTTGCACTGGTGATAATTATTGATAGTCATTTTATTGACTAATGTTTGGTCTAAGTTTGTTAAGTGTAGAATATCGCCTACACTGAAATTTGGCCTTTATAATGCCTATGGGTTCTCAATTCGGTAAATTACAGAGACATCTTATTGGTATAAGATTCTCTTATATAGTTAGCTCTCTTTTCTGACAGGTATATTTGATGCAGAAATACATCTTAGTTCCTACAATATAGCCATTGTTAACATTGGTTTTGGCATTCATTATCTACTTGTTCATAGTCACATTTATTATCAGAAAAATGCTGATTTTGCTTTCACAGTATTTAACTGCTAATTCGTTTGTTTTTTGTTTATAAATGACATTCGGTTTACATTAACCATTTACTGAATTGACAGTTGAATTTAAATCTATTCTGTCCATTAGTTCGTTTTAGTCTCAGTCTAGTTGTAGTGTCAAACAGCTATTGGGTTACTGTTTCCCATGGCACTTCTGCTTTATTCTTCTCTCTTGGTTTCTTCTTTCTTGTTTATTTTGACTATTCTATACCTATTTACATGGTTATTCTGTTTTATGAAATCTAATAACATACACTTAGGTTAGGTGACATCTTGTGATGTTACAATAAGAATGTAGTAAATTAATTGGTGTACATGGTGGAATGTTAAGTAAATAAGTGTGTGTAATTGTGGTAATAATAATAATAATATTTTGCAATTTAAATAAATAAATATCAGAATTAATTTTGAAAAACAGTAATTGACTAATAATAGTTGTTATGATGGTAATGAATTTTGTATTGTTAATGATTAACTTAATTAAAACAATTTGATACATGTTAAATACTTTGATTTATTATTTGAATGTTAATTAATTAAAATTTTTTAATGAATTTAATTTATTTTGCGAGATTTGGAAGTTGGTAATAGATAGCTAAATTATTTGATGTAAACTAATATTTTGGTGAAATGTTTCAGAGGTGAGAGATGAAAATATTATAATGTTGTTTTGAGTTAATGTATGTTATAGAATTTTGAGAAGTATAAGTGGAGACACAGTAGTAATGGAGAATAATTGTAGAGTTTTGAGCGATATATTGTTTATTTTGATGTTGTTATTTTGTTGTAGTTGTAGTAAGGTAATGAGATTAAGAGTTTGGGGATGGCAATTTTGTAGTAGGGGGTAGTGTAATGTGGGAGTCCGCAACATAATGATAAGTTGGGACGGGAATTGGTATCGATTTAGTGGGAAGGGGTTGCCTTAGGTAGAATCCAGGAACCAGAGAACGGGAATTGAGCTTTTGGGGGGGGGGAAATACGTATCCTATGTACAAAGGGTTAGAGAGTATTTTTTTTTATATATTGAGAGAAGGTGGCGAATTGAGTTAAAGTAGTAAGTAGTTAGAGGTAGAGAAGGGTTAGTAGATTTTTTGATAGAGGGGTGTCATACTAGTTAAAGATTTTGTAAGAGAGCGTTGGAGTAATAAAAGGGGTAAGATTATGAGTAAATGCCAAGGTGATAAAGTGAATTATAATGAATAACGTAGAATCACCCAAAAAAAAAAAAAAAAAAAAAAAAAAAAAAAAAAAAAAAAAAAAAAAAAAAAAAATTTGAGAAACGAATTAATAAAAGATAGATTGAGATTAAAAGGTAATTTTCTGATTTTATATGCAAACTTAATAATGTAAAGTGTGTAAATTTTAAAGACAAATTGTTTATTTTAAGATAAGGATAACAATGTGAATTATGAGTGTACTATGTTTTCTTATGTTATATTGTGTTTGTTAGTGTAAGAGAATTTTATGAATTTAAATATTTTAAATGCATTTTAATTTGGGGATGAGAGAAATATAATATGGTAATGGGAAATGTTTATTTAAATTCTGATGTGAATCAGGGCAGTAATTTTGAATTTTGGGATAAAAGTTAATAAGAGAAAGTAGATAGAAAGGGATTATGGAATTTTAAAGTGGGTATCATGTTGTTATTAGATATTTTGATATATATGTTAGAAATAAGTGAAAAAACAAAACCAGTGCTTCTTAGCGCAAACCAGCACCGCTAGGGGGAAACAGATCGGTTGGGGATATGGTGTTGTATAAGGCCACTATTTGATATTTGATTTGTTGTTTCAGTGTTTGGTGATGCTGTGGCGGCGAACCTGAGCTGGCCAGCGTGTCAGAGCAGGGGCGTTAAGTATCTGTCTGACTCTACGGTGTTGGGATCTCGAGAGAGAAGTCCAGTATTGTCATGCAGATGCGGTCACAGTCACCGGACCAAGGGTGAGTTGATATTTTTTGTAAACCGTAAAGGGGGTTGTGGCGACATATCCTGGCTGATCCCTTTAGCAAGTATGAGTGTGTCAATGAGATTTTTTATGCTTCGGCATAAAATATCTCATTGAGGGGGTATTGTAACGGGCCCATTTCAGGGTAATAAGGAAATTTGTATTTTTTTATTTTATTAAAGCAGATAACATTTTTGTTTAAATAATTGGGACAAAACGTATGAACGAAAGGTAAATTCAGTGTTAGAAAAAATAGCGACAGTGGCAGCACTGCTGTTGACCTTATATGTGACAATTATTCAATATTATTTTATAAAACGAGTTTTTATGAACTTAACAACCGACAGACTGTGCCAAGGGCAGCTTCAAGGATACAAAAAACATCGTAAACAAATTATGTAACCACATCAGACCATCTGACGTCAGTATATACGTCAGAGCCTATCCTTGCTGGGGAATGTCGTTATGTAACAAGACAGTCTGCTGGCGTAGGAATACAAACTTTTAAAACAAAGAAAATTGATCATCCAACCACGGCCGCTTCACAAAATAGCGCCTGTGGTCTATTGCCAGTCTCATTTCAACACTCGCGCGAGTGGGACGTAAAAGTTCCGGAACGTAAAATCGCGGGCGCCCGCACCTAAAATGTGAATACCACAAAACCGTAAGAATGTAACGAACAGTGTAAAAAGGTAACGTAAAATTTAAAACATATTAAAATCAAATAAAATGACAGTGGTGGAGATATAAAACGAATTAGTGACGGAAACAAACGCGTGTGCGTGGAACAATATGACTTCTTCTGGACAATCAGCTAAGTAATCTACAATAATAATAACCAAATTTTCAACTATGGATTAATTTTCAAAATTTTAACCTTTTTCAATTATGAGCTCTTAAAATCGGGGAATAGTTATGTGTGTGTATGAGTGAATGAAACTATATAAATTAAGAAGGCTGGTTTGCGTTTCAAAAGATTATTTCTATTTAATATCTTGATTCTTTTTATACTAAAGGTTTTTTATATTAAAGGTTTATATTATATTTCAATGTTATTTTATGTGAGTTTTTTTTTTGAAGGAGAATTATATAAGAGATGAAGGAGGTAAAGAGGTAGTTAACTGATGAAAATATATAATTGTTAATAAATTTTAAATCATGGAAAACCATATAAAGTTTTCTTTATTTTGAACCACCAATTCTGATCTCCTGTTCGCCGAAAAGAACCCCGAAATGATAGGTACAATTTTGTGTTTTGTTTGCTTGTAAATCATAAAACAAGATGGCGCCCGATAATTATACAATGTATGATAGTAAATTAGTTAGTTTTATGTGATACAAATTTAGTAGCTTCACAAAATGGACTTTTTTTACTCTAACCGCGAAAAAAAATTTAAATCAACCTTTAAAAAATATGTTTCTTACACAGATCAACGCAAAATTAAATGCGCAGAAATTTGATGTAACTAGTTTATAAGTAGACCTACAGGTTCACTTGTAATTAACGCTTAAACTCGAGTATCCATAATAAAAAATCTGACAGTAAGTATCATTTACACACCATACCGTATGCACTTAAAGTTACATTACAAGTGTAAGAAAACGTATAACTAACATTTTCCACAATGTTCCTTATTCTACTTTACAATGTTTAAACCTGCAATGTGTACTTGTTCATGTAGCTTCTTTATATACTATAGCCTTACATGGCAATACTGCTTGCTTTTTAATATTATATGCAATTAGAATGCGTCCATTGCTGTGTGTGTGCGTGTACGTGTGCAATTTTATTGTCCTTTTCCATTATAATCTGAAACAAAGATTTAACAGTAATGTATTAATTAATTAACTAGAGTGTACTAATGAGGGGAAGAGGTGTAAAAAATGATGTTGTTATACAGGATTTTAGTATGTATCCCAGTTACAGGATTACACATCATTATAATACAAGCGTGGATCCATTATAAAGTTACAGTTCCACAATGATAATGTCAACTCATACACTTCATTTTTAAATTAAATACTCTGTGATTCACAAGTCATTTGCACCAAAATTTAATAGAGTATGTAGATTTATTAATTTCCAATATTAAATGAAGAATTATCTGTAGGTGGAATGTAAACATAGTCAGCAGTGATCATAACAACAAATGTAACACATCCTTGAAATGGGAACCTGACGATGTAGTTAAAACTGAGGAAGCTACAGTCATTGACAACAAGCGTATTACTGCCTCTGATCATTTCCAGGTAGGCTGGTATTATGTAATATTACATATTCTGTTACTATCAGTAATTTGGTTTCTTTCTGGTCTTTCTTTATGTTTAATTTTATGTAGCACATAAAATTGTCAGCTAGTAGCCAAGTATAATGTGAAGTAGAAAGTTTAATGAGTTAATATTGTTACATGATTAATAGGTGTCTCCTTCTAGCCACGTGTTGCGGCCAGAGGCGTAGCTGGGGGGGGGGGGGGGTCCGCTCCGGGTGTCTCCCACCCGCGATTTTAAAATTAAAAATTTACAAAAACTTCAAAAAAATATGAAAAACCATGCGCGTGCTTGTACATATTGCAAAGTTTTTTCATATGAATTTCGAAAATTTGGACGGTGCAGCGCGGACAGATGTGCGTTCACATTTACGTTTACCTTCACCTAGAGTATGTTGGCTACACGGAGAGAAATTTGGTGCTGCAGCAGCTAGACAACTAATGTGCTGATGTAGTAGAGTAACCTTGGCGGACACCTTGCTACACGGAGAGAATTGTTGAACCAACATAGTTCCAAAGAAGGACGTTAGATGTCGACCTGCTACAGCACCAACTTTCTCTCCGTGTACACTGCACTGTGTGCGCACTCAAAACAAAGAGAGCAGCACTCGATTCGAGGAATTCCCTAAAAATATCGTAATTCGTACTTGCTGTGTGTCGCGTAGGTTTTTTTCAGTTTCCTTTATTCTTTTGTTACCGGTATGTGTTGTGAAAGTGTGAAAGTATCATGATTAGATTAAATCATTGTTAATGTTGACAGTTTTTGTACACCAATAGTGTATGAAACGAGAAAGTCTACAAATCAAGGTAAGTGGATAGTAGAGATGTGTCGGTTCTCGGTACCGATTCTCGGTACCACCGGTTCTTGGGGTTAGGTACCGGTATCGAGAACCGGTGCTACAAAGTTGGTACCAGTACTTTTACATGTTTTATCCTTCGTTTTTGTATTAGACCATTTTCATAGTCATTAGATTGTCGGTACTTTTAAAACTTTCACACTGTACACGGAAAGCGGTTTGGTGATTCGGAAGTACCACTGTGGCGTTATTTAAACACCACAGGTCGTGGTCGGATTCAGCCCAGTCGATGTAAATTTCAAGGAAATTGCAACGCGATGGCTGGAAACACGAAAAAATGCAAAAAACCGAAACCAAGATTCGTAGGTTAGAGCATCGCCAACGGAGCACGAGGTGCGTATCTGACACGGACAGGCAGTTATACAGTGTTTGTATAATGTATGTGTGTGAAAGCAAACAAAGTCAGGTAGGCAAAAGCGTTGCCACAAATAGCACTGCCACAACAAATCTAATCCCCTATTCTGCGAATCGGCAAGCCACATGCTACAATAGCCTCGTGTCTAGACTTCATGGTAGGAGCAGCAGTTCAGTTGCTTATCTGCTTTGTGAGAAGTACACGTTATTAGTTTGTCTTGTGCGAAAAATATTTTACCAGGGACTTTTCAACTCTGTCTAACTTTAAGTTATATATCCATCTTAATTACTGTATTCTGTTAAGTATCTGTAAGGCTATATTCCGCTGTACTACAACATTGTTTATTGCATAATACAAATAAGGAATTTACACGGAAAAAACTACTTAAATTAACCAACAACTTACATAGTTAAAACTGTAGACTAAATATCGGCGAAAACAATATAAATATAAGCTTATTTTAACCGAAAATATCTGTAAATTTTAAAAATGATTTTATTTTCTTTTGCCCTTTTGACATGTAATGGTTATGTTTGTATACAAATGGTAGATTTAGGAATATCGAATTAGTAAATTCTAGTCACCGTTTGCAGATTTTAGTTCCTACTCCTAGATTTAAGGAACGTCTATAGTAAACTTTGGTTTTGCTAGTATCTACAGAATTAAGGAGTCAAAATTCACTAATTTAAGCAGAAATTTTGTAGAATTAAGTAGTTTTATTTTTCCGTATAGGTTATGAAGAAAACTCGTGACGTGTCATAAATTGGGGAGGTCTCGGGTTCTCAAATTGGGGAGGTCTCGAGTTCTCAAATTGAGGAGCAAACTTTGCCCTATTAGTGGTTTCAGTTTAGATAAGTTTAATATTTATAATTATTTCGAATTTTAGAATATTTTTAAGAGATGTCATCCCAGGTTTGGAAGTATTTTAAAATTGACGCTGCCGATAATCGGTTTGCCAAATGCAATATCTGCAGTAAATTAATTTCGAGAGGAGGTGGAGTAAGAGTACTTCAAATTTAATGAAACATTTTAAAACGCATTCTAAAAGTAGGCCGAATGCTCCTACTAATAGGGAGCTAGCCAAAACTCTGAGTATACCCAGTGGATCCACTTTAAGCAATTATTTTAGTAAAAATACAAATTTAGGCCGTAAAACTTCCAGCCCAGATATGGGCTTAAATGTAGAAGAAATAAGTGATGATAATTTAAGCCTAAGTGTTGATGTTTCGGATACAGATTATCCAAACCCTCTAATGACTTCTCCAAATTTATCTGCTGTGTCACCAGCATCAACAACAGACCTAGGTGACAGTTCTGAGATTCACACTTCACCTAGATTCAGCCCTTACCCCAAAGCCATTCACTTAAGGAATCAAATGACCTTACAACAACAAACCTTGCCAAGTATGTATGACAAAATTAAAAAATTTAAGTCAGATGACATTAGGTCAAAAAATATTGACAAATTGATTGCTGAAATGGTTTGTTTGGATTTTCAGCCTTTCTCTGTAGTAGAGAATAAAGGTTTTCGTAGGCTGATAAATAATCTAGAGCCTAGATATACAATACCGTCAAGAAAAACCTTGACCAACAAAATTATCTCTGACATGTATCAAAATCTGATCAGGGAAGTCAAAGAAGATTTTGTGCATTCCCCCATCCACTGTGTTCAGCGAGAGACTTTTCAGCATTTCAGGGAATATTTGTGACACCAAACGCAACAGATTAGACCCTCTAAGAGTTAAAATGTTGGTGTTTTTGAACAAAAATTTGAAATGTAAATAAGTTTTTTACTTTAACGTAGTTTTATAGGTGTACTCCACAATTAAACGCATTTTAGAATTAATTTTGTTGATGTTTTTCTTTTCCCTCTAGCCCTAAAATACATTTTTAATTTTTGTTTTTAGGTACCGGTACTGAGAATGGGGAATCGATTCTTATGGAATCGGTACTGGTACCGGGATCGGAAAAATTTGGTACCGACACATCCCTAGTGGATAGTTAAATTGTATTTATGTAACAAGTGGATTTCCTCGTATACAAGGCGCAGTATATCTGAAAGGTTGAATAATGTTGTTATTCATCCCAACAATTTTTCGTCTGAGGTCTGGTTTACCC
Source organism: Magicicada septendecula (assembly GCA_034769895.1). Taxonomy (NCBI): domain Eukaryota; kingdom Metazoa; phylum Arthropoda; class Insecta; order Hemiptera; family Cicadidae; genus Magicicada; species Magicicada septendecula. The sequence continues at coordinate 234,802,249 of CM068368.1, read as the reverse complement.
ATTATAGGGAATAGAAAGATAAAATTCTTGTAGTGAATTTTCGCATTACATTAAACGTTGAGTTTGAACTAAATTAATGTTCTTTATATGCCTGCGTTATAGGTATTGTAAAAGTTCCATGGCGAGCTTCGTTTTTTATGAACTCCACAACATTGTTCACAACTTCACGGGTCTAACTGTGGAATGTACTACTAAATTATTTAAAGATAAATGTTGTTTTTTACCCAACTATGCAGAAGAAGGGTGTATGTTGTAACCATGTCCGCATTATTACATTAGTGCCGTGATACTAAGTGGAACTTTTTGTTTTAGCTACTTACATCAAAAAGTCGAATACGCCTCGAGGAGTTCATACATCTAAGAGGAAAAGTGGGTTTCAGCAGAGAAAGGCAAAACAGGCTAAAATTGATGCAGTTTAGAGTATATCTGGATCCATCTTCAAATATGTCACAAAAACCGATAACAGCCAAAGTTCATCAAAAGAAACTGATTCCCTCCTTAATGCAAAGGATAATTCACTAAAAATCAGCTCATCTTCAGCTTCAGAAAGCGAACAAGATGTTGAAGATACCCAAGTAACGACATTCCATGAAGAAAATGGATCAGAAAATGCTGAAAGTGACAGTGATAATGCTACCTCTAACAAAGACGATAATTTAAGTAAGTCACTTAATCTGCAGGACTTGGAAGATGTCTCATGTTGGAGTATACCGGTTCCCGATAGTCTTTGCATAGAGATTATAAAAAAAGGTAGTGATACTTTCCAAAACAAAGAAGGACCATTTGACACTGTATCTAGGAAAGGGTTACAAACAAAAGGTGGCATTCGACATTTGTCAAACGAATGGTTTTATAAGCAGGTGCCTAATGGTGAAAAAATTCTGCGTTCATGGATGGTTTACTCTCCCATCACTAACAAGCTGTATTGCTTCTGCTGTCGTTTGTTTTCCGCCAAAACTGATACTAAAACATCCACATTTGTGACTGGATTTCAGAAGCTGTGGAAATTAAATCCTAAAGTGGCGGACTGTGAAAGTACAAATGAACATCTAGAAAATCTAGAAAAGTGGAAATCTTTAGAAATAAGACTAAAACTCCACAAAACAATAGATGACGCAGCCTTGCAATCAACAGAGACTGAAAAACAGAAGTGGAAGGGTATTTTATCTAGATTATTGGACATAACATTGTTTCTGGCTAAACAAAATCTAGCATTTCGTGGACACGACTCTACAAATAAAGGGAACTTCTTAGAGTTAGTCCAACTACTTTCAAAATATGATGTAGTGTTGAAAGAGCACATCTTGCACTTGGAACATAGTAAATATCCAAAAGTATCATATATGTCACCAGATATACAAAATGAATTCATAAGTGTTTTATCGGACCACGTAAAATCTAAGCTTGTTAATGAAATTAAGTCGGCAAAATATTTCGGTATTATGTTTGATACTACACCCGACATTTCACATGTTGATCAAATGTCTGAAGTAATTCGTTACGTGAAAACTGGTAATAGAAAGGTGGAAGTCAAAGAAGCATTCCTTGGATTTTTTCCTTTAAGAGGAAAGACAGCTGCTAATCTAAGTAACGAAATTCTTCAGAAGCTTGAAAGTGACGGTTTAGATATTACGATGTGTCGTTCTCAAGGATATGACAATGCAGCCACTATGAGCGGTGTTCATGGAGGAGTACAAGCCATTATCAAAGCAAGAAACAATAAAGCGATTTTCGTTGGATGTATTGATCATTCTATTAATTTATGTGGCCAACATTCATTTGCACAAAATGTATCTTGTGTAACATTTTTCGGAACCATAGAAATGATTTTTACATTTTTCTTTAAGTCCACTAGTCGCTGGGAAGTGCTAATTAAACACAGCAAGACATCTGTTAAACGACTCTCAACAACGCATTGGAGTGCTCATTATGCTGCAGTAAAAGTACTAGCAGAAAATTTTGATGACGTGGCTGCAATTGAAGAGTTATGTGATCAAAAAGAAAATGTTGACACCAGAGGTGCTCCACAGAACCTGATGCCGGCTGTATGTAATTTCACATTTCTTTGTTATCTTTTCTTTTGGAATGATGTTCTAAGGGAAGTGAATTGCGCTCAGATTGCATTGCAAAGTAAAGGCTTGAGCCTTGACCAATTGCTCGTAAAAATAGAGGCATTACGTCTTTATATTGAAGAAAAACATCATATTGTAGAAGAAGCAATAGGCCTGGCTACAAGAAAATCGGAGGACTACGACATTCCAACAGAACGAAGAGTTCGTCGTAAGAAACGAATGGCTGGTGAGGATGCCACAGATGCAGGACTCACACTCGCGCTGAGAGCTGAAAATGAAAAAGGATATGTTGGAATGTCTTGACCGATTCAATACCGAACTCCGAACTAGATCAAAGTCCGTTCAAGATGTAGCTACATTGTTCGAGGTTGTCCAGACAAATACTTTGCTGTTGGCAAACACGGAGGAGTTAAAAATAGCCGTATCCAAATTTGCTGCCTTTTATGACGAGGTATCAGAGACAGAACTTCTCATTGAAGTAGTACACGCGAATTAGTAATTAAAATATTCACTAAAATATTAAAATTGTGTCACCTACCTTTAATTGGACGTCAAATGAAACAAACTTAAATCTTGACGTTCGTGTGCAAATTAACCAAAGTATCGTCTAGTGTACTCGGCAGAGAAAAACAGGTCAATGCAAATAACAAATACATATTTATAATTTCACATAAAACATTATTTTATTTCCTTTTACTCTGTCATTCTTGTTAAACCACCACATCAACAATTTATCACCTTTTCTCTACATTTTGTATTCTTACTCTCGAATTGATTATGGTCCGTTATCGGCCATTATTTAAAACAGGATCTGAAATATAGTTTAAAATAACTTCTATAACCTTATATTTACTTATTTAACTAGTTTATCTCTAGAAGGCGACCAAGTTTGCTCACACTCTCAGTCATTCATTATACATTTTACACTATAAAGTGCTTTCTATTTAAATTTTCATAATTAGTTTCGGTGTTGAATTCAGTTAAAATTGAAATGTTTTTGGCTGTTCAACTGCTTATATTATGTACTCATCCTGTTATCGCTGTCTCCACATGGTTACACCATTACTGGTAACTTCTGATTTCTTTAACACACTCCGAAAATAGGTTAAACTGTTAATGTTTATGCATTACGTCTGATGGATCAATATTACATGATTTACTGTTGTTTTACTTTAAAATCACATGATTTACTGATCGGTCGACCCTAATTTGCTCGAGCAATGTTTTTGTATGACCGCGCGGTTCGATCACTGTAGTAAGACAGACGCCAGAACTGTGTTTTCAAGATGGCCAAAAAGGTTTTTTTGAAGCAGCAACTTTCTCTCTCATTGGTTGAAAACGCCACGTGATCTCTCCTCTTTCATCTCTGCTCTGATGCGAGTCTGCCGTAAGCTGGCCGAATAACAGACGACCTGAGGCTCGCTAAAAAGTTCATGATTATTCAAACGTGCGAGCAAGCATGCGCGCACTTGAGACATTCCAGACCACCTGAAAACTGTGCATGTTGACAGACTTTCTGGACCAACATGTAAAGGGGTGTTCCCTACAGGAATGTCTTTTGTTACAGATTGAGGCCCGATCTGGGTAACTCCGCTGTGTCGCACTCACAATTACATTAAAACCTATCGCCCATTCTATCCCGTTACATCATGGAGATACCAAGATTGAGAAGGCATTTAAAAGCAGCCAGTGTGACTCTTTCAAAGGATTGGCTAGCTTTAGATTTTTTTAAATTTATTGTGGAATGGGATTTTATAGAATCCCTCCCAGATCTTATGGTCGCACTAAAATTATTTATGACAATTTGCGTATCAGTTGCTTCGTGTGAGAGGAGTTTTAGCAAATTAAATTTAATTAAAAACTACTTAAGGTCTACAATGAGCAATACGAGACTAAACAATCTTGCCATATTGAATATCGAACATGAAGCAGGACAAAATATTAATTTTGAAGATGTGATTTCTGCGTTCGCAGCTGTTAAAGCCAGAAAAAAGATATTTTAAAACTAATTTGTTCCCACTTTTTTCCATTTTCAATTAAAATGATACTTTATGCTTATTGGATTTTTTATTTTATTTAATGTTGATTTAACAGTTTTAACCCTAGGGATTATTATTATGGCAAAATGAATAACAAAGATTTAAATGGTTATTACACAAATGATAGCCATGGGAGATATGTAAATAAAAATGAAAAATGTTATGTGAAATTAAGACTAATTTTCGATGACGGGGGTTAGATAAGTAATGAATGAACATTTAGTTATTTGAGTTAATGGTAATTACTTGGCTTATTTAGGTAATGAAGTGTGGTAAATGATAATTGGATATGACAAAAATTTGTAAATAAATGTGTTGGTGTTAAATGTATTGTGTCAGGGTATGTTGGGAGAATGCATATGTAACAGATGTTTGTAGTATGTTATAATAATAATAATATTTTATTTTGCTAAATAATTAAGAGGAGGTACTAATGAATTTTATTTTGAATTGCGTATTTAAATCAAAAATGTTTTAAATAATGTAACTAAAGTTAAACTGTTTTGATTTGAGTTGAAATGAAGCCAATTTAAAAATGTGATTTTTATTAATGAAGTCAAATTAATTTTGATGTGAATTGGAACATGAATAGTAATTGATTAACATGCCAACACTAAAAGATTTATATAAACTGAAAATTGAAGGAAGTGCTAGTGGTGATGTAATCAGGAATGTTGAGGCTGAGTCAGTGTTTATAAAACAAGTCTTGTATACAACTGTTGATGTAAACAGGTATAAATAATCTCTATAGTAATGTTATTATGATTCATTTGTATTATATGTAACCAAGGTATAATTTTGGGGGGAATAATGTTTTGTTAAGGGAAAAGAGTACTAATATTTAATTTGTATGAAATTTATAGGCATTAGATGTAAGTATACAGTAAATTTATATTGCCATGTAAATATTGTATTTTCTATAGTCAAGCTATAGGTTTGTATAAAATCAAGGTAAAATGTTTCTGTTTAAGAGCAATGAATGGAGAACAGCTGTCTTAGTATATTAACAGATTAGATAAAAAACCAGTACTTTATATAAAAAAGAACCAGTACTTTGCTAACAATGAACCAGTACGACTAAGAGTAAACGAATCAGTTGGGGATATGGAATGATGGAAGGCCATTTATTGATATTTTAATTGAATGTTTCAGAGTCAGGTGATACTGTGGCAGATGCCTATCTGATTTTATGGTGTTGGGATCTCGAGCAGAGAAGTCCAGTAAGGTCGGATGGGTGCAGCCACAGCCACTGGACTAGGGGGGGGTAAGTACCCATGATTTTAGTAAAGAACTAAGGGGGGTTGCGGTGCCATATCTTCACTGGTCCTCTTAGGTTTTAGGCAATGAGTGTTTTAATATTAGAATTACCTTGGTTCCTTCTTTGCAACTTCTTTGTGTTTTTTCCTTAATATACACTATGCGTTTCGGGACTTAAAGTCCCATCATCAGGTGGATAAAATTTTCACTCATGTAGAGCACGTCACAAGATAAAAAATATATAAAGGTCACGCACATCTCGCTACTCAGTCGAATTTCCCCACTTGCGTTATCTCGTGATGCGCATCGCTACCGACCCCGCAAGCGACTGGCAAATCTATTCGGCCTGTATTTATTTGTCGTGCTGTTTCAGCATGCATATAGCAGTATCATACAGTTCGTTTTGACTTGAATGACAGTTTCTCGTTCAGAAGCTGATCATTGTGTGTTGTTGAGGTTCTGTAAATTTCAAACTCTTCCAGTGCGTCCGTGAGTTTACCCTTTTTGCAAAAATGCAGTGGTTTGAAATTATTTCTAAAATTGGAATAGCCATGGTTGTGATCAATGATATGCATGGCAAAGTTTGATTTGATGTTCCTGATGTTGCCCCTAGGCAGGTGCTCTTTATATCTATCTAAAATTTTTCTGCCTGTTTGTCCAATGTAGAAACAATTACATACTTCACATTCTATTTTATACACCCCCTGAACAGCTTTCTACTGGTTTATTGGATTTTGGCCTTAAAGTTTTTAAAATGCTGTTATTCGTCTTAAAAGATACTGTATAGTCATACTTTCTAAAAACATTATTAATAGTATTGGGTAAAAGATTCGTATATTCAGTTGCTATGTATTTCTGAACCCTATTGTGTGTTTCATTGTTATTTCTATGCAGGTTCTTTTTTTGCTTTTTTACTAACCTATCCACAATCACGCTGTTATAACCGTTGGCCATCGCTATGTACTTTATAGTATTAAGTTCTTCACGGTAGTCCTCCGGCTCCAATGGAATTTTCAATAGCCTGTTGACGATGGAGGAATTTTGGCATCTCCTGTCCTTGCTTCCGCTTTACATTTTTAAAATTGCCAGATATCATCATATCTGAAAGTTACATAATTATACCCTTAAAACGGGTCTATCACCTGTTTTGCTGTTCCTACTCGAACAAGGTGATAGCCGCTGTTCCATAATTCCAGGGATTTCCCCTAAGTGGCCCCCCGTTAATTTCAATTTTCACCAATTTTCAAGGGCAGCCAACCATGGTCAGTGTTACAATTGCTGCCCACGGCTGTTGTCGTCCAAAACCACAATTAGTGCTGGTAAGACAGTAATCACCCGAAAAGGCGGGGAAATCATCTCTCATTTAGCATGTTTTACCTAGTCAATACTAACACTGCACGGCATCAATTAAAATATAATAAAATTATGTAAGTGGTTGTGCAGTGTGTATACGCCGATATCAGCCTTCGATGATGGTAACGTATTTGTGCGTTACTCATCAACCCATAACGCTATCTACAGTGGCACATGCCACCACTGCAATAGCCTACTTATATCTAAACTTAACTCCTGCTACATTTGCTGTCTCTACAGTCCACAATTAATTTACACTTCTAATAACACCAAACAACCCCCAAAATCGCCCATTAATCTTGTATAATAACAAGTTCTTTTATTTATTTAAAAAAAAATTTTCACATAGACACTTTTGCAAGTCCAAGCTTTCACTTTTCGCTAACATTTGCTTTATGACACAATAAGAACTACAACAATGGATCATCTTATAAGTTTACATCAAAATAAAATACATTTGTGTTGTTTTCTGAAGGAAACAATTCCTTGAAAAGTTAAGTATTTGAGTTACATAATTTTGGTTGTTTCATTTCACAATTTCTAAAATAAAACTAAAATAGTTCGTGGAAAAATATACTACCATCAAAAATTCTCTCTCCTTATTACATCATGTTTTACATTATACAGTAAACCCTCGATTTAACGGACCTCGGTTTAACGGACTTCGGACTTAACGGACAGAATTTGGGAGGAAAAAAAACCTGAAACATCAAAGCATGATAATGTTTTTAGGCTTTTGAAACGTATAATGTGCATAAACTGCAGACTCTCCTGTTCTGGCGATATTGCTTGGCTATCGCAGCATTCTTTCGTTTCTTTTCTTCTTGTTTTGAAACACGCACATTTTCTCATCTTCAAATTGTATTTGATGAGAACGGAGTATTCATCAAGAATTCATTTAATTCTTCACGATCCCTGTCTTTGCGTTGTCGTTGACGCAGGCGTCGCACATGTTCAGTGGAAGACATCATGACGACTAACACTGAACAATATACACTGATCAATATAATATCTTATTTCACTGTGAAATATTCGTCCATCGGCTAATACACCAAGCATTACGCTGGCACGTAATTTTTCATTTCCCGTAATCTTTATTGTTACAGATTTGGTTCCCTTTTGGTCCACCGTAAATATACCTAAATAAAAAATACGGGCGTTTCATCGGCATTTCCCATGTTTTCAAGTGAATAATTATGCTTCTTGCATAAATGAATGACAAATCGCTGATACTGTAGGAGTTTTTCTTCGTAGTCACTCGCTAGTTTTAGCGCGAGTGATGTACGTCATTTAAGCGCAAATCCATTTCGCCGCATCATTCGTCTTATACACCCGAAGCTGGTTTTGAAACCAGAAACTTTTAATTCTTCTGCGATTTCTAAAGCTTTTAATTTTAAAACATGTCTAGTGACAGGGAGTCCTTGCCTTCTTAAACGCTGTACGTATTCACAGATGCTGGACTCTACTGCTACAAAACGCCCAACTTGAGGTCCCGCGAATGCTCGTTGCGCAGTATTTGCATTTAAAAGTCGTTCCTTCTGTTTTCTCCATCGTCAAATACAGGATTCATCAATATCAAATTTCCTTGCGGCTTCGCGATTGCATGTTTTTTCTACATTTTGTATCACAATTAATTTATAATTCGCATCGTACGGGTTACGTTTAATTTGATTTGACTGTGTGCCTTTAGTCTCCACAATATCACTCATACCGCAAACGCACTACAAAAACGCCAAATGAAAACAAAGTACAGATAAGCGATGTTGTCGCTGTTACAATAGAAAACCACACTGGCAGTTTACGCGTTATTTAGAAACATGTTACTCACACCCCCTCTACTCATCCTTTGTCTTGCTGCCGACAAGGGTGAGAGCACACGCACTTACACTTTATCTTCCTATTCTTTCTTCAGTTTGCTGTTAAAACATTAGGTTGTAGTCATAAATCATAACGCCAGAGTTAACTACAGCCGGGCAAACTGCTGTTGCTTAGGCAGTAAACAAGTCATAGATACCAAAAGCGTTCGTCCCGCCAGAAGTCAGGTATAACTTCGAATTTCGTTAGCGCGCGAATGCAACCCGCAGGCCAAATAGCGACCATGTTTTTAGGAGAAAAAGTGTGGCTTGTTTTCGGAATAATACGGTATTTGCATGATATTAATAATATTAAAATTTCAAGTGTTATAGGCCTATTTGATTTAAATATATCCTCAAAAAACAAAATTTGTGATTTAACGGACTTTCGATTTTACAGACACCCCTCAGCCCCAATTAGTCCGTTAAATCGAGGGTTTACTGTATCTCCCTTCATATATATATATATATATATATATATATATATATATTTTTTTTTTTTTTTTTTTTTAATCTACCTTACCTTTTCACGTAAGTAAAGAATTTCTACTAACACCTTTTTGTGGAGGAAGACCATCGTTGCTTTCACCCTGTTGCTGAGGCTACCGACAACCATGGTCCACCCCCAGATTGCCAAAAACCACGATCAGAGGTGAGTCTGTGATCGCCCGAAAATGGGGGAGTGTTCCTCCTGGAAAAATAAACATCAAATTAAAATCCATACATACGTTAATATAAAACAAACCTTATTTAAACTCCTATGATGACCAGTACAACTTTAAATTTGTAGCATTGTGTGTTCCTACTATCTCCCTTGTCTCCCTATTTTGCAATACATATGAATTCTTCATCTTAACTTCTACTACCTCATAAGGACCTTCATAGAGCAAGAAGAATTTCTTGATCTCCTTATCCTGAGCGCTCGACAAGTCGTGTCTCCTCACCAATACCAACTGTCCTACTTCGTATTTCACCCACCTACCTTTTGCATCGTGTCTACGTTTTCTTTGCTCTCCCTTGCTCAATAAGTTCTCTTTTGCCAACCTGATCTTAATGCTCACATCCGTTTTCTCACTCTCAGGTGGGTAGTCGAATAATTGTTCTAAAATCCTCGGGGGATGTGTTCCCTTTACCAATTCGTGAGGTGTATAGCCGGTGTACTCGTGGGTGGTGCTGTTCAGCCAATTCTCTACTCTTCTGACGTACAACGGCCACTCGCTGTGTTTGGCGTGACAATAGGCTCTAAAGATCCTGCCTATCTCTCTCATGACACGCTCAGCCTGGTTGGACTGGGGATGGTACACAGCCGTACGCTTCATGACGACTCCTTCCCATCCTAGGGTCTGACGCCATTTCCCACTGATGAACTGTGGCCCATGGTCTGATAAAATTCACGCTTACCCACGTGAATCATGTAGTCCTTCGTCACCTTTTCACTCAATACCTGACTGGTAGCTCTTTTTACACTATACAATCTCACATACTTAGAAAAAGTGTCTAACATCACAAAAATATACATCACTCCGCCTCTACCCTTCGGCAATGGTCCAAACAAATCTACCACAACTACATCAAATGGCCTCTCCACTTTTATAAAATTCATCTCCCCTTCAACCCTATAGTTTACTACCTTCGACTTCTGACACAAATCACAACCCCTTAACAATTTTCTAACCCGTCTTTCCATATTTTTAAAAACACATGACTCCTTCAATACATTGACACACTTCTTTGCCCCAAAATGACCATATCTTAATTGACAATCCCAAATGATCTTATCAGCTAACCCCTCTGGCACTACTAACCTCCAATCACGCTCACCCCCTACTACTCTCTTGAATAACAACCCTTTATAAATTTGAAAATGTAAACTATACTCTGATCCAGTTAACTCAGTTTCTAAACTATCTATAACATTACCTGACTTACCATCTGCTCTTTGCATGGTTCTAATGTCCTGCAGTTCTTCTCCAAAAATTCTGTCCTCCCGGCTTATCTGAAAAATCTCAATCTCCTTCAAGTCCCTACCAGTTTTATTGTCCAACATGTCTATCCTAGAAAGAGTGTCAGGTACCTTATTCTCTGTCCCCTTGATGTACTCCCAATCAATATTATATTCCTGTAAAACAAGTACCCACCTGGCTGTGAGCGAGCTTACACGTATTCAAGAAGGATAACGCCTTGTGATCAGTGCGGATCACCGTTCTGTTTCCCAGGATGTAGGTTCTGAACTTCCCGATGGCGAACACAATGCTCAACAGTTCCTTTTCGGTGGTCGTATAATTTTTCTCTGCCAACAGCAATGATCTACTTGCAAAGGTGATGGTCAGGTGTTCCTTCTCGTCGTCTTCTTGGTAGAGTTCCGCCCCTACTGCTATATTGCTAGCATCCGTCTGTAAGAAAAATGTCTTATTAAAATCGGGATGGTTCATCATCATTTGACTAAATTTCCTTTTAATTTTGTTGAAAGCTTCACGTTCCACTACTCCCCATCTCCACTGCTTATTTTTCTGGAGTACCGCACTTAACCTTGCTGTTGTGTGTGCGTAGTTCTTCTGAAACTTGCGATAAAAATTACACAATCCTAGGAAACTTTGTAGTTGTTTGATGTTCTTCGGTTCAGGGAAGCGCATAATGGAGTCCACCTTGTCTGGATTCGCTGAGATTCCCTCTGGTGTGATGATAAATCCTAAGAAATTTATTTCCATTTGTAAAAATTTTGATTTGTCCCAATTTATGGTTAGTCCTCCTTCCTCTAATTTAGCTAAAACATATCCCAAATGATCTTGGTGTTCCTCAAAAGTTCTAGACGCAATCAGTATATTGTCGACGTCCACTGTCAAAAAATTTAAGTCTTTAGGTTTCAAAATTTTGTCCAAACACTTTATAAAGCTGGCTACGCTGGTATTCAATCCAAATGGTAAACGTTGAAACTGATAATTTTTACCGTTAAACAAAAATGTTGTGTATTTCCTGTTTACCTCCGCCAATGGTACTTGCCAATATCCTCCTGTTAGATCAAGTGACGTCATGTATCTCACTCCACTAAATTTCTGAAATATCTTGTTGATCGACTCTGGTGATTCACAGTCTGGTATTATAATCTGGTTGATCCTCCTCGCATCTAAACATAACCTCACCCTACCATCCTTTTTTATGACTACAACCAGTGGGTTTAAATAATGTGACACTGACCTCTCTATTATACCTCCTTCCATCATCCTGTCCAACTCCTCTTGCACCACTCGTCTCTTGGAATAAGGCACGGGATAACTTCGCTGCATGAAAGGTGTGTGTTCCCGTATCTGCAATATACATTCGTAACCTTTTGCCCTTCCTGGAACATCGGCAAACACTCCCTTAAACTGCTCAACCACTTGCCACAACGACGCACGTTGATCACTCCTTACCACCGCACCTCCACTACAAAATTCATCCGCCCTTATCTCCCATACTGCATCATTAATAAGCAGAATGATCACTGTTGCACACCACTATATAAAAATATCCCGATTAGCGCTTTCAAGCTTCACAGCTCATCGTCAGATCGGAACCTATCAGATTGGTTCCGATCTGATGATGAGCTGTGAAGCTTGAAAGCGCTAATCGGGATATTTTTATATAGTGGTGTGCAACAGTGATCATTCTGCTTGTGATTTCAACCACTAACACAAATTTCTTCATTATGCATCATTAATATTATCCATTTCATTTTCAAAATTCTCATATACTCACCCTCTCTACATAAATTTACTCTAGTATCTATATTACTCTCGCCTACTCGCTTTTGTAGTATCTGTACACCCGTTAACTTTATCTGTCACTTGTTCAAAATTAACCCTTACAGACTGATCACCCCCATCTAACTCCACTATTTTCTCCTTAAAATTGATAACAGCTTTGTTTCTTTGTAAAAAATCATTACCCAATATAATGTCTAGACTTAACCCTTTAACTACTAAAAATGTGTTCTCAAACTCTGCATCATTTATCAAAAAACTCAAGTGTATTTGTTTTGTCACTCTCTTACTGCGCACGCCGGTAACTCCTACTACTGTAACCCCTGCTACTGGCAAAATTGGAATATTCTTATTAACCTCCCTTACTCTCCTAAAATGTTCTCTGCAATAATGGAAATCTTGCTACCCGTGTCTACAAGTGTTCTATAATTCTTATTTTCTATATTTACCTGTATCTCGGTTAGTCCAGCTCTCACCTCAATCGTGGTGTTGTTCTCTTCCTCCAAAAGATCTGCAACTATGTCTGTTTTAATCACATTGCTCTGGACATCCTCCAACGGTTGGACCTCATATGCTTCCCTGGACAGTGGTCTGCTCCGTGCTACCACTGTCTGATCTAGTTTTCCGTCTGTTGTCTGTTGTTGCTTGTGGTTGGTCCCTGGTGACCCCTCGGCAATCCCTGGTTATGACTGTTTGTTCCCCTGGTGTTCGGTGCTCCTCTATTTTGCTGGCCAAACTGTTTTGGTTCGTCTCTCCTCCTCTGGTCTTCTCTTGGTAGACTGCATTTAAAACATTGTTGCCTGTTGGCATAATTCTCGCATCTGCACCTGGAACATCTCCACTCACCTGATTTGTTGAAACCATTTCTATGCATATTATTATGCCTGTTATAATTATTTCTCTGGTGATTAAATTCAGAGTTGTTATTATTATTATTATTATTATTATTATTATTATTATGTTGTAGGGGTCGCCTACCCACTTCTCGGTCTCTAATACTTTGTAATATGTCTAGGATTCTCTCTAGCTTGTTCATATCTTCAATTTCTTTTGTCATTAGGGTTATCTGCACTTCTCGCGATAAGTGCTTACTAACATGCCTCACAAAATATTTAAATGGTATTTGCGGCTCTAGATATTTGGCTTCATTGTATAGCTTAGTGACGTATATCGTTATATTATTATTATTATTATTATGGTGTCCTATGAAACTGCCCGTTCCCATTATACGGCTTCTTAGGATTTCTTGTTCGTCTTCTGTCCAATATTTCCCTTTAAATGCTTTTTCAAATGCTTCGTAACAATCCCACTCTAACCTATGTGCTTCCGCCCATACAATGGAACTTCCCTTAAAACATTTAATTATTTTGGTTAGTTGTACCTCCCAACTACTATTGCTAAAACGGTTGTACTCTCGGGTTTGGTTTACAAATCTCATCAGGTGTATTGCCCTATTCTCATAGCTGAAAGTCTCTAACTCGATTTCGTTGTGTAGGTCTCTGGTTATTATTACTCTTTTGGTGACCCTGGTACATTTTTTGTTAATTTCCCCCCGTAATTCATTTTTTACGCTCATTAAATTATTCTCGATTAAAGTACATTTGTCATATATCTCATTATTAGTTTGTGTATTTAAGTCATCTATTTCTCTGATCTTACTCTCCATTACACTTATTCTATTGTTGTTATTAATTTCGTATTCTGATATTGTGTTATCATTTTTTTTGATATTCTTGGTTATATCTACTACATCTGATTCAAATTTCTCTAATTTATCTTGTAAAATATTTGTCTTACTTTCTATCTGTTTGTTTATTTCAAATTTGGTCTTAATCTCTATCTGCTTCTCTACTGTAGCTAAACATTTATTCTCTATCTCTTTACTTTGTGTCTCTATTTGATTTTGAACTTTCTCAATTACTGTTTCATTGATTTTATTGATTCTGTCATCTAAATCATTTATTTTAGTATCGAATTTCTCACTAACTATTTCTACTACTTGTTCTTGAATATTTGCACAACGTACATTTATTTCATTAATTCGTTTATCAAAATTAAAATTTTGTCTTTTGATTTCATTTTTTACTTCATTGAACTTCTCATAAAATTTGTCAAACTTTTCATCAAAATTATCGAACCTTACATTCTGTTCATGAAATGTATCGTTACAATTATTTCTGATTTCTTTGATTTCACTTTTTTGTTCGTTAAATTTTTCATCAAATATAGCGTTTAACTCGTTATTTTGAGCTTTCATTAATTGGAATAAATCGTCTAATGACACCTTACTACTTGTAGGTGTTGACTTTGCATTGACTCCACTCATCATAGATTCTGTTTCTGTGTTATTCAAACTGACACTTTCATTATTGTCTGCCATTTTAAAGAAAAAAAATTTTGTTTAAATATCTTTTGTTTCAAATTGTTGCTTTATATATCTCTAACCTACCAACAACATAACCTAATAATCACAATATATAACCTCTTACTCACGTGTTATGTTATATATTAATTCGCTTCTGTTTGCTGGCTTATTTTATATAAATAAAATTTTATATAATGTCACCAGTTTGGTCGCCATTGTAACTTAAATTTACTTTTTATTTTATAATATTATTTTTATTTGTACTTACCATGTAATTCAATACAAACATCCGGTCTGCCCACGTAGCGTTATGACCACCATTACTTTGCATACTCGGGTCCAAGGTTCGTTGTTAAGCGAGCACAGAAACAGTTTGGGAGTTCGAAATAATAAGTCTAACAACATTTATGGTGAAATAAAACTTTTGGTTTAATATTTCTGAATTGCCATTATTATTTACAAAACCCAAAATGGAGTCGTATACACACAAAACAAAATGGCGGCTATGTACTTCCGCCCCAACTAATTACACATCAATTTTAATTATTCATTTCTTGTATTTAATTTGCAACAAGAGCAGTTTTTATTAAACTGTAGTTATCTTTGAATTTACGTATTATGTTTCAGATCATATTACTACATAAACCAATGCCTCATTGTATACCTTATAAATGCCGGCATTCTCTCGCACGCACACATTCTCTCTCTTTCCCCATACATTAATTATTGGTACATATTTTTATTGGAATTTTGAGCTCAGATTATCGAATTGATATGATTCTAAATTTTTAACTTTCCTGAATTTCCTGTCGCAGTTTCCCTTCAGACGTTCTCCATCTCAAGCAGGTGGTCGGCGACATTTACAGTCTGCGTCTGTCCTTTCGCTGCACTGAATTTAATCTACATTGTCCTTTACTTGTTACATAATGGTATTGCTACGTGTTAATTACATTTTTACTGTTCAAAACACTTTGGCTGGCAATACTTGGCCAGCAAATTTTGTAGCGTGCTAGCGCTCTGAATGTAGGTTGAAGACTGAGACAGACATCTTAGTGCAAATTACCCAAGTGGAAGGGATTATTCGTCATCACTCTTTTGTTGTAAGCTGATGACGGTATTGTTTTACGTCTCAGTTGTTACGTCCGTCGTATTTATTATGACGTTTTACCATAGTTCGATCAGTGCTTTGTCTGAATATGTGTCGTTTTGTCAATTTACTCACAAATACACAAAATGCATTTGTAATTATATATGTATAATCACTATCAAAATATGGTACATATGTGTACTTACCATTTTTTGTTACTTGAGAGCACGTGCTTTCCCTTTTGCAATACTTTTTACCTAAGGGGTCCAGGGTTTCGTTACAGCGAGATTTTTTATTCAGAGAAGGTGACACAATGATAACACTGTTTCTTGATTGCATATGATTACTAGTTTTAATTTCGTGAACAACATAACATACATTAAAAGGTGCCCCAAAATGGCGTCAAGTGTTATTACAAAAAAAACAAAATGGTGGCTATATTTCTTCCAAACTTATTCAATTATTTTGATTAAGTATATGAATTGTAAATCTTGTCACCAGTTTTAGATATATATTCTTTTTTGTTTTCTAACTGCAGTCATAGTATCATATAATCCACAAACCAATGCCCTCTATGTATAGAAGCATGGCCACGCCTTAGTTCAATCGCACACTCATTCACACTCTCTGTTACAATTACATTTTATACAATTTCGGGATTTATTTAATGAGCTCATTAATACGGTAATAAAAAATATTGTGACTTCTCTGAGAACGGTGTAGCGTCGCTCCCTCGCTGGTATCAGATGTTCCCCAGGAGTATGGCCGGTGTTCGCCTCATCATTCTGGCTTTTAAATCGTCTGCACTGACTCTACATTTAATGTCTTTACTGTATACTGTTATTTAATTGTTCTCTGACTTTGTAATCACATTTTATGAATTTTGACTAGGCTTTTTACAACTTTTGTATGAATACTAATGCCAACAGCGATACATCGCTGTGGCCTCTTTGGTGTACTGTGCTGAACTGAGACCGATGAATATGCAAATTTATGCTTGTGTTAGTGTGTTTGACGTCATTAAGCTTTGTCATACAGGACAACGCCTAGTCGTATGCGTTGTAGTCAGTGCGTCATTGTTTTTGGTTATGACGGAACAGCGTTATTGTCCAATCACAATGTATATTTAAAGTCATTCGTCACAAACACAGCCATGGCCTTTACTGACTCCAGCACGTCCACCGGTGACCTTGGTATGGTTCTCTTGCTGAATTTGCTTTGTTCCTCCGTATATAGGGACAATGGACCTAACCATTCTGTATTTTAATGATTACACAATAAAACATTGAAAAATTACCCTTAAATCCCATAATTATGGTATTGGGTCATTATGTACTGTTACAAACCCCCTCAATGAAAGATTTTGTGTCGAGACACAAAAACTTTCATTGACTCATTCACACTTTCCTAAAAGGATCAGTCTAGATATGTCACCACAACCCCCGTAATGTTACTATAAAAAAATTTATCATCACTTACCCTTGGTCCAATGATGTTGGTCGCACCCTCTGACCTTACTGGACTTCTCCGGAGAGATCCCTACACCATAAGGCCATGAGGCACTCTACACTCCTGTTCTGACGCTCCAGTCAGCCCAGGACCGCGGTCACAACACCACAAAACTCTGAAACATTGCATACAAAAATTTTAAATAGTGGTCTAGTACACTTCCATATCTACAACTGATATGTTCCCCTTTAGACGCATTGGTTTGTGTTTGGGGCATTGGTTTGTTCTAATTTAAAAGTTTAACATAATCAACAACAAGACTTTAAAATGTACATTCTTTTACCACCACCAAACTCAATTTCTTCCTTGTAAGAAAACAAACTATATATATAACTACAAGTAACACAATACATAAACAATTCTCTAATATTCCCCAAAATACCTTCACCTACTTATTTCTACAAATTCAACCTACAACTACTATGGCAGACACGTTTATTGCTCAAATGTTATTACTCAACTTATAATCAGCTATCTATTGCAACAGGTATCATGCTATATTTTTTCTCAACTTCAGTTGTACCTTTCGACTTTCAACTTTTAAAAGCTACTATTCTTTAACATTTGCTATCGTCATTACCAATAACAATAAAACATCATAAAACATTAAACATTGCACATTAACATTGTTACATTTACATTAAACAATTTACATTTACATGACTTGTACCAAAACTATATCACCTCATTACTATCAACAATTCTCTATTAACTTTTAATCATTTAACATTCATTAGATTCTATAAAACAATTTCAAATATATCATTACCTTTCAGTTACAATTACCTTCCTACCATGAATTTTCCTTTTTCTAACCCTTTTATCCTTACTCGTTTGGGTGACTCTCTATTATTCACTATTTTCTCTATCTTATTTTGGCATTGTCAATCTAACCTTACTCACCTCTTTTTTACTACTAACCGCTTCTAACCATTAACATTTTATGACACCAATATCTCTATAATAACCCCCTTCACAAATCCCATTTAAAACCTCTGGCACCACTCATTTTTGTACTAGTATGTGTGTTCCCTCACTATGCTCATTCCCTTATTGGTTCCTGATCCTTTCAGATAACCCTTTCCGGCACACAACGGTCCTTTCCTGTCCCAACACCTCTCGTTGCGGACTCCTACACCAATACCCTTATTACAAAATATCACCATCAGCAAATATAATTATACCATTCACATTACTCAACTCTACATATAATCACTAACCACTGTGTCCCTAAAATATCTAACACCTCTTTATATATTATCAGCATCTCAACACTTTATTTTCCCTAACTCCCATTAACTCTATTTAACTAACTCCAATGCCCTTATTTATCACTATTACCCAAACTCTTTTACAACATTTCACCTTAATATATAACTAGAAAATTCATCACTTACCTACTAACAACAATACCTCTCCATATCCAAATATATTACCTGCTTCATTTATTAACCATTAGAATCTGAATTCCATAATATCATTTAAAATCATCAAACTTCCTTAAATTATTTAAAATTCTACAATACATGTTTACATAACAAATACATAAAATACACAACTACAAAAATACACAAATACACTGACATTAATACACAAAAATATACAATCCACATTATCATTAATCATTTACCATAATCAGTCATAAACGGTCCATTTTAAAACACTGTCCACATAATTAAATGTTCATAACACAATAAAAGGTCTACCCTCCATCGTCAAATAACAATCGAACCTTAAAACTATATACATTGTTTAATATTAGGTATCTTATACTATCATTATAAATACCTATCCAATCAGAATGATCAATATTGCACACCACTATATAAAAATTATTCCGATTAGCGCTTTCAAGCTTCACAGCTCATCGTCAGATCAGGAATAGAATAGCTGATCTGACGATGATTCTATTCTGATCTATAGCTGATCTGATCTATTATTCTATTCCTGATCTGACGATGAGCTGTGAAGCTTGAAAGCGCTAATCGGAATAATTTTTATATAGTGGTGTGCAATATTGATCATTCTGATTGTGATTTCAACCACTAACACAAATTTCTTCATTAAATACCTATCCAATTCAAACGTTCATTATTATCCCCAAACTCATTTAACATGTCATGATTGATCATTGTCCTGTCACCTCCTGTATAATAAGTCATAATCAGGTATTTTATCAAGTCATTATTGTTATCAACATCACCTCCTACTACTTTAGTTTCAATACAAGGTAAGTTTTTATTATTTTTATCACTTCTCTCTCCACCTAACCTTTCAATAAACTCTTCATAATCTCTACATATCTTAACAATCTCTACTTCTCTTTTTCTCTCACAATATCTCTCACTATCACACCAAACTACATTTTCTCTCTCAATATATGCAGGGGACACTACAACTTTATTCTCGCACCACCTATCAGGTGCACAAAAAATCCAGGGACAACTATTTGCAGACCTTTTGTCTCCAAAATCTACATCGAAGGCACTCTTGTCCTTCCTAAAAACATGTGTATCACCCCCAAATACACCATTAAGGGAAAAATCTAACCCCTGCAATTCTTTTACAATTATACTTCCTCTACACACTCTCTTCAACCCTTCAACACACATTATCATTCCATCATTATTATATTCTATTCCCCATAAAATTTCATTATCACTACTCCTGTTTACACAATCATTCTCTAACATCATACTTTTATTTATATTATCATAATTTTCTACCCCACTTACCTTGTTTTTGTTTCTATCTAATCTGTCTATTTCTCTACTCTTATTTTCTAACTGTATCTCATTAATTCTCTTGTCTAATTTCTCCTCTAATTGATTTAATTTTACGTTTTTCAGTTTGTTTTGTTCCTTGAGCTCATTCTCAAAACTATCTAATTTTACATTAAATGTACTAAGTTTGATATTCTGTTGTTCGAATTTATCACTAATTAACGTGAATAGATCTTCTAACGAGATTTTATTTCCGCCTACTCTAGGTGTTGAGCTAACGTGTTTTTCTGTTAAAATGGATTCCGTGTCTGTATTGTCCATTTCCAGACTATTATTATTTTCTGCCATCGTTAATTTAATTATTTAAATGACTGTTTATTTTATTTTTTTTTTATCTGTACTTAACTATGCAATTACTAGTTACTTTACTTCGTCAACATAACCTCTTGTGTACTAGGTTATGTTCCGTCTTGTACCACCTTCTCTGTTTTCAAATCTGGCCTGTTTTATATAAAATAATTTTATATAATGTCCACAGTAAGGGCGCCATTTGTCAATTTACTCACAACTACACAAAATGCATTTGTAATTATATATGTATAATCACTATCAAAATATGGTACATATGTGTACTTACCATTTTTTGTTACTTGAGAGCACGTGCTTTTCCTTTTGCAATACTTTTTACCTAAGGGGTCCAGGGTTTCGTTACAGCGAGATTTTTTATTCAGAGAAGGTGACACAATGATAACACTGTTTCTTGATTGCATATGATTACTAGTTTTAACACTTTCAGGTCTGGCGTTTTGTACATATTTATCCCGCTCTGGACTGGGGTTGTTTTGTATATTTCATATTTTTTGTGTGAATCCGCCTTTACATATTTAACAAAGAATCAAATGTTTTCTTAAAGTACCTTCTTTTCTCTATCAAAAAATATGTGTTAATTTAAGATATGTTAAACAAAAATTTTTTTATTAAATAATTTATACTTACTGTTTCTGAGTTTAAAACAAAATTTCTACGCTGCAGCCATCCTCTTGAAGTGGATTATGTAATATGTTTTAACGTTGTTTTAATATTTTTTTTAATTATTATGATTGACAAAAGAGTAGAGAAAGCTTAAATACTATTTCTGAAACTCAAACACATTTTTTGTTATGATGTTAGCATAGTAAAATGCATTGTCACAAATATTTACTTTTCACATACTAAGTTACTTTACAGATATATTACTATAACCATTTACAGTTGTTTTCATTACAGTATAGTCACTTTCTTATAAAACAAAATAATCTAATAAAGTTACAAAATAAAAATTTACAATTAAAAACTGTTATTAAAGTAATTAAAATCTAATTACACATCATACTTGGCTTTTGTATGAAATAAGCGAAAACAATTCGGGACACATAGAGCTACACCACAATCTTTGCAGTAGTATCTACTTTCTTTTCTGATCCTTTTACCAGCCTGTGTTTTTCCTCTATCAGAACACCTTGCAGTATCTGGTAGGATTTGCTTTTTTTGCTGTCGGAGGAATTTTAACTGGAAAATGCCTGGCTGATAATCGGGCTGCAGATGACGGTGGCACTTCAGTGTTTGCTTCCATACCTCCTTTATTTGCCAATGCCTTTGCTAGAGCTATAATAAATGAACTGAGTTGGCAGTTTTTGTCAGGATGTGTTTGTTTGTACAATATAAAACTATTTACTATGGCTCTTGAAAATAAATGAAAAAATAATTTTTTCCACCACTTCATTGTCTTTCTGTGAAAGGGATAATAAGCAACCAGCTGATCTCCATGATCAACCCCTGTTTTATACATATTGTAATCTATTACTACATCAGGCTTTGATTTTTGTATGTTTCCACCTTTACTTTTCACAGTGACAAAAGAAGAAGTTGATTTATGTTTACTTGATAACATAAACACATCTCGTGTATCACGCCACTTCACTGCAAGTAGATGGTTTTTGCGCTGAAACACAGCTTCACCTTTCTTCAAGTTTCTTGTTTTAAACACTTCAGGTAATCCTTTTCTTCTTTGCATTACAGTCCCAACAGCTAATGTTTTATTGTGCCACAGATAGTCAAAAACTAGGGGGCTGGTATAGAATCTGTCCATATAAATTGTGTAACAATAAAAAAGAGGCCTAAATATATAAAATAAATAAAATACCCTACCAGGACTTACCTGCACGCAATTACAACACTTACCTGTTATTGAAATTTTACCAGAAGACCAAGGTCGCCACGATTATTTTTTTTATAGGATAAAATATCGAAAACCTTTACACTCCACCCTAAATAAAACGGACAATTTAGCAATCTGACCCACCCAATTAATAACTCAGAAAGATTCCGGAACGTTAGACGAATTTTTAACACAGAAATGAGGAAATGGCAATGACGAAATAACTTAGACTAACACATTTTGGTTATGAGATACCACTATTTACTTACATGACTGGAATTCCTTACTACAAACACAACACAATAGATATTACAACACCTTTTGAATCCATTACATATAGCTTACCGTTTTATAATTAAGTATAAATGAAAATAACATCAAAATAACAGCCCAGTTTGCTCTCACACACACTCATACAATTGAATATATTCCCCCTTATTTGTGTTTTACGAAGTCTGTTTCTTTATCCGCGGTAACCCGGTTACCGACGCCGACCGAACACGTGTTTTCGTTTTCAGTTACATTGTTCGTTATTCCTTTAAATCTGCCACTGTCACTCCCCGGCAACTGTTTATAACTTAGTTCAATTCTTCGGGTCCCGGTCGGCTTTCTTGGATTAACTACATTTGGCGAAAACTCGACCGACCGGGCCCGACACAAAATGTATAGGCGTCTGTTACTGAATGCGGCTCTAGCTGACTGTATGGCGTCGACCGTGCGTCTGTGAACGTAACAGGTACATCTACCTGTTCCTGCATGGAAGTTGTTCTTCAATGCCACGATGTTTTCGTCGTCGCTCCTTGTTCCTCTGCTGTCGTGTAACCATTTTATATAGGGAATGGAGCTGACATATGTGGATGACCAGAGCTTAATATTGGGCTTGGCTCTGCTGATGTCATTTAAGTGGGCGTGGTCTAAACGACACTTCCGTAGTGAAACCAAATGAATGATGAAAATTTCACTCTCTGGCCATCTTGGTTTTTTGTCAGAGCGTCACTTGGAGCGTGATTGAGCAGTTGCGTATGTGCGCTGCCACACACAGGTACAAAGTTCTCAGAATTTTGTGGAGGTGCAAATGCTCCGCCGCATTCCTCAACAACAACTGCGTCTTATAGCGTTGTTTCACTGTTCTGTTACACTGACTGTTATACTGACACATACGTTGCACAATAATACATTTTTTCCCAATTTATTATACCAGTCCGCCCGAAAACGAAATAAGTCACAATATAATAATGCCCCAAATGGTTAAAATAAAAACACCCAAAATTCGACCCGCTACAATACCCCCTCGATGAGAATTCTGCTGTCCATGACAGAAGAAATCTCATCGATAACCCCGAAGAGGATCGGTGAGGAACTGGTGCCAACAACCCCCTGGTTCTTAATCTGCATGGGTACACGACCCCCCTGGCTCAGCGACCATGGACTCATCTGAACGAGATCACTGGACTTCCCCGTAAGAGATCCCAACACCGAGAAATCGATCAGACTCGCACCATAGCCCACCTCGCCCTTCAACATACTACCCCCAAAAATCCTCAATCCCTGGCTAAAATCATTCCAGCTCCTCCGCCGATATGGATCCCCTTTTTGCAAGCTGGGCTGCCTTTGGCAAATACTGGGCTCACACACTCTAACATTACATATTACCATAACACATAAGAATAAAACTTTCTTTTAAAATTTATCAAAAATTTAAAAAATTCAAAATTCAAAAAATAATCGTTTATCAAAAAATTCTCTTCCTGTTTTTTCTAACTTTTTGCTTCACATGACTTAACCTAGACATTTCTACTAATATAAACATTTCTATTCTAACATGGAGAATCACTTATAGTCTACCAATATAAAGCAATACAATAAAAGAAACATGGTTAATACACACATAATAAAAGAATAATTATCTAACATATTCATTCGCTGGCAGGCGAAAAATCAAGTTTTTTTTTTTTTTTTTCCCAATAAAAAATTAAAATTTTCAAAATTTTAAAATTCAAAAAAATTATTCATTAAATATTTATTAAATTTATTTATTAAATAACATTTATTAAAATTATCCAAATATTGGTTTGAATTAATCAAACAAACAAATTACAATCGGCTTCCTACTATACACAAGCTTAGTAGGTGTATGAACTCATCAGCTGATCATAACTAGGTCAAGTCCAAAACCCTTGACCTACATATGTTATGTATGATTTCTGAAAACACTTTAAACATCTGTAATATCCTAATTTGAAATACAAAACATAATAACATAAAATATTTAAAACAAACAAAATATTAATACAAATAATAAACAGATTGACATTTACATTATTTAAAACAAACAATTCTTGACTTTACATTATTTTCACTTCTATCAAAATTCTGTCACTGGTTGAAAAAACAATTGTACATTCTTTATTATAAATTCCTCTCCTTAGTTAACAGTTAATTCTACCTTACTGGGGGTGATGTAAATTATTTACTCTCGTTTTTCTGTATGAGATTTCTATACATATATAACTTTCTCCCCCTGACTCTAATATTAATCAACTCAATTATCATGACACCCATCTCTATCAAAATATCTACTAATCAGGACATTCTAAACCCCAACTTATCATTTAACACAAAACGCCACCTTCTCTACATATATGAAAAAATACTCTCTAACCCTTTGTACATAGGATACGTGTTTCCTTCCCAAAACTCATTCCCTTATGTTGGTCCCTGGACTCCCCCTAGGTAACCCTTTCCGGCGCCAATCGGTCCCTATCCCGTCCCAACCCTTGTTGCGGACTCCCCAAATACACTACCCCCTAATACAAAATTGCCATCCCCAAAATTCTCAATCTCATTTCATTACTACAAATACACAAAATAACCTCATTAACTATAAAAACAACCATATATCATTCAAAATCTACATAAAGTCTCCATTACCACTGTGTCAACATCTATATTTCACAAAATCCTGTTATATCACATCAACTCAAAAACAGCATTACATTATATTCATCTCCATCATTTCACATTCAACTTTTAATTCAACTTGGACAGGTCTACATGTCCCATAAAACACTTATCACCCATGAATTATCTTTTATTAATTTGCATACTCTTTTTATCTTTACTTCAAAATATCTGTAGTACACTAAACATTAATTACTTGTAACATTTATAAACCAATATACCAGTGACATGGTATTGTTGATCAGCTGATATCCTAACATAATTAAAACACCATGGATACCTTTCAAAATTGAACAGTTACATGTAATACATTATCAACACTTACTTCTATTATGTTGATTGCCTGCCAGGCGTCTAATGATTGGCTTAGAAAAAAAATTACACACATAATGAAAATACATTTTATCAACAACTATATCTAACACACAACAATAAAATGATACCTTTAAAATTATAGTATGAACCTTATTTTACGAGTCTGAGCATATAATTATGTGGACAGAGCACAAGCATTTTTGATTGGATTAAACCTTGAATAAGCAAAACTGTTACGTCATAAGATTTTAAAATTCGTGACTCCTTTGCGTCACCTCCCAGCCACACACACTATTTCAGATTATGGAGGACTGTCTCGCCCTTTCGCTTCCACAGAGACTGTATATTTTGGAGCAGGGTTTACCTCTCCGTGTCTCTGCTTCCGCTGTTAAATTTTAACATTGGTGAACATCATCATGTTCTCGTTAATAATCATGCACCCTTAAACGGATCTACCACCTGGCTCTGCTGTTCCTACTCGAACAGAGTGGCAGCCGCTGTTCCATAGTTTGGTGATTCCCCTTTTTATTACCCCCCATCAATTTCAAAATACACCTTTACAACAATAACAGCTATGGCCAGTTATGGTCAGCGCGTAATCGTAATGTGCCCCAACCATAGCTGTTAAAGCTAAACCAATTCCACGGTCAGGGTTCGGTGAGGCCGTGACCGCCCGAAAATTTGGGGAATCACAAGTAAAATATCTTTCGCAATATTAAATTTAAGAATTTATATTTAAATGACAATATTAATTTAGATGGGGTTTTAACCCACTTTATATGGAAGCTTAACCATTATTAACATAAAATAATTAATACAAAATCTACAACCTTCCCCCATAGCAGTTCCACACTACACTGTTATAATACATCACATAACACAATACACAAATAGCAATAAACCTGGATTATTAGCATACATCAAACAAACAATTCTCTTTTAAATAATTTATATAAAAATTTATAAACATTATTATTTAAAATTTTTCATTAACTCTTTCTATTTATCATCATGATGAATTTATCCTGTGTTGTAATCAGATTTTCAAAAATTCTAAATTTATTATTAATATATATTTTTAACCATTATTTTTATTTAGCACAATTATTTCAAAATATTTCATTACTGAATTAACATATCAATCACTCCTGTCAACCTTTTTGTTATACATTATTCATATTGTAAAATTTCAATACTTACAGCCCATTTCTCAAAACATATACAACATACCACAATACTCTCACCTCACCACTGAAACATTTCACAACATATTAGTTCACCTCAAATAATTCAGCCATCTATTATCAAAATGATCTAAATTCCTTAAAAAGTTAATTATACAATATTGAAATAGTCAAACAAAATATTTAACATGTATTAAATTGTTTAATTAAATTAATTATTAACAATATAGAATCCATTACCATCCAAACAATTACAATTCTCTGATTACTTGTTTTCAAAATTAATTGGGTTTATTTAAATTGCAAGTATTTCCATATTATTCTTACAACAACTAATTACCTACATACACTGTTCACTTAACCACAACACATACCATTGGCTTTACTACATATTTATTTACAAATTTACTTCAGTATTTACTCAGTTATCACATCTCAATTTCCAAATCAGCCAAGTCAAATAGCTTAAAACAAAATATTTAACTGTCTTTTCTGTTTTATATTTTAGCCACCATCGTCAAAAATATACCTCACATATTTGTATACTAAATGATTTTTATTTACATCCCGTTTATTATTATTATTTTTATCATAAACCATTACCTCTATGTCATTCATTTTCCCTTTTATTATCTCATAAGACTTGTCACTATTATTTGTTTTTATCCCGCCTCCGTGAATATTTGTTGTTACACCCAGGTAATTTATTTTCTCATCATATTCCTCCACTACAAGTACACTAATTCTTCCTACAGGTACACATTTATCATCAATATAATCATTGTCTACTACTACACAAGGTATGTCTACATTATTTATCATAACTCTCTTTATATCCATCTTCTCTATCAGCTCTACATAACCTCTATTTACCTTGAACCACTCTAACTCTTTCTCTCTCTCATAATCACTTTCATCACAATACCTGTCACCACACCACTGACCTACTTCACTCCATGCAAAGGGCACAACAAACTTACTATACCATTTCCTGGCTTTTCCAGGTTTACAAAAATTTAGGGGACTGCTTGAAGACACCTTGTCTTCCACATAATTAACGGAGGAAACTCTGTCCTCAAAATTCACTACTAGCAGAGTCCTTACTCCACTTACATCACGGGGAAAATTTGCCCTTTGACACCCTAACCTCTCATCACACTCTCTCTCAATTTCATCAACACTCGCTAACATTTTGTTATTAAATTCTACTTCACCACAAACTTCATCATCACTATTTGTTTTCATCACATCATTCTTAAATAACTCGTTTTCAATTATTTTATCACTATTATTTATTAATTCATTTTTACAACTGTAACTTACCTTGTTAATTATTTCTTCGCTATTATCAAAGACATTATTACCACTTACCTGTGTTAACTCAACTTCTGTACTCTCTTTTAACTGACCTCTATTCTCCTCCCGCTTCTCGTCTGGTTTATCAAAAGCAATTTTTATTGTATTACAACCCTTACTCATTGTTTCCTTTGTTTTGTTTAATTCTACATGTAATTCATCAAAACCCTTCATCATATTATCAAAATGTTTATCCCTCATTTCCTGTAATTCATCAAAACCCTTGTTCAGATTATCATACACTGTTCTCAAAAGATTCATCACATCCTCCAATGTACGCTCCTTTTTTTCTACCCCCACTCTGTCGTTATCATTATCATTAGGCCTATTTTCTGTCTTATTCTCTACCACTATCTCTTCAACTATCTTACCTGTATCATTGGTCATCTCACTATGTTTATTAATTTCTGCGAATATTCCTTCTTCTTGTTCTTCCATTCGGGTTAACCTATCGTCTAAATTACCCCATTCCTCGTCTGTCATCTCACCCACAACACCTCGAAATTCATTCTCCCACTCGTCCCATGCAAAATCACTATCATTACTTTGTATTATAGACATTTTTAAAGTTCGTTTGTATAACACTTTTATATATAAAATTACTCTTTTTCTCTACTCACACCTAACACATTGTGAATCACAATAACATAAACCTAACCTACTTAATTCTGTACGATAAAATTTTTATACATTCGTCATTACCACATCCTATTTTCTGTGTATTAAAATAGGTCTATCTCGTATAAAATTATAATTAAACGAAAATCCTGGCAGCGCGTCGACATTTGTAACAATAAAAAAGAGGCCTAAATATATAAAATAAATAAAATACCCTACCAGGACTTACCTGCACGCAATTACAACACTTACCTGTTATTGAAATTTTACCAGAAGACCAAGGTCGCCACGATTATTTTTTTTATAGGATAAAATATCGAAAACCTTTACACTCCACCCTAAATAAAACGGACAATTTAGCAATCTGACCCACCCAATTAATAACTCAGAAAGATTCCGGAACGTTAGACGAATTTTTAACACAGAAATGAGGAAATGGCAATGACGAAATAACTTAGACTAACACATTTTGGTTATGAGATACCACTATTTACTTACGTGACTGGAATTCCTTACTACAAACACAACACAATAGATATTACAACACCTTTTGAATCCATTACATATAGCTTACCGTTTTATAATTAAGTATAAATGAAAATAACATCAAAATAACAGCCCAGTTTGCTCTCACACACACTCATACAATTGAATATATTCCCCCTTATTTGTGTTTTACGAAGTCTGTTTCTTTATCCACGGTAACCCGGTTACCGACGCCGACCGAACACGTGTTTTCGTTTTCAGTTACATTGTTCGTTATTCCTTTAAATCTGCCACTGTCACTGCCTGGCAACTGTTTATAACTTAGTTCAATTCTTCGGGTCCCGGTCGGCTTTCTTGGATTAACTACATTTGGCGAAAACTCGACCGACCGGGCCCGACACAAAATTTATAGGCGTCTGTGTTACTGAATGCGGCTCTAGCTGACTGTATGGCGTCGACCGTGCGTCTGTGAACGTAACAGGTACATCTACCTGTTCCTGCATGGAAGTTGTTCTTCAATGCCACGATGTTTTCGTCGTCGCTCCTTGTTCCTCTGCTGTCGTGTAACCATTTTATATAGGGAATGGAGCTGACATATGTGGATGACCAGAGCTTAATATTGGGCTTGGCTCTGCTGATGCCATTTAAGTGGGCGTGGTCTAAACGACACTTCTGTAGTGAAACCAAATGAATGATGAAAATTTCACTCTCTGGCCATCTTGGTTTTTTGTCAGAGCGTCACTTGGAGCGTGATTGAGCAGTTGCGTATGTGCGCTGCCACACACAGGTACAAAGTTCTCAGAATTTTGTGGAGGTGCAAATGCTCCGCCGCATTCCTCAACAACAACTGCGTCTTATAGCGTTGTTTCACTGTTCTGTTACACTGACTGTTATACTGACACATACGTTGCACAATAATACATTTTTTCCCAATTTATTATACCAGTCCGCCCGAAAACGAAATAAGTCACAATATAATAATGCCCCAAATGGTTAAAATAAAAACACCCAAAATTCGACCCGCTACAATTGTATGTCCTTTACCAAGGTATTTATTACAAAGCCTTTCTACAAGATCCTGTATTGCATTTTTCTTATTTCCAGCACTGCCTGAATAAACTTCACAGTTAAGAAGATACCCAGTACTAGCATCAGAAACTATATACAGCTTTATTCTATACTTTTCTGGTTTACTTGGTATGTACACTTTAAAGTGAATTCGACCACGAAAAGGACAAATACCTTCATCAATAGTAAGATTCTGACCAGGGTAAAACGAGCTACTACATGCTGCTATAAAACTGTCAAAAAAAGGTCTAATTTTATGTAAAGGGTCATGATTGATGTGAATTCTTGGTACATAAGAACTATTGTCATTCAGATGTAGCATGGACAAAATGGATTTGAATCTATCCCTAGAAAGGAGAGACTTTGCAAAAACTGACTGCAAAACTATGTCAGTAGACCAGTAGTCGTTTATGGCTGGTTTTTGTACTACACACATATGTAGAACTATAGCAAAGAAGTGGTATATTTCAGTAACCGTGACAGCACTCCATTTACCCCACAATGAATTTGGCCTAATGTTGTTTTGTCGTTTCATTCTTTCAATACATGAACCAGCGTAACGGTTAGTCTCACTTTTGATTTTCTTTATGCTGTCTGTACTGAAAAATGTTAGAAAACAGTCGAACTTGCTACTCTCTGAATTTATCGGAACTCTTACAGGAGTTTGTTCGTCAAAAACTGGAAGAGTAGGTTGATTGTCATCACTTGACCAACCATCATTATGACATAATGTGTCTCTACGTCTACGGTTTCTAACTGGAGCTGTTGACGGACCAGGCTCTAAACAACAAAGAAATCACCAAGCTAGTACTAGGAATCTATTAAGAAAAAGTAATATTTCTAACTGTTTGAATATATAAAGCATACGAAAGTGACTGCTAACCTGAGACGTCAACATCCTGAGTGTTCTGATTAGGGGGATTTTCAACAGCCTCAGCATCATTATAATCGCTGTCATTACCATTTTCTGTAATAATATATTTATTGTAATATATTTAAAAGAAAATGTAGCTGTTAAAATAAAATAATGAATGGAATTCAACGTATTTTACAAACGTAAACAATACAAAAGGTTATGTTTTGTTACGAAAGTTTCAACCGTATTTCCACAAAAGAAAAAACACTAATTACCTGAAACACTGTCTTCTGGTTCATAACTCGGGTCATTGTCTTCATTGTCACTCACTTCTGAACCACTATCGTTCACAAAATACTCAATAATTTGTGATTCTGTTAGATATTCCGGCACGCGACGAGCAGCCATTTTCACGTATAACATCAACCACGAAGATTATGACAAGGCTTCACAAATTTCGTTGCCGCAAGCATTCACTTTGGTGCTGCACATAGTGAATTTTTTTGGAACTAAAACAAGAATCGATCTTTCAAACGGTGAAAACGGCAATCGAATACAGCTGGAGGGAAAGCAGTTATAACCTTGTAAACGTACGCTCGAGTGACAGCCGAGCGTCGTCTGCTGCCAATAAACTGCCCGCTCGAGCTGGACTCGGGCATCGACCTGAATGTGTTAATTTCGTGAACAACATAACATACATTAAAAGGTGCCCCAAAATGGCATCAAGTGTTATTACAAAAAAAACAAAATGGTGGGTATATTTCTTCCAAACTTATTCAATTATTTTGACTAAGTATATGAATTGTAAATCTTGTCACCAGTTTTAGATATATATTCTTTTTTGTTTTCTAACTGCAGTCATAGTATCATATAATCCACAAACCAATGCCCTCTATGTATAGAAGCATGGCCACGCCTTAGTTCAATCGCACACTCATTCACACTCTCTGTTACAATTACATTTTATACAATTTCGGGATTTATTTAATGAGCTCATTAATACGATAATAAAAAATATTGTGACTTCTCTGAGAACGGTGTAGCGTTGCTCCCTCGCTGGTATCAGATGTTCCCCAGGAGTATGGCCGGTGTTCGCCTCATCATTCTGGCTTTTAAATCGTCTGCACTGACTCTACATTTAATGTCTTTACTGTATACTGTTATTTAATTATTCTCTGACTTTGTAATCACATTTTATGAATTTTGACTAGGCTTTTTACAACTTTTGTATGAATACTAATGCCAACAGCGATACATCGCTGTGGCCTCTTTGGTGTACTGTGCTGAACTGAGACCGATGAATATGCAAATTTATGCTTGTGTTAGTGTGTTTGACGTCATTAAGCTTTGTCGTACAGGACAACGCCTAGTCGTATGCGTTGTAGTCAGTGCGTCATTGTTTTTGGTTATGACGGAACAGCGTTATTGTCCAATCACAATGTATATTTAAAGTCATTCGTCACAAACACAGCCATGGCCTTTACCGACTCCAGCACGTCCACCGGTGACCTTGGTATGGTTCTCGGACAATGGACCTAACCATTCTGTATTTTAATGATTACACAATAAAACATTGAAAAATTACCCTTAAATCCCATAATTATGGTATTGGGTCATTATGTACTGTTACAGTTTTGCACGTACGCCTGTGACCTTGGCGTCAAGTTGCTCTGGTAAACTGCGTTGTAAGAAATATATTGGGAAATTTTAACCTCACCACTTTTAAAACATTACATCACAATAAAATTATTTTTCATGTACCGATAAATCCTTACACGGACTTATGTACCGTTACAACTGGTTTCTAGCTAAAAGTAGTTGTTAAAAGAATTTTGGTTAAATAAATTTGTTTCTAATTGTTAAGAAAGAGTAAAAGAGAAAGAAGGGAATATTGCATTGTGAATAAAATAAGATTTGGTTTAATATAAAACATGTGTTAGAGTAAGTTATTACGTCATAACCATTTCCTATTCTGTGCTGAAAACCTTGTCTAACGTTCTGGGGAGTTTTCTGAGTTTAAGGGTGGTCAGATAGCGGGATTATTTTAATTTTTGTAAGGGCAAGAGTGTAAAGGTTTCGATATTAAACCATAAAATATCATGGCGACCTGGGCAGTTTAATAAGGTAAGTTTAACGGGATTATGACGGTAAGTAAAATTCTGGCAGCAGTTAGTATTAGTAGTAATATTATGGTGTTATTTTGTAAAAATGGTAAAAAGAAAAATACCGTTACAGTGGCGACCCTGCGAGGATGTTCGTATAAATATTATATGAATTAGACCTGTTTTGAGGCACAGAATATAGGTTGTGGTAACGGCGTATGTGTGAAAAATTATCGTGTATAATTATGTTGTGTAAACTAGGTTATGTTTTGATAGCATCAATGTGGGGTTTACTTTCACGTAATGCTAACTGTTTTATGGGTAGGGTATTTTGAGTTCAATTGAATAATTAGGGTGTAAGAGAAACGGTAATTTGAGAGTGAAGGCAGTTGTGTAGGGTAGAAAGCGTAAGTGTTTATGTAAACACAATAATAATACAAAATGGAAAATAAGAATAAAATGAATCTGACCGACTCGGCAGTTACGAGTGAGTCAGGAGGCTGCTTAACCCCAATTATGGTCCAAGAAAATGTTCTAACTGAATCAGCTGTAGCGAATGATTCACGGTTGGAGACAACTCCAAGCCGAATAGATGAAAATAATTTAACACAATCCGTAATAATTAGTGAGGCGGGAGCAAAATCTACTCCCGTAACGACCAGAATAAAAGAAAGAGAAATGTCAATAGATGATTCATTTAACTTGATAAAAAGTAGTTTCAAGGAAGTAAAAAATAATTTTATTGAAGTCAGTGTTAAATTTGATGCACAAAATACAAAATTTGGTAAATTAAGTAGTGATGTAAATGCAAAACTGAATGAATTGAGTGGTAACGTAAATGAACAGAAAATAAAATGTGAAAGTAGTTTTAAAGAATTGAGTAAACGCTTTGATATAAATGAGGGTAAACTAGAAAGTAAATTTAATGAACTGAAGAGTGAAATCAATAATATAAAGTTGCAAAACTCTAACATGGATAAATGCATAAATAACATTGATAAACGGTTAAGTAATATTGGTGAACGTTTCCAGACAGTGAGGAGAGAAAGTAAAATAAACGTGTTAAGGGACTTTAATATTGAAAATAGTAATAATTAAATATTAGAGCATAAATTAATCCGTTGTGATAATGAAGATAGTGAGACTATGTGTAGTAATCATGATGATGGTAAGTTAAGCGCTAATGAGAATATAAATAAGGTAAGTGAAAATAACGAAAATATAAATGATAATGGTGGTAGTTTAAGCGTCAAACAAGTGACAGTAAAGGTAAGTGGCAGTGTTAAAACAAGTAATGATGAAACATTATTGAATAAAAATAATGGTGATATATTAAGTAATAGGGACGGTAATAAGAATAAAATGAGAGTTGAGGTTAATCAGGGGTTGCTAGTTAGTGTTTATGCCTTAGAAAGGGTGTATAGAGATAGTTTAATTGTAGAGGGTGAACAGGGGGCAAATTTTTCTGGGGTTCAATGTAAAGCAAAGACTTCACAAGTGGTGCATGAGGATAAAAGATCCTCATTAGGACATTTGGGCGACAATGGGTCGGCAAATGGTCAAAATAGGTTTTTGTGTATATCTGGTATGGCCAGATGGGGTTATAATAAAGTGGTTTTGTCCTCTTGAAACTACTCAATTAATTCAAATTAATAATTAACTCTTACCTTAGGGTTCTCCCAGAGTCGTACAGACGAAACTGCTGCAGAAAGGATTATTTGAGATACACGGTGTAAAGATCAATACACAGTTTATGCTAAAACAAATTGCTTCTGGTTTATTATGCAAATGAATTACTTCGTCTCCCTTTTATGACACTTTACTTTCTTATTTCTTTTCTGTTATATTACATACTCGTTGATTGAGTAACAATTAGTAAAAATCAAACAAATTGACAAAATGATTGAACAAATTTCTTACTTAACTAGCCTATGACAAACTATTTATATTTGTAATGAACCAATACGTAATTTAACCCCACACTCACACACATTCGTTCTTTTACATTGACATTCTATTAAACCCACTTTGAGATCTCATGATTTTGTGAAACATCTGCAAATATAAATTGTAATGTAGTTAAAGATTCTGAGTTAAAATTGATTATAGGGTACTCATCCTGGATGTTGATCTGGTCCAACGGATGAGGCACTTGTTTCACCCCGCACTTTGAAAGTCAATTAAAGCTCGTTAAAGTGATTTTGTCTTTTGACTGGCGTTAAGTTTTTGCCGGTTACTAAAACCGCGTTTTTTCACATTTCACTTTTGATAATTGTCGGCCGACGTAACTTTTCGAACACTTGATCTTTTAGGTTGGCCGCGCGGCCATGAGTTGCAATAGAACTGGCCTCAGTACTGCTAAGGCTGAACGCACAGAGTTGTTTTCTGGTCACGTGATCGTGAGACTGCGCTCCCATTGGTGCTGTTAAAAGAGCGCTATAACGTAGGCTTAAGATTTAGCAATATTTTGCCGCCTGGTGCAATATGGAATTACATTACTTTCTTCCGTGATTTACGGCTGATGCAAAGTTAGGTGTTATTTCACAATCGGTCTACGCTGCTTGAGTGCGGAGACAAAACATAGACGTTTTGTTTTGTAATAAACACTGCATACTTGGTTGACTAACTCGAGGTTCTATAAAGGTGAACAATGACTGCATGGGGAATATAATTTTTAAATTGTTAACTTGGCCCTACAATTTTGTACCGTTACAATACCCCCCCAATAAGAGGTTGAAGGCCGAAGCGTTCAAACTCTTATTGGCTAAAACCTAAAAGGATCAGTGAGGATATGGCGCCGCAACCCCCTGAACTCTTTATTAAAATCATGGGTACTTACCCCCCTAGTCTGGCGACGGTGACAGCACCCATCCGATCTTACTGGACTTCTCTGTTCGAGATCCCAACACCATAAGCTCGGACAGATACCCGCCAGTATCGCCTGACTCTGAAACATTCAATTAAAAAATCAACAAACGGCCTTCCATCACTCCATATCCCACAACTGATTTGTTTCCTCTTAGTCGTACTGGTTCATTGACAAAGTACTGGTTCATTTTTGATTATAAAATATATCTTAACCCTAGAAAATAGTGTTAACAAAACAATATAGGATTACGGTAGTACAGATACGTTCCAGTCAAATTAAATAATGTTCCCCGTACAATATTGCCCAGCCAAAATGACACATTAATTATACAGAATTGCATTAACTCACAGTAATTATAACTAAAATACAGTTATGTCCTTACCTACTATATTTATATAGAATAATTTTTTTTTTTTATGCTACCCCCCTTTTAATCCCTTAACCCCTGATACCCGTTACATATTGCTGTGTTCTGCACTAGGCTTCTTGGCCATGCAGACCGCATCCTAGCCGTAAACCACATTTCCCTCGTGACCTGTAACTGGGTCACCCCCCATCCACATTCACTATTTCCCCCCTGGACTGTAGCGCCCAGTTGCTTCCACAAGGACTGATGCGGAAGGGGTGGACATTTTTTTCTTTTATTCCACCCCCATCCTTGCTTCGGCGTTACAATAAAATTCAGTGTTACACTTACTAATAATGAATGATACGCCCCTAATGGACTACCACCCCTATCTGGGTGAAAATAGCCCTGTTCAAAAATTTGGTAGATTCCCCAAAAAATAACCCCCCTACTAAGTCTAACAAACCACCGGGTTCACAAAATAAAACAAACCACAAGCCGGTTGTATCAAGTAAAATTTATGATTTGTCACAATTAACTACTTTCACGGTCATGGTCCGGTGAGGTCATGACCGCACTTAGGTGGGGAATCTACAGTTAAACATAAAACATAGATTGTCAATTGTAAAAGTTTACATGAATAGTTATATGAACATCTTATTTTCCCAAACACTATCTCAGCCCAAATATTTCCATCAGTTGTCAGTTTTAAATGAATATTTTAATCATTATTTACATCAATTAGCATTTAATTAATAATTCCA
Source organism: Magicicada septendecula (assembly GCA_034769895.1). Lineage (NCBI taxonomy): Eukaryota > Metazoa > Arthropoda > Insecta > Hemiptera > Cicadidae > Magicicada > Magicicada septendecula. The sequence continues at coordinate 234,765,129 of CM068368.1, read as the reverse complement.
GTTTGAATTTGAATGAAAATAAAGTTAAGTTCATTATTAAAATCATCTTTTCAATTAATTTAATTACCAAATTAATTTAATTTTATTATCTCAAAACTCTAAATTATGGTAATTGCCTCATTATTTCAGTCTTATTTGTTCGAAACAACTTTATTTATTTAAATAACATTTTACAAAGGAGCCAAAAAAAATATTATCTACATTCCATCACATCTTGCATTTCTTTTGTTTCATAATGTTTCACTGCTGGCAATGATTCAGCAGAATACAACAGTTATCAACTTCAACACCTGGCTATAAACATTAGTCAAAACACACAACACACCTGTTTACATTAACAGTTGTCTGCCAGACTGGTGTTATAAACACTCTCAGTCTCAACATTCTGATTACCTCACCTCTAATACCTGTACTTTTAATGTTAACCTGTTTGTCAATGTCTGTGTATTACAGTTCAAACCAAATATAATTTTAATTCACCTTTTTAAATTACTTTAATAACCTCCAACCGGAACAGTTTAACTTTAATTACAGTTATATGAAGTTAATGTATAAAATATATAAAATTACAGTTTCAATTTGAATCAAAATGAAGTTAAACACATCACTATCCTTCATATTATTAAGTTACTCCAGGGACAACTCCAATTTAATTTAGTCTCTTCATACATTCAAAACAATTTTAGTTACTTTAATTGCATTTTTCAAAATAATTCTAATGAGTTTAATGTATAATTCTTTCTTAGTATTTCAATAAATTTTGCAAACGTTACATCATTGGTTCCAAGTCTTTCCTCAACTTCCTCCATAATCACATTCTGTATACCATCTATCTCTACTCCTAACCTAACATAGCAGGTACCACAAAACAATAATTAAACCTTTTGGTTACATAGCTTTTATTTTAAAATATTTTCAAAAATTATTTTTTTTTTATCTTACTACCCGTGAATAGGTTATACTTTATATATACAGAATAATGGTTTACAGAGATGTGATTGAAGATGAACAGAACCCCACTTCAATGAAAGTGAACAAAACCTGTTGGCAGCCCTAAATTCCTTATCTGCCTCCTTCCCCAACAAATAAACACAGACCACAACCACTAATCTACAACCCCATCTCAGTAAGCCATAATTCTATTGGCTTATACAGGAAATTTGTTATCTTGGTTTGTTTACTCAGCCACAAAACTTCTTTACTACTTACCTAATTAAGGGATGAGTTTACAATTCATAAATAACGCCAGTTTTTAATTTTGAGGATTACCCTAATATTATAATTTAGAATTAAGGCAATCAAGTGGTTCGAAAAAAGTGTGCCAATTTATGTAACTATTATTTGTGTTTTCTCTAAAGGGAGGGTTAGGGAAATCGGGAAGGTAAAAAGGGTAAGGATCATTAAGAGGTCAAGAACTAGGACTAAAAGTAAGGCCAAAGCTTCCTCCGAAAATAAGGGTAAATGGAGAAAACTAAGGCTCGCGTGGGAAGGGGCGCGTCCCTGAAGTAGACGAACCCCACTGGGGCAAGTGGGGCACATCTACCCGCTACCACTTACTGTTTTATATTATTTATAGTTATTTATAATTATTTAGTTTTATAGTTATTTAGTTTATGTTCAATTACAATATTTAATATATTATTCTATTTTAACCAATACTTTTTTAAATTGGTGGCGTTATGGGTACCCACTATTTCCCCCGTCATTTGATTTCATAGAACGTAGGCACTATCCATTTTATCCATTTTAATTTCAACAACTTCATACGGTCCTTCATACAACAAAAAGAATTTTTTGATCTCTTTATCTTGTGCGCTTGATAAATCGTGTCTTCTCACTAATACCAGCTGACCTATCTCATACTTAATCCACTTACCTTTGGCATCATGAAGCCGTTTTCTTTTTTCTCCCTTAGTTAATAAGTTTTCATTTGCGAGTCTGAGTTTTACTTCCAGATCTCGTGGGTTGCTCTCCGGTGGAAAGTTGAACAGCTGTTCCAGAATCCTAGGTGGACGTTTTCCCTTGACTAGCTCGTATGGTGTGAACCCCGTTGATTCATGGGTGGTACAGTTTAACCATTCTTCAATTCTTCCCACATAGGCTGGCCATTCACTGTGTTTAGCATGGCAATATGCCCGGAAAATTCTCCCTAATTCTCGCATAACTCTTTCAGCTTGGTTCGACTGAGGATGATATACCGCCGTGTGTTTAGGTATGATGCCTTCCCAACCCAGGGTTTGTCGCCATATTCCGCTAATAAATTGGGGTCCATGGTCAGATAGTATTATTTTGGGTTTTCCGGTTTTAAGCATGTAATCCTTTGTTATTTTTTCACTTAATACTTTACTAGTTGCCCTTTTCACTCTATACAATCTTACGAATTTCGTGAATGTATCTAGTACCACAAAAATGTACATTACGTCTCCCCTTCCCTTTGGTAGAGGGCCAAATAAATCCACCGCAACTAAATCAAAAGGCTTTTCAACTTTAACACACCTCATTTCTCCCTCTAGTCGGTAATTAACTACTTTGGACTTTTGGCATAAATCGCACCCCCGGAGTAAAGTTCTCACACTCCGTTCCATATTTTTAAATAAACATGATTCTTTTAATACATTTACACACTTCCTAGCACCGAAATTCCCATATCGAAAATGACAATCCCATATTATCTTATCTACCAGCCCTTCCGGTATGACTAACCTCCAATCACGCTCTCCCCCCTCTACTTTCTTAAACAAGCTCCCTTGATAAATCTGGAAATAACGGCTATACTCCAACTCATCTGGATTGGACTCTAAGCTAGTTATTATTTTATTCAATTTAGGATCTGTCCTCTGCATGCTATTAATATCTCTCAATTCTTCCCCAAACAATCTATCGTCCCTACTAAGTCTGAAAATTTCTATTTCTTTTAAGTCCCTCCCTGTTCTCATCCCCTCTGTATCTACCCTGGATAAAGTGTCAGGTATTTTGTTTTCTACCCCTTTTATATACTCCCAACTAAAATTGTACTCTTGTAAAGCTAGTACCCACCTGGTTATCCTGCTGTGTGTCAACTTACAGGTGTTTAAAAAAGATAATGCCTTGTGGTCAGTCCGGATGATAGTGGAGTTTCCCAGTAGATATGTTCGAAACTTCTTCACCGCAAAAACAATGCTTAATAGTTCCTTCTCCGTTGTTGTGTAGTTTCTTTCAGCAGCTAACAGTGTCCTGCTGGCGAAAGCAATAGTATGATGTTCTTGGTTGTCGTCCTCCTAGTACAGTTCCGCACCTAAAGCAATATTACTGGCATCCGTCTGTAAATAAAATGTGCGTTCAAAATTAGGGTGATTCATCATGATCATGTTACTAAAATGATCCTTTATCTCATTAAACACATCTCGTTCTCTTTCCCCCCATTTTCACTGTTTGTTCTTTTGTAACACTGCGCTCAACTTTGAAGTTAAATGGGCATAGTTTTTCTGGAATTTTCTATAAAAATTACATAGCCCTAAAAAACTTTGTAACTGCTTAATATTTCTAGGTTCTGGGAATTTTAAAATGGATTCTACTTTCTCTGGGTTAGCTTTTATCCCATCTGGTGTAATTATGAACCCTAAAAAATGTATTTCTTTCTGTAAGAATTTAGATTTCTCCCAATTGACAGTCAAACCCCCTGTACGCAGTCTATCTAATACATATTCTAAATGTTCCACATGTTCGTAAAATGTTCGTGATGCTATCAATATATCATCTACATAAATGGTTAAAAAATCTAAATTTTGTGGCTGTAGTATTTCATCTAAACATTTTATAAAGCTGGCCACACTGGTATTCAGCCCAAAAGGTAATCGTTTAAATTGGTAATTCTATCCATTAAACAGGAATGCTGTGTATTTCCTACTTTCACATGCTAACGGGACTTGCCAATACCCCGCGGTTAAATCTAATGAGGTCATATATTTAACTTCACTGAATTTTTGAAATATTTCATTTATTGCTTCGGGTGACTCCCGGTCCGGGATAATTATTTGATTAATCTTGCGGGCATCTAAACATAATCGAACGCGGCCATCTTTCTTAATGACTACTACTAACGGGTTTGAGTACGGTGATACTGATCTCTCTATTATATTCCCCTCTAACATTTTATCTAATTCCGCCTGAACCGCCCTTCTTTTTGAATAGGGTACCGGATAGCTTCTTTGTACATAGGGTGCGTGTTCCCTTACTTTTAATTCACATTCATAATCCCTTGCCGTCCCTGATACATCGGCAAACACTTCTCGAAAACACTCTATTACCTGCCACAACGCTTTACATTGAGAACTCCCTACGTCACCCCCCTCGCTACAAAATTTCCCCACTCTATCCTCCCAAATTCGTTCATTTATAGTACCCCCTAACTCTTCCGTTCTACATACCCATTCATTAATTTCCGTTTCTGTTTTACTAGCCCGATTTAGTATCATCTTAACTCCCGAAATTCTCACTTTATCTACTACCCGCTCAAAGCTAATCTCAACTGGTTTACCTTCATTATTAATTACTAACAACCGCCTCTGGAAATCAATTACCGCCTTATACTTTATCAAAAAATCATTCCCCAAAATAACCTCCAAATTTAGTCCCCATACTACTAAAAATGTATTATCATACTCTACTCCATTAATTACCAGGTTCAAATGTACTTGTTTAGTTACACGTTTAATCGTAACCCCGGTAATACCTACAATGGTCACCCCCGCTACTGGCAAAATTGGGATATTTTTGTTTGTCTCTTGCAAACTCTCTAATATGTGTTCGGAAATGACAGAAATTTCGCTACCTGTGTCGACTAAAGTTTTTACTTCCTTACCTTCAATTTGAATTCTTACCTCTGTCAGTCCGGTTTCTGGTCTTGCTGTCTCTAAGTCCTCTTCCTCCATCAGTTCCTTGGACATATCAGTGCGGATGATGTTATTTATATAGTCATTGTTGTCTTGGGTCCCGCAGTCATTTGTCGACAATGGTGGGGTCCCTTCCACTCACTGTCCTTGTTAATTTTCCGTCTGAGTGGTTACACGGCCTGGAGTGTGCCCACCACGACCTCTGTTGGAAGTTCCACTGCTTTCCGGTGTTCCTCGGTTGCTGCTCCCTCCTCTCTATGGTTGACTGTTTTGGTTAGGCTCTGTATTATTTCATTGGCAACTCCTCTCTTTATGGCACCTATAACAAGTCGTTCTACTACCATAGTTCTCACAATGACACTCTCCACATCGCCAGTCATCACGTCTATAGTTATTATTGTAGCCTCCCCGTGTCCCTCTATATGTGGTTGGTGTCCCACTAGATTGATTATGATTATGATTCTCATTGTTATGTACCTCTGACGGGTTTGAGCACCTACCAATTTCCCGGTCCCTGATATTCTGGAAAATATCTAATATTTGTTCAAGGTCATTTATACCCTCCACTTCCCGCGTCATCAGGTTAATTTGCACCTCCCTTGGTAAATGTTTACTTATATGGCGTACAAATGATCTAAACGGTAATGGGGGTTCAAGGTATTTAGCTTCATTATACATTTTCATCACATAGATAGTGACATTGTTACCATTAGTCCCAAAATTACCCGGCCCCATTATCTTACTTCTAAGCCCTTCTTGGTCCTCTTCAGACCAGTATTTACTTCTAAAATCCCCTTCAAAGCTTTGAAAATCTAACCAATCTCCCTTATGTACCTCCGCCCAAACTGAGGGGCTTCCCTTAAAACATTTCATAACTTTTAATAATTTCATCTCCCAATTACTGTTACAAAATTTATTAAAGTCTCTTACTCTGTTTAGGAATTGCATAGGGTGTACCCCCTCCTATCCACAGTAAATGACTCTCTGTTTCGCTATCTGCATTACGGGTGATTACTACTTGCTCATTGACACTGTCTAATTTTTTATTTATTACCATGTTTAAATCATCTTTAACATTAATTAGTTTTTGTTCCATTAAATTAAACTTGTTGTTAGTTACACGTTCAGATTGAATACTTGCATTATTTACCATTTCTACAGCACCTTTTAGTAGCTGTATTTCTGACTTACAACTGCTATCTGTTTCACTAATCTTACTATCAACATTTTCATTAATTTCTACAATTTTATTCGCAAAACTCAATTGACATTCACTTATTTTGCTTTCGCAATTGCTTTCGATTTCATTTATTTTAAAATTAGTATTAGTTTCATGTATCTTAATGTTATCTCTAACTTCTTCTATTTTCTCTACTGCATAATTAAATTTACACTCATTATCAACGTTACACTTATTTATTTTACTTTCAAAATTATCTTTCATCTCTTGGATTTGCTCATGAACTTGTATTTTGACTGTCTCTGACACTTGTTTGTTTACATTAATGATATGATTATTTAATTGTTCATTTACTGATCCTATCACTTGTTCTTTAATATTGTTAAAGCATTCATCCATCTCATTTAGACGTTTATTAATATTGTCTTCTAACTTAACACTCTGTTGTTTCATATCACATAAACGCTTATCAAATTTTTTGTCAATATTATTTATGTCACCCTTTAACTCATGGAATTTAACATTCTGTTCATCGAATTTAACACACAACATTGCATTCATGCCACACAAATATCTCATCACATCACTATTGTCAGATTGATTATTTTTGTTAGTCGATATTGGGGTTATTTGAATCCCCGAATCATTCGTGACATTTACTTCATTTGTAATATTCAGTTCGTCTGTTTTATTGTCCTGATCCACGTTTGGAGTCGAGTGGACCTCAAAATTATTCATAATAACCGATTCATCAAAATTGTCAACATTAGTTATTTCGTTGACATCGTCATTATTCCCTGCCATTTTTTATAAGTTTATAAAATGTTATATAGGACTATTAATCTTATCCAATATTAACTTAACCCTTTTTATATTTCACTATATTCATGTAATTTACTAAAACGTCCTCCCTCTCAAATAACCCGTTCTGCAGCTTGATTAGGTCTGGCGAATGTAATCACAAATTACACTCGCCGTCCCAGTTCGGGGCCAGTGAAACTAATCAATTAATTCAAATTAATAATTAACTCTTACCTTAGGGTTCTCCCAGAGTCGTACAGACGAAACTGCTGCAGAAAGGATTATTTGAGATACACGGTGTAAAGATCAATTACACAGTTTATGCTAAAACAAATTGCTTCTGGTTTATTATGCAAATGAATTACTTCGTCTCCCTTTTATGACACTTAAATTTCTTATTTCTTTTCTGTTATATTAAATACTCGTTGAATGAGTAACAATTAGTAAAAATCAAACAAATTGACAAAATGATTGAACAAATTTCTTACTTAACTAGCCTATGACAAACTATTTATATTTGTAATGAACCAATACGTAATTTAACCCCACACTCACACACATTCGTTCTTTTACATTGACATTCTATTAAACCCACTTTGAGATCTCATGATTTTGTGAAACATCTGCAAATATAAATTGTAATGTAGTTAAAGATTCTGAGTTAAAATTGATTATAGGGTACTCATCCTGGATGTTGATCTGGTCCAACGGATGAGGCACTTGTTTCACCCCGCACTTTGAAAGTCAATTAAAGCTCGTTAAAGTGATTTTGTCTTTTGACTGGCATTAAGTTTTGCCGGTTACTAAAACCGCGTTTTTTCACATTTCACTTTTGATAATTGTCAGCCGACGTAACTTTTCGAACACTTGATCTTTTAGGTTGGCTGCGCGGCCATGAGTTGCAATAGAACTGGCCTCAGTACTGCTAAGGCTGAACGCAGAGTTGTTTTCTGGTCACGTGATCGTGAGACTGCGCTCCCATTGGTGCTGTTAAAAGAGCGCTAAAACGTAGGCTTAAGATTTAGCAATATTTTGCCGCCTGGTGCAATATGGAATTACATTACTTTCTTCCGTGATTTACGGCTGATGCAAAGTTAGGTGTTATTTCACAATCGGTCTACGCTGCTTGAGTGCGGAGACAAAACATAGACGTTTTGTTTTGTAATAAACACTGCATACTTGGTTGACTAACTCGAGGTTCTATAAAGGTGAACAATGACTGCATGGGGAATATAATTTTTAAATTGTTAACTTGGCCTTACAATTTCGTACCGTTACACTCTGTGTGGAGTAAGAATGTGAAATTGGGCTGGGAAAGTGATCATGAAGAGAGAGAGGGAGTGATAGAGATATTCAAGTTGACTAAGGGTTATAAAGGGTTAGCTGAGAGTTTAAATAATGAGAAAAGTTTTACAAACAATAAAGACTTACCTTGTGCAGTAGTAGACAATTATGATATCAATATTGTAACGAATAAGTTATATGAGTCCTTATATTAATCAAAACTCTCGCCTAATTAAGCCCCACATTATGAGCCAATTTGTAATGAAATCTTTAAGAATGATTTCCTAGTGTAATACGGTTGCGGGTTTATCGTTATTTCAGCCCCACGTTGTTGACGTCAATTTGTAATCTAAATTCTATGCGATGTATTTATTGAATAAGATAATTTTCAAAGGCCCCACTGTTGGGTTCGACAATTTGTAGTGAAATACAATGTTTCACGTATCAGTATTAAGCCCAAGTATTTGTAATCTAAATCGTGTATCAACGTTGATCTAATTATAAAGAAAAATTATTTTTTATGGATTATATTATTCGGTTATTGATAATAGATCTGTATTAGATAGTTATTAAAGGTTTTACAAGAGAAAAACGCTCTATTCCAGTTATTATATTGAGTAATTCAATATTTTTCTCCAACCCTAGTCTGTATATACTATCGAAAGAGTAAAGAGAGGAGAGCGCAGAAAGCAAGTTAGTTCTCTATTCTCCCGTATTCACCAGCTGTCAACAAACGAGCACTGTGGTTTGCGATCGACCAGTTATTATAGGTTAAGTCGTTCCGCTTGATGTGTTTCTCACGTTCCTTTCTCTGTAACTTACACCCTATTCGAAATACACTAATTATTCTACAAATAACAAGAAATCGTCAAATTCAAGAAGGATTCTTTATTTTATGTATGTTTTAATTCCAACAGATGCTTCCTCTTGCTACTAATACACCATATCGATTACACAATACATAATCGATTTGTCATTGAATTCGGGTTTTAGATGTGTTAAAATTTAATTATAATTTGTAATTTGTTTTTTATCTCAGGGTACATGTAGTTCTTTTAACTATTAGTAAGGTCAGGTAATGCAATTTTTAAGGTTACTAGGTATTACAATTTTGTTATAAAATCTTATTATATAAAATTCAAATATAAGCAGGTTTTTTACCAACTTTGACAGGATACTTAGTATGGCAGTGTTTTGCTACGCCGAGACGAGAACAGAATGGTGATTCAGCTCTTGAATAATAACAGCCTCCAGCTTCTCAATAAAAGTTTGGTATTGATGTCCCAGAATGTAGTAGAAGTTTCAGTTCTGGTCTTTGTTAATCTTCACGGTTCTGGTAGTTGCAGGTCCCAATGGAATTTGTGTAGTATTAAGACTTCGTTCGGTAGTGCAAAGTGAGGTTTAATACGTTATTTCAAATTTCTTCGTTTGTTTTTAATATATATTTTTAATTAATTTGGCATCCCTCGGCTATGGATCATCTTTATTTAATTATAGTTCATCTTCATCATTACTCTTTTGCTGTTAGTAGGTTGAATGATTTATTTTTTTGAATTCATTTAACTTTAATGGTATATCGAATTATATTTTCTGAGAGATAGATTCGGAAGTCACTACTCAGTCCTTTTTAATGGATTTCTGTTTATTAAATTTGATTTATTTAGTTTGGTTTTCTTTTTTTTTAAATTTGTATTAACTCAACTCTACCCATTCACATATACCAATTGAGTGTTGAAATCAACAAGATATCTTGCATTCAGTCGTCCCTAACAACCATTTCTTCTTGTGTTATTGGATAATATTTGTTATTCTAGAGCCGTAATTAGGAAATATTCTTACACATTTTTAATAAAATACTCCCTTATTAAAATTACATTAAATCATATAAAACTTTCATCTAATATGCATTATTAAACCATATACATTTTACTACATTTTCTTCTTATTCGACTTATTTTAAAAGGTATCATTTTCCTTTTACAAAATACTAAGTTTAGGCCTATTTGTTTTATTACATGTGTTATAATTTTTTGTTTTTAATTTAACTTTTCTGACCTGACCTACTGTACAATGAGTCACTGGCTTATGGCCAATTATTCTAATTTTATTTTATCCTGATTTCAATTTATCATTATTTATTTTATTATCGAACCCTTCATCAGTTTATAACATAATTACAATGACCCCTTGACAATTTATTAACAATTATTGCCTTCCTGGCCAAGTTTACAAATATTATCTTACGATATCTTCATTAATTACTCAAAGTAACTACACTTAACATGATACAATACATAATAAATACACTTGTATTTAATTACTTAAATACTAGTTTAACATGAATGAAATTAGTATCAATTACTTAATACTTTCTTAAAGCAATTGCTTCACACCTGCTGCATACAAAACACAGAATAAATATCATGTAAACAAAATATCATGATAAAGCACAACAACCTGTACATCATTATAAAACATTAAATATCAATTGAACAGTCTACTCTCAGTTCAAACTGTCTATAGTAATTTCATCTCATTAGACACTGTGTTTATTGTTTACATCTTCCACTGATCACTCCATATTTTACACTTATAGACATTTTTATTATTTTATTACCTAGTAACCTTACTAGGTATTATTAATATATTTATTAGGTGAGGTTTACCTTCCTGACCTTAATTATGGCACACATTGGGTATTGTTTTAATTCGATAGTAACAAAGTTTTTATGTAACGTATGGGACCTTAACTTCGTTACGTTACATAATACTCCCCCTCCGAAAGAAGTTTATTTTAGCTGAATATCGTTTAGTTGAAATAAACTTATAGTTCATCTCTGGGAATGTTTTCTTCTTAATCGTATTATTTTTTTATTTCAGCTTGGTTATAAATACCCCTTACTTTGTTACTTATTGGGTCAGTCACCACGTATGTGTTGTTTTGATTATCCTGGCTTATTAAAAAAGGCCCGACATATAATAACAATAATTTTTTAGCTATTCCTTCAGAACTGCTAGTTTGTTGTCTGTTTCTTATTAATATTTTTTCACCGACTGTGTATTTGATGATATTTTTTCTGGTTGCATTCTGTTTTTTTCTTCTAAGTTCCATCATACTCTGTATTTCCCTTCTCACTGCTGGTTTTAGGGATTGAGGTATAGGATATGATTTCCTGCATTCTTTATTTCAGAATTCCTACTCCTTTATCTATATGTGAAATTATCCGTTGTATTACTACTATATCTTCTTTCCTTCTTAAAATCAATTATTTCCCAAGTTTAAATCTTACTTCTATAATCATTCTTGTGACATTCTTTATTAATTATACATTTTTGATCTGGTTTTATTTATTTATCTATATTTATTTGTGAGTTTTCCCTCTAATATGTAATTCTCCTAAACCTCCCTAACATTATAACTGGAATCGAATCGGTGGTGCTCTATCGGCTTACCTAATACCGTCGTCCATTACATACTTTCTGAGATCAGAGGAACATCTCTGATCATCTCTGCCCAGTTAAATGATTGGTGGAATATTCTACAGTCAATATTCATTAATAAACCTCATAAGGTAGTCATCATGTGACCTTCAATAAAATAATTAATAATAATAATACTCTAGGGATTATTCACTGTACTTTAACTCAGATCATTAATATTTCTTCATATTAATTCTTCCTTCTATTATACACTTCTCATCTCCAATACTTGGCTATTTGATTGACATTTATTAATTGGCTTTCTTACAGATAATTCTTAAATATTTGTTTTTTTTTCTTTTCTTGTGATCCTTTTGACGGTTCCATTTTGGCTTCTTCATTCTCTTATTTTCCTTGGTTCATATTCCTTTATTATTTCTTTTATGAATTTGCTAACTGCTATAATTTTTTATTGTTCGACTAAGCTTTCCGTCATTACTGACATCTTCAGGTCTTAAACAACGACCTGAAGATGTCAGTAATGACGAAAAGCGTAGTCGAACAATAAAAAATTATAGCAGTTAGCAAATTCATAAAATAAATAGTAAGGATGGCTGCTAATTTAAACAATACGAAGAATATTCCTTTATTACTAATACAGCTTGCTATGAGATTTTGGTTAGTGTTATACATTACATCATGTAATTATATTCTTCTGACACAATCATTATTATTCTTTTTACATTCTAAATTACATTTCTCACTATTATATTACATCAGATACACTCATTTTGTTTTTTGGTTTTGATGATTTTTATTAGGTTTAATCAGTGTTATTTTTTTCTTGCTAAATTATTTTTCTCGTTTATCTTCAATAAGTTGTTCTTATTATATTTTGAATTTTGATATTTTAGACTTTATTCATTATCCATAAAATCCGTCCCTTTTCTCTAATAGTTGGTTGGCACTTGGTTTATCCGTGGTCCATTATTTCCTCTATACTGGTTGTTCGGATCTCTCTGGTGTGTATAATTATTTCCGTCCTTGTGACGTATCTCACTATCATCTGGTTCTTCCATTTTGTTGGTATAAAATTTTCATTGATGCTAAAGTCTACCATCGTTTTTCGAACTGATTCTTCCGTATTGTTTCTTAATCGTTCGAATGGTTCATACATAATCTCCATAAGTCCTCCATGCTCCTCGGTTAGTTTTGGCTTTTTCAGTCCTTCTAATCTCTCCGGGAATTCAATTGTGGTTCGTTTAGAGTTTCTAAATTGACTTACTTCTCTTGGTTCCGTAATTGGTATATTATGCATCTTAACTAATCCCCCTTTAATCATCTCCAATCCTTCCCGAGTATTCATTAATTTCCTTTCACGTTTTTGCCTTATTTCCATTGTCTTCATTTCATTGTTAACCCGTTCTATTCTTCCAACTATGTTGATTCGTACTTCGTTTAATTTTTCTCGGGTTTTCGCTTGTACCTCCTTTACTCTAGTATCGTTATGGTTTCCAATTTGGTTTATTTTGGCCTCTACTTCCACTCTGAGTTGCATGATGGTTTCATCCGTCTTTTCTAGACCTACCTTAGTTTCAGTTATTTCCTCTTCATAATCATCCACCCTTTTGCTAAGTGTTTCATTGACATTTGCAATCCTTTCATTGGTGACTTCCCTCAACGCTTGGTTTTGTTCATTGATGATTTGCCGCAACTCCTTATTATTGTTTTCAATTCTTTCATCTCTTTGTTTGTTATTTTCCTGAATCTGCTTTAAGCTCTCGTCGTTCCTGTCAAGCCTTTTGTTAATTTGGTTTAATCTTTCATTTATCTGCCGGTTATTCTCATCAGTTTCCTCTTTATTTTTGTCAAACTTCTCATTCATTAGTTTGATTAAGTTCTCACTCAAAATTTCGTTTTGTTTCTTTGAGTTTTCGTTAATACTGTCTATTTTCTCATTAGTTTGTTTATTATCCTCCTTAATACTGTCTATTTTCTCATTAGTTTGTTTATTATCCTCCTTAATACTGTCTATTTTCTCATTAGTTTGTTTATTTTGTTCCTTCATGCTACTCATTAATTCCATTAATTTTTCCCAATTTAGTCCTCCTCTGGGTTCCTCTTTATCACCCGCCTGTTGTTCCATTTCGGTGTCTGTAACTACCTCTGCTTCTTCTTCCCGTATATCTTCTTCCGTTTCTTGGTCCTTCGCTACCTTTTTAGAAACACCTCTCATATGCATTCCTGTGCCTCTAATAGTTGCCTGCTCAAGTTAAGTAATAGCGATATATTCGATTTTTTACTTAACTAAAGCCCACTCGTTGAGCGCCAATTTGTAACGAATAAGTTGTATGAGTCCTTATATTAAAACTCTCGCCTAATTAAGCCCCACATTATGAGCCAATTTGTAATGAAATCTTTAAGAATTATTTCCTAGTGTAATACGGTTGCTGGTTTATCGTTATTTCAGCCCCACGTTGTTGACATCAATTTGTAATCTAAATTCTATGCGATGTATTTATTGAATAAGATAATGTTCAAAGGCCCCACTGTTGGGTTCGACAATTTGTAGTGAAATACAATGTTTCACGTATCAGTATTAAGCCCAAGTATTTGTAATCTAAATCGTGTATCAACGTTGATCTAATTATAAAGAAAAATTATTTTTTATGGATTATATTATTCGGTTATTGATAATAGATCTGTATTAGATAGTTATTAAGGGTTTTACAAGAGAAAAACGCTCTATTCCAGTTATTATATTGAGTAATTCAATATTTTTCTCCAACCCTAGTCTGTATATACTATCGAAAGAGTAAAGAGAGGAGAGCGCAGAAAGCAAGTTAGTTCTCTATTCTCCCGTATTCACCAGCTGTCAACAAACGAGCACTGTGATTTGCGATCGACCAGTTATTATAGGTTAAGTCGTTCCGCTTGATGTGTTTCTCACGTTCCTTTCTCTGTAACTTACACCCTATTCGAAATACACTAATTATTCTACAAATAACAAGAAATCGTCAAATTCAAGAAGGATTCTTTATTTTATGTATGTTTTAATTCCAACAGATGCTTCCTCTTGCTACTAATACACCATATCGATTACACAATACATAATCGATTTGTCATTGAATTCGGGTTTTAGATGTGTTAAAATTTAATTATAATTTGTAATTTGTTTTTTATCTCAGGGTACATGTAGTTCTTTTAACTATTAGTAAGGTCAGGTAATGCAATTTTTAAGGTTACTAGGTATTACAATTTTGTTATAAAATCTTATTATATAAAATTCAAATATAAGCAGGTTTTTTACCAACTTTGACAGGATACTTAGTATGGCAGTGTTTTGCTACGCCGAGACGAGAACAGAATGGTGATTCAGCTCTTGAATAATAACAGCCTCCAGCTTCTCAATAAAAGTTTGGTATTGATGTCCCAGAATGTAGTAGAAGTTTCAGTTCTGGTCTTTGTTAATCTTCACGGTTCTGGTAGTTGCAGGTCCCAATGGAATTTGTGTAGTATTAAGACTTCGTTCGGTAGTGCAAAGTGAGGTTTAATACGTTATTTCAAATTTCTTCGTTTGTTTTTAATATATATTTTTAATTAATTTGGCATCCCTCGGCTATGGATCATCTTTATTTAATTATAGTTCATCTTCATCATTACTCTTTTGCTGTTAGTAGGTTGAATGATTTATTTTTTTGAATTCATTTAACTTTAATGGTATATCGAATTATATTTTCTGAGAGATAGATTCGGAAGTCACTACTCAGTCCTTTTTAATGGATTTCTGTTTATTAAATTTGATTTATTTAGTTTGGTTTTCTTTTTTTTTAATTTGTATTAACTCAACTCTACCCATTCACATATAACAATTGAGTGTTGAAATCAACAAGATATCTTGCATTCAGTCGTCCCTAACAACCATTTCTTCTTGTGTTAAACCATATACATTTTACTACATTTTCTTCTTAATTGACTTATTTTAAAAGGTATTATTTTCCTTTTACAAAATACTAAGTTTAGGCCTATTTGTTTTATTACATGTGTTATAATTTTATGTTTTTAATTTAACTTTTCTGACCTGACCTACTGTACAAATGAGTCACTGGCTTATGGCCAATTATTCTAATTTTATTTTATCCTGATTTCAATTTATTATTATTTATTTTATTATCGAACCCTTCATCAGTTTACAACATAATTACAATGACCCCTTGACAATTTATTAACAATTATTGCCTTCCTGGCCAAGTTTACAAATATTATCTTACGATATCTTCATTAATTACTCAAAGTAACTACACTTAACATGATACAATACATAATAAATACACTTGTATTTAATTACTTAAATACAAGTTTAACATGAATGAAATTAGTATCAATTACTTAATACTTTCTTAAAGCAATTGCTTCACACCTGCTGCATACAAAACACAGAATAAATATCATGTAAACAAAATATCATGATAAAGCACAACAACCTGTACATCATTATAAAACATTAAATATCAATTGAACAGTCTACTCTCAGTTCAAACTGTCTATAGTAATTTCATCTCATTAGACACTGTATTTATTGTTTACATCTTCCACTGATCACTCCATATTTTACACTTATAGACATTTTTATTTATTTATTACCTAGTAACCTTACTAGGTATTATTAATATATTTATTAGGTGAGGTTTACCTTCCTGACCTTAATTATGGCACACATTGGGTATTGTTTTAATTCGATAGTAACAAAGTTTTTATGTAACGTATGGGACCTTAACTTCGTTACGTTACAATATTGATGATAAACATTTACTTGTTGGGAGAATTAGTGTCGTTGTAGTAGCTGATAATTGTGATAATGATGTAACTCACCTGGGTGTAACAATAAATACTAACGGAGACTGGACAAAAAATACTAATGCAGACATGGACTATGATAAAATAATAATCGGGGGTAACACTAGGGATTATTATTATTATGGCAAAATGAATAACTATAATTGAATACTATATCATTTATTTATACTTCAATAAAAAAAAAAGAAAAACATACTATTATATATATATATATATATATATATATATATATACATATGTATATATATATATATATATATATATATTATATATATGAATATATAAATGTGGTAATACAGTAATATTAACATTAATATTTTTAATTTAACTATAAACATACTGTAAGCATATATTTTATGGACCGGATTTGCAAAATGTGGCTGTACAATAATTGATGTAATTATTGTATTTTAGCTAAATATTTGATTGTCACTAGTTATTCAGTTCCGTAAATTTATTTTAATCAATAAATAGAAATGCAAAAAAATGAGGGAAAGAGTACATGAAGTTGCGAATTTAAGTATTAGCTGTAAGTCTATTGTATAACAAAAGGTACACCAGATATTATAAGTCATACATTAAATAAAAAAAAAAAAAAAAAATAAAAAATAAGGTGCCTGAGCAAAAAGGGTTATTTTGATAGAATAAATTATGTAATATTATACTCTTATTATGTTGACAGAATTAAACTGTCTTTTAATATCAAAAATTAATGTTCTTCATAAACTACAACATATAAAAGATAAGCTAAAATTAAGCTAATGGGTTCATACCTCATTTATGGAAAATTATCCTCTTTTTAATTAAAAAAAATTCCTCTTATATAGTATTTGTGGCATTCTTGTTTTTTGGTATTATATTGGCGATTTGTTCAAACAATTGGCTGGGTTGTTGAATGGGAGTCGAGATAAATATGGTATCATTTTTGCCTTTTATAATGAATAAAATGAGAGTTTACTCATCTGAGTCAATAATTAAATATTTTATTATTCAGAGAATGGGTTCAAGACTATTATTCCTGTTTGTTGTTATTTTAGGAATATTATTTCAGGTAAAATATTTTATTATAATTAGTTTAATAATTAAAATTGGATCTCCTCCATTCCATTATTGATATGTTTCAGTAATTGATGGGTTGTCTTGATTAGTGTCTTTTTTAATTATAACCATTCAGAGGATTATTCCCATTATTTTATTGAGTTATCTAGATATAAGACTGGTTTTATTTATTGCTTTATCATGTATTTGGGGCTCATTGGGGGGGCTGTTATTCATCAAATCGAAAAATTTTAGCATATTCATCAATTTACAATTTAAGTTGAATTTTTAGAGGGGTTATATTAATAAATTATATATGGCTGGTATATTTTTTAATTTATTCCCTCTCTTTATTTTCGACTTGTTATCTGTTTTGAATAAATAATATGAATTATTTAAATCAAATTTTTATTTTGTTTAACAATAGGGTTAAATCGTTAATGTTAATAATTATTTTTATATCAATAGGTGGATTACCACCATTTTTAGGATTTTTCCCAAAATTTATGATAATTTATTGTTTTTTGGTTAATAAAATGTATTTTTTATGTTTAATTTTAGTAATAACTGCTTTATTAGTGTTATTTTATTATTTACGAGTTGTAATGACAGGGCTAATGATAAACAATATATCTTTAAAGTTGTCAACTTTTAGGTTAAATAATACATTATTTATAGTAAATTCTTTATTGATTGGATTTATAGTTGTAACCTTATTTAATATTATGAATTAATAAGGTTTTAAGTTAATAAAACTATTATCCTTCAAAGTTAAAAATATAATTTCTTGTAAGCCTTAGATTTATTTTAATCACCTTTAAATTTGCAATTTAATATTATTATTAAATATAAGACTGAAGAAAGAATAAAAATAAAAAAATAAGGAAGAAAGATTAGATTATTGAGAGGAAAATATATCCATAAATAAATTTACAGTTTATTACCTAATTCAGTCATCTCAATTGGGAATAAATCAATGATTAGTTATGAATAAGTGATTTTTCTCAACTAATCATAAAGACATTGGAACATTATATTTCATTTTTGGGATTTGATCAGGAATAGTGGGTACAACTATAAGAGTTCTTATTCGTGTTGAATTAGGCATTCCTGGATCTTTTATTGGAGATGATCAAATTTATAATGTGATTGTTACTGCTCATGCTTTCGTTATAATTTTTTTATAGTGATGCCAGTTATGATTGGAGGATTTGGGAATTGATTGGTTCCTTTGATAATTGGTGCTCCTGATATGGCTTTTCCTCGAATAAATAATATAAGTTTTTGATTATTACCACCTTCATTAACATTATTATTAATTGGTAGAATAGTTGATAGAGGTGCAGGTACTGGTTGGACAGTCTACCCTCCGTTGTCAAGAGGCGTTGCACACTCAGGATCTTGTGTTGATTTAACTATTTTTTCTTTACATTTGGCCGGAGCTAGTTCAATCCTAGGCGCAGTTAATGTTATTAGAACAATTTTTAATATACGATCAGCGGGAATATATATGGATCGGTTACCTTTATTTGTATGAGCGGTATTAATTACTGCCTTTTTATTATTGCTTTCATTACCAGTTTTGGCTGGTGCAATTACAATGTTACTAACTGATCGGAATTTAAATACTTCTGTTTTTGATCCTTCAGGTGGAGGAGATCCAATTTTATACCAACATTTATTTTGATTTTTTGGGCATCGTGAAGTATATATTTTAATTTTGCCTGGATTTGGACTAATTTCTCACATTATCACTCAAGAAAGAGGAAAAATTGAATCTTTTGGGTCACTAGGAATAATTTATGCTATAATATCAATTGGTATTTTAGGATTTGTTGTTTGAGCACATCATATATTTACAGTTGGTATGGATGTTGATACACGAGCTTATTTTACTTCTGCTACAATAATTATTGCTGTTCCAACTGGAATTAAAGTTTTTAGATGATTAGCAACCCTGAGAGGAGTTAAAATCAAGATAAGACCTTCAATTTTATGAGCAGTAGGGTTTGTCTTTCTTTTTACTATTGGTGGGTTGACTGGGGTGATTTTAGCTAATTCATCAATTGATATTGTATTACATGATACATATTATGTTGTGGCCCATTTTCATTACGTGTTATCAATAGGTGCAGTGTTTGCAATTTTAGGAAGATTTATTCATTGATATCCTTTATTTACTGGATTATCTTTAAATTCTAATTGATTAAAAATTCATTTTTTGATTATGTTTATCGGGGTAAATTTAACCTTTTTTCCCCAACATTTTTTAGGATTGAGAGGCATGCCACGTCGATATTCAGATTATCCTGATGCATTTATATCATGAAACATTATATCTTCTATTGGGAGAAGAATTTCATTTATTGGAATTTTATTTTTATTGTTTATTATTTGAGAAAGATTTATTTCACATCGATTGATTTTATATTCGACTAATATAAATTCTTCTATTGAATGGTTACATAAACTTCCTCCGTCTGAGCACTCATATAGTGAGATTCCATTATTAGTTCAATTCTAATATGGCAGATGAAGTGCGATGAATTTAAGATTCATATATAAATAATTTTTGTTAGAAATTTCTAATTGATCTTATATTAATATGCAGGATGCTATATCACCATTAATAGAACAGTTAATATTTTTTCATGATCATACTTTAACTATTTTAATTATTATCACTTCAATTGTTACTTATATAATAACAGTTATCATATTTAATAATATTGTTAATCGACTTTTATTAGAGGGACAGTTAATTGAATTTTTTTTAACACTTCTTCCAGCTTTAACTTTGATTTTTATTGCATTCCCATCCTTACGATTATTATACTTATTGGATGAAATTAATAAACCTTTAATAACTTTAAAAATTATTGGTCAATAAATGATATTGATCATACGAATATTCAGATTTTTTAAATATTGAGTTTGATTCTTATATAAAATCTCAAAATGAAATATTAATTAGAGAGTTCCGTTTATTAGAAGTAGATAATCGAACGATTTTACCTTTTAGTACTCAAATTCGATTATTGATTTCATCATTTGATGTTATTCATTCATGAGCTATACCATCTATGAGAATTAAAGTGGATGCCGTGCCTGGTCGATTAAATCAAGCAAGAATATTTATTAATCGACCTGGTATATCATTTGGTCAATGTTCTGAAATTTGTGGAGCAAATCATAGATTTATACCTATTGTTATTGAAAGAGTTGGTATAAATTGTTTTATTAATTGATTGATAAGCTATTCATTAAGTGACTGAAAGTAAGTGATGGTCTCTTAAACCAATTTATAGTAACTAACGATTACTTTTAATGACGAAAAGTTAGTTTATTATAAAAACATCAATCTGTCAGATTCAAGAAACTAAGAATGGTATTTTTGTATTCCACAAATATCTCCAATAAATTGATGTTTTCTGTTTTTCTTTTTTTTGTTAATTGTTACTTTAATTATAACTTTTATTTATTTTTCTTTTATGAAAATTCCAAGGATAAATTTAACTGATAATTTTAATAATTTATATAACTGATTATGATAACAAATTTATTTTCAACTTTTGATCCATCAACAGGATTATTTTCATTAAATTGATTAAGCTCATTAATTTTATTATTATTTATACCTATAGGGTTTTGATATATCCCTAGTCGTTATATAATTTCTATTAATAAAGTTTTAAATACAATAAGTTTTGAATTAAATTTACTGATAAGTTCAGGATCTTTTGGTAGATCGTTATTGTTTTGTTCTTTATTTATTTTCATTCTATTCAATAATTTTCTTGGATTGTTTCCATATATTTTCACTAGATCAAGACATTTAGTAGTTTCTCTTAGTTTAGCTCTTCCTCTTTGGTTGACTTTTATTTTATTTGGATTTCTTAACAATACAAATCATATGTTTTGTCATTTAGTTCCAATAGGAACTCCAATAATTTTAATACCTTTCATAGTATGTATTGAAACTGTCAGAAATTTAATTCGACCGGGGTCTTTGGCTGTCCGTCTAACAGCAAATATAATTGCTGGCCATTTACTAATAACATTATTAGGAAATAGATCAACTAATTTAGAAATTTATATAAATCTAATTATTTTAATTCAGATATTATTAATATTATTTGAATCAGCAGTTTGTGTAATTCAATCTTATGTTTTTACAGTTCTAAGAACTCTGTATTATAGAGAAGTATCTTAATGAATAATCATCCATATCATTTAGTTGATTGTAGACCATGACCCTTAACGGGTTCAATCGGGGCTCTGACTTTTGTTTCTGGTATAGTAATAATATTTCATATACAAAATTTTATTTTATTATTTTTTGGATTTTTAATTTTGATTTTAACTATAATTCAATGATGACGTGATATTTCGCGCGAAGGGACGTTTATAGGACTTCACACAATAGTTGTAGTGAGAGGTTTAAAATTAGGAAGGATTTTATTTATTGTGTCAGAGATTTTCTTTATTATTTCTTTCTTTTGGGGATTTTTTCATAGAAGATTAAGACCTGTTATAGAAATTGGGATAAGTTGACATCCTTCTGGAATTATGCCCTTTAATCCAATACAAATTCCTTTATTAAATACTATAATTTTATTGTGTTCTGGGGTAACAATTACGTGAGCTCATCATTCCATAATAGAAAGTAAACATAATGAATCTGTTTATGGTATTTTGTTAACTTTAATATTAGGAATATATTTTACTATTCTTCAAGTATATGAATATTTTGAATCATCGTTTTGTATTTCAGATTCTGTATACGGATCAACATTTTTTGTATCAACAGGATTTCATGGGATCCATGTTATTATTGGAAGAACGTTCATTATAATCTGTTTATTACGTCAATTGAAATTTCATTTCTCTAGAACTCATCATTTTGGTTTTGAAGCAGCTGCTTGGTATTGACATTTTGTCGATATTGTTTGACTATTTTTATATGTATCAATTTACTGATGAGGTAGATAAATATTCTGTTAGTATATAAGTATATTTAACTTCCAATTAAAAGGATTAATTTTTAAATAGAATAATTTTCAATGTTGTAGGTTACTGTATTATGATATTATTAATTTTATTTACTTTAATAACTTTTTTATATTTTGTGTCAACTAAATCAATTATTGATCGTGAAAAATCATCTCCATTTGAGTGTGGATTTGATCCTTTTGAGTCATCTCGAATTCCTTTTTCAAGACAGTTGAATTTTTTTATAATTTTTTTATAATTGCAGTCATTTTCCTTATTTTTGATGTTGAATTAGTAATTATTATGCCCATGGTTATTGTAATAACAACTATTAATATTATTGAAATTTACTTAGTGATATTGTTATTTTTATTATTTTTAATATTAGGTTTATATCATGAATGAAAAAATAGTATGTTAAATTGAATTTAATGGGAATGTATTTAATTATAATTATTGAATTGCAATCAATAGGTGCTCATATTAGCCATTCTTAAAAGCAATGAAGTAATAAATACATTTAGTTTCGACCTAAAAAAAGAATCTTTGTTCCTTTGTTTATTAATTGAAGCCAAAAATAAGGCACTTTATTGTTAATAAAGTTATTGAACATATAATTTCCAATTAAAAGGAAATAGGAATAAAAGCAGCTGCTAACTAGCTTTTAAAGCGGTTAAACTCCGTTTTTTCCTTATTTATAAAGTTTATAAAACATTTCATTTTCATTGAAAAGAGAGGAAAAACCTTGTAAATATTTAAAAATATTTATTACCTTAATATCTTCAATATTATGCTCTAATGCTTAAGCTATTTAAATATATAATAATTAAAAATCAAGCAATAAATGTTATTATTTGAATTTTGAAATTATTTTTTCTTATATTAATATTAAATATTGTGATTAATTTTATTAATTCAATCATGCCTTGAGGTCCAATTTTTTCTCCTCATCCCAAATCAATTGATTTTTGAAATATAAGTGAATTTTTTAAAATAAGAAATTGAGTATGAAAGGTTGATAGTTGTTTTAAAAATCATATGGAACTTATAAACTCTCTTGTAAATTTCTTTACTATAGATGAAAACATGGATATTTCATATCCAATTAATAATCCTAGAAAAGATAGAGCCATTGCTATTATCTTTCCCTCGGTGGGAAGGATAATTCTTGCAGGATTATTAAACATGATTCATCTAAATATAGACCCTGATAAAATTGAATAAATAGATAAAATCATGATTCTCTTTAATATACTATTAAATGACTCGTTTTGTGAACTAAAATTATAATAACTAAAATTTATACTTATTGAAAAGTATGTTAATCGGGCAGAATAAAAAGATGTTATTCCAATTCCAACATACATCAATAATAAAATTAAAAAGTTAATATTTCTGGAGCATATTATTTCTATAATTAAATCTTTTGAATAAAACCCTCTCATAAAGGGTATTCCACATAATGATAAATTAGCAATATTTATGAATGTTCTAGTTATTGGTATATTATAACTTATACAGCCCATTATACGAATATCTTGATTATTTATTAATCTATGAATCAATACTCCAGCACATAAAAAAAGTGATGCATTAAATAAAGCATGAATAATAAGATGAAAAAAAGATAATATTGGATAGCCAAATATTAAAATTGATATTATAATTCCTAATTGTCTTAAAGTTGATAATGCAATAATTTTTTTTAAGTCAAATTCAAAATTTGCAGCTAGCCCTGATATAATTATTGTTAGTACTGATAACATTAAAAATACTTGAATTAGATTAAATGATATAATTAAATTTCTGAATCGAATAATTAGATATACTCCTGCAGTAACTAATGCTGATAAGTGAACAAGGGCCGATACTGGAGTTGGAGCAGCCATAGCTGCTGGAAGTCATGAGGAAAAAGGAATTTGAGCTCTTTTTGTAAATCCTGCAATAATAACTAGTATAATTATTGGACTCATTATTATTTTATTAATAAAAGATATAAAGTTTCAAGATCCAAAATTTATCATTCATGCAATTAATAAAAGGATTATAACGTCTCCAATACGATTTATTAATGCCGTTAATATTCCAGCATTTCTAGAATTTAAATTTTGATAATAAACAACTAAACAATATGACACTAACCCTAATCCATCTCATCCAATGAGAATACTTACTATATTAGGTCTAATAATTAATAATATTATTGACATCACAAATATTATAATAATATAAATAAATCGATTAATATATTTATCACTTATCATATATACACCTCTATATAATATAACTATTGATGAGATAAATATAACAGTTGAAAGGAATAAAGTTGATATAAAATCAAAAATTAATGTTATATAAATATTACATGAATTGACTGTAATAATTAGTCATTCTATTATAATTGCATAATCAAAAATAATTATATTTATTGATAAAATTAATATTATTAATCTTAAAATCAATAAAATTAAGAAAATATATGTATTAAGTTTATTTTTAGTAATGATCCAATATAAATTTATATTTTTAAATCCACAATTTAATGTTTTATTTTAAACTAATTGAATTATATTAACAATGTTAATTTCAAAATAATTAAATTTAATGGAATTCAATGTATTATAATTAAAAAAAATTCACGTACGTTTCCAGAATTGAAGGAGTAACAACCCGAGAAAATTATTCCATGTTGGGTATGAGAATATAAATATAAACTATAACAAGCTGATAAAAATGAAGAAAAAGACAAGAAAACTATACATAATGGATTTCAAGACATTAATCTATTTAAAATTATAATTTCTCATAATTTGATCTCATTAACATTATAATGTTAGTCATATTATTTCTATATATATATATGTATATATATATATATATATATATATATATATATAATTGAAACTAATATGGGAAGAGATGCAAATAAAGTATAAAACAACAAGTAATATCTAGCATTCACTCGTTCAGGTTGATATCCCCATCCTATGATAATAATTATAGTAGGGATTAAACTAGTTTCAAAAAAGATATAAAATATCATAATATTGTATGAACAAAATGATAAAATTAATAATGTTATTAATAATAACACTATAAATAAAAATAAATTCATATTATTATATTTATATAAAGGACTAGAATTAATTATTAAGAAAGTAATTCAAATTGTAAGAATAATTAATCCATATGAAATATTATCTATATATATATTATATCTTAGTATAATTAAATCTTTTCTGAAGAATAAGATGATAAGTAGTACTAAAAGAATTAATATATTTCTTAATAATCATATGTTAAATAATAAAGGGATTAAAAATAATGAAAATAAAATTAATTTTAACATGTTTTTAAAGATATTGATAATAATTGATCATTACCATGTGATCGAATCAGATTGATCAATCTTGATAATCCTACAACTCCTTCACAAACACTAAATGTTAACAAAACTATTAATATATATATATATATATATATCATTTAATTCAATTGACAGAAATGCAGAAAATATACAAAATAATCTTAAAATTATTAACTCTAATCTTAATAAACTTATCATGATATGTTTTCGATTTAAACATAATGAGATAATGCCCGATATAAATATAATTAAATATAATAAAGGTAGTGATAGGTTCATTTGTTTTAATAGTTTAAAAAAAATTTAGATCTTGTAAATCTAAGATAAATTAATAATTTTAAAACTTCAGAAGAGAGAAAAAATCATTTTAAGCACCCAAAGCTTACATTTTTATTAAATTATCTTCTGTATGAAGATTATAATATCAATTACAATTCTATTATCAATAAATTTTATTTTTTTGAAGCATCCATTATCGATGGGGTCTATTTTATTAATACAAACAATGCTTACCAGAATTATTTGTATATTTTACATAAATTCCTATTTTTTTTCTTATATCTTATTTCTTGTTTTTATTGGAGGAATATTAATTTTATTTATGTATATATCAAGAATTGCTTCAAATGAAAAATTTTATTTTTCAATAAAATTATTAATATCAAACACGATTATTTGAATTTTGATTATAACTATAAATATTATTAGATTTAAGATAGATAGCGTTAATAAATTATTGGAAATGAATAATTTATTTGATAGATTTATAATTAAAAAATTATACATATTTCCGTCAGGAATAATAACTATCATGTTAGTTATTTATCTTCTATTTACATTGATTGTTGTTGTGAATATTATTAGAATTAAATTGTCTCCTTTACGGAGAAAATTTTAACAAATGTTAAACATCACTCGACGTACACACCCATTAATTAAAATAATAAATAATTCACTAATTGATTTACCGGCGGCTACGAACTTATCATATTGATGAAATTATGGATCGTTATTAGGAATATGTTTAGTTGTTCAAATTTTAACTGGATTATTTTTGTCAATACACTATAATGCAGATGTAGCAAGTGCATTTAATAGATTAAGACATATTTGTCGTGATATTAATCATGGATGGGTGTTACGAATTTCACACGCAAATGGAGCTTCATTATTTTTTATCTGTGTTTATTTACATGTTGGACGAGGACTATACTATGGTTCATATAAAAATTTTGAAACTTGAGCTGTAGGAGTGGTCATTTTATTAATTTTAATAGCCACTGCTTTTCTAGGCTATGTTCTTCCATGGGGTCAAATATCATTTTGAGGAGCAACAGTCATTACAAATTTATTGTCAGCAATTCCATATCTTGGGACGGCCTTAGTGAATTGAATTTGAGGAGGGTTTGCTGTTGATAATGCAACATTAACCCGATTTTATTCTTTCCATTTTATTATACCATTTATTGTTTTAGCATTAACAATTGTACACCTTATTTTCTTGCATGTCATGGGGTCAAATAATCCACTTGGGATTAATTCAAATAATGATAAAATTCCATTCCATCCTTATTTTTCCATTAAAGATATACTAGGATTTTTATTAATTTTAGTTATTTTTTTTTGTTATATTATACTTGAACCATATAAATTAAGCGACCCTGATAATTTTACTCCAGCAAACCCATTAGTTACTCCAAAACATATTCAACCAGAATGATACTTCTTATTTGCATATGCAATCCTACGATCTATTCCTAATAAATTAGGAGGAGTAATTGCATTATTCATATCAATTTTTATTTTAATTTTTGTTCCCTTCATAAACAATTCAAAATTTATAGGACTATTAAATTACCCTATTAATCAAATCTTATTTTGATACTTGTTCATTATTCTAGTTTTATTAACTTGGATTGGGGCTTGTCCTGTTGAATACCCATATATTAAGATCGGAATATTTTTAACAACGATTTATTTTATATATTTTGTTTTAGATCCAATAATTAAATCTTTTTGAGATAAATTAATTAACTAGTTAATTAGCTTATAAATAAAGCATTTATTTTGAAAGTAAAGAAAAGAAAATTAATTCTATTAACTTAATAATAAGACAATTTTTAATGAATTAAATAATAGATTTAATCATGAAAAAAAAATCAATAAATTTAAACTTACTGGTAAATATGATTTTCATGCTAAATATATTAACTTGTCATAGCGATAACGAGGTAGAGTACCTCGAACTCAAATAAATAAAAATGAAATTAATGTTAATTGAATAGGAAAAACTAAAGAATTAATTTTTCTACCTAGAAATATTAAACAAAATATTATACTCATAAAGATAATTCTAACATACTCAGCTAAAAAAATAAATGCAAATCCTGCACCTCTATATTCAACATTAAATCCAGAAACTAATTCTGATTCCCCCTCAGAAAAATCAAATGGTGATCGATTAGTTTCAGCTATCGCTGATGAAATTCAACAAATTCTCAAAGGAAAAAACAGAAATATTAATCATATAAATTGTTGAAAAAAATAAAATTCAATTAAATTAAAACTCTCAGTTATCACAACAGGGCACAAAATAATTAATACGAGACTGACTTCATATGAAATAGTTTGGGCAATTGATCGAATACAACCCAATATAGCGTAATTAGAATTTGATGATCAGCCTGTAATTATTAGACTATAAACTCCTATTCTTGTGCAACAAAAAAAAAATATTATACCCATATTGAATGAAACACAATTGATTAAATATGGGTAAATAGCTCACAATAGTAAAGAATTAAATAAACCTAACACAGGTCTAATTATATAAATTAAATAATTAGATAGCATTGGCATATTTCTCTCTTTTAAGAATAACTTAATAGCATCTGAAAATGGTTGTAAAATACCAATAAATCCTACTTTATTTGGACCCTTACGAATTTGAATATATCTTAAAATCTTACGCTCCATCAAAGTTAAAAATGCAACACCAATTAAAATAAACAAAGCAGTAATTAAAATAGTAATTATAAACATTTTCTACATGTAATATTATTACATAATTAAATTCTAAATTTAATGCACTTTTTGCTAAAATAGAATAAATTAAATTATTTGACATGGTCCTTTCGTACTAATATCAAAAATATATTAGTAGATAGAAACCAACCTGGCTCACGCCGATTTGAACTCGGATCATGTAAGAAATTAAAGGTCGAACAGACCTAGAATATTTAGATTTTGCTCTAAACTCTTTTCTTAATCCAACATCGAGGTCACAATCTAATTTATCGATATGAACTCTCCAAACTAATAACACTGTTATCCCTAAGGTAATTTAATCTTATAATCAAAAAATTGGATCAATTAAACATTAATTTATGAAAAATTCATTTAAAGTTTTATTTATTACAATGTCACCCCAACAAAAAATAAAATAATTTTTCCAGTTGTTAATTCTAAACCCTAGTAAAATAAATTTATTTAAAATTCTATAGGGTCTTCTCGTCCCACTTATTTATTTAAGATTTTTTACTTAAACTCTAAATTCAATCTATTTTAATTAAAAAAGAAAATTTTTCATCCATTCATTCATACAAGCCTTCAATTAAAAGACTAATTATTATGCTACCTTTCCACGGTCAATTTACCGCGGCCATTGAAATATCATTGGGCAGAATAGACCTTTAATATTTTTCTAAAGGACATGTTTTTGGTAAACAGGTGAAAATTATATTTGCCTAATTCTTAAATACAATTTATTGTAATTTACTAATTTAATCATTTTAATAAAAACATTTTTATTAATTTAATTTTCTTAATATATACCTAAAATATATTAAATGTATTTAAATAAAAAATAAAATTTAACTTACTCACATAAAAAGGCTAATTGCAAGCCTATTTAATTAATTAAAACCTAAAATATTATAGAAATTATATTTAGCTTATCCTCAATATAATTAAATAAATATAAAACTTTATATTAAAATATAAGTTATAATATTTATTTTAAATTAAATTTAATTCTTAAGAAACCAGAAATATTATAGTTCGAAAGAAGTTTCATCACTAAAATTATTTTATTAATATTTATATTACAATAATTAACAAATAACCTTAAATTACCATAATTCGGGAAAAATAAATTTTTATATATAATTAATTAACCCTGATACAAAAGGTACAAATTATAATTTTACTTATTTATATTTATTGTTTAATCTTCACAGTTCAATTAAAAATATTTTTTCCATAAATAGTACTAAAACTAAATAATTATTTTTACTTAAAATAATCTCAATAAATTAATCATAAATTTAAATTATTATTCAAATTATATTGATAAATCAATAATTTTTATTAGTGTAAATAATATGCCTTAAGCTCTAATTTGCACTCTAGCCACACTTTCCAGTACAGCTACTTTGTTACGACTTATCCCACTTTATAGTGGGAGTGACGGGCGATATGTACATAATTTAGAACCTAAATTCAAAAAACTATATTTAATAAATTTACTTTCAAATCCAATTTCATGATTTTCATTATAGAAAACAATTCATTTTTATAATAATGTAATCCATTCTTTCTTTAAAATTAACTGCACCTTGACCTGACATTTTATTAATAAAATAAATGAAAATTATTCTGATAAAGCATTCTTGACAGAGGTATACAAATTTATATAAAGTGAAATCTATCGTGGGTTATCGATTACAAAACAGATTCCTCTGATTAGATAAATTACCGCCAAATTCTTTGAATTTAAAGATCATAACTATTAATAATCTAGTTATTTTATTTACACTTTCAATAATAGGGTATCTAATCCTAGTTTTAGATAAAAGTTTCTCAGACATAAAAGTAAACACATATTTATACATATTTCACCAAAATTTAAAAAACTTACTATTAATTTATTTTTAACTGAAACTAATATAACTAAATTTAGAAAATCGTGTAACCGCAACTGCTGGCACGAATTTTGTCCTCTATAAATAAATTTATTATCTCTAAAATTAATAATTAATAATACTTAATACTGCGCTATGAATAATTATCGTTTAGATAATTTTCAATCAATTTAAAGTTATGCATGTAATATAATTAAATATTTAATTTACAAGCTAGAATAAAACTCCTCTTTTACCTATTTATTAATAACATAGTTTTCCTAAATGTCAAACAATCCCTTTAAAGCAATATTCACTCAAAAATGTATTATTTTTAATCGATGTTTCCTCACAATAAAAATAAGAATTCATGGCTGGTGAATTTTTTGATATATATATTTTTTATTTTCACATTAATTTATAAATCACGGCATCAAACCTTTGTAAACAGAGCTTTTACAATAATATTCACTCATTTGAGTAATCCCGGTTTTTAAATATTTATGATTTTATATAGTATGTTTTTAGTTAAATTAAAAATATTAATGTTAATATTACTGTATTACCACATTTATATATTCATATATAATATATATATATATACATATGTATATATATATATAATAGTATGTTTTTCTTTTCTTTTTTTATTGACATATAAAAAAAAGAAAAATATACTATTATTATTATAAATATTTATATATAAATATATATTAATATATTATTTATATATATATATATATGCACGGATGGGTGCAGCCACAGCCACCGGACTAGGGGGGGTAAGTACCCATGATTTTAGTAAAGAACTAAGGGGGGTTGCGGCGCCATATCTTCATTGGTCCTCTCAGGTTTTAGGCAATGAGAGTTTTTATGGTGCGGCATAAAACCTCTCATTGGGGGGGGGGGTTATTGTAACGGTACAGAATTGTATGTTAAAGAGATAATAATTTAAATCAGTTTTAATTTTAAAGTAGTCAGTATTCACCTGTGGGGTACCCCATTGTACCCAGCCACACATACAGTGTTATTGCAGACTGTTTATGTCTGAAGCCTGTAGTCAGCCCGGCTAGACGTATTACGTAACCGCTGGCAAGCAGTCTCTTTGTGAATCACAGTAAAACACTTTGTCACCCCAGTTTGCATCAGACAGTAGCAGAGAACAGTCGTTTACAAGTTAAACTTTATAACAGTGGCCTCGGAAATTTCGGTAGGTCGAAGCGGAAAGGGTAGCCTAGACCTACCGAAACGTATTGGAACATCAATGAAGAATACTATAAAGAAACAATGAGCGTGATATAAGATGAATTCTTAAATTAAAGTAATTAGAACAGGGAAGTGTGGGTTAAGTGAAAGTGCACGGGAAGATGGCAGAACAAGTGGAATAGCGAGAAAAGTTAAGTACAGTGAATGCATTGGCCAGCAAGTTTTTGAATTTTAAAATAGTAAAGCGCTTAGTAAAAGGGGGGGTAAAAAGTATATGTAGTAATTGTAAAGAGTGAGAGAGTGTATGCGAGGGAAAAGGGGAGCAATAATTAATCAAAGTACTGGTTTCTAGCTAAAAGTAGTTGTTAAAAGAATTTTGGTTAAATAAATTTGTTTTTAATTGTTAAGAAAGAGTAAAAGAGAAAGAAGGGAATATTGCATTGTGAATAAAATAAGATTTGGTTTAATATAAAACGTGTTAGAGTAAGTTATTACGTCATAACCATTTCCTATCTGTGCTGAAAACCTCGTCTAACGTTCTGGGGAGTTTTCTGAGTTTAAGGGTGGTCAGATAGCGGGATTATTTTAATTTTTGTAAGGGCAAGAGTGTAAAGGTTTCGATATTAAACCATAAAATATCGTGGCGACCTGGGCAGTTTAATAAGGTAAGTTTAACGGGATTATGATGGTAAGTAAAATTCTGGCAGCAGTTAGTATTAGTAGTAATATTATGGTGTTATTTTGTAAAAATGGTAAAAAGAAAAATACCGTTACAAGTTTACTGCAGTGCCATCATGCCATTCCTAAATGCCAAAGGACTTTCTATCCCATCAGTTGTTGTTGTGTAACAACTACCATTACACATTGCAAATTCTGCTCCCAAGTTACGCACCATGGTTTGCCTCTTATTTGCTTTTGGTTTTTGGCATATAGGTAAAACTTTACGCATATATTACAAGTGCCACACTTACCTGCACTATATTATCTCTTTTTGACGCCTGTACTACATCCCAACTTTCTGATGACAATGTTCTGGCATAATTTATACTAATGTCTTGAAAATTAGGAATACAACATCAAATATTCTAAATAAATGCTGACAGAATGACCTCTACCATAATAGCAAGACTACAAACTGGTCCCTCAGAGGAATGAAGATTAATATGGATGACACAAGGACATATGGAAACTGCAACAATTATCCCATCACTTAGCTGACACTAACACACATTTTTATCTGCCCTGCAGTTATGGTGATGCAGACAATAGACCATAATCCTGAGCAACAGATATGTGTAAACAAAGTCATCGACATAGCTAAAGCAGTCTTAAAACAGTAAACTAAGGTTTCATTTTTAATGGCCTTCCATGCTTTACAAATTACATTGTGTTTGGCATCTAATAAATTTGTTGATGGATTTCAAAGATGTGTCTAAAATTTTGTGATCCACCAGATGTGATGAGACATAGAATTTTTTCTCAAAATGCTAAATACCAAAATCTAGATTGATACAGAACCATCTATCTGTATACCAAAATACAGATGGATAGATAGACGTAGAATGATCAAAATCTGGTGCTGGTTATTATAAATATACAAACGGGCAAAAGCTATTTTGTTCCTTGCAGTTTCATTTCAAACCTGGATGCTGAACTACTTGCAATAAATGCGCTGCTTGCAGATAGAGGCTGAGAGCATCTGCATACTATCAGATTCAAAATGTGCCATTGTAAGCCTGTAAAGACCCCACCCAAATGACTATGCCTTCTGTATAACAGAAATAAGAACTTCGCTTGTCCACCTTAGAAGGAAAGTGAAAAATATATCCTTCCATTGGGTTCAAGCTCACTGCAGAATTACAGGGAATGAACAGGCTGATGAAATCCAAAAGCATCTTCAAAAATGCAGCCAAATTAAATGCCACAAATGTCTATATTGAAGCTCAAGAATGTTGTGACAATGGCAATCCAGGAAGAATGGAGAGAGAGGTGGAGAACTGTAAAAATGGGGAGACGGCTTTTTCACCTACAACAGCCAACAACAGCAGACCACAAACTTTATAAAAATGTCCCAAGAGAAATTGCCATGTTTGCAGAACAGGACATAATAATCATGCAACAATATTTGTTGCAGTCCCAACTGAGCACATCTGTGGACTGCAGTGAGCAAGAAGAAGAATCCCAAGCTGATTTTCTCCTGGACTGCACATCCACCAGCACCATGAGAAACAGATTGAGAGCCCTTATATGTGACTGCAGAAATCTGGAATACATCCTCAAAAACAAGGCTTTATGGAATCCAGTCATCAGGCATCAGCATCACCTGATGCTTGATGCCTGACTCAAGAAGGACAAAGTCCAGCTTCCTATAATTATGTTTCAAATTTCAATCACACCTTGGACCATTGGCTGGCAAATAGATGTCATATTTGGTGGAAAAAATTGTAACTTTATAGCCTTCAAATTAGAAATTTCAGGGTGTGCAGAACAATTGTCAACAAACAGGATGACTTTTGTATTTTGTTGTTGAAACTTTATGTCTAAATTGCAAATGTCTAATTTGAAGCATATGAAATCATGTAAGCTTTCTTACTTGCTCTGTATTCTACGGAAGTGTCGTTACATTTTTAAAACAGTAAGGATGGATTGCTTTTCCAGTAATCAGCTTTTGTGGTCTGTCCATACCTGCATCTACTAAAATTGTAACTCATCCTTACTTTTTCCCATCAGTATATGGATCACCTTTCACTGTGTATGTTCTGTGTAAATCTCATCAAGATTAAAAATATCTTTTACAGCATAATCTTTTAATAAGTCTTTTAATTTTTAATTCCACTGTTGAACATCTGTTTCAACCACAGAATCCATTCTGCAAAGTTTTCCAGTCAGCCTGTACTTGCTTTAAACACTCCCAACATTTTCCAGACTCCTCAAACTTCGCCCTAATTAACTAACCACTTACTTAATTTGACAACTACACACTTCTCTAAACCATACTAACACATATTCTTCAATATCCAGAAATTCTGGCCCTCTGACTTTTATTTTCATTCCATCTGTATTGTCATTATTAAATAATTTTTTTCTGATTTCTGAAATATGTTAAAAGTGTTGACAAAGGAATACCATACCCTTTAGTGATTTCAGTTTTCTTTCTATCTCAAATTCTACTGTCTTTATAATTTTGTCTTTTTGTTACAAATTTAAAATTTTGTGTTTTTTAACTGCTGGGATTTTAAAATAATTTGAAATTGCTTCACACTACACTGGCAATAAAATAAACCATGTTTAAGGTAATCCATAATTTTGTATACACTGTATTGTACTGTTCAGCGCATTAACAACTACCATCAGTGGTTTAAAATTACCGTATCACATTGATGTATTTAATTAACCTGAACTTGAAAAATAAATGCACAGGGAAACAGTTGTTTTGCAGAATTGTGTATACTAATGCTGTTGTTAAGATAACATAATGCTCTGCTCTCGCAGTGGTACCTTATGCATAGTAGATTGTAAAGCTGCCTTATTTAAGCCTTTAATATCGGCTCATTGTTATCAGCTATAACTAATTTTTTATCCGCACCATTGTAATTAGGTCGGTAACATGTTTCTGTCCCAAACTGAAACAAAGGCTATACACTAACAGAGAATAATGACAACAATATGGCTTCATTGAAGGTGACAAGTTGCAATTGAATACTATCTGTGGCAATGGCATGTCCACATGGACTAAACACGTTAATGTCATTTTATTAACAGAATAGTCTGATTGGTGCATAGAGACAGTGTCAAGACAGTATGACACCTTTAACAACACATTATTGTATCAAAGATTTCAGACTGGTGACCATTTGGCCAAGGATGATGTATGTATACGGAAATTCAACTGCTAATGGACTAGAGCCACTTTGTTGATCATCCTGTGACTAATAGCTAATTTACGCAGTTCCAGTAACTAAAATCAAATACTAAAAGTTAGTAGTTTACAGGATAGTAGTGTTTACACATCAGTTTTGTAAAATGCACTAGTTTTTAGTGTTGGTACTAAAAGGAAGTATTTTGTGGGATAATAGTGTTTACACGAGGTTATTAAGATTGTTTAGTTGGATTCAGTGCTGCGTAGCTGACAGTTTTAAAAATGAGTCTAAAATGTATTGCAACTAAAAAAGCAGTTAAAAAGTGTCTGAAACTTCTATGCAAGGAACTGATAAACATCCCATTGGAGAAATTACAGGAAAAAAAAAGTGGAATAGAAAGTGGCTGGCATGTAGAAAATGTCTTTTCATCCACACTTTGCAGGAATTAATGCATGAGGAGAAACCACTTCGTTTTTGGTATAGACACATAAGCTGTACCCATACCAAAACATTTTGATATTATAAGTGTTATGTCCTCTTGTGCATACGTTGGGCTTACATTTTTTATTCTGTTTTTAATATCTATAGAATGAAAATCTTGAAGACTCTTTACTTTTACAATTTTGTCGATGGCTGCTTCACAGGCTTGTTTGTTTCTGTATGTGGGAAGAGATGTGGTCAAAGACGCTCATGTTCTAGACACTAAACTAGCTTTCTAGAAAATCGGTTTATATCAGTTTAGTGGTCAGTCTAGTACAAGAGCGAGGATATCCACTAAAACCCAGTAAATAGGATCACTGTCTATTCATTCGACTGGAATCTTCACTATTTGATTCACTAAAATTTTCATACTAAAACGTGTGTCTACGTGCAGCAAATGCTAAAATCCAATGCTAAAGTTTAGTTATTGGAGCAAGTTACTGGAACTATGTACATTAGCCTTAAAGTAAAATAAAAAATTAGAAGTACCAACTATTTTTAATCCTAAAGTTTGAAGTACAAACTTCAATTTAATGTGTACTTGTATACAAAAGTGATGAGACGAAGTGATTTCTTCAGGTTAATGGAAATTTTGAATTACACGGGTTTGAAATAACAAGGTTTCACTGTACTTAAATTAGTACTATGCTTAAAAATTGTAACTTTATACTTTTATATTGATTTTATAAGTGACTTACCTTTTGAAATCTGGTTAACGCTTTGTTTACATACTGGTTCAGACGCCATTGTTGTGTTACCAACATTACGTATTTTGTGTTCAGGTCCAAGGTTCTTATTAAGCGATAGCAGAGACTTAATGGTCATTAGAAATAATCAACACTGATGTTATTTGATTACAAACTCAGGATTTAATGATCTGAATATTTTAAACATTTATATAAAGAAAAACAAGATGGAGTCATGAAAACATAAAAACAAAATGGCTGTGCGATATTCTCGCTGTTCCAGCCTTACTTGTGGCGCAGTTACATGATATGTATGTATGTTCCAGTTACCCTGGTTTACTCTAAAGTGAATTCAAAACATACTGCAGTTACCATTTTTTAAATTGTTACGTTATTTAGATCAGAAAACGTCAACCAATGCTTGTGATCCTTACATCTATATATATACCGGTATACACACACCCATACTCACACGCACACACTACTGAAACGGTACATTTTTAGATTACTGAGCTCAACATGATTTATAAAGATCGGTATTGTATAAAATGGGTGATGGTTTACTTCCCTGCCTCGCCGGTTACTGATGCAGCTATGCGTCCCTCATGCTCTTGCTTGGTGTCCTGCCGAGTTATTATACTGTTCCTTTATGCACTCACTGATTTTATGTTACATTTTGATATTGTTAAATGTTTGTTCTAAGGTTTGAATTCACATTGTATTAACTTTTACTGCTATTTTGAACACTTTTGAATGTTTGCTGCCCAGCAATTTGTGCAGCGTGCAGTACGCACGGAAGGTATTAGGCGACTGAGACAGACATCTTGGTGTGTATCCGCCAGGTGGAAGGGATAATTCGTCATCATTCTATTGTTTTGCGGTGATGACGGCATTGTTATATGTCTCAGTTATTACGTCTTTCGCATTTTTGATGACGTTTCAACAGTGTCCGTTTGTCGTTTTGTCTGCGTTGCTGTCATTTGGCACGTACACCAGTGACCTTGGCGTCAACTCGTTCTGGCAAACTGCGTTGTATGATATATATTGGAAATTTTAACCTCTTGTCGTTTAATACATTGTATTACAATAAAATTATATTTGCATGTATCTACAAATTCCTCTACAGGCTTATGTACTGTTACAAAACCCCCTCAATGAGAGGTTTTATGCCGAAGCATAAAAACTCTCATTGACTCATTCATACTTCCTAAAGGGATCAGCTAGGATATGTCGCCACAACCCCCTGTAGTGTTTACATAAAAAGAATACAAATAACTTACCCTTGGTCCAATGATGGTGACCGCACCTGCATGACCTTACTGGACTTCTCTTGCGAGATCCCAACACTGCAAGGCCATTCAGGCACTTGACGCTCCTGCTCTGACGTGCTGGCCAGCTCAGGACCGCCGTCACAGCATCACCAAACTCTGAAACATCGAAATAAAAAATCAAATAGTGGCCTTGTATACTGCCATATCCACAACTGATCTGTCTCCCTTAGCTGCATTGGTTTACGTTAATAAGCATTGGTTTTATATTTAACTACTAATTTCTCAAACATAAAATAAACAAGATTTACGATAGAATGTCTCTTTCTCTTTTGACTTCCTCCATGTTATCAAAATTCTGACTCCCGTCAATAATATTTAACTCTTTTCAACACAATGTAAAGATACTTCTCTGTTACCAATTAGTTTTTTAATAATACACTCATATAATACTTACCGCTGCACGAATTTCACTTGCCACGTACTTACCGCCACTCTGACTTACCGCTCACAGAAGATCCCAAACTATTAATAGGTCGCCACGATGTTTTCGGCTTTACATCGAAACCTTTAAAACACTTTTATTTAATAATTGCCAGGTTCGTTAGGCGAAATTTTCCATACTGGATAGGTGATGGTAATGTGGCGTAATAATTAACTTAACACATGGTTACGCTACTAATTCAATTTATTAAAATTCAAACTATGAAATTAGAATTTTGTGAAATCTATTATGAATACATTAATTTTTCTCTTTTCTCCTAATCAGGATAGCTACAAAACTCATTATGTGGTATATTATTTTTCTCAAATATTAAGACATATGTATCTTGAAAATTAAAAACTTCAACTAACTTATAAGTTACTAATTTGATTCAAAATGACCCAGCAATGCCCACACTCAACACACATACAATTTTAAAACCCCATTTTTATTTATTTAAAAGATCTCATTACGTTAACGTTGATGTGATAAAGAATACTGTTATTTGAGGCAGTCATCTCACCCGACCTCGTGGTGCGTCGTATGCAAAGTCACTTCTAGTTGTCCATAAAGTCTATGATGTCATATTTTTTCTTCTTTAATCACACACTACTTGCACTGTTCATTCTGAAATCGTTTCACCACTGCACTATTTGTTGTTAATTTATCTTTGCAAAAATTTACTGGGGAGTCACGGTTGATATTCTGCCAGGCCCGGCGAAGAGTGAGTCAAGACTGACTTTTTTACATGCGGACGGAAATCACGGCCCTTCTTGCTACCAAATTTCGTCATAGCCTGTTCATAGCCTTCATTGTTAAAGTCTTAGGCGTTGCACATTTAACACGTGTTATTTGTGTGTCTTATACGTCGACGAAATCTCACTACCTCTCTACACGTCACACAAATGGGCGGAATCTCTATTATGCTTCCGCCCGTTTCTGAGCACATGGCACACAGAATTCACAATCAAGCCATGTTGTTTTAGCTTCTTGGCGTCGTTTGCGCTCGCTGGTGTTTGCACGTGTCACACAGTACTACAGTTCTTAGAATTGTATTGCGTTGTTGCATACTTGCCGCAGTCCATCGTACAGCTACACCTTATTGTTCCTTTGTTGGACAAAGCTTTTATTTAACACGTGGCTGGCCACACAGATGAAAACAAATTTATGATTTTTCAATAAAATAAAAAGCCCCTCCTTTTAGCCCCGTTACAACAAGAAGAAATATACTCTTACCCTAAGGCAATACCATGTAAAATAATTCCTTAAGTTTAACAAAATCAACGCAATTTATCTATATATCTAATATAAAATTCAAAACACAACTTCATTTTGGCAAACAATCTAGCTATTTAAAATTCATTGATCAGTTTTCCTGATGCTAATACTTCTTCAAAGCAAAATTATAATTATTTTTTGCTTGACACCACTATCAATGTCATATACTTGATACTTTATATTTATTTAACGTTACTACCCCTGTAGCAACCTCCTCACCACACACACTATGACCCCCCCTGGACTGTGGCATCCAGTTGCTTCCACAAGGACTGAATTTATGGAGGAATTTTGGCATCTCCTGTCCTTGCTTCGGCTTTACATTTTTAAATTGCCAGATATCATATCTGAATGTTACATAGTTATACCCTTAAAACGGGTCTATCACCTGTTTTGCTGTTTCTACTCGAACAAGGTGATAGCCGCTGTTCCATAGTTCCGGGGATTTCCCCTAAGTGGCCCCCAGTTAATTTCAATTTTCACCAATTTCAAGGACAACCAACCATGGTCAGTGTTACAATTGCTGCCCACAGCTGGCTGTCGTCCAAAACCACGATTAGTGCTGGTAAGACAGTAATCGCCCGAAAAGGCGGGGAAATCATCTTCATTAGCATGTTTACACTCTAACATCATTTATACACTGTACGGTTAAGAATCATATATAATATTGTAACGTAACAGAGTTGAGGTCCCCCGACGTTACATAAAAATTGAATGAAACATGGTCAAGGACCATACCCTGAATTAAGGTTGCTCAGTAGTTAATGTATCTGAGAAGTACCTCAAGTTAAAAGAGGCAATGACTAATGTTAAATATAAAAAAAAACCAGACCAATGAATAGCTAAATATAATAAAATGCTTGTTTTTATACTGTAACATGTTGAGGTTTACAGAATATTTATGTTATATTTTGAGTATGGTAGAAATGAACTGATGTGGTTAATAGGAATACTTCATCAATAATTATGTTTATATTTATGTTAGATTTGTCTTTAGACAATCAAGTATAGTTATCAGTGTTAGGCATTATACTAAGTTCTAAGTATTGTCTAAAGTTGAATAATACTGTTGTTTTAATTAATGTTTGTAAACTTGGCCAGGAGGGCGATCAATGTTTAATGTTTGACAAGTAGTTCTGACAATTATATTATAAATTAATGAAGGGTTCCAGAACCAG
The DNA here is from genome assembly GCA_034769895.1 of Magicicada septendecula. Lineage (NCBI taxonomy): Eukaryota > Metazoa > Arthropoda > Insecta > Hemiptera > Cicadidae > Magicicada > Magicicada septendecula. The sequence continues at coordinate 234,723,978 of CM068368.1, read as the reverse complement.
TTAATTAATGTAAAAAAGTAACCACCAGTAAATTAAAATTAATGTAATTAACCATTTAACCAATAATTAATTGTACAGTAGGTCAGGTAAAAGAAAATTAAGTTAAAAAACCAAATAATATTATAACGGTTGTAAGAAAATCTATAGGCCTAAATTCCATATTAGTGAAAGGAAATTAATACCTTTTTAAGAAGTCCAGTCCAACGAAACTGTGGTAAAACATTTACTGTTTAAGAAGGAAGGTTAGGGGAGAATTTTAGGTAATTTAATATTAATCCAAGCATGGAGTATTTTATTGGAAAAGAGTAGTAATATGCTATAATGCCGGCTCAAGGATATCTAGAAAATGTGGTTGTTAAGGCAACTGAAATGGACATGAGTTGTTGATATTGAATCATTCGTTCTGATTGTTACAAGCTATTAGGTTGAGATGGGCAGATACATTTAACAAAAATTGAATAATAAATTTGGAAGAAAAATGAATCAAAATTAAAAACCCTCTTTGAAAGATAATTATAACTTAATACTGATGAGTAATAAAATTAAATAACCTTCCAAATTGTAACTGAATACGTTTAAAAAGAATTGAAAACCTCTCACCTCATTCACTAAATAATTCCGCTGGATTCGGTATTGAACCAATTCCTTCTATAAACAGAAGATCAGTTAAGAGAATTAAAGCCTGAACTAACGGAATTATTGAAAATACAAGAAGACCTAGTTTGGCAGAGTCAACCTTCACTGGCAGCAGAAGAAGCTGGGATCCTAAATTCATTTCACTGGGACCGAGAATTATCAAGATCATAGAAGATCAGAAGTCCGAAGAATTCCCGAGAGCTTCCCATTATTCTCCACGATCAATTTTATTAAAGGCAGAACACTTTTGCTGGATGAAGATGATTTAAACTGAGTCTTGGCAACTGTTTACAGACGTCCACAGCCAGTCGAAGCTTTCATCGACTCGGTAAAAAAACAACCTATTTTAATTTCACTATATTTAGAGTAAATAATTTTGTTTTTGTAATACTTGAGTAACCTTAATTGTGCATTTTACCTGGCCTTACTAATGGTTCCAAGAACTTTACGAACCCTGGGATAAGAACTAATTATTATTAAAAATATCTTGTTGATTCATCCTCTTTGTTCACTTTTTTAATATTATTATATATAAAAAACTTTCACAAATGAACTTACTTTTGTTCTCACTATCACAAACGTTTCAAGGTGTTGTGCCTCTTCCACCACACACACCTATAGTCCATAACCGTTATTCTGCAACAATGACTTTCAGTATTTAATCACACTGAGGAAGAGGCACAACACCTTGAAACGTTTGTGATAGTGAGAACAAAAGTAAGTTCATTTGTGAAAGTTTTTTATATATAATAATTATTATTATTTTTCATTTGTATAAGTCTATGGAGTTGGATTGATTGATAATCGATATATTTCTGTGTGATCGATCTGATTATATTGTTATTTTGGAAATCACGGGTACTGTGAATTAATAGATAAAATTAATAAAGGATCTTGATTATATGAGATAATATTTGAAGTTATTCCAGAATAGATACTATAAGTAGTGGTTGTAATAATTTACAATAAAAGGTTTATTCAAACCCGATGAACAACTAACCTATAAGTAAGCTTATTACAAGTGGCAGCGCTGAATACTTACAGCTGGTGGAACGGGAGATCGCGGAACTAGCGTGTTTTCAGTGCAAACTTTGAATAGAATTTCCTACCGTCGAGTGACTAGGGTTGACACGAATATTCATTACATTCAGTTAATACACGATACATATCGTTAATATTACCCAACTACTTAATACTCAGTTAGATCTATATCGTAGTACGATTATAAGTTAAAAAAGAACATTATTATAATTATATTTGTCTAATAACATTTTCAGGAGGTTTCATCGGTCACAACCGAATAGATATACTAATTAATAACACATTACTTAAACCAGGTAACAACATTCTAAATTGTTACAAATTGCCACCTTCAACGTGTTGATTAACGTTGATTCACGGGAGTCTCATAAGTAAATAAAACACCATAAACGTTCTATTTCAAATTGACGCTCAGAACGTGGGGCATCATCATCTCTATTAACACCGTCAAACACGTTTTATTACAATATAAAATTATATCAAAGTTGTACAGTGTATGTATGCCGATTTCGGCCTCCGATGATGGTAACGTACTTGTGCATTACTCGTCAACCCATAACGCTATCTACAGAGGCACATGCCACCACTGCAATAGCCTACCTATATCTAAACTTATGTCTTTCTACATTTGCTGTCTCTACATTCCACAATTTATTTACACTTCTATTAACACCAAACAACCCCCTAAATCACCCTTTAATCTTGTATAATAACATAATATACATGAACAATATCATAGCTACATTTAAACAAACAATTCACAATTAAATACTTTGTATAAAAATTATAAACACTACTATTATCATTTCCATCAACTCTTTTATATCAAACTTTTAATTATTCATTATTGTACCCTTTAATTCTATAAAAATTCAAATTTATTATTAACATTCATGTTACCTCACATTTCATTTCTTATTACCTTTCTACTATAAATTTTCTATTTACCATTTCATTATCAATTAGTTTGGGTGACTCTCCGTTATTTACAATGATTCTATTTATTATGGGCATTTCTATATCTATAATCTTACTCACCTTCTTCCTCTAACCATCACTAACAGATTTGCATAGGGTGACACCAATCTCTCACTAATAACCCCCTTCAGTACTAATTCCACTTATACCATTCTCCTCTTTTATAATCAAATATCTAATACCCTCTTTGTATCTAGGATGTGTGTTCCCGACCTTGGCAATTCCATTCATCACCTTTTGCCCTTCCCATAATCTCGGCAATCACTCCTCGACCCTTCACAATTCCCTGCCCAACGACGCACGTTGATCACTCCTTACCACCTCAGCCTTACCTACAAAATATCACCAGCAACTATTTACTCTCTAATTACATTACCCTCTCTTTCTACATATATATACTATCGCTGCTGTGTCCCTACTATTACACTGTTTCTGTAATACTTTTATTCTACAAAATTCTTATCTTCTCTAACACCCATTAGAGTTAACTTTGACTAACTCAAATGCCTTATTTAAATACTCATTATTACCCAAACTCTATCTTTTTATAACATTTCACCTTAATATGATCATTGCAAACCTACTCTCGAAAAATTCATCACTTATCTCTTAATAACAATATAACTCCATATCCAAACATATTATCTGTTTACTCATATACTACTCATTAGATAATCTAAATCTCATAAAATCATTTAACTTCATTATCAACTCTTTTGAACAACATTTTAATTAATTAATTAATTTATCTCCATTATATAATTCAATCAATTTTACAACACAAAGTTACTTTAATTACCTTAGACTTCACAATTATTCTCATCATTTCTTTAGTAAAAAAAATGTTATACTTTATTATTAAATCAGTTCTTACCTATTACCTACATGGTTTACATTAAAATACATATAATACACAACATAATGTAATACACAAATACCTTGACATTAACACACAAAAAATATACAATCCAACTTATTCTTTGTTATCATTGACCACAACTCGTTTCATAAGACAATCCATTTCAAAACCACACTGTTCACATAGTTAAATGTTCATAAACAATAAAACACTTATCCACCATCATCAAATAAAAATCTAATCTTAGGTCTACACACATTATTTTTTATTGAATATCTTATATTATTACTGTCAATATAATACTCATTTAATTCTTCATATATTTCCACAATACTATTTGAATTAATAGGCTTATCCCATATTACTTCATCATGTAACATGTCATCATAGAGTATGGTCCTGTCGCCCTTAGTATAATTTTTCATAATCAGGTAAATTAATAATTCATTGTTATCAACATCATCTCCTACTGCTGCTATATCAGCTTCAATACAAGGTACGTATTCAATACAATTACCAGCTCTCTCTACATCTAACCTTTCTACAAATTCTTCATAACTTCTATTCACCTTAAATAATTTTATCTCTCTATCTACCCACAACTCTCTCTCTAAATATCTCTCACCATAACACCAAGTCACACTCTCTCTTTCAATATATGCAGGGGACACTACAACTTTATCGCTGCACCACCTATCAGGTGCACAAAAAATCCAGGGACGGCTATTTGCAGACCATGTGTCTTCCAAATACGCTCGTGAAGCCTTTTCTTCAACCCCGACTATAACATCACGGGAAAAATTTATCCCCTGCAATCCCTCTATCTGTAAATTCTCTCTCCACTTTCTCTCTGACTCATCAACACACACTAACATTCCATCATTACATTTTACTCCCTCTAAATTTTCATCAGTACTCTCGATATGCACACCATTATTCTCTAACACCATATTTTTAATTGTATCATTGTTATCACTTGTGAACTCATTATTCAAATCATCATTATTACTCACCTTGTTATTAATTCTTTCTTCCTTATTTTTTGTCGTATTGTCACTGCTACTTACCTTCTTATTCCTTATCTGATTTAATTTCTCGTCTAACCTTTTATTCATTTCGTCAAATTGTTTATTAAAATAAAATGTTTGTCTCTTAATTTCGTTCTTTACTTCATTAAATTTCTCATCAAATTTGTCATTTAAGTTACTGTATTTAACATTGGAATCACTTTTTTGTTCATCCAATTTTGCATCAAATTTACTAAACATTACATCGAATTTATTAAATTTTTCATCAAATTTGTTTAACATCAATTGTATCATGGCATTTGTCTCCTCGGTTTTCTTTTTGTACCGAGTTGATATGGGTGTTTCTTGTATTCTGTCTAACTCTATAGATTCGGTCGCACTCGACTTGATCTGACTAATTGGCATTGAACAAACACATTGAATGGACATTTGGTCATTTACACTGACATCTATATTTTGATCCGCCATTTTGAAAAAGATTTGTTTAAATGTATTTTTTTTTCAAACTGTTGCTCTATATATATCTAACATAACAACAACATAACCTAACAATCATAATCTAACCTATTACTTTCGTGCTAGGTACATTTTACATATTTTTCCAACAACCATTCGTCTCTGTAACCAGCTTATTTATATAAAATTTTTCTTTATATAAAGTCGTCTGTTCGGGCACCATTTGTAACTTTATACTTTTATATTGATTTTATAAGTGACTTACCTTTTGAAATCTGGTTAACACTTTGGTTACATACTGGTTCAGACGCCATTGTTGTGTTACCAACATTACATATTTTGTGTTCGGGTCCAAGGTTCTTATTAAGCGATCGCAGAGACTTAATGGTCATTAGAAATAATCAACACTGATATTATTTGATTACAAACTCAGGATTTAATGATATGAATATTTTAAACATTTATATAAAGAAAAACAAGATGGAGTCATGAAAACATAAAAACAAAATGGCTGCGCGATATTCTCGCTGTTCCAGCCTTACTTGTGGCGCAGTTACATGATATGTATATATGTTCCAGTTACCCTGGTTTACTCTAAAATGAATTCAAAACATACTGCAGTTACCATTTTTTAAATTGTTACGTTATTTAGATCAGAAAACGTCAACCAGTGTGTGTGATCCTTACATCTATATATATACCGGTATACACACACACATACCCATACTCACACACACACACTACTGAAACGGTACATTTTTAGATTACTGAGCTCAACATGATTTATAAAGATCGGTATTGTATAAAATGGGTGATGATTTACTTCCCTGCCTCGCCGGTTACTGATGCAGCTATGCGTCCCTCATGCTCTTGCTTGGTGTCCTGCCGAGTTATTATACTGTTCCTTTATGCACTCACTGATTTTATGTTACATTTTGATATTGTTAAATGTTTGTTCTAAGGTTTGAATTCACATTGTATTAACTTTTACTGCTATTTTGAACACTTTTGAATGTTTGCTGCCCAGCAATTTGTGCAGCGTGCAGTACGCACGGAAGGTATTAGGCGACTGAGACAGACATCTTGGTGTATATCCGCCAGGTGGAAGGGATAATTCGTCATCATTCTATTGTTTTGCGGCGATGACGGCATTGTTATATGTCTCAGTTATTATGACTTTCACATTTTTGATGACGTTTCAACAGTGTCCGTTTGTCGTTTTGTCTGTGTTGCTGTCATTTGGCACGTACACCAGTGACCTTGGCGTCAACTCGTTCTGGCAATCTGCGTTGTATGATATATATTGGAAATTTTAACCTCATGTCGTTTAATACATTGTATTACAATAAAATTATATTTGCATGTACCTACAAATTCCTCTACGGACTTATGTACCGTTACAAAATAATTTTTAACTCTCTCAGTCCTTTTAAGTAACTATAGAGAATTTGATATCTAAGGGGCTTAATGATTGGATATAAGCAAGTAAACATAAGCAGTTTTTACTAATTTACATACATATATACATACATCCTCGGCACTACAGCCCAGTCCGGGCCGTGGCCTCCAAAAGAAATCTTCCCCACTGGTCTCTACTCCCGGCCAATGTCCACCAGTTTGCTGCACCCAGCCTCACTGCTGCCTCCTTACCAACCTGGTCCACCCATCTTGTAAGCGGCTTCCTTTCCTTCTCCTTCCCATCGGCAAATAATTCATAACTCTTTTTGGGATTCTATCCTCCGCCATTCTCTGCACATGACCAGCCCAACGCAATCTGTTAATTTGTATGAGTTGCACATCGGAAGATCTTTAAACCTTTCGTACAACTCTCGATTATGCAGTCGCCTCCAAATGTCATTTTCCTTCACAGGGCCATAGATTCTCCTCAGTACCCTCCTCTCAAAACGGATAGTTTCTGCTCATCTATTTTACTAATTTACGTGCTTTTTTCTGCTGTACTCTGTAGTTAAGTAAATAATTGTTTTAAGTTCTCCATGACAGCTGTATCTTTGTGCAGCTGTGTGTTTGTTACAAACACACAAGCTTCTTAGAGTTGCAATTTTTGTCATATTTTTGTGTGTTTTATCAAACTTAGTTCTGGAACATTTTGTACTGTATTAAACAGAACATATTTTTAAACAGTATAATTTTTAAACAGAAATAATTTTAATCATACAAAAAATATCACAAAATGAAAACTAAAATCAGTTTTTAAGTTAAAAGAATTTATTCACAAAACCAAGGATACCCATTTTCTCTTGAGATTATGACTAGTTACATGTTCATTTTACATGTGATTTTCTTGTGTCTTCATATAAAGCTGAAAAATTTGTTTAAAACCAATTAAGCATGATTATAGAAAAATTATAGAATATTTTATAGAAAAGTTAGGTTCATCATTAATTATCTGCCATTTAAAAGAATTAAGAAAATATTTTAACTGCTCAAAACTTAATGAGTACCAAAAGACATAAATGCTTAGTATTTTACACTAAAAAAGTGTAACGAGAACCATATCGAACAGCCTAGAAAGTCCACCAAGCCTTAGTCAAGCAGATGTGCCTCAGTCAAGGCCACCCACTAGTTTGTTCCAGATTCTTCAAGAAGCCACTTAAAATACGCATTAGCGTCAGCATTAAGTGACATGCACATTGAGGATGGAAGATTTCTAGAAGGTGTGCGCTATGTATACAAAGCCATAGCAGCCGGCTTGTTAGTTCAATGGTGTTGAGCAATTTCTTTAGCATGGATCAAGTGGTTGTAGCGAAGTGTTGTTGTGTTATAATTAGTGCAGAATTCTTTACAGTTGACATTATTATTGTGTGTGGACAATTTTTACTTGAATTGTTGTAAGAGATTATCTTGTTGATTACAAATTGTTAATTGTGATAACCAAAGCTGGTTATTAGTGATTTCATTGGTGTCTTGTATTTTTGTTTTCCACTGTACCATACGACGATCAGGGAGACTGTTATAACAGTAGTCTCCAAATATCATTGTATTCTATTGTAAACTGTCAACACAAATATGTTATCAAACGGGTTAAGAATTATAGTATAGATTTATATAAATATATATTAACACTTTCACTGTGAACTTACTTTTAGGTTTTGATTACCCAGACGTTTCGACGTAGTATTCGTCTTTCTCAATGGGTTTTTTAAATACTGATTGTCTGTACAGTAACGGTTATGGGATGTGGGTATGTGTGGTGGGGGTTGCTGGTGGGAGGGAATTGGCGCTGGGATTCAAATTTTGTGTAGCTATCAGTGTATCAAAAAGTATGTGTTATCTGTAATGTAATTGTTCATTTAATATGTTGTTTGGTTGTAGTGTGTGATATCTGTAAATTTCAAATTGTTCTGCTGTGTTTAGTTTTCTACTTTTAGGTAAGTAGTGTAGTATTTCCATGTTGTGCTCTATGTTTGTGTAACTGTGGTTTTCGTTTTGTAAATGTGTGGCATATGTGGAATGTATGTAGTTAGTGGTGAGGGCTTTTAGATGTTCAGAATATCTAGAGGAAAAAGATCTTCCCGTCTGGCCGATGTAGAATTGGTGACAATCATTGCAGTTTAGTTTATAAACCCCTGTTTTGCTGTATGTGTCAATGTCCTTGTTAGTATTATTTATGTGTTTCCTGATGGTGTTGTTGGTTCTGTAGGCTACTTCATAATTATGTTTCCTAAATGTGTTAGCTTTACTATACTATACTATACTAGTATAGATTTACTACAACTAGACGTATTATTATTTTGTTTCCCACAGTCTCACAAATTTTTATACAGTTCGTACAAATATGCTATTAAAAATAAAGTAACTTTTACTGGACAATGGCAATCCAAGAAATGAGGTCACAGGAAGTGTGGTGCTGTTTTGACCAGATTACTTCCCTGTCACTATGCACCAAATGTACTATTCTGTGAATAAGCAGTATGGATATTGTGACGGTACAAAATGGGTAGGATCATTTTAATATTGTGCAATAATACGATCTATGTAAACCGGAGTGAAATTTGACTTTATAAATCTGAAGTCGTATGAATCAGCCAATGTGACATAGGCATTAACATCTCAGACGAAATAAACCTAACCATATATGGTCACGAATTTTTATCGATCCGACTGACGTCATGAGAATATCACAAAATGGACACATGTTTTATAATACTGAAAGGCAATCCGAGCTTTTACAATGTTCCAGACGTTTTGATATGGCTCGGCCAGCAAGGAAGGGGTACCACGCGTGATCAGCCAGTAGTATACGAACACCAGTCGCAATTCGGGAACTTCGAACAACATCTGAAAGCAGTACAGTCGCAGTGAAATAGTGTTGGGAGGCCTACGCGTGTAAGTATGCTAGGTCCGCCCCAAAGTGAGTTTTAAATAAAGAATCATGAAGTTGTAAACACATTTAAAAAAAACGGCACTTCGATCAACATCTCTAAACCGTACGGTTGTGTTAACCCAATTCCGCGGACAAAGTCGATTTAGGCCTTAAAAAAGTGTAAAAAGTATTTAAAACAAGTATAAGTAAATCTCTGCAAGTGTCAATGTAATTGAAAAAGTTAACTAACAGTTTCGAACAGTTTTCGTGAGTGTTGGAGCAAAACGTTGTGAATGAACAATGGTGCAACATGTGGAATAACTGCTACAGCTAAGTACTTACAACTAGATCGACTGGCCGACAACTAATAACTATCTACCTATTATTCAATTATTGTATTCAGAAAAATGAGATCTCAAATTTAAAGGGAGGTTGGAAATGAATGAGAGAGAGAGAGAGAGAGAGAGAGAGAGAGAGAGAGAGAGAGAGAGAAAGCGGAGTACTGGTGAACCTTCATAATATTAAGTAAATATAGTTTGTATGATTAATAATTATGTGTGTGCATTGTTGGGTGATTTGTGAATCACAAGATAACTAGGGGTAAATCCCCTTTGAAATTCTAATTGCAATTAAAATACCAATTTTAATGTCACCATGACCACGTGTTTAGTGTACTTATTGCGTTGAAAACCTAGCCTATTCACAGCATCAAAAAAAAAAGCCTAATCAAGCTTTAGAATCTTCTGAGTCAAGGGAAACAAAGTGTTTAAATTAAACAAGCGTTATTTAATGTACAGAGTGAAATGGTTTGCATATGTTAACCTTAAATATGCTGGTGACCCTGTTTTGTGCTGTTGAAGTATAAGGTAGGTGCGAGAAAAGATTGCCAAGGTAGGTAATATTCTGGGTGGTAAGTTTGAAAAGGTTAAATGACATTACAATTGGCGAATCCCTGCCAGGATTTTATGTAAATTTTACGTAAAGTAGGCCTGAAATTTGACGCTAGGGAATAGGCTTGGGAGCGGCAGCAAATTTTGAAAAAATTGTAGGTTAAGACGTTCAAAATAGCACGTGGTGTAAAAAGTTTTTGTTTAGTATAGATAAACTCTCATTTATCTCAATATTAAATTGTAATAAGTATTTAACTAACAATAATTACAAAATAATGAGGAAATCAGTTTGACTGATTCAACTGTCATGAATGAATCAGAAATTCAGTCAACTACTGTATTAAATAAAGAGAGCAGTTTAACCGAGTCAATTATAATGAGTAAAGCGGGAGCAGAATCTACTCCCGTGGCAACCAAAATAAAAGAAAAAGAATGGTCAATGGCCGATATAATGAATTTTATGAGTAGTCGTTTTGATAATAGCGATGAAAAGTTTAATGAACTAAGTAGTAATATCAATGAACAAAACATTAAATTTAATGAGTTAAGAAATGATATCAATGAACAAAATATTAAAAGTGAAAGTAATTTTAATGATATGAAACAAAATAATGTTAAATTTGAAATTAATATGAATAAACGTCTAAACGAGATTGACGAACATTGTAGTACCATTGTAAAACAAATGCAAGATGATGTCAATGACATTAGAAAGAGAAAGGAGAGTAAAAGAGATACAGGTAAGTGTAATGAAAATAATAATGAAAGAAGGTGGGAGAACAAGGTAATCGGTTCTGATAGTGAAAATATAAGTGATAATCATAATGATGACAAGTTAAGTGCAAATGAGAATATAAATAATGAAGGAGTAGTTGACAAGGTAAGTGGTGGTGTTAATCATAATGATGATTATAATGGTGAAATAATGTTGAATAATAATGATAAAGATATAGTTGAAAATGGGGTATCTAAGAATGATACGGTAAGTAATAGTGGTGATAACGAGAATATAATGGGAGGTGAGGTTAGTGAGGGGGTAATAATAAGTGTTAATGAGCTAGAAAGAGAGTACGAAGAGAGTATAAGAGAATATTGGGGGCAGAGGGCAAATTTTCCCCATGGTGTAGTAGGTGAAGTAAAGGCTTCACGAGTGTTGCGGAAGGACAAAGGTTCCTCTACAATTTATTTGGGAGACAAATGGTCTGCAAATAATCCCTTTATGTATTATGGTTTCCCTGGTAAAGCCAGGATGGGTTTTAATAATGCTGTATTGCCCTCTGCGTGGATTGAGAGTGTGAAATGGGGTTGGGATAGTGATTATAAAGAGAGAGAGAGAGAGATAGAGTTGTTTAAGATAAAAAAAAGTTATGAGGAGTTAATGGAGAGAATAAATATTGAGAGAGATGTTAACAATAAAGACTTTCCTTGTGTAGTAATAAGAGCAGTCAATGATGATTATATTGATAATAATAAGCACTTACCTGGGAATAAAATTGGTGTACTAGTAGTAGTAGATGACTATGATGATGAGATCATAACTTACCTGGTGATGACAAAAAATATTAAGAGAGAATTGACCGTACCTAATATTGACAAGTTTTATGATATAGTAATGTGGAGTAATCCGGTAGAGTATTACTATGGTATAACGGTTAAAACAGATTTAAATAATTATTATATTACAAAAAATAATATAATCTATGTAAAAAAAACTGAAATATGTTATGTTAGTATTGATTAATTTTTTATGATGGAGGTTAGATATATAGTGAATGAACATTTAATTATTTTAGTTAATGGTGTAAATACCTGGCTAACTTATGTAATGTGTTTTGGTAAACAATGACATGATATGACATAGATTGTATATAAATTTGTATTGGTGTTAAATGTAGTGATGTGTTAGGTTATGTTGTTATTATGATGAGGTATCCGAGGATACAGTGTCTGAGTATGATGTGTACTCAATATTAATAATTCTGATTGAGTGTATTATGATAATGAGGATTGATTGTTAGTAATAATTGACATCTATGTAATTATGAATTTTTATCATGGAATTAAACTAATTTGAAATGGTTTAATTAATGTAAAAGATGGAAACGGGAATAAATTTGAAAATTTTATTTTTGACTTGAATTGTATGGGATATTAAGCAATAATGTGGAAGGAGGATTGTAAATTGTTAATGAATAAATTCTTACTGAATAAGAAAAAGAATAGAATTGATAATTATTGTTGTGATACTGATAGTAACGAAGTATGGGAGTAGATTTTTCTAATTATCTATGTATCTGTAGTAGTGAATAATTTTTGATTGTTTGTATTAATCATGGATTGTATAAAGGTAGTAGTAGTAATCTGCATTAATGATGAGAAACTTGAGAGATAAAATGAGATGTTTAAATGTAAAAGTAATATGAAATTGTTGTTTACTTGAATTTAGTAAACCATTTTGAAGTTGGAATTATAACTTTCAAGAGAATGAGAATGTCGATGTTAGATGTTTGGGAGAAAGTGTATTATGTTATGTTAAGGATATTTCTGTTAAACAATGTTATGTGTACATTTAGAAGTTAAGAAAAAGGCAGTACTTCGAAAAAGGCAAACCAGTATGGCTAAGAGGAGACCAAATCAGTTCAGGATATGGAATAATGCAAGGCCATCTAGTAATATTTTATTGATTGTTTCAGAGTCTGGTGACACTACGGTGGCGACCCTGTGCTGGCCAGCACGTCAGGGCAGGGGCGTCCAGTGCCTGTCTGGCTTTACGGTGTTGAGATCCCGAGCAGGAAGTCCAGTAAAGTCATGCAGGTGCAGCCACAGTCACTGGATTAGGGGGGTGAGTAACCCGTGATTTTAATAAAATTTAAGGGGGGGTCATGGCACCATATCTGAACTGGTCCTCTTAGGTTGTGTCAGTGAGAGTGTTTATGCTTCTGCATAAAACCTCTCATTGAAGGGGTATTGTGATGGTACAAAATGGGTAGGATCATTTTAATATTGTGCAATAATACGATCTATGTAAACCAGAGTGAAATTCGACTATAAATCTGAAGTCGTATGAATCAGCCAATATGACGTAGGCATTAACGTCTCAGACGAAATAAACCTAACCATATATGGCCACGAATTTTTATCGATCCGACTGACGTCATGAGAATATCACAAAATGAACACGTGTTTTATAATTCTGAAACGCAATCTGAGCTTCTACAACGTTCCAGATGTTTCGATATGGCTCGGCCAGCAAGGTAGGGGTACCATGTGATCAGCCAGTATAGTATACGAACACCATTCGCAATTTGGGCAGTTCGAACAACATCTGAAAGCAGTACAGTCAAGTGAAATAGTGTTGGGAGGCCTACACTTGTAAGTACGCTAGGTCCGCCCCAAAGTGAGTTTTAAATAAAGAATCATGAAGTTGTAAACACATTTAAAAAAAACGGCACTTCGATCAACATCTCCAAACCGTACGGTTGTGTTAACCCAATTCCGCGGACAAAGTCGATTTAGGCCTTAAAAAAGTGTAAAAATGTATTTAATACAAGTATAAGTAAATCTCTGCAAGTGTCAATGTAATTGAAAAAGTTAACTAACAGTTTCGAACAGTTTTCGTGAGTGTTGGAGCAAAAAGTTGTGAACGAGCAATGATGCAACATGTGGAATAACTGCTGCAGCTAAGTACTTACAACTAGATCGACTGGCCGACAATTAATAACTATCTACCTATTATTCAGTTATTGTATTCAGAAAAATGAGATCTCAAATTTAAAGGGAGGTTGGAAATGAATGTGAGAGAGAGAGAGAGAGAGAGAGAGAGCGGAGTACTGGTGAGCCTTCATAACATTAAGTAAATATAGTTTGTATGATTAATAATTATGTGTGTGCATTGTTGGGTGATTTGTGAATCACAAGATAACTAGGGGTAAATACCCTTTGAAATTCTAATTGCAATTAAAATACCAATTTTAATGTCACCATGACCATGTGTTTAGTATATTTATTGCGTTGAAACCTAGCCTATTCACAGCGACAAAAAATCTCGCCTAATTGAGCTTTAGAATCTTCTGAGTCAAGGGAAACAAAGTGTTTAAATTAACCAAGCGTTATTTAATGTATAGAGTGAAATGGTTTGCATATGTTAACCTCAAATATGCTGGCGACCCTGTTTTGTGCTGTTGAAGTATAAGGTAGGTGCGAGAAAAGATCGCCAAGGTAGGTAATATTCTGGGTGGTAAGTTTGAAAAGGTTAAATGCAATTAGAATATCTATATCTATAAAAATGAATGTTTGTTTCTTTCTTTCTTTCTTTGTCCCGTATGCGTTCCTATACCATTCATCCGATTGCGATGAAACTTCGGTGAGTTGTTGTGCGCACGCCCGCGAAGGTTTATGAATTTTTTTCGATGGGGTCCTATGGGGGGTTCTTGGGGTCTTCCACATCTCATCCTAAACCACTGGACCGATTTCAACCAAACTTGGCACAAATATTTTATGCAACGGGAGAACCAACATAGGGTAGGTGTTTTTTCGATGGGGTCCTTTGGGGGGTCCTTTGGGGTCTTCCACATCTCCTCCTAAACCACTGGACCGATTTCAACCAAACTTGGCACAAATATTTTACGCAACGGGAGAACCAACATAGGATAGGTGTTTTTTTCTACGGGGTCAATTGGGGGGTCCTTTGGGGTCTTTCACATCTCCTCCTAAACCACTGGACCGATTTCAACCAAACGTGGCACAAATATTTTACGCAAAGGGAGAACCAACATAGGATAGGTGTTTTTTCAATGGGGTTCTTTTGGGGGTTCTTTGGGGTCTTCCACATCTCCTCCTAAACCACTGGACCGATTTCAACCAAACTTGGCACAAATATTTTACGCAACGGGAGAACCAACATAGGATATGTGTTTTTTCGATATGATACTTCGGGGGGTCCTTTGGGGTCTTCCACATCTCCTCCTAAACCACTGGACCGATTTCAACCAAACTTGGCACAAATATTTTACGCAACGGGAGAACCAACATAGGATAGGTGTTTTTTCGATGGGGTCCTTTGGGGTCTTCCACATCTTCTCCTAAACCACTGGACCGATTTCAACCAAACTTGGCACAAATATTTTACGCAACGGGAGAACCAACATAGGATAGGTGTTTTTTCCGACGGGGTCCTTTGGGGTCTTCCACATCTTCTCCTAAACCACTGGACCGATTTCAACCAAACTTGGCACAAATATTTTACGCAAAGGGAGAACCAACATAGGACAGGTGTTTTTTCGATGGGGTCCTTTGGGGTCTTCCACATCTTCTCCTAAACCACTGGACCGATTTCAACCAAACTTGGCACAAATATTTTACGCAACCGGAGAACCAACATAGGATATGTGTTTTTTCGATATGATACTTCGGGGGGTCCTTTGGGGTCTTCCACATCTCCTCCTAAACCACTGGACCGATTTCAACCAAACTTGGCACAAATATTTTACGCAAAGGGAGAACCAACATAGGATAGGTGTTTTTTCGATGGGGTTCTTTTGGGGGTTCTTTGGGGTCTTCCACATCTCCTCCTAAACCACTGGACCGATTTCAACCAAACTTGGCACAAATATTTTACGCAACGGGAGAACCAACATAGGACAGGTGTTTTTTTCGATACGATCCTCTGGGGGGTTCTTTGGAGTCTTAAAAAACTAACTTATTAGATCTGGTTACTATGGCAACCCAATGGAATAGATTCTGTTCTAAATATATTATCGCATTAAATTGAAGACCACGCGAACGAAGTCTTTATATATTATATATATACAAACACTTTCTTTCTTTGAGTGGCATTGCAACGCATGCCGGGTACTCGCTAGTAACAAATAAACATTAAATACAACTGGTTTTTAAAGACAGTCTTCTGTACAATTTAGTGAGAGGGACCTAAGTTAATAGTTAGTTCCCCTGGAGTTAATATCTGTGCTAAATAAAATATTCCAATAATACAGTTTTTTTAAACTGTATTAAAAAACATTGTTTTCTATATGTTTTTCAATTCAGAAAATTCAAGTTAAAATTTTCATGTGTAATCACTGTTAGAATCTTAACAGTTTTAAGGTGCACAGTTTATGTTATTTTATTATGTGACTGATACTTTTTGTATTTTTTAGAACATAAGTTGTTTTGTAAAATATATAAAAACAATTGGTACGTTTCACAGATTTTATTTAACTCTGACAGCTGTTTCGACTACCTAAGCCATTGTCAAAGACATGATGAATTAAAACCTAAACACAGGATGTGTGAGTAAAGGTGGTGGTGGTGGTGACCATCTGTTTAGGGCATATATTGGAACATCTGTGAGGGTGTTGAGATGGTGAGGGGGGGTTAAGCAAGAGCCAAGGGAATGTCAGGTGTGTGTAAAAACTAAATACAATCTGAATGCAAATATAAAATTAACTGAACTAAATATAATGTGAATGCAAAATATAAAATAAACTAAACTAAATAACAGCTTACCTTCTTATGTTCAGAAATGCAATGTTTCAGAGCACGGCCACATTGTCCGATATAAATAGCATCGCATTCTGCACAGTGTATTTCATAAACTCCAATACAGCCATTTTAGCCAATACAGGTTTTGCAGGTCATTGCTTACAACACAATCACTTCATAGATACAAAAAACATAACACTACTCCACAACATACAAAAAGATAAAAAAATGGATTTGTTAGAAATTCTAGAAATTAAAAAAGCAATAAAAAATAACAAAAATTTAACAAATGAACAAACTGAATTCTGTGTATCCCCTTTATTAAAAGCTGTTATTTAGTTTAGTTTATTTTATATTTTGCATTCAGATTATATTTAGTTTAGTTAATTTTATATTTTGCATTCAGATTGTATTTAGTTTCTACAGACACCTGACCTTCCCTTGGCTCTTGCACAACCCCCCTCCATCTCAGCACCCTCACAGATGTTTCAATATACACCCTAAACAGATGGTCACCACCACCACCACCTTTACTCACACATCCTGTGTTTAGGTTTTAATTCATTCATTGTCAAAGGACAATGGCTTAGGTAGTCGAAACAGCTGTCAGAGTTAAATAAAATCTGTGAAACGTACCAAGTGTTTTTATATATTTTACAAAACCTTTGTATTAATATGTTTCACCAAGTGCCCAACGAGTCATCAATTAATAAGTTGTTTTGCATGGATTAATTTGTCAGATCCTTCTTACTCTACGTGTATAATTTAGTGTCTTTTTTTTAGTCATACATGTTACAAGTAATTTCGAGAAAAGTTTCAGAATACACTGTACCACATTAAGTAAAAATACTAATAACTGGGTGTATTTCTTTATTTTCTAAACTTCTTATATACCTTTGAGTGAAAGATTGTTCTCTGCCAGAGTCATATGTGCTTGTGTAATGTATAGTTTAGGAATTGTGAAGCAAAGATTTAAAACATGCTCATTTACAGGATGTAAGATTAATGAAGCTACAGTGCAATTTACCATACAATCCAGGTGATGTTGTTATGATTAGACCACGCAACAGATCAGAGGCAGTGACCCAGTTAATAAATATGTTGACAGAAATGTATGGTGTAAATGAATCAACTGTATTGCAAGTGACCATTAAGGACCAAGATATGTCTGTACCATATCCCATACAGCAGCCGCTAACACTATACCAGTGTGTTTCACAGTATTGGGACCTTAATGTAAGTAGTGTTATATCCTGTAAATGTGACAGTTATACATTGTACAATAAAGTTTTTATAGAATCCCCAGTACATCATTCTGATAAAATGTAGCCATTGAATCCCCGTAATGGGGAACACTGAGGGTATGCAATTATACTTAATCATACAACTTTTACAGTCACACAATTTTGCAATAAAATTCCACAATTTTTCTATGATCTTGTTCAAAATTAATTAAATATTTTTAATGGCTTTTTGAAATTAAATTATAATTCTTTCATTATTATATAAATTTGTAATTTTTTGGTTTCCGTACTTTTTGGTTTGTTAGTTTTTAGTTTAGCTCTGTATGCTTATGTTGTTAAAAAAAATTGATTATTTGACAAGCAGATAAGAAACTAACATTTTTCATTATTAACAATAAAATGGTATAGTATGGTAACATAACGATGATGTAGTTTATTTGAATATCACTTTTACTTTAGCCCAGAGTTTGCCTATGGGTCTGCAGGGTTTTTACATTAAGAGTTATAGTAGTAATAGACCATTGAGAGATTTTATGTCTGTGCTGTTTCCATTTGCATGAATATAGTTTGCCTTTTTTATTCTTGGCACCCTTCGCTATTTTTGTTAATGTGATAGTATTTTTGAAGTTATAACATGTTTTGAACTGTAAGGCTACTGATAATGTTTTAAAGTAGTATTATATCGTCTGGCACTGGAGCCTCATCAGGGTGAACAGTTCTAGTTGTGTGGATAGGAAAACCATGGGCAGTGGCTTGTTGATGATTGAAACACAAAATGCTTAAGTGATATCTAAATTTTATTTAATTGAGCAAAGCTAACATCATTAGAATTGTCATTAAATATTAATCAGTCCATTAAATAATTCTTCAAAACTATATTATTCATATGTACTTTGAGTGGCATTATCTAAATAAAAGTGATATTCAATTTACAGTGGAACCTCGATATAACATCCCTGTGATAAAACGCAGCCCTTGATGTAACGCTCATTTTAATTTTTAGTTAAACTTGGGACCTTTATATAAAGCAACCCTCTATAAAAAGCGCTTTTTGGCCGGTCCGCAGAAGAACGTTATGTCAAGGTTTCACTGTATTTCAAAATCAAAGTGTAAACTTTACATAACAAATAAATAGATAAACTACAAAACTGAGTACACTCTATTTGAGAGCATTACTGAGTATAACTTTTAATGATTGACTTATACAGTTAATGAACAAATAATGAATAAGCAAATTGAAAGATGTATAATTACGTTTTTGCTGAGGTTACATCCTTTGCACAACCAACAGAGTTAAACTGGCTTTAAAAAATTAAAGTCTCGGATGTACGAACAGTGAGGGAATGGATGAATAACAGAGCCCAG
Source organism: Magicicada septendecula (assembly GCA_034769895.1). Taxonomy (NCBI): domain Eukaryota; kingdom Metazoa; phylum Arthropoda; class Insecta; order Hemiptera; family Cicadidae; genus Magicicada; species Magicicada septendecula. Next base: position 234,704,677 of record CM068368.1, on the reverse strand, counting down.
CCCTCTTTGTCAGTTTTATACCTCTCATGACATCTGGATTTCAAAAGACGCCCAGGTTCCCCAATCAGACTGGAGCTTGCATGCGCTCTGTACTCGTACAGATCACATACAACTCAAAAGGTGAAACTAATTATTGCAAAATGTTCACAGAACTGACAAGAGGTCAACTTTAGATTCTGCACTCTGTCTGTCTGTCCCCCCTCTCTCTTACACACACACACACACACACACACACACACACTGCACATGCTAAGATAAGGCTTGGTTAACTGACTTCCTTTACACAATTTTCTTGCTCAGTTGTGTCCTCAGTTTAAAAGAAAATACAAAAGTATAACAACACTTTTGCATGATTAACCAGTAATACAGTATGATAATTACATTATAATATTCGACAACAGATTCTAGTGTTGTGCTGGACACAACACTAGAAATCCAATTTGTAATTATTTTTATTTGAAGGCAGTTCCCCGGAGATACACATTTCAACTTCTTGCCAAATGGACAACATCTGACCTAGAAAAGGAAAAGCTAAATGAGTTGGCAAGTCCGAGTGGTCAAGAAGAACTGTACAGTTATTGCAACAGACCTCGCCGAAGCGTGCTTGAAGTTTTAGTTGACTTTCCACATGCTACAGCAAATATTCCAGTACCATATATTTTTGAAATATTTCAACCTATTCGGCCTCGTGCTTTTTCAATAGCCTCTTCACCAAAGGTAATAAAATGACAGTTTTATGTATGTCTGTGTATGAGAGAGAGAGGAGGGAGAGAGACTCCTTATGAATATTTCTGATTATGAAAATAGTTAAAAGACATTTCTAAGACACCTATCTGCTATAGAGCTTATCATTATATGCACTTTTATTCCAGAGGTAGAGATCATGTATCCAGCAAAAAAAATGTGTGTGTGTGTGTGTGTGTGTGTGTGTGTGTGTGTGTGTGTGTGTGTGTGTGTGTGTGTGTGTGTGTGTGTGTGTGTGTGTGTCCATTCATGTGCATGTGTGTGAGAGAAAAAGAGAACATGAGCATTTAAGATTACCTCATCTTTCTTCTAGACCCTCTCTTCTTATTACTTTTCTCCTTTACATATCTGTGACTAATATATCACTGGGTCTTTTTGTTAATTAAAATATTCTTGTTTATGTAACAGTACTTTAATATACCAAAATCTAATTCAGAAAATATAATTATGGGTGGTGTATGATACAAATTGCTTATTCTGCTACCCTGTCCCCTTATTTGCTTAGTGTGTAAGACTTTATATATAAACAAATTTGTTCAAACAGAAATTAAACTTCCTTACGCTTTCACAGCCGGCATCAACGTTGGTGGAATTATTATTAGCCGGACTGTTAGGCCGTGGTCTACTGTTGTTCAAGACAGACATTCCCCCCACCACCACCATCAGAGGCCATCTTCAGTTTCAGAAATGATTGAAACATTTGGTAAGCTGTCCCCAGTACTGAAGTAGAGACTATGTGCTAGCCTTGAGAAGGCCCGCTTAAATAAACTTTTCAAACCAGCACGATATAAGCTGGAAAGCAGCATCAAGTGCTACCTGATTGGCTCATGCCAAATCCTGTTTAATAGGAGGCTTCTCCACTTCGATTAATGTGATGTGGAAGTCTACCTTTAGCTGTTCCCAGAGTAGGCTGCATTTGTTGTTCTCTCTGTGTTTGAAATTTCCACTCTTCTTTGTTATCTGGAGCCAGGCTCCACCCAATCTAGTGTTCAATAACTTCACTGTTACACAGTTTCCAATTGTGATTCTGCTCTAATACACCGTTACAGTGTTCAACAAATACATTAAAGTCAGTGCGGGCAGTGGTGAAAGCGTGTTTCAAGTGTTAGTCTGTTTTCCGCTGCTGTTTAGTGCTTGGTAAGTGTAGTTTAGTTGCCTATAACCTAACTACCTACCTAAGTAGTGACACCTGACTCTCTCTGTCTGAGGAGTAAATATAAACCTCACCGATGGCCTCTTCTAGCGCTCCTCTAAGCCCTTCTCAGCATCTCTGCTGGCACTCTTCCGCAACCTCTGCCTGGCAATGGGCCTACTTTGGACCATCCCTTACCTAACTGTGAGCAGATGTTAGCAGCTGAAGGGAGTGCCATGGAGACCAAGTAGTGGCACACTGTGTATAGCCAGAAATGGCGACTCAGCGGACTCCAGCCACTAGCTCAGCAGGCTTCTACTTTGGAAAGACCTACAACAGCCTCTCCTCAACCTACCCCAACTTGGCGCATTCCACCGCTCATCTGTGACTGGAACAAGGTGGTCATGTGGTTGCACTGAGCTGCTCCTGAAAATACCTTGACAGCTGTTTGTCAGGGTGGCTGCTCCATCCAGCTTGAGACAACTATCGTTCAGAGTTTCCAGCTTGCCCAGAAATTCTTAAAAGATGCTAAATTCCTTACCACACCTTTGCCCTACCATAGGAGAGGAATTAACAGTCAAAATCATCAGCATTCCCGCCCATGTTCCTTTGCCAACCATTCAACAAGCCCGTGAATTTTTGGGCTACGAGGCTACAATTTTTTAATCACAAGGATACTTGTCCTTATAAGCACACCACAACCACAATGTGGACAAACTGCAGGAAAGCCCATCAAGCCAGTTCCCAACAATGTCAGTTCTACTTGGCAGCATTAAAGAAGTCTAACAAGTCGTAGAAGCTGCCAGCTGCGCCGGCTCCCCTTCAATTGACACCCCCTGTTGTGCTTTCAATGGGTGCCCCTGCAGCCACCCCTGCCCACCCGGCATCCACCCGAGCACCCAGTTACAAGGCAGCTGCCATTTCTAAACCATCTGTCCCCACACTGGCCCAGCGGTGTAAGCAAGCTGTGCTGAAGAAGATGAAGTCATCAGCCCCGCTTCATTGCAGCAAAAGCCCACTGCACCCAAGCTAGCTTCTGGCCATGCTCCCAAAGACCCTCGGCAGCTCAAAGCAAAACCTGTCCTTGACAATGGTATCATGTTTTGGCTACCAGCGCCCATGTCTCAGACATCCTCAGCGGAGGAAGGTTCTTCGGACCCTATCTTTGCTGATCATCTGCGAACCTGGGTAGAAACCCTCATCCCTCAGATTCTGGCTGCCAAGGACATCCAGTCTGTGCTGATCACCATTCTCTCCTCACTCATGACCCTCCTGCCTTCCCATGTCTCAGCCTCTTTGGCTGGTGGCATGGAACACCTGTGGCCTTCTCTCTCGCTGTGACGTATTTGCAACATTCGCAACCGAGTATGTCTTGGACATCATACTCCTTTCTGAAACTTCCAAACCACTGCTGTCTCTTTCAGCTTCCGGCATACTCAGCATGGATCGCCCTTCACAAAACAACCCCACTCACCCCAGCGGTGGTACTGGTATTTTCGTCCACAGGCACATTGCCCACCGTCAACTCCCCCCCTCTGGTGATTCATTGCCTAGAGGCAACAGCAGTGGCCCTCTGAGTTGGGGATTGGGAGGATCATCTCATTTCAGCATATCTCCCTCCTGAGGATGGCAAACCTCCACTGCACAATGAGTGGAATGCCCTCCTCAACCATTCTCTTCCTACAATTGCTGCTAGAGACTTGCGACTCCAAGCATGCATGCCACTCGGAATAGCTGTGTCACTAACCCATGTGTCACTTCCAAAGAATCATTGCCCTAGCTCTCTTCTGCCAGTCATCTTGATGATGTTTGAGTGGCTCCTATGTGGTTGGATTTCCCCCTGCTGGATGGTTTCATTCGGCAGGAGAGTTTGTTTTTCGCAGAGAGTACTCGACAGCCCTTCAACTCATCAGGGTTGTTACCCAACTGACAAACATCGAGAACAAGCAACAGTCCACCATCGCAATCGTCCTTGATGTGAGTAAGGCCTTCGATAGTGTCTGCCACGAAGGCCTTCTCTACAAACTTGCCTTGTCTCCCCTTCCCTCCTCTTTTGTTCAGCCTCTGTGATCATATCTTTGCAACTGCTTCTTTAGGGTATGCGTTGATGGGTCATATTCATCTGTTCAAAGGATTGCCGCTGGCATTCATCAAGGTTCGGTCCTTGGACTCGTTTTGTACCTTGCATACACTAACAGTCTGTCTGTACAACCTGGAGTCACTCTTTTGCTGTATGCAGGTGACACCTTGGTTATGTTGTTGGCCTGGTGCAATGTCAGCTCTCCCTGCTCCTAGACTGGCTAAGAAAATGGAAGATGCCAATCTATATGGAGAAATCCAAGGCAATCGCCTTCTCATGGAAACTTACTTCTCTATGCCAGCCCCTCTTCCTAAACGGCTCTCAAACTGAATGGAAATGGTCTGTGAAATACATGGATGTCAGTCTTGACCAGTGCCTAAACTTCGCAGCCCACGTCTCCCAGAGTCTCCAGTGTGCCTATGGCATCAAAGTCAAGCTATACCCCTTTCTCTCTCATCAGAGTTCAGTGCCTGTGTGCGCTAAACACACAGTCTATCTGCTCTTTCTTAGAGCCATCCTTACATACACAGCACCTGCATTTTGGTCATTGCTTAACCCATCCATTGTTGTCCATATGGAAGCATTCCAATCCTGGATGATCTGTTACATCTCCAACTCTCCCTGGTTTGTCAGAAATGACACTATCAGGCGAGGGCTGAAGGTTCCTTCTCTTACCGAATTCGTTCGGTCCCTAGTCCTCAAACTATTTGCCCGATCCTCTGTTTCCACCTATCCCCACCTCCGTAGTCTCAGCATAGATGTAGGCCTGCCATCTAGATGTCACAAATACCCCTGAGCATTGCTTGATCCCCCCCCCCCATAGACTTATGACTATCTTCTGACCCCACCCATCAAACTTGCAAGGTTTCGCCCTCCCTGCCGGAGCATGGTGATAGATGGAGGGAGGTTGTGCTTGCCTTAGGTGTGCCTTGTGCCACCTTTTGTGACTGCTTCCTCCTTTTGTGCTCTCTCCCATGACTCGGTTTGAGGTGCTCCAGCAGTTGTAAGCAAGCAGTTCCTGCCTCCCAATCGAAAGGTCTCTGAAGACTCCCCCATTCCACTGTTGTGAGTCTCTTCAAAGGCCTGAGTTCCACAAAATTAACATCTGTCCATCCCTCCTAAAATAAATCCAAAGGAGGTTCTAATCCTGAAAAGCGCGAGATTGCTGTTCAAGGTAACAAGCAGACAACAAGCAGTCGTTGGATTCACCTGGACACTGTGACCCCCAGAGCACATCAAGCTGCTGCTCCCACTACTCAGACTCAGACCTTCGATTCATAGCAACGGATTCAGACGTGGTTCCGTTGCTATGAATCAGAGAGGAGAAAGCCTCCTACTAAATAAGATTTTGCATACTCAGGGTGGCCACCGACCGGGAAAATCGGGAAAAACCGGGAATAATGCGTGAATTTCATTGACTGGGAAAAACTATGTGAATTATGCGTTAATTTGTAGGGAATCCTGGAATTAAAAAAAAAAAAAAAAGAAAGAAAGAAAGTTAAAAGTACGACATTATTAATATATGTTTTTTAGCAACTTGAGACTATTTATTTACGTTTGAGAAATGAAAACCACGCTGAAATCGTTTATAAATTTGTATTTCAGTATGAGATATGAACACCCCCAGCATTGTAACACCCCGTTTGAACCAGAGATGCCAGTAAAGCATCCGATTCGGGTATGAGCAGTACGCGCACTTTTCCTCTCAGCTGCTTTTACAAATTTTAAAATATTAAGGCACTGTGTCTTTTGAGTAGCCTAACAATATTTCTGAGGTCAATGTTAAAAATATATTCATTAAAAATCATTAATGCGATATATATGTACAAAATATTGTATCCAATCCCTAGTCTAACAAAGTTAGTGAACGGAATGGTGTTTTTCTCACATAAAACTATGGTACTGGTATCTAAGCTGCGTAGTCAGTCATTCAATTCAAACGCTGTTGTTTATTTTAAATGAGTTCTTTTCGTGATTATTAACGAAACCATGTGACAAAATAATTCATTTTAAGTTTTAGACGTAAATACAAATAATTAATTATCATATAGATGTATAGTTTTAGGTTATTAGTGTTATTGTTATACAGTAGAGTCTCGCTAATCCGGACTTGATGGGACTGGACCCCGTCCGAATCACCGAAAGTCCGGATTAAACGGAATCAGCTTTAAAATGTCATAAAACAAGTTTTAGATGGGTAAAACTATTAAAATCGATGTTTTTATCATAAAAATGACTTTTTCAGTCTCAATACTACAACGTAGGTCTACCTTTTTAACGTACGAATTGATTTAGGATAAAAAAACAAAACATCTTATTGATTGAAATTCAAAGTTTATTGATTGTACGGTACTAGAAAACTACAATACATTACTGTTACATACAGGTAATTAAAGAGTGTAAAAACGAAATAAAGTTTAAATTCTGTACAGGACTGTAAGATAAAATGAAACTATGTATATTGTAACGCAACATAGTTGAGGTTCCCCAACGTTACATAAAAGACTGAATGAAATATGGTCAAAGACCATACCCTGACTTAAGGTTGTTCGATAGTTCATATGTTTGAGAAGGACCTCAAGTAAAAAGGAGGCAATGACTAATATTAAATGTAAAAGAGCCAGACCAATGAATGATTGGATGTAATGAAATGTTTGTTTTGTACTGTGGCATGTTAAGGTCTACAGAATATTTATATTGTATGTTGAATGTGTTAAAAATGAAATGATGTTGTTTGATAATAATACTTACTCAATAATTATGTTTATATTTTATATTAGATTTGTTTTTATACAGCACAATATAGTTACCAATGTTAGGCACGGTACTAAGTTGTCAGTATTGTATAAAATTGAAAGATACTGTTGTTCTAATTAATGTTTATAAACTGGATCAGGAGTGTGACCAGTGTTTCAAGTCTAACAAGTAGTTCTGACAATTATGTCATAAATTAATAAAGGGTTCCAGAACCAATTGATTAATGTAAAAACAAATAACCACCAGTAAATTAAAATTCATGTAATTAACTATGTAATCAATAATTAATTGTACAGTAGGTCAGGTAAAAAGAAAATTAAGTTAAAAACCAAATAACGTCATAATGGTTGTAAATGAATCTATAGGGCTAAATTCCATATTAGTGAAAGGAAATTAATACCTTTTTAGTAAACCCAGTCCAACGAAACTCTAGTAAAACATTTACTGTTTAATAAGGAAGGTTAGGGGAGAATTTTATGTGATTCAATATTAATCCAAGCATGGAGTATTTTATTGGAAAGGAGTAGTAATATTCTATAATGCCGGCTCAAGGATATATAGAAAACCTGGTTGTTAGGGCAACTGATTTTTAGTAACTTGTTGATTTTGAATAGATGGTACTGATTGTTACAAGCTATTAGATTGAGATGGACCGATATGTTTAAAATATATGAATAAATATAAAGAAAATATATATCCAAATTGAAAAAGCAATTTTGCAAAACAATTATACTTGAATGTTAATGAATCATACAAATTAAATAACCCTCTAAATTATCAATGAATACAATAAAAGAGAATTGAAAGCATCTCACCTCATTCACTAAATAGAATTTGGTATTAAACCATTTCATGCTATGAATCGAAGACCAGTAAAGAGTTAAAACCTGGATTAACGGGATTATTGGAAATACAGAAGACTCGGTTGGACGAAAGAACCTTCATTGGCAGCAGAAGCTGAGATCCTAATTCCAATTCACTGGGACCAAGACTTGTGAAGACCGCAAAAGAAGAATAGAAGCCAGAAGATCTCCTGAGAATTTACCAAATACACACCATCATCAATTTTATTGAAAATCAGAGCAGTTCCACTGGAGGAAGACGAGATAACACGCATTTTGACCAGATACACTGTTGACAAACGTTCACCGCCAGTCGAAGTTTCGTCGGTTTGGTAAAAAACAACTTATTTTCATTCCATTGTAATTTAAGTAAATAATATTATTTTGTAAATTGAACAACCTTAATTATGCGTTTTACCTGGCCTTACTAATGGTTCAAAGAACTACACGAACCCTGGTATAAGAATTATTTGTCATTATTTTCAAAGTATATATGTTTTTCTTTTTAGAATTCGAATAATTAAGAATCGATACATGTTGGGATAGTCGATTGTATTGTCTTATTGTTTGTCTGAGACAACGTAACTGGTTAAATACCAGAGAAAAATAAATAAAGTACATTTGTTGTATGAGATAACGTTTTAATAATTGCAGAGAAAATACTATATGTAATTGGCGTAATAATTTATTAACAGATTGATACAAACACTCAGAATAACTAACCTATACGCACAATTATTTATAATAACAGCGCTCCAAGTTTGCAGCTGGTGAGACGGGAGATTGCTGAACTAACGGGTTTTGCCATACTAAATTTGAATGAAATTTTTATCGTTGAGGGACTAGGGTTGAGACAAAAACCACTTACATTCAGTAAATACTCCATATATATTGCTCATATTAAACAACCACTGAGAATTAAATTAAGTCTACAGAATACTACCATTATAAATTCAGGAATATAATTCTAAGTTTGTGGACTTAATAATCTGTGTTCTGAGGGTTTCACTGGTCACAACCGCAAGTATATTAGTTAATAACATATTAATTAAACCAGGTAACAGCATTTTAATTGTTACGAATCGCCACCTACAACGTACTACTTGGCGTTTGTTACACCGGAGTCTCTTATAACTAATTACACTCATAGACAAGATCTCTTTATAATTTGACGTCTCCAGCTGGTATCATACATTATTGCATACGTCCTCACATGATTAACAAGCAGTTCGTTACTAAATTGATTACAACAGTGGGGTTTGAATAAGACGGACATTTTCGCTGGTACCAGCACATATTGGTTTCTTTACAAATTGACGCTCGCAACGTGAGGCATCATCGTCGCATCTTAACACCTTAGATATATTATTTTATTACAATATGTACATACGCATATACTGTACAACTGAACACAAGAATTAAGTCTTTGAACTCACTTGAAAAAGTCCGTAATGTTCTTTTGTTTTAATAAAGACTGATGTCGTTTCACCGTGCGATCTTATAGGCGCCTCAAGGTCAGTAGCTCAGCAGATGATGTGTCGCTTTGTTTCTCGAAGTAGGTCATCAACCCCTCCAGCATTGTAATCGCTTCACCATGAGTTGAGCTAGCTGACTCCTCCGTACCGTCATCGTCATCTTCCGAACTGTCAATTTCTGTTTCCGTGTTTGTAATGCACGCCTCCACGATTTCATCTTCGCTTAACACCTGATGACCAATATCCTTGTCACTGTTCATTCACTCTGAAATGTCACTTTCTTCCATGTCGGCACAACCCTCCAACTGTTGAAAAACTTGAACGAAATCAGCGTTATCATTTGCAGTTGGTTGATTTTCATCTTGTCCCTGGTTTTCTTGTGGGATGCTAGACCACAGTTTTTTCCAGCTTTTTTGAAGAGTTGACGGCTTAAAATCTCTTCCCACGCTTCTGCATCTAAATAAATGACAGTCTTTATTGTCACTTTTTTAAGAAGATCCATGAAGTTAGCCGACGGGTCTGCTTCTTCTTGCTCTAAAAGAGACAAGATCAACTTTTTCCTATATTGCCATTTTGTTGCTTCAATCACACCTTGATCCATTGGTTGTATCAAAGCGGTCACGTTCGGTGGCAGAAATTTCACAAAAATTTCACCATCTCGTAATTCCTCTTCACTAGGGTGACACGGTGCATTGTCTATGAATAACACAGCTTTTTCTGGGAGTTTTTTCTCTCTAAAGAAATTGTTTGTTGTAGGCACAAATTTTTCAAAAACCAATCTTTAAAAATTTTTCCATTCATCCATGCAGATTTGTGTGAGGTGTACTGGGCTGGAAGAACATTTACATTAACATTTGTAAGAGCTCTAGGCTTAGCCGATTTCGCGATCACCAAAAGTGGAAGTTTTTTAAATCGCCAGAAGCATTACTGCAAGGAAGCAAAGTCACTCGTTCTTTCTTTACCTTATGACCTTTGGCTACAGAATCCAGCTTTGAGGCTAATGTTTTTTTTTTTGAAGCATTTTGTAATTTAACCCAGTTTCATCAGCATTAAACACTTGACAAGGCCCAAAGTTTTCATCGCTAACAAACTTTTCAAATTTTACTTTAAAGTCTTCACTTGCAACATTGTCACCTGACAAAATTTCACCACTTACACCAAGTTCACGAACGCCATGTCGATCTTTCCACCGAGACAACCATCCCACACTGGCAGTAAAAGCAGGGCCACCTTTTAATTTTTCATTGAGTTTGAGTGCGATCGGTTGTAACGTTACGCCCGACGCGGAACGCCCTGTTCACGTTGTTGGTAAAACCAACATACAAAGCCTCGTCTAAAGTTTCGTTTTTTGTTTTTTTTAACATGCTTCTGTTACCCAAACTGTCCTTGCTCACCATTTTCGCACAAAAATTTGCAGTTTCTTTCCGACTTTTTTTCCAGTCAGAAACAGTTTGTTTTTCACTCCTAACTCTTGCACGATTTTAGTTAATGATTCACCAGCATCAATACGAAACAAAGCTTGGAGTTTTTGTTCCATTGTTACAGTCACTTTCTTACGTGTAGTTGCCATTTTACGTTGCTCTTAATAAGCGCACACAAAAAATACACGCACTGAATAAAAACACGGCCTTAAAACGGACTGCACGGTTACCAGTACGAGTATCAGCTGAAGGAAACAAAACAAAACGACAATCAACTGTGCAGGTAGAGTGAGTCCCTTCCCGGAAAACAGGCTGCACGCTGATATGAAGGCGTATTTACAGCTAATTTGGCTGACGCGCACGGCTGACGGCTGATGCCGATGGCGCAAGGAGTTCATGGGTGCGCGGGGACTCCCATCAGTGAGTCACTTCCCGGAAAACAGGCTGCGCACCGACATACGCGCCGCATGTTTCACAACGTTAACGTAGGCGTACTGTATACAGTAGTAGTAGCCCTAGTTTGTTTACAAGTTGTTAAAACGGAACATAAATACAGTTTAAAGTAAAGTAGGTTTTAAAATTTATGCACGCTTTTTGACGATTTTTTTTTTCAGGTCTGTCCGGATTAACCGGATGTCCGGACTAGCGGGGTCCGGATTAGCGAGACTACTGTATTTAATTTTCTGATCTTTAAAACTGCTTAATCTGTAATTTTGTAGTTCCAAATCGGGCTTTTCAAACTGTTCCTAACCAAACATAACCCAACTTTTTTCGTGTTTTGTTATCGGCCTCGTTCGGCTTTTAAAGTTACTTTCAGTTACCTTTAATAAAGTTAAAGGTAAATAGGTAAAGTTCAGAAATAAATAATAGGCATGTTGAGGTTGAGTTGAGGAGATAACTTTATCATGTTGGCAAATCAAGTAAAATACGAGTAGACAGCAGTTAGTGTATAAAAAGGTCTTTTAACCGCTTTGAGTTTTTTCCGTGTTTCTTATGAGTTTCTTCCCGAGTTCTTTCGGTTTATTTTTTTTTTCTGCCGATTGTAGGTAACCTAAACCTCACCTCACTTAACCTAACAAAACTGAGCGAAACATCGATGCTACTCAGAACGGTAAAAAGATTGTTGCCAATTGTAATACAGTTAGTTCTTAATAAGTTTTTATACCCTTTTGATAATTTTATAATTGCCTAATCGTTTAGTTGTAAACTGAGCTTTAATGAAAACTATTCAACAAACACAAAAGCTTTGTATCTGAACATTACTAGTGTATAATATAATATAGTGTTAGATTTACCTTGTTAGTTGTTAAAAAAATAAGGTATACAGTTGAAACCAAAAGAAACGTGTCTTGACAATTTTTCACTTTACAGTGTAAATCGATAAACGTACCAAAAATAACAGATAAACTGTAAACAACAGATATAGCTTCAAAACACACAGTACGTTTTGCAACGAAACGAATTCGACTCACTCTGTTGTTTTCAGCACGTAAAGACTTTGTTCTAGTTTGCTGTTGGTTACAGAGTAACCTAGCGGGAATCAGCGCAAGCTATACAGCCCCGTTGATCACTGGTTTTGTACTAGGGTGCACTGAACTAGCTTATTCACGAATTTCATTTTTGCTAGCTTGATCGTCAATTGTCATTTCCAATCCCATTCCCATCCCTGATGAGATGCACTTAGGCATCAGGGGCTCCCTTTGGGGCCGGGGCCCAGGGCAAACTGCCCTGGTTGCCCCCCCCTCTTGGTGGCCCTGAATAGGCCTACCAGTGGCGGCTGGTGGTTAAAATTTGGTGGTTGCAGTAGTCGGTTGAGTGGGAGGGGGGAGTTAAAAGAACACATTAAACAGGAGGCAGACCTACTACATATGTGCATCATAAATAGTGCTGTTGTATGGAAAAAAATAGAAAGTTACTGTTTTCCAATTACTTGAGCAGTTAATTTATGGGAAATTCCAAGTAAGTTGTGTTGAGACAGTTCATCTAATAAGCATGATGCAAGCGACTGAGGAACATGTTTAGGAGAAGCAATGAAACCCCAGAATCTTTCAACCTGTTTACCTGTTTATCTTTCAACGATACACTATGACCATTTGAAAAACATTAGCAACATCAGTGGTCTCATCAGCAATTACATCCAAATAATCCGCTTCTTGTATCTTACTCGTTATTTCTTCGAGGCATATTTCTAACATTATATTTAAAAAATCACTTGGAATGGTTTTTGAGGTGCCCTTAAATGCAGGTGCTTCCTCTAAATGATTTTTCATTGCTGTGTCAAGCTCAGAACTGAAACCAAATAAACCTCGAAATATACCAGGATCTGATGAAGATTCAGTTTCATTATGACCCCGCAAAGCTAATTCAAAATCTCAACAGAAACGAATACAGTTTATTATTATATTTAAGATATACCAATTATTGCGTACTCTTTCGTTGTGTAAAACAATATTTCGTCTATATTCACTGTCCAGCTGCTGTGCTACACATACCAAAAAGAGAAAACTGAAAAGCATTCTTTATATGTACACTTCACGCTTGATGATTTTGAAACCATATTAATTAGTGCAAATATATATTATCTTACTCTTACCTTCGGATTAGGGTCCAGAGTCGTTCAGACGAAACCAGCCACAGACAAGGTTACTTGGGTTGACGTTTCAAAATAATTTTTCTAACACCAAATTTTGTATTCTAAACAACTAACTTTCTTTAATTTACTATTTGCTTTCACTCTATTTTTACATTACATTTTTTTTTAAAAATAAGGCATGAATACTTGAACAATTGGTTTTAACACATATGAAAATGACTTAGCAATAGTACAATTTACAAATAACTTGACCAGCACTTTGCAACGCTCTCTCATTCATACTTTTTTATTTTATTATCTTTTAAAACCCCGTAATTAAAACTCGGTATTTATATTTAATGTCTGTATTTAGGGAATAGTTCTGATAGTGTTATGTAGAATACTTAACAACCCACGGCGTTAATCAGTTCCATCACCACCTTGTGTTGTTGGCTGTTTCTGGTCACTAAGGTTATTTCCACAGTTCATAATCTTCCACACTACCGCTACACACTCCGTCTTATTTAATTCACTTTAGTTTGCAATTATGAATTTTACTTTTACAGACTTGTTTGTCGGCCGACTTTTATTGCTCGAGCTCTTATGTTTTTAACTATGTGACCGGGCTGCCTTATAAATTGCAGCAAAATAATATTATGTTTTACTAGATAGGCCCATTTACTCTAGGCCTATCTTGCACTCCCGAGGCCACTATTTTTTAATGCACGAACTTTTCACTGCTCTGACTGATGTTCATTCAGTGGCGACAATCTGCAGACTGTGTTTCACAAAGAGCCTGCTGCTGGGGCAGTTACGCAATACGTCTGGGCAATTGTTTAGGCTAACTGTGTGCATTGCTGTACTGGGGCTCCTCACAGGTGAAAGTTAACAATTGGAAACTTGAACTGAATTAATATAAAGTAAAATTAAAACTGTGGTAGCCTACAATTTTTGTACCGTTACAATTTCTTATTTTTTTCAGCTAGATGATTAATATCTTTCATTCCGAATTTCGTCCAGGGGTTCCCTCCAAACAATAAAATGGAAAACAAAATTAAGAATTTCTTTCGTTACAACCACATAACCAGTTAGAATTTTGATAATATTCTACTTTAAATGATCGATTACATTGTCGGCCGCCTGATTTTACAATTTGATTTATTGTTAAAGGGAGACATTTGGCGTCCTAGCCATTGGATCTTAACACTATTCATTTTAAACTAAAAAAAAAAAGTTTAAAAGCATGCTGAATCGGTAACTCCAAAAAGCACAGACACAAAAGCACACAGCATCATTAAGCAAAGAAAAAATAATACTTAACACACAGTTTAATTAATAAAAAGTCAATTGACACTTTATTATCACAATTGCAGTGTACCAAATTATTACTATAATTTTATAAATTCAAACAATGGGTAACGTTTATCTTGAACCAATGTAAACACTAAACCTGACACTTTACAAATCAAGAAGGTTGTGCTTGCTGACTTCATAACACAAGTAAGGATGAGCTACAACGCTACAACACTACTGAAACTTGCAACCACCTAGCTTACATTGGGAACATACAGCAACTGTGAAGAGTAACCCACGTTCTCTCATATGTTTGTGTTTAAGCTCTGCCATATACTGTTCAAGTTGCAAGTGGCCTACAACCACCAGCCTGCGCACCACATTTGAATTGCACGGGAACATTACCGCATAGAATCTAATACGCTTTCCATTGAAATTTATGACACTTTTAACTGCTTAATGTTTTTGTATATTATTTTACAGTTTAGTTATTCTATTTTGGTGGTTGTGGAACGCTGCAACCATAGCACCAGCCGCCACTGAGGCCTACTAAGATTATTTAACAAGTGTGGGAAGAACTAATAATTCTTTTGTTTTTGTAATTAGCATTTAATTTAAAATGAAATTTTTCAGTACTGGTTATACTAATCAAAACTTAATTATTTCAGTATGTATGTTATGAGCATACATGGTCCAAGCGCTGCTCAATACACTTTGTAGAGTGACAGTTCTTTTGTGTGGAGTAATTTTTTAAACTGTATTAATATCATAAATGTTTAATTTGATAACCTATATGTGCTGATTATTTAGAATTAAGAGTCAGTGAAAGAGTAAGACATGTCGTAAATATGAATATGGTGTTAATTTTTTTTTCAATGTTTCGTATCATAATTTGATTTATGTCAATTGTGTAATCAGTAACCTGGAATTTTTTTGAAAATGTCCTGGAAAACTTGGAATTTTGCATGAATTTTTCTGCCCTTGGTTTAGTGGCCACCCTGATACTGTGCTCCCAAGCCAATCAGGTAGCATGTGATGCTGACTGGTTGATGCTGCTTTCCAGCTTAGGTCGTGCTGGTTTGAAAAGTTTATTTAAGCAAGCCTTCTTAGGGCCAACACATAGTTTCTTCCTCAGCACTGGGGTGAATTGAGAGACACCTTGCCACTGAAGATGGCCTCTGTTGGTGGGGCAGAGACATCTGTCTTGAACAACATTACACCATGGCCGAACAGCCCAGCTAATAATAATTCCGACAGAAATTAAATTGTTGCACAACCACTATATAGGTAATTCCTGATTAGCACTTTGAGCCTTTCAGCTCATTATCAGATTGGAAATATCCAATAATAATAACGAGAATCCCTGTATACCAATTACTTGATGATGTACACATTTTCATAAACAACTGTGGACTTACATGCCCTTTTGATCTTTTTCCTACTGCACGTGGGCAGAGTCAGTCACTCATGTCTATACTTTACCCTTATTTCTCATTCATTCTGTGTGTTACATCCTTTCTATCCATAATGCTTTAAATTCATCCACTTCATTTTTCTCTTGAATTATATTTTAAAATATATTTTCATTTTCAAAATTAGTTTTGATATTCATTAAATTAGCTAAACCTTTCTTTCATTCAATATTTTTAACTCTTTTATAAGTCTTCTTTCAGCCACATTATTAACTGCCTTTAAGATTTCATAACTTTCAACTGGAGAATCACAGTTGTGTTGCTCTTCTGCAAAAGTTTAGCAAATAGTGAAATAGTTGTTCTGTTGCCTTCTTGTTTATGGTCAAACAATTTGCATTTAAATTTATGTCCTGTCTCGATTAGATACACTTTGCTACAGTTTTGCATTGTAATGTATAATCTCCACTCTTCTGTAACGTAGGGATTTTTTTCTATATTTTTATTTCTTATCTTATTAAATACTGGTTCACATATTTTTAGTGCTATATCTGCTCCACATTTTTTTTAATATTGTATAATTTTTCTTGTATGTGTTCCTATGGATGTCAGTGACCCTACATAGTTCTTTTGTTGTGGTTCATCTTTATTTTTGTTCTTGGTAATATTTTCTGTCACCTTGTTCACAATGTTTGTGTTATAGTTGTTGTCTTTACAATTTTCTTCAGCTTTTTCAACTCCTAATCTTTTCATTGAAATGTCTAGTCCACATCTTTGTATTTTGTGTATACCTAGTAGAATTGAGTAAATGTTTTTCAGTAGTTCGTGTATACTTCGGCAAGAATAGCAGATAATGAAGATGCCATGGGCAATCCTTGTTTCTGTATATAACAGAATATAATAACAGAATATTTATTTATCACACACACACACACACAAAATAGTGCTCAAGATTACAAGATACAAATCTTGAGACAGGCATGTCAAAAAGTAGTAAAGATGCTTTTGTACACACTTCCGTTTGATGCCACCAAATTGGCATCCATTGAAAAATGAGGTTGCCATTATGACTTAGTAAAAAGACTCCAGAAACACATTGTCATTTACACAAATACGGTAAAGAATTAATTTTGGAAGGCAGATTAAAAGTCAACTGAGTTGCAACAAGCTCTTATGTGGATGAGAGAGGAGCCTTAATTGCAATAAACGTTAAACTTATTGAACTTGAAAATGTTATGAACTTATGTCATAAGACCAAAAGCAATTTGTCTTTACAAGATATTAGAGTAGGTTATGTGTGGAGCGATGTCTAATTTTTATGAAAATCTGTTTAATTTATAAAACTGTTGATACCCTACTTTTAAAATTTAATTTTTCTTTAATTTCATTATCTAATTTCTGTATCTTCTCTTCCAGTAACCACTCTCCATTTTGATAAAATAACTTATGTTATTTTATATAATATTGATAGTTTATAAGATATCATGCTAAAAAGATGTGACAGTCAGGTTTGAAAAATTTACAGATTCTAACATTGATATCAGGAGATGTAAAAAATGAAGACTACAGGGGAAATGGGGGGGGGGTAAGTTCACTTTTTGACCAATTCAGTTAGATTCATAATTTGTGATTATGGTCTCCAAGTCGCGTTATTGAAATAAAACTTATAGTTTTACCTTATTTCCTTTCCATCTTGCGACTTCGTTATATGTCATACACGACATGTTTCGGGAAACATGTTCCCATCTTCAGGTTTAAAAACTTTTCGTTCTCACATGAAGAACTTGTCAACCTAAATAAAAACTTTTACTAACATAATTAAAAACACACTACATTAATAACGTACCGCGCGAAGAATCAGTGCGCACTGTTCGGGTTCATAATCGCAAACCCGAACGATTTTTTTTGCGATTATGAACCCGAACAGTGCGCACTGATTCTTCGCGCGGTACGTTATTAATGTAGTGTGTTTTTAATTATGTTAGTAAAAGTTTTTATTTACGTTGATAAGTTCTTCATGTGAGAACGAAAAGTTTTTAAACCTGAAGATAGGAACATGTTTCCCGAAACATGTCGTGTATGACATATAACGAAGTCGCAAGATGGAAAGGAAATAAGGTAAAACTATAAGTTTTATTTCAATTCAGTTAGGGCTACCATTGCTAAAATGTGGTAGTTTATAATCCCACAATGTTCTGAAGAAGAAAGAGTCAAGTAACAGAGATATTTCAATATAAAAAATAGCTATACAGGGGTAAAAGAGGCAAGTCCAATGCAAATATGGAAATGTTTCCAGTAATGCTTACTCCTTTATTATCATATGGATGACAATTATCATGTGTTATGTTAGATAATGTGCATAAAAACCAAAACAGCTGATTAAAACTTAAGTCAATTAACACTACCCAGTTAATCACATACCTTGTGAAATTATAGAACAACTTTCTGTGAAAATTGAAATATTCCTTTTGGTTACAGTCTGTCAAAGATATGTTCATGTAGTTCCACGCATAAGATGGGATGGTCGAGTTGACTCTCTTCCTGTAGTAGGGGAAGACATTTACAGTTGACGTACACACAAGCAAAAGTGCTGTCCACAGACAAATGCATGTTAACGGACAACACGACAGATGGTAGCCTCCCACTACAATAAAGCCAATTCCACCGTCTGCGATTATGTGCCCACGCACATACAGCTGCACATCCATTGTACAACACTAACACAAATTTGACCAAATGTACCTGAGATGTGATAGTATTTGTACATTTAAAATGTAACCAATCAGGAAACATAGGTCTGAAGCAGATTGCTGTCAATATCATCAGTCATATAATGGAGTTAGGTTATCACCTTTAGTGACAAACTGAGAAACCACGAGGAATAACAATAGTGATTTTTGGAGCAGGAAGAATTTCTGCATTCTCAAACTGCATGTCAAGATAAGTGTCATAAAAACATGTAGACAAATTGGAAATAAATGGAAAATGATGGAGGGGGAGAGAGAGAGAGAGAGAGAGAGACTGCTGGATAGAGTCACAAGTGTTACTCACATATACTTCATAAATGATGGTTATTCTGACTAGAAAACCAAGTTTTCTTGAGTGAAGGGATTGGCATGAGGATGAAAAAGTTTTAATTACAGTTTATGTTTAGTGCTTATTTTGGACTTAACTCAGTTTACACTCTGTAGAGTAATGTTACAAAAAATTTTTAAATGTTTTCTTCTACGTAAATGAGCAATTTGAAATCTTATTTTTAGTAATAATTAATGCTATATGTGTACTATTAAAGTACATAAAATTATTGGAATACAAAATTGAGTTGAAAAATAGTAGTGTTCAAACTCTTGTTCTACCAAAATGGACTTACCTCCTTTTTCCCTTGGACTCTTCATATTTACTTAATCATAATTGAAGTCACCTCCTCACATTAATCTACAGCTATTTCAGGTGTTAGTTGAGACCATTAGATAGAATTGCCCATGCATTTTAAATGGGATAAATGTGCTGGTAGCCACCCTGAAAACATCATTATCATGAAGAACATCCTCTGTTACTTGTCTTTAAGTCTTTACTAGTATCAAATATTGGTGAAGGCAAAGTGTTTTGCTAGCTTTAAAAGTAACCATGTAATCTGTATGACAAAAAAATTACTGAAGATTTTTTATGAAAGTTAATTCTTTCAGCATGAAAGAAAAATGTTTTCTTTGTAATTTACAAAAAAAATTATTTAATTACAAAATTAATTTACAAAAAAAAATATTTAGATTATAATAATCTAACTTTTGTTCTATAAGAGATAGGTCTAGAGTGTAAATGGAGTGATCTTAGAACAAACGTAGTACTTTGTAACAATTTTTAAATCACTTTGATCAGAAGATGGGCTCTCAAGAAATCAATGCTTTATGTATTATATATTCCAAAGAACTCAGCACTCTTACTGTTTGTAACACATATTAAAATTAACATTGAAAAACAGTTTTTTTGTCAAGTAAATTTTAAAATGTAATTTATTTTTAAAATATGAAATCAGACAAAAGTTTAAATTAATATTAGTTTTGAAAGATGAGCCAACTCTTTCTATATGATACAGTGTGGTGTAAGGTTTTTTGTAGTGTTGTAACAGTTGCATACAAATAGCACAAGGTAACTCCAAATAGATTTTGTAGTGAAAAAGTAAATACTTTTACACCATGAAAGTAATTCATCACAGCTATGTTGTCTTTCAGGCTGCAAACAAATTGCTGGTATTTATTCTTTATAAAACACATTTGCAAACAGGAATTAAAGAGGCAACAACTATTTAACTAAAACCATCTTTTATCAACCACACTATGCCAATGCCTTCTCCCTTATTATGACAAGTATGTGTGCTTTCTCTCTCTCTCACACACACACTACCATCACATGGATAATATCGGGGAATATGTATGCAGTTTTATATAAATACCAGCTAACTTTATAAATATCCTTTGTTATATTTTTACACACACCAACCCAACACATATATATTATTAGCAGTACATTTCCTTCTAATTGGGAAAATCTTAAATAACCACACATATGCATGTATACTTAGAGACTGATGTAATAGTAGTATGCATGTGTGTATTCTCAAATTTCTATATTCTCAACACATACACTCCATATAATGAGCTTGTTTTTTTAGATTTAGTTTTAAAATATTTCGTTGTCACGTAACTATCAGTAGTTTTCAACAAACGTATTATATGAGTGATTGACCGAACACAATACAGTGTCTAGTTTCTCTAGCAACAAATACTTGAAAAAAAAAAAAAAGGTTGAAAGGTGGAAGTCTGTTAACAACTTTCATTTCTTTAACAATAATTTTCTTCAATTATTTAAGCAGGGTTAGTTCTTTTTCGTGATCTGCTAGTAAATGTGTACACTTAGGCAATCTCACACATATTAATAGTACAGGGTTATGAATTCATTTTACAGATTTACTGTTTACATTATTATTTTACTGGATTAGAAAGTGCTGGTATTAGTATCAAAATAACTCGTCCCAGTAGGTAAACTGAATTAAATGATTTAAGTGCAATAAAATCATTGTGAACTGAGTAGTGGGTCATGTAAAAGAGGGAAGCAAATTAGAAGTAGTGACTAGTGAACTGTAAATGATGTGTTTTGAGTACATAAAAAATGTTTAACTCAGGAAAGTGTAAGCCTGTATTAAGCCTATGGAATGCTAGACTCATTCCTGTGGCTTTTTGTAGGGAACATTTCTCTTACTGTTTTTATCCAAGCTACGGAAAGTGTATGTAAATGTGTATTTAGTTACTTAATATTCCTAAATTGTCAGCTGTACTAAATTCAGTACTTTCACATCACCAAATTTCTGACGTTAAAATTAGTATTTGGATACACATTTAGGTCAAACATAATAGAAACACATGTCTTGCTTTTGTAGACAGGGTAGTGAATTGTTTACTTATATTCGATTACCAAAATTAGGTCGAACTATTTTAGCATAGGCACCATAAATTTAAGCGCTAGTAATTCTTTGTCATCCGTGGTGACTGACATTTGATCAAATGGGGGAACATTGAAAAATAATTTTGTTGTTGTCATTCATACAATAAACAGCCTAATTATACCAGATAATTCTATTGTCATTTGTTTATTTTTCATAAGCTAAGTAAAGAGTAGTTTGGAATGCAGAATGATAATAATTCCAGTTTAATAGTAAGACTGGAAAGACACCAGAGCTGTGGTGTGAATTACTTTTAACTTTGTAATCATCTCGTTATTTGATCAAACAAATGTCTGTATCAAAAAGTTGTTGAAACAAAATATAAATATAATCTTTTATCTACAACTGTCTGACTGTGAGTTTCTATCTGGTCAAAAAATTAAAAAATTCCTTGCTTACTACTTTTTTTAAGTTGTTGTTGTTTTCTAATGGCAGGACATTAAATCATTCCATTTGTCTTCTGGCATCCCAATAGAGTCAGATCTGCCAGCTGTTACTCATTTAGCACCACCCAGGGGACACGTACAGCTTAAGGATGCTGCGGACGTGACTTTTTTTTTTTTTCTCTTCAGACTTATGAAAAATATTGCGATTTATGAAACTTAGAAATTGCCTTGATATGTATATCACAGTATTCACTGTATTCCTTAGTTTTTCTTTTTGAATCTCTGTATGTTACATATAACTTACATTTCTCAAAGCAATGAATAAGAGAGACACAAAAGAACGCACGTTTTCGTTTCGGAGCTGTAGGGTGATGTTTTTAGAATGGTTACAGCGTTACAGCATCAGGTTTCTGCCATATACCTAACTGTCCCAAACAACGTCTGGAACAGCTATTGTGGAAGTCCCAGAAATGTACATATCCGAATGTAAAAACAAATTGTAAAAGACAATATGCATACATAAATTATTCCTTAGTAAGTATCTAGTTGAGTTTCCTGCAGGTCTCCTATGTAATATCTTCAAATAAATACACTGCAAGTAGATTTATTTTCACCTGACACAGAGATACAGAATAATTTCTGTAAAACGTGCATAAGGTGAAAATAAACCTACTTACAGTATATTTATTTGAAGATATTACATAGGAGACCTGCAGGAAACTCAACGAGTTACAAAGGAATAATGGATGAAAACACCAAGCAAGGTCGTGTAACTCATTCCTATTAACCTATTTGTTAGATGTAAAAAACAATTAATTAATTGATTTGCAAACATCTATTTCAACAAAAAGTGCCTCGAACTAAATATTCTTCCAAAATACACTAAAATAATTATAATTTGAACAAATATATTACTCAGGGTCAATATAATTGGATTAAAGACGAAATAGCAAATAATTACAGAAAAATTGACTACCTTAATCAGCAATTAATTAATTTACATCTTCTTTTAACCAACACACTAGATTCTCATACTTGGAACAATAAATATACTAATATGAGTTAACAGTTCTAAATAAACACAAAACAAACAAATTTAGTACAATCAATAGAAAACTTAGTAACCTAAAAAGTAATAAACCTACTAAAAAGAATCAAAAATTTACAAATTCCAAACAATAGCCACACTTTTTATCCTAAACCATTAATTTCACCGAAAGCAAATAGCAACTTTAGAAACTTCAGATAAAACAAATCGTAAAGTTACTTACTTTTTGATTTTTTAAAACAATAATCCCTCCCCAAAACACCACCTACCTGTGCCATTCCAATTCTTACCAGCATCCAGTAACCCCAGAGTTCATTAGGCGAGGATTTAAATGACGCAAACAGACTGAGGTAGTGTTTAGTAAATTACACTAACATGTGGTCTTTGTAAATTGAACTTATTATTTTATTTGCAATTAAAACATTAACGGGGTTTGCCCCATATTTCTGGTGGTTCATAGACCACATTAATGAACATACATAATGAATATAAACAGAAAATTTACTTATTTTAATAAGGCTCACCAGTACTTTATATTCACACTCGCTTTCATTCTTAAAGAAACCCCCTTTATTGCTTTTAAAAGATCATTTTTTGTATGATTTTGTAGTTGCCTAGGTCTATTTTACTTATCTTGGCAAGTTTTCCATTTTGCAGCGTCATTGCTGGTTCCACTAATTTCTGCTGCACTCGATAATTGTCCGAAACTGTTTAAAATTGATTAATTTATTCGTCACTGGCGGTTGATACTGGGTACTGATCTTACTGTAGTATTTAATCACATTTTTACTGGTTTAAGGTTCCAAATCTGATTTGTCCGCGGACTTGAATTATTTGCAACCGGCCGGTTTTAAGAGTTGAGTGGAACAGAAAACATGGCAACTGAGTCCGGCCGGTTTAAAGTGTTGATCCAAACAGAGCGAACTTGGTCAAAGTGCGGCCAATATAAAAGCCGGTCACTTGATACTCCTTCCATATTGGCGACGTCATATCGTATGCCTCTGGACATTTTATCACTGTGTTTTCTGTTTTCTTATGTTCCAGAGGTATAAAATGTTGATTTGACGTCATTATGGTTGTGACGTCAGTCGAAAATTGCGATATTGAGGCCACCTTTTGGGTTAGATTGGCGACATTCTGGCTAGATGCAGCTAAAAATAGCTTTTGATTCACTTGTTTACAAGGCGCACCCCACATTCCTTACCGCTTCATCTGCCACTGTTTCACATGGATCACAAAGTAAAATGATTTTATTCCTAATTTTGTTCTAATTAAAACTCTGAACCCCATTAACACCTGTGACTCGGTATGTACCATCACAAAATCTAAGAAATGTAAATAAACATGTAATAGAAAATATAATAGTTGAAACAGAAAAAAAGAGATACAGAATAATTTCTGTGAAATGTGCGTCAGGTGAAAATAAACCTACTTGCCGTGCATTTATTTGAAGATATTGCATATATAAATGTATAAACGCGTGTGCACACGTGTGTGTGTGTGTGTGTGTGTGCGCGCGTGTGAATCACTCTTTCACTTTATGGTTTTTGTATAGGCTCATCCAGGAGAAATACACGTACTACTTGCAGTAGTGAAATACAAAACTAAATTAGTATTGCCAAGACTAGGTCTGTGTTCTAACTGGTTAGCAGCACAACAACCTGGGAGCAAATTCCTTGTTTCAGTAAAGAAAGGTTCATTCAGATTCCCTGATCAGCAGGTAAAATTTGCTTCTTATTACAATTGTATTTACATATGTTTATTGTTTTTAAAAGTAATAGTTTTGATATAATGTTTATAGAATAGTAACAGTTGGTAGTCACATGTACTACCATTATTTGTAAAGAAGCATAGGTGGTGCAACACATTATAAATGATAGATGTTTGTGAGAACTCTGTAAGTTTGATTTGTACGTAACTCAAATTGCTGATTAATAGCGCATACACATGAAAATATAATAATGATTTTGTGTTATTAGCATTGATTGGTGGTAGTGGCATTAGTTGTGGCAGTAGTAGCATGTAACCATACAATACTGGCTCGTAAATGGTAATAATAATATCTTGTAATACTCTGTGATATAACAATTCTGCGTGCACAGATTTTAAACAGTTTAAAATTATGCATGCCTTATTATGAATTAATGCTGGGCTAATATGAATGTTATGCTTATTTTATTTTATAATCGTATAAACAATAACATTTCATTTTAATAAACTCCTTCACTGTTATTAATAGAGTAGAAAACGTTTAACATAGAATATGAGTTAACTGAAGTCCCAATCACTGTGTGTATTATATAATTTGATTTGTATAATTACAGAAAATTTTATTTGAAAAATTTCTGTTAACACAAAAATTTGTTGGCAACATTTTTCGCTGGCTTCTAAATAATTTTATAGAAAATAATTCTGCATCCATGTGCCCACAAACATGTTTTCAATATAACAAATCAAAGAAAAGAGAGAAAGAGTACTGTGTAATTTAGTATGTTGTGTTTCTTCCTGCTACTGCAGACAGTATATGGTACAAAGTAAATTTATACTAAATAGATTCTGTGTTAATTTTCTGAATGCTTGAATATTTTATACACAGCAAGATATGCTGACAAACCTGATACTGAAAGTAAACGTTTACTAGTTCCTGCAACCACAACATGCTTTTGTTGCTGAGCTGTGTTCATTGATGTTCAGATACCAATTCAAAGTCCAGAATGACTAACTGTGACAATAAATTAGTAGTGTTCAAAACTTCTTGTGCCTTGCAAGTTTTTTTCCATGTGGGGAGAAATTATTATTATTATTTCAAGTCTCCAAATTATAAAAAAAGTAGTAATAGCTCCTTTTTGTACACGAAGTAGTTCAGACAGGCAGGGTAGGTTGCCTATAGTAATCAAGTTATTATTAATTTAATTATAAAATAGCCCCTATTTGGAACGGTAGCACAACATAAGAAGGATTGTTCATAACCTAGAGAGCATCTGTACTCTTAAAACAAAACTAATCCTCTCCACTACAGTAGGACCAGCAGATCTGTGGAGGGATAAAGTATCCCCAAAATTAAAAAATTCTATAAAATAGGTTAATTACCTTCTGTCAACGTTTCTTAAAAGATTTTAATTTTAAGAAAATTAAAAAGATTTTTAATTTTAAGAAAAGTTGAAAGAAGGTAATTAACCTATTTTATAGTCTTAATCGTTTCTGGAAGCAAGAAA
The DNA here is from genome assembly GCA_034769895.1 of Magicicada septendecula. NCBI lineage: Eukaryota > Metazoa > Arthropoda > Insecta > Hemiptera > Cicadidae > Magicicada > Magicicada septendecula. The sequence goes on along the minus strand of CM068368.1, from coordinate 234,678,806 downwards.
AATGTTTAAATTAAAAAATTCATAATTTCTCACACTTCTATTACAAGAAATACAAAAATAATTAATTTTTTTCAGCAAGTTTACTTTTATGCGTAAAATATGATTAATGCTGTTTATCAGTAGTCAAAATATTTTCAATTTTTTTTAATTGTTACTGGAAATTTGAGTTGATTAAATCAGTAATGAGAACTAAAGCCAGATTGCAGTATGAGAAAAAAATTAGGCAAATTTTTAATTAATAAAATGTACAATAAAAATGAGTAATAGTAATGATGATGATAGTTGTAATTTAACAATACCAATTTAATTTAATTTAATAATATTTTAAAATATAATCATAGTCTCATTTTTCCAGAATGCTCCTATTATAATGGTTGGTCCTGGCACAGGAGTTGCTCCATTCCGTAGCATAGTTCAGCAGAAATTTGTTGAAGGCATAGCAGATAAAGATACGTTATTACTTATATTTGGTAACCGTAATAGAGCTGCAGACTTTCACTGTAGTAAAGAATGGCTTCAGCTTGTAGAACAAGGACAACTAACCTTGTTAACAGCTTTCTCTAGGGATCAGCCTCATAAAATGTAAGTGCATTGCTAATTATATATAATAAAATTTTCATTTCTTTAACAGATTTTTTTTATTTGAAGTTCATCTTGATGAAACGTCAGTACATTCGAGGTCATAGTGACCTGAGCTGCAGAACTTGTAACTTTAAACGAAATAAAGGAATCCTTATTACTTTGAGTACAGTTACATTACAAACTCCAACCTGGACTACTGCACTGTTTTTCTAATTGAACTTGTAACCGTAATCCCTAAATGACAAATAATTTATTTTTAATTTATGTAATCTACACACACACAAGCCAGTTAAAACTGAGAATTCGCTTTGTTCATTTAATTAAACAGACAACACAAACAGCTGATCGCTAATTTAGTGCAGGAAGCCAGAATGCCCCCCTCCCGACTGAATGCTTTGGCTGGGCTTTGCAATTTGGCCAGGCAGTTCCCCACAAGATAGACTTCAGAGGACACATCTTCAAAAGGACGAGGCAACTAGGAGCATATGCGGATGATATTGTGCTGATAGCCAGGAACAAAAATATATTAAAAGACACCTTTATTGAAATAGAGAGGGAAGTGAGCAGGATTGGTTTGGAAGTCAATGAGGCTAAAACAAAATACATGAAAGTGTCTGCGAAGGAAAATAGAGAACTGCTAGACCTTCACACAGGCCATTACTGTTTCCAAGGAGTTACAGAATTTAAGTACCTAGGTGTGATTCTGAATAATGAAAACCGAGTGAGCAGTGAAATAGTAAATAGAATCATAACCGGCAATAGAGCCTACTATGCAAACCAATCATTACTGAAATCAAAGCTTCTAACTCCAAGAACCAAATTGATGCTATACAAAACACTGATCAGACCTGTTGTTACTTATGCATCCGAGACGTGGACTCTTGTAAATAAGGATATAAGTGCACTAAGAATTTTTGAAAGAAGAATTTTGAGACAGATATTTGGACCGGTGAAGGAAGGGAATATGTATAGGATCCGAAATAACGGTGAAATAAATGAGTTGATCGGTGGACAAGACCTGGTGAGACACATAAAATCAGCTAGAATTAGATGGCTGGAACACGTATTCCGTATGAATGTTACGAGGATGCCTAAAACTATATTAAGTGGAACGATACTGGGCAAAAGAAGAAGAGGAAGGCCTCGAAGAAGATGGCAGCAGGATGTGGAAGAAGATCTAAGAAAGATGGGCATTAGGAACTGGAGACTGAAGGCAGTGGACAGAGATGAGTGGAGACGGGTCGTAGCGGAGGCCAAGGCTCACCATGGGCTGTACTGCTGGAGAGTAGTAGTAGTAGTAGTAGTAGTAGTAGTAGTTCCCCACTGAATCCTTGTGGGGATTTGTAGGATTTTTAACCAGATCCCTACTGAATTAAACTGGTTTTTAGGATCAGTTACTGCACGCTCTCACACACACACACACACACTCACTCATCTTGGTTATAGTATTATGTAGTTTCACTCTGTTTGATTCCACAACTTGTGTTAACTAAAATTAGGGTAGTTCAATTTCTGCCTAATAAAAGTCCCACTACAGTTTTTTTAGAACATGAACTCTTCTAAATTGCACAGGCCATTCTAACACATAGATGTTACAAAATTTCTACAGAACATTAGCAAATTTGTGGAAACTCTCTATTCATCAAGCTTATTGTTTCCAAGAAGCTTCAGTGTCCAAATTTTTTTTAACATATCCAAGAGATGTGTCAGATAAAATTAATGTTTCAGTTTACCAACTTCCAGTTAATACTATTATACCAATCAACAACTAATAGAATATTGATGTTGTTGAACAGTTGAACAGATATTGGTACAGTAAGACAGTTTTTGGCATAAACTATTACATGATGTGGTTAGTTATCTACCACATTCTCAGCCCTTGTAACTCAGTTTAATTTGGTTTCCTGAAGATAGAAGTGTGTTAAAGAGGGAGTGATTTGAGCCAAATGGTGTCATGAATCACACTGCAATAAAGTAAACTTCTGAGATTGTAGAGGCATATGCAGTGTTGTGTTTAGTACAAAAATAATGGATTGAAAGAGACAAGTAAAACATTGTCCATTATATAAGACACTCCTTTCTACAAGATAAATCAAAAAAATGAACAGTAATTTCTGTACCAGAATCATCTTTTTTTTTGTTACAGTTTAGGACATCTAATTTTGGTATATTTTTCTTTTCATTAGATTATGACTTTTGAATAACAGTATATCATGTGTTTGAAAAGTTATGCAATCCAGAATTTAAAAATGTTCTGGGCGTACCAATGTACAATGTGTATGTGTTGATAACATTTTGGTATGTGTGAATCTTTTTTTCTGAACATAGCATGATTTTTCAACAACAGGTTGTATTAAGTAATCAGTATTAAATGTATGCCGTTTGTAATGTGTTTTTGCAACAGAAGTGTGTTCATAATTTAGAACATCTGTTAACAGATTCTTATAAGCAAACTCAACAGTTACAATATTTCAGAATAAGTTCTGTGACATCCACATACCAAAATAAATTGAGAATAAAATGGTTTTATGTATTTATATTATGCTGTATTTTGGGGGTTGCACAACTTTTCAACCACCCATGTCGAGGAATACAATGGCATAGATGCATTTATTAATACAGTAATAAGATTACTGTCGTACATTAACATAAGAATTACAACTTGAAATGCACTCGATTTCTCAAATAATTACATAGCTAACCTACATTAATTAACTTAATCAAACTACATTAAATTACCTTAACTTTTTTACAGTTTACTGTTCTTATTCATCTCATTTATATTGTAAATGGTAATTAATGCAGTCCTTTCATTGCAGTCTTTGTAAATTACATGATATTTGCTGCTATATACGAGGTCTGACAATTTGTAACAATAAAAAAGAGGCCTAAATATATAAATAAATAAAATCCACTACCAGGACTTAAACTACTTACCTGCTGCGGAAATTTTATCAGAAGCCCAGAGTCGCCACCTATATCTTTGAAGGACAGATATGGAGACCTTTACACTTTACCTTAATAAAACGGACAATTTTGCAATCTGACCCACCCAATTAATAACTCAGAAGATTCCGGAACGTTAGACGAATTTCGCAACACAGAAATGAGAAAGTGGTAATGACGAAATAACTTAGTCTAACACATTTTTGTTATGAAAAGAATGCTTTACTTACTAAATACGGACATCCTTAATCCAAAAACACCAAGGAACGAAAACATAAACTGAGTTGGTTACATGACTCTTACATTTACAATATGATTTTTACTTACAAGGTAGCCCATTCTGCTCATTCATTCTATCACACCCCATACAAACCCTTTTTCAAATGTTATAAAAAATTAGAAAAGAAAAAAAAATAGTTATTCTTTAAGGATCACGGTTTCGTTTTGCGTTAGTTTGATATGCGCGAGGCCGACCGAGCACGTGCTTTCGTTACGGTCACATTTTATGTTATTAGCTGCTCTCGAATCGTCACTGCACTGCACTGTTTGTAACACCGTTCGATTCCTCGGGTCCCGGTCGGTCTTCCTGAATTAATTACATTTTCCGAAAACTTGACCAACCGGGTCCGAAACAAAATATATGCGTCTGTAGCGGAACTCTGTATCTCGTTGACCGCTTGGCGTCTCTGACTAATGTCGACTGTCACCTAGAACGTAACAGGTACATGTACCTGTTCCTGGATGGAAACTGGTTCTCTACCGCCACAATGTTTTCGTCGTCGCTCATGCTTTGCTGTTGTGTAACCATTTTATGCGTGGCATAGAGCTGATATCTGTGTGTGACCAGAGGACAATATTGGCTTCTGCTCTGCTTATGTCATTTAAGTGGGCCGGACTTAAAACAGCATTTCCGGGGGATCTTGAAGAAGACGACAAATATTAGTCTCTCTAGCCATCTTGGTTTTTTGTTAAAGCGTCCTTTTGAGCGCGCTTGCGTGGGTATTCGCGCCTGTGCGTCGACACACTTGCAAAGTTCTTAGAATTTTGGTGGAGGTAAATTCTTCAGCCGTGTTACACCACTGATTGCGTTTCGCTTTGTTTCCAACTGTTTCTCAACACTGGTCTGTTATACGGACAAATACGTTGCACAATAATAATCCGCCCAAAATGAAATAAATAAAAATATAAATATATGCACCAAACGGTTAAAATAAAACACCCAAAAATCGACCCGCTACAATACCCCCTCGATGAGAATTCTGCTGTCCATGACAGAAGAAATCTCATCGATAAACCCCGAAGAGGACCGGTGAGGAACTGGTGCCAACAACCCCCTGGTTCATAATCTGCATGGGTACACGACCCCCCTGGCTCAGCGACCATGGGCTCATCTGAACGAGATCACTGGACTTCTCCGTAAGAGATCCCAACACCGAGAAATTGATCAGACTCGCACCACAGCCCACCTTGCCTTCTAACATGCTACCCCCAAAATCCTCAATCCCGGGCTAAAATTATCCCAGCTCCTCCGCCGATATGTTTCCCCTTTTTGCAAGCTGGGCTGCCTTTAGCAGATACTGGGCTCACACACATTAACATTACATATTATCATAACACATTAAAATAAAACTTCCTTTATGATTAAAATAAAACGCCAGTGTGACGTTAAAAAATAGGCCTAAATATATAAATAAATAAAATCCACTACCAGGACTTAAACTACTTACCTGCTGCGGAAATTTTATCAGAAGCCCAGAGTCGCCACCTATATCTTTGAAGGACAGATATGGAGACCTTTACACTTTACCTTAATAAAACGGACAATTTTGCAATCTGACCCACCCAATTAATAACTCAGAAGATTCCGGAACGTTAGACGAATTTCGCAACACAGAAATGAGAAAGTGGTAATGACGAAATAACTTAGTCTAACACATTTTTGTTATGAAAAGAATGCTTTACTTACTAAATACGGACATCCTTAATCCAAAAACACCAAGGAACGAAAACATAAACTGAGTTGGTTACATGACTCTTACATTTACAATATGATTTTTACTTACAAGGTAGCCCATTCTGCTCATTCATTCTATCACACCCCATACAAACCCTTTTTCAAATGTTATAAAAAATTAGAAAAGAAAAAAAATAGTTATTCTTTAAGGATCACGGTTTCGTTTTGCGTTAGTTTGATATGCGCGAGGCCGACCGAGCACGTGCTTTCGTTACGGTCACATTTTATGTTATTAGCTGCTCTCGAATCGTCACTGCACTGCACTGTTTGTAACACCGTTCGATTCCTCGGGTCCCGGTCGGTCTTCCTGAATTAATTACATTTTCCGAAAACTTGACCAACCGGGTCCGAAACAAAATATATGCGTCTGTAGCGGAACTCTGTATCTCGTTGACCGCTTGGCGTCTCTGACTAATGTCGACTGTCACCTAGAACGTAACAGGTACATGTACCTGTTCCTGGATGGAAACTGGTTCTCTACCGCCACAATGTTTTCGTCGTCGCTCATGCTTTGCTGTTGTGTAACCATTTTATGCGTGGCATAGAGCTGATATCTGTGTGTGACCAGAGGACAATATTGGCTTCTGCTCTGCTTATGTCATTTAAGTGGGCCGGACTTAAAACAGCATTTCCGGGGGATCTTGAAGAAGACGACAAATATTAGTCTCTCTAGCCATCTTGGTTTTTTGTTAAAGCGTCCTTTTGAGCGCGCTTGCGTGGGTATTCGCGCCTGTGCGTCGACACACTTGCAAAGTTCTTAGAATTTTGGTGGAGGTAAATTCTTCAGCCGTGTTACACCACTGATTGCGTTTCGCTTTGTTTCCAACTGTTTCTCAACACTGGTCTGTTATACGGACAAATACGTTGCACAATAATAATCCGCCCAAAATGAAATAAATAAAAATATAAATATATGCACCAAACGGTTAAAATAAAACACCCAAAAATCGACCCGCTACAAATTAAGTTTGCAAACTCGCCACTGTTTAGCAGAGGGCAGCAGCACTATACAAGCAGCTCTGTAAGATTTTGTAACCTTGGTATTTCAGTGTCTCACAGAAGTGTTTGTGTTGACACATGGCGGATGTGTGCTGAGTGGTGTGCTTTGATGTTTGTGCTTGTGTGTGTCTGCATCCACGCACATGCGGATTGTCATGGAAATGTCTGAGCTGGAATTAGAGCAACGAAAAAACATCAAATTTCTGGTGAAACTGGGCAAGAGTGGGAGTGAAATACAGGAAATGTTAGTGCAGGTGTATGGTGAGAATGTCATGAACTAAACAGTGGTGTACAAATGAATTAAACGGTTTTCTGAGGGGAGGGAAGAAATGACTGATGAAGGAAGGGTAGGGCAGAAACATTGTAACAAGCCAAACAGATGAAAACATTGCCAAATTTCATCAAATTGTACGTGCAAATCAGCAACTGACCACAAGATCCATAGCAGACCAAGTGAACATTGATAGGGAACCTATAATGTTTTAACTGAAGACCTTGGCATCTGCAACGTGTGTGCCAAAATGGTCCCAAAGGAGCTCACCGATGAACTACAACAAAGGAGGGTTGAACTATGCACAGACCAGTTGGAGAGGTAAGACGATGTTTTGGGTCGAATAATCACAGGTGGTGAAACCTGGTGTATGACCTTGAAACAAAGCAACAAAGTGCCCAGTGGAAGTCACCTGATTCTCCACAATCAAAAAGGTTTCATCAGTAAAAATAAAAACTCCAAACATGTTGATATCCAGGGGATTGTTCACTATGCATTTGTACCACCAGGAAAAACAGTTAACCACGTGTACTGTTTGGGAGTGCTGCAAAGGTTGCATGAAAAAATGAGATGCAAACGACTGGAACTTTTCACCTACAACTCATGGCTCATGCATCACAATGCACCTGCGCACATGGCACTGTCTGTACGGAAGTTTTTGGCCAGGAAACAAATAACTTTGGTAGACCACCCACTATACTCACCTGACCTTGCCCCCAATGACTTCTTTCTTTACCTGAAGATCAAAGAAGTTTTGAAAGGAAGATATTTTGATGACATTGAGGACATTAAGGGTAATATGATGGCAGCTCTCAAGGCCATTCCAGAAAAAGAGTTCCAAGTTCGAAGGGTGGAGTAGGCACTGGCATTAGTGTATAGCTTTCCAAGGGGAGTACTGTGAAGGTGACCATAGTGGTATTCAGCAGTAAGGTATGCAGCATATTTTTTAGAATGAGTTCATGAACTTAATTGTCAGACATAATCTGCTAGTGCCACTTTAATTATGATAAACATTTTCTATGATGACAACACAAACACCACACTCGCCAACATAGGAACAAAGAACCAACAATCTTTATATATTCCAACCTTTATTATTCTGTACCACATTCCAATTAAAATTGGAGTTCTGTAACAATATTGCTCTTTCGTTTAAGTACATTAGACCCATTACACTAGGCCTATCAACTTTGTTGAATAAGATGTGTTGAGATTTTGAAGGTGTTTTCAGTGTAGAAAAAATGTGTTTCATATATAGGAAAATACAGTATAGTGCGTTGTGCAATAAAAATTATTAATCTAGTCAGTTTTATTATTATGTAGACACACCTAATATTTCTAAGACGTGTCGTGACTAAGGCCCGGATTTTTATGTAATTACATATTTAAATGCTGAGTGCATATTTACACGGAAAAGCCAGATATCGGCGAATCATACCAATAGGTGTCTTATCCGCGAGCTTAATTTTACATATTTTTACATATTTTGTTCATATTACATATTTCACTCCATCTTACATATTTCTACATATTTTAGCTATTTTACTATACTTTACTTCAATTTGAAAATTGAAATGGCAAAAAATAGTTAGGCCTATAACAACATTACTCAGATGCGCAAATGTGCAATTAATCAAAATCAGGTGCAATTAAATTTATTGCAAGAAAAGGCAAAATATTGCATCTGTTGCAATTGCACGCATAGATTCTACTTTCAAGAAGAAAATTTTTTACGAACTCAAGCGACAAGTAAGGCATTTCGCACGGGATGTTAGATGAGAATGGTATGCGCGGCCCACTCCTTATTTACGTTTCGTTCACACGTTCAGCAGACTCGGTGGGGAAGAACGTGCTGTCTGCGGTAAATAAATACTCTTCGCAGATCTTGCAATTCTCGCAACGGATTCCATCTACCTAAACAAACAAATATCTATATAACTCTATGCTATTGTAGGGCACAATGTGATTTTTGATGCCAGTATTATCGACACTCTCGGAGTGTAAGCCTACACGTAAATACGTAACAATCTGGTGTGCAGTGTGGTGCGTTGAAGTTATTGTCAAGTCAGTGTTTTGTCTTTCGCCTGCACTTCTGCGCTTGCTTGTTTCTTGCCTTGGCGGATTCTCGTTGTTGGACAAAAGACGTCTTAAATAATATATTGTGCGGTATTGTTCAACGCAAGTTCTTAAGAGTTTTAAATACAAATATCCTTGTTTTATCATGGCACCGACCGCATCATCTTTGTCATCTAAGTTAAAATCATGGGTACAGATTGACAGTGCTTTTACAACTGATGGTAAAGCTGTATTTTGCTAAGTTTGTGATAAAAATATTGGCTGTTCCATGAAGTCTCAACTGGAACAACATTTGCAAAATAATTTACATACTAGAAATAAAGAACGATCCTCTTCATCGAAACAGGTACTACTTACAAAGATGCAGCAGCAATCTTCATCATCTAATAGTGAGTTTTATAAAGACATGGCTTTAGCAGTGATTGCTGCTAATGTGCCTTGGTACAAACTTCAAGTGCCTCAATTTAAGTCTTTCTTAGAGAAATACTTCAAACGTAATATTCCAGACGAATCTACACTCAGAAAAAATTACTTGAACGTTTGCCATATTGAGACTTTGGAAAAAATCAGAGCCGACATCGGTGATTCTTATATATGGATAGGTGTTGACGAGACAACGGACGCTGTAGGTCGTTACATCGCAAATCTTATTGTGGGTAAGTTAGATTCCGAGAATCCAGCCAAGCCCTACTTGATTTACTGTAAGCCCCTGGAGCAAACAAATCACTCAACAGTAGCTCGATTTATTAATGATGGACTGAAAGTGTTATGGCCAAATGGTGTTAAAGAAGAGAAGGTACTGCTGTTGTATACAGATGCAGCAGCATACATGTTGAAAGCAGGTAATTCTCTAAATGTGTTTTACCCCAACCTACTACATGTTACATGCCTGGCTCATGGATTGCATCGAGTAGCTGAAACTGTCAGAGACCTTTTCCCCGAAGTAAATACATTAATATCAGCAATACAAAAGGTGTTCTTGAAAGCTCCTTACCGTATCCAGTGCTACAAACAAAGGCTACCTGACACACCTCTGCCTCCAGAACCCGTAATTACAAGATGGGGAACCTGGATCGAAGCCGTAAATTTCTATAGTGACAACTTTGAAGCTGTGAAGTCTGTGGTGGAAACATTATCTCCCGATTCTGCAGTGTCAGTGAGCGAATCCTTGTCTGCATTCAACAACTCTAAGGTGATATGTTCTGTTTCGTACATAAAAACGTATTTCGGTTGGCTTCCCGATAGTATCAAGAAACTGGAGACTGCAGGTCTGACTCTCCAAGAAGCCATAGGAATAGTTGAAGAGGCAGTTAACAAGTTAAATGCTGTGCAGGGTGAAGTCGGTGACAAAGTTTCCACTAAATTAAATGCTGTGCTGAATAGAAAACCTGGTTACTCAACTTTACATACCATTTATCGCATATGTAATGGCGAAACTGTAGAATCGATTGAGAATATTCTTCCAAGTACTATTCCTCTGTATAAATATGCGCCGGTGACGACATGTGATGTCGAGAGATCCTTGTCTATATATAAAAACATACTCTCAGACCGAAGACAGTCCATGTCAACAGACAATATAGAAAAGTATTTAATAATTAATTTTGCAACTAAACAGTGGTAAAAAAAACTTACGTGGACACTTTATTCTTATGCAGAGTTATAGTAGAGTTATATATATATACAATATAGATTTTCAAGTCAAAAATCTACCTTTAATTTTATAGTAATTTCAACTCTCCTAGTAAAATACTTTGTTAAATAGTTAATAATTCTCAATTTTTTACTTTATACTCATGTTCTATACTACAGAAATCCATAGGTAAAATATTTTGTTGTTGTTAATTTTATAATATCAAGATTTCTTTTTTAATTCTGTTTTCTAAAATATGTTTTCATAAATTTTCTAAAGTACAATAAACAATTGAAAAGTAATTCATTTCTTATGCATGCTGTCTTATTGTAGACTCTTCAACAAAGAGTTGAACTTTCAGATACTGTATATTCTGAGGGTTAACTTAATTTCTGTGACAGAAGTGGTAATCTAACTGGTGATTAGTGTCAGCCCCGAACTTGATTAGTATTTTATGGATTACATTGACTTTGCTCAAAATATATTTGCATGTTTTGAAAGTGGTTTTAAAAAGTTTAAAATGAAGCACCTATTATTTTCAAAGCCTTTCAAAGAGGGCATTGTTATGTTCTCGTAACAATGTAAATTACGTTGTTGACATGACAGTATTTTAATAGTACATATTTCTTAAATATTACATATTTAGCTACATATTTTCCTTATTTTTCCTACATATTTATGTACATATTTTGCCATTTTTTGCTACATAAAAATCCGGGCCCTAGTCATGACTCATTCTTTTGTTAACAGATATGTCCAGCATGTTATGGAGGAACAGAGCGAATTGATTTGGCATTTCCTGCAACAAGATGCCTGGCTATATGTAGCTGGTAGTTCCAATAACATGCCTGCTGCAGTGCGAGAAGCATTTGTGAACATTTATAAGAAGGAAGGCAATATGAGTACTGAAGAAGCTACGCTACACTTAGATAAATTAGAATTAAATGGAAATTACCAAATGGAGACTTGGTCTTAGTTTTAATTAGAAAATGTTCTTCCTTTAGCTGTATCCATAATAGTGACAGTACAGAAAGATTTAATACAATCAAAACTGTATGAAATAATAAAATAAACTGTTATTTGGAGACTACTTGTGACATTTTACATCTGTCACTGCGTTTTGTATTTGTGTTTCAGTAGGTAGGTTGGTGGTGGTGGCGGTGGGGGGAATAAGTCCATATGTGAGCAACTTATTTGAGTATAAGATTAATCAAAAGGTTTCTGCAGCTTTTGCACAAGAAATGTCTGGTTTGAAATTTTTTGTGAGTTATTATACCAGTTTTATTGCAAATAATTAAATTTGTAGCCATATTGTGTAACAACAAAAATAAGTATGGCCCTAAAAGGAAGTAGGAACATTACATACTTCCCACTGGACAGCGAGTGACAGCCCTTAAACCAAACCCTCCAGATCTGTTTAGGTAACCCTCTAACACAGAATGCAGTATGGTTGTTATGTGACATTGAAATAAACTATTCATAGTGATGTTATTACACACTTTTTTGTAATTTATTAAGAATATATGTTTCTTTATCCATTGTTAATCGTTTAAAATGGGTGTATTACAGTAGTACAGTAAATATAGTGTGTCAAATTACATAACACAATAGTGAAACAATTATTGTAATTGCAACTTTGAAAATTCAGTTTAAAAAGTTAATAAAATACCCAGCTAATAAGATCAAAAATAAAAATCATGGCATTTTATATGGCTGTAAAAAGCCATTATAACCTCTGTGCCACGGCAGAACTAAATTTTAAACTGCCACTGCTAGCTAAATTTTCGTCGGCATGTGATTGGGAGACTAGAGCTGTTTTCACCAGTATTCAGCAACAAAGTGAGTGACGTAATTCGGTTGGCAGTGGCCGTGCTGCTCATCGCTCACGGCGATGCGATAATGCAGGCTGTTTTAATCTTGTAGTAAAATGCAGCCCAGCTGATCGTGTTAAACAATTTCGAACAAATTTTTTTGGGCAATCGTCCTGAAACCAGGAAACGTGTGTTCTGGTCTCATTTCTATTTCATCTGGTGTGGTGAGTTGATCCGACGGCTGGGAAATAGACTTCTAGAACTATCGATCTATCATGCACGAGTGAAGAGTAAAGGTCGCAGGTGAGGTTATTATTTTTATTAGTCAGTGTTTTAATAAGATGTTCGATGTTTAATTATTCTGAAAATGTGTGTTATGTTGTGTATGTATTTAAACATATAAAGCTGTCTGAATTGTGGGGTTCTAAGGTGGATTAATTTTTACATGAGACTTCAGGTCTGAAACCATGTGGCACTTTGCGCTTAACTTATTTAAGACAGTTTAAAGAAAATAATTGTAAGTTAAAAGCAAAAAGTTGATGTTAATATGTGTGAAGATTAAAAGAGAAAAGGGGTGATGCTATGTGATGACTTAAGATTATATTTAACTACTTCTGTTTACATTGGATGTGCTGTGTATGTGGGTATAGATGTTCATACGAAATTATTTTATGGTTGTGAAAATATGAAGTAAGGGAACAAGTGCATTAATAATGTATGTGAACACATTGTGTAAATGAAATTTAAATTTTACTCTGGATACGTAATAATTTGAAATGAGAGAACTTATACAGCTGTAAGCCTTATGCAAAGCAAACAGAATTATATTCAGACTATGTCAAACATTAGCAATAACAGTGTAGTAGAGCACCTAAAAATTAGGACATTGTGGTGTTGGTGTCCGAGACAAAGTAGTTTGGTCGACTGTGTGTTACGATAAATGTGTACAAATGAAACCATGTTGCAGGGTCCCCGCCCTAGTCGGGAGAAAGATTCATGGATGGCTACTACAACACCCGTCACCTCCACAGAGCTATGCTGTCATGCTCCCCTAAAGCCGTCGGATCCAACCCATGACACCAACCTATGCCTATGAAGACACATGCATTGGCAACCTCCATCAGGACCGGTAACTTCATGACCAACCTACACTGAGCAGGACCATACCAGCATCCATCACGTATATTACAGGACTGAGTACTTTTACAAACCCAGGTGGGAGAATTCCAGTTTCTAATTTTCACACAACTACACCTTACTGGTTTCAAGAAGAAACGGACATTTATATATACATATATATATATATTATAACGATTCATAATAGCGTCCTATCAGAGCGTTATATGAAAGCTATAGACAGTACGAGTGTAACGCCATAAGAAAGAGAGAGAGCGTATAATCGCAGCCATCTCACTCTAACCACGTCACCGCTACATCAGAATCCAGTTCAAACATGTTATTTTACTCAAAGCAAATTATCAGTTCAACCTGCGATAACTTCAAAAGTTGTAAATATACGGCAATTCTGAAAACAGCATTGTATTCAGCAAGAAAAGCTTTATAAGTAGCCGCAATCTCAGTATAATTAACAATTGAAGAAGTTATACGGATGACGCACGCCAACAGGAATAACGAGAGAATTATGCTACGTAGGAATAAGGTGTTTTCACACACACACAGATAAAGACCTAAGCAACAATATTCTGTGGTCGGATCTTTGGAAACACATTTGCAAATACCTGTAATCAATTGATTTGCAAATACAGGAAGTACGATTTTGACAAGAAATTCTCTGCCGTTTGGAACCTGTCACGGAGTGTTTGACCGACCTGTTCGAGATTGTCAAAACTGGAAAAACGTATGATTTATTTGTACAACCAATCAGCAGCCCGTATTTAAAACTGACGCCAGCTCAAAGCGAGGGGTAGCATCACTCTTCGTTTGGTACTTAAACACACTAGACGTGTATAATTCACATACAGAAAATTTTAAATCACGCAAAAGTGTAATTTAATCATCTAATTCGAGAAGTAGTCAGTCCGCAGTGTAGGTGGATACATAACGTTCAATAACACTCGCTGCGTAAAACAACCGTTAATTAATTAAATAATTAAGCATCAGCTGTGAAGGACCTGTGCTACAGAAGGCTACAGCATCTGTAATTGCCAGGGCATCTTCAACAGCATTCATCAACATCAATTCTTCTGTGCAACACCATCAAAAGGAGGACCTCTACGGATTCCTATCTTCGGTCAACTCATCAAACAGTAAGAAATAGATTCATTGATCAATGAAATAAGCACTAAACAAATAATAAACAATAAACAATTTTAAAAGGACACTAAGAAAAGCACACTTTGTATTTTAACTATAAGATTAGCTCTAATATAGTATAGGAGTGTTGAATGGAAAGTGGTGTGTAGTATTGGACGTGCAAATTATTGCAGACCTGTTCTTTAGCACTGGTTTGGGAGATAGAAATCTCTTAATCAAACCAGATAAGAGCTATAGGTCGTTTGAGCGTCTTAATCATTACTTTTCACACTCACTCAATAATTATAAGTGTTAGGGTAGAATTAAGTCCTGCTGTTAACAATTTAAAGTTTAAAAATAATTAAATAAAAGTTAATTAAATAAACAAGCAAATCTTAAAGTGTTGTTTGTAGCGATTCCCCTTGAAAACCACAATCACTGAACGAATCCTGAGAAAGAGTGTCTCCATGCGCTGAGCTCAGCTGAAACCGTGTCATTTGTATCTGGGATTTGTTCTGGCGCCCAGGTAAAGTAATTTCACGGGTAAGTAACTTTTTATCTAACATCACAAATATTAGATAATTGTGTGAGACGAAAGGCAGCGTTGTATATATTTGGCGCCGGAACTAATGGGCCCGATTAAACTCACAAAATTATATAAATAATGTTATATAATTTGGCGTTGCTATTACCCAAGTGATTAGTTAAATTGTAATATAAATAAATTTGAAAAGAAAGTGGAATTCAAGGTTACAAATAACTATTAAATAATTGTTAAATTTATTTGTTAAAAATAATAATAAAAAATAAAAAATGGCTAAATCATCATCAGTAGATATGGCAGCAATTGAGCAAATGTTTAAGCAGTTGAGCACTAAAATTGAAAGTAAAATTGAAGATACTAATAATAAACTTGAAAATAAAATTGAAAAAATAGATAGTAAAATTGAAAGTACCAATAATAGAATTGATGAAAATAATAAAAGTTTAGAAGAAAGTAATCAAAGATTAATAACTGATGTTAATAATAAAATTGAGCAAACTAATAAATATTTGTCCAGTGAAATGAAACAAATAAACAAAAATTTGTCTAGCCAAATAGAACAAAGTAGTAAAGAGGTTACATTTAAAATAGACGAAGAAATAGCAAATTTAGCTATTAACTTAGCTGGTAAAATAGATGAGAGTAATAATAGGTTTGATAAGCATACCGAAGAGGTTAAAACTATATTAGAAGAGTTTAGAAAACAAGTAAACACTAATTTTCGCCATCAAGATGAAAAGCTAAATAAATTTAGAAATGAATTACATGAAAGGTTAGAACAAAAAGTAACCCTCATTAATCAACAATTCAGTGAAGTAACTGCTGAATTAAAAACACAATCGCTTCTAAATAAAGAAGAAATCCAGAATACTAGGGAAGAGTGTAGCCAGCTGGGTGTAAATATTAATGAAGTTAAGAAACAGGTAGAGAGTAAGGCTAACAGTGACGAAGTACATCAAAAGGTGGAACAACAGTTAAAGGTAATGCGGGAGGACCTGACTAAAGCAATGAAGTCACAGCAAACCAAAGTAGTGAGGTGTGGCGGCTATAAGGAAGAACCAGAAAACCTTGCATTTTCAGGAAACCCACATGAGAATCCTGTGGAATTCCTGAAGCTGTTTGAAGCGTATGTAACTCATGTAAATCCGCTGATGGACGACGAGGATAAGAAGGACATGTTAGGCCGATTTCTCAAGAATGGGCAGGTACGTGGTGGAAAGTTATCTCGGACAGAGTCCAAACCTACTCGGACTTCAGAGAAAAATTTCTAGCTCAGTACTGGAATGTTCAAATACAAAGAAAGGTACGCGATCATTTAGAATTTGGTAAGTATCACCCGTCAATGAATATGACAACTACCAATTACAGTAAAGCCCCGATTATCCGCGGAATTGGGTGGCAAGGGCACCGCGGATAGTGAAAATCGCGGATAACCCGAAAAAAAGACTAAAAATGAGGTGTAAACACGAAAAAAAATATTTCAGCATAAAAACTATATTTTATTGTACAAAAAACATAATATGTAAAACTTTTAAAATATGTACAGTACAGCAGAAACCTTTGCTCTACGTCTGAGTCACTAAAATAAAGAACAGTAAACAAAAAGCAATACTGTACTGTTAACAAAAAGTGTTCAGTTACCCCTTTTTAAAAAAATCAGTCACTCGTTTTTGCTTCTTGCTTTGGAAACACCTTTTCTTTATTCTAGATTGTACTTTCCTTAACATGAGTTTTTCTGCCAGATGTGCGTTGTCGTCTTGTTCCTCTAAATATTAAAGCAATCCGTCTACATGCTGCAAAGCAGTTTCGTGTGTCATCCGCGCAAGCGCCTCGTCTTCTTCACTTTCACTTTGTTCTTCTTCGTTCTCGTTCACTCCCATTGCTTTGTTCGTTATCTCTACGTCAGTCAGTCGTTCAAACCCCGGCTCACTTGCGTCGCATTCCAGCCACTCTTCTATGTTCTCTTCGTCGACATTCTCACCTCCCGGAACGGATTTCACTAGGTCAACAAGTGTAGCGGTCGGCATGACTTCATTCTCTTCTTCACAAATGTTTTGGTTGACATTTGTTTCGATACTCGGAAAGAGTTTTCTCCATGATTTAACAAGGGTTGAGGGTTTGATGTAATCCCATGCAGACGCAATATCGTAAATGCTATCCAAAATTGTATAATTCTTCCAAAATTCTTTGAGGTCGCAGCCTTCTTCGATTTTTGACAGTAACAACTTTGTTCTGTATGTTCTCTTCATGGTTGCAATGACTCCCTGGTCCATAGGTTGTATCAGCACAGTAACATTTGGGGGCAAAAACTTTGCGAAGATTTGCCCGTCAGAAGATTTAAGCACACATGTAGCTGGGTGTGAAGGCACGTTGTCAATTAACAAAACAGCCTTCTTTGGCAAATTTTTTGAGTCAAGATGTTTACGTACTTGAGGCACAAAAATGTTTTCAAACCATTCTTGAAAAATCTGCTGGTTCATCCAACCTTTTTTTTGGTTGAAATAATCAACTGGTAAATTTTCTGCTCTTGTCCCCTTAAAAGACCTCGGTTTCTTAGATTTACCGATTACAAGAAGCCTAAGTTTGTGACTACCCGCAGCGTTGCTGCATTGCAAGATTGTAATTCTTTCCTTGCTACTTTTGTGACCTGCCGCTTGATGTTTACTTTCAAATGCTAAAAAAGAGTGTAGACACTTCCAAAAAAGCCCTGATTCATCAGCGTTATAAATTTGTTCATATGACAGATCTTCAGACAACACAAACTCTTCAAAATCACATTGAAAATCATCAGCTGCTTGTTGATCACCACTCAGCTTCTCTCCGTGTAGACCAATCTCTCTAATTCCATGACGTTTCTTAAAACGATGTAACCAACCGGACGACGCATCAAAATTTCCTTCCAGGCCTAAAAAATCAAAAAAGATTTTTGCTTTAGCTGCAATGGTAGGACCAGACATGGGGGTGCCCTCACTTCCCACCTGAGCTAACCATTCCACTAATGCCGAGTCAAGTTCATTATAGGTGAATTTCTTCATTGTTTTTCGTTTTTTCATCCCAGAAGCACTGTCCGACACTGATGCAAAGGCTAACAGTTTGTCTTTCTGCTTTAAAACGTCTCACACTGTTGTTTCCCCGATCCCGTAATTCAAACACATCTGCTTCCTTGAAGCGCCATTTTCAGTTTAGAAAGCATTTCAAGTTTTTGTGCAATCGTTAACACAACCTTCTTTCATTTTTCAGCCATTATTAATTACAGGAACTAACGAACTGATCACTAAGCACGCTTACTGACAACTGACACCACTGGCAGACCGAGAGAATATGTACGTAGAGGGGGAAGGTTAGTGAACTTGACCAAAACAAAAGAGCAAGAGCCAAAACAAAATTCCGAGAAGGCCTATAGGATTACGATGCACAATAAACCTGTCAGAAATTTTCGACCTTCGCACTGTAGGGCCTATTGTACTTTCCCTGTTGTTGGCTTGGATTAAAATTGGTTTTTTTAGGTTCGTAATTAAAAAAATTTTTCGCGGCACTCGCGGATAATCGGGGCTTTACTGTATGTGCTAAATATAATGGCGCAAGTTAAACATCTAACACCACCAATAGAAGAGAGAGACCTAGTATATAAGCTAGTGCGTCATTTTTCCGAACGCACTAGAGTAGCAACCACTACTAGAGGAGTGGATACTCTAGAAAAGTTCATTATGGTTGTAGATGAGTGTCTAGATTTAGAGAGGGACCTACAGCAGGTAAGTAATCAGCTGAGTAACTACTCTAGAGGCGATCAACAAGAACCAACTTTCTACTCAAATAAGAGGAGAGACAATGAACGTATGAAAGAAACAAGGTTTACTCCATATCCGGGTAACAAACCACAAAATCGACCGGAATTGGAGGAGAAAGGTAGAAGTAGAAGTGTAGAGAACAAACCTAATAAAGGGTATAAAGTGTGTAAAACAACTATAACCTTTACCGAGCAGCAACCGTCGACTAGTAAAATGAATACGGGAAACGGGAAGCCACTGCAGGTAGAAAAGAAACAAAACTAAACCTACCATTACCTGCAGTGAAACAACTAAAGAAAACAGGTAAAAAGAACGTAGCTAATAATATAAAACAAGTGAGCGATAGGGAGTTCTTGTTAAAAGAGGAGCAAGAAGTGGGTAGAAACCATTATCCTGAATGCCCGGAAATAATTTGTAAGATCAGTAATCTACTGGTAAGAGCGCTTATTGACACTGGCAGTGAAGTTACCTGTGTTAGCTCAAAATTTGTAGATAATTATCAGTTGCGAAATTGTCCCAGACTACCCGTAAAACATTGTAATGTACAGGGAGCCACTGGAGCCAAAATGCAAAAGATAACTGAACAAATATATGTACCTGTCAGTATAAATGGTAACCAAACCCAAATTGTAGCTCTAATAGTCCCGAAACTCATTCATGATTGTATTATTGGGGTAGATACGTTGCTTGAATGGAAAGCAAAAATAAATTTTAAAAGAAATACCATTACTATGGAAATAAATGCTAATAAAATAAATGTAGGTATTAAAGAGTTTAAGCATTGGAAGTCGGTAAGTGTAACAAAAAACTCTAAGCAGCTAAAGTCATTTCTAGGTTTAGCTAACTACTATCAGAAGTTTACAAGTAAATACGCGGAAAGTACTGTTCCATTGTGAAAGTTGTTAAATAAAGGGATTAAATGGAAGTGGACAAAGGACCACGATAAAGCACTGCAACAAGTGAAAAGTCTTTATAAATACTGTTGTATTAAATCATCCAAGAATAGTAGAAAGATTTTACTTGCAAACAGACGCCAGCAATATTGCTATTGGAGCACACTTGTATCAGATCGATGAGAAGGGCCAAAAAGCGGTATTAGGATTTGTAAGTCGCACACTTAAAGGGGCAGAATTAACCTATTTTACGACAGAAAAAGAGCTATTAGCGATAGTGCATAGCTTGTCAAAGTTTAGAAGTTATATTCTGGGTGCTAAACTTACTATAATCACCGACAATAAGGCGTTAGTATTTTTATTAAAGTGTAAATTGCTAGGTGCTCGTCTGACTCGTTGGATCTTGGCTGTACAAGAGTATCAATTTAATATACAGTATTGCAAAGCGAAAGACAACTTAGTAGCAGATGTACTCAGTAGAAATCCACCATCAGAAAACAACATGGAAACAGATAATATTAAATGTAGTAGCAATGATATTGGTGTTTACGCGGTAAAACATATAACAAAACCTGAAGTAGTTAGACGACTTAAGGAAATAGGGACTCGTCAACAACAAGACCCTAGGATTAGTGTAGCTTGGAGGAGTGCAGTTACCAACTCCAAACCAGGATTTTCTATATATGGAGGTAAGCTATATAAGCTATGTTCCCATAGGAGGAAGAATAAACAAATTATTGACCCATGAAGAAATAATAATTTGAGCAATAAGGTATATGAGAGTCAAACCTGGTCAAATAAAATAAATAAATAATTGTTTTGAATCAAGGTCAATGATAATAATAATCAATTTTATTTAAATAAATGTTAGTGTTGTTATTTAAATTTTGACATTAATTAATCCAAAATGATGATTAAAATTGATCATATAAATTTCCAATATACCATGTTAGGTTAAGCAACATTGTAATCTTTAGTTATAAGATAGATGTAAGCAACATTGTAGTAGTGCAAGTTTTGTGCGGGAAAAAGTGCTAAAGTAAATGTGCAAAATTTTAATCAGTGTAAAACTGTACATTAGAAAAAAAATTAATGATTTAAATAATAAATTTTTTTTATACCGAGTGGGGGTATATATAACGACTCATAATAGCGTCCTATCAGAGCGTTATATGAAAGCTGTAGACGGTACAAGTGAAATGCCGTAAGAAAGAGAGAGAGCGTATAATCACAGCCATCTCACTCTAACCACGTCACCGCTACATCAGAATCCAGTTCAAACATGTTATTTTACTCAAAGCAAATTATCAGTTCAACCTGCGATAACTTCAAAAGTTATAAATATACGGCAATTCTGAAAACAGCATTGTATTCAGCAAGAAAAGCTTTGTAAGTAGCCACAATCTCAGTTAGTATAATTAACAATTGAAGAAGTTATACGGATGACGCACGCCAACAGGAATAACGCGTGAATTATGCTACATAGGAATAAGGTGTTTTCACACACACACAGATAAAGACCTAAGCAACAATATTCTGTGGTCAGATCTTTGGAAACACATTTGCAAATACCTGTAATCAATTGATTTGCAAATACAGGAAGTACAATTTCGACAAGAAATTCTCTGCCGTTTGGAACCTGTCATGGAGTGTTTGACCGACCTGTTCGAGATTGTCAAAACTGGAAAAACGTATGATTTATTCGTACAACCAATCAGCAGCCCGTATTTAAAACTGATGCCAGCTCAAAGTGAGGGGTAGCATCACTCTTCGTTTGGTACTTAAACACACTAGACGTGTATAATTCACATACAGAAAATTTTAAATCACGCAAAAGTGCAATTTAATCATCTAATTCGAGAAGTAATCCGCAGTGTAGATGGATACATAACGTTCAATAACACTCGCTGCGTAAAACAACTGTTAATTAATTAAATAATTAATTAATTAAGCATCAGCCGTGAAGGACCTGTGCTACAGAAGGCTACAGCATCTGTAATTGCCAGGGCATCTTCAACAGCATTCATCAACATCAATTCTTCTGTGCAACACCATCAAAAGGAGGACCTCTACGGATTCCTATCTTCGGTCAACGCATCAAACAGTAAGAAATAGATTCATTGATCAATGAAATTAGCATTAAACAAATAATAAACAATAAACAATTTTAAAAGGACACTAAGAAAAGCACACTTTGTATTTTAACTATAAGATTAGCTCTAATATAGTATAGGAGTGTTGAATGGAAAGTGGTGTGTAGTATTGGACGTGCAAATTATTGCATACCTGTTCTTTAGCACTGGTTTGGGAGATAGAAATCTCTTAATCAAACCAGATAAGAGCTATAGGTCGTTTGAGCGTCTTAATCATTACTTTTCACACTCACTCAATAATTATAAGTGTTAGGGTAGAATTAAGTCCTGCCATTAACAATTTAAAGTTTAAAAATAATTAAGTAAAAGTTAATTAAATAATCAAGCAAATCTTAAAGTGTTGTTTGTAGCGATTCCCCTTGAAAACCACAATCACTGAACGAATCCTGAGAAAGAGTGTCTCCATGCGCTGAACTAAGCTGAAACCGTGTCATTTGTATCTGGGATTTGTTCTGGCGCCCAGGTAAAGTAATATCATGGGTAAGTAACTTTTTATCTAACATCACAAATATTAGATAATTGTGTTAGACGAAAGGTAGCGTTGTAATATATATATATATATATATATATATCAAAATCTGTGTAACGGTTACAAAATAATAATATGTGTTTTACCAATAATACAAATTTTGATGTTTTGAAAAAATATTGTTTAATTGCTTTTCGTGTTTGTATTTAGGAAATAAATTTCGTGATGAATTAGTGTAAAAATTCTGCTCTTTTAATTCTGTTTCTGTTAATTGTATTAATTTGAAGTTTTAGAATTAACTTCCGCGTTAATTGGATTATCTCCAGCACTAATCGATAGACGGTTCTTCTTCTTTATTGAGTACAGTAGAACCCCGCTAGTCCGAATTAATTGGGACTGTGGCCGGTTCGGATTGGCAAAAATTCGGATTATCCGAAATAATTATTATTAAATAATTATAATTATTTATTTGATTTAAATATGGTCTTTAACTTATATGTAACTCATATATGCCTGTTTTTTATTCAACGAATGCATTTTACGGTTTATAAGAGTTGAATATTTCATAAAATATACGTAGTACAGTAATGTAATACAGTACAGATAAGGTGAACAGTATTGACACTGACGTTCGGTGGCTTTCGAGTGCGGTATTGTTGTTTACTATCACAGGCGCACCAGGGCGTCAATGACTCATGCCAGTTTCTTAGTAATCCCACTTCCCCCACTCTTGTTTGTTCTTCTTGTGGCCTTGCTTTCAGTAGTGAGATACCTGTCAGTCTGTGACATTGTGTGTGCATTCCAACTTACATACGTTTTCAGTATTGTTTTTTAAGTGCGTATTATATAAAAATGGTTGGTAAGCGGAAACATAGTTCATGTGCACTAAAAGATAAACTTGAAGTGTTGAAACGTTTGGACAAGGGTGAAAGTGGAACGAAATTAGCAGTCGAATTTGGTGTGGTGTGACGATTTTAAAATAGTAAACGTAATATGTAGTAAAATTTATTTTTAAATCGCACATTAAAATTAATATTACCTCCCTTGATTAACTCAAAATAATATTTAATAAAAAGTTTAATGACAAAAGGAACGCGAGTGTAAAGATAGGGAAACTAGTTAATAATTTACCATGCACTGACATGCATTAACTGGAATTAACCTGCATACAGATTCTTTTACTAAACAAATAATACTGGTAAAACTTGAAATTATTCAAATAAATAAACAATGATACAGTAGTATACTGTTTAATTCTGAAGTAAAGCATAGCTTTGGATAATAAAAAGGTCAAACTTTAAATACCGTAAATAGCGAATAAAGGTGGAACTATTTTGTTGTGATGCGTAAACTCTGCGCAGTTAACTTACCTGTCCTGACATAATAATAATGCAGTCGAGATGGAGCGCTTTCGTAGTAAACACTACACCCTTGAACCATGCCCCGAAGTACTAAATATTTTAATTTAAAAGTGCAGATATAACTAAGTGTAGAGGAAAGTATCAGTAAAGTAGTGTTTTATAAAGAAAAATGTAATCTATTAAATTAAATGGAATAAATAAGTGAAAGGGATGACATCTCTATTGACTATGTATAAGATCTCCAATGTTTGTTTAAATTAAAAAGGTACAGTGTACCAAAAGTGAGAACATTTCGTAAATAACCATGTGACGTGCACTTCTGTGGGAAACAAGAACTTTCACTCGAGTTGTACTACTAAAGATACTTAGCTACCAGACTTCATAGAACAGCATAACAGCTTCATAATTACCAGGATCTCTTCAGCCACTTCACCCGGAAAGTAAACTACCATAACCTTCAACCATTTGTGGACACCCCAAGGACCAAGGACCAGGACACGGAGTAAACTTCACAATATCACAGGTGACACGGAGACTTGTCTTCCGTGGTTAAATGTCATTAAAACAAATGTTTACAAAAGACAGTTTAATAAACTATATAAAAGACTTTAATTATTGTCAATTTGTAAATTGTATTATGTCATACGACTAAAATTATTTGTAATAGTAATTAGAGCTTGTAGTATAAAGCTTTTCAGATACTAGAAGTTAAATTAAGTCCATTCTTCAAATGGCCCCCTTTTTAAATAGTATAATAACTTAACTTACAAACCAATTTAATATCCCGGATCCGTGGAAAAAGCTAGCACATAACAATACTTTTGTGGTGGCCACCTTTTCAGAAAATATTTTGGTAAACTTTTATTTAGAAAACCTTATGGTAAAAAATCCATGTAGAACTATAAAGGATAGCACCTAATAAAGAGATGTCATTACTTAACACAAAATACTGAGTGAATAAATCATCAAACATCCCAACTAACATTCCTTTCATTCTAACTACTACTGCTTGTTAAGAAGTTGATTAAGACTATGGCAGCCCGTGCAATTGATCTGAAGCAATTACGCACTGGTTCCCAACGTTATAACGTAGGTAAGACGTTATAGTGGGTAAAGCAACAATAAGTGACTGGAAGAAAAACCGGTCCAAGATTGAACAGTTTTGTGCGACAACATCCGACTCTCGAGGTGCGTCGTACATCAAAAGTGTCACAATTTGACAAAATTGATGAAGCCCTTTTCATATGGTTTTCACAAGAAAGGCAGAGAGGTACTCCACTGAGTGTTCCCCTAATCCAAGAAAAAGCAGTTCACCTCAATAAGCTGATGAATGGTGATCCTAAATTCATTGCGAGTAACGGCTGGCTGGACCGGTGGAAAAAAAGACACGGAATACGACAGTTATCCATTACCGGTGAATCACTATCAGCGAATCACCAGGTTGCACAAGAGTACATCGCTGAATTCGCAGACATAGTTTCATCACAAAATTACTCGCCTCAAGAAATATACAATTGCGATGAAACTGGGTTAAATTTTAAGGCATTGCCAAACAAAAGCCTCGCCGCCAAACAAGAACTTAATGCACCTGGTTTCAAAATGTGCAAGGAACGTGTGACTGTTTTAGCATGCAGTAATGCAGCTGGGACTAATAAGTTGCCACTAATGGTTATTGGCAAATCAAAAAACCCAAGAGCATTTAAGAACATCAATGTGAACTCGCTTCTTGTATTCTACAGGCATCAAAAAAAGGCATGGATGACCAGTGCTTTATTTAAGGAATGGTTTCATGTCCAGTTTATTCCTTCAGTAAAAAAGTTCAGTGAAAAAAATGGTCTGCCACCCCGGGCGTTACTTGTCATTGACAACGCTCCATCACATGTTTCGACAGAAGAACTTTTTAATGGAGATATAAAAACTATTTTCCTCCCTCCGAATTTAACACCTTTGTTACAACCCATGGACCAAGAGGTGCTACAAAACATGAAATGTGTGTATAAAAAAATTCTTCTAAGGTCCCTTCTTAAAAATGAAGACAGTTCACAAACCATTCTCCAAAGTCTTAAGAAAATCAGCATCAAAGATGTTATCTATTGGTTAGGTGAAGCATGGGACAATCTCAAAGAACAGCTGCTGAGAAAGTCGTGGAAAAAATTATGGCCAAGCCTCTCTTACATCGATAGTCCGGAACAAGCTGATGACAGGACTGAAGTTTTACAGCTCATGCTTCAAATTCCAGGCTGTGAAGAAGCAGACGAAACAGATGTGAACGAGTGGGTGGCAGCTGACACGGAAGACCACCTAGTTTTGACAGATACGGAAATCCTTTCCCTGATCAGACAAGACTTCGATGAAGATTCTGATGTGGTGGATGAAGCCGATGATTCAGAACATCTCATTTCACATTCAGAAGCAGCAAAGGCGCTGGAAATATCCCTGCAGTATGTGGAGCAGCATGCCAACGCTACAGCGGCGGACATCATGTTCATGAGACGCTGGTGGAATATTGCGTCGTCTGCTAGATTCACGTCTTTACGCCAGCAGAGAATAACTGATTTTGTGCAACCAGTGAATAAGTGAAGTGTTAATATTGAAGTGTTTATTTGGAAATTCTGTTAATAAAGTATAGAAACTGTACTCTAAGTACTGTACAGTACAATAATTGAATTCTGTTTTTGTAGTTTGTAGTTTTGTTTAAGCATTTTATTCCAGTAATTGTAGGCCTACTTATTAATACTGTTACAACGGTCTACTCGATCGTCGTAGATACAGTGGAAACAAAATAAGTACAAGACACCAATCAAGTCAATAATCACACCTTTAATTGTTACAGTAAAACAGTTCGTAATTAACAACACAGTCTCTACAGCAAATCAAATGAAAATTGTTCACACGCAATAAAATGTCAACTAATATTAAAACTCAATTGTATTACAATTATACCGTCCGAATATAAAACGCAACACTTCACTACTAACTACTTGAACGTACACAGTAATAACTCGAACCGCTCTAAATATATCGCACTAATACTGTTGAACCGCACTATCCAATATCTCGCATGGAACTGAAAACTAAGGCCGCTACCCGATGTATTTATAGTCACGCTCACACACCAGAAGCTTCCAAACTACATCTTATCTCTCATGAACTACGTAATTACTACAGCCTTGACACAGTCCGAACGCCCGAGCAAAGCCCGGCACAGTCGAGAAGATTCTCACAAAATGCGTCTTAGCACGTACACCACACGCTTACATCGAGATCCTTCTGGCACATTCGATAAACGCGTAGATTGTTCTGTGCTGTCGTAGCAATACGTATTACAGTGGTTAGTATTATTTTCTACTGATTTTGCAAAATGTAACCATTTTATTAGAAATGTAAAGAAATCATTTGTCACTTCATGAAATCTGCAGTTGTTTTTATAGCTTTCCTTGCCTATTTGGTTCCTGGAGGTGGTTCGGATTATCCGGAGGTTCGGACTAAATGGGTTCTACAGTATTTTCCTTCTTCTTTGGTAAAGGCCGCCTTTTGGATAGTCCGTGATCCCAATTTATTTTATTTTTTAATTCTATTTTATTAAATTTATAAATAAATTTAAACCAAATTGCAGAAAATTTAAATTTATTAACAGTTGTATACGGGATCGATTGTTAATCGATTATCAACAGTAGTATCGACTCGTTCTCAAGGCTTGTCGATTAATTTTTTACAGTTGTATTTTCTATTAATTATTTGGTTCTTTGAACGGTTATTTTATATATATCAGAGAAGGGTAAGGTCAGGAAAGTATAACACTTATATATAAAAAGCTTAATTATTAACAATTACAAGTTATTAATGAATATGTAATGTTTATTAAAGATAAAAATTCGAACCAGTGAAGTCTGTGTGATCACGTTGGTAAAGCTCGCTTTGAATTGTGGGAAGTCAAAGATGGCGGCTCCTGGACTGCATATGTTAAACCATATTCAGCTCGATGAAAATTTCTTCCAATAAATGGTTCCTTTTCGATGTTTCCTCGTCTCCGCAGTTGGGATTATTCCTTCTGGTGTTAGTAGAATGGTTCTGGTTCAGTGTCTTGTGATTCACTTCGATTAAATATGTGTGATAATGTTTAATTTATTTTGTTCAATAAGGTCGAAACTGGCACTTCTCGTCTCGTTATTAAAATTTATTTATTGTGTAGGTTTAATTTATTATTCCACTCCTTTACTGTTCAGGATACTTTATTTTACTGCTGTTATTAAATGTTCTCACTGAAGTTAAGTTTAAGTTCAAAATTTAGTACTTTATGTTTTTTCACGTTAGACTAGGCTTACAGGCCTATCGCCATATTTGTCTACTATATAGGTTAAAAGTAGCACAAATCGCGTCAAGTGTTCTCGACAAGGTCCAATAATTAACTGTTCTCATTTCCTTCGTCTCCTGAATGTCTTAGCCAATTTAATATTAGTAATACATTGTTTTAAAATCTGTTTGGCTTCCGCTACATTTAGAAAAGTTACATTATATCACTGAATATATTTTTGTTATTATTTACTTTTATGAAATACTAAATACATAATCGCTTTCTTTAGTTCATTCTGTTTGATTTGATACCAAATAAGATAGTTTTACAAAGTTTTTTATCTAAAATGCTATATTTCTTTCATTTTGAAAAAGTAGGCTTTTATTTTTACTTCCTGTCCTTCTCCAAAATGTTTGCCATTTTATATGTTATATTTATGATTGTACTAAATCTCAGATTGACATAAAATGTTTAGCTTTCCTTAATTTCTTGTAATTTTGTTAACTGGTTATCCTTTTAAATATTATTCAATAATTTATAACTCCCTCCTCTGAAATTTCAGTTATTACATTTGCAATTTTAACAATAATTCTTCCTATCTTTTTACAATATCCTTTTAAAGTATAATTTACATTATATTATACTGTGACTGATTTACCTTACATAAATTTCATCAGTTTAACTAGTTTACTGGACTGGATTCATCAATTATATTGTAGTTTATATTTACCATTTGGCCTAGATTTTGTCTGGTTTTACACACAAAGTTTTTTAATAATACAGCTTGTTTATACCCTTTCTGACCTTCTATTCTAATACAATGTTGATTAACAATTCTTTACTTTACTACAAGAACATTTAGTAGTGAATTTAAACTATTAATTCATAACAATTATTTGACATTAAAACGTGGTATTTAATCTCAGACCATTTAGTCTTGATTAATTCTAGTAACTTATAAGAAACATTTTATAACAAAAGAATTGTATCCACACTCCGACATTGCATTCTTGACTAAAACTATTAAACATTATAAACATTTTATAACATTATAACATTTACTCTCTAATTCAACATTTAGGTATATAGTTCATTTATTTAATTAGAAACATAACACATTGGTTTCTTTATTTTTAAACCTTTCTTAAAATTACTGGTGTGCATTCTTATCTGTTTTTTGTTTATTTTATTGTAGGGAAGTATCCCTTGTCACTTTACTTATTCACCACCTGCTCTCTATTTATCTTACTTATTACATTGAATGTCATTAGATAAAGAGTGGCACCTTTTTTAGAAACATTAGTCTATGCCCTTCATAATACTATTTTATTAAATAGTATTCATGACGTTAAATTAAACCTGAAAGTTGTTTAAAGGTACACCTATATTAAGTGTAAGCATTGTAACGTGCTTTTTGTGGTGTGTTCGGTACTTCCTTTATTCTTAAAGCCCCTCGTTGGGTTCAATATGTAACGAGTTATTTGGGTCGTACCTGTCAAAATGTATCACACTTGTTTATTTTGTGTATTAGTGTGAATGTAGTGTGTTTGCCTCACACTGGTCGTTACATAAATCGACGTCACTACTGGAGTCCGTAGCGTTGTCAATGTTACCAGTACAACCTACCTGTTAATTCATAGGGATTGCTATTCCCGGGTGGCGCCAAATTGTTTCTGTTAAAACAATTAAAATATTTAATTTCTAAGATAATACGTGATATTAGCATAGACAGCTGTGGCGTTCGAATTGTTCCCGCTGCTATACAGGTTGTCGACTCGGCCACTCGTGATGAGCGCTAGTTGGCTGTTGCTTAAAACTTCGCTAACACACATATATTCTACAAAATCCTATGAAATAACAAGATAGTAATGTTCTGTACTGTGTTTTTTAATACAAATTTGGTCATCAATAAATATGACAAAGAATTATAAATAATTTTATAACATTAGGCTCCGGCTTAGAGCTTGAAACATAAAATATCTCAGAGTTGGCAAAAATGATTTCAAAACATTATCGTTGCCGAGACGGCATTAAGTTACTTTTAATAAATTACTATGTTTAAAATCTGGAGTTCTTTTGATCATGAAATAAGACATAAACGTTGGTTACATTAAAAACGTACACTACCATACCTTATACGTACTTAGAAGTTATAATGTGTTTATACAATTTGTTCGGTAGTGTCGTATTTCTGTTACAAAAATTGTGCTCTCAAATAAGGTTATATTTAGTTTAATAAAATGTTTTTTAAATAAGTAAATTATGCATTTACCTTTGAAAGAAAATACTACTTTTTAAATAGTGAGAAATTTTATCATTTGAAAAATAATTTAAGTAATTTGGGGTTTTGGGATTAAGGAATTTATTCAGTACTTATCAGTTCATATCATGTTGAAATGTCGTCATCAGGATAGTCGTATATTCTTCGAGTTTGGGCTGGTTTTAAACTTCTAACATCTTCTTCAATCTGGTCTTGGGTTTTTCTTTACTTAATTTAGTTAATTTGGTTCCTGGACATCATGAACTCTTTATAGATCGACGTCTATTCATTTTGGGTCATCTCGGTTCACTGATTCGACTTTTTGTAACTGTTTAAATTAAAATTTCAATCGTTCCAATTTTGCGTGCCGCTTACCCACGCGTCGTTTTTCAGAGTCTATATAATTTAACAGAAAATAAGCCCTCAACGTCTCGTTGTCATAGTAACCATAATTCGATGATTGGTTAATTACTCCTTTAAGACATTGTTAAAATATTTGAATTTTTATTCAAATTTATTAAGTATTTTCCTAATGGTTTTATTCCTTTATAATTCCTTTGGGATAATAAATGACATCACTATTATTTTTCTTTCCTTGCGAAGTTTACAATGATACCTCATAAGGTCATATTTTGTTATACATTAACTATAGTCTAATTATTTGACATTTAATAAATAACATATCTTTCTTATATTAAACTATTACAATAAAATTTCTGTTTTAAAATAATTGATATATAATTACTGTCCATTCACTGGTCTTAGATTAGTAAGATTTCTTGTGAAATTGATACAATTTACATTTGAATGTCTTTGGCAGTTAAATGTTTTCATAGTCAAAATCAGCCATGATTGTTTTTTAGTGAATTTCTTTTTAAATTACATTCTGAATTCAGCCTGATGGTCTTCACTTATTTGTTTGTGTTTTAACTACTATTCAACATACATTTTCATTACTCTTCCTTTAAAATATCATAATTAGGTTTATGGACTGTAGGTTCCTTTCAGCCATATTCCTCCTTTAACATTGAACCAACTATTCTTTACAAGTCATGAGTTATCATTAGTACTAACATTGATTTCTTTCTTGTGTTACAAACTAAAGTGATAAACATTGTCACTTTTCATAAAATTATGAAGGTTAATTCCCCTTTCAACATGGGGTGTTGTATTCTTTGCAATCTTAATTTTAATAACAAAACTTTAATTCTATTCTATCATACCATGTTAACACAAGTTATTTGTCTTGGCTTTCTCCCTGAATAATATCACAAGCTTCTTTTATATTAATTTGGAATACTATTTCTAGTTACTTCTAGATATATTACTGTTTATAATATCACTCCAATCGTTGGTTGTTTATCAATGTTTCACAGAGTGTCTGCTTACTTATCATTCTATTTTGAATGTTTCACATACACTTTCACTATTTTTTAGGGTATTTACACTTCACTAAAGCACTTCACTTTGATTCACTGTTTTGTATTTAGTGTTATTTAATGGGTAATCCCTATACTTTCTCCTACCATTTCTCACTATTTTGTTTGAGTATGATATTTACTATTAACAATATTAGGTTAGTTGTGTTTTGTTAAATCTAACCTTTCTGACTGGATTAGTGTACTTTTCTTATATTACATTGCTTTACAATTGTATTGTCTTTAAAATGGGTACATAGGTTAAGTTAATGATAATAATAATATTGGTTTCATTAATACATAATTATTCGAGGTTTATTGACCGTATTCTATCCTTAAGTATACTATCTTTCCCTTTTATATGTGTGTTAGTTTCCCCTTGGGTTTAACCTGTCTCCTCTTCATTCTTCCTCTTCTTCATCTTCATCATCTTCAATCGTCTTTGTCTTCAATAGTCTTTATCTTCAATAGTCTTCATCTTGGTTCGGTTCTCCTCTTCATTCTTCCTCTGATTCTTCTCTCGTTAGTTCATTGTTTTGTCTATCATATTTTTCTTGAGTATGTTACGTGGTTCCCTTCTTTATGTTTATGTTGTTGGCTCAATCACTTGGGTTGGGTAATATCGTTGTACGTCGTGTCAAAGTATTTCCATTTTAATCATTTTTTTAAACATCTTATTTTATATGAAGTATTTTTATATCAAGAATTATCTTTTTTATCACTGGTACGGGATTTGGCTTAATTGTATCGTTACATAATGCCTCTCCTCTAAAATTGATCATTTTAATAAAACACTAGCATAGTTTTTTATGAAATTATCAGTTATAGATAACCTTTTTCCTCCTCTTCCGTGTTTGTTTCTCCATTCTTCATTTCTCTTCTTACTTAATTCACTCCATTTTATTTGGATCTGTTTTTATTTATTTCCATTGGTGCATTTTCCCTCATACACAAATTTTTCCCTAACTTTTATATTGTAACTTTTACTTTTTCGGTATATTTATTTATTCAAATTAATTTAACAACTTCCACTTACCTTAAGACTTGGATCTGGCCGGATCGTGTAGTGGAGGTAAACCCATTTCGTTCGACGAACTATGACAGCACATAAAACGAACTAAGGTTTTGAAAGAATTTTAACTCGCAATTTTGTGGAAGAGAAATTAGATTTTTCTTTAATTAATCTGAATTATTGACATTATAAATCTTCGTGCGACATGTTACGCAATTATTGTACCTTACTGACTACATCTTACCTTATCGTTTATACAGACACAAACAATTATATATTTCACACATAAACACTTAGACAGCCCAGCATTGCACACTCTCCGCTCACATTCCGTTTTCAAACCCCAATTACCAGATTGAATACATAATTTTTATAGCACTACCGATAACGCTTTCTTCGGTGACCTCGTGGCCAGCCCGCGGTAGATTGAAGATGTCTATGAAAAAGACGAAAAGGAATTCCAAATTTACATGTTAGTGTTCTACACTCCTCCCATCCTATCACTGCTTTTTAAAAGAACTGCTTTACTTTCATTATTGAAAATTAACGATATTATACGAGCGTATTGAGCTCGCGTGTCGGCGCCGACACAGTCAGAGACGAACTGGGCAATGTGCTTCGTTGAGTCGCGGGAAATGAGCAGTCACGGCCATCAGGTTTTAGTCGCCGTTTGTGCTTAATTGTGGTGGCATAACCACTTTATGCATGTACTATATCTGGTATATGTGTGGTACCAGAGTACAATATTGGCTTCTGGTCTGCTGATGTCACCAACAATAGGCGGGGTTTAACGCGGTTTCCGGTATTGAGCTGGTAGCTGCGACAAACGGTTTGCTACATCGCCATGTTTCACAGCTTGGGTTGTGTTTTCCAAGCGTCACTCCGGCGCGCCGCCCATCAATGTTGCATACGGGCGTGATCACACACACACAAAGTTCTGCGAAAAATTGGGGTGGTAAATTCTTCGCCGCATTACTCAACAACAACTGCGTCTCTGCCTTTGTTTCAAACGGTTGCTTAACACTGTTCTGTTGCACAATGGAAATAACGTTGCCATGCGTTCTGTTACAATGGAATGAATTTCGTTACACAATGATTTTCATAACTCCTTTTTTACAAGTCCGACCAAATTGAAAGGAAATAAAAATATAATTACCCCATACTGAAAGAAAAATAAGACTCCCAAATTTGACACGCTACAATACCCCCTCGATGAGAATTCTGCTGTTCATAACAGAAGAAATCTCATCGACAAACCCCGAAGAGGACCGGTGAGGAACTGGTGCCAACAACCCCCTGGTTCTTACTACTTATGGGTACACGACACCCCTGGCTTAGCGACTATGTACTCATCTGAACGAGATCACTGGACTTCTCCGTAAGAGATCCCAACACCGAGAAATCGAGCAGACTCGCACCACAGCGCACCTCGCCTTTTAACATGTTACCCCCAAAAATCCTCAATCCCAGGCTAAAATTATTCCAGCTCCTCCGCCGATGTGGTTCCCCTTTTTGCAAGCTGGGCTGCCTTTAGCAAATACTGGGCTCACACACACTCACATTACATGATACCATAACACATTAAAAATAAAAAATTTCTTTTAAAATTTATTAAAAATTTAAAAAGATTCAAAATTCAAAAAAATAATCTTTTGTCAAAAAATTCTCTTCCTGGCTTTTCTAATTTTTGTTTCAAATGACTTAACCTAGACATTTCTACTAATATAAACACATCCTTACTCTAACATGAGAACCACTTATAGTCTACCAATACAATGCAATACAATAAAATAAACATGGTTAATGCACACATAATAAAAGAATCCTTATCTAAAATATTCATTCGCTGGCAGGCGAAAAATCATGTTTCTTTTTTTTTCTTCTCAAAAAAATTAAAATTTTCAAAAATTTTAAAATTCAAAAAAAAATTTATTCATTAAATATTTATTAAATTTATTTATTAAATAACATATTTATTAAAATTATTAAAATATTGGTTTGAATTAGTTAAACAAACAAATTAAAATTGGCTTCCTACTATACAAGCTTAGTAGGTGTATGACCTCATCAGCTGATCGAAACTGGGTCAAGTTCCAGAACCCTTGACCTACATATGTTGTGTATGCTTTCTGAAAATACACTGAACATCTGTAATATCCTACCTTGAAATACAAAACATAACAAAACAAAATATTTAAAACAAACAAAATATTAATATAAATAATAAGCAAATTGACCTTTACATAATAATAAAATAAACAATTCTTAATTTTACATTATTTCCAAATTTTATCGAAATTCTGTCACTGGTTTTGAAAAAATAAAAATGTTATATTCTTTATCATAAATTTCTCTCTTTTTATTCAACAATCCTACTTTAATCTACGGTGGGTGATGTAACTCATTTATTCTCATTTACTGTATTAGATCTGTATGCGTTGTGACGGCAGCGGTATGCGAACATCTGCTCTCCAGTACCAGCGGTGGACACAGCGAGCCAATCAAACAACGTGCTCGGAGCGAGCCAATCAGCGATCCCGGTTAGTCAATAAAACCCGGGCCGGCAGAAAATTTTACGCACTCTTCATCGCCACGCCGTCGGACGCACTTCATCTCCTCTCCTCTCTCGGACGACATCGGCGCGGAGTCAGCCGGAAGGAACGGCCGAAGAATAGAACCGGCGTTCTTGCGTCTTCGCCCTCCAGTTCCGCGCCAGCGATGGATTTCGCTGGGCCGGCAGCCGACTCTACAACCGGTGCCGGAAGAAGAGGAGGACTGCAGTACGCCACGATCAGCGGGCGCAGCCGCCGAACATCTCAGCGCGGCACGACCAACATCAGCTTTCTCGCCACTCGGTCCTTTTTAGGGCCACCAAAATAACTAGAGTGTACGATTGGCGCCATTTGTCATGCGGCAAGCATTTTGTCCGGTGACAAGTGGCGCCCAACGTGGGGCAGCGATCATCTTGCGGATGCAAGATCCAGCCACGCCAGCGAACTACCAGCCGGCACACCAATCAACATGGCGCCCAACAGACACCTCCACATCTGGAGAAGAGCAGTAGGCTGGCTACCGGAGAGCATTCAAGACCCGGTGGAGTTGTGACGGCAGCGGTATGCGAACATCTGCTCTCCAGTACCAGCGGTGGACACAGCGAGCCAATCAAACAACGTGCTCGGAGCGAGCCAATCAGCGATCCCGGTTAGTCAATAAAACCCGGGCCGGCAGAAAATTTTACGCACTCTTCATCGCCACGCCGTCGGACGCACTTCATCTCCTCTCCTCTCTCGGACGACATCGGCGCGGAGTCAGCCGGAAGGAACGGCCGAAGAATAGAACCGGCGTTCTTGCGTCTTCGCCCTCCAGTTCCGCGCCAGCGATGGATTTCGCTGGGCCGGCAGCCGACTCTACAACCGGTGCCGGAAGAAGAGGAGGACTGCAGTACGCCACGATCAGCGGGCGCAGCCGCCGAACATCTCAGCGCGGCACGACCAACATCAGCTTTCTCGCCACTCGGTCCTTTTTAGGGCCACCAAAATAACTAGAGTGTACGATTGGCGCCATTTGTCATGCGGCAAGCATTTTGTCCGGTGACAGCGTATATAAACTTTACTCTCTCTAACTCTAATATTAATCAACTTCAATTATCATGACACCCATCTCTACCAAAATATCTACTAATCAAGACACTCTAAGCCCCAACTACCATTTAACTCAAAACGCCACCTTCTCTACATATATAAAAAAATACTCTCTAACCCTTTGTACATAGGATACGTGTTTCCCCTACCCAAAACTCAATTCCCTTATTTGGCGGCCTGGATTCTACCTAAGGCGGCCCCTTCCCCACTAAAATCTATCCCTATCCCGTCCCAACCCTTGTTGCGGACTCCCCAAATACACTACCCTCTATTACAAAATTGCCATCCCCAAAAATCTCAATCTCATCACCTGACTGCAATTACACAAAATAACCTCATTAATTATAAACACAAATATATCATTCAAAACTATACAATTATTCTCCGTAACTACTGTGTCAACATCAACACTTCACAAAATTCTATAATATTACTTCAAAACAATATTACATTATATCATCTCTACGATGTCAACTTCAACTTTGAATTCAATTTGTACAGGTCTACGTGTCCCACAAAATATTCATCACCCAAAGACTATCTTTTGTTAACTTGCATAAATTATTGTTATTTCTTATTATCATTATTGTTATCATTACTCCAAAACATCTGTAATACATTAAACATTACATTGGACATCAATTACTTAAAACAGTTATAACTAATATACCAGTGACGTATTATTGCTGATCAGCTGATCCTACTAGCACAATGAAAATGCATCTCAAATTGAACAAATTACATGGAATACATTATCAATACTTACTTCTATTATGTTGATTGCCTGCCAGGCGTCTAATTATTGGCTTACTTTGAAGCATACACATATCATGAAAACACATACTCTTATCAATGCCTATACCTAACATACAACAATAAAATAATACCTTTAAAATCATATTATGAACACCTTATATTAAGAGTCTGAGCGTATAATTATGTGGACAGAGCACAAGCATTTTTGATTGGATTCAAAATTCGAATTAACAAAACTTTTACGTCATACAATTTAAATTCGTGACTCCTTTGCGTCACCTCCCAGCCACACACACTATTTCAGATTCTGGTGGACTGTGGCGCCCATTCGCTTCGACAGAGACTGTATATTTTGGAGCAGGGTTTACCTCTCCGTGTCTCTGCTTCCGCTATTAAGTTTTAAACGTGGTGAACATCATCATGTTCTTGTTATAAAATGATACACCCTTAAAACGGTTCTACCACCTGTCTTGCTACCCCAAGGCGGGCAGAGTGGTAGCCGCTGTTCCATAGTACCGGAGATTTCCTCTAATTGTCACCCCCCAATGAATTTCAAATCTGTACCAATTTCAAGTCAGCTATGGTCAAGGGACTTGATATGACCATAGCTGGCCGCTAGCCAAAACCACGGTTAGTGCTGGTAAGACAGTAACCGCCCGAAAAGTTGAGGAAATCTAAACTTTCATTTCACTGCCTGTTTCATCAACACTATTATGTGCGACACGGTCATTTCATAAGGTGTGTAAAATTTTTTACTTTACACAGATAAGGTGTGCCGCACATTTATCGCCAGTTTGGCCTCCGATGGAGGTAACACTCACTGTTACCCCCAACCCATTTCGCTATTTGTGAGAGCACAGGCCACCCCCACAATAGCCACTTAATAACTAACTAATTAATTAACAAATGAAACTAATCTTTCTACATTTGCAGTTCCACACTCCATTGTTCTATCACTTCATTGAGCACCAATCTACCCCTCAAAATCATCCCCACTTCTTGTATTGATACCAAGTTTTTATTTTGTTACACATTTTTTTTAAAACGTTCCCATACTCACGGATACTAAACTTGACAATTGTTTTTGGTCACTTAATTCTAAAATTTATTTAAATTTAAAAATATATACATCAAAAAAAAATTCCTATTACTACAATCAGCGATTATAGACCCACCTGAAACGAGGGTGTTCCGCTATGAGCCACAGTAATGATGAAAATTCAGATCTGCTTTGTGAAATTACTCCCCCCTTTACTTCCTACTGTTCTCTCTCCGATTCTCATTTCTCCAGACCCACCGTCTGAATTTCCATCAAAATGTGACTCCCAGCAAAACTCTTCATTTCGGTGTAAGCAAAACTATTGCCCCTGGTTTTTTATTTTTTTATTATTTTTTTTTTTTAACTTTGCCAGTGACACTAAAATTATTGAAATTTGTATGCACTGCCTTGCATTTAGGTGTAGCCTCCTTTATATAATCACTCTAAGGCAGTGCAGGTACGCGACAGGTACATCAAAATTGTTGCACCTGGAGTGTATAAAAAATTTTAATTCGTCACGTACCTGTTTGGGGTCCCCCTCCCCGTTCAAATATGATGGAAGTTTTCAAATTTTGACCAATTTTGGTGGAGCCGGACCATCGTTGTTTTCACTGCCCGAAGGAAGATCCTGCCAACCATGGCCCGCCTCCGAGTTCCGAATTCCACGGCCAGGACTGGTAAGATCGTGGCCGCCCGAAAATGGGGGAGGAGCCCTTCTAAAAACCAAAAAAAAATAATTAACATTCATACCTTTACAATTGAATAAAATCCTTATGCTGACCAAAATAATTTCAAATTCGTAGCGTTGTGCGTACCCACTATCTCCCTGGTTTCTCTATTCTGTAACACATACGAATTTTTCATTTTTATTTCTACTATCTCGTATGGCCCCTCGTACAATAAGAAGAACTTCTTGATCTCCTTGTCTTGTGCACTTGATAAGTCATGTCGTCGTATCAACACCAGCTGACCAATCTCATACTGCGTCCACTTACCTTTCCTATCATGGCGCTGTTTTCTCCTCTCTCCCTTCGTCAACAAACTTTCATTCGCTAGTCTAAGCTTAACATCGTTACCAATAGTGTTGGTCTCTGGTGGATATTCGATTAATTGTTCCAGAATCCTCTGTGGACGCTTTCCTCTTATTAGCTCATAAGGTGTGAACCCCGTCGACTCGTGGGTGGTGCAGTTTAACCAGTTTTCAATCTTTTGAACATAGAGTGGCCACTCGCTATGTTTGGCGTGGCAGTATGTTCGAAAAATTCTGCCCAACTCCCTCATGACTCTCTCCGCCTGATTGGACTGCGGGTGATATACTGCGGTGTGTTTTGGGATGATACCTTCCCATCCAAGAGTCTGGCGCCATCTTCCGCTAATGAACTGCGGCCCGTGGTCAGATAATATCACTTTCGGCTTTCCCACGTTGATCATGTAGTCGCATGTGATCTTCTCGCTCAGCACCTTACTTGTTGCTCGCTTTACACTATATAGCCTGACATATTTGGAAAAAGTATCAAGTACAACAAAAATATGCATCACTCCACCCCTACCCTTCGGCAATGGGCCGTACAAATCTACAGCTACTAAATCGAATGGCTTTTCTACTTTAATATAATTTAGTTCTCCCTCTAACCTATAATTGACAACTTTGGATTTCTGACATAACTCGCAAACTCTAAGTATTCTTCGGACGCGTTTCTCCATATTCTTAAATAAACAAGATTCCTTTAACACATTCACACACTTCCGTGCCCCAAAATGCCCGTACCTAAGATGACAGTCCCACACTATTTTCTCTATCAACCCTTCAGGTATAACTAACCTCCAATCCCTCTCTCTTCCCTCTACTTTTTTAAACAAACTCCCTTTAAAAACTTGAAAATATTGCTTATACCCAAACTCATCCATATCTGATTCTATACTAGTAATTATTTTATTTTATGTACTATCAGCTCTTTGCATTACATTTATATCTTTTAATTCCTCCCCAAAAAGTTTATCTTCCCGGGATAGTCTATAAATTTCTATCTCTTTAATATCTCTACCTGTTCTATTTCTGTCTGTGTCTACTCGTGATAGTGTGTCTGGCACCCTGTTCTCTACACCCTTGATATATTCCCAAGAAAAATCGTACTCTTGAAGAGCTAACACCCACCTGGTTATCCGGCTGTGTGTGAGTTTGCAAGTATTGAGGAACGATAGCGCTTTATGGTCCGTCCTGATGATGGTTCTGTTACCCAGCAGATATGTTCGGAACTTCCGCACGGCGAACACTATACTGAGGAGCTCCTTTTCGGTGGTAGTGTAGTTACGTTCGGCGGCTAGCAATGTCCGGCTGGCGAAGGCGATGGTTTTATGCTCTTTTGCCTTGTCCTCTTGGTAAAGCTCTGCTCCCAGTG
Source organism: Magicicada septendecula (assembly GCA_034769895.1). Classification (NCBI taxonomy): domain Eukaryota; kingdom Metazoa; phylum Arthropoda; class Insecta; order Hemiptera; family Cicadidae; genus Magicicada; species Magicicada septendecula. The sequence continues at coordinate 234,638,194 of CM068368.1, read as the reverse complement.
CGATATTACTAGCATCTGTCTGTAAATAAAATTTTTCATTAAAATTAGGATGATTCATTAGTATCATATCTGCGAACTTAATTTTGATGTCATTAAACGCCGCTCTTTCGTTATCGCCCCATCTCCATTGCTTATTCTTTTGCAGCACTGCGCTGAGTCGGGCCGTCGTCTGGGCGTAGTTCCGCTGGAACTTCCTGTAAAAATTACAAAGACCAAGGAAACTTTGCAATTGTTTTATATTTTTGGGCTCCGGGAACGTCAGGATGGATTCTACTTTATCCGGATTGGCACGTATTCCTGTAGGTGTTATGATGAAACCTAAAAAATGTATCTCAGTTTGCAAAAATTTTGATTTGTCCCAATTCACGGTCAAACCTCCCTGATATAACTTCTCCAATACATATTCCAAATGCTCTACATACTCTTCAAATGTTCTGGACGCTATCAAAATATCATCAACGTAAATGGTTAAAAAATCTAAGTTATGTGGTTGCAAAATTTCGTCAAGACACTTGATAAAGCTAGCTACACTTGTGTTCAAACCGAACGGTAGTCTCTTAAATTGATAGTTCTTTCCATTGAATAAAAAGGCTGTGTACTTTCTGCTATTTGCTGCTAATGGCACTTGCCAATACCCGGCGGTTAGGTCTAACGAGGTCATATATTGTACGCCGCTAAACTTCTGAAATATTTCTTCAATAGCTTCGGGTGACTCCCTGTCTGGAATAATTATTTGATTGATTTTGCGGGCATCTAAACATAACCTAACTCTACCATCTTTTTTAATCACTACAACTAAGGGGTTAGAATATGGTGATACAGATCTCTCAATTATATCTCCCTCTAACATTTTCTCTAACTCAAGCTGAACCGCTCTTCTCTTCGCATAAGGCACCGGATAACTTCTTTGCACATAGGGTGCGTGTTCCCTTACCTTTAACTCGCATTCATAGTTTCTTGCCCTCCCTGGAATATCGGCAAACACTTCTCTAAAATTCTCTACTAGCCGCCACAACGATTCACGTTGAGAACTCCCTATCACGCCACCCTCACTACAAAATTTAAGTGCTCTCTCATTCCATAAGTGATCCACATTCTCCTCATACTCTATCTTACTCTCACTACATACATTCATACTAATTTCCATGTCTTGTTTATTAGCCCGATTATGTATCACCCTCACCCCCGAAATTCTTACCGCATCTAACACCCGTTCAAATTTAATACGGATTGGTTCCCCTTCACTATTTAATTCCAACACCCGTTTATGAAAATCAATCACCGCCTTATGTTTAATCAGAAAATCATTTCCAAGTATAACCTCAAGATTTAGTCCCCGTACAACTAGAAATGTATTATCATACCCTATCCCGTTAATGATCATGTTTAAATGTACTTGTTTCGTGACTCTCTTACTTCTAACTCCCGTAATACCTACAATCGTCACCCCAGCTACTGGTAAAGACGGAATATTTTTATTTATTTCTTTTAATTCATCTAATACATGTTCCGAAATAACAGAGATTTCGCTACCCGTATCGATTAAAGTTTTAATCTCCTTACCTTCTATGTTGATTTTCACCTCAGTCAGTCCATTCTCCCGTCTCACTGCTTCGAAGTCTTCCTCCTCCAATAATTCCTCAGACAAATCTGTAATCACTACGTTGTTTCGGTATCTATCATCCATTTGGACCCCAGAAACTTCCGGCAACAACGGTCGGGTCCGGTGTCCCATTGTCCCTCTTAGTTTCCTGCAGAGGTGCTCGCCACTGCACGGTTGTATCCTCGTTCGTGCTGGTTTCCTCGCGGTTCATGAGTTTGGCCTCTCTGTACTCCTCCTGGGCCCTCTCCCCTTCGTTGGTATGCCTGCTGGTTCTGTGCGGGTGGTGGTCCCTGTCGCTGACCCGGTCTCTCTCCTGCATCTAAAACAAAAATTTTGTGTCGCATAATTCTCTTGTGAACATGCTGGACAAGTCCATTTTGGTCCTCGGTTATTTTGTTCTCGTCTGGGATATGCCGGTCCATTTGTAGGTCCCCTCGGCGGTCCCTGATTACCTCCATTATTTCCATTCTGCTGGTTCTGACGGCGACTCAATTCTTGGTCCCGGATATTCTGAAACACATCTAAAATATTCTCTAGTTCGCTAACATTAGCTACCTCCCGTGTCATAAGTGTTATTTGCACTTCCCTTGGCAAATGCTTGCTTATATGCCTCACAAAGGATCTAAATGGCAATGGCGGTTCTAAGTATTTCGCCTCGTTAAATATTTTCATCACATACCCTGTTATATTATTATTGGGCCCCCCAAAATTCCCTGTTCCCATGATTCTGCTTCGTAACACTTCTTGGTCTTCTTCAGACCAATATTTATTTATAAATGCAGACTCAAAACTTTCAAAACACTCCCATTCCGTTTTATGTACCTCGGCCCATATCTCCGAACTACCTTTAAAGCATTTTAAAATTTTTAATAATTGGACTTCCCAGTTATTAGTACTGAACTTATTAAACTCTCTCACTCTACTTATGAACTGCATAGGGTGTACTTTTTTGTTATCGCAACTGAATGTTTCCAACTCAACTTCACTGCTTACGTCACGAGTCATTATTACTCGCTCGGCAACAGTGTTTACTTGTTGGCTGATGGCCTTGCTCAATTCATTTTTAACATTCATTAATTTAAGGTTATTATCACATTCAAGGTCACTTATTGTATTGTGTATGGTCTTGAACTCAATCTTACAATTATTTTCTATGTCTCTTATTTTACTATTATTATTTTCAATCTGATTCATAGCATAACCAATCTTACATTCAGTATTAGTGTTACATTCACTTATTTGTTTCTCAACAATTGTATTTATGATGCTATATTGTTCCGTGATCTGTTTCTCTACTTTATTAGTTATATCATTGGTTATATCAGAAACACGGCACTCTAATTGCTCATTTAGTGACTCTGACAGGTGTAATTTCATACTTTCACAACGTTCATCAATATGTTTGTCTAGTACCCTACTCAGGTTATCGAATTGTACATTAATACTCTGCTGAAACTGAGTATTCTGGTCTTTAATTTCTTTAAAATTGATCTCGTTTTGAATATTTTGCTGTTCACATTTTATTTTCTGTTCATTAAAATCATTAGTTAATTGGTCTAATTTATTGTTAAAATCACTTTTCATATTATTTAAAATTATTTCATTGTTATCAAAGCGTTTATCATTATCATCAAAACGTTTATTTAACATGTCAAATTTATTGTCCATTTTTTCAAATTTATTGTCCATTTTTCGTAAGAAACTCATTATATCAGTTTCCTCTGATTGTTTATTTTGTTTAGTTGACACTGGGGTCAACTGAATCCCAGAGTCAACATCTGTTTCGTTTACTTGTGGTTGAGACGCAATCGGGGTTGAATGAACTATTACATTACTGCCGATAGCTGTTTCTGTAGCAGCACCCATCTCCCCCCTCAACATACCACTTTCCTCCAGCGATTGCGACTCAAGGCCACTTTCACTCATAATTGAATTTATTATACTACTTTTTTCTGTCTTCTCGGACATTTTTACTTTGTCTATTTTTTCTTACGTAACAACTGTCAATTAATGATTTTATTTCAAAACTGATATTTTACAAAATCGATTTGCTTTCGCAACCGTACTCCGTTCAATGTACTGTCACATGTAGGCCGGTGTAATAACTTTTTTGTTATATTACATCCTGGTCACGCGGTACCATTGTAACTTTTACTTTTTCGGTATATTTATTTATTCAAATTAATTTAACAACTTCCACTTACCTTAAGACTTGGATCTGGCCGGATCGTGTAGTGGAGGTAAACCCATTTCGTTCGACGAACTATGACAGCACATAAAACGAACTAAGGTTTTGAAAGAATTTTAACTCGCAATTTTGTGGAAGAGAAATTAGATTTTTCTTTAATTAATCTGAATTATTGACATTATAAATCTTCGTGCGACATGTTACGCAATTATTGTACCTTACTGACTACATCTTACCTTATCGTTTATACAGACACAAACAATTATATATTTCACACATAAACACTTAGACAGCCCAGCATTGCACACTCTCCGCTCACATTCCGTTTTCAAACCCCAATTACCAGATTGAATACATAATTTTTATAGCACTACCGATAACGCTTTCTTCGGTGACCTCGTGGCCAGCCCGCGGTAGATTGAAGATGTCTATGAAAAAGACGAAAAGGAATTCCAAATTTACATGTTAGTGTTCTACACTCCTCCCATCCTATCACTGCTTTTTAAAAGAACTGCTTTACTTTCATTATTGAAAATTAACGATATTATACGAGCGTATTGAGCTCGCGTGTCGGCGCCGACACAGTCAGAGACGAACTGGGCAATGTGCTTCGTTGAGTCGCGGGAAATGAGCAGTCACGGCCATCAGGTTTTAGTCGCCGTTTGTGCTTAATTGTGGTGGCATAACCACTTTATGCATGTACTATATCTGGTATATGTGTGGTACCAGAGTACAATATTGGCTTCTGCTCTGCTGATGTCACCAACAATAGGCGGGGTTTAACGCGGTTTCCGGTATTGAGCTGGTAGCTGCGACAAACGGTTTGCTACATCGCCATGTTTCACAGCTTGGGTTGTGTTTTCCAAGCGTCACTCCGGCGCGCCGCCCATCAATGTTGCATACGGGCGTGATCACACACACACAAAGTTCTGCGAAAAATTGGGGTGGTAAATTCTTCGCCGCATTACTCAACAACAACTGCGTCTCTGCCTTTGTTTCAAACGGTTGCTTAACACTGTTCTGTTGCACAATGGAATGAATTTCGTTACACAATGATTTTCATAACTCCTTTTTTACAAGTCCGACCAAATTGAAAGGAAATAAAAATATAATTACCCCATACTGAAAGAAAAATAAGACTCCCAAATTTGACACGCTACAATAAAGTAGTTGGTTTCTCCCATTACTACTCATTTTTCTGAGACTAGAGGCACATCTTCTCTACTCAGTTCATATGGATTGCTGGACTTTTCAACAGTCAATCTTAAATACCTTCTTTGTCAACTTGTGACTTAATAATAATAATATAATATAATATACTTTGGGATTGTCCACCTTGTGGTTTGTTTTTAGATCACTTTGTCATTACTACTCATTCTTCCTTCCGCTATACCTTAACTATACACCATCATCTACTTATCCACTATATTGAGAAATTTTATCTTTATTCATATGTTAATTTCATCATATCTCACTTTTCATTATTTTGTTTTCAATGCTCGTTGTGATCATTTTAATTGTCTTAGACATTTTTTTATAATTTTTAGTCATTTAGCAGGATTCTGCTTTAGCCATATTTGTATATTTGTTTTATACATAATCTCCCTCTCCTTGTACCAGGTATAATTTTATTTTTTTTTTCCTTATAATACTTTTGTTCAGTATGATTTCAAGTATTTATCTCAGTAATTTGAGCTTGATTTTATTTTTGTTTATTTTATTCGGTATTCAACATCATTTTTGATAATTCTTTGGTAAGTTAATTGTCTTACCTTAAAGGAATGTTTGTAGCGTATTCCTTCTTAGCTATTTTTTTTTGTTTTAATTATAATTGTAAGTTTGTGCTTCTTACATTTTTATTATATAGGAATGTGTGTAACTTATTCCTTATTATCTCACTTTTTACTTCATACTTCATATATCAATCTTTTGTTATATTGTAAACTGATTTAAATTGAAAGGAATTTGTGTAACTGTTTCCTTTGTTTTTTTTTCTCATTATTATCTACTTATATTAATTCTTTTTATTGTTCCGCATGTATCATCTAAATAAGTTAGTAAGCTGCTCTTACAATCTCTTTTGGAATTTTGAAATATGTTTCATTTCACAAAGGTTTTATTCTTCCTCGTAAAACTTTTTTATTGAAGTTTGGTTATAAACTCCCTTGATTTTCCTTGTATTGATATTACTGATCTGGTAAGTATTATTACCATTATCTTTTGTGATGATATACGGTCCAGTATATAGCAATAATAATTTCTTTGCTATACCTTCCATTGTACTTGGCAGTTCACGATTTTTAATTAATATTTTTTCTCCCTCTTTATATTTGATTATTTTGGGTTGGTTTTTTGCATATTTGGCGTTTTGTTTCTCAATTTTTTCCACTATTAGGCTGTACCATTTGTTTTTGTCATACGGGTCTTCTGGGTCCTTTGGGAATTCTATTATCTCTTGTATCTCTCTGTTTGGCTTCCTCTCGAACATCATCAAGTAAGGTGTACTTGGTGTAATGGTCAAGTATGATAACAATGAATTTGTAGCCATGTCTTCCTCCGCTACGTGGGAATGGTCCACATATGTCGAGGAACGCCTTCTCTAGTTTGGCACTTGATGTGATGGGTATCATCGTTCCATCTTTCCTTTCGTTATTGGTTTTGACTATCTGACATTGTTTGACGTATCAACCCAAGTGATTGGTCATGTGAAGGGCGTTCATACTTTATCACTGACCTTTTTAGTTTAAAGGTGGTTGCTGGCTGACGGCCAGGTTGCTTGGCTGGTCGTTCGTTTCATCGTTCGGCACATTTTGCTGGTTATTTCCATTTTGTAGTGGTTCATGGTTCCTGTTCACTGATGGTCTATTGTTAGTCTCGTCGGACGCGTGGTACCATGGTTCTGGGTGCCAACTTGGGTTGTATCTTCGGTGGTTATTCCGCCTTCTCCCACTAATAAAATTTACGTGACGTCGATTGTCACTTCTATTTGGATTACCCCCGGGTCCCCGGTTGCACTGGTAATTGGGATGATACCGGTAGCCGTAGTAATTATGGTCATTGGGGTGACCGTTGGTACGTTGTTCAGGTTCCACTCCTCGGTAATTCTCATTTGGTCGGTTATTATTATTTGGGCTGTTTCTATTATTGTTTTGATTTCCTGAGTGATGGTTCTGTTGACCTCTGTTACCAGGCTGATTATTCGGAGGGTGATGCTGATTATTTCCATTGAATGTTTGTTCTGCATTATTATCATTGTTATTTCGGCCCCAGTTATTCCGATTATTGCTTTGTGGATGATTGTATGGTCCATGGAAATTAGGTGTATTGCTATGTTCATTCCACTTATTGTATCTTTGGTTTGTGATCCTGTTTTTTCGATACTGGTTATCATTCTCCAGGTCCTCCAATAGACTAACCATTCCTTGAATTGTTTTAATTTGCCCTTGTCTTCTGGCCTTCTGGATGGCTTCTTCGTAATGATAACCCAGTTGTATTACCAACGACTCCTCGGGTATCTTGGGTTCCAAATTTCTGGCTAAGCATACTTTTCCCAGAAAGTAAGAGGTTAACGTGTGTCCTCCTTGTGTCTCGTACCTTCCGTTACTGATGTCATTGCGGACCACATTCTGTGTTGATTCGGACCAATACTTCTCCCTGAACTGTTTCTTGAACTCTTGGGTATCATTGATCTCAGGTCGTGTGGCCGTCCACCAATTGTCATGGGTGTCACGGAACATCTCATCGATCATACTTCTTACACTGGACCATCTGGTTTCTCTGTTCTTCTCTATCAGTTCTTCTACCCGTTTGAGGAATTCTATCGGGTTTCTCCAGTAGCTACGAAAATTGATTATTTCTCGATTTTCACTGGTTATGAACTGTGTGTGATTATATGGTTTTCTCTTAATGCATCTAATTGTTCCTGCATCTGTTTCTCTCGTATGTTGATTCCCTGGATTTTTTCTCTGTTTTCTCGGGTCAGTCCGTCTATTTTATCTATGACGGTGTACACCTTCTCCACCCGATTGTTTACATCCAGTTGTAGCTCTTGGTGCCTCTCCTCCAGTTCCTTGACCACCTCCTGTTTGTTCTTCTTGCACCCTTCAGTAAGGACTTGGTAGAATTCCGTCGCTCTCAATTTACCTTCCTCCTCAACGTTATTAATTTTATTATTTAATTCTTCTCTGATTTGTACCACTGTTTCGTTTTTTTCCGTTACCGTTTGTCTGATCTCTTCTCGACATTCGACCAGTTGTTGCTTCCATTCCTCCTTGGTTTTCTTACTTTCTTCCTCGATTTTCCGTTGGAGAACATCATGATTAATTTCCATCTTTTTATTTACTATCTCCAGATCCTTTTTGATCTGTTTCTTCAGCTCTTCGCTCTTCTTTTCCAATGCCTCCTGACTTCTCTTCAAGTCTTCATGGTTGCTCTCTATTTTGTCATTCAGGAATTCTATGCTCTCCTTCATTTGCTTCTTCAATTCTTCACTGTTTTGGTCCAGTTTTTCCAGTTTTTTTATTCAATTCTTCCATGTCTTGTCTTCTCTCTTCCTTATCTTGTCTTCTCTCTTTATTCATTTGTCCGAATTGTTCCATCATGAACTTCATCATGCTATCTAAATTCGTTTCTTCTGTTGGTTTGACTGGTTGGTCATTTACCATGACTTCTGCTTCTATTTCCGGTTCAGGTGGATTGGGATTTTCCATTTGGTCCTCCTGTGGGTTTTCTTCTGACAATTCTCCAGTTGTTTCCTCCACTTCTACTTCCTCAATATCCTCCATTTCTTCGGGGTTTCCTTCTTGGTTTGGTGCTTCCTTCCCTTTGCGCCTCGTAACCATACCGTGTCTATTCATGATCGCCACTAGTTATTCTTTCTAGCCTCACGTTGCTGGTCGCCAATATGAACTAGTAACTGTGGAGGTGTGTGGTACTTCCTTTATTCTTAAAGCCCCTCGTTGGGTTCGTCAATATGTAACGAGTTATTTGGGTCGTATCTGTCAAAATGTATCACACTTGTTTATTTTGTGTATTAGTGTGAATGTAGTGTGTTTGCCTCACACTGGTCGTTACATAAATCGACGTCACTACTGGAGTCCGTAGCGTTGTCAATGTTACCAGTACAACCTACCTGTTAATTCATAGGGATTGCTATTCCCGGGTGGCGCCAAATTGTTTCTGTTAAAACAATTAAAATATTTAATTTCTAAGATAATACGTGATATTAGCATAGACAGCTGTGGCGTTCGAATTGTTCCCGCTGCTATACAGGTTTTCGACTCGGCCACTCGTGATGAGCGCTAGTTGGCTGTTGCTTAAAACTTCGCTAACACACATATATTCTACAAAATCCTATGAAATAACAAGATAGTAATGTTCTGTACTGTGTTTTTTAATACAAATTTGGTCATCAATAAATATGACAAATGAATTATAAATAATTTTATAATATTAGGCTCCGGCTTAGAGCTTGAAACATAAAATATCTCAGAGTTGGCAAAAATGATTTCAAAACATTATCGTTGCCGAGACGGCATTAAGTTACTTTTAATAAATTACTATGTTTAAAATCTGGAGTTCTTTTGATCATGAAATAAGACATAAACGTTGGTTACATTAAAAAAGTACACTACCATACCTTATACGTACTTAGAAGTTATAATGTGTTTATACAATTTGTTCGGTAGTGTCGTATTTCTGTTACAAAAATTGTGCTCTCAAATAAGGTTATATTTAGTTTAATAAAATGTTTTTTAAATAAGTAAATTATGCATTTACCTTTGAAAGAAAATACTACTTTTTAAATAGTGAGAAATTTTATCATTTGAAAAATAATTTAAGTAATTTGGGGTTTTGGGATTAAGGAATTTATTCAGTACTTATCAGTTCATATCATGTTGAAATGTCGTCATCAGGATAGTCGTATATTCTTCAAGTTTGGGCTGGTTTTAAACTTCTAACATCTTCTTCAATCTGGTCTTGGGGTTTTCTTTACTTAATTTAGTTAATTTGGTTCCTGGACATCATGAACTCTTTATAGATCGACGTCTATTCATTTTGGGTCATCTCAGTTCACTGATTCGACTTTTTGTAACTGTTTAAATTAAAATTTCAATCGTTCCAATTTTGCGTGCCGCTTACCCACGCGTCGTTTTTCAGAGTCTATATAATTTAACGGAAAATAAGCCCTCAACGTCTCGTTGTCATAGTAACCATAATTCGATGATTGGTTAATTACTCCTTTAAGACATTGTTAAAATATTTGAATTTTTATTCAAATTTATTAAGTATTTTCCTAATGGTTTTATTCCTTTATAATTCCTTTGGGATAATAAATGACATCACTATTATTTTTCTTTCCTTTCGAAGTTTACAATGATACCTCATAAGGTCATATTTTGTTATACATTAACTATAGTCTAATTATTTTACATTTAATAAATAACATATCTTTCTTATATTAAACTATTACAATAACATTTCTGTTTTAAAATAATTGATATATAATTACTGTACATTCACTGGTCTTAGATTAGTAAGATTTCTTATGAAATTGATACAATTTACATTTGAATGTCTTTGGCAGTTAAATGTTTTCATAGTCAAAATCAGCCATGATTGCTTTTTAGTGTATTTCTTTTTAAATTACATTCTGAATTCAGCCTGATGGGCTTCACTTATTTGTTTGTGTTTTAACTACTATTCAACATACATTTTCATTACTCTTCCTTTAAAATATCATAATTAGGTTTATGGACTGTAGGTTCCTTTCAGCCATATTCCTCCTTTAACATTGAACCAACTATTCTTTACAAGTCATGAGTTATTATTAGTACTAACATTGATTTCTTTCTTGTGTTACAAACTAAAGTGATAAACATTGTCACTTTTCATAAAATTATGAAGGTTAATTCCCCTTTCAACATGGGGTGTTGTATTCTTTGCAATCTTAATTTTAATAACAAAACTTTAATTCTATTCTATCATACCATGTTAACACAAGTTATTTGCCTTGGCTTTCTCCCTGAATAATATCACAAGCTTCTTTTATATTAATTTGGAATACTATTTCTAGTTACTTCTAGATATATTACTGTTTATAATATCACTCCAATCATTGGTTGTTTATCAATGTTTCACAGAGTGTCTGCTTACTTATCATTCTATTTTGAATGTTTCACATACACTTTCACTATTTTTTAGGGTATTTACACTTCACTAAAGCACTTCACTTTGATTCACTGTTTTGTATTTAGTGTTATTTAATGGGTAATCCCTATACTTTCTCCTACCATTTCTCACTATTTTGTTTGAGTATGATATTTACTATTAACAATATTAGGTTAGTTGTGTTTTGTTAAATCTAACCTTTCTGACTGGGTTAGTGTACTTTTCTTATATTACATTGCTTTACAATTGTATTGTCTTTAAAATGGGTACATAGGTTAAGTTAATGATAATAATAATATTGGTTTCATTAATACATAATTATTCGAGGTTTATTGACCGTATTCTATCCTTAAGTATACTATCTTTCCCTTTTATATGTGTGTTAGTTTCCCCTTGGGTTTAACCTGTCTCCTCTTCATTCTTCCTCTTCTTCATCTTCATCATCTTCAATCGTCTTCGTCTTCAATAGTCTTTATCTTCAATAGTCTTCATCTTGGTTCGGTTCTCCTCTTCATTCTTCCTCTGATTCTTCTCTCGTTAGTTCATTGTTTTGTCTATCATATTTTTCTTGAGTATGTTACGTGGTTCCCTTCTTTATGTTTATGTTGTTGGCTCAATCACTTGGGTTGGGTAATATCGTTGTACGTCGTGTCAAAGTATTTACATTTTAATCATTTTTTTAAACATCTTATTTTATATGAAGTATTTTTATATCAAGAATTATCTTTTTTATCACTGGTACGGGATTTGGCTTAATTGTATCGTTACAGCATTTAATGCACTTTCTTGAAGTTTATTTATTACAATAGAATAACTTGCACTTGTCTCCTGCTAATTCTTGATACTATCACTAATCAGTTTTATAGTTTTATATTATCGAGATATTTATTTATGAGGGACTTTTAAGATTTGTTTTTATTCATTATACAATAACTTTCCTGGGTGCACTTTTACTTATCACTCTAAACACCTTTGTTTACATTTGTTTTACATTATTTCTGTTTGTGGGTGTTATACTTTCATTTTGTGACATTTAATTTCCCTTGGGGTTTTGGTTTTCTCCTTACTGGGTCTCTTTTGGGTATTGGTTGTAGTCTTTTCCTCCTACTATCTTGTATCTTCCAACTCATTCCTGTTTATTAGGTATTTTGGTTTGTTCTGAGTATCTTCTTTATTCATTCTTGGTTTCTTCATTACCATATAAATTATTATTATGCACGTTGGTTTGTTCTGGGTATCTTCCTTATTTACTCTTGGTTTCTTCATTACCATATATATATATATATATATATATATATATATATATATATATATACAGTAGACTCTCAACTATCCGACCTAATGTGGCGGTCGGCCGGGTCGGATAGCAAAAAAGTCGGATACACCGGACCCGTAGGCATACCAGCCTCTGTAAGGTCAATGACCACCACCCTATTGCGTTGACTGTACTTGTTACTATTTGGATGCGTACGTCATATCAGTTTGTCCTTATAAATGACGTACAGTAATAAATGAATTAGGAAGAAATGAAATAAGAATTCGCAACTACAGTATCTTTCACAAAACCTTTATTTGAAGGACGAAACAAAATGTGTAGTTAACAATAAGTTGAATGAGTTTTACTATGAATTTTAATTTATACGAAAGCTTTCAACCAAATTAGTTGTTAATATAAATCAAATTATAATAACCTAAAACTACGTACTGTATAATGAAAGAACAAGTGAAGAACAAGTTGTCTAAGGTTTGAAAAAGTCTGTAATTGAGACCTGCTTCTTTCCTTGCATTAATTTCCTCGCCGCTATATCCTTCCACTTACGTAAACATATTGCTACGACAGCACAGAACAATGTACGCGTTTATCGAATATGCCAGAAGATCTCGATGTAAGCGTGTGGTGTACGTGCTACTAGACGCATTTTGCGAGAATTTTCTCGACTGTTCCGGGCTTCGCTCGGGCGCTCGGACTGTGTCAAGGGCGTAGTAATTACGTAGTTCACGAGAGATAAGACGCAGTTTGGAAGCTTCTGGTGTGTGAGCATGACTATAAATACATCGGGTAGCGGCCTTAGTTTTTCAGTTCAATGCGAGATATTTGATAGTGCGGTTCGAGAGTATTAGTGCGATATATTTCCAGAGCGGTTCGAGTTATTACTGTGTACGTTCAAGTAGTTATTATTGGAGTGTTGCGTTTTATAATCAGACGGTAGAATTGTAATAAAATTGAGTTTTAGTATTTGTGGACATTTTATTGCGTGTGTACAATTTTCATTTGATTTACTGTAGACTGTGTTGTTAATTACAAACTGTTTTACTGTAATAATTAAAGGTGTGATTAGTGACTTAATTGGTGTCTTGTACTTATTTTGTTTCCACTGTACCTACGACGATCGAGTAGACCGTCGTAACAATATGACGTCTGCTGGTGTTGCTTCTTCTTGCTGGCCAATGTATTCCACTGCCATCTCGGTCACCTTCAGGCCTTCGGAGTGGGTTATACGATAGGAGGGTTCATCACCTTGTTCCTCTTCAATCGGCTGTTCATTTAATACCATCGCTACAATATCTTCGTCTGCAATTTCTTCGATTTCGTCCTTTGCCAACCATTCTGTGATGTCTTCCAATGAAGCTTCCTCACATCCGGGAACTTTTTCTAACAGCGATACAAGCGCAGTGTTATCAGTTGCATTTTCCACATCACATTGCTGTTCTACCTCTTCCCACTTATCACTGGCTCTGTGATCCAGCAAAATTTTCCACGATCGCACAAGTGTTAAAGATGGAATTTCATCCCATGCCTCGGACACCCATCTGATGACGTCAAGCATGTCTACTGACTGTAGTGCCGTCGCAACTTCTGTATTATCAATTGTCGCGATGATATAGCTTAGTAGCCTACGTCGATATTTCTTTTTCAAAGCTTGGAGCACTCCCTGATCCATTAGCTGACATATAGATGTAACATTTGCAGGCAAGAACAAAGCTTTTATGTCTCCATCTTTTAATTGGTCATTTGCTGGATGTGAAGGAGCGTTATCCAAAACTAGGATTGCTTTCCTTGTTAAATTGTTTTCAGCTAAATGTTTTTCAACTTGTGGCACAAATTCCTGTTCAAACCAATTTTTGAAAATTTTTCCATTCATCCACGCCTTTTTTTGATGGGTATAATGCAGGGGCAAAGAACTTAAAACTTTAAGATTTTTAAAAGCCCTAGGCTTGCGAGATTTTCCAATCAAGGTCTCTCAGCTTGTGGTTTCCGGTTGCGTTACTACAAGCTAAAACTGTAACGGGTCCTTGCTCTTCTTGAACCGTGGTGTGGGCTTTTCCTGTTTAGACGCTAGTGTTTTAGACGGCAACATACGGTAATTCAAACCCGTCTCATCACAGTTGTACACTTGTTCTCCGGAAATACCTTCCTTATCAAGCAGGTCAAAAAAGTGTTTTTTAAAGTCAGGGACAGGGTCCTTATTAGCAGACAATGCTTCACCACTAATCGTCATCTGACGAACACCAAAACGTTTCTTCCAGCGACCAAGCCACCCGTCACTGGCAGTAAACTCACCATCGTCTCCTTCGATCTGTTTTTTAAACTGAATCTCTTTTTCTTGGAGCAAGGGGCCTGAAACCGTCAATCCTTTCCCCCTCACATTTTCATACCACAGATATAAAGCCTCTTCAACTTCCACATGTTTTCCTTTTTGCATAGTTTTTCTAACTTTCACGCCACTGCCACTTGCTTGCTTGGAACACCATTTTTCAATCTCTGCGCGATTTCTTCGCCAATCACCCACAGTAGTTTTTCCAACTCCTAACTCCAGTGCAATTTTGTTTACCGACTCACCAGAATCCATTCTTTTTATTGCTTGCAGTTTTTCTTCCAAAGTTACTACCACTTTCTTTCGTTTGTCACCCATATTTCACTTAAAAATAAAAGCCACCAACAATACTGTATACACGCTTTATAACAAATTAACAATCCACGAACGACTGAACCGCACGGACTGACTTCTGGATACAGACTGACTGATGCACGTGTTACACATTCAAGTAGGAACACGAAACTTTCCTGTCACAACATGAATCAATTGGCGTACTGTATTGGTAACTGGTGATTCACGCGCAAGCGCCTTCACCCGCGTGACAAGGATTGCTCACATGACGTTTGAAGGCGCTAGTAATCGGATCGGAAATACTGCATACGTACCGTACTTTTTTTTTTTTTTTTTTTTTTTTTTTTTGAGTAGCGGGTCGGTTCGGATAGGCCGGAGGTCGAATAGTCGGGAGTCGGATAGCCAAGAGTCTACTGTGTATATTGTAAGAAAACCCTGTATGCCGGTCCTTACAATAATAAAATAGTAGAGGAAAAATTTTATAAAAAAATAAAATTTTCAATAAAAAAAAATTTTTGTTTATGTTTAATCAAGGTCAGTAATTAAGAAATAATGCTGTTTTAAATGTTCTGTAAAATTTTTAAGAATCAGGAAGGTAAATTAATTATTGAGCACTTCTGGAAGATCTGAACCAAGTCTGGAGTTAACTAGATTAACTCCAGTCAGCAATCGATTGATGATTTTTCTTGCTGGTCCAATATCTCACTCAAAAAAAAAAAATTTTCTTCTTCTTGAAGTCTCTTTGCCTTAATAAATAACCTTAAATTAGCCTGTGAAATAATAACAGATACATACAATTGAAATAAATGGATTTATTAAACAATTTAATAAATAATCGATTTTTTATCGATTGAGAACAATTATCGACTCCGTCTCAGGGAATTATCGATTCGTGCATACAGTAGAAAAATTATTATAAGTATTATAAAAAGGACAGGTTCTTTGAGCGATTATATTAATAGTCAGAGAAGGGTAACGAGAAAGTATAACATTAACAATTAAAGTAAATTCAATAATTATTATTTAACAGTATTCAAATAATTCTGATATATAATGTTTAATAAATTGTTTTGTCAGACCATATGTAGCTTCTATGACGTCACTCGAGGTGGAAAGCAGATTCGTAAATTTCAAAGATGGCCACTACTAGATCTGGCGAGGTTACGGAAAAAGTCGTCGTGTTAAAAACTCAGTCAAATTGTCTTCATGAATGTTTGAAATGTCCCCGCACTGGTGTAATCTGTCTATTAGGTAGTTTGGTGTGTTCTGAAGAAGTGTTCCGTGTATATTGGTGTTAATTAAGTTATTTGGTATGTGTTCACTTCTGTTGGTTAGGTTGTCTGTAAAAGTGGTTATGAGTTGTAGCGTGAATTATCTCAAATATATGGTTTTACTGTTTTAGATCATTCGTATAATGATGTTAGGTGTTATTTTTCACTATTGTCGTTCAAGTTTTGGTAAATTTAGTTAAGAAAGTGTTTAATTCATCTAACTCTCGATGCACTGATCTTAATGGCAAACTGTCGTACCATTTTCTACTCGGTTTTAAGGAACGTTTTTTCACACAACTATTCAGCTTGATATTCAACAAAAGACTAATTAACTTGGTCAAAATCTGGCCCAGTTAATCTTTGAAAAAGTATTGTTAACATATTTCGATTACCCATACATATGATACAAAATTACATTATATATGGAATATATACAAGCTTCCTTGTATACTACACCATCAATTTTATTAAGGACCAGAACACTTTTTCCTGGATGAACGTAATCTAAGCAGATCATCTTCAACTGTTTACAGACGCCCAATGCCAGTTTGAGTTCCACCAATCCGGTAAAAAACAACTTATTTTTAATTTCAATATATTTAGAGTTAATAACCTTTTGTAATACTTGAGTAACCTTAATTTTACATTACCTGGCCTTGCTAATGGTTAAAAGAATTTTACGAACCCTGGGATAAGAAATATTTATTGTTATATTTAATTTGTATAAGTCAGAAGGAGCTTGGTCAATTGACGATCGATATACTGTTGTACAATCGATTTAATGATATTATTATTTTGAAGAGAACTGTTAATGTGAAAAAACGTACAAAATTAATAAAGAATCTTTCTTATATAAGATAATGTTTTATGTTATTGCAGAATAGGTATTATATGTTGTGGTTGGAGTAAGTTACAGGAAAAAAGGGTGAATAAAATCCGTTGAAAGGTTAACCTAGACGCAAGTCTATTACAAATAGCAGCGCTAATTGTCAACAGCTGGTGGAACGGGAGATTGCCGAACTAGTGTGTTTTCTGTACCAAATTTGAATGAAATTATCTAATTAGAGGGACTAGGGTTGACAAGAATCCTTAATACATTCAGTTAATACATGACGTATATAGTTAATATTGCGTAGCTATTGAATACTTAGTTAAACCTGTATTACAGTATAATTAAAAGTTAAAATAACAAATATATTTGCCTATTAAATTTGAATTACAGGAGGTCACCTGTAAGACTACATAATTAATAACATAAATAATATTGATAAATAACAGATTGATTAAACCCTAGTACACGCACTCACATACAACAGTAAATAAGGTTTTGTAACAAATTGACGACTCCAACGTGGGGCTGAAATAAGAAGGACTCCTTGTAAACGTTTTGTAACAAATTGGCGCTCAACGAGTGGGCTTTAGTTAAGTAAAAAATCGTATTAATTATTACTTAACTTGAGCAGGCAACCATTAGAGGCACAGGAATGCATACGAGAGGTGTTACTAAAAGGATGGAGAAGGAGCAAAAAACAGAAGAAGATAGACGGGAAGAAGAAACAAAGGTAGTTACAGACACCGAAATGGAACAACAGGCGAGCAATAAGGAGGATGCCCAAGGGGACCAACCAGATAAAACGGTAGCCAGGGAAGAACCAAATTGGTAAGACATGATGAAGTTCATGGCAGAACAATTTAGGAAACAGGAGGAAAACTCAAAGCAAACTACAGAAAAGCTAGAAAACAAAATAGACAGTATAAATGAAAACTCAGAAAAGCTAGAAAATAAAATAGACAGTATCAAAGAAGATAATAGACAAACTAATGAAAAAATAGACAGTATTAAGGAAAGTACTAGTGAACTTTTAAGGCAAACCATAAATGAAAATAATGAACAATTGAAGGCCGATTTTAGACAAATTAATGAAAAGCTCGAAAATAAAATAGACAGTATTAATGAAAACTCAAAAAACAAAACGAAATTTTGAGCGAGAATTTAATCAAACAAATGAATGAAAAGTTTGACAGGAATGACGAGAGTTTGAGACAGATTCAGGACGATAACAAACTAATGAACGAAAAACTTGAGGAAAACAATACACGAATGAAAGAAGATCTTGAGAAAATCAATGAGGACAATCTTATACAAATCGATGAGAGAATTGAGCATTCTAACAAGGAATTAAGGGAAACTGTTGATAAACAGAATGAAGTATTAAGGCAAGCTCTCAATAAGAAAATCGAGGACGCCAGTGAGGCAATCAGCCAGAAGGTAGGTAAGAACGATGGCGAAAGAAAACAGGAGATAACTGAAACAATAACTGAAACAAATAGAAAACTGAGAGTGACCGATGAAGCTGTTACACGAAATAGGGCTGAACTAGAGGTCAAGATAGGCCATATAGAAGAAGAAAACCGGATTCAAGTGGAATCAATACGAGCAGATTGCGGAGACCAGCATCGAAACTTAGATACGGTCGTGAACGAAGTACAGGAGCAAGGACAACGTAACCAGGAGAGAATCGAGAACCTACAACGGTCAGTTGACAACCGAACGATCACTGTTCCATATACACAACATATAGACGACCGGGAGACCATCAACTTTAAGTCATACAAGAGAAACCCAATGGAATTCTTGGAATGGGTCGGTGAACAACTAATGAGAATTGGTGAAAACAGGTGGCCAATAATTCGTCGTTACTTGGACGAACATTTCAAGGAAACCTATGATAACTGGTGGACAGCCACCAGGCACGACATGCGAAGCTACGAAGAATTTAAAATAGCTTTTAAAGCCAGGTACTGGTCAGACGCCACCCAGAACGTAGTAAGGGAGAGCATCAGCTATGGAAGGTATGACGCCAGCAGGGGAACAACACTCACCGCCTACTTCCTTTATTTTTACTTTTTCAAGTTATGATAGTATTTTTATTTTGATACTAATTTGTTTTCATTTGAATTTTTCTTTGATAGTTATTTATTTATGATCACATTTTATTCGTTCTTAAGTGGATAATCTGTCATGCTACAATATATATATATATATTGGTTTCTTAAATATGCATAATGAGCAACATTTGGTTGAAACATGTCCTGTGTACACATCTCTGTTAATTTATTCTTAATTGTTAAAGAACATGCATTTAAATATTGTTAATTACTTCTTATTGTTAATAGTATTGCTCATCCTGATAAATGAACATTGCTAATAATGCGAATACCTTACATATGTATGCATATCTAATTTTGTCAGATTCAATTTGTTAACTGTTTTGAGATTTTCAGTATGATAATGATAATGATAATTGATATGAATTAATGAAATAATTTACTGACTGGAATAATCTTATGTAATTATGATACTTGCTATTTTTTTTAAATTAATTCAAGTTATTAATGAAACACTAATAAAAAACAAATTATCGTTGAATTAGCGTTTTATTTGCAAGTCCTGTCACAATGGGTCCCAGCACAATTTTTGCTTCCGTCTAGGTCAGACACCTAGTTTTAAAATTTAATGTAATGGCAGTTGCAGTTACAGATGGTACTGCAGAGCTTTTTTTTTTTATTCAATGCTAAACAACACCGTTACACCTCAAATTTTTCAACATATGATAGTTCTACAGTTACTAACAGTTAAACACATATAATATGTGAATGTCTGACGCATGATGCAGTCATCTATGAATACCTAAAATAATGTCACTTTTTACTATTATAGTGTCATAATGTTAAATACTAACTGTACACAAAGTCAGTAATGATCATCATTTACATTAACTAACAACTTATTCTTAAAACTTTTCAGATCAAAAATTTAACCACATTATTGCTTTATATATTAGTACAAAATTCCTCCTCTCGGAGTCTTCAGTCTTTCAACTTGTTTGTACCTCACCCACACTCCCTCCCACATATACCCATGGTGCGTGTTTTGTAGTCTCTCTCAGGTATCTGGGACCTACAGTTTAATTCCGGGTCCAAATAACAGTTGGGGAGGGCTTATACTAGGCAGGATACATCTCGCTGATTTGCCATTACCTTGTGAGGGGGAACAGTCGTATATAAATCAGATGACCTCAGCAGGAATCGAACCCGCACCAACAGCGTAGCAGCACCACACACTAGCCACTATGCCACAGCTGCTCCAGTAAAAAACTATATTTTGCTTAATTAAAAATTGATACAAACCAGTACTTAATAAAACCATTCATTACCCCTGCTTCATACATTAGCTATACCCCTATAGAGTCAGTCTCTTTCAAAATTTTATGTTTTACACATTTTTGTTTATTTATTGTTTTTATTTCATGGTTCCAACATTACACCATATTAGGTAGCTAAAATGTGCAGAGTTGGACCTTAGAAGGCCCACAAGCCTTAGAGAGAAGACACAGTTTCTACTTAGTGAAACTTTGAAGATTAACTTCTTCGTATCATGTGTGTTCCCAACATAATAAGTAACAACTTTTTTTTGCTACTCATAACTGTTTTTTTTTCTACTTTCATCCATACATACAGCGGGTACATCTGTACAGCACTGATTGGTGTAACTCTTATTTTCTAGGCCGGTGTCTTGAAAAAAGCACAAATTTTAATAAATTGAAATTCATGTGAATGTTTATATTAAATATTACATCGTACACTTTATTAACTAATCGCATGCAAACCAAAAATCTGTTTCACCTGTAAAACTTTCTGTCATCCGCTTTATAATTTGCAATCATTTCAGTACAGGACTAATATTCGCACTGAAATTAAAAGAAAAATATTCTGATATAAAGATATTTTATTTTACAAAAACAGGATTTTTGTATTTCATAATACAGTATTACTTGAAATGCAATTCTTAACTGGAATTATCGCTCTGTTGTGCAGTTAACCTAATAGTTTTTACTCTCAAAGTACATCATTAGGTGTTGGTAAAATAACAGTAAAAAATAAGTGTTTGTTTTTGATGTTAAATACATTAGGAGAAATCCAGTTTTTCTGGAGATGTTTGCGCAGGCCCCGCACCCTCCACATTGCGAGTCCGGCTGTTACACTACTGACAGCACTCAAGAATTGGCCACCTGTGCATGTCTTGCAGTAATTTGTATGAGTCACCAGTCTGTAAGCACATACACCTTATATAACGCCTATTGAGCCAAATGTATTCAAATATTTTTCACATGTGTCATACATCATGTTGTCACCTCTAATCATCTGTTGAATCAACTCATGAAACTTCCTGTAACGATTGGATAGGTTTTTAACATTGTACAGTATAGATTTAAAGATTTTGCATCAAATTTTCATTAAAATATGAGATAAGGAGTTCTAAGATACCAAAAATGTTGTTGAAGGCAATGTCAATGTAGTGTGCATGGTTGGAGGGTTTAAAAAATGCTTCAAAGATGGTCATGAATCAGTTGAAGAGTTAGAGGATCAAACACACCATTGGTTTGGTCTAAAATAGTTACACAAGTTAAAAGAAAAATTACTGATAGGTGAATCACTATTAAGCAAGCTGGCATTTCATATGACTCGTGCAAATCTATTTTCACAAATATTTTGGGTGTGAGACATTGGGAGGCAGTAAAATTTGATCCATAATTACTGTATTTTCACCAAAATTTGGA
Source organism: Magicicada septendecula (assembly GCA_034769895.1). Taxonomy (NCBI): domain Eukaryota; kingdom Metazoa; phylum Arthropoda; class Insecta; order Hemiptera; family Cicadidae; genus Magicicada; species Magicicada septendecula. The sequence goes on along the minus strand of CM068368.1, from coordinate 234,616,451 downwards.
TAAAAAATTAGTAAGCAAATAATAAGTGAAGCTGCTAATGACCCAACGTTGCTTTGAAGTGTTATAACAGATGCTTACATAGGTATGTGCTTACAGTAATGAAACTAAGGCTTAATTATCCTAGCAAGAACTCCTAAGTGGACCAAGACCAAAAAAGCACACCAAAATTCTTCTCAGTGTTTTCATTAGTAATTACTGCATATACTGCATAATTTTTTATTACTTGGTGCTACAGTCGTGTGTGTAAATTGCACTAGTGTTTTACATTAGTTGTGTGAAGCTATTTGTAGAAAAGAGCAGGTTTATGGAAATTGCATCAGAATACTGATACCGCAACCACTATATTCACCAGATTTGACCCCCTTGAACTCTTGTTTTTTCAGTATTGAAAAACTTTTATAATGATAACTTTTTGTAATCATTGAAGATGTAAAAGTAAAACTGCTGAGCAAGTTCGTGGCTGCAGCATAAAGTGCATTCCAGAAATGTTCTGATGACTGGAAAGCATTGGCATAAGTGATGAATATTACTTTGAGGAAGAAGACAATTTAAATATAAATAAACGAAGATGGAACAAACAAACAAATTGCATGAACTTTATTGTCAAATGTTCTTTTAATATTTTAATCTGTGTTGAACATAATTTTTCACTACTTATATTTATTGCACTTTTGAGTATCACTGCATGACACTTTCATACACTGCATCCATGCATACACTTTCTCAGGCAGTTGCAGTCATGTACAAAAACAATAAAAAGTTGGTTGTAAGGGTGTAGAGAAATAAAAATGCTTCAGCTAATATACATTATATATTATTTTTAGTTTTAAATAAAAACATTTTAAAATACTTACACATATATACATATTTACATATACGATGACATTTCATGTCTATGGCATATAATTATTTATTTTAATTAAAATACATAATCTCTTGAATCAAATAAAACCCCATCTCATCTACTTCAGCACTGCTGATGTCAGTATCACATGTTGAACCCCAGTCTTCTATCACTTCTTTCCTTAAACTTGTCATCCCTCCTACTGTTTTAATAATTTTAATTATTTATATTAAAATAAAAAAATACTTTGACTGTCACTTGTAAGTGTATTTGTATGTATTACATATGACAGTTATCTGTTATTTATATGAAAGTATAAAAAATATAAATTTCTCCTTTAATATTTCTATTATATACAGGCACTTATATGTACACAATTTACATTTCACAGTATGCATAGTATAACATAAAAATATAAGCTTCAATGAAAGTCATTATTATAGTAAAAACTAATTTGTATGGAATTACTATTTTCTGATCTACAGAGCTATGGAATTTATAGAACTGATTTACAGAATAGTTTATGATTACAGTCTTTTCTACTGTTCAACTTTAGAGTGATTAATTTCCACACATACTGTCAGAAGTACACTACAGATATCTTATCAAGAGGATAAGGAAATAGAACGTAACATAAGAAAAAGCATAACATTCTAAAACCAGCAATAACAATTTCTATCTTCTTGTGGTTTTCCAAAGAAGACTGTATATGTTGAACCGGAGTTCTTGTGGCTGTGGAATTTTCTAGAACAGAAAAAATGAGCCACTCTGAATTTAATGCATCATGAGTATATAAATGACATATCACTTGAAGTGGACAGTACTTGCTGAGAGATAGCAAAGATAAGATGTATTTGTTAATGGCATTAAATGAGTAGCCAGTTATTACAGAAAAGTAATATTGACAATAGTGCAATCATAAAGACAAATTGTTGAATTAAATGAAAATTGTATATAGATCAAGTTTATTATTGTTTTCCTATTTCTAGTATAATGGATTTTCCTCCTTGGGATGGAAGTCATATCACTATCTGTATGGAATAACAACCGGATAGGTCCGGTTGTTGAAGAAAGAAAACAATTTCCTCCTTAATATGCCGTTCCTGGTACATTACTGTGGCATCACCAGCAATCTGTAATTGTTTATTCTTACTCATTTTATTTTGTGTTGTAACATCATGGTTGAGAAATACAAGAAAGCCTGTTTGTTTCATTATTGCCAGCTCCTTTCTCTAAAATACCAACCACAGATGGCATATTGTGATTTTGTTTTCACTGTTAGTTACATTTTTCTCTGTTGAGAGAGAAAAAAACATTCTTCATTCAACATCACATCTCTTTCAATCCCTGTCCACTTCACTTCACTTCCTGTGTAGCACATTTGTCATTCTGTAGTGCTTTCATTATGATGCAGAAAATGAAATAACATAATAGGATGAATAGGATGTACAGCTTGTGTTGGCTGGAGATATTTGATGTCATCTGACTGAGGAACCCTGCTCTTTTTCCTCCATTCATGCACTAGAATTCCACATACCATTAACAATTTACTAATTTCAGTTTTAACAAATTCCATGTTAGAGTTAATTTAAAATAATTTCAGTTTTAACAAATTCCATGTTAGAGTTAATTTAAACTAACTTCTGTTGATGAGCAATTTAATAATAATATTCTGTGCCTCTTACTTGTTTGTTTCATTATTAAAATATGTAATAGATTAGTGTTTATCACGACATTGATGGGTGACTATCAAACATGTCTGTTCCATATTTTATTTTAAGTTAAAAAAATAATCAGAAAATATTCAGTTATACTTAAAAAGCTGTAATTTATTTTCTTAGTATGTGTTTTGTGTTGTAGCAGTTACCTGTTAGTTCATTCAATTATATGTGGAGTCTTAGTCATTTTTAAACTTCAAATATTTTCATATGTTGTAAAATTATTTTGTAAGTAAAAGTCACTGTACATTTCAAAAGAATGTAAAGTTGGAAAAAGATAAAAAAAACTATGAGGGCAGTATAAGGATACAGTGGAACTTGGTTATTACGGCCTCGGCTGTTACGTCAACTTGGGTGTAGCGTTATTTTGTCATAAGTCCGGTCAAACTGATATCTCTAACATTATAAAAATTCCCGGTTTTAACGTCACTAAATATTGTACTACTCTGTTATAGCGTCAAAAATTTCTCAGATATTTTACTCTAAATTTCATATAAACGTATATATGTGCGCGCGCTACGCCCATGGCTACAGACATACATTGTATGCAAGCGGTAAGCACTGTAACAGGACCGCCGGCACCAGCCGGTGTCTGGTGACTGACTTGTTTAAAAAAAGGACAAAATTTTAAAAAAATTTGAGGAAGATGGAGAAAAAATTAAAAAAATTTGGAAATGCGAACATGGTGATGTGGATGCAGCATTATTGAAATGGTTCAAACAGTGTCGATGTTCAGATATTCCTGTGAGTGGACCAATTCTGAAAGAGAAAGCTACAGAATTCGGAAAATTGTTTGGTATTGATTTTACGTACTCCAACGGATGGCTAGATCGATTTAAGGCCCGCCACTCGATTTCCTTTGCAAAAATTTGTGGTGAGGCAAAATGCGTAGATCTGAATGTTACAGGCGATTGGGTGCATAACACTTGGCCAGAAATTAGACGATCATATAAAGATGAAGACAACTTTAATGGAGATGAAGCCGGAATTTTTTATAAATTAACTCCAGATAAGACTTTCAAATTTATAAATGGTGGGAAGCTCTCTAAACAAAGAGTTACAGTTTTTGTTTGTGCGAACATGACGGGAACTGAAAAAGGAAACTTTTAGTTATCGGGAAAAGATTGCATCCTAGATGTTTTAAAAACATCAAAAAACTTCCTGCAAGTTACACTGCCAACAAAAAAGCGTGGATGACTTCTAGTATTTTTGAAGATGAACTAAGAAAGTGGGATAAAGAACTGTCATCGAAAAACAGAAAAATTCTACTTCTAGTTGACAACTGTGCAGCCCATCCAAAGTTAGATTTGACAAACATTAATCTGGTCTTCTTACCAGCCAACTGTACGAGTGTCCTGCAACCTATGGACCAAGGCGTCATTAGAAGCCTAAAGTGCCACTACCGCAAGCAACTTTAAAAAAAAATTATTTTCTGTACGGACACGGTGCAACCTGCCACAATTTCACTCTTAGACGCAATACAATTCCTAGACGACTCTTCGAAGAGTGTAACACAGAAGACGATAGCAAAATGCTTTAGTAAAGCACAACTCGTACATGAAAATTTACCCGATGATGACGAAGACGATGACTTGCCGCTCTCGGAGTGGATTAAGAAATTCAACGTAAATGAATTTGGAAATGAACTTGATTCCTATGCATCAGTGGATGACCAAGTAGAAACATTCCAAGTGTTGAGTGACGCAGAAATTATCGCGGAAGTAAAAAACATAGAAGAAGAAGATAGTGTTGAAGAAGATGCTGAGCAAGAGGAGGATGCCGACATCGTTTGTCCGACAGTACAGGAAGCAATGAGAGCCGCCGAAACTCTTTCACGATTTTACTGCTTTAGAGAGACGTCTGACGACACGTTCAATGCAGCGCAGCATCTCCACAGCACAACAGAAAGAATTTATTTTACAGAAAGGAGCGTTCAAAAGAAAATTACGGATTACTTTCGACAGTAAGCCTAAATGTAAGTTACATGTACTTTCTTTTTGATCTTTTAAAATATTCTTCATGCTGTTTGTATAAATGAAATGCAATTTGTAAACTTTAGAATAAATATCACGAATAATGTTAATAATGCAAAGATCTTTTTCTTTTAATTCTCCTTCCTTACTAGTGATTAAAAAGGGTCTTTTATAACGACTCTTTTATAACGTCACTCGGACATAACGTCATTATTTTTTTGGTCCCTTCAATGACGTTATAACCAAGTTCCACTGTAGTAAGAAACATAATTTATTTTATGACAGAGGAAACCAAGGTTGGAAAATGTTTTATTAATTATGCAAAAATTTTAGAACGTGCTGCAAAAACTATTAAATTAGTTGTAATCGTGTTGAAAAGAATTAAGAGTGCAGTGAAAAAACTAGTAACACTATCTTCTTTGTTTCTTTCACCTTGTAAGAAAGTTATACCAAAGAAAAGTAATCAGTTTTGTCAATTTCTACAAAGTTATTATTATACATATACATTTAAATGTTTATGTCACTGAAAGTGTGTTTCAATTCTTAGAAAACACTTAAGTTTCAAAATGAAGAAAGAGGGATTATTTTTAGGCAGAAAAGACAGCTTAATAACATTTTTAAAAAGATTTTGATTATAACAAAAAAAGAAATTAAAAAATTGGGAAGAAGGCCAGCCAGCTATGAAAAGTTATCAAAAATTTCATTTTTCTTTAAAAGTGATGAAAGTTTTGGATGGCAAATTCGAGTAGCTTTTGTCTTGTAACAACAATGTGATGGTTTAAACTGAGAGTATCAGTGCAGGTGATGATATAATTTTCGATGATATTTCTGCTTGCGCTGTTGAATTTGAAAGTGAAGATGTGAATATAATCCAACCATGGCTGTTTCATAGGATGAATTAAAATGAAATTTTGACTTCAGACCCTCATAAACAAACTGCACCGATTCCAAAAGATCCAATGACAAAAAAGTCATTTAGCTCTTATTATTACCATATAAAAACAATAACATGGCAATACATACATAGGTTTTGGTTTTGCTACTCAACAATTTTAAACACATGTTGGCTTTTGCTGTTCAAAGCAACATAAACTTTAGATGCTTGGTGCAGTATTTAAAGACTGGCAAGGGTTAATGAAAAAACTGAAAACATGCAACATCGACCATGCATCTTGTACATTGTTTCACATACAAGAATTGGACGAAAAGTAAATCAAATGTAACAGGCTTTAAGGGAGAAAACAAAAAGATAAAAGCTATACTCTTGCACATTTTAAACCCTGTTCTAATATTAGTGTGTTGTAGTATACCTTTTCATGGGTTATGATGAAGGATTTGCTTCTCACAATAGAGAAAATTTTTAAGCACTATTGAACAACTTTCCATTAATGACCCTCTTCTAAAGGCTTATATTACCAATGAAAAAAAAAAACAGAACAAAATACTTACGCCCTAAGATAAAAAATAAACTGAACTCTCTTTTGGCAAACTTGGTATTAAGTCCACTTATAGGCAAAATTAAAGAGGTTAAATTTTTTCTGTTTTACTGGATACAATTCAGGACGTAAACAGAATTGATCAACTGAGTGTGGTTATTCGTCACGTCAAAATACAAATGTAAAATTCTATTAGTGTGCATGAAACTTTTATTGGATTTTATGAGCTGAAAGGACAAACTGGACAAGACTTTCAGAGTGACATTTTGAATATCTTGGAACTCAACCAGCTGGACCAGATGGGGTCACAAGTGGGAGGTAATGTGCTTTTCAAATGTCAATCAAAAGAAAAGTGCTGACCATTGTGTATGTCCATTGCATGGTGCACAATTTGAGTTTGGTAAGTAATGATTTTGTTATCGATATGTAAAAAATAATTTTCATACATTAATTTTCAGTTTTTATACATTAATTCAGTTTTTATAATGTATGTATTTTTCAGTAAAAGTCTTCCGCGATGAGGTAATGAGACAACTAAATGAACACTTACAAAGCTACAAGTTGGTCTCATATTTTACGTTTATTTGCTTTTAAGAATGATTTGCACAAGTGTTGATGTGTCTTGAGAACATTATTCTGTTTTCAAATAAGCCATGTGAAACGATGGAAGCCACAACTGTAAGGAATGAATTGAATTCTTACTATTTCTTGTTTTACAGTACAAAATACTTCGGACAATAAACATTGTTTCTAAATATTTACAAGACCCATCAATTGATTTACTAACAGTCTCTTCACTATTGAAGCAAATTTAAAATAACATGATACAGTTAAGACAAAATTTTCAAGATTTTTTAGAGGAAGCAAAGGAAATTACAACAAATTAGAAAATAATTCCAGTTTTTAAAACCTGACAACAGCGCTGTGAAAGGTAATAAATTGATGATTTGACAGTGAATGAACAAATATAACATCCCAAAGAAAAGTTCTGAGTAGGTGTACTTGTTTTTAATAAATGTTTGGACATTATTATTCAACAACGGACAGCACATTTTGAAATATGAATGATATATCAGAAAAATTTTCACTATTTCATAAGCTATCACAGGAGTCAACATTATTCAAAATCATTAGAAACCAGTTTTTTGGGCTGTGGTCGATTGTTTAAGTTATTATTTCTTTACGTTTTGGTTGGCCACAGTAGAATATAGCATTCAATGGATGTCAAAGTCAAACACACCTTACTGTTCAGGAGTAAGCAATGAGTAAACTCCATGAAACGGTGTTCCCTATACAATTTTTGATGTCACAGAGATCAGATAACTACTGTGTTCAACTTTGACATTCACTGAATGTTATATTCTACTGACGATGTCGCCAAAATTTATAAAAATAATAATTTAAGCAATCGACCACAGCCCAACAGCCCTGTTTCTAATGACTGTAATAAATTCCCACTAATCCAGCTGCAAGTACTCTGCAACTTAAAAGGATATGAACAAGCCAATACACTATGTACATTCTATTTAGTATATTTGTCACATACTGGCTGGCAAAATTTTCTAGACAGTAATGAAGGAAAAAATTTATGAACTTTCAACTGTCAATGAACTAGTTACATGCCTAATTTTAGATAAATCCTCCACTTCTAGTAGGTCACTTTGCCAGTAATTACAACAACTCCAGAGTATCATTTTCCCCCTCCCTCCTGGAGTTATCAGTCTTTCGACTGGTTTGTACCCTCCTCGCATATACCTATGGTGCGTGTGGTTACAGAGTCTCTCACAGATATACAGGACCTACAGTTTAACGCTGGATCCGAATGGCATAGTTGGGGAGGGCTTATAGTTGGTCATATCTAAATCAGAAGTATCATTTAGCAAGCTGAAAATTATCAAAATGTACTTTTGTAGCAACACGTCACAGATGAAGTTAAATTCTTTGGCATTGCTCTGCATTGAAAACAAAGTAAGCTGAAATGTGGAAATCAACAAAGTAGTCAACGAGTTCCTCTCCCATAAAAAATGATGTTTCAGAAAGTTGTGAATGGGACCCAATGTTTTGGTAAATTTCTGATCATTATAGTGAAAGCATGCCATGTTAGTTAAGGAGTAAAATTAGTTTCCGTACTGAGAAGGAATGCTGATTTTTTATTTTAATGTCATTAAGTTTAAAATGTTTTTGGGTGCCAAAGCAAAGTGTTACTTACAAAATCCAACATCATAAATTGTACTTAAATATAGTGGGAGTATTTTTAACTTTTTTTATAAAGTTTCTGTGTTCATTTAGCATTTAGGATGTGGATAGAGAGGGTGGGGTCCATTTAATTTTCTGTGGGAGGGAACAAAGCGTCCTTAGTTACATCACTGATGTCGTCAATGAAATTTTAGCTGTGAAGGGTTATCCATTGTATCATCCAGAATTGAACTTAATTTAAATAATCTTCTGTTCTATATACAATAATGAAGTGGACACATTTGTTTCTTATGTAGAACCAGTTTTGGTGGTAGTTACTGGTATGTCGGATAAAGAATTTACAGCATCAAAATTGTATTATTGTAAATTTGCTAAAAATCTAGTAGTTTTTATGGATGTACAGTAACCGTTTTATTACGCGAAATTCAGTCTCCCAAGTTTTAACAACAATTTTCTATGTGTCTTAACTTCATTAGACAGAGAATGTTGCTATACAGGAAGAGTCAAATATCTGAGTCTTCTATGCACTCAAGACTGGCGTTATGGAGCGGTTGTGTCGTAGTGGCTAGCATGTGGCGCTGCTACACTGTCGCCGCGAGTTTGATTCCCACCAGGACCATGTGATTTAGATACGACTGTTCCCCCTCGCAAGGCAATGGCAAACCAGCGAGAGATATCCTGCCTAGTATAAACCCTCCCCAACTATGCCGTTCGTATCCGGCATTAAACTGTAGGGCCCATATACCTGTGAGAAATTCCGTAACACACGCACCACGGGTACATGCGGGAAGGGGTACAAACCAGTCTGAAGGACCCTATACATATATATATATATATATATACATATATATATATTTTTTTTTTAATTTGATAATGAATTTACCTCAAGATGTTTCTTTCCTTATTAGGAACGTGTTTTGCGTACCATTTTGTACCCATCCTCAGCCTTCCGGAAGGCTGAGGATGGGTACATGTTCCTAATAAGGAAAGAAACATCTTGAGGTAAATTCATTATAAAAATTAAATATAATATATACATCAAGAAACGGACTGTAGCAAAAAGGGTTTGAATGCATATGCACTCAAAAACAAGGTTCAAATAGAACAAAACTACAGTTCTTAAAACATCATTCTCATGTTCACTTAAAAAAAAATTATATCAGTAATCAAAAAACTGTCTTTACTAGGTTACATGTTCCCTAAATTGTTGAAATACTGAACCAATCTGCATAAACAATCAGCCATTGAGATTGCTGTAAATTTTGTTTACACTGGCTCTCCCACTGATACAGCTAGGGACAGGGTCTTTGACTGTGATGCTGAGGAAAATATTTGTAAAGCCAGAAAGTCATTCAGCATGTTAGAAAATATCTGTAAATTCAGACTCCACTCCAGGATACTAAACTACTGGAGTATACTCAACTACAGAATGAAATCTGTATGGCTGTGAAATAAAAGATGAATCACAGAAACTATTATCAGGAAAATCCAGGCCTTTATAAATACATGTCTGTGATGAATATTAATGATTTCTGACCAATCCATATCACCAACAAGAACTCTGGACAAGAACAAACCAGAAAGGAGTTAAGTAGGAGATTCACAGAAGAAAATCTAACTGCCTAGGCCATACTTCCAGAAAACCATGGATGACATCTTCTGACACTGAATGGTACCCATAATATACTCATGGCAAAGAATGACGAACGTGGTTACATATAAAGAACATGGTTCATATAAAGAAGAACAGTCCTCAAGGATACAAAGATCTGGGAAAATCCTTGGCAGAAATTAACAAACTGTCAACAAATAGAGACACCTTGTAGATTCTTATGTTCTGCAAAGGCATGATAGGCTTTGGATTACATGCTTTAGTTAGTCCAGATATTACAACAGCAACATATTTCTCACACAAAAATACATGAGATTGGAGAAATTTTCTTTTATAAAATATGAAGCAGTATTTTTACTTTTAAAAGGTGATACTAAAGCAAGCATACAAAACTTTTATGTGCATGATCTCATAATCTCACTTCACTATATCTTTGTATTGTTCTCCCTTTCTCTGGCAGTCCAGTGATATCATTTAATACAAATATTATTTGAAAAAATATTTTTCATAATTTGATACTTGTTTCAAATTATAACCAAAGTAGTTTAGCAGAAAATAAAGTTATGGTTTGATATTGAACAGCATGACAAGTACAGGGTGCTCTCAGTCATTGGTCAATAAGGAATAAACAATGCTGTGATTGGGCTAATGGGCAATGTCACCCAGTGGCCATCTAAGGCATGCATGCAGTGAACATGGAAAAGGAAGGGAAGAGAAGAAGACATTACACAATCGATGAACACTGCTATACACAACTGCAGACAAAGTGCTGGACTGGAGGAAACGCCTCCACACAACTTAGCAAGCCACAGAATTGGATGAAGGGGGAATAGCAGAATAGGCAACTCTGCTATTATATCCCAGTTCCCACAAATTCAAAGTCCCAGTTTATGGGCCAATGCCAGCCAGCAACATATGGTACATTTCATTATCACAAAGGAGAGATGTAGTTGCACCGAATGTCTGGTGACATGTTATTTCTACGTTATACGTATACAATTAAATTATTTTTCTTTCAACACATATTTTATAATACAAATCAATGTTTATTGATAACTTGATTGAACTTGTTTCCAAGAAAGGAAGTTTTCACAAAATTTAAAATGACAACTAGTTTAGTAACGTGTATAAAAATCACAGAATAATGAATTATAAAACCTTAAGAGCATTATGTGTGCATGTTACAGTACATCTTTCCTTTTATCTGCGACTAACAATGCTGTTTGTGACAGTAAAATATTTCTAAAGAGTGTTGTTTTTTCTTCTCACGAGTTTATTTTTAAGAAACAAAAAAACATTGTGAATTTGATAATTTTGCTCGATTTCCAGAATACCATATTTAATTACCATACTAATATAAAACCACCTTTTCAAGAACTTATTTTGTTTTTAATTCTGCATAGCTCTTTCAGGTCTTATCCTTTGCATTAGTGCTACTGTACTAATGTAGATTAAACAAAGTAAGTTCTTGAAAACTGGTATTAAATTACCAGTTCATTAAATTACTCATGGTATAATAATATAAATGAAGAATGGTGAAAAAATATTACTGAATACATGAAACAATAACATTTAAGTACAATGAAACTCAGTGCCCTCTAACATATCAAACTAACAGAAAGTAATACATTGTTCTTTTATAGGATTTTTAGTTTATATTTATGCAAGAGGAGAAAAAAATGTGTTGTTAGTTGATCTATTTATTACAATTCTGAAGTGGTATTATGTTTAACCATTTGGGCACATGCATCATAATATTCTGAAGGTTTTCTAATCTTTTAGAAAGCATAGGAACATTGTGACATATCAATGAAGAGACATATTCACTGTTCGAGCTGCATCAGAGTCAAACGGGATGGTTTTAGTGGTATTTTTGTATTTATTTGTACTTTTCTGTGGACTTATAAAATGCACATTTGTTATTCTTTTGTTTTATTTTAATTGTACATTTTGTATATTTATTTAAAAATTTTAATCACTTTACATGACAATAAACATTCATACCCAGAGTTCATTTTAACAAAAACTGATGATAAATAAACTAACTTAATTTAAAATCATAAAACAGCATAAATCATTAAAGAGGCAAAAGAAGAGAATTAATACGACATTCATTATAATTTGGGAGCATTTTATGATTGGGCACTCTGCAATTGACACTTTGTTGTTTGCGGATGATTAGGCTATTCTGTTGGACTCGGAAAACAGGTTGCAGATGGGTATACATTTGTTAAATCAAATCTGCAAACTTTGGATTACAAATATCCACACTTAAGACCAAGGTTATGGCTTCTCATGGAACTGATCCTATATGGGCAAAAACTGTTATAGATGGTACTGCCCTGGAACAAGTCAGCAATTTTGAATACCTGAGCTACAGTGTGGCTTATAATACAAGCAACAACATTGTGAATAAGTTGCATAAGTTTAACCTTATGTGCGGGATCATCAGGGAAACTCTTAGTCAGCAAGTAAAGAAACACGCCTAAAATTCTATAATGTAATGGCCCTTCCCATACTTCTTTATGGGTCTGAGAACTGGACTTTAACGAAAGTCCAGGCCAGTCATATCCAAGCGGCTGAAATGAGATTTCTCAGGCACGTGGCAGGGTATACTCTCCACGATTATAGAAGAAACACAGATATACAGCGGGAACTGAGTATTATGAGTATACTTGACACGATTGTCCAGTATTGGCTGAATTGGTGGGACCATCTTTACCAAATGGACTGCTGCATCCCCAAACAACTATAAGCCGCAGGGAAGGAGAGGTGTGGGATGTCTGAGGAAGTGTTGGAGTAACCAGCTCTAGACTTTGCCTGTTTGAGACCAGAACAAACCATCCTTGGTTTAATCCTTGCAGATGATATTCATTATAATACAGATAAGGATGTATATAACACAGTTCATCAAATTTACACAAATTTCAGTAAAATTGGCCCACAAAAGGGAAGGAGACAAGAACTAGGGGCACCCAGATCCAAAAGCTTAATGAGTCTCTATCATTTAACTAAGTTCCAGAATGTCAACATAATTAAAATTCTTTAGATATACAATTTCCCATATTTAACAACTGACACTCAACCTCTGATGCACGCTTGATTAAGCTGTAAGTCTGAACATAATTGCCAATTCTTTTTCTATTTAGTCTTAACCATTAAAGCAATTTGGTTCATAGTAGTTTTTTTTAATAAATTAAAAAATTATTACTAGCATCATAAATTTTGCAAAAACTTTCAGGTAAACATTTGTGCAAAAAGCAATGCTATTTCTTTCTGAAACAATGCTATACTAGCCTTGAATGATACACTTGTGTTATATTTATAATTTGTTAACATAAATCATATTTTATCTGCTTTATATAATAAGAAAACTACATTACATCTGGATGTTCAATCAAAAATGAATTTCCTTTAATCATTCAACTGGATGTAAGCTATTTCAGCTGGGATCAATGAGACCCCTTCAAGAATAAAACACACTCACACACTAAATAACACAAAAATAATTAATAACAAACATTAAAATATATCAAAATAAATAAAGGTTAATACAATATTTTGTAAATAATAATACAGTTTTTAACATAACTGAACAATTTGTACTCACTGTATAAAAACTTCTCAATACATACACAAACAAATATCTCTATTCACAATACTTACACGTTTATATTATTACAGTGTTATGCCTTTATACATTAAGTATCTGAAGGTTTTTGTTTTGGTATACACACATTTTACAGTGCCAAAGTCTATGGGCAATATACCACTTTCATAAAGTATATATAAGCACAGCCACAATAAGGAATTTTTAAAATTAAACTCCTTGCTCTTCAGTATTGTTGTCAACAAAAGTTATAATTTTACTATCCAGTGGAAGTATAAAACAAATATGATAAATTAACACAAAATTAGCCCCATTTCTGTACACCATATATCTATGAAAAATTCATTTTGTTCATAAACATAAAATAAGTCTATAATCTCCAAGTATATGTATGTGTACATGTATCTACTTGTATCAAGTTACACATTTTGAAAACAAGTTTTTCTTTGTTTTCTTGAAACAAAAACTATAAATACAACATTTAAAATTACATTCTGCACTGTCCAAATTACTGCTTTCCTGGTATAAAGGTCACTACAACAAAATTTGGCAAAAAGAACTTTGAATACAGCGAATGAAAACAAAACAATATTTCCATTAATTTATTTTTTTACATCAACAAAAGTAGATACAAAATGCCAAGTCACACTTGTGATTTATCCAAAGATATCTAAAATGTGTATAAAAATAAATTCATGAACAACATACCATTATACACACAACCTATACTTCCACATAGGAGTCAATCTGTATCTGACAGTCAGTACAAGAACAGAGGTTCTACTAGAATTGCCTTAGAAAGGTTTGGATATATGGTATTAAATTAACACCATAAGTCTTAATTCACTTGAAGTCTGGTAAAATACAAAAATTTACAAGCACTTAAAAAACTAACTGCAGGTTCCAAACATTCCACGTTTGTTTAATTCCTGTTTGGTCAATACACATAATTCTCAAAACTACTATATCTTTCAGACAAGATATGGTAACTATGTAAAGCTGTGAATTACTGTATAAATGACAAATCCAGTATCTCAACACACCATCACTGTATACAATGACAGTTCAGAAAAGGCACAAATCCTTCTCAACACAAAACAAAACAATCACTGTATAGTACAAGTCCATTTCTTGCACAGCAGTTCTGTATAGCTCAACGAAAAACCAATCTGAAAAATAAAAACATTTAAAATTGATTAATACTTGAATTAACAAGTATATCTATATAATAATTTAAAAGTGGAGCATCTTCCAGTAAGTAAAGAACATTTATTGTACACTATTTAAAAGAAGTGTTAAACAAAATTTATTTTACACTTAATGAAAGACTTACACTACTTTTCTACATAGTCTTAACAACAAATTCAAACACTTATCATAGTGTGGTACAAGATTTTTTACTCCTTCATTATACTTGGCTGCTGCCAAGTTTCTGAATCAACAAGTGACAACTTCTTCCAGCTCCTTATCATCCTCAAAGTGACTGCCAAGTAAAAAGTTTTTTAGCTTAGAAAATAAATAAAAATCACTACGTACTAAGTTAAGGATGTATGTTAGATGTTAGCAAACTTTCCAGCCAAAATGTTGAAGCAATCTTTTCATTGTTGTGAACAAGTATGGATAAGTACTGTCATGAATCAAAACAATTCTATTACTTTTTTGAAATTGCTAACTGCTACAATTTTTATTATTTAGACAAAAAATTGCAATTTCTTAATTTAGTTAGCAATTTCAAAAAAGTAATAGAAGGATGGCTGCTAATTTAAACAATACGAAGAACAAAACAATTCTGCTGTATGGTATGTGGAAGCATGGTATGTTGGTGAAGCATCTGATAGTAGGCCTCTGAGTTTATTGTCCCTCCTCTAGGCATCAAATCAATCAAAAAGACACTCTTTGGGTACCAAAACATGGTCACTATTACTTCCCATGTGCACGTGTTTGAACTTTTTTCTGGTGTAGATCAGGAATGATGTCAGTCCATGACTGGCACTTGGTTTCAGGAGTATTATGGGAGACCCATGTCTTATCATCAGATACGGTTCAAAAATTTCTCAGTGGAATGTCTGACCTCACACATTTTTTTGTCAGTTTTTGTCTTGGAGTGCTTCACTAACGAGAGGGTTTACCAGAATGTTCTTTATTATAAACATCTGACCTTCCTCAATTAAACATAATGAATATATAATAACATATAAGAAAAGATAATAAATGTACCATTTTCTTATAAATGTTTCATTCACTTACATTACACATTACTCATCTATGAAATTTAATAAGATCAATTTTTTTTGCATTCAAAAAGCGTATCACATCACAAACCTCACACTTGTGGTATTTTTGATTCTGTAACATATTTTAAAGGTGTACAACAAAAAACTAAACAAACATCCACAATGCCTCATTGACTGATTGAGACAAGGGAAAGATCAATGGCAGTAGGAGTACCTGAATTGTCTGCCGAGGTCAAATGTGTTTTACTTCCTGGATGACCTCGTACACATTAAAGAAGGGTACTATAAAAAGATTGTGTGTGTTTACACAGTAAAATACTACAATTTTAAAGGTTTAATATCTTGTATAAATAGCATTATACAGTGTGTTTCACAGAAATGGTAGTCAACTACAACACTGTTCTACCTGGAGATTCAATTCCTAAACATCTCATACAACTTTACAGTTCCTGCAACCTGCTTTTGCTAACCTTTGCAATCCTTTTAAAAAATCAGTGATATATTTGGATCACTCAGCATAAATTCAAGACAGTTCAAATATTCATTGTAATCATTATTTTTTGGAAATTTTTATTGGCAAATTAACAAAGTTATTTTATCCAAACTATAAAAATGTGTGTTTTTGACCCAAGGTTTTTGTGTTTTACACGGTTTTTCTTATAAACTAATTGAGATAGAGCTCTGGGACCTCCTGTATTCAATTTTTCAGATCAAAAACCATTAGAAACCACCAAATGTACCCTTCACTTTATACCCCAAGAATTTCAGTACGGCATCATTTTTCCGTGAGAGCAGAAATCAGGGCGAACTGGTTCACGAGCCAAAATTGGCTAACAAACCATTTTTGGACCTATGTTTATATGCACTTTTTTTCTTATTTTTAGCTACAGAATCAGGTCCTGAGAGATTACCGTGCAATTTTGAATTACCCTGTATATATTCCAACGTTTATATATAATGTTCAGTTTTGTTAATTCATATATAGCATCCCTTTTTAACTGATCACTTTTAGTCCGTTTTCACGATCACGTAAACTTAATCTTTAGCCGAACTTCTAAACTTAATCTTTAGGCGAACTTCTAAAGACGGTTGCGCTGTCTTCGTAATTTTTCACTCGTCATTTACATATAACACACTCGTTAATTACTAGCTAATTGTGGTAGTAATTAACTTTAATTTGTATGACTTTTTTTTTGGTATTGGCCATCTAAGGACCACATCCCAATTTCAATTCTTTTTTCTTTTCTTTTCCTCCAATATTCTTTCATCGTTTTACTATGTCTCTTCTTCCTGTCCTGTCTTCAGTCCACTTTGAACCTGCGATTTTTTCTCTCTCCTACCACGGACTCCTTCCATTTTTAACACATTTGCCAAAAAAACTTCTCTTTCAATTGCTTCTAAAAGATCCCAGAATTCTTTTGTTTTTTGTGGATTCTTCCTGTTGTTTTCATTTATTGGTGCGTGGCAATTAATAAGTGTGTATTTTCTGTTTTTACATTTAATTGTTGGAAGAGATATTTTTTCTGAACTAGATTTGAATTCTGTTACATTCTCTATTATACTTTTATGGACATAGAAAGCTGTGTTTAGTAATCGCATTCCCTTCATACTTTTGATTGTTGGTTTACCCTTAAAGATTCTGTAATTTTGTGTATCTGCTACATTTTCCTCTAAGAATCTGGTTTCTTGCACCGTTAAAATTTGAATTTTATTCTTGTATTCTTGCATTTCCAATTCTTTTTGTTGGCCACTCTTGAATAATAAAGAATTTACATTTAAAGTGTCTAAAAAGAATTTCTTCTTAAATTTAAGTTTAGAGGGATTCCAAAGTTGCTCCGACTCAAACCTTTGATTGCAGTTGTTGGGACTCCCCAGAACCCTTGGTCCCAATGCATGCCATGATGCCACAGTGGACGTCTCTTTCAAGTTACCACCTGGGATAGTGCCTTCATTTAGCGGGCTTTCCATACTGCAATTGAAATTTTGTAGAATGCAAAAGTAGGAATTAAATTCCGAGATAAGATCGGATTGTTAGTCCTAAATGATTGTTTTTCATGGTTTACTCCACTAGGTTCTTCTGCTCACTCTGCCATTGGGAACTGAGATTCCTCTGCTCATCCACCTTTGAGACCGTTGACTGGGTTTCACCTGTAACCCTAGGCAGGGCCCCTTACTGCGTGCTATCATCCGGAGCCAGATGAACCCAGGTTTTTGAAGAAGTCTGCTCCTCTAAGACACTTCCGCATATCCTACTGTTGGATCACTGAGATCTCTTCCACCATTCCGTCCGTTGGTCTTCACAGAGGTCCGTTAGCATCTGTAGCTACCGTGTGGCTACAGAAGGTCCCAGGTGGCACACCGAGGACATGGACTTGACTTCCTTGACATATGACGTCTTTATTATTGCACTTTTCTGCAAAAATGTTGCATCACCATATGCGTTTAAATGTCCTTATTCTAAAGGTGTTCTTAAAATTGTGATATGTTTTTTTGTAACACATAACAAACACATTTATTAATTTTTTTAATCATGTCAATACCTTATTTAATAATAAAAACCAACAATTCATACATAGTGCAATGCAGGCTCGTGCTGGTTCACACACTCAGACACACATACAATAACTTACACTGTAAACAATTCCGTCAGGTAGGTGTACTCTTTGGACAGGCTACCGGGTGTCCACGTCTATTTTCACGCACAAAATTTTTAAAACTATTCGTCATACTCTCCTTACACTAATTATTTACAAAATACTTTGTCATTTTCACTAACATTTTACATGGACAGATACATCAATAATGACTTCAGTGACATCTTAATCTAACTATTTATGAACTAGTACCATTGTCTACATAAACAAGCTTAGTGATACAAGAAATAAAAATGTGTACAACTGATTACTTACTTATTACTAAATAAGTGTAGATGATGTACTAGGCGGATTGGTTGCTAGTAATGGGAAGCTGCCATCTAACCAAAAAATGAGATTATGTTCTGCCATCTGCGATGACTGGAAATGGTCTTTCAACAGCATCTGAGAGAAGTTACAATGCATCTGATATGCTTCATTTTCTCTTACTGGATCCCCACACATTCGATACAGATCTGCAATATATTTCAAAATTTTGCAAATGTCTTTGGTAATATATTTCAAAATTAACATCCACATTAACACAAAACGAAAAAACCCTAGATCATTGAACTCACTTAAAAGTAATTAAAACAGAACACAGTAATGCTTTCTACTGTATAATATTAAAAACAATTTTTTTTCATTCGCATATACTTAACCAATTGGATCTGTACAATTGGTGTCAAATTGTTAAACTGTAATTGTAAATTACACAGCTTCATAAAAATAAGTGAATATTGTGTACCCACAAGACTTAACAATGTACAAGAGAAAAAAAATGAGAGAATGATATTGAGTGTGTGTGTGTGTGTGTGTGTGTGTGTTGCAAACACACACACACTCCTGTAGTCACTGATGACCTGACTTATGATGCTCCATAGTTACAAACTTCCAAGGCTCCTAATATCTTCTGTCTATGCAGCAAGAATACAAGGTAAGTTTATCCTTATTGTTTATTGTATTATACTTTAATTATATTGTACAGTATTTTTTAGTACACTTTTAATTTACTTTTGCTGGTTGTCTGTGTATTATTTTCTTCTCTAGACATTTAAACATTTTATTTTCAATAAATTGTATCAAATTTAAAATTGCCATCTACATACTGATTAATGTGGCTCAGCAAAAATACCATTATCATCATATCCCCTTATGCTGTTGTCTGATAATACCAAAACCAGCACACAGTTAACGTACTTTTTACGAAGTTGTAACATTTAATACAGACAACACAATTAAACACTTCAAAAAGACTTCATGCAATTTCATTTTCTTTGGGTAATGGAGTGTTTGAAATTCATAATAGTGTAGATATGTTTCTACAAAACACAATATTAAATCATATGCACATGGGGGGATCCATGATATTGGGATATTGGTAAGAAGTATCCAGAACATTAACACAAAAATCTGTTTAGAATATAGTGAACTTGGTTACACACCATTACAGGTACAATCATAATATATTAAACTGTGTAGTAAAACCTACTCTTCTTTTCCCAGATGTGTTATATCTAAAAGACAATTTATGTGTGTATGTGTGTGTGCATGCGCACGTGCCCGCGTACGCTCATGTGCAGGAATTTACTACACTGTTATTAAAAACTTAACAAAAATTGTTGTCAAAAAAATTGTTTTTGAATTAACCAATATTCTGTATTAACCACTATCATGTTTAAAGTTTCCACTTTATTATTATATAGAGAAGAGTATTAATTATTGAACTGGGAAAATTATTACTAAGTTGGTTAGAAGATAAAGTAAATGTGATTTCCCTCTGGGCTAGGTAAGTAATAAAGGCACATGCTTGTGCGCACACTAACACATACAAACTCTATCTCCCCCATGTGGCTCGCCACTGTATGTAGTTACTAGATGGCTGATTTCACTGTAGTGGTGGCAGAACATGAGTTGTACCATGACCATGGGCACAACAGATTGCAGGCCTAATGCTTGAAGGGAGAAAGAGAAGAAGACTATTGAACTTCATTATTGCACTTTTATTATCACTATTATTATTCCGATCACATCAGGGATCAAAGTTACATGCAAATCTAACCTACAGAGAGTCTCAAGTATGTATCTTGTTTGTAATTTGGTCCATATTGCAGACAACATTTGCAACATATAGCAAAATACTGAAATAATATCGTCTGTATTACTGGTGTGTAGCAACATTTTACAGCAATTTTCATGTAATCTATATTCACTATACAACATTATCATATCACTAACCTACTTTCATGCAGTAAAATAAGAGTGATGGCAGTTTATATGCTAGTTACAGTTTACATTTTCACAAGATGTATTAAAAACCATGCTATACAACATATGCTGGTTATACTACACCTTTCCTTTTAAGTGTCAGCATACCTTTAAGAATAGCAGATGCCCATAACTGAACATGAACATCTGGGATTTTACTTGCTAACTGCATTGCAGGTGTCACCATGTTCATGCTTTCTTGTGAATTGCCAAGTGAAAGAAAAATGTGTCCAAGTAGAACTAATGTACAGGAAGTCAGTCTGTTAGAATCTTCTGCATTTGCCATTTTCAGTGTTTCTCGTAAATATCGCCTATACAAAAAAAAAAAAAAAAATGTATTCAAGTTACTATTGTAAGATTATGTTGTTTATATGCAAGGGGTTCACCATCCCATTACAGTGTTTAAGAACTACAGGAAATGCAACTGTTTTTTATATAAAAATATTCACACACACACACACACACACACATACAGAGAGAGTAAAACTTGCTCAAAGCAGAACCTGAATAAAGCAAACTTGTCCAATACAAAAAAAATTGTATGGTGTTGACAAATGGTATAGGTTCTGTACACTATTGTTGTTTGGCAAATGGTATATCACATTTATTTTGTATAATGCGGAATCTGCTCAATGTGGACACAGAATGCTAAAAATAGAAAACTCAATTTCTAAAATTTTACATTTTTTTGTATTTTCAACTGATATCAAATTACATATAGATGCACAGATTGCAATAAGTGGCATTCGTTTATCAGGAAAGCAGACCTCATTCCAATGAGAAAACACTAAAAAGAAGAAGAAATCAATTAATTAAAGGTGAAAGTGATAAGTGGAAAAAGATATTATAAATAATAAAAAGGTAGTAATAGATAAGAAAACACTTAGTAAGTCATTGATGAACCAATAAATGATTTAAGAGTGAGCTTGTAGAAAATTATATAGTTAAGGATAATTAGAAATAGTATTTAAAGTAGAGATAAGGAAAGGATATAATGTTATTTAGGGAGAAAGCCCATGTAAAAACAGTTTGTGTTAACATGGAATGGAGAAAAGAAGTAGTAATGAATTAAGAATTTAAGTATATAATTAAAAAACACCCTATGTTTGAAGGGAAAATAAGTTTAATAAGTTTGAAGGAAGTGATGATATTTCTCACTCAAAATAATAGAAAAAGGAGGAAATGAATGTTAAACCAACAGTAACTAATAACTTGAAAAGAATTGTTCGTTTTAATGTTATGAATAGAATATGGCTGAAGGAAGCTTTCAGTCCATAGGCCTAATTGTTATGTTTTAAATATTAAGATATAGAAAATAATCTTGACAGGTAATCAGAACACAAACAGACTCAAAAAACAACACAACCAATTATAATAGCAAAATAAAGCCCATCAGGCTGAGATGAAATGTAATTTAAATGAAATAAGTCAAATACCATAATGGCTACCTACGCCTATGAACATGCCTAACTGTCAGAAACACACAAATACAAATTATAACAAATTAACAGGGAAATTTACAAATCTAAGGCAAGTAACTAGCCAGTAATTATGTATAAATCATTTTAAAAGAAAAATGTTACTATAAGAGTTTAAATTAAAAGAAATATGTAATTATCAAATGTCAACATAATTAGACAAAAGTTAATATATAATAGAACATGACCTTATGAGGTATTGTTTTAATCTTTGAAAGGAAATAAGTACAATAGTGATAATATTTATTACCCAGAAGGGAACACAGAAGAATAAAATCAATCAGAAAATATACAATAAATTTGAATAACAATTTCAAATATAATAACAATGCTTTTAATCTCGGCCTTAACCAATCAAAAGGTTTCTGTTACCATAGAATACCATACTAATACTAATTTTCCGTTAAATTTACATACTTGGAAAAATGACACTTAAGTAAGAGGTACGCAAGATTGAGATGACCGAAATTTTATTTTAAAAAGTTTGAAAAACATTCAGAAATCGACAACATTAACCATTGAAGAGGAGATGAAGAATTTCAAATATTAACAGATGTCCAGGAACCAAATAAACAAAATTAAATAGCAGAAATTCCCAAGACAAATTAGAAGAAGATGCCAGCAGCCTAAGTCACCCCAAAATTGATGAATTTTCATTACCCCAGAATGACGACACATCGTAACCTTCTGAACTGATAAGTATCAATTAAATACAATAATCCCCGGAATAAAAGCACTTTAAATATTTCTCACATCAATCAAAAAATTCTTACTATTAAGCAAAATTAATTTTCTTTCAAGGACTGAATAATAATAAACTTACGTAAAACAATTGTTAACTTAGAAATAACCTCGCATTAATGTGCGAAATTTGTAACAACCATTACTACACTGCCGAACAATTTGTGAACACACTTTATACCATATAAGTACGGATAAGGTACGGTAGTGTACTTTTTTAATGTAACCATCTTTTATGTTTTCTTTATAATCCAAAGAACTCCAGATTTTGGGTGAGTTAATATATAGTGTACAAACAGACGCCATGTCGGCATCAGTATAACTCATTTCAAAATCAATTTTGTCAGCCCAGAGATTTATGTTTCATGTTTTAAGCCGGAGCAGTTTTATTGAAAACTAATTTAGAATATTTTTGTCACATTGATTAATGACCAAATCACAATTAAAGTTACAGTACAGAGTATTACCATTGTTTTATTTCATAGGTAGATGTATAATATGTGTGTGTTAGCAATTTCACTGAGCAGACGACTAGTGCTCTTGCCAAGTGGGTAATACAGTAAGCTATACAGAGGCGGGAACTATTTGAACGCTCCAGCTGTCAACGCTGATAACACCAATCTAACTTGTTAATTATCAAATTTAATTGTTTTAATATAAACAATTTGGCGCCACCCGGGACTCGCAATCCCTATGAAATTACAGGTAGGTTGTACTGATAATTGTGTCCACGCTACGGACTTTGGTAGCGACAAACATTAATGTAACTACAGGTGTGAGACGAACACACCACACTAACACTTTCTACACATAAAAACAGGTGTACACATTTTACAGATACGACGACAACGAGTGGTTACAATATATATATATATATATATATATATATTATTTCAATCACTTTCTGCTACAGTCCGTTTCTTGATGTATATAATACTTTAATATTTATACTAAATTTACCTCAAGATGTTTTTTCTATTTGGAACATGTTTCGAGAGTTCCTGTTCTCTCATCTTCAGCCTTCGCCATCTTGTTTCTGGTGAAGTATTTGTGTGTTGGCTGCTGGATGTTATTAAGGTTGTTTGTTGGTCTTTGGTCTTTTAAAGTTGTATTATTGTGTGTGGTTGTGGTATATGTTTTTGTATTTTGTGTACTTTCAATGTTGAGTGCTTTGAATATTGTGTCATGTTTTGTATTGATTTGTACTTGTTCTGGTATTAGTTTGTTTTGTGTTTTATGTTTGTATATTTGTAAATTTTCCCAAATGTTCATTATGGTGCCTTTGTGTGGTATATGTTTTATTAGTGATACATTGGTTATGTTTGGGAATTCGTGTCCTGTGTTTATTGCATGTGTGGCTAAATTGGATTTATATATTTCTGGTTTTTTGTATGCGTTTAGGTGTTCAAAATAACGTTTTTTCAGCTGTTTTTTTGTTTGTCCTATGTAACATTTATTGCAATCTTGGCATTCAATTTTGTATATACCATTAGTTGTTGTATTATCTTTGTTGTGTGAGCTATTTAGAATTTGTAATTTATTTTTATTAGTTTTGTATGCTATTTTTATATCTGTGTTTTTAAATAGTTTTGTTAGTTTTGTCATTTTATTATTTATGTATGTGAATGTGGCCCATTTTTTGTTGTTGTTATTATTTATGTGTTGTTCATTTTGATTAATTCTTAATTGTTCAGTTTTTATTTTGTATTTGATTTTATTTTCTATTTTGATCATAGTATTTTTATTGTATCCATTTTCATAACCAATTTGGTATATTATATTTCTTTCTTTGTCAGTTTCTTGTCTGTTTAGGGGTATTTTGTACATTCTGTTAAATAACGAATAAAATGCTGCCATTTTATGTTGTGGTGGATGGTCAGAATGATTAGGTATAATAATATGGTTAGGTACAAATACTTCACCAGAAACAAGATGGCGAAGGCTGAAGATGAGAGAACAGGAACTCTCGAAACATGTTCCAAATAGAAAAAACATCTTGAGGTAAATTTAGTATAAATATTAAAGTAATATATATATATATATTATAACACTAGATTTTTATGTACCTTCTTGTTGGCCCTGATTTGTCGTATGTGCACGTAATATGATGTTATCTAATAAAGACTAATATCTGTGTCGATATTCCTTTTTTTGTTGAACGTCTGATGTTGTTGTTGTTATCTGAATAATGTTCTATCCTATCTGTTGTTCAGTTAATTTAACTGTAATTTAATATTTATTACCAATACTGAAAGTTATTTATTGGTAGATTTTAATTAAATTGGGCGCCATATGGAAAATTATATTAATATTCCATAAAGTTATTGATTGGTATCTCCCTGTGATTATTTGTCAAAGAAATACCTTACGTTGTTGAAACCGATTGGTAACCTAATGTAAACCGTTATTATGGTAATTGTTTATTAGTGAAACCCATATCTTCATTGGTTAATTAAAAGTCTTGACTTTAATTTAATTATTTTGGTTTAATTTTATGTTGATTCACTTATCTGGTTGAATAATTTAAATAGCACATGGCGCACAAAAATTTAGGTACAGCCAACTTAATCCTTAAGGTGGGTTTAAAACGCTAACCTCCGTAAATTGAAAAAAAAATTATCGATTATTAAACTAATAATTCATACTAAATTGATTTAATTTCTAATTCTTTTATTCTTACTTTAATTGTTGTTGTTCTCTTCTGAATTTAAATAAATAACATTTGTTTTAATAATAATTTGACCAGGCTTACTATAATTTTCGCTCAGTGGTTGGCAACACCTTCCTTCACTCAAGCTTAATACTGATTATTTTAATTGAATCTCGGTCATGAATTCTTTTGACTACAATAATCTTTAATACTGATTATTTTAATTGAATCTGTCATGAATTCTTTTGACTACAATAATCTTTAACGAAAATGACTGTTACGAAGTACAAAGCCTCACAATAATAATTTGATTATAGTATACACAAATAATCTCTTATATCTAACAATAACAAAACTTCGTAACTGCCGAACAGTGGCTGATCTGAGGTTATCCAAATCTGGAGATATTATTCAGTTTCAAACATGAAACTCAAAGAAATAATAGTTAAAAGGTTAACAATTACTATGGTGTTAAGTGTTCTTGTGCAGTGGTATATAGTTCATAAGTGTACATAAAGTTTGTTAGGTTATATTAATATGATTTATAACGCTTAAAAAAATAAAATAAAAAAAACATCTGCTGTCCGCACTTGAAATGACATTAATATATGTAGAGAAACTAAGAAAGGAAGTTAGTATAAAAGACTGTGAGATCCTTCAACGTCGATGTGCAGGTGTATGGATGTATCATAAATCTAACACAGCAGCTGTTCGACAGAAAGGAGTACAATTAGAAAATGCCAAGAAAGCTACAGCCGAGGTGAGTGAACTAATTAACAGTGCAGCTGGATGCTTGGAGAAATTTAAGGGATTGTTCTGGCTGAAAGGCATAGAAAAACACCAGAGAGAGGTACAATTGTGAAATACTAAGAAAACTACAGCAGAGGTGATTGCACTAATCAACGGGACAGCTGGATGCTTAGAGAAGCGAAAGGGTGTTCTGGCTGAATGGCATAGAAAGACGCCAGAGTGGAGTACAATTATAAAATACCAAGAAAGCCACGCATGAGGTGACTGAACTAATTTAACAAGTGCAGCTGAATGCTTAAAGAAAATAAGGGTTGTTCTGGTTAAAGGGAATAGAAAAACACCACAGAGAGAGATTTACCAAGAAAGCTACAGCAGAGGTGAGTGAACTAATTAACAGGGCAGCTGGACGTTAGAGAACACAAGGGTTGTTCTGTCTAAATGGCATAGAAAACGACAGAAAGATTTACGAGTCTGATAATCGGACAGACCCCAGCAGAGGTGGTTGAACCAGAGCCAAAAATAAGGAGGGAACAAATGTGTCCTATCAGAAAACAGCGTTAAAGGTAGGCAGGTTCCAGGAGTGAATTTTCCTAGAAGAAAGCAAGACGGGCATCACCCAGACATCACTCATTCTAAATGAATTTCAATTTGACTCCCCATATTTAATTAGCATTGTACAAGGTATGAATCAGGCTGTGGTTTACAATATCACATCACTCTACAGGCAATTACAGACCTAATGAAAGATTTTGAACAGTCGCTTAGAGACATGCAGTGAAAAAACTGAAAGAAAAGGAGATTAACCAAACAAATAGGAACTAACAAAAGAAGGGAAGAAACCAGAACCAAAGAAGAATAAAGACAGTTAAAGGAAGTGAACGAATTCCTACAACTAAATGAAATTAAACCAGACGAGAAGAGGAGAACCGAATCAAAATGAAGACAATTGAAGATGAAGAAGAAGAAGAGGAAGAATGAAGAGGAAACGAAGTGAAACCAAGAAATAAGAGACACCACATATAAAGGGAGAAATGGTATACTCAAAGATAGCATACTGTAAATAAACCCCAATAATTATCCACTAATGGAAATAAATATTGTTGTAAATGAGATAATTTATATACCTGTTTTAAACAAAAAACAGTAAAAAATAACTTGGTAAAGAAAAGTACACTAACCCAACTATTAAGGTTAGATATAGTGAAATGTATATAACAAAATGTCATTAATAATAGGTATAATTTTATAATGAAAGAAATAGTGAGAAAGAGAAAGAGAAATAATTATAGGGATTACCCACTAAAGAACACTTAGTATAAACAGTGAAAACGTGCAATAGTGTATGTGTAAAAACCCCAAAGTGTAGTGATAAAGAAGGTACGCTAATTAAATTATAATTAACTATAGATAATTTAAAAGTGAAGGTGAGGTATAAACGGGAATAGTGTAAGATATAGAATATAAATATTATAAAAAATAGTGAATAATAAAGAAAATAAACACTTAATAAATCTATAAAGAACACTAAAGGTTTAACAGTGAAAAGTAATAGTGAATAAGTATATTGTGGAAAATAATATTGAGTATAAACTATAAAGTAAGAAGTATTGAACACTAGAAAGTGGTAATTACTATGGTAATTAAAACAAAAAATATTATTAATAAGTTTAGAAATATGTAATCATATTTGAAAGGGAGAATCCCAGGAATGAGTAAATTGAAAGTGTTAACGTGGAGGGAATGTAAAGATTGTTTAATAGTTAAGGAGTTAGAGACAAATCAAAAACACCCAGGTTATAAGGGATAGTTATAAGTTTCATAAAAGTGATGTTGTTTATCACAATAAAAAATAATATGTATTATAAACAAAAATTAGCAAATAATAAGTTTGAAGGAAGTGATGAAATTTCTCACTCAAAATAACAAAAGAATGAAATATATGTTAAACCAACAGTAACTAATAACTTATAAAGAATTGTTCGTTTTAATGTTATGAATAGGATATGGCTGAAAGAAACTTGCAGTACATAGGCCTAATTGTTATGTTTTAAATATTAAGATAGAAAAAACAATATTGACATGTAATCAGAACACAAACAAAACTCAAACAATTATGATAACAAAATAAAGCCCATCAGGCTGAAATGAAATGTAATTTAAATGAAATAAGTAAAATACCATAATGGCTACTTAGGCCTGTGATAATGCCTAACTGTCAGACACACACAAATATCAATTGTAACAAATTCACAAGGAGATTTATAAATCTAAGGCAAGTAACTAGCCAGTAATTATATGTAAATCATTTTAAAAGAGAAATGTTACTATAAAGGTTTAAATTAAAGGAGATATGTAATTATCAAATGTCAACATAATTAGACAAAAGTTAATATATAATAGAATATGACCTTATGAGGTATTGTTTTAATCTTTGAAAGGAAATAAATACAATAGTGATATTATTTATTACCCAGAAGGGATGACAGAAGAATAAAATCAATCAGAAAATATATAATAAATTTGAATAAAAATTTCAAATATCTTAACAATGCTTTTAATCTCGGCCTTAACCAATCAAAAGGTTTCTGTTACCATAGAAACGGGCCGTTGGATACTAATTTTCCATTGAACGGACTTACTTGGAAAAATGACGCTTAAGTAAGAGGTACGCAAGATTGAGATGACCAAAATTTTAATTTAAACAGTTCAAAAAACATTCAGAAGGCGACAACATGATACAGTAACTTAGTAAATGAAGACTATCAAATATTAACAGATGTCCAGGAACCAAATAAACAAAATTAAATAACAGAATGTCCCAAGACGAAATAGAAGAAGACGCCAGCAGCCTAAAACACACCAAAATTGACGAATTTCCATTAACCCTGAACGACGACACATCGTAACCTTCTGAACTGTTAAGTATCAATTAAGTACTATAATCCCCGGAGTAAAAACACTTTGAATATTTCTCAAATCAATCAAAAATTCTCACTATCTAATAAAATTAATTTTATTTCAAGGATTGAATGATAATAAACTTACGTAAACCAATTGTTAACTTAGAAATAACCTCGCATTAGTGTGCGAGATTTGTAACAACTAATACGACACTACCGAACAATTTGTAAACACACTTTATACCAAATAAGTACGGATAAGGTACGGTAGTGTACTTTTTTAATGTAACCAGCTTTTATGTTTTATTTATAATCCAAAGAACCCCAGATTTTGAACAAATTAATATATTGTGTACAAACAGAAGCCATGACGGCATCAGTATAGTTCATTTCGAAATCAATCTCACCAACCTAGAGATATATGTTTCATGTTCTAAGCCGGAGCAATTTTATTGGAAAATAATTTATAATACTTTTGTCACATTGATTAATGACCTAAACATAATTAAAATTACAGTACACAGTATTACCGTTGTTTTATTTTGTAGGAAGTTGTATAATATATGTGTGTGTTAGCATTTTCACTGAGTAACCAACTAGCGCTCTTGCCAAGTGGGCAATACAACAAGCTGTACTGCAGCGGGAATCATTTGAACGCTCCAGCTGTCAACGCTGACAACACCTATTTAACTAGTAAATTCACAAATTTAATTGTTTTAAAGTAAACAATTTGGCGCCACCCGGGATTCGCAACCCCTATGAATAAACAGGTAGGTTGTACTGATAATTGAGACCACGCTACGGACTTCAGCAGTAACAACTATTATTGTAACGACTGGTGTGAGGCGAACACACCACACTAAAACTTTCTACACATAAAAAACAAGTGTACACATTTTACTGACACGACCAGAACTAATTCGTTACAGATTGACGCATACAGCGTGAGGCTTAAATAAGACGCACGACCTCATTTAATTCGTTACAATATATATATATATTGCAATGATACGTTTAGCATAAGTATATGTATCAACCCCTGACTGAGGTATGATAGCATACGAAAGCACGTATGAGATATATAAAATGTAAATAAGAAAAATAATGTAATAAATATACGTTAGGTATAAGAAATAATGTAAGAAATAAACGTAGTATTTAATTTTAAATAAATCCAATATTGTAAGTAAGCCTGCATATGGAATCAAATAGCTTAGTTGGTTTTTAAAAGTAGCGAAGGGGAGAAATTGACACGCGCTGACCGGCAGAGGTGACGTCAGAGCGACATGCCGCCGCCTGTGTATCAGTCTACATGTGTGTGTGTGTGTGTATGTATACATGTGTAAACGACAGACAGGTTGAATTATGCAAATGAGGGTGGAAGATTTTACACAGTTTTTTAAGTACTGAACGATAACCAGAAGTCACACGAATCAGCGACATATGTAAAAACATAGCTGACGCCTGGCGCTTCAGTTTGGCATTAAGTGGTCATTAATCATGGGAACCGTTCAGCCACCGTGTGAAATTTTGCCATAACTGCCATAATTTACACACCTTAACATTCATAATGAAGAAATTTGTGTTAGTGGTTGAAATCACAATCAGAAATATCACTGTTGCACACCACTATATAAAAATTATTCCGATTAGCGCTTTCAAGCTTCACAGCCCATCGTCAGATCGAAATAGACAGGAAATATGTAAAAACAAACCCTTCACCCCTCTCCACCACCCTGCTCACACACAACAAGCTATAAATTAATGACCCTTCCTCACCCCCAAGACATTTCATAGAAGACGACCATAAGTTTGTTAATCCTTTGGAAGAATACGAAATTGTAAAAGTAGTAAATAACACAGTTGAAAGGAAGCTTAGAGAGGAGTTAGAAATATTAAAAGAAAGAGAAAAAGGGTTAGACAATTTAATTAATATTAAAATTAAATTTGATAATGAAGAAATATTTTATAACATGATTAAGAAGTAAATGAGAGAGGACAGATAGATAAGATTAAGAATTATATTGCATAGTACTAATTGGTTGTTTTAAAATAAGGGTGTGTGACTGACCCATGTGTGTGGAGAGGAAGAGGGTAGTTTAAAAGGATGCACACACACACACACACACACACACACACACACACAACACTGAAACACAAGAAATTTGCTAGAAAAATATGTAACTGTACAGATGGTGGGGGCAGGGTTTAGGGGGTGAGGAAGGGTCATTAATTTATAGCTTGTTGTGTGTGAGCAGGGTGGGGGAGAGAGGTGAAGGGTTTGTTTTTACATATTTCCTGTCTATTTCGATCTGACGATGGGCTGTGAAGCTTGAAAGCGCTAATCGGAATAATTTTTATATAGTGGTGTGCAACAGTGATATTTCTGATTAACATTCATAATTTGCATAAACAAAGTTTAATATTATACCGAACGATTGGTGAAATAATATTTATAAAAAAGTGTGCGTTTCATAGAAAGACGCGTAGGTTGAAAGTAACAATTAAATCGACGTGCCGACCTGTTCAATGTTGTCAAAACAGTTTACAACAGGAATTTCAATGACGGCAGCAGTATAAAACCCCAGCGAGCGACACACTCTTTCTCAGATTAACTCACTTTGACACGTAAGATCCACGCATCTCGCAACCGCGAATTTTACAAAATCATGTAAGGTTTTTTAACAGTATTCAATAACGTGAAGTGCGATGGAACCGGCATTATGTCGGTGCAAGTATTAATGAACACGAGTGATTTTAAAAAGACTATACTAACGAATCTACGAGAGTTGTAACTACGATGAAATTCGAGAAGTCTACATAGAACTTCTAGACATCTACGAGGGACAAGATAAGAAGAGTAGAGGAACTAGAACAAGAAGACGAGAGGACGCAGGGACAGCACATGCAGCTACATCCAGCCGTACATCATCACGACCAGAGGTCCATGTCAGAACTCAGCATCCAGGAGACGGAGCGAGGAATTTCAATAATGCAGAGACAGAGAAGGTGATACCGAAGAGGATCAACAAACTCGAGAGTCCAGATGACGGTAACGACAAAGTTAAATGGTTGCAGAAAAATGCAGGTGAAGTCAGACATTTATTTAATATTATAAATGACCCTGAGGTCTATCGAGAAAAGTTCTGTTTCCATATACAAGTTTACAAGAACATTAGTATATTTTTAAATTTGCATAATGAATAAATAAATGTTCAAAGTATAATTGAGAATAGAGAATATACGAGGGACGTCCAGAAAGTACGAATACAACACTTGTTAAAAATCAAAAAATGAATATATTTTAATGAAATTTACAGGGTATGTGCCAAAATATGTTATCATTTCTCCACATAATCGCCGTTGAGGTCAATGCACTTTTGAAGCCTGTGCACCAGCTTTTGTATACCCTCATCGTATACCTTCCGCTCCACCTCCTTAAGCCACTTTTTTCACAGTCTCCATGACCTCCTCATCGTTCGAAAATCGCTGTCCACCCAAGAACTCCTTCAATTTGGTGAAAAGATGGTAATCCGAGGGTGCCAGGTCCGGGGAGTAGGGTGGGTGAGTCACAATGTCCCATCCAAACGACACGAGCCGGTCCTGAGTGAGCCGGGCGGTATGGGGTCTGGCGTTGTCATGAAGGAGTGACACACCACGAGTCAGCATTCCCCTCCTTTTGTCTTTGATTTTTTTTTTCAACTTCTTTAGGGTCTCACAATATGCAGCAGCATTGATGGTGGTCCCTTTGGGCACGAAATCGACCAACAAGATCCCGTTCCGGTCCCAAAAGACGGATGCCATGATTTTCCTCTGTGAGACTGTCTTTTTGACTCAGGAGTATAGTGACACACCCACGTTTCGTCCCCAGTCACAACTGAGTCGAGAAAGGATTCACCCTCAGTTTGAAAACGTTCAAGAAATTCACGTGCGGCCGAAAATTTCGCGATTTTCAAATCTCACACCTGCGGTACGTGGAGCAAACGGGGGACGAACTGGTTGACGTGTTAAGCTGCTGCGACGACATTTCGTAACGGACTGAGGCGCTCGATGTCTCATTTTGACCGTTAAGAACCCGTCTACACGTCATGGGTGCCAACTTTGAAAAAAAAATTTCCCTATGTCCTACACATCCCTTGTATTCTTACTTTCTGGTGTCCCTCGTAGCTGTAGTAATCTCATAAATAAATGGTCAAGGAAGAACCATATTTTTATTATATTTTTGTATTTGATTAAATAATTAAATTCAAATATGAGAGTTACGTAATTAGAAGATTGTTAATTAATTGAGACATTAAATAATAGAATCAATTAAAGTAATAAATGTTTTCTATTAATATTTTAATAAACGTTTAATTAATTAAAAGTTATTAAGTGGTATATATTAAAAAACCACGCTTGCAAAGACAAGATGAATATTAAATTTTATACGTGTTGATCACGTTTTTTTTTTTTTAACTCCTAAAGGCAATGCCTTGTCGCTGTAGCCATGTCACTCTATCCCTTGCGATATTCTTCATTTCTTCATAGGACCCACTATTAACGACACTCATTGTGCTGCGGAAGTATGCAGTTCTTGGTCTTCCTTTGGGCTTCTTCCCCACTACTTTGCCCTCAAAGATGTTAGTTAAAAAAGCACTATGTCTGATCACATGCCATATCAACTTAATCTTCCTCACCTCTATACTCCTAAGCAGTGTTCTATTCTCATTTATTTCCTCTAAGATCTGTTCATTCCTCTTCCTATCTGTCCAACTAGTTTTTGTCATTCTCCGCCAAATCCACATCACCATTGCCTGAAGTATGTCACTCTCCACCTTCCCTACGGTCCACGATGCACACCCGTAAGTTAAAACACTCCATACAAATACCTTAACAAACTTTTTCCTTGTTTCAATCACATTTTATAATAATTATATGTGTTATATATTATATGTCTGTGCAATATTTCAGGTCATATATGATTTATGTATGTGTATTAGAAATATAAGAAATAAGATTTAAACACGTTATAATAGCATTATATTTCGATCGAATATAAGGGTCAAATAATAGTTAACCCTCACAAAACAATTAATAATATGATAATTTTAAATTTTAAAGAATAAATCAAATGAATATGATTTTATTAAAACAGTCGTACTAATTTCACAACCAGTACTAAATCCTCTGTACTTGTATTAAACTTATATAACGATATTCACGTGCTTATCCACACTCAATCAACGACCAAAGCCTGCGACCCAGCCGGGGAACATCAAGGTAAATACTGCAGAAGACGAGTATACCTCCGAGACGTGGGTAAGAAAATATGCAAATGAGCAAGAGCATATTGTAACGCGAATAGACTGGGTCGTCTATGGAATAAGATGTGTATGTTGTAATGTAGTGTGCGTTCGTCTCGCACTGGAGTCGTTACATCAATTCTTGCGCTAACGAAGTCAGTAGCGAAGCTATAATTACCAGTACAACACAGTAGTAACCTTACCTGTTCTTAAATAGGGGTTTGTGAATCCCGGGTGGCGCCAAATTGTTTTTTAAAACAATTAAACTTATTAAATAATATTTTAAAAGGGTGTTCTCAGCGATGACGGCCAGGGCATTCAAATAATTCCCGCTCGTTCAGCCTCCTGAATCGAGTAGGTAGTTGTTCGAATTGCAATGTGAGCGCTGGTCATCAAATCTAGCTTTCGTTAACAAACACAAGTAATACCATACACTCCCTATGAAATAAAAACAATGGTTACTCTTTGTACTAGTTATTTTAATGGTTAATTTGTAATATTTCAGTTTGACAATTAAAATTATTCTTGTTGATTAATAAATTTGCACCGACATTAATTTTGAGACGTCTTTCTCTGGGTTTGATGAAATCGATTTTGTAACGAGTTGTTCATTCCAGCATGGCTGCCGTTTAGTTGGTTAACAAATGTACTCGTTCAAATTTGGAGTTCTTTTGATTATAAGAAAACGATTCCTTATGGTTACAATAAAAAGTACATTACCTTATATCATTTGATACTTAAATAATAATGTGTTTGGTTATAATTGGTTCTGTAGTGTAGTTAAGTGTGTTTATAAAGTTCATATTATATCAACAGGTTATATTCTAATTTAACAATTTTCAGTGTTTTGTTTTTTCTTATTTAATCTTTGAAAGAGAATATTCGGTTTACAGTGAGAGTTCAAATTACTTTTAGAAATATTTAAGGTGAGTTTATTTTTGGAATTTGGGTAATTCAATTATACTTATCAAATCAGGCGACTTGGTATAAACAGTTGTCAGTCAAAAATGTATTTGGGCTGCATTAGACATCAATTTTCAGTAATCTTGGGGCTTAGGTATGTCTTGCGTCCTTTTCACATTGGATGTAGTCATATTTTCATTTAATTTCCTGGTAAAATGGTCCTTGGCGTCAGTTAAATGTTCTGGTCGTTCGTCAGCTTCTTAATGGTTCATCGTTTTGAATTTTGTTTACTTTTTTGACATATTAAATTGAAAATTTGGCTGTTCACAATTTTGCTTCTGTTCGGCAAGAGCGTCACTTTACGAGTAAAGAAATCTAACCAAAATTTTGTAACTAACGGTGGTTGCTATAGTTATTAATTAAATCTGATTGGCTTAGATTGACAAAAAACCATTGTTATCATATTTGAATTCTTTTCAAAATCCTTGCATATCTTCTGATTGCTTTTATTCCTTTATCTTCCTCCCTAAGTATTAATTATTATCACTGTTATTTGTATTTCCTTTCAAAGATTATTTTGATACCCCATAATATTGGGTTATTTTATGTTTTACAATTTTACAATTATTTTAATATTTGCTAATTACATTTCTCTTTTAATTTAAATCCTTATTCTAATATTTTGCTTTTAATATAATTTACAAATTTTCTTTGTTAATTTGTTACAATCTGTAGTTGTTTGTTTTTGACAGTTAGGCATCTCATAGGTTTAAGTAGCCATTATTGGTTTTTACTTATTTCGTACAAATTACATTTCTTTTTATCTTAATGAGCTTAATTTTGTTATTATAATTGGTCGTGTTATTTGTTAATGTGTTTTGGATCTGTTTTGGCATTATTAATATGTTACTATTATTTTATACATCATGGGTTGCTAATTATTTACTAACTGGTTTTCTCGTTTTCTAAGTCATACATTGCTTACTTATTTAATTTGCCAATAATAACAATGTGGCTATTATTTACTATTTTTGATCACATAAAATACAACATCTAGGCCTATGGTCTGTATTATTCCTCCAGCCATATCCTATTCATAAATTTGCTTAAACCATTATTTAACAATTATTTGATAACATTTGTTTACAGTTCATTTCATTTTATATTATTTTTTGGGTGATAAACAACATCACAATTTTTGAACTTACTTACTTAATTATCCCTTATAACATGGGTTGTTTATTGATTTGTCTTAACTTCTTATTTTTTAACTAATCTTTACCTTCACTCCGTGGTAACACTATCTATTTCCTCTTTCATGGGATTCTCCCTTTTAACTACAATTGTATTCAATTAAACTTAACAATAATATTCTTTTTTAATTACTACGGTTATCATCACTTTTCAGTGTTCATTACATCTTGATTAATTGTTTACACTTAATACTACCCTTAACAACTTTCTTAATTACTAATATTTTTCACTGTTAATCATTTAGTGTTTCTTTTTGATTTATTAAGTGTTTATTTTTTTATCCTTCACTATTTTTCACAATACTGACATTCTCTATAATACATTATTCTTATTTAATCATCACCTTCACTTTTAAATTATTTATTGTTTATTATAATTTATTTAGTGTTTTTTCATGATCACTTTACTTTGGGGTTTTTACACTTCCACTTTTGCACTTCTTAAATGTTTTTGTTTTAAGTGTTTCTGAATGGGTAATCCCTATAATTACTTTCTCACTACCGTACTATCTCTTTCATTACAAATATAATTAATAATATTAACAAGTTTAAGTCTCTATTGATTTCATCATTACATCTAACTCTAATTTGTGGGTTAGTTTGCTTTTATATTTAACATTCTTTAATTGAGTTTCATTAAATATCATTTACCTTTATCAGTTAAGTGATAATAATATTTATTTATTACTTAGGTTATTTATTGGTTTCTTTTTCAACATTACACTCAGTGTACCATTTCTCCTGCTTTTATTCTTTATTACTTGTTTGTGTCTTATCATTTGATTTCTTTTTATTTATTTCCCTTTATCTTAGGTTTGTTTCTTTTTGATTTATATCTTGGTTCTCCACCTTCTCCTTTGGTTTTATTTTATCATGTTGCATGAGTCATTCACTTTCTTGTTTTGTTGTCTTTTGTTCCCTTCTTCTTCATTTGGTTCCTTTTATTTTGCTCAATCACTTTCTTCTTCATTTGGTTTGTTTCTTTTTCACTTTCCTGCTTCTTCTTTTGGTTATTTTTGTTGGGTCAATCACTTGGGTTAGGTCATGTCGTCGTTTGTCATGTCATTGTCCTTTTATTTTCTTTATTTTAAACATTTTATTTTATTTTATGAACTACTTATACATTCAGATTCATCTTTTTTCATCCCTGGTATTGGGGTGGCTTATTTGTGTTGTAACAATATGTGTAAAAGTAAGTGTCTAAAAATAACGTTGTAATATATATAGTCATACAACTCTGTATATCAAGGAGGATCAGTTTAGATAAGATAGATAGATGTTCCATACAATAATTATTTTTTCAAACTAAAAAAACTTTCACAAACAGTGCCATGTGAACAGGTATATGCTACAATAATTATGTAACGCTCTTGAACAGACGAGAGCGTCGTTCTACAGAAAATTATTCTGGAAAAAATGCAGGATCTATACAAGCGCCTATGGCTCAGTTAGTTAGTTACACCTGGCAACATTGTAGAGTGCGGATCACGTGATTGTTGCGAATTAGTGGAAAGTGATTATCGTGTTATAATAGTGTGGAACTCTAATAGTTGACATTATTATTATGTGTGGACAAATTTAACTTTAGTTATTGTACAAGAGTTGTTATAGTACCTTCAAATTGTTATTTGTGACTAATTAAAGCACGTAATTAGTGACTTCACTCGTGTCTTATATTTTGTTTCCACTGTGCAATACGAGCCGTAAGACAGTTGTAACAGTGGTATCAGAAGTGGATAGAACCTTTAACCGTGGAAACAGAGACAATTTGTAGAAGAGCAGTGTACATTGTAATTAATCTGCAAAAACGGACACCAATTGGACGATGGAAAATTTCCACGCGCTGCTGTTGCAAACATAGGAACGACACCAACAAGAGGCAGAAGAAGCAGAGAAACAACAGGAAGAGGAACACAGACAGGAGGTGGAAGAAACAGAAAGACAACAAAAAGAAGAACACAGACAGGAAAGAGAAGAGGCAGAAGAACAGCAAAAAGCACTCTTGCTTGAGTTGGATGAATGACAAGACGAGAAACATAAGAATGAAGCGGATAAAATGGAAGCTCTTTTTGAAGCTACGCAGAAACAGATGCAAGAACTGAGCTGAGCTAAGTCCATTACGAGGGGAGTTTAACATCCAAATTGCTATAATATCTGACACAGAAGAAGCGAAGTCTATAAAAATATCTCTTGTAGAAGACTCCATGTCAAATACAATATCTGAAGTAAATGAAACTGTAATAACTATAAAAGAGTCAATCGCAAACATAAAGAGAAAATTAAAAGTGAAGCCAAGCAGTTAATGAAAATGCAGCCATGTGTTTTGAAACAAACGGCTGAAGAGGCAGTGTCAATCGTAAAGGCAGAAAAAACATAGAAAATAAGACAACAGAGACAGTCACTTCATTTGCAGTTGAGACAGATCATGTCAAGGCCCCAACATTTGATGGAACCACTCACTGGACAACATATCTTCGGCAATTTGAAGCCACTGCTTGAGCAAATAACTCGATGGAGAAAGACAAGGCACTTTCACTCATTCTCACTTTAAAAGGACCTGTGCAGAGCTACTACAGAAAGTGCCACCTGATAGCCAGAACACCTATTCTGAATTGATAAAAGCTTTAGAATTACGGTATGGTGATAAACATTTGCGAGATGTGTACTGTACTCAGTTGAGAGCAAGGGAGCATTCCAGGGAGAGACTTCAAGAGTTTGACGCAAGCATCGACAGAGTGATTAGACTGGCCTATCCTGAAGCACCAGAAGATTTTCGAATCAGGTTTGCGATGCAGACATTTACTGATGGTGTCAGAGATAGTGAACTACAAGTGTTACGAATGGCAAGACATCAGAATAGTGCGGACACCCTAGTACATGCTTTACAATTTGAGGCCACCAATTCAGCATCTCATTGGGCAAAACATAAAGTGAGTGCTAAAAGATCATAGTGGCACAGATAATGAAGAGGAAGAACAAGGAACAGAGACCCAATGATCGGTGCCACAGAATAAATTAAGAAAGGATGGAAGACCAAAGTGTTATAGATGTGGGAAAGCAGTACATCATGGTTATAGGTGACTATAACCAGCATCATGGTTATAGTTGAGGGAAGCTTATGGACCACCAAATAAGGAGGTTACCACTGTGGCAAAGGCAAAGGTTCACAACTTCTGTTGCCATTATGGAATCTCTATAGAAATCCATATGGAAATATCGGTATGGAGAACCATACATGACTTCCATATTCTAAGATTTATATTTAAAATCATTTTCACCCAAACAGCCAGGCTGTGTCTTACCTGCCTTTTTATTGCTGTATTAAATGAAAAATATTATATTACATTAAAATGAAAAAATTATAATTTTATTGCCTGACAACAAAATTATTGTATTTTTAACAATTACCATTGTTTCAAAAAGTTTAAATAAATTTTCAAGTACTTTACTCTTGTTAAAACGTAAAAGGTTGCAGGTAAACTACCCCTTCCCCTTAACCGATCTTCACCAAAATCGAAAGTCATTGAGACCTCTACAATTCAGGGACGTATGCAAAAAATTATTTGATTCTGTTTGAATGTGCGGCTGTTATCGTTTGCCATAGAAAATACGCTTGATAAAAAAACGTTGCAGGTAAACTACCCCTTCCCCTTAACCGATCTTCACCAAAAACAATAGGTCTTGAGTACTCTACAAATCAGGGCTGTATGCAAAACATTATTTGATTCTGTTTGAATTTGCGGCTGTTATCGTTTGCCATAGAAAATACCCTTGTTAAAAAAACGTTGCAGGTAAACTACCCCTTTCCCTCAACCGATCTTCACCAAAAACAATAGGTCTTGAGAACTCTAAAATTTAGGGCTGTATGCAAATAATCTTTTGATTCTGTTTGAATTTGCGGCTGTTATCGTTTGCCATAGGAAATACCCTTGTTAAAACATAAAATGTTACAGGTAAACTACCCCTTTCCCTTAACCGATCTTCACCAAAAACAATAGGTCTTGAGTACTCTACAAATCAGGGCTGTATGCAAAACATTATTGATTCTGTTTGAATTTGCGGCTGTTATCGTTTGCCATAGAAAATACCCTTGTTAAAAAAACGTTGCAGGTAAACTACCCCTTTCCCTCAACCGATCTTCACCAAAAACAATAGGTCTTGAGAACTCTACAATTTAGGGCTGTATGCAAATAATCTTTTGATTCTGTTTGAATTTGCGGCTGTTATCGTTTGCCATAGGAAATACCCTTGTTAAAACATAAAACGTTACAGGTAAACTACCCCTTTCCCTTAACCGATCTTCACCAAAATCAACAGATCTTGAGAACTCTACAATTCAGGGCTGTATGCGAAACATTATTTGATTCTGTTTGAATTTGCGGCTGTTATCGTTTGCCAAACAAACAAAATTACCCTTGCTAAAAAAAAACCGTTGCAGGTAAACTACCCCTTTCCCTCAACCGATCTTCACCAAAAACAATAGGTCGCGAGTACTCTGCAAATCAGGGCTGCATGCAAAAAATTATTTGATTCTGTTTGAATTTGCGGCAGTTATCGTTTGCCATAGAAAAAAAATCTACAGACACAGACACACAGACAGACAGACACACACACAGACACTTTTCGGAAAACGACTTTTTTTCATGTTTTGAGTGTAGTAGAATCAGAATCTGCAATAATCTCGAACACGATTTTTTTTGCCATCACCATACTTCCATTCCTTAAGGAATATGGAAGTAAAAAGGGAGGAATTTTGAGTCAGGAGTGTTTAAAGAATTATGTCATCTACTCTTAATTTGAAACACCAGGACAATTCCTCTCTATCCTCAGTCCAACAGAATGGTTGAGAGGTTCAACAGGACACTTAGCAGCATCTGTCAAAGGTTGTTGATTAGAACCAATCAGACTGGGACCAGCGTACACCTTATTACTAATGGCATATAGGTCATCAGTACTCGACATAACTGACATGACTCCTGCAAAATTGGTGTTTGGTCGGGAGATTCGTCTTCCTGGGGACTTGATGTTCAGATCACCTGAGACTCAGTCCCAAGAGCCACAGAACTATTCTTTCCAATTAGAAAAGCAACTTCAAGAAATGAATCGCTTGATAAGAGGACAGCTGAAGACAGCCAGTGATAAAATGAAAACTCTGTATGACATTTGCAGTAATAATCTGGGTTTCAAAGGAGATTGGATTTGGTTGAACAGCCCAAAGTGCCATTGTGGTCTCTCAACTAAACTTAAAACTAACTGGGAAAGGCCTTACACTGTAAAAAAAGAGAATCAACGATGTTGTTTATTGGATTCAACAGGAAGAACAGGTCAAATTCAAGGTCGTCCACTTAGATTCCCTGCCCAAGTATTACTGCAGAGACAGTTTGCCAGTTTGGGATGAACAGGCTTAAGAAGGGGGCAGTGCTATGACAATTACACAATGCTCTTGAAAAGATGTGAGCGTCATTCTACCCGCTTCTCGACTACCCCAGCGTGTGGTGTCTGTGTCAAGGCCATCCATTAAAGTAGCCTCTAGACTTTTCGAGCTCTTGTAACTAAGC
This sequence comes from Magicicada septendecula, assembly GCA_034769895.1. NCBI lineage: Eukaryota > Metazoa > Arthropoda > Insecta > Hemiptera > Cicadidae > Magicicada > Magicicada septendecula. The sequence goes on along the minus strand of CM068368.1, from coordinate 234,574,409 downwards.
AAATTATGTTGGCACGCAGCCAGAATATGAAAGACTATTCTGGAACATATGCAGGATCTATATAAGCACCTATGGCTGGTTTAGTTAGTTAGTTACACCTGGCATCACTGTAGAGTGCAGATCAAGTAATTGTTGCGAATCAGTGAAAAGTGATTATTGTGTTATAATAGTGCGGAACCCTAACAGTTGACATTATTATTGCATGTGGACAAATATAACTTGAATTATTGTATGAGAGTACCTTGTTGATTTGAAATTGCTATTAGTGACTAATTAAAACTGGTAATTAGTAACTTCACTGGTGTCTTGTATTTTGTTTCCACTATACAATATGATGAGTTGTGAGAGCCCATTGCTAACAAAAAGCCCTGTCTTTTCCATTGACTTTCTTCATACACCCTTTTAGTAAAATTTTATTATTTAATGTCAACAGTTGGATGCAAGAAGAAGAAGATCAAACTGTTACCCAGCGTGTACACACAATCTGGCAAAGTTACATGATCATAAAATTACTTTATTGGCCCAAATGTTAGACGATGATATTTTTCCTTAAAATGCCCTTCCGAAAACCATACCCGTTTTATAAGTGCAACCTAATATTTAAAAATTTTGTGTTTATGCCTGGAAAAGTCTACTGTACCATTCGCCAGCTACACAGGCTTGCCACGTGTGTAGCGTGAATTAACATGTGCATATTACAATGAGCTCAAGGTCAAGACAACAAAACAGATACTCAAACTTTCACCACTGCGCTCAAGTACCATATTGTGTCACATACATTAAATGAGCTCAGTACTTTAATGTTACATGAACAAAATGAATATTCACGCGTGTTGAGTGTTTTTCCTCTTAATATTTGTGTGCATTGGAGTGTTTGCTGGTCTATTATTACATGTGTCAGTTTTGTTAATGCATTTGTCCATTTGAGTGTTCTTTGCTCTATTCGTGCGCGCGCATGCGCGCGTGTGTGTCTTAATTACAGTATTCAAATAGCACACTGCAGTCACTGACATTAAAACAGTAATGGTCGATCCACAAGTAGTGTTCAACTGATGGTATCCTCTATGTGTCATATTATAAACATGGGAGAAGAAGAAGCTATGATATGAATTTCAAATTAAGAGTAATACATGAGGCGAAACAAATAAATAATATGCAGGCTGCTAAAAAGTTTGGTATTTCTGAATGTAATCTACGATGTTGGCAAAAAAACTGAAAAAAAGGTTATGAATACCAGTGCATCAGAAAAAAATTCAGCGGACATAAAACTGCAAAATTTAATTACCTTGATAGACTTAATTCTGAATACAGTCATGAGAAACAAAATCAAGGATACCCAATATGCTGAGAAGTTATTAAAAATTAAGGCACTGGAGGTGGTGGTATGTAAGTTGAAAATTCAAATGACTGAATTTAAAGCAAGCTTGGGCTGGTGTAAACGCACGATGTGATATTCAAGTCTGTGTTTACGATGTCGCATGATCCTTGTGAAATACCTACCTATAGATTATGTTTATAAATTAATCGCCTATCAGCAATGTATTATAAAACTGAGAAAAGCTCACAATTACCTGCTTGGCCAAATGGCAAATGCTAACCTGTAACGGGGCAAAATAAAGGGGGTTTGTAATTTCAGTAAATTCATTTGAACTATCTGTAGACAACCTTTGAGGTAATCTTTTATTTACCCAGTGTGTACTTTCTGGTCCCTGACTGTAGCTCCGTGGAAGGCAAAGCACGGCACAGGAATATTTATGGTTGGTAGGGTGCGTATTCGTGCGTACGAGCGCGTGGGTGTGCCGCCTTTTCCCAACGTGAAAATCATGTACAGAAATTCCATAGCCGAACATGCGATGGAAAGAGCCAATCAGCGTTCGAATTTACGACCATGTGGCCAGCGAGTCGGGCTGTAGAGCGTACCCACGCTTCGCTCGACGCCGGGCAGTTCGCTACAACTAATCACACGGTACAGCAGTAAATATAACACAGCCTCGGAATTTCGGTAGACCGACGTGAATTGAGTAGCCGAGGTCTACCGAAACTGGTGTAAATATATGAGAAGAAAACCAGGAAGAAAAATGTCAGTGCAATCTACCTAATACGTAAATAAACGGGAAGAATTAGAACAGTGTTTGGTGACAAAGTGTTAAGTGAATTACCAACAATGGCGGAATAGCATATGCAGGTACAATATAGTCAGCGGCGTAAGAAAATTAAACTTAATAATTATATAAAGAGCTCGGAAAACGGGGGACATTAACCAGTGTAAAGAGTGAGAGAGTGTGTGTGGGGAACAAGGGAAAAATAAAATATAAAAGTACTGGTTGGTCAAGAAAGATTATGATATAGGGTATGTGTATAAGTAATTTCATGTTTTAAGTACTGAAGTAAAAGATAAAGAGAAAATATAACATTGAATTTAATAAATTGAATTAAAAATAAATAAGATTTTTTTAACAGAATATAACCATGTGTTAGCGTAGTTATTTTGTCGTTACCATTTCCTAGTGTTCTGTGCTGAAAAACTCGTCTAAACGTTCCGGGGAATTTTCTGAATTGTGGGAAGTCAGATTGCTAAATTGTCCAGTGTTTTAATTAACATAAAGTATAAAGGTTTCGATATTGTAACGGTACAGAATTGGGTGGTAAAGAATTTTAATAAATGCCAATTCCAACAGTGTACAACCTCTTGGGAACCCCTGCTTTCACAACGCTGCATTCGATGTTATTGAAAGAGACCAGTTTGTTTATGCTGGAGCCAGCCCGGCTAGACGAGTTATGTAACCGCCTGCAGCTTGCGCTGCCCGTGAATTACAGAAAAGTACGTTATTACCACAAGCCAGGAGATAACAGTCAGTCATCGTTGGACCGCTAAAGCAGACACAGCAGAGCCACGCGGGGCAGTAAAGGAGCGCGCAGTTCCAGTAACTATTAATATGTGCGAGCAATATACCGCAGTTGCCTCTTAGTTTCCAGACCGCGCGGTCAACAAAAAAAACCAGTGCTTGCAAGCAAGTTACGTCGGCCGACACAAGTAATAAGTTTAAATGTGACAAAACAGTTATAAAATATATCACCAAGACAACAAGTCAAGTGACGAGCGTAAAAGTATTCGGACACTTGCTGTTTATTCTCGGAGTGTAGGGATCAACGGGGCCTGGACCATGGAACATAGTCTACATTAAGGATGAGTACAAATCTAACAAACTTTCTAACTTAAAACTATCAACAGTATGAAAATTCGTCCACAGAACTTAGTAACTCATTAACGAGATCTCAATTTTAAGGGGTTTTAAATATAAAATTGTAAAAGAGTGAGAGAGTGAGTGAAATAAAAAAGAAAAGTACTGGTTGAGTAATCCTATAAATTATTTTGTTATAGTCTTATAAGAATTGTTGTTTTGTCAATTTTATACATCTGATTTTGTGTTTGAGATAATTGTAGTAATGTACAAGAAAGGATAAGAATTTTAATAATTGTCATACAAGGGGAGAAAATAACATAATTTTATTTAATAAAAGAAAAATAATTTGTTTTAGGTCAGCATAAACTGTGTTAATATAATTATTTCGCAACTCAACCTAAATAACCCCTCTGCAACTGTTTCGTCTATACGACCCTGGAGATCACCCGAAGGTAAGAAAAGCCATAAAAAAGAAGTTTTTATAAATTTAATAAATTTTATTATTTGCATAAGAAACAGAGTGTTACAAGTGACGTCCTAATTAGGGACGAATTTAATATTTGCATATATTGAAGTGTACCAATATCTGTCCTTCAAAGATATTGGTGGCGGCCCTAAACTTCTGATGGTGTATGAAAAGGTAAGTAAGCGAGAAAAGATCGCAAGGTAAGATTCTGGCAGAGTATATATATTTTTTTTTTTATTTTATAAAGGTTTGTTTCTTTACAAATGGTGCACCTGCCAGGATTTTTGTATAAGAATATTATATGAAAGAGACCTATTTGGGGCACAGAGGGTAGGTGGTGGTAAGCGGCGTTTTATGTGAAATTGTAAATAATTACGATGCATATAAGTGTGGTTATGTTGAGTAGTATAAGGTACTAGTGTAACTGAAAGTGTTCACAGTAGCACATTAAATTAAAGAGTAAGTTTTATATACAAAATTACACCGAGTTAAATATTTTATTGCATTAACTGTTGAACTAAATTTAATACGATGGAAAATAATGAAAAATAAGGTCAGTTTGACTGATGACGTAACTTTCACGGGGGAGGCAGACGTTCATTTAAATCCTAATACAGTCAAAGAAAGTGCTTTAAACGAATCAGATGATATGAATGATTCGGGAATGGAGACAACTCCAAGCATAACAAATTACAGTAATTTGACAGACTCAGTTATAATGAGTAATCCGGAAGCACAATCTACCCCTAGTTTAGTTAAAGAAAATAAAACTGATGACGAAACGAGAAATTGGTTTCGTGAGATAATGGGGGAGATTAAACTGATGTCTAATCAAAAAGATGAGATGTAACGGGACAAACTATTGGGATTTATTTTATTTTTTAATAATTATAAAAAGTAGTAGCAACTCAAGCTGACCAACATTTTGATCACAAACGCATGACATTTTTGAACACCTTGCAGTTCCCCTCGTACCAAGCCGTGCGAGTCACAAAAGTAATTAAGAGTCTGGGAATGTTAAGTATCAGAAGGGGTGCGTATTCACACGGACGAGCGCACGGTTCGGCCAACATTCACACGGAAATGTCACGTCTGAATAAATTCCTTCTCACCAGGTCCATAAAGAACAAAGGCAGTTGATGTCGAACTTCCGAGCCGCGCAGGTGCGTCAAGGCGCGGTTCGCCGAAAACCTCTACTCAATAATGTAAACCGACCGGCCAAACATAAAAATGTGTATTTGAATTGTGTTCAAATAATGTGCGTAGAGAACAAAGACAGTCGGCGTCTAACTTCCGAACTGCGCAAGTGCGTCAACGCTAGAAAACCGGGCATGCAAACCATGTAAGCCGGCCGACCATTAAATCATGTGAATTAATTTAATACAACGGGAAATCGTGTTACAGTGATCAATCAGACATAATCTACAAGTTCTAACAGTTTAAACTTATTTTTGGAGTATGCTAGGGAAACAGGGAATTAACGGTGGTGGTGTAACAACGTGGATACGACGACAAAAGGATGAGTACCTAATATAAGCAGTTGGCCAGATATAAAAAACATTTCAATTTCAAACATATAAATACATAAACCAATTATAATAAGAGCTCTAAATCCGGGGGGGGGGGAGGTAAAAGATCTATAAAGAATGAAAGTATGAGCAAATACTGGTTTGTCAAATAAAAATAAAAGGTATACCGCTTAGTTGAATTAGTAAATTTTGTTTTCTTAAATGTTTAACATATAATATTATAGAGAGTTGATAAAGCAAAGAATTTGATGAACTGTTAAGAGTTACAAACAGAGAATAATTAACTTTTAAAATGAATATAAATAAAATGGATTAATAGCGTAACCATGCGTTAAGTCAATTATTACGCCAAATTAACATCACCTATCCCGTATAGAAAATTTCGCCTAACGAACCTGGTAAGTAATTGAATTCAAAAAGGGGAGAGTGTATAAAGGTTTCCATATTCGTCCTTTGGTTTAAAAATATTGGTGGCGACCTATAAGTAATTTGGAGTCTTCTGTTTTGGTAAGTCAGGGTAAAGTGTAATCAGGGTGAGTGCGTAAAAAGATTGCACGCAGTAAGTAGAAGTCACGTGGGGGGGAAATTGGTAAAAAGTACAAAACGTTACAGAGATTAAACAGATGTCTAATGATAATAATAAGAAATTTGATGCATTAAATAATTGTTTTGACACTAAATTTAATTAAATAAGTAGCAACATCAATAATCGTTTTGATATTAAGTTTAATGAGCAAAATAATAAATTTGATGAATTAAAGGGGGAAATAAAACAACAAAATGTCAATATTAATAAGCGTATCAGTGAGACTGACGAACGTTTCAATACAATTAAAGAACAAGTGATAGAATCAGTAAATGATCAAGTTAGTGAACAAATTAACGAAGTAAAAGTAAATTTTGAAAGTAAAATAAATAAATGTAACGCTGGCAGTGAGTATATGTTTAATTGTGCAGTTGATAAGATAGAAGAAGTTGGAGATAAGATTAAGACATATGAAACCAATACTAATCTTAAAATAAATGAAATAGAAAGTACTTGTAAAATAGAAATACAAGCGACACAAGATACAGTAAATGTTATGGATAAACGTAGCATGCAGTTTGAATGTTTAAATAATGATAAATCTGTGTCAATTGAACAAAGCATAGTTAATGTCAAAGATGAGTTAAATGTAGCGATAAGCAAGAAACTTAGTAGTGTTGCTGAGCGAGGTAGTGATTACTCGAGACATGAATACTGATATTGATTTAGAATCATTTAATTGTGACAGTAGGGGGGTACACCCCATGCAATTCTTGAATAGAGTGAAAGAATTCAACCAACTCTGTAGTAGTAGTTGGGAGGTGCAGTTATTAAAAATAATGAAATGTTTTAAAAGGAGTTCCGCGATGTGGGCGGAGGTACATAAAATAGATTGGGTAGATTATCAGAGTTTTGAGAGGGCTTTTAGAAGTAAATATTGGTCGGAAGAAGAGCAAGAAGTATTACGCAGTAAAATCATGGGATCCGGTAATTTTGGGGCCCACGAGAATAATGTGACGATGTATGTAATGCGGTTATACAACGAGGCGAAATATTTAGAGCCCCCCGCTACTGTTCCGATCATTTGTGCGATATGTAAGTAAACACTTACCTCGAGAGATACAGATCACTCTGATGACACGCGACATTACAGAAATTACAGAACTTGAGAAAATATTAGATATCTTTCAAAACATAAGGGACCAGGAAATGGGTAGGCGTCCGAACCCGGCAGCATCACACAATAACGGGAATTATCATCAATCCAGGGGGACACCAACCTCTTATAGAGGTAATAGAGGCGAGGATTGGCGATGTTTGGAGTGCCATGTTGAACATTTTTCTGTAAGAACGACCTGTTATAGGTGTAGTAAGGCGAGGGACTGTCAGCGAAACAACATAGCATGCAACCAGCACAGTCAGCAGCAGAGAGGAGGAGATAGCAGCCGAGGAGAGCCAAGGGGAGGTAGAAATACAACGAGGAGTAGAGGCGGATACGCACAGGGCAGCGCCGCCGTACAACAGGGAAACTAGCAAGGACAGTGGATGAAAGGTCCCAACCATTGTCGACAGGTACCAGCGGACTCCAAGAGGAGTGTCACTATCGGAGCCAGCTGATTAAAACAGACATATCAAAGGAATTGCTGGAGGAAGACGATGCAGAGGTTGTTGAACCGGAGACCAGACTGACAGAGGTGACGATCAACATAGAAGGTAAGGAATTTAAAACCTTAATAGACACGGGTAGTGAGGTATCAGTGATTTCTGAAAATGGGTTAGAAAAATTAAAAGAAGTAAATAAAAATATTCCATCTTTACCAGTTGCGGGAGTTACTATAATTTGGGATTACGGGGGTTTGAAGTAAAAGAGTAACTAAACAAGTTCAATTAAACATGTTGATAAACGGAGTTTAGTTCGAGAATACCTTCTTAGTAGTCCGAGGGTTGAATGTAGAGGTAATTTTGGGAAACGATTTTTTGAAAAGACATAAAGCAGTGATTGATTTTAATAAACAGGTGCTAGAATCAGACAATGAAACGAAACCGGTTAGGGTCAGTTTTAAACAGGTGATAGATAATGTAAGAATTTTGGGAATAAGGGTAGTACACCATCCGGGTGGTAGGGAGGACACAGAAGCGAGGGTGAATGTATGCAGCAAGAGAGAGATAGATGAAAGCGAAGAGAGAGTGTGGCAAAACAGGGCAGACAAATTTGTTAACGAAGGTGCAGTTGTCGGGAGACCGCAACGCAAGGAGTTGTGGGCAGTAGTGGACCATTTTAAAGAAGTGTTTGCAGAGTAACCTGGAAGAGCTAGGAACTATGAATGTGAGTTGAAAGTCCGGGAACACACACCTTTTGTGCAGAGAAGTTATCCAGTGCCTTTTTTTGAGCGTAGAGCTGTTCAGATAGAATTAGATAGAATGATAGAAGAGGATATAATAGAGAGATCAGTGTCACCCTATTCAAACCCATTAGTTGTTGTAAAGGATGGTAGAGTGTGGTTATGTTTAGATGCACGCAGAATAAATCAGATTATTATTCCTGACCGGGAGTCACCCGAACCCATGAACGAAATTTTTCTGAAATTCAGCGGGGTTAAATATATGACATCATTAGACTTAACCGCGGGTTACTGGCAGGTTCCGTTAGAGATAGAGAGTAGGAAATGCACTGCTTTTTTGTTTAATGGGAAAAATTACCAATTCAAACGACTACCTTTCGGACTCAACACTAGTGTGGCTAGTTTCATAAAATGTTTCGATGACATTCTGCAACCGAAGAATTTAGAGTTTTTTACTGTGTACGTAGATGACATTTTAATAGCTTCAAGAACGTTATCAGAGCATGTAAACATTTGGAATATGTACTAGATAAGTTACAAAGCTGGGGTTTAACAGTAAACTGGGAGAAGTCAAAATTCTTACAGCAAGAGAAACATTTTTTGGGTTTCATTATTTCACCTGATGGAATTCGGACTAACCCCGAAAAAGTAGAAGCAATAATGAGATTCCCTGAACCTAAAAATATTAAACAATTGCAAAGTTTTTTGGGTTTATGTAATTTTTATATGAAGTTTCAGAAAAATTATGCACAAGTAACTTCTAAATTAAGCGCAGTCTTACAAAAGAATAAACAATGGAGATGGGGAGAAGCGGAAAGAGTCACATTTAACGAAATTAAAGAGAAGTTTATGAGTATGATAATGATGAACCATCCCGATTTTCAGCAAAAATTGTATTTACAGACGGATGCCAGCAACATAGCCCTTGGTGCGGAACTATACCAGGAGGGTGAGGATAAGGAACATCGGACGATCGCTTTTGCCAGCCAGACTTTGCTAGCAGCGGAGAGGAACTATACAACCACAGAGAAGGAACTGTTAAGTATTGTGTTTGCAGTGAAGAAATTCCGTACATACCTTCTAGGAAACCAGACCATTCTCAGGACAGATCACAAGGCATTATCGTTTTTAAACACTTGCAAATTGACTCATAGCAGACTAACCAGGTGGGTGTTAGCTTTACACGAATATAACTTTTCATGGGAATACATTAAGGGTACAGAAAACAAAATACCGGACACTTTATCGAGGGTAGACCTAGAAGGAAACAAAACCGGGAGGGATTTGAAAGAAATAGAGATGTTTAGGCTTAGCAGGGAAGATAGACTTTTTGGGGAAGAATTAAAAGATGTTCATAATATACAGCGATCCGATACAAAATTGGGTAAAATAATAGCAAGTTTAGAATCCGACCTAGATAATTCTGTATATAGCCAATATTTTCAAATTCATCAAGTTGTTTAAGAAAGCAGAGGGGGTGAACGGGATTGGAAGTTGGTCGTGCTGGAAGGGTTAGTAGAAAAAATAATATGGGATTGTCATGTAAGATATGGGCATTTTGGGGTGAGAAAATGTGTAAGTGTACTGAAAGAATCGTGTGTATTTAAAAATATGGAACGGAGGGTTCGAAAATCATTACGGGTATGTGATTTATGTCAAAGGTCTAAAGTAGTTAATTATCCGGTAGAAGGAGAGTTGAATTTTATTAAAGTGGAGAGACCATTTGATTTGGTTGCAGTAGATTTGTTTGGGCCATTGCCAAAGGGTAGGGGAGGAGTGATGTATGTTTTTGTAGTGTTGGACACTTTTTCGAAGTTTGTTAAATTATATAGCGTCAAGAGAGCGACGAGCAGAGTGTTAAGCGAAAAAATAACTAGGGACTACATGGTCCATGTGGGAAAACCGAAGGTAATACTTTCCGATCATGGACCCCAATTCATCAGTGGTATGTGGCAGCAGACTCTGGGATGGAAAGGAATAATACCAAAACACACGGCAGTATATCATCTGCAGTCCAACCAAGCAGAGCGGGTGATGAGAGAAATCAGAAGAATATTTCGAGCCTATTGTCACGCCAAGCACAGTGAATGGCCGCTATATGTGAAGAAGGTAGAAGAATGGTTGAACAGTACCACCCATGAATCCACTGGATTTACACTGTATGAATTAATAAGAGGGACACCCCCACCTAGAATTTTGGAGCAACTTTTCGATTATCCGCCGGAGAATCAGGCAATAGACGTGAATGTGAAAATCCAGCTAGCAAATGACAGTTTATTAACCAAAGGGGAAAAGAGAAAGCGGAGACATGATATGAAAGGTAAGTGGATGAAGTACGAAATAGGGCAGTTGGTGTTAGTGAGAAGGCATGATCTGTCGAGTGCGCAGGATAAGGAAATAAAAAAGTTCTTTTTGTTGTCTGAGGGGCCGTATGAGATAATAGATATCAAGATGGGAAACGCGTATGTATTGCAAAATCAAGTAACACGGGAGATAGTGGGTACGCATAATGCGACAAATTTGAAGTTATATTGGTCACATTAAATGAATGAATTTTAATCTGAATTTGTATGTTTTCAGAAGGGACTCTCCCCCATTTTCGGGCAGTCACGGCTTCACCACCCCGACCGTGGATTTTGGCTGTTTGGGGGCGGGCCATGGTTGGAGGTAACTTCCACCTGGGGGTGAAAACAACGATGGTCCTACTCCACAAATTGGTGCAAGTAGAAATTTAGTTTTGTTTTATAATGGGGAGGGGGACCCCTAAGGTTCGTGGGTGAGAGTTGCTGCGAGGTGTGCATATATTAGCACAACCCCACGGACCAATGATTGCCTGAGATTAAATTAAAAGCTGTGGAAGACAATTTTCAATCTATTATAACAGGCGTTGTTTGCGGATTTGTGTTTCAAAATTTTTTGAGAAACCTTCCGCAAATAACGAATTTTCCGGGTAACCTGGTAGAAACATGGCTTATAGAGATGGGGTCGGTGATGGGCAGAGTGAATGAATACTAACTGAAAGCACGTTTGGCAGCATTGAAGGAGTTGTATAGGGAGGCTCCAAAAAGGGCCTTTGTTATTGAACTATGGAATTAAATTTTGTGTTTAAATTATAACTTGTATAAATGTGAGTAGATTATAGTCTAGATGAAACATATTAAGATATTATTTTATACCCGCTATTTGGATGTTCAGTAGAGTCGTGGTAAAGAAAGTACAGTAAACCCTCGATTTAACGGACCTCGGTTTAACGGCCTTCGGATTTAAAGGACAGAATTTGACAGGCATCACGGCAAAAAAAAACTGAAACATCAAAGCATGATGTTTTTAGGCTTTTGTATAATGTGCATAAACTGCAGACTCTCCTGTTCTGGCAATATTGCTTGGCTATCGCAGCATTCTTTCGTTCCTTTTCTTCTTGTTTCTTGTTTTGAAACACGCAGATTTTTCTCATCTTCAATTGTATTTGATGAGAACAGAGTATTCATCAAGAATTCATTTAATTCTTCGCGATCCCTGTCTTTGCGTTGTCGTTGACGCAGGCGTCGCACACGTTCAGTGGAAGACATCACGACGACTAACACTGAACAATATACACTGATATGCATCTTATTTCACTGTGAAATATTCGTCCATCGGCTAATACAGCAAGCATTACAGTGGCACGTAATTTTTCATTTCCCGTAATCTTTACTGTTACAGATTTGGTTCCCTTTTGGTCCACCGTAAATATACGTAAATAAAAAATACGGGCATTTCCCATGTGTTCAAGTGAATAATTATGCTTCTTGCGTAAATGAATGACAAACCGCTGATACTGTAGGAGGAGTTTTTCTTCGTAGTCACTCGGTAGTTTTAGCGCGAGTGATGTACGTCATTTAAGCGCAAATCCATTTCGCTGCATCATTCGTCTTATACACCCGAAGCTGGCTTTGAAACCGGAGACTTTTAATTCTTCTGCAATTTCTAAAGCTTTTAATTTTAAAACATGTCTAGTGACAGGGAGTCCTTCCCTTCTTAAAAGCCGTACGTATTCACAGACGCTGGACTCTACTGCTACAAAACGCCCAACTTGAGGTCCCGCGAATGCTCGTCGCGCAGTATTTGCATTTGAAAGTCGTTCCTTCTGTTTTCTCCATCGTTGAATACAGGATTCATCAATATCGAATTTCCTTGCGGCTTCGAGATTGCATGTTTTTCTACATTTTGTGCCACAATTAATTTATAATTTGCATCGTACGGTTTACGTTTAATTTGATTTGACTGCGTGCCTTTAGTCTCCACAATATCACCCATACCGCAAACGCACTACAAAAACGCCGAATGAAAACAAAGTACAGATAAGCGATGTTGTCACTATTACAATAGAAAACCACACTGGCAGTTTACCCGTTATTTAGAAACATGTTACTCACACCCCCTCTACTCATCCTTTGTCTTGCTGTCTACAGAAGGGTGCGAGCACACGTGCGTGCACACGCACTTACACTTTATCTTCCTATTCTTTCTTCAATTTGCTGTTAAAACATTCAGTTGTAGTCATAAATCATAACGCCAGAGTTAGCTACAAGCCAGGCAAACTGCTGTTGCTTAGGCAGTAAACAACTCATAGATACCAAAAGCGTTCGTCCCGCCAGAAGTCAGGTATAACTTCGAATTTCGTTAGCGCGCGAATGCAAGACGCAGGCCAAATTAGTGACCATGTTTTTAGGAGAAAAAGTGCGGCTTGTATTCGGAACAATACGGTATTTGCATGATATTAATAGTATTAAAATTTCAAGTGTTATAGGCCCATTTGACTTAAATATATCCTCAAAAACAAAATTTGCGATTTAACGGACTTTCGATTTTACAGACACCCCTCAGCCCCAATTAGTCCGTTACATCGAGGGTTTACTGTATGATGAAGGGAAATGATTGGTGTTATAACACATTACACGTGTTATAAGTTTTAGGTAACTAGCGATATAAATTTTGTGAATTATATCTGTATTTTATATATATATATATATATATATATATATATATATATATAATTTGAATATGTGATTCCCCACTTTCGGGGGGTCACGGCTTCACCGAACCCTGACAGTGGATTTGGATTATTGGTAACAAGGTGGGTAGGCTTATTGTACCCTAACCATACATGTTATTATTTTCAAAATTGGTGACTTTAGACATTAACTGGGGGGGGGGGGTGAATCAGGGGAATCACCAGAACTATGGAACAGCGGCTATCCATCGAATGGGATGGTAGACCATATAAGGGCATGTAACTAAATTTTAGTAGGATTACTGGTGTCCTCGGACATCAGTAATGCCGAATGTTTTGTAACGCCGAAGCAAGAACGGTGTAGGCAGCGTCTACACCCTAAAATACTTCAGTTCTTGTGGAGGCAACTGGGCGCTACAGTCAAGGTGGGGCAATAGTGTGTGTGGAAGGAGGTTTTTAAATTGTTACTAAATAAGTTCTGATTGAATAAAAAGAAGATAAAATTTATGATTATTGTAATGGTGCGATAACAGTGAAATATTGAAGGAGGTTGTTTTGATTATCCATGTATCTGTTGTATCGAATAACTTTGTATTTTTTATTAATTATGTTCTGTATTAGTTAATGGTAGCAGTAGTCATTTGCATTAACAATGGTAAAGTGAGATGTTGAAATGAAAAAATAAGATGATATAGTTGTTTACTTGAATTCAAACTTGAATTAGTAAATCATTTTAAAGTTGAAATTATAATGGTCAAGAGTATGGTGATATATGTAATATCAATAAAATGTCTTATGTTGGATTAAGAATGTATCTTAAACAATGTATTTGTGTATTAGAAGTTAGAGTAGATAACTGAGATAACACCAGTACTTTGCTAAAAGGCAATCCAGTATGACTAAGAGGAAACAAGTCAGTTAAGGATATAGTATGTTGAAAAGCCAGTGCTTGATATTTTTTATTGAATGTTACAGAGTTTGGTGATACTGTGGTGACGTGGCTGTCTGACTTTATGGTGTTGGGATCTCGTCAAGGGAAGTCCAGTAAGGTCATTCAGGTGTCGCCGCAGTCGCTGGACTAGGGAGGTAAGTTACCCATGATTTTAATAAGGAATTAGGGGGGTTGTGGTGCCATATCCTAGCTCGTCCTCTTAGGTTTTTTATGCAATGAAAGTTTCTCTGTTTTGACATAAACCCTCTCATTGGGGGGGGGGTATTGTAATGGGGCAAAATAAAGGGGGTTTGTAATTTCAGTGAATTCATTTGAACTATCTGTAGACAACCTTTGAGGTAATCTTTTATTTACCTAGTGTGTACTTTTTGGTCCCTGACTGTAGCTCCGTGGAAGGTACAGCACGGCACAGGAATGTTTATGGTCGGTACGGTGCGTATTCGTGCGTACGAGCGCGCGGGTGTGTCGCCTTTTCCCAACGTGAAAATCACATACAGAAATTCCATAGCCGAACATGCGATGGAAAGAGCCAATCAGCGTTCGAATTTACAACCACGTGGCCAGCGAGTCGGGCTGTAGAGCGTACCCACGCTTCGCTTGACACCGGGCAGTTCGCTACAACTAATCACACGGTACAGCAGTAAATATAACACAGCCTCGGAATTTCGGTAGACTGACGTGAATTGAGTAGCCGAGGTCTACCGAAACTGGTGTAAATATAAGAGAAGAAAACCAGGAAGAAAAATGTCAGTGCAATCTACCTAATACGTAAATAAACGGAAAGAATTAGAAGAGTGTTTGGTGACAAAGTGGCGGAATAGCATATGCAGGTACAATATACAGTCAGCGGCGTAAGAAAATTAAATTTAATAATTATATAAAGAGCTCGGAAAACGGGGGACATTAACCAGTGTAAAGAGTGAGAGAGTGTGTGTGGGGAACAAGGGAAAAATAAAATATAAAAGTACTGGTTGGTCGAGAAAGATTATGATATAGGGTATTTGTATAAGTAATTTCATGTTTTAAGTATTGAAGTAAAAGATAAAGAGAAAATATAACATTGAATTTAATAAATTGAATTAAAAATAAATAAGATTTGTTTTAACAGAATATAACCATGTGTTAGCACAGTTATTTTGTCGTTACCATTTCCTAGTGTTCTGTGCAGAAAAACTCGTCTAAACGTTCCGGGGAATTTTCTGAATTGTGGAAAGTCAGATTGCTAAATTGTCCAGTGTTTTAATTAAGGTAAGTAAAAAGGTTTCCATATCTGTCCTTCAAAGATATTGGTGGCGGCCCTGAACTTCCGATGGTGTATGAAAAGGTAAGTAAGCGAGAAAAGATCGCAAGGTAAGATTCTGGCAGAGTATATATATTTTTTTTTAATTTTATAAAGGTTTGTTTCTTCACAAACCTAACACCAGTTTTTCAATGCCCATAAAATGTTATTATGGACAAAAATGGTGCAAAATCAGTTATAGTTAGATCTACAGGCAATGAAAAGGCATCCATTACTGTGGTGCTAGGAGTAACTGGTGATGGTAAAAAAACTTCCATCATTATATTATTTTAAAAATAAAAGTGCTTCCAAAGGAACAGTTACCAGCTGGGATTATTTTTAGAGCACAGGGAGGGGGATGGATGACTGAATAACTTATGGCAGATTGGCTTCAGGTCGTTTAGGGACATCGACCAGGTACTTTATTAGGGCAGAAAGGCATATTATTCTTGATGCATTTCATGGTCACACAACTGAGAAAATGAAACTGTTGCAGAAATGAACACCGATCTTGTTATAATCCCTGACGGAATGACTTCTCAGTTTCAAGTTCTAAATGTGGTTGTTAATAAACCATTCAAGAATCATTTACGGAAGAACTATTGTTCTACTCTAATCAAATTGAAATTTTTAATTATCAAATTATGATAATAAATCTCCCACCTACCTGCAAAGCCTCGGGTCCCAGGGGTTCGATCACATGAACATCAGATACAAACATGTGTTAAGGTTATCTAAATAACTGATTCGACACATTGTTATGAAGAGAAATAATTAGTTTTAATTATCAATTCTTGCTAATTTAAATTTTGTTTATCAAATACAGTTACTTACATGTTTTTCGAATATGGTGTAATTCTTGCTTATAACTTATTTTTAAACTTACATATTATTACTTACAATCTTAAGGTAGCCCAGCCTGCTTTACATACGCACTCACATTCTTAAAACAAAATTCCTCTTCACCCTTATGAATTAAAACTCATTATATATAAAGCCCCAGCCATCCATGTGTTCACTCGTTGACCGCGTGGTCGCCCTGTTTTAAGTTCTGAATTGTCCCGAATCAAAAAACTATTGTGTTTTGTTGTTGTCTCGTTGTCAGACATCCCCGTCACTTGGTTTTTTACACTATTAACTCATTTTACTGTTATATTGTGAAATTTTGTGAGGAGCCCACTCGACTCAGTACCGGCGTCGGTCTAATCAGTGAACGACTGCTGATGTACTTCTCTGAGAGGGAGGGACAGCGCAGACACTGCCACCTACTTTGCGTCGTCGTTCATGCTCAGTTGTTGAGGCATATTCCGTTTATACATGGAATATGGGAGTTATATTCAGGATACCAGAGCACGATATTGGCGTCTGCTCTATTGACGTCACTAGCAGTGGGCGTGGTTTAACGGCACTTCCGGAAGGTCTGTGAAAAGACGATGAATACCTTGGCGCTTTGGCCATCTTGAGTTTTTTACCAGCGCGTGGGTTGGCGCCCATGCTGTAGCGGGGCATTTTTGGGCATACCTGGGGCAATCTAAAGAAATTTGTATATTTTTTGTAATAAATAAATAAAAATCTTCTGTAAATAAGAAGTAATGTTGTATAATGTTGTACCCTCTGTCCGTAATAATTGTGAGAGTGTGATGTGGTGCTATGAAGAAAGAGAGTTATATGTTGAGAATGAAATAGAAATATATAAGTTAGAAAGAAAGTATGATGAATTGAGAAAATTAATAAAAGGGGTGATGATGAATCATGTGAAATACGTACCTGTTGAAAGAGAGACAGAAAATAATTTTGATAATATCTTACCTGACTATAATGACTTACCTGACGTAGTAGTTGAGGAATACAAAGATGAGAAAATTTACCTGACATTAACAAATAACCCTGATATAGACGGGACAATCATAACCTATGGTGACAAGATTTATAGTGGTACAATGGATGAAATAGAATTGATGGATTATTATGATAGTAACCATTATAATAATTTGTATGTTGATAAAAATGATGAATGTTACAAATACACTAGATATATATATGACGATGGAGGATGAGCTAAAAGATCAGTGTTGGGACATTTTTAAATATTGTAAATTTTTGGTAATGACCTTGCTGATTTGGACATCTGAAGTGAGATACACTTGAACAGTTAATAATGGTTAAGCTTCCATATAAAGTGGGTTAAAACCCCATCTAAATTAATATTGTCATTTAAATATAAATTCGTAAATTTAATATTACGAAAGATATGTTACTTGTGATTCCCCAAATTTTCGGGCGGTCACGGCCTCACCGAACCCTGACCGTGGAATTGGTTTAGCTTTAACAGCTATGGTTGGGGCACATTACGATTGCGCGCTGCCTTAACTGGCCATAGCTGTTATCGTTGTAAAGGTGCATTTTGAAATTGATGGGGGGTAATAAAAGGGGAATCACCAAACTATGGAACAGCGGCTGCCACTCTGTTCGAGAAGGAACAGCAGAGCCAGGTGGTAGATCCGTTTAAGGGTGCATAATTATTTAACGAGAACATGTTGATGTTCAACAATTTTAAACTTAACAGCGGAAGCAGAGACACGGAGAGGTAAAACCCTGCTCCAAAATATACAGTCTCTGTGGAAGCGAAAAGGCGCCACAGTCTTCCATAATCTGAAATAGTGTGTGTGGCTGGGAGGTTATCCAAGGGGATAACGTATTAAAAATTTGATATATTTTAATTAATAATGATGATTTGCTACTCAATAATTTTGTTTGAATTTAAAAAATAGATGCACTAAATACTTCTTATATTGTGTTATTATGTCTTATTGTGTTGATTGCATTAGTATGTTAGGAATAAGTATTATAAAAATATAATAATATGTTTTCAATGTGTTTATAGATTTAAAAATAAAATGAAAAATAGTTGTGATAGGTAAAATTTTCAATGGGTTGTAAAAGATAGAAATGGGTGATAGTAATTAGTTGAATAAAATGTTTGAATCAGTTCAAGTTGAATTTTGTGGGACATAGATTTGTCCAAATCGAAGTAAAAGTTAAAGTAATAGTGGAAATGAAAATAATGCAATGTTGTTTTGAGTTAATGTATGTTATAGAATTTTGAGAAATAAGTGGAGACACAGTAGAAATGGAGATTTTATGTAGAGTTTGGAGCGATATATTGTTTATTTGTTGATGTTAATTTGTTGTAATTGTAGTGAGGTTATGAGATTGAGATTTTTTGGGGATGGTAATTTTGTAGTAGTGGTAGTGTAATGTGGGAGTCCGCAACATAAGGGTTGGGACGGGATAGGGACCGATTGGCGCCGGAAAGGGTTACCTAGGGGGAGACCAGGGGCCAAATAAGGGAATGAGTTTTGGGAAGGAAACACGTATCCTATGTACAAAGGGTTAGAGAGTATTTTTTTTATATAAGAGTAGAAGGTGGCGATTGGAGTTAAAATAGTAAGTAGTTAGAGGTAGAGAAGGGTTAGTAAAATTTTGATAGAGGGGTGTCATACTAGTTAAAGATTTTGTAAGGGAGCATTAGAGTAATAAAAGGGGTAAGATTATGAGTAAATGCCAAATGGATGAAGTAAATTATAATGAAATAATGAATAACGTAGAATCACCCAAAGTAATGAAATGGAATAATGATGGCCATAATTGAAAAAAAAAAATAAATAAATAAATAAATTTTGTAATTTTGAGAAACGAATTAATAAGAGTAAATCAAGTTTAAAAGTAATTTTCTGATTTCATATGCCAACTTAATGTGTGTAACATTTTAAATACCAATTGTTTATTTTAATGTGAATTAGAAGTGTATTATATTTTCTTATGTTATATTGTGTTTGTTAGTTTAAGAGAACTTTATGAAGTTAACTATTTTAAATGCATTTTTAAATTGGGGATGAGAGAAATGTAATATGGTAATGGGAAATGTTAATAAGTCAGTCGTCTGTTTGCTTAAATCCTGATGGGAATCAGGGCAATGATTTTGAATTTTGGGGTAAAGTTAATAAGGGTAAGTAGATGGAATTTTAAGAGGGGTGTATATATATAGTTGGTAAATATGTTATGATATATACATGTTAGCAATAAATGAAAAACAAAACCAGTGCTTCTTAGCGCAAACCAGCACCGCTAGGGGGAAACAGATCAGTTGGGGATATGGTGTTGCATAAGGCCACTATTTAATATTTCGATTTGTTGTTTCAGTGTTTGGTGATGCTGTGGCGGCGGACCTGAGCTGGCCTGCGCGTCAGAGCAGGGGCGTGGAGTATCTGTCTGACTCTACGGTGTTGGGATCTCGAGAGAGAAGTCCAGTATTGTCATGCAGATGCGGTCACAGTCACCGGACCAAGGGTGAGTTGATTATTCTTTTTTGTAAACCGTACAGGGGGTTGTGGCGACATATCCTGGCTGATCCCTTTAGCAAGTATGAATGTGTCAATGAGATTTTTTATGCTTCGGCATAAAATATCTCATTGAGGGGGTATTGTAGCGGGGCATTTTTGGGCATACCTGGGGCAATCTAAAGAAATTTGTATATTTTTTGTAATAAATAAATAAAAATCTTCATTAGGAACAAAAATTTATAAAGAACGGTAAATTTATTATTTGGAAGCGATCCCAACAACGGCAACACTGCTTGAGGCGTTGAAAACAAAGTTATTAGACAATATTCATATAAACAGTTTTAATAACCGGCAAACTGTACCAAAGTCAGTTCAAGGACAATGACGAACACGAAAAAACGTAAACACGTTATGTAACAGTAAACACGTTACACAACCAGACATCAGGCGATGTGTTGCGTCAGCAACTTACATAACAACTGTGTGTCATCGGTTTTCGTCAGAGCCTATCCTGGGTGTGTCACGCCAGCAACTGTGTGAGGCACCGAAGAAACAGTCGGAAATTAACATCTCAGCGGACCAGACGCAAAATAAACTGTCGCGTCTGCCCGGCTCTCGCCGGTTTTTCGGGCGAAGTTATTCTGTGTTCGCCGACGCGCCCGCATACGATAAAATGTGATCGTAAATTCAAATTGATAACTTTCAATAGTCATGAAGTAAAATGCAGTGACAGTTTTTGGTGATATATACAAAATTATAAGCAATAGAATTGTGCGGAGTGGACGGAATTACGTGAGGAGTCTGGACTGGGTCGAATCGCTAAAGAATGGCCAGATAAGTAACCGATATGGGGTAAAACCCAAGAAATTTTCAAAATTGTAAAACCTTTTAATATTAAAAAGAAATGGCAGCCTAAAATATATATACATAAATTAAAATGAGATCTCTAAAATAACTTGGTATGTGTGTTGCGTGTATACGGGAGAATGTAACTATATTAAGAAGTCTGGTTTGCGTTTTCTTAATTTAATAAGATTATTTTAATTTAATATCTTGATTCATATAAGGTTTATATAATATTTCAATGTTGTCTTATTTTTTTTTTCTTTACATTAAAAGTTTCTTTCTTTCAAATTTATTTTATGTGCGTTTCTTTTTGATTTGAGAAATGTTAATAAATTTTAATTAATGTGTAAACGTATAAAGTTTTCTTTATTTGTTCAAACAACCAATTCTGTTCTTCTAGTTCGCTGATACGAACCTTGGTAAATTATTTTCTTGCAGTTGGCAAGATGGCGCCCGAAGAATTCAGTAAATACAGTGGACAGTATCTTTAATATTTTAAAATTTATATTTCAATATTAATATCAATAAAATGAAATATCACAATGCTTGGTGTACGCATGGGTGAGCTCCGCCACACTCTCGCATAGTTCTTGGAAAAACTAGGGTGGTAAATTCTTCGCTTACTGATTTCACCATACTGTTGAGTCTTGCCTTTGTCCCGAACTGTTCAGTCTACACGTGTTCTTTCGCAACCGGAATAACGTTGTCGCATAATACAGTTTCACAATATTTTATAAGACTCCCGCACAAAATGAAATGAATACCCCATACTGTAAAAAATAAAAGGACCCAAAATTGACCCGCTACAATACCCCCTCGATGAGAATTCTGCTGTTCACTACAGAAGAAATCTCATCGACAAACCCCAAAGAGGACCGGTGAGGAACTGGTGCCAACAACCCCCTTGTTCTTAATCTGCATGGGTACACGACCCCCCTGGCTCAGCGACTATGGACTCATCTGAACGAGATCACTGGACTTCTCCGTAAGAGATCCCAACACCGAGGAATCGAACAGCTAAGTACCACAGCCCACCTCACCTCCTAACATACTACCCCCAAAATCCTCAATCCCTGGCTTAAATTATTCCAGATCCTCTACCGATATGTTTCCCCTTGTATGCAAGCTGGGCTGCCTTTAGCAGATACTGGGCTCACACACACTCACATTACATGTTGCCATAACACATTGAAGAATAAAAAAAATCTTTTAAAATTTATTAAAAATTAAAAAGTTCAAAATTCAAAAAAAATAATATTTTATCAAAAAAATTTCTCTTCTTCTTTTTTCTTTTCTGTTTTTTACTTAAAATGCATTAATTTAAACCTTTCTCCTAATCAAAACATATACTTACTCTAACATGTAAATACTTAGATTCTAACAATACAATGCAGTACAAAATGAATCCATAAAATACACATGGTTAATACACAAATAATAAAAGAGTCAACACTTAAAATATTCATTCGCTGGCAGGCGAAAAATCAAGTTTTTTTTTTCACAAACTTTTAAAATTCAAAAAAAAATGTAAGTTCATTGTTAAAATCATTGTTTCTATTAATTTGATTGCCAAATTAATTTAAGGGTGTTTAATTTCTCAAACTCTAGGTTACAATAATTACCTCATTATTATTTTAACAAAAAAATTTACTTTAATTCTTTTATGTCACAATAGGGTTTTGCTCAAAATACTGATTCAGCAGACTACAACATTTCTTGTTATGGTCACCAAGCATGACCACAGGCTTGAGTCACAACATCTTACACCTGTTTATTGTTTACCTAAACACAGTTGTGTGCCAGACTTGTTTTCATAAACAACAGTTATAAACATTCTCAGTTTCAGCATTCATAGTCTAAACACTCTGGTTACATCATATACTGCCATATCTGCTTACTACACTTTTCGAATTTTATAAATCTTTTAGATAACATATTTGTCTCTTAACATTTTTTATTCCAATTCAGATCAGATATATTTTTGATTCATTAATAAATTTGGCCCTTTTGAATTATTTGTTTAACTTGAAAATTCTTTAACAGTCTCCACCCAAAACAATTTGACTTTAATTACGGCTGTATGAAGTTAATGTATAAAATATGTAAAATTACAATTTCAATTTGAATCGACATGAATTTAAACACACCACTAACATTAAGTTACTCCAGGGACAGGTACAGTTCAATTTCATCTCTTCGTACATTCAAAACAATTTCCATGACTTTAATTACAATTTTCAAAATGATTCTACGTGATTAAATGTTTCAGTTTTTCTTAAAATTTCAATAAATTTTACAAACATTACATCATTGGTTCTAATCTCTCTTTAAATTCCTCCACAATCACATTCCAACTACCAATATCCCGTACTCATAACCTAACATAGCAGGTACCACAAAATAGTAATTGAACCCTTTGGTTACATAAGTTTACTTTAGAATATTTTCCAAAATTATTTTTTCTTAATTACCTGTGAATAGGTTATATGTTACATGTACAGGATCATTGTCTATAGAGATGTGATTGAAGACGAACAGAACCTCTACATAAGTGAATGTAAACAAAACCTGTTGGCAGCCCTCAATTCCTTACCTGCCTCCTTTCCCATAAATAAAAACAAACCACAACCACTAATCTACAACCCCATCTCGATCCACAATAGTCCTGTTGGATTATACAGAAAATTTTATTTCGTTTGTCTACTCAGCCACAAAACTTCTCCACTACCGACCTAATTAAGGGATGAGTTTACAATTCATAAATAACGCCAGTTTATTTAATTTTGAAGATTACCCTAATGTATTATTGAGAATTAAGGCAATCAAATGGTTCCAAAAAGTATGCCAATTTGTGTAACTATTGTTTATGTGTTTACTCTAAGGGGAGGGTTAGGGAAATCGGGAAAATAAAAGGGATAAGGATTATTACAGGGTCAAGAACTAGGACTAAAGGTAGGGACAAAGCTTCCTCCGAAAATAAGGGTAAATGGAGAAAACCAAGGCTCGCGTGGGCAGGGGCGACCCCTGAAATAGACCCTGAAATAGACGAACCCCACTGGGACAAGTGGGGAACATCTATCCGCTACCACCTTTGCATATGTTATTTATAGTTATTTATAATTATTTAACTATAGGTTTATTATAGTTGTTTAGTTGTATTTAATTACAAAATTTATTTTTCTTATTTTATTTTAAGATGCAAAATATTAATATTATTTTTATCATCACAACCATTTCTACTACATACATACATTGGTTATCTAACATCTTACAATACACACAATAAATTTACTTCAATTCTTCATCATTTATTATTCAGTTATATCACACTTCAATATCAAAATCAGCTAGGTCATTACCATATATTAACATATTTAAAATTGTTCATTTATGAATTTCAACCTCCATCGTCAAAAATTAGTCGGGGTTTCACATAACAATTTTCAATTTTATTTACATTCCATATACGGTTATCTTGTGTATAGTAATCATAAAATTTCTGTTTATTCATTTTACCGTAATAATCATATACCAAGTCAACATTGAGTACATCGGTTAAGTCTCCATCAGTAATATTCATTATCAAGTCAGTTATCTTTTCTTCATAAAGTAAATTATTATTGTTTAAACATGTATCATCAAAACAATCTTCACTCTCTATTTTAACAGGTAAGTACTTCAAATCATTTAGCATCTCTTTCAACTCATTATAGTCCCTCATTAGTTTATATAATTCTATCTCTTTGTCAACACATAACTCTCCATCTAAATCTCTCTCATCATAACACCATATCACACTTTCTATCTCATTCCATGCAGAGGGTACAAAATTATTCGACAAAAATAAACAACTCAAATCTTTCACTAATAAGGGTCTCTTGCCCAAAAATAACACTTTTGAACACTCTGGTTCATCACAAATAAGGGGAAAATTTACCCCCTGCCCTACACATTCATCTACTCTCTCTTTCCATTCTTTTTCTAATTCAACAACACTAATTATTACTTCATTACAACTTATCATTTTCTCACTCTCACTTACTGTTTCACTATCTATTTTCAACGTATCACTTTCTGATACCACCCTTTCAATCACATTACCATTTTCAATATCATTGTTCTTACTCTCTACTACCACATTTTTAATTATATTCTCACTTTCGACCTTATTGTCATCATTCGTATTTTTACTTTTAATCTGTTCTACTACTGACTCTACTATTTTCTCAATATCTCGTTTCAATTCGTTACAACTATTTTCGCATTTCATTTTTACCTCATCAATATCAAATTTGAGCACATCAAATTTAGCGTCAAATTTATTCAATTTTATATCGTTATTGTCAAAACGACTATTTAATTCGTTAAATTTGTTCTTCTGTTCATGAATATCCATTGATATGGTTCTTAATATACTCATTATATCATCATCTAATTTATTACATTTTGTTGAGGTGGGGGTTAACTGTACCCCTGAATCCTCCGTAATATTTGTTTCATCTGAATTGTTTTTTGTTTTATTTTCGTGACTCCCGTTTGGAGTCGAGTGGATTTCAAAATCACTCATACTATTTGATTCATGGTAGTTTTCGACACTAGTCGTTTCATTTACATTATTTTCGTGATCTGACATTTTTATAATTGATTAACTTAAATTAAAGAAATTAATTAACTAAATAATGTAATTACTTAAATTTTGTAATGTAACGTTATTTTGCTACACTAACCTAAAACACGTTTGTATCCTTGTAGATGTGGAATTTAATTAATTAATTATAATTCGTCCCTGTTCGGGCGCCATTTGTTCTACTCTAATCAAATTGAAATTTTTAATTATCAAATTATGATAATAAATCTCCCACCTACCTGCAAAGCCTCGGGTCCCAGGGATTCGATCACATGAACATCAGATACAAACATGTGTTAAGGTTATCTAAATAACTGATTCGACACATTGTTATGAAGAGAAATAATTAGTTTTAATTATCAATTCTTGCTAATTTAAATTTTGTTTATCAAATACAGTCACTTACATGTTTTTCGAATATGGTGTAATTCTTGCTTATAACTTATTTTTAAACTTACATATTATTACTTACAATCTTAAGGTAGCCCAGCCTGCTTTACATACGCACTCACATTCTTAAAACAAAATTCCCCTTCACCCTTATGAATTAAAACTCATTATATATAAAGCCCCAGCCATCCATGTGTTCACTCGTTGACCGCGTGGTCGCCCCGTTTTAAGTTCTGAATTGTCCCGAATCAAAAAACTATTGTGTTTTGTTGTTGTCTCGTTGTCAGACATCCCCGTCACTTGGTTTTTTACATTATTAACTCATTTTACTGTTATATTGTGAAATTTTGCGAGGAGCCCACTCGACTCAGTACCGGCGTCGGTCTAATCAGTGAACGACTGCTGATGTACTTCTCTGAGAGGGAGGGACAGCGCAGACACTGCCACCTACTTTGCGTCGTCGTTCATGCTCAGTTGTTGAGGCATATTCCGTTTATACATGGAATATGGGAGTTATATTCAGGATACCAGAGCACGATATTGGCGTCTGCTCTATTGACGTCACTAGCAGTGGGCGTGGTTTAACGGCACTTCCGGAAGGTCTGTGAAAAGACGATGAATACCTTGGCGCTTTGGCCATCTTGAGTTTTTTACCAGCGCGTGGGTTGGCGCCATGCTTGGTGTACGCATGGGTGAGCTCCGCCACACTCTCGCATAGTTCTTGGAAAAACTAGGGTGGTAAATTCTTCGCTTACTGATTTCACCATACTGTTGAGTCTTGCCTTTGTCCCGAACTGTTCAGTCTACACGTGTTCTTTCGCAACCGGAATAACGTTGTCGCATAATACAGTTTCACAATATTTTATAAGACTCCCGCACAAAATGAAATGAATACCCCATACTGTAAAAAATAAAAGGACCCAAAATTGACCCGCTACACTATAATGACTGGGTAATTGATGGTAAGCATACATTGACTCTGAACAAAAGCTGAAGAAATCAAGCATACAAACACTGGCCCAGTAGATAATCATAGCCTGGAGGAAAATCAAAAGTGAATCCATTATAAGGAGGTTTAAAAAATGTTGTGTTTCTAATAACACGGTTGGGAACGAGAGTGACATTTTGTGGAAAGACTCCAGTTATGAACTTGATTTAATGCCATTACTGAAGATGAAAATTGGAGAAAATGAGGATGGACTGGGACTACAAATAATAGTCCTTTATCACTTATAATGTCCCCTTTAATGCAAAAATAGCTATATGCCATATTTATCCATATAACTGTCTTTCAGTTGTTTTGATGGTTCATCCTCTTCATTCACAGCACTTAATATTAGTGATTAACTGTACTTTCACTTGTGAAAACTTACGTTTCTTATTGTCCTCGAACGTTTCGGTGTGGTGTACACCTTCCTCAGCAAGGTTTGAATACAGACTATCTTTCTCACAGAAAACTCCCTCAAAAATCTAGCATTATCTTATATATTATGAGGTTGTCTTTACATTCAGGGCAATATGGTAATTTTCTCATCACTTTATGACATTAATATTTCTGTATTATTTATCACACAGGGAATTTACAGAATCACAATTTACTGTCTGTTGCCACAATTTTTGGAATAATATGTGTTTAAAGAAAAATGGTCAGAAAAGCCGTAAACTGGCTTGACACACCTATTTTGAATACAGAAGTTCTCAAACTTTAATTTTAGCTCTAGAAATTTAATATTTAACTCTCATTTCATAATTCTGACAACACTGTAGCCCTCCCAAAATCTGTTGTGTTAACAACTGTAATCTGAGTATTACCATACAAGCAAAAAAGTACAAAAACTATCCAGAAGACAAGATTCACTGCAAATTAAAATACAACTAATAGTTAATTACATATTTAAAATTGTGAAGTGATAAAATCTTGAATTTAATCTGATGGATTACTTTTACAAATTTATTCCAGTGACATAATGCTGAAGACTTACATGTAATGTAGGTACTATACCATATTCTGTAGTGTTTCTTTACAAAAACGAGAATATTTAATGTTGAGAATGGGCACGTGTATGAAGAATTTTTCATACTTATTACTAGATGAATTCCTATTTTCCTTATTAGTAGAAATCACTATGTCAGAATGACCCAATTTATGATATACAAAATACTGTTGTAACGGGACATTTAGGCCTACCTGGGGTAATTTTGGGAAACATAAAATATAAATAATAATTATGGGAAGAATAAACAAATTTGAGTTCATGAATTATACAACGTAGCAAGCAAACAAGTGGATTTGTGTCAAGGTCAGCTCCAGACGCATGCAGAACAGTTATTTTTAGATATATGACATGCAAGTTATGTAATTCAACGGGTCATACGATCTGACGTCAACTAAATACGTCACTTGGAATGTGAGGTGCGGTCAGCCCAGCCTCACAAATTGGCGTAGTGATACTAATAAAGACAATAAGATTGGTGACGTGACACCCTCTCCACCTCAGAAAATAACGCAGTTCAACTCAGCCCAGTTAAAATTTACTTCTTGTGCCGGCTGGTCATAAATAAAAGTTATAAAACAAATTTACGGGCACCCGTACGTAACAAATTACCTCAAAATGTGAAAGTAATCATAACGTAAACAGTTTAATAAATTTACAGTTTCGGTGAACGAGTGAAATAGGGAAAATGTGCGAAGTGGAAGAAAAATGCGTGGTAAAGACGGACTCGTCAAGATCTTAGAATTCACAGATAAGTAACCAACAAGGGGTAAATCTAAAAGCTTTCAAAGTTGGAAATGTTATATAAAAAGAAATTGGCAACCTAAAATATATATAAATTATGAACTCAATAAACCGGGGGGTACAGAAATGGAGAGAGAGAGAGAGAGAGAGAGAGAGAGAGAGAGAGAGAGAGAGAGAGAGAGAGAGAGAGAGAGAGAGAGAGAGAGAGAGAGAGAGAGAGAGAGAGAATATAAAAGAAGTGCTGGTTTGTATATAAAAAGAAAGAAATATAATCTATAAATAATCAAAAATTCAATAATGGAAAGTATGTAAGAAAATTAATCTTAATGAATTTTCATTTCATGAGTTTGTAGCTAAATCTGCAAAAGTAGTTAAATGCAGGAAAAGAAGATTTATGTATTATTACTATGTTCATTATAGAATAAATAAAAAAATTTTGTTCAATGCAAATGTGAATTAAACTAATTACTGCAAATAAACCATTCTGTTCTTCCGTTCGCCTAAATCGTACCTGGCCCAGTGGTAGGTACTTTTTTTTTCTCTCATAGTTGGTAACAAGATGGCGTCCGAAAATGAGGACGAAACAGTGAATAAAATTAAAATTAATTGAGTTTTGAAAATAAATAAAACAGTACAATTGGCGCCTGAACAGGGACATTTATATAAATAAATTTTATATAAATATAGGTCTACTTGGGAGAGCAGAATGGCTATTTGAGATAACAAAATAATGTATAAATAAGGTACGTATGAGGTTACGAGAGTAACGTAAAGTGTTGGGTAAATAGAATACATTGTTATGTGATAAGTATATGTTAGATATGTTAGTATTTTGACAAAAAAGTTATAACTTTACCATTAAAAAATGGAAAATATGGAAATAAATCTAGAAAACACTCTTACCGAGTCAATGATAATGAATAATGTAGAAGCAGCGTCTACTCCAACGACAACTAGAGTAAAAGAGTTGTCGATGGACGATATGTTTAACCTAATAAGAACAATGTCCGAAAATATAAATAGTAATTTAAATTAATTGAAAGAACAAAATAAAGAACAAAAGAGTGACTCTGATGTTAAGTTTAATAAGATTAATAGCAAGTTCGATGAACAGAAAAACGAAATTAAAGAAATCAAAAGTAATTTCAATGATAAATTTGATGAAGTAAACAGTCGTTTTGACGTTAGTGATGTTAAAATGAGTAACTTAAATGTTAGATTTGATGAAGTGAACGCTAAAATGAATGACCAAATTAACAAAATAAGAAATGAAGTAAAACAACAAAAATTTAGTATTAACAAGCAAATGAATGAAATTGATACACATTGTACTTGTATTAAAGAGCAGATATTAGAATCAGTAAACCATATGTTCGATGAACAAATAAATGAATTAACAGAAAATCTTGAAAGTAAAATAAATAATGTAAATGAACAAATGACAGATCAAATTAAAATTCAAGTTAAAGAACAGAGTGTAGAGATAGAAAGTAAGTGTATTAATATGATTAATGAAAATAATGATGACATAAAAAATAAGATAGTGGAGGTAGAGAATGTATGTAAACAATCAATACAAGAGAGTGTGGGGATTATGAATAAACATAACCTTCAATACGAAAGTAAATATGATAATAAACTTAGCATAATAGAACAAGATATAGTAGAAATTAAAGACGAATTACATGTGGCAGTGAGCCAAAATTTAAATAATGTTGCGGAGCGAATATTATATACTCGCGAACCAAAAGATGATATTGAACTTGAACAATTTTGTTGTGATAACCGGAGAGTACACCCGATGCAGTTCTTGAGTAGGGTAAGGGAATTTAACCGGTTTAATAGCAGTTGTTGGGAGGTAAAGTTATTAAAGATTCTAAAGTGTTTTAAGGGCAGTTTTGAAATATGGGCTGAACTACATAGAACAGAGTGGGGTAGTTATGAGAATTTCGAGGCAGCGTTCCGAAATAAATATTGGACTGAAGAGGACCAGGAAATATTACATAGTAGAATCATGGGAACAGGGAATTTTGGGGGACATAACAACAACATAACCATATATGTAATGAGGATATTTAACGAGGCAAAATACTTAGAACCGCCATTGCCATTTCGATCGTTTGTCAGACATATTAGTAAACACCTGCCTAGGGAGGTACAAATTACATTAATGACTAGAGAGGTAGCGGATATAAATGAGTTGGAAAATATATTAGATGTATTTCAGAACATTAGGGACCGTAAAATAGGTAGGCGTCCTAACACATCAGGTACAAATAGTAGCAGTCATTATACACCACAAAGAGGGTCACCACAGGGACATGCATACGGTAAACAAGAAAATCATAGTCGAGACGGGGGATGGAAATGTACGGGATGCTCGGGAGAGAATTACGTCGGTAGAAATTTTTGTTTCAGGTGTAGGAAACCAAGGCCGAATCAGCGGGGCGGAAATACGTCGTCGCATAACAACATACAACAGCGGGCCGGAGATGACTGCGGGGGAACATCGAGGAACAATGGAATTAATAACCAGCATGAAAAGGGGTACCGGCAGAGCAGTACCACCGCCAGAACGGAAAACTGAGGCCGACAATGGAAGCAAGGACCCCACCATTGTCCACAGGGAACAACAGGGTCCAAGTAGCAGACGAATATCATAATAATGTGATACAAATGGATATGACGAAGGAGTTGTTGGAAGAAGATGATACGGGAGTTATGGGAACAAAAACCGGATTGACGGAGGTAATCGTCACCATAGAAGGTAAGAATTTTAAAACATTAATCGATACAGGAAGTGAGATATCAGTAGTTTCAGAAAATGTAATGGGAGAATTAAAAGAAATAAATAAAAACATACCATCATTGCCAGTTGCGGGCGTAACTGTAGTGGGGGTAACCGGAGTACGGAGTAAAAGAGTTACTAGACAAGTACAATTAAACATATTCCTTAATAAAACTGAATTTGAAAATACCTTTCTAGTAGTTAAGGGACTGAGTTTAGATGTAATCTTAGGAAATGATTTTTTGGAGAGAAATGGGGCAGTAATAGATTTTAATAAATGGATAGTTGAATATAATAGTGGGAGTGAACCGGTCAGGGTTAATTTTAAGAGGGTGTTAGATGAGATTAAAGTTACGGGAGTAAAAATGATACAAAAGCGGGTAGGTGATGGAGATATAGAAACCAAAGTGAATATATGTCGAGAGAGTGAGATTGTAGAAAATGATGAGTGAGAGATGCATGTGAGTGATGAGAGAGTATGGGAAAATAGGGCGGATAAATTTTTTAATGAGGGTGGAGTTGTAGGGAGTCCCCAGCGACAGGAGCTGTGGGCAGTTGTGGAGCGTTTTAGAGATGTGTTTGCGGAGTTGCCTGGAAAAGCCAGGAACTATGTATGAGAGCTGAAGGTTCGGGAACACTCACCCTACATGGAGAGGAGTTATCCAGTGCTGTTTTCAAAGAGGAGAGCAGTGCAAGAGGAGTTGGATAGAATGATGGAGGGAGACATTACTGAGAGATCGATATCGCCTTACTCGAATCCATTAGTAGTGGTAATAAAGAAGGATGGAAGGGTAAGATTATGTTTAGATGCTAGAAAAAATAATCAAATTATAATACCTGACCGGGAGTCACCGGAACCTATAAATGGGATTTTTCAGAAATTTAGTGGAGTCAAGTACATGACATCTTTGGATTTGACAGCAGGATACTGGCAGGTGCCGCTAGCAGCAGAGTCAGAGATATACTGCATTTCTCTTCAATGGTAAGAATTATCAGTTCAAGCGTTTGCCATTTGGACTTAACACTAGTGTAGCATGCTTTATAAAATGTTTAGATATGATATTACAACCTAAGGACTTAGATTTTTTAACCGTCTATGTTGATGACATACTAATTGCATCAAGACATTTTTTAACCGTCTATGTTGATGACATACTAATAGCATCAAGAACATTTTCAGAACATTTAGAACATCTTTAATATGTATTAGATAAATTGCAAAATGGGGGTCTAATGGTTAATTGGGAGAAGTCGAAGTTTCTGCAAATTGAAATACACTTTTTAGGTTTTTACTCCAGAGGGAATTCAAGCTAACCCTGATAAAGTAGAGGCGATTATGCGCTTTCCAGAACCGAAGAATGTTAAACAGCTACAAAGTTTTTTGGGTCTGTGTAACGTTTATAGAAAATTTCAGAAAAACTACGCACAGACGACGTCAAGGTTAAGTGCCGTTTTACAAAAGAATAAACAGTGGAAATGGAGAGAGAAGGAAAGGGATGCATTCGAGGAGATAAAGGAAAAATTTTCAAATATGATAATGATGAATCACCCTGATTTCTTGAAAACCTTTTATTTGCAGACTGACGCCAGTAACGTCGCCCTAGGAGTGGAGTATTATCAAGAAGATGAGGATAAAGAACATCAGACGATAGCCTTCGCCAGCAGATCCCTTTTGGCGGCCGAACGAAATTATACAACTACAGAGAAAGAACTGCTGAGTATCGTGTTTGCCGTAGGAAAGTTCCGAACATACATCCTAGGGAACCGAACAGTTATAAAGACGGACCACAAAGCACTATCATTTTTGAATACCTGCAGATTGACCCATAGCCGTCTAACCAGGTGGGTACTAACATTACAGGAACATAATTTTTCATGGGAGTATATTAAAGGGACAGACAATAAAGTACCAGACGCTCTTTCCAGGGTAGACATCACAGAAAATAAAACAGGGAGGGATCTTAAGGAGATAGAAATTTTACGATTAACAAGGGAGGATAGAATTTTTGGTGAAGAATTAAGGGATATTAAGAACATGCAAAGATCAGAGAATAAATCGGGGAAAATAATCGCTAGTTTAGAAGCGGATGTAGATGGGTCTGAATATAAAACACATTTCCAGATATATCAAGGAATTTTGTTCAAAAAAGTACAAGGGGGCGAACGCGATTGGAGACTAGTTGTACCAGAAGGGTTGGTAGATAGAATTATTTGGGATTGCCATATAAGGTATGGGCACTTTGGGGCAAAAAATTGTACGAATGTTTTAAAAGAGTCATGTGTTTTTAAGAATATGGAGAGGCGAGTACGAAGGTTATTATGGGTATGTGATTTGTGTCAGAGGTCTAAGGTAGTGAATTATAGGGTAGAAGGGGAATTGAATTATATTAAGGTGGAGAGACCGTTTGATTTAGTTGCTGTAGATTTATATGGGCCATTGCCCACGGGTAGGGGTGGAGTAATGTATGTTTTTGTTGTTTTAGACACTTTTTCTAAGTTTGTTAGGTTATATAGTGTGAAGAGACCGACGAGCAGGGTCCTGAGTGAAAAAATAACAAGAGATTATATGATAAATGTAGGTAAGCCGAAGATAATTTTATCCAATCATGGACCCCAATTCATAAGCGGTAGGTGGAGACAAACTCTTGGATGGGAAGGCATCATACCCAAGCATACGGCAGTATACCATCCACAGTCCAACCAGGCAGAACGGGTGATGAGAGAGATTGGTAGGATATTCCAGGCGTATTGTCACGCCAAGCATACAGAATGGCCATTATACGTAAAGACAGTAGAAGAATGGTTGAATAGTACCACCCACGAATCCACCGGGTTTACGCCGTATGAATTAATAAAAGGAACAAGGCCACCTAGAATATTGGAACAACTTTTTGAGTATCCACCAGAAAATCAAACTATAGACGTGAATATAAAGATCCGACTAGCGAATGAAAGTTTACTCACTAAAGGGGAAAAGAGAAAGCAGAGGCATGATGCCAAAGGTAAGTGGACTAAATATGAGGTAGGACAATTAGTATTGGTAAGGAGACACGATTTGTCTAGCACACAAGATAAAGAGATAAAGAAGTTTTTTCTATTATACGAGGGACCATATGAAGTTGTAGAGGTAAAGATGAATAATGCGTACGTGTTGCGAAACCAAGCAACGCAGGAGATAGTAGGTACACAAAATGCGACGAATTTGAAGTTGTATTGGTCACAATAAGCAATTGAATTTTAATATATTATTTTATGTTTTCAGAAGGGACTCTTCCCCATTTTCGGGCGGTCACAGCTTCACCATCCCTGACCATGGTTTTTGGCTGTTTGGATGCGGACCATGGTTGGAGGTAACTTCCACCTGGGGGTGAAAACAACGATGGTCCTACTCCACAAATTGGTGCAAGCAGAAATTTAATTTTGTTGTTGAACGGGGAGGGGGACCCCTAAAGTTCGTGAAAAAAAACTTATAATTGGCAGTTATCCACAAACAAATAATAGTTTTAGTTTATTAAATAAAACGATCCAAAATTAATGTGAATAACAAGTGCAACTCGTTAGGAGTTACCTCATTTCCGAGTAGAATAGTCAGTAATAAGTAACTATTCTACTCGGGAATGAAATACACATACAGTAGAGCGTCAATAATTTGGACGTCAAAAATCCGGATCATCGATAATCCGGATTCGATTCTGGCGAAAAAAAAAATCGCATGAAGTGAATACATTTGTTTAAAAGCATCGGCACAACTGTAAAACTCGCTGTGCCCTACAGAGTGGAGCGCGAATTGCGTGTTGTGTGGAGGAGGGAGGGGCAGTGAAAGCGGAAGAGTCAAGGTCGCACAGTCACATGTATACCTGCTACCCTGCCCCTGTCAGTCGCGTCAGGCAACTGACCTAGAGTATTGTTCTCTGTGCGTGCACTAAGTTTTTGTTTACCAAATCGATCGTTTGTGTACAGTAGAGTGTGTGTGTGTGTGTGTGTGTGTGTGTGTGTGTGTGTGTGTGTGTGTGTGTGTGTGTGTGTGTGTGTGTGTGTGTGTGTGTGTGTGTGTGTGTCGGTTTGTCTGTGTTTTGTTTTTTGTAACACATTACAGTACTGTTCTGTACCCGTGATGGCGTCGAGTTCGAAGAAAAAGCACACTTTTTTAACCGTTGAAACCAAGTTAAAAATTTTAGAAAGGTTAGGAAAAGGTGAAAGTGGGGTATCACTTGCAAAGATTTATGGGGTAGGAACTTCTACAATAAGTGATATTAAGGCGAAAAGAGCCCAGGTGGAACAATTTGCATCAAAACTGGACTCTGAAGAAGGGACGCTGAAAAGAAAAACTGCACGTTCAGCAAACAACAAAGCCTTAGAAGACGCAATGTACGTGTGGTTCACTCAAAGGAGAAGCTTAGGAGAGCCAATTTCAGGCCCATTGATTTGTGAAAAAGCCTTACAATTTAATGAACAGCTTAATGGACCAAAAGATTTCAAAGCCAGTTCTGGCTGGCTTAAGAACTTCAAATCTAGGCACGGGATTAGAGAGTTAGACATCGAAGGAGAAAAACTTTCCTCAGATTTAGCGGCTGGAAGAGTTTTTAAAGAGAAGTTTATTAAGGAAGCACTAGAAAAAGGTTATTCTAGGGATGACGTATACAACGCCGATGAGACCGGGATAAACTGGCGAGCCCTTCCACGCAAGTCGCTGGCGTCAAGACGCGAACAATCCGCTCCCGGGTTTAAAGTAAGCAAAGAGAGAATAACGGCTATGGTATGTGCTAATGCCAGTGGGGAGCACAAGGTAAAATTGTTAGTGATTGGGAAGAGCAAAAAACCACGTTGCTTTAAAAATGTGCACACCCTTCCTGTTTCATACACGTCTCAGAAAAGTGCTTGGATGACTTCAATCATTTTTCTTGATTGGTTTAAAAATGATTTTATCCCTAGTGTTACAAAATTCCGTGAGGAGAAAAAGAAAAGTGGGAAAGTTCTTCTTATCATTGATAACGCACCCACACATCCCCCTCTCGAAGTATTAAACGAAATCGATCAGAATTTCGAAGTGCAATTTCTCCCACCTAACATTACTGCAACTCTGCAGCCAATGGACCAGGGACTGATCGAGAAAATTAAGAGGATCTATAGAAAGCAGCTCCTGCGTCGCCTTTTATTGGCAGAAAAGGACGAAGAGAGTGTAGTTCAGTTTATAACAAAGTTGAACGTTAAAGATAGCATTTACATGCTTGCCGATGCTTGGGAAACTCTCACCAAAAGTAATTTGCAAAGAGCCTGGAGAAAATTATGGCCTGATGAAGAAAGCAGGATTGAAGAAAATGCAAATGAAAATGAAGATTGCGTTGTAAACGAGGTGACAGAAATCTGCAGCACGATCCCGGGATTTGAACAGTGTAACGAAAATGATGCCAGTGAGTGGTTGGCTGTTGATGACAACGATCCTGGGTACCAGATTTTGACCGATCAAGAAATAGCTGACATGGTGTCTGAAGGTATGTAGCACTGCTTAAACATACAGTAGGCCTACTGTAACTTTTTTTATTTTAGCCAAACAAACTGTTTGCATTATCTGACGCTGTACTGTTAGTCGTTTTAAATTCACTGTTCTATTTTTAAAATATTTAGCCAACTTTGCACTTGTTCATTTTTTCTATAAAATTAGAAAAAGAAAACATTTGTTTCGTTTGTTTATTTAGGCGTACTTTTTCATTTTAAGGGGACGCAGAAAAGTAGAATCTGATGGGGACGAGAATGAAAATGACATTGAAGAAGCAGGGCCGACACATTCCGAAGCATTTATGGCAGCAGAGACACTGATGTCATGGCTTGAAAAACAGACTGAGAGCACACCAACCCAGCTCATTCTCCTAAAACGAATCAAGGACTTAGATGC
This sequence comes from Magicicada septendecula, assembly GCA_034769895.1. Classification (NCBI taxonomy): domain Eukaryota; kingdom Metazoa; phylum Arthropoda; class Insecta; order Hemiptera; family Cicadidae; genus Magicicada; species Magicicada septendecula. The sequence goes on along the minus strand of CM068368.1, from coordinate 234,537,512 downwards.
AAAAAAACGAACCACTACCGCTGTTCAAAAGTCCATAAAAGATTTTTTTAAAAGCTCAAATACTGTATGATTTACTGTACGTATTTTTATTACTGTACTTTACTGTATTTTGTTGTAGGTCTAGATTTACTGTACATAAAATAAGACAGTCTGTAAATGCAATACTGTACATACAGTATTTTTTTCTGTAATTGAAAAACGTAAAAATTTAACTAAATTAATGGTTTTATTCATCCGCTCCACTTCTGTAACCATCAGAGTGAATTATGAACGATTTTAGCAAGTTTTTTTTTACTGAAGACGTTTACCGGCGCTTTTATTGGTTCATTTCGAAAATCCGGACAATTTGATAATCCGGAAGGGGTCCGGTCCCAATTAATCCGAATTATTGACGCTCTACTGTAATAATTGTAAAACTTGTACCGAACACCTAAGTCAGGTGAAAGAAGTAGTTATAATTTAGATTTAGAATTTAGAAAATTAAGGTGACCAAATTAGCAGTATAATATACTTGTTGCACTTGTTAGAGACTATTATAGAAAAATAAGTTAGAACATTTACATGTGTACCTAGTTTAACTCCAAGGGAGATAGTATTTTAAATATCAGAAATAGAGAACAGCAGACCAGTGTCTGGTGATAGTAAAAAAGAAAATGATGTAATTGTGAATAGATCAAATGTTGAGTGTAATCTCTAATGGAAGTGAAGTAGTTCCAAGGACATAGTAAAGCTATGATGAAAATTCAGAACTGATTAATGGACAGTGAAAATTAAATGATAATGTTTGTGAAATTTGTTGTAACATATAATGGTTTTTTTAATTTTTGTGAGTTGTAGTAACAATGTAACTTTTAAATGTATAACATGTTTTAAATAGATTCCCCACTTTCGGGCGGTCCCGGCCTTACCAACCCAGACCGCGGTTTTGGATGACAATCAGCTGTGGGCAGAATTATTGTAAAACTGACCATAGTTGATTGCCTGTGAAATTGGTATAAGTTAGAAATTAACAGGGGGGTGATTCAGGAGGAATCAAACCAGAACTATGGAACAGCTGCTATCACTCGTTCGCGTGGGAACATAAAAAGGGTGATAGAACCATCTTAAGGGCACATAACTATAAAATCAGTATGGTATTGTAAACCCTAGTGGTCAGATTATCTGAATTTTATTTGTAACGCCGAAGCAAGGACAGGAGATGACAAAATTCCTCCTTAACGCTTCAGTCCTTGTGGAAGCAACTGGGCGCCACAGTCCAGTCATGGGGGGACGTCGAGAGATGGATGGCCGGTGGCAACGTTACATGCTGCGAGGATGCGACTCCGTCTTTGGGGACCTAGTCCTCATGGGCAGAAGTAATAGTGTTATACCAAAATGGGTGAAGACCTTGAGGTCACTGACAAATGTGTAACGCGGGGTATTAGGGGTTAAGGGAAATTAGTTTAAGTTGGGGGGATTAGTATAAGTTGGTGTAGTGTGGAAGGAGGTTACGAAATTATTCGTAATGAATTAATGAATATTAAATACATTGGGTTGATGATGCTGATTTGATGAGATAACTAAATGATTTTGGTAATGAATTAAGAAGTATTATGATAATTGAAGATAATTAACAATTTTAAGTAGATAATTTGTTCTGACGTAGTAGTACACTTAAATGTGTTTTGTTCTATATCAGAATTTTATTAATGAATTTAATTGTTTTGAAATATTGCGTTAATATAAGAATTTATACGTCTTCTTGTAAAAAGGGAAAGGCTTAATTATTGTTGATTGGAATCGAAAAAATTTTATAAAATATTGGGAGTGAAGTAAGAGAATGAAACGTCTATATAATAAATATTGTATTTATATATATGTTAGGAGTTAAGGAAAAAAACCAGTGCTTCTTAACGCAAACCAGCACATAGCTAAGGGAAACAGATCAGTTAGGGATATAGTATTAGACCAGCCCACGATTTGATTTTAAATTTGATGTTTCAGTCTGGTGATGCTGTGGCAGCGGTCCTGGGCTGGCCAAAGCATCAAAGCAGGAGCGTCAAGTGCCTGACAGGTGTTGAGATCTCGAAAGAGAAGTCCAGTAAGGTCATTCAGGTGCGGTCACAGTCACTGGACCAAGGGGTAAGTTAACTATTTTTTATGTAAACTGTAAAGGGGGTTGTGGCGACATATCCCGACTGATCCCTTTAGGAAGTATGAGAGTGTCAATGAGAGTTTTTATGCTTCGGCATAAAACCTCTCATTGAGGGGGTATTGTAACAGGACATTTAGGCCTACCTGGGGTAATTTTGGGAAACATAAAATATAAATAATAATTATGGGAAGAATAAACAAATTTGAGTTCATGAATTATACAACGTAGCAAGCAAGCGAGTGGATTTGTGTCAAGGTCAGCTCCAGACGCATGCAGAACAGTTATTTTTAGATATATGACATGCAAGTTATGTAATTCAACGGGTCATACGATCCGACGTCAACTAAATACGTCACTTGGAATGTGAGGTGCGGTCAGCCCAGCCTCACAAATTGGCGTAGTGATACTAATAAAGACAATAAGATTGGTGTACGTAACAAATTACCTCAAAATGTGAAAGTAATCATAAAGTAAACAGTTTAATAAATTTACAGTTCCGGTGAACGAGTGAAATAGGGAAAATGTGCGAAGTGGAAGCAAAATGCGTGGTAAAGACGGACTCGTCAAGATCTTAGAATTCACAGATAAGTAACCAACAAGGGGTAAATCTAAAAGCTTTCAAAGTTGGAAATGTTATATAAAAAGAAATTGGCAGCCTAAAATATACATAAATTAATGATCTCAATAAACCGGGGGGTACAGAAATGTAGAGAGAGAGAGAGAGAGAGAGAGAGAGAGAGAGAGAGAGAGAGAGAGAGAGAGAGAGAGAGAGAGAGAGTGTGTGTGTGTGTGAATATAAGAATATAAAAGAAGTGCTGGTTTGTATATAAAAAGAAAGAAATATAATCTATAAATAATCAAAAAATCAATAATGGAAAGTATGTAAGAAAATTAATCTTAATGAATTTTCATTTCATGAGTTTGTAGCTAAATCTCCAAAAGTAGTTAAATGCAGAAAAAGAAGATTTATGTATTATTATTATGTTCATTATAAATAAAAAATGTTTGTTCAATGCAAATGTGAATTAAACTAATTACTGCAAATAAACCATTCTGTTCTTCCGTTCGCCTAAATCGAACCTGGCCCAGTGGTAAGTACATTTTTTTTCTCTCATAGTTGGTAACAAGATGGCGTCCAAAAATGAGGACGAAAACAGTGAATAAAATTAAAATTAATTGAGTTTTGAAAATAAATAAAACAGTACACTGTCCCGCCAACTACTCACACATGCACACTCACACACATCTAATATTATTAATAAGGCAATACAGTGAAGAAGACATTTTAATTACCAACACACATTTACAACAACTCCACCTCTAACCACTCACTCTCATGAAATTATGTAATTAGACAATCATGACAGCAGAACACTACAGTAAACAGTACACTAAAAATACAAGTGATAATTGTAAAATGATTACTTTGCTTCATTGTATCTCGCCTGAAAGAATGATTGTAATCCTTGAACATAATATGCAGCAGCTCTTAAACTATGCGAGTGTGAAGGTAAATTCTCTGGATTGATACGTTCCAACAAGGCTGCAAATTCCATCTCTCGTTTTCCTCTCAAATAAACAATCCCAAGATTAAGGTTGGCAAATGTCCAAAGGTCTCTTTCTTGAGATATCTACACACACATGTATACAACTGCATGACAAGAATTTCAAATTAAAGTTACAGATCAACTATATTTTTTTATAAACACATATATGTCTACAAAATACATATAAATAATGTGTACACAGTGCATTCAAAAAATCTGGGACTAATGCTATTAAGAGCACAACTTTGCAGATAAATGAAATTTTATTATTTATTATTCAAAATACATTTCTTCCCTCTCTAGATTTTAGATTGCTCGTACAACCATTGGAAGGCATGCGCATAGTCCTCCTTTAAAATTGTTTTTAAAACAACTGTCACATTCTTCTGAATTGTCTCTACATTATCAAAATGCTGTTCTTTCAGTGTCACCTTCAGCTTAGGGAACAGAAAGAAGTCAGCCAGAGCCAAATCCAGTACGTAGGGTGGATGGTTAATCACTGTGACTGATTTCCTAGTGAGAAATTGTGAGACAATCAATAAAGAGTGTCCTGAAGCATGCAGAAGAATCATTGCCCTGATTGATACATTTCTGGACTAAACCTGCAAATTCTTTTTAAAAGGCGATCAAGTACCTCTTTGTAGAGTGGTCCAGTTAGTCTGGCGGGGGGGGGGGGGGGGAGTTGTGGATCAGTCCCCTTTAATAAAAAAATATGATCAGATTTTCACTATCGATTTTGTGGCCCTCAAATCCATTGGTCTGCCATCTCCTAGGTCGCACCATTCAGCTGTTTGATGTTTGGGAGATAGGTCATACTGGAAACACCATGATTTGTCGCCTGTGACAATGTTCTGTAAGAAATTAGGGTTGTCATCAGCCCATTCAACAAGACTTCGTGATGTTTTCACATGTTGTACCTTTTGCTGTACTGTTAACGAATATGGAACGAACCTGGCACACAGTTTTCGTTTGCTAAGCACATCATTCATGATAGTGTAAAAACTACCCACACTGATGCCGAACTCTTCTGATAAAAGTTTTATGCTCAACCGACAGTTGATGAACAATGCAGCACAGACAAGCTTGAGATTCTCGTCAGTCATGCATGTGTAGGGGTGCCCATCTCTTGGATCATCTTCCAGAGACTCAAGACCATTTTTTTAAATATGCATATCACTCTGTAATTGTTTAAACAATACGAATGCTCCAATACTAACTTACCTTACATCTTCAGAAGACCCCGAAAGAACCCAAAATTCCTGGTCACCACCACATTTTGACAGGTGGAATGTGGAAACCACAACACTGTCCCCATGAAAACAACTTAAAAATCTCAAATTTCCACATAAAAGAACTTTCCCAGATTCATCAACAGACGAACTCGTTAAGCAAGTTAGGTTAAGGCAAGGTGATGTAAGAAATAACTCATATACATTGTTAACCAAATAAACGCATTACTAATCATTAACTACTGCTGGCTTTGTTAACCCCAAACTCGTTACATTATATTGCAACATGGCTATTATTAAAATTGATCATATTAAATATATAAATTTATCAAAGACTGAAATTTGTGACAGAAGAAATAAGAACTGAAACAAACATTAACCCATAACTTTGTATACAATCAAAAATTAACATTAACATTTAATAAGGTAACTTATTTTAAAGATTACCTTTCATGATGCAACTGCCTTCAACATATTACCTTAAAATTTTACAAAGATTAAGCTTATACTATTACAAAAACAAACCAACGCAAATCAGACCCTTTCTATGCTTCTCTCTCTCTCTCTCTCTCTCTCTCTCTCTCTCTCTCTCTCTCTCTCTCTCTCTCTCTCTCTCTCTCTCTCTCTCTCTCTCTCTCTCTCTCTCTCTCTCTCTCTCATCCCCTTTCATCTTGTGATTTCTCTCACACACTTTCTTTCACACACCCACTAATGTTCTGAATATCTCCGAATTTTTCTGGTGAAGGTGTTACAATCTAATTTCTATCAATTATTAAGTAATATATTCGAGTCCCTGTTCTTGGGCGTCACTGTTACATTTTAATTTACTTCAAATTATATAAACTCTTATCTTACCTTAAGGTTACTTCTCCAGGGCCGTACAGATGAAAATCAGCTGCAGAAAAAGGTTACCTGGGTTTAAGTTGCGAAATAATCACGCTACCGCACATTTTGTGGATTTTACCAAATTAACTTTTATTTATTAACCTGAACTATTTCATTTTGTTTTAACTCTACACTGCTATTTCAATAATAAGACAGGAATACATGGGTATTTAATCTTTCAATATAAACTACTAACATGAAATGAATTGAACAATAACGTTATTATTTTAACCAACACTTTGCTACACTCTCTCACTCATACTCTTTACATTCCCTTACTGAGATCTCATTAACAAAATCTTATAAATTGTGGTTATTAAACGGTACTTAAGCTTTGATTAGAATTTTTTCTATTTTTTGTTAGTAAATTATGTTCAGTACTGTTACCCCTCAGCTGCGTGTTCATATGGCTGGTCAGACATTCGTGTTTGCCACTTGCTTCCGTCTACCACACTCATATAACTGTTTTCGTTGAACTTATTATGTCGTTGATTACTTCACCTCATTACTTTAAAACTCTTTATGCACTGTAATGTATATATTTATATAGCCGGCCGGCTTTAAAATTTGCTCGAGCACTTAGATGGTTAATTGGCTAGCCATGCGGCCATAAATTGCAGTAGAACTGATAATAGTGTTAACACTTTACTAGATAGGCCGGCTTTAGTTTCGGCCTATCTTCCACACCCGAGGCCACCGTTTTACTTGTAGAACTGTATGCTGCTTCTGTCTGATGCAAACACTAGGATGACAAGGTTCTTACTGTGATTCGCAAAGATTGCTGCTGGCAAGCTGTTGCGTAATACGTCTGGGCTGGGCAGTCTAGACATCAACAGTTTATGATAACATTGTATGTTGCTGGTTACAATGGGGCACCTCACAGGTGAATACTAGCTGCTTTCCAATTAAAACTGAATTGAATCTTTACTGTCTCTGACACACAATTTTGTACCGTTACAATACCCCCCCCCCCAATGAGAGGTTGTATGCCGAAGCATAAAAACTCTCATTGCCTAAAACCTAAGAGGACCAGTGAAGATATGGCGCCGACAACTCCCCTTAAATCCTTATTAAAAGCATGTGTACTTACCCCCCTAAGTCCGGTGGCTGTGGCCGCACCCATCCGACCTTACTGGACTTCCCTGCTCGAGATCCTAACACCATAAGATCGGGCAGATACCCGCCACAGTATCACCTGACTCTGTAACATTTAAGCAAAATATTAACAAATGGCCTTCCATTACTCCATGTCCCACACTGATTCGTTTCCTCTTAGCCGTACTGGTTCGTTATTGGCAAAGTACTGGTTCTCCGTTTAGTGTAGTTGGCCTACAATGACCGCTGTTCTATATTCGTACATAATTATATAAACAGGACACAACATAGTAAACATTGGTTTCCATCAACTCTATAACTGGCCTTCATAAAATACAATGTCCACCTGGCCATATAAACTTACAATATACTTACACCTAATACATTTGAATTTCATACAGATTAAATAATGTTCACAAAACTCTATTACCCATCCAAAATAACACATTGATTAACCCAAACATTTTTGATTATTTTTACCCAAAAATTCCCTTCAGTTTTCAATTTTAAATGAATATTTCAATCATTATTTTCATCACTAATTATTTAATTTACCATTACAGTTAAAATTCAAATCAAAATAAGTTTAAATTCATTATTAAAATTCACCTTTTCAATTAATTTAATTACCAATTTTATTTACTCTTTTCACATTTTTTTTTCAAAATGATTCTCCATTAACAAAATCCTATCGCATAAAATTTACCTGCATTACAATCAAAACACTAAGTCATTTTCTTATTGATAAAAAGCTGCCTCCCTTTCATCACATCTTGCATTTCTTTTATTACATAATAGGATTTACTCATAGCACTGATTCATCAAAATACAACATAGTTATCATCAACTCCAGCAGACACAAACAATCTACCTGTTTATATCAACAGTTGTATGCCAGACTGGTTTTATAAACACTGCCTCAGTCTCAACCCTTCTAATTACAACACCACTAATACCTGTACTTCCTTCAATTTTCAGTTTCTATAAATCTTGTAATCAGTTACCCTTGATTTTACAATACCAATCACAGTATATTTAAGTTTATTCTTATATTCACGGTCATTATGTTTAAATACATTACTGAAATTCACATTAGAAATCAGTTTACATTTAATTCAAATCCAAACAATTTAACTTTAGTTACATTATTTAAAACATTTTTTATTTAAATACACAATACAAAACAAAATTCCTTCGTACCTCCTGTTCCTTAGTTAACAAAATAAAATGTTATTATTTATTATTATACCCTTCATTCTTATTACAAACATGTGTTACACATAAGCTATAATATACGTTACAACAAGATAATATTGACACAATACATTTAACACTAACACATTTATTTACAAATTTCCGTCATATCCAATTATTATCTACCACACTTCATTACATAAATCAGTCAACTAATTGCCCTTAACTCAAATAATTAAATGTTCATTCTTAAATTGTCTAACCCCCGTCGTCGAAAATTAATCTTTTCTGCACATAACATTGTTCCTTTTTATTTATACACCTCATATGGCTGTTTTTTGTGTTATAACCATGAAATTTTGTTTTTTCCATTGTACCATAATAATAAGGCATAGGGTTACCCCTCATTATTACTTTATCATAAATCAGGTCTACATTAGTATTTTTCGTACTGTCTCCATTGGTATTTATTGTTACACCCAGGTAAGTCACATCATTATCACACTTATCAGCTACTACAAGGACACTACTCCCAACAGGTACATATTCATCATCAATATAATCATTGTCACTGTTTACTACTGAACAAGGTAAGTCTACATTGCTAATAATATAATCATTTCTCTCAATATTTATTCCCCCTACTAAACCTTTATAATTTCTGCTTAATCTGAATAACTCTATCACTCTACCTCGCTCATAATCACTTTCAATACCACACCATTTCATATTCTCACTCCACACAGAGGACAATACCACTTTATTATAATTCCATCTGGACTTACCAGATAAAACACAAAAAATTAAGGGACATTTTGGAGACCATTTGCCTCCCACAAAAACTCTTGAGGAACCTTTGCCCTCCAACAACATTGGTGAAGCCTTTCCTTCACCTATACCACAAGAAAAATTTGCCCTCTGTTCATACTCTACATTTAAACTATCTCTATACTGCCTTTCTAAATCATAAACACTAACTAGCAATCCCTGATCAACCTCAACTCTCATTCTACTCTCATTATCACTACTATTATCTACTGTATCACTTTTTGATACCCCATTTTCAAATTTATTACCCGCTTTACTTGCAAAGCTTTTTAAATTGTCATTTACTGTAATTACTTGTTCAAGAATAATATTGCATCATTCATATATATCATTTATACGTTTATCGATATTAAAGTTTTGTAGTTTCATCTTATTAATATCACTCTTTATTTCATCCAATTTATGGTTATTTATATCAAGACGTTTATTTAATTTATCAAATTTTGTCTCAAACTTTTCCTCATTACTATCTAAACGTTTACTGATAAGGTTAAATAGGTCATTCATTGACATCTCTTCTTCTTTTATTTTAGTTGCTACGGGAGTGGAATTTGCTCCCGCCTCACTAATTACTACAGATCGTCTTAAATTACTTTCATCTAAATTAATTTCATCTATTCGGCTTGGAGTTGTCTCCAACCCCGAATTATTCACTACAACTGATTCAATTAGAATATTTTCTTGTACTGTAATTGGCGTTAAGCCACCTCCTGACTCACTCGTAACTACCGAGTCGGTCAGATTCATTCTCTATATTTTCCATCTTTGTCAATATAATTAATTTGAATACACAATAAACTGCCTACACAATTGTAGACCTCTTAAATTAAATATATAAAGCTTCATTAACGCATTAAACGTTTATATATTTTACAAACATGCCCTCACTCTCAAATAACCCGTTCTGCAGCCTAATTAGGTCTGGTTAATGTAATAAAATTACACTCACCGTCCCTGTTCGGGCGCCACTGTTACAATCTAATTTCTATCAATTATTAATTAACATATTCGAGTCCCTGTTCTCGGGCATCACTGTTACATTTTAATTTACTTCAAATTATATAAACTCTTATCTTACCTTAAGGTTACTTCTCCAGGGTCATACAGACGAAAATCAGCTGCAGAAAAAAGTTATCTGGGTTTAAGTTGCGAAATAATCACGCTAATGCACATTTTGTGGTTTTACCAAATTAACTTTCATTTATTAACCTGAACTATTTCATTTTGTTTTAACTCTACACTGCTATTTCAATAATAAGTGTATACTTACGTTTATTTTGATTTTATAGATACGATATATTATATCTCACAAATGTGGTTATGTATACAAAAACTAAGACGCCATCTTTTACTACCTAAGTCATGGGCCAAAAGTTCGTTACGCGAAGTCATAGGAAACGGAAATTGCTTGAAATAACAAAACAGCTGTTCTAATTGTTACCAATGAAATACCCCTTTTTATTCTTTACTTTGTTACATAACATTTTTTAAAACCAACTGTAACCCTTCCAAAAACATAATGTGTAATAATAACTTTGATTAAGTTTAATGATTATATGATTAAATGATTATACAATAATAACATGTATATATTTATATTTATATAGTGGTGCTCAACCCAGCACTTAGAATAATTATGCACGCACACAACCACTCACCCTTTCATTATCATGGTACAACTTATTTAAATTTTGGAGCTCCTTAAATTTAGATTGAAATTTTGAATAATTTGTTAAATGATTGATTTCTACAATAACATATATTGGGAAATAAAGGATTCAAAATATATAAGGAACGCTCTCACCAATTTCCGTGTTGGCTTCCTCGCACTGCCAGTCTCGTTCGTAATATCGGCACAATCGGTTTATTTTACTGCGCTTGACGGGACTTTATGTCAACCCACGTAACCCACCGTCGTGGGACCGATTCTATACGTCGATCTTGTTTACGAACGATTTAATCGGTCGAGGACGCCTACACCAAACCGAACTATTACTTTCCTTAATACATTTTGATAGTAGATATTATACTGTTTATTAACCACCTACAGTGGTCTAAAAAGTTAAAATTCACTCGTAAGTGAATGGGCGGCCGGCCGGCTCAAATCAGAGCTGCAGATGAAATGACGGCAATTTCTGGTTGAAAATCTGCGGAAGTGGGGCGTATTGACGTCACATTCCTTTGTCTAACGTGTTGACATCGCAGTTTGGTTGCTGTCAACACATTCTCCGCCTCTGACGTAACGAAGGCTTGGCTCTGCTTATCTCAATAACTGCACACTGTTTTTGTGATGTGACACCGTTTTTTGTCATGAATTAGTTCAAATCCTGGCAAATACTGTAATATAGTCCACTCACCGTAAATTCTATATCGGGTGTTGAGATTGGGTTGGGTATGTCAAAAAATAGGAAAATACAATATTTATGATCTCTTTACCATATTTTATGTAATTATACAATGTACCATGATTGTACCATCACAAAACCCCCTCAATGAAAGATGGTGTGACGAAGCACACAAACTTTCATTGACCCTTTCATACTTCCTAAAGGGATCAGTCAGGACAAGTCGCCACAACCCCCTTACAATTTTATATAAAAAAATAACAATAACTCACCCTTGGTCTGGTGATAATGACTGTACCTTCATGACCTTACTGGACTTCTCCTGCGAGATCCCAACACCATAAGGCCACTTAGGCTCTTAACGCCCCTGCTCTGACGCGTTGGCCAGCTCAGGATCGCTGTCACACCCCAAACACTGAAACAATTTATAAAAAATATTAATATAGTGGCTTATTGAATCACTCCATCCTCAACTGATCTGGTTCCCCTTAGCTAAGTGCTGGTTTGTGCCAATAAGCACTGGGTTGGCTTACTATTTATAAAATTATAAATTATATTAAATAAAATTAGAAAGTATAAAAATTATAAAAATAATAAATCTCAAGGATTAAAAAGAATACCTTGCCTGCATATTACAAACCCTAGCTTGAATAATAGTTTCGATTCCTATCGATAATAATTATCTTCGTTCTATAATTACTATAATTGTAACATAAGCACAAAATTATAAAAAATTGAATAAAATATATTTGAAAATATAAAATATATATAATATAAAATATAATTATCTATCTCCCAAACTTGGAGAAAAACAAATCAAGAAATTTAATGAATCGATTTATTTACTTATAACTTTTAAAATAAACTTTTATTATGATTATTAGTATTATTATTATTATTATTAACAGTTAATCATCTGGCTGATAAATATTATTAACAGCGCCATTTAAAATTTTTTCTCTTCCTACACATATTATAAAATCATGTTAAAAAGTTTTCAAATAAATACATAATACATTAATAATTAACACTGATATATTAATAATACAGTTAATACATTTTAAATACTCAATCATATTTAATCATATCTTAATAAATAATTAAGACATATCAAAATTGAAATATCATTTAAAAAAAATGTTAATTTTTTCATTAGTTACATTAATAAATTTGTAGACACTTTCCAAGTCCAAAACATCACTTTTCTAACACTCCAGGAAAAACAATGGATCTTCTGATATACTTAGTTACATAAAAAAAATATACAACTCCTTAATGAGTTAACCTCTTAAGTTACACAAATTTCAACTTTTCTATTCTATAAAATTTTAGAATAAAACAAGATTCAAGGGATCAATGCCAAAATATAGATTTTTTTTTTTTTTTTTTTTTTTTTTTATATCCCAAGAATTAGGGGTCCCCCTCCCCGTTCAATAATAAGATTAAATAATAACTATCTCTCCATTTCCATTGTCGGTTTTTCTGTAATATCGCACTTAACTTAGCGGTTAGGTAGGCGTAGTTCCTCTGAAATTTCCTATAAAAGTTGCACAGCCCAAGAAAACTCTGAAGTTGTTTGATGTTTCGCGGTTCAGGGAAACGCATAATAGATTCGACCTTGTCCGGGTTTGCGGAAATTCCTTCCGATGTAATAATGAATCCTAAAAAATTAATCTTCGTTTGTAGAAATTTGGACTTATCCCAATTTACGGTTAATCCTCCCGCTTCTAATTTTCCTAAAACATATTTTAAATGTTCTAAAATGGTCTTCAAATGTACGTGAAGCTATTAAAATATCATCTACATAAACTGTGAGAAAAATCTAAATCTTTTGGTCTCAAAATTCTATCCAAACATTTAATGAAACTAGCTACGCTGGTATTCAGCCCAAATGGTAGTCGCTTAAACTGATAATTTTTTTCCGTTAAACAAAAATGCTGTGTATTGCCTACTTACCTCTGCTAAAGGTACCTGCCAATATCCAGCAGTCAGATCTAAGGACGTCATAAATCTTACGCCACTAAACTTTTGAAAGATCTCATTTATAGATTCTGGTGATTCTCGGTCTGGTATAATAATTTGGTTAATTTTCCTTGCGTCTAGGCATAATCTTACTCCTCCTTCCTTCTTGATTACCACCACTAACGGATTTGAGTAGTGAGACACTGACCTCTCTATGATACCATTATCTAACATCTTGTCCAACTCTTCTTGCACCGCTCGTCTTTTAGAGTAAGGCACTGGATAGCTCCGCTGCATGAATGGTGTGTGTTCCTTTATCTGTAACATACATTCATAATTTTTTGCCCTTCCTGGAATATCGGCAAACACTCCCTTAAACTGCTCTATTACCTGCCATAACGCTCTACGTAGGCCACTCCTTATCACCTCACCCCCACTACAGAATTCATCCGCCCTTATCTCCCATACTTCATTATTAATATTACTCATTTCATTATCAACATCTTCTAAATACTCACCCTCTATACAAAAATTTACTTTAGTATCTAAGTGATTCTCAACTACTTGTTTCTGTAACAATTTCACACCAGTTGTTCTAACTTTATTTATCACGTTTTCAAAATTAATCTTCACAGACCGCTCACCCCCATCTAACTCCAAAATTTTTTCTTTAAAATTTATTACAGCTTTATTTCTTTGTAAAAAATCATTTCCAAAATGATATCCAAACTTAACCCCTGGACTACCAAAAATGTATTATCAAAATTCATATCTCCAATTGAGAAGCTTAAATGTATCTGTTTTGTCACCCTTTTACTACGTACCCCCGTGACTCCTATTACTGTAACCCCTGCTACGGGTAAAACTGGAATATTCTTATTCAATTCTTTCAATTCACTTAAAATGTTCTCGGCTATTACTGAAATTTCGCTCCCTGTATCGACAAGTGTTTTAAAGTTTCTATTATCTATTGTTACCTGTATTTCCGTGAGTCCAGCTCTCACCTCCAATGTCGTGTTACACTCCTCCTCCAATAAATCTGCAACGATGTCTGCTTTTATAACGTTGGATTTTAAGTTCTCGATGGGTCGGACCTCATGAGTTTCCCTGAACAGTGGTCGGGTCCTACTTACCACTGTTGACTTCAGTTTTCCGGCTGTGTCCTATTATGACTTGTTGATGGCACAGGGTGTCCGCGTGTTGGTCCCTGATGGTGGTACGGTGCCTCCTCTGTTACTCGGGGCTCCTCTGTTCGCAGGTATGAATTGCTTTACTTGGTTATTTCTTGGTGCTTTACAGAAATAACAATGCTGCATGTGACCCCGATTCTCCTTCCTGCAACTAGAACAACTCCAACCGCCTGGTGTCTGTAAATCATTTCTAACATTATATTTATTGCCAGTATGATTAAAATAAGGCCTTGGTCGATTAAACTCATTGTTATTATTGTTATGGTTATACATATTTGGTTGTATAGGGCGTCTACCCATTTCACGATCATTTATACTTTGTAGTATATCTAATACCCTTTCCAGTTCATCAAGATTTTCTATCTCTTTAGTCATCAAAGTGACTTGCACTTCTCTAGGTAAGTGCTTACTAACATACCTAACAAATGACTTAAATGGTATTGGAGGCTCTAAATATTTAGCTTCGTTGTACAATCTTGTTACATAAATAGTAATGTTATTATTACTAACGTTACGTCCCATGAAATTACCCGTTCCCATAATACGGCTTCTTAAAGTCTCCTGCTCTTCTTCTGTCCAATATTTACCCTTAAAAGCTTTCTCAAAAGTATTATAACAATCCCATTCTAACCTATGAGCTTCAGCCCATATGACTGAGTTACCCTTGAAACATTTAATAATTTTATTTAACTTCACTTCCCAGCTACTACTACTAAAATGATTATAATCCCTAGTCTGATTAAGGAATCGCATGGGATGTATTACTCTGTTTTCATGGCTAAAATTCTCTAGTTCTATTTCATTATAGAAATCTCTAGTTACTACTACTCTATCAGTTATGCTTGAAACATTTTTATTTATTTCTCCCCGTAATTCGTTTTTTACACTGGTCAAATTATTTGCAATCATATCATATTTATCATGCACATCCATACTATTTTGTACAGTTAAGTCATCAATTTCTTTAATCTTACTTTGTAACAAATTAAATCTACTCTTGGTATTTTTCTCATGTTCAGTCATAGTACTATCTATAGCTTCTAAATTTTTAGTAATATCTATCACGTTTATTTCAATGTTTTCTAAATGATTTTGCAACACATTGGTTTTAACTTCTACTTGACTTTCTACAAAATGTAAACATTTCTGTTGTATTTCTGTACTTGTTGACTGTAATTTACTTTTAATCGTGTTATTTACTGTGTCTTGTACTAGATCAATTTTAGTGTCTAAATCACTAATGGTACTATTGAACTTGTCATCAACAATGGCTAGTGTCTTTTTCTGAATGTTATCACAACGTGTTTCTACTATATTAATTCGTTCTTCTAAGTGAAAATTGTGACCTTTTAACTCTCTGAATTTAATATCAAAATTATCGAATTTGTCATTCAAATGTGTGAATTTAATATCCGTATCGCTTTTCTGTTCGTCTAGTTTTTTATCTAGTTTTAATAACAATTGTATCATTGCATTACTTTCATCTGATTTACTGTCTAAATTAGTTGAAATGGATGTATTGACTTTCGTTATTTCTACAGATACAGGCGTATGCACCTCGTCAATCTGACTAGTTTGAGGTGTTTGTACATCCATCTCGCCAGTCAAATTTACATTAGTTGTACCTATTTCTAACGTAATATTGTCATTAGTACTCATTTTGGCAATTGTGTAATGCACGCATGCATACAATTGTATTACCTAATTGTGGGGTTATGTTTACTAGTTATAAAATTTTGTCTGTTACCTCAAGCAATTTTTTCCCGTGTTCTTTCTAGGCGTATCCCATGTAATAATATACATACATAATATTACATAAGGTCCCTGTTCGTATTAGGCGACACCTGTATACTTACGTTTATTTTGATTTTATAGATACGATATATTATATCTCACAAATGTGGTTATGTATACAAAAACTAAGACGCCATCTTTTACTACCTAAGTCATGGGCCAAAAGTTCGTTACGCGAAGTCATAGGAAACGGAAATTGCTTGAAATAACAAAACAGCTGTTCTAATTGTTACCAATGAAATACCCCCTTTTTATTCTTTACTTTGTTACATAACATTTTTTAAAACCAACTGTAACCCTTCCAAAAACATAATGTGTAATAATAACTTTGATTAAGTTTAATGATTATATGATTAAATGATTATACAATAATAACATGTATATATTTATATTTATATAGTGGTGCTCAACCCAGCACTTAGAATAATTATGCACGCACACAACCACTCACCCTTTCATTATCATGGTACAACTTATTTAAATTTTGGAGCTCCTTAAATTTAGATTGAAATTTTGAATAATTTGTTAAATGATTGATTTCTACAATAACATATATTGGGAAATAAAGGATTCAAAATATATAAGGAACGCTCTCACCAATTTCCGTGTTGGCTTCCTCGCACTGCCAGTCTCGTTCGTAATATCGGCACAATCGGTTTATTTTACTGCGCTTGACGGGACTTTATGTCAACCCACGTAACCCACCGTCGTGGGACCGATTCTATACGTCGATCTTGTTTACGAACGATTTAATCGGTCGAGGACGCCTACACCAAACCGAACTATTACTTTCCTTAATACATTTTGATAGTAGATATTATACTGTTTATTAACCACCTACAGTGGTCTAAAAAGTTAAAATTCACTCGTAAGTGAATGGGCGGCGGCCGGCTCAAATCAGAGCTGCAGATGAAATGACGGCAATTTCTGGTTGAAATCTGCGGAAGTGGGGCGTATTGACGTCACATTCCTTTGTCTAACGTGTTGACATCGCAGTTTGGTTGCTGTCAACACATTCTCCGCCTCTGACGTAACGAAGGCTTGGCTCTGCTTATCTCAATAACTGCACACTGTTTTTGTGATGTGACACCGTTTTTTGTCATGAATTAGTTCAAATCCTGGCAAATACTGTAATATAGTCCACTCACCGTAAATTCTATATCGGGTGTTGAGATTGGGTTGGGTATGTCAAAAAATAGGAAAATACAATATTTATGATCTCTTTACCATATTTTATGTAATTATACAATGTACCATGATTGTACCATCACATAAGACAGGAATACATGGGTATTTAATCTTTCAATATAAACTACTAATATGAAAATGAATTGACAATAACGTTATTATTTTAACCAACACTTTGCTACACTCTCTCACTCATACTCTTTACATTCCCTTACTGAGATCTCATTAACAAAATCTTTAAAATTGTGGCTATTAAACGGTACTTAAGCTTTGATTAGAATTTTTTCTATTTTTGTTAGTAAATTATGTTCAGTACTGTTACCCCTCAGCTGCGTGTTCATATGGCTGGTCAGACATTCGTGTTTGCCACTTGCTTCCGTCTACCACACTCACATAACTGTTTTCGTTGAACTTATTATGTCGTTGATTACTTCACCTCATTGCTTTAAAACTCTTTATGCACTGTAATGTATATATTTATATAGCCGGCCGGCTTTAAAATTTGCTCGAGCACTTAGATGGTTAATTGGCTAGCCATGCGGCCATAAATTGCAGTAGAACTGATAATAGTTTTAACACTTTACTAGATAGGCCGGCTTTAGTTTCGGCCTATCTTCCACACCCGAGGCCACCGTTTTACTTGTAGAACTGTATGCTGCTTCTGTCTGATGCACACACTAGGATGACAAGGTTCTTACTGTGATTCGCAAAGACTGCTGCTGGCAAGCTGTTGCGTAATACGTCTGGGCTGGGCAGTCTAGACATCAACAGTTTATGATAACATTGTATGTTGCTGGTTACAATGGGGCACCTCACAGGTGAATACTAGCTGCTTTCCAATTAAAACTGAACTGAATCTTTACTGTCTCTGACACACAATTCTGTACCGTTACAAAGGGTTTGTGAGGATCGGTCAAAAAATATAACACAAATTTTAAATATTTGTGTCAGCGTTTTGACAGTGTTTATTGTCATCATCAGGACAATTTTGCTGACGTCGACACAAATAATTTAAAATTTGTGTTATATTTTTGACCGATCTTCACAAACTCTTCACACAGTTGTGTGTTTAGTGTCAGCAACAATTGTCCTGATGATGACAATAAACAATTTTGACTCGCTTGAGTCATTGCTTGATGTCCAAATTGCGACTAATGATAAATATGTTAAAAAATTTTTAATTAAATTTTTACTGAGGCACAACTGACATTAGTTCACTTCGGTTTACATTTTTTTACCTAGGCTCGGCATTTGTGAGAGAGACGCAGTTTCTGGCGTCTGGTCTCTCTGGTATTCCAATTGTGACTGACTATTGCATGGTATAGCATCATCTACACTCATCCCATTCTGAGCTGGTTTTTTCCAGAGCATGCACATATGTTAAATAATTACGCACTTCCCAAGCAAAAGTCACATAAAAACTTCCACGCAGTCTAACGTTCTGTTTCATACTCACAAAAATCTGTCTTTGCACTACACTCAATAAAATGTACCATTACAAGACACCCCCAATAAGAGGTTTTATGTCCCAAAACATAAAAACTCTCACTGTCCTAAATCTAGGCAAATCAGTGAGAATATAGCACCACAACCCTCCTTACTTCATGAATAATATTGGGTACTTACCCCCCTAATCCAGTGGCTGTGGTCGTACCCATATGACTTTACTGGACTTCCTTCATCAGGATCCCAACACCGTAAAGCCAGACAGGCACTTGACGACTATGCTGAACCAATCAGTACAAGTTCGTTGCCACAGATCCATACAGATTCTGCCACAACAAAAGAAAAAGTGGTTTTATACTAATCCACAGCCTTGCACTCATTTCAACTCCTCTTAGAAGCACTGATTTGTATTTAATAAATTACTGATTTGATCAACTACACTATATTTTATACATAAATCAATTTAACATGTTTCAATCAGTTACTTACAACAAAACTAATATCTGCATATTATAACATCGCCAAATTCCGATCATATTTGATGACTATAATTATGTATAAACAATGCTAAAAAATAATATATTTTAATAAATAAATACTGAAGAGAATAAAAATATGTAATGTAATTAAGAAAGAAGGAGGAAGAATTATAAACTAAAAGTGATTATTAAAGAAACTCACAGACTAGACTGACAGACAAACGACTTTGACCCAACCCCAGAGATTGGCCAGATAAGAACCAAAATAAAAGTAAACAAGATGAGAAGTGAAGGAGAAGAAAATTGAGAACAAAGAGGGAACAAACCCACGATGAAGAAAATAAAATGAAACAAGTCGAGAAAACACAGACAAGGAATAGAGAATAGAGAAGGGAGAAATAATATAATCAAATATAATAAAGGAAACAAAACCGGTAAAGAACCAATATAAAAAATAAATGGTAGTATTGATTGAGTGACAATTGTAATTAGTCATTAATAAAACATGATAGCTAAAAATACGCTAGCCAAAGAATTAGAAGTACATGTAAGTTTGTAATAGAGAAAGAGGGAGATATTGAAATAGTGAGAAGTAAACGGAATTTAACATAGTGAAAGTGAAATTACCCTAAAGTGAAATGATAGAAAAAGAAACACTAAGTAAATTATAATAAACACAAGATAATTTAAAAGGTGCAGGTGATGAGTAGATAAAAATATTGTCAATGATAGCAATAGGAAAAATAGTGAAAGCTAAGATAAACACTTAGTAAAAATAACAAACACTAAAGGTTTAATAGTGAACAATAATATTTAAGAAAGTTTTTAAGAATAGTATTTAAACTGAACCATTAATTAAGTAGTAATAAACACTGAAAAGTGATATTAACTGTATAGATTACAAAAGAATCTTATTATAGAGTTTAAAAGTATATAGTAGAATTTAAAGGTGAGAACCCCAAGAAAATGTAATCAGATAGAGTTACCATAGAGTGAAGGCAAAGAGTATTTATATAATAAGAAGTTTAAAACACTCAATAAACACCCATGTTATAAGGGATGATTATTGAAGCAAGCAATAGAGGTGAGGTTGTCTATCACCCAAAAAATAAATCATAGGTAATGAATTGTACACCAATATTAGATATTAAGTGTTAAATAATTGTTTAAACAAACTTATGAATAGGATATGGCAGGGGTAATTATACCAACCATAGACCTAAATGTTGTATTTTATGTAATGAAAAAATAGTAATTAATAGCCATATTGGTGACATTGGCGGAGTAAATAAGTAAGAAAAGAAAGCAATGTTTGATTTAGCAAACGAGAAAACCAATTAGTAAATACGAGGGCTATCCAGAAAGTAACAGACGTTTTGAAATAAAAAATTTACAAAATGAAAAAACAAAATTTTATTATATACATTTGAAAGGTACACTCTTAAGCTATTTTTCTACATAATCGCCATTCAAATTAAGGCACTTATCATACCGTGGCACAAGTTTTTCAATACCGTCTCTGTAGAAATCTGCCGCCTGCGATTTCAACCACTGGTTTACACCGGCATGCAGTTCGGCGTCAGTATCAAAGCGTTGTGTAGCGAGCCATGTCTTCATCGCTGGGAAGAGGTGATAGTCGCTCGGCGCCAAATCCGGGCTGTATGGTGGATGATCGAACACCTCCCATCCAAAACTATCGAAGAGCTCTCGGGTACGATTGGCCGTGTGTGGACGTGCGTTGTCGTGAAAAAACAAAACCTTCGCACTAAGTTTTCCCCGACGCTTGTTTTGTATCGCGCGCCTTAACTTTCTCAGTGTTTCACAATACCTCTCTGAGTTAATTGTTGTGCCACGTTCAAGAAAATCAATGAGAATCACTCCTTCAGAGTCCCAAAACACAGTAGCCATGATCTTTCTTGCTGACAGCGTTTGCAAACACTTCCTTGGTTTCTTGGGAGAATTTGTGTGTCCCCATTCCATCGACTGCCTTTTTGTTTCACTATTGACATGCTTCACCCAAGTCTCGTCCCCAGTTACGATACAATCGATAACTTTGTTACCATTTTTGTCGTAATCTTCGAGGAAAGTTAGTGCTGCAGCCAGTCTCTGTTTTTTGTGGTCTTCCGTTAGGATTTTCGGAATCCACCTAGCACAAAATTTGTGGTAACCAAGCTTTTCTGCCACAATTTCATGCACCAAACTCCGTGAAATTTGGGGAAATTGTTTCGAAAGTTCCGTAATCGTGAAACGACGATCTTCACGAATTTTGTCGTTGATTTTCATCACCAGTTCATCAGTCACATGGCTAGGTCTACCACTGCAGTCCTCATCGTGAACATTGGTACGGCCATTTTTAAAATCAATGCACCATTGCCTCACTCGGCTTTCACTCATTATTCCTTTTCCGTACACATCACAAAGTTGGCGATAAATTTCAATTGGTTTGTGATTTTTTGCCAACAAAAACCTAATCACAGAACGCACCTCACAAGTGGCGGGATTTTTTATTGCAGCGCACAGTTTAACACGTCACAGAGAGCAAAGTAAGAGGGGCACAGACCGCAAGCTACCACAGCTGGTTGCGTACTGAGTGTAGGAACGTTCCGACACCAAGATGGCGGCTCTATCCCCGCCCACCGCCGCGGTCGGTCAAAACGTCTGTTACTTTCTGGATAGCCCTCGTAGTTAGCAATACATGATGTATAAAATAGTAGTAACATACAAATCACACAAAAACAGAACCAAAACACTTCAATAGATAATAAACATAGTTATAAGAACAAATTAAAGCTCTAGGCTAAAATGAGATGTAATGTATATGAAATAATCAAAAAATCAGTAATGACTACTTAGACTTGAGAAAGGCCTAACTGTCAAACACCAACAAATACTAATTGTATGAAAATAACCAAGTAATTAACAAATCCAAGGTGAATAATCAACCAAGGATAAATTGTAAATCTTATTAAAAGCAAAATATTAAAATAAGGAGTTAAATAAACAGAGAAATGTAATTAGGAAATATTAAATTAATTGTAAACTTATAAAACATGAAATAACCCAATCTTGTGGGATACCAAAATAATCTTTGGAAGAAAATACAAATAACAGTGCTAATAATTAATACTTAGGAAGGAAGATAATGGAATGAAGACAGTCAGAAGATATATGAGGATTTTGAAAAGAATTCAAATTTTGATAACAATGGATTTATATCAAGCTAAGCCAATCAGAATTCTTTGATAACCATAGAAACCGACGTTGGTGGCGAAAATTACCGTTGAATATCGTTACTCGAAAAGTGACGCTCTTGGAAAACAGAAGCCAAAATTTGAATAACCAATTTTTTCATTTAAAATGTTATAAAAGTTAACCAAATTACCAAAATTTGAACGAGAAGGAGGTAGACTATGACTGAAACCAATTAACGGATGGCGAAGACCTTTTAATTCAAAACGAAGTGTATAAATTAATCCAAGTACATTGAAAAAGATGCCAGAAGCCCGAATAATTGAAAATTCAATACTATTGCAGCTACAGTCCTTTGTACCAGACCAACAGATTAACCCCAGTCTGCGAAGTTGTTAAGTATCATATAAATTATCCAAATTCCCGAAATAACGTACTTTAAATATTTCTCACTATACTATGAAGTATCACTAAACTGAATTTATTCTCTTTCAAAGATTAAATAAAAATACTAAGACACTGAAAATTTGTCAAATTATAAAATTAACCTATTGTTAGTTTACGAACCTTTAAAACACTTTTACTACACTCCAACAAACCACTTATAGCTACATGTTATAAGATTTAAGCAGAAATATTGTAAGGTTGTGTATTTTTATTATTGTAATTGCATCTAATCCTTTTATCATGATCAAAAGAATCCAGACGATTGAACGAAAATATTTGTTTACTACTTCGGTAGAACGCCATTACGGTGTATTTGTTACGTTCAAAATCGATTTGTCAAACCCAGAGAGAGATTGTCTCATAGATAAATAACCGGAGCAAAATAATATAATAAACCAAATTTAACTTGTGTCAATGAAAACAGTAATAACCATTCATTAATAAATCAATACTGTGTATAACAAATGTGTTTTATTTTCAGTAGGAAAGTGTATTATTAATATTGTACATTATAGCGGATGTCTATGAATTGGCGACTAGCGCTCAAGCAGCGAATACAGCAAACTGCTGGCTTGATTGAAAAATCGATAAGCGGCGGGACAAGTTGAATTCTCCACACCGCCTGAGCGGAACCACTGGTAATAATAAATTTTTTAATTGTTTTAAATAAACAATTTGGCGCCACCCTGGATTTATACACTCCTAGTGAACCTCAGGTAAGGACTACGATACCTGGTTATTCGTACGTTCGCGACGGACTCAAGCATCGTAAGTTAGTTACCGAGCGAGGACAGATTGGTAAGACACATTACACGAGTTACACTCTGACACTTCTACATTTTACAGAATTCATTAAGAACGACGAGAGAGGAAGGTTTATTATAAATTGGTGACCAACTGGTGGGACTAGAAGAAAGGGAGATACGAAATTCTAGCGGCGAATACGAAAGGAGATCAAGATGCATACAAGAGGACTATCGAAAAAGTTGGCGAAGGACAAAGAAATGGAAGAAAATAGAGGGAAGAAGAGGAAGGAACATCGATTGAAGAGGTGGAGACAACAATAACCACAACAGAACCAGCCCAAGACAAAGAAATGGACAAGACAGGCGGGTGACGGAGAAAAAGCCAGAGGAGGTCCGAGTTCAACGGAATTACAGAAATTAATGGATTTCATAGCCGAACAAAATAAAAGTATGAACAATAAATTTGACAGCATGAAGAAAGAAACCAATGACAATTTTAAGAAACAGGAGGAGAAATTCGACAAGAGTGAGGAGAGTTTGAAACAAATCAATGAAAAAATAATTAGTGCCAACGAAAGTACTAAAGAAGAATTAAGGCAGACAATTAATAAAAATAACGAAACCCTCCAACGACAGCTGAAGGAAATCAATGAAAAGACTAAGGAAGAGATGAAGCAGCAGGTGATACATCAATTAATGGAGTACCGGGAAGAGATCAAACAACAAATCACCGAAACCAATGAGAAATTAGAGGAAACGTTGGAGAGACTGGAGAAAACCAACGAAACCGTTTTAGAAGTCCGTGAGGAGGTGATAAATAAAATAAACAACCTCGAAGGAGAAAACAAAAGAAGAATTGAGGAATATCACGAAGAAACAGCCAAAAGATGTGAACAGGTGAACCAGGACATGCATCAAGTCCAGGAAGAGAACCAGAAGGAGATAGCAGCTGTACGAACAGATCTGGGAGAAAGAATGGAAGGAGTGTACAGCAATCTAAATAAAATCGACAGCAAGGTGGACAAAAACAAACAAATAATTGACGAGATGCACAGATGAGAAGAATCATTACGGGAAGAAGTGGACGCCTGGCGTGACCGGCCATGTAACACTAACCATGTCATTAACACTGACAATAGGGATACGATCAACTTCCGCAATTATAGAAGAAACCCAATTGAATTCCTGAAAAGGGTGGAAGAGCTGATAGTAAAAAATCGTGAGACCCGATGGACAACAGTGAGGGGAATGCTGGACGAGATGTTCAAAGAAACGTCTGACA
Organism: Magicicada septendecula; assembly: GCA_034769895.1. Lineage (NCBI taxonomy): Eukaryota > Metazoa > Arthropoda > Insecta > Hemiptera > Cicadidae > Magicicada > Magicicada septendecula. Next base: position 234,512,532 of record CM068368.1, on the reverse strand, counting down.
ACTGGTGGACCGCCACTAGACCAGACATCCAGAGCATCCAAGAATTCAAGACCCAATTCAAGGCGAAATACTGGTCTGAATTGACCCAGAACATGGTCCGCAACAACTTAAGTAACGGGAAGTATGAGAGTCAGAATGGACAATCTCTCACATCCTACTTCCTGGGAAAGATCTGCATGGCAAGAAATTTGGAACCCCGCATTCCGGAAGAGTGTCTTGTAATACAATTGTCTTACCATTACGACGACGCCATACAGAAAATCCAGATGTACAGTCAGGTCAAGACCATTCAGGACATGGCTAGTCTGTTAGAGAGCCATGAGCACAAATGGCAATACTGAAAAAATAGATTCACGAGCTTCAGAAACAGTAAGGTAAACGAAGGACCATCATCACCAAACCAACAGGGTGATAACAAGCCACCACAAAACAACCCTAATAATTATCCAGGGAATCAACGTGGTAATAATGCACCCAGAACTTTTAACCGAAATGGGAACAACAATAGCAATTTCAGAAACAACTACAGGGGTAACTACCCACAGAATGGCCCTAACAATTATTATTGCCCTGGAAACGGTAATAACAACAACCAAGGATACCGACCGCAGGTGAATTACGTAAGAGGACAAACACAGCGGAGTCCAGGAAGAAACTATTCCCAGGCAAATTACCGACGAGCGTACTTTAACCAGGTACCAGACACAAGAAGCCACACGTTCAAGGAAAATACCGGGAACGATGGAGTTAACATGAATAACCAACAGGAGCCAGTAACAAACCAACAAATAAACACTAATGAAGTCAGGGACAATGAGGCCAGCCCTCATTTAAACGCCTAAGGTCAGTGAAAACTGTGAACAGCCCATCACTGGACCAATCTCTTGGGGAATTTAAGACGACAGACAAAAAGATCACTATAATACATACAAATTATTTAAAAAATATAAGAGACGAGTTGACTGAAGAAAGTAATTAACCGATGACTAGCCGAAACAGTGAGATAGTGTACATAAGTGCCCAAATAAATGGAATCATGTCAACATTAATGATCGATACAGGATCTAATATATCTTTGATCGACCAAGTGGAGTTAAGCAGACTACAGCAGGAAAGTAGTATACCTATACCAACTCTACCAATAAACAATGTGACCATCATCGGTGCTACAGGCAGACAAAACAAAACTGTCAGGAAACAAGTGTCCTTGGAACTTAACAGTAAACGCTTAACATTCACGATGTCTTTTCTTGTTGCCAGCGGCCTGCTATTCTCAATACTTGTTGGATGTGATGTACTCAGACAATACTCTGCCATAATTGATCTGCGACAAGGAGAAGTATCACTAAACACTGAACAAGGAATATGGACAACCGATATAGTGAAGGGTAGTAACTTACCTTCAATAACAACCAGTTGCACAATGATACAAAACTAGTATTGCCAACCATCACATGGAAGGGTATTAAATGAATGGAAGGATGAAGAACTATGGTCGAACAAGCTGGAGGAGATCAGGCAATTCCAACGAGAAGGACGAGAGCAACAGATTAGTGTTCACCAGGCAGAGGATCTCATAAACATTTACAATAAATATCGACATATTTTTTCTGACGCCCCGGGCAAGGTAAAAGACTACCAATGTAAAATCATATTCAAAGAGCCCGTTGATTTTAAGAAAAAATCTTACCCTATCGCCTACTCGCAAAGGAATGCAGTGAGGGCAGAGATCAACCAAATGATGGAAGACGATATAATAGAATTGAGTCAATCACCATATACCAGTCCAATAGTGGCGATATCGAAAAAGGACGGAAAAGTAAGAATATCCCTCGATGCAAGAGAGATCAATAAAATGATCGTAAATGACAGAACATCCCCAGGTGAAATTGAAGAGATTCTAAAGAAGTTCCATGGTACAAAATACATCAGCGCATGGGATACAGTATGTGGGTACTGGCAGGTGGAGCTACATCCGAACAGTAGAAAATACTTAGCTTTTCTGTTCGATGGGAGGAACTATCAATTCAAAACACTGCCATTTGGATTGATCAATTCGGTCGCAGTGTTTGTTAAGTGTATGGATCAGATATTGGGACAAGAGGTGCTGAATTTTACCACCGTATACGTAGATGACTTGCTGATAACCTCATCAAATTGGCAAGAACACTGTGATAGAGTGGAAACGGTATTAAAAAAGTTATCAGATAACCACATCACCCTTAAGCTGGATAAGTCAAAGTTTATAGCCCGCCAAGTACAGTTTTTAGGGTTTAATCTAACAGAAGAAGGCATCTCCCCTTCATCAGAAAAAGTTGAAGCGATACAACGATTCCCCCCACCAAAAAACATAAAACAGCTACAGTCTTTCCTTGGAATCTGCAATTATTATCGGAAATTCCAGGACAATTATTCCAAGTTAAGAGCACAATTTAAAAAACAATTATCCACTAAAGATAAATGGACATGGGGAGCTGAACAAAATGAAATATTTAAACAAATAAAAGAGAAGTTCTAAACACCGTTATTTTACACCATCCAGACTTCAAAAAGCCATTCTTCATGAACTGTGATGCGAGCAACGTGAGTGTAGGTGCTGTATTATATCAAGAAGATGATAAGGGGCAACATATGGTCATAAGCTTTGCAAGTAGAACCTTAAATGGATGTGAAAGGAACTACCACATCAAGGAGAAAGAACTACTTAGTGTTGTGTTCGCCTGCAACAAATTCAGGACTTACATTTTAGGATACAACATAACCGTGAGAAGTGACCATAGATCCATATCATTCCTTAAGCAGTGTAAGCTCAGTCATGGAAGACTAACCCGATGGATTTTATTACTACAAGAATACCATATTAACTGGGAATACATACCAGGGAAGAAAAACACAGCTACTGATATATTATCCCGTATCAACATCCAGCAACAAACTTTCGAGGGAGAGAAAGAACAGTTAGTTAAGGTGTATAACATAATCAAGGCTAGAACAGACCTGGAAAAAATAACGCTGGAAATAAGCAAACATCAAGATGTGGACCCAAAAATAATGAGTATCCGGGAGAGAATATTGAAAGAAGAACCCATTGTACAGTATTATAAAGTACACAATAACCTGTTATTCATTAAAAACAACCCTAACATTGGAGAGTGGAAACTAGTAATCCCGTCTATTGTAGAAGAACAACTGATCTTGGACTACCACATTCGGTATGGCCATATGGGTGCCATGATAGTAATACAAGCATTAGAGGAACAAGTGTATATAAAGAATATTTATCGAAAGGTGAGCAAAACTATACAAAAATGCAATATTTGCCAAATGGTAAAGTGCAGCAATTCGAAAAAAGAGGGTATGATGATACCCATAATATCAAGTCAAAAATTAGAAAGAGTATTCCTTGATATTTGTGGTCCATTTCCTCGCAGTGGAGGAAGACACCGATTTTGATTCATTGTAATCATATTCGATCACTTCACCAAATATACTAAGTTGTACTCCATTAACCGTGCTACTACCAAGAGAATTACTGAAATCATATTAACCAAATTTATACCAGAAGTAGGGAAACCTATGGCAATCATAACCGATCACGGGACTCAGTTTAAAGCAACCCTATGGAAAAGCAAACTCTGAGAACATGGTATTAAAACCTACAAAACATCCGTTTATCACCCCAGCAGTAACCCAGCGGAGAGAGTACTTAGAGAAGTGGGTCGAATCCTAAGGACCTACTGCCATGATAAACAAAAGGAATGGCACAATTACCTAAAATCCACTGAAGAATTTATAAACCTGGCTTACCACAACTTCACTGAAGCCATTCACCATACACATTGATGTTCGAGTGGCCACCGCCTAGAGAGATAAATGATCTGAGTCAATTTCCCACAAACACTGAATACCAATTCGAAAAAAGAAAAGTTTACAACAGAATCACAGAGAAGGTAGAGCAACAAAATAATAAATATTCTAAGAACCATCAAAATACTATCAAATACCAGATAGGAGAAAGTGTGCTGATAAAAAACAGAGAATTACCCAGCTCAATAGAAGGCATTACAAAAAAGTTACTATTATTATATGTGGGACCGTACACTATCACAAGAGACAAGGGCAATAACACTTATGAAATCACTAACCCCATCACTAAGAAAATAAAGGTGGTATACAATCAGGCATCAATTAAGAAATATTATGACAGCCAAACATGACTGAGAAAAAACCTAAGGTATAAAACCAACCAAATTACTTTGAATAAAAAGAGATAACAAGACAAACAAACAAGTTTGCAAATAAATAATAAAGAAAAGTGTAAGATGAATTTCAAAATTCATAAAGTTATGTAAGGCCAACTTACGCAAATATTTCGATAATATATTAGACCAATTATAAAATGGAGGAATGAAGTTACAAAGAATTCCTACAAAGTAAGATCAAATTACAATCAAATGAAACTGACATGTGAAGTATAATATAAAAAATAATAATAAAGGAATAATTTACAAAGAGTTCTTATAAAGTAAGAACCACAAACTTACTATAATGTTTAAGCAAAAAATTATAAATTGGAGGAATGAAGTTACAAAGAATTCCTACAAAGTAAGATCAAATTACAATCAAATGAAACTGACATGTGAAGTATAATATAAAAAATAATAATAAAGGAATAATTTACAAAGAGTTCCTATAAAGTAAGAACCACAAACTTACTATAATGTTTAAACAAAAAATTATAAAATGGAGGAATAAGGTTACATAAAATTCCTACAAAATAAGATTAACGTACAATAATCTTTAGCCAACACATGAGGCAAAAAAGCAAAACATACTATAAAGGAATAAGCTACAAAAATTCCTAACTAGTAAGAAACACTAAGTTACTATGATAAAAAAAAAAAAAAAAAAAGGGAAGTAAAATAAACAAACCAATGATCACAAAATGAAATAAATAAAATAAACATTCTAAGAGTTATAATATGAAAAGAGATGAAACAAAGAGTAATTAAAAATGAATAAAAATGTTAATTGTATCAATAAAAACCAACACTTCAAGTATTATCAAATAGTATCAATAAAGAAAGATGAAAAAATATATGACTCGAACTGAGCAATAATGAACTACAAAAGTAAAAGATTCCCTACAAATATTATGATTATTATTATGAGTCACGAGATGACTATATTGAAGATTCATTAATTGAGATTGACTGTTGAATAAGTCCAGCAATCATTTAACTGAGCAGGGATGATGTTCCCCTGATCTCAGAAAAAGAGTAGTTTTGAACGACGGAGTTAGGTAAGCCAATAGAGCCAATCCGAATCAATTTCAGCTACAAAGTAGGGATAGTTAGCGAAAATAAGATTTATATGGAACAATTTATAATAAAAAATCAATAAGCCAGTTCGTGATAACAGAAAATAATGAAGAAAAGACTCAGAAGAAAGGAAGTAGAAGATACAGAATTAAACATAAAAATGAACGAGAAGCAGGAGAATTTAAGAAGAAAATGATACAATATAATTGATAATTTCATCAAACTTAGAATCACGTTTTATAAAATGATCAATTTTGGTGGAAGGGCATTATATAACATCGCCAAATTCCGATCATATCTGATGACTATTTGTATGTAAAAACAATGCTAAAAAATAATATATTTTAATAAATAAATACTGAAGAGAATAAAAATATGTAATGTAATTAAGAAAGAAGGAGGAAGAATTATAAACTAAAAGTGATTATTAAAGAAACTCACAGACTAGACTGACAGACAAACGACTTTGACCCAACCCCAGAGATTGGCCAGATAAGAACCAAAATAAAAGTAAACAAGATGAGAAGTGAAGGAGAAGAAAATTGAGAACAAAGAGGGAACAAACCCACGATGAAGAAAATAAAATGAAACAAGTCGAGAAAACACAGACAAGGAATAGAGAATAGAGAAGGGAGAAATAATATAATCAAATATAATAAAGGAAACAAAACCGGCAAAGAACCAATATAAAAAATAAATGGTAGTATTGATTGAGTGACAATTGTAATTAGTCATTAATAAAACATGATAGCTAAAAATACACTAGCCAAAGAATTAGAAGTACATGTAAGTTTGTAATAGACAAAGACATGATATTAATAAGTATATATAATATGTTTAGAGAAAGAGGGAGATATTGAAATAGTGAGAAGTAAACGGAATTTAACATAGTGAAAGTGAAATTACCGTAAAGTGAAATGATAGAAAAGGAAACACTAAGTAAATTATAATAAACACAAAATAATTTAAAAGGTGCATGTGATGAGTAGATAAAAATATTGTCAATGATAGCAATAGGAAAAATAGTGAAAGCTAAGATAAACACTTAGTAAAAATAACAAACACTAAAGGTTTAATAGTGAACAATAATATTTAAGAAAGTTTTTAAGAATAGTATTTAAACTGAACCATTAATTAAGTAGTAATAAACACTGAAAAGTGATATTAACTGTATAGATTACAAAAGAATCTCATTATAGAGTTAAAAGTATATAGTAGAATTTAAAGGTGAGAACCCCAAGGAAATGTAATCAGATAGAGTTACCATAGAGTGAAGGCAACGAGTATTTATATAATAAGAAGTTTAAAACACACTCAATAAACACCCATGTTATAAGGGATGATTATTGAAGCAAGCAATAGAGGTGAGGTTGTCTATCACCCAAAAAATAAATCATAGGTAATGAATTGTACACCAATATTAGATATTAAGTGTTAAATAATTGTTTAAACAAACGTATAAATAGGATATGGCAGGGGTAATTATACCAACCATAGACCTAAATGTTGTATTTTATGTGATGAAAAAATAATAATTAATAGCCATATTGGTGACATTGGCACAGTAAATAAGTAGGAAAAGAAAGCAATGTTTGATTTAGAAAACGAGAAAACCAATTAGTAAATAGTTAGCAATACATGATGTATAAAATAGTAGTAATATACAAATCACACAAAAACAGAACTAAAACACTTCAATAGATAATAAACATAGTTATAAGAACAAATTAAAGCTCTAGGCTAAAATGAGATGTAATATATATGAAATAATCAAAAAATCAGTAATGGCTACTTAGACTTGAAAAGGTCTAACTGTCAAACACCAACAAATACTAATTGTACGAAAAAAACCAAGTAATTAACAAATCCAAGGTGACTAATCAACCAAGGATAAATTGTAAATCTTATTAAAAGCAAAATATTAAAATAAGGAGTTAAATAAACAGAGAAATGTAATTAGGAAATATTAAATTAATTGTAAACTGATAACTATTTAGAATTAATATTAGGCAATTACCTGTATTAACTTCCGTCTTGTGACTTATTTGGTTTTTTCTTAAAACGACGCGTTTCGAGAATAAATTCTCATCATCAGGTTTCAATACTATAAAAACATCAAATTCACCCAAAAGGGGTTGTCAACTAGTTAAAACACACAAAAACACCACACATAATTTAACACCGACACAGTCTTGGCACAGTCCGATGCGCATCGTCTCGATGCCGACGACCAACTGTTGCACTTTGTCTTACATGACCGTTATCATTGCCCGTTGACCCATCGATATCGATGGCCGTGTTGTACAGCAGATTCGATCGGAACGAAACTTTGTCATTAAGTAGCTGGTCCGTTTGTAACTTAGACGTCCTGTATATCTCATATTCCTCCACAGCGTTCATGTATGCACTTTTTTTACAATTATGAAGGTAATTGTAAAACGGAAGTTAATACAGGTAATTGCCTAATATTAATTCTAAATAGTTAGTAACGTGACTTGGAGACAATTAAAACAAAATGAATAAACTTATAAAACATGAAATAACCCAATCTTGTGGGATACCAAAATAATCTTTGGAAGAAAATACAAATAACAGTGCTAATAATTAATACTTAGGAAGGAAGATAATGGAATGAAGACAGTCAGAAGATATATGAGGATTTTGAAAAGAATTCAAATTTTGATAACAATGGATTTATATCAAGCTAAGCCAATCAGAATTCTTTGGTAACCATAGAAACCGACGTTGGTGGCGAAAATTACCGTTGAATATCGTTACTCGAAAAGTGACGCTCTTGGAAAAAACAGAAGCCAAAATTTGAACAACCAATTTTTTCATTTAAAATGTTATAAAAGTTAACCAAATTACCAAAATTTGAACGAGAAGGAGGTAGACTATGACTGAAACCAATTAACGGATGGCGAAGACCTTTTAATTCAAAACGAAGTGTATAAATTAATCCAAGTACATTGAAAAAGATGCCAGAAGCCCGAATAATTGAAAATTCAATACTATTGCAGCTGCAGTCCTTTGTACCAGACCAACAGATTAACCCCAGTCTGCGAAGTTGTTAAGTATCATATAAATTATCCAAATTCCCAAAATAACGCACTTTAAATATTTCTCACTATACTATGAAGTATCACTAAACTGAATTTATTCTCTTTCAAAGATTAAATAAAAATACTAAGACACTGAAAATTTGTCAAATTTTAAAATTAACCTATTGTTAGTTTACGAACCTTTAAAACACTTTTACTACACTCCAACAAACCACTTATAGCTTCATGTTATAAGATTTAAGCAGAAATATTGTAAGGTTGTGTATTTTTATTATTGTAATTGCATCTAATCCTTTTATCATGATCAAAAGAATCCAGACGATTGAACGAAAATATTTGTTTACTACTTCGGTAGAACGCCATTACGGTGTATTTGTTACGTTCAAAATCGATTTGTCAAACCCAGAGAGAGATTGTCTCATAGATAAATAACCGGTGCAAAATAATATAATAAACCAAATATAACTTGTGTCAATGAAAACAGTAATAACCATTCATTAATAAATCAATACTGTGTATAACAAATGTGTTTTATTTTCAGTAGGAAAGTGTATTATTAATATTGTACATTATAGCAGATGTCTATGAATTGACGACTAGCGCTCAAGCAGCGAATACAGCAAACTGCTGGCTTGATTGAAAAATCGATAAGCGGCGGGACAAGTTGAATTCTCCACACCGCCTGAGCGGAACCGCTGATAATAATAAATTTTTTAATTGTTTTAAATAAACAATTTGGCACCACCCAGGATGTATACACTCCTAGTGAACCTCAGGTAAGGACTACGATACCTGGTTATTCGTACGTTCGCGACGGACTCAAGCGTTGTAAGTTACGTTACCGAGCGAGGACGGATTGGTAAGACACATTACACGAGTTACACTCTGACACTTCTACATTTTACAGAATTCATTAAGAACGAGAGAAGAAGGTTTATCATAATATACATATATCATATTATAAAAATGATTATACTACTCCCATGCGTTAACTTTACATATTTTTCTGTGTACCCAACTGTAAATTTGCAAAATTCATACTACCACCAAGTATCCATAACAGATTATAAACTTAAATCTCATGTTTAACTTTACCTATGATTTTACATTAAATTCCAATGATTTCATTTTAACAAATTATTTTGCTAAACATAATGCCACTGATTTGTTATAATATTATTATATACATACCACCAAAATCAGTAATATTTCAATTTTGTTAAATTATTGAATTTTCGAAATTATTATACTGAAATCAAATTCAACTGATGATGAAATTACAATAATTTCGAAAAGGCCTTATTCAATAATTTAACAAAATTGAAATATTACTGATTTTGGTGGTATGTATATAATAACATTTAACAAATGTTAACCATTTATAACCAATTGTAAATTCACATCTCAACCAAACAAATTTAAACTAACTGCCTTACATGTCTGTATTCAGTATACAAATTATTAAATGCAAATTACAAACATTACAGTAAAATACAGTTATAATCAAAAGTTATAATCAAGTCTGAATTTTCACAGTTACCATTAGTCAACACGAAGTATGCATACACAAAAACACAAAATACATATACAATAAAATATGTAATCAAATACCCCATAGTAATAACACAAATAACCTAACACAATACATTTAATTAAATACTTTACATACAATATAGTACAACTCATCAATACTGTCCATAATCTTTACTTAAAGGACGCCGATTATCAAAACCATGAAATCAAATAATCAAAGGTCCAGGCATTCCCGGCTCTAGTAGAAGGCCAGAATATTAAAGGTGGCAACACTGGAACCAGCTGATATTTGAGGCCAACTAGACCATCTCTTAATTTATGTATTTCAATAATCACATCACATCATTTTTAATTGCCGGTTAATAGCAGTTTTATAATTCTTCATTTTTTGCAAATTAAAAGTTTGTTATATAAAATACTGTTACATTATTTAAGAATATATACTAATTAACTCATTCATATGATACAAATTCAATAATTTGAACAAAATTAATTAATTATTCCTAACACTAATTCACTAATTTTTCCAACTTAAACGTATAGTACTAAGTGCGCACAGACCTATAATTTAGATTTAGCTATAAATAGACCTACTCATAATTTTAGTAATGCTATGAAGTTAAATCAAAATATAACATGTTCACTTTAGCTATTTTATTACACTGTGCTTACAGGCCTCGGACACAACGCTGACACGTTTAATATTCCGGCCTTCTACTAGAGCCGGCCATGGTCCAGCCCATCAACATATTGTTACGACAGTCTACTCGATCGTCGTAGGTACAGTGGAAACAAAATAAGTACAAGACACTAATTAAGTCACTAATCACACCTTTAATTTTTACAGTTAAACAGTTCGTAATTAACAACACAGTGTCTACAACAAATCAAATGAAAATTGTTCACACGCAATAAAATGTCCACTAATATTAAAACTCAATTGTATTACAATTATACCGTCCGATTATAAAACGCAACATTTCGCTAATAACTACTTGAACGTACACAGTAATAACTCGAACCGCTCTGTAAATATATCGCACTAATACTCTCGAACCGCACAGTCAAAAATTCGCCTAATACTAAACTGAACGTCGTTGAGTACCGGTATTTATAGCTAGTCGAATATCTAGACGATTCCTAATTGCGTCGTAGCATGCGTATGAACTACGTAATTAACTGCGGCCTTGACACAGTCCGCACGGCTAGCAGCATCGAGAACTTTCTCGTAGATGCGTCTACAAGCACGTACGGCACACGCTTTACATCGAGTTTCTTCTGGCACATTCGACAAACACGTAGATTGTTCTGTGATGCCGTACCACTATCCTCAGTTTTGTTACTTTTATTAGCAGCCATCTTAACACCAACTTTGTCACTACTTATTGCCACACTGCTAAATAATTCGTTCTTAACAAGGCCTTTTGGTGGAAATAAGTAGTGACAAAGTTGGCATCAATATATCGTCCTAACATTGTATATGTACAATTTATTATAGTGCACGACCCACATATTACATCTTCCAAAATAATAATCATTAAACATTATATCTTCATCGTCATCATCATCCACTACCATTTTACAATAATCATCATTTAAATTACGCATTGGGAAACAACAAGAGTCAGCATCATGTGGTTTGTACCAATCGTTAACAGTCCTGTCATCATCGCGATTACTCGCCATTACCAGGTAGGTATTATTATTACCAGTTGTCACATCAAGCACCAGTTGTTACCGTACTGTAGTCATCAAGCACTTTGACATCATCAACTAGGTCACCAAAAGCATGTACTGCTTGCTCCACACCTAAAACATCTATACTTCTAATTAAATTCTCACAACTTCTCTTTATATCGAATGTCTTAACCTTAACACTTTCCTACACCTCTCATGATAAAACCTATTCCAACTCCCCCTGAACTAAATCATTCCTTACAAAGGGCACAAAACTCACTATTAAATGTGCTGGCTTTACAAGGTAATAAACAAAAAACCTCTATAGGACCCCTAAAACTTTGAGACACCATGTCTCCCACATCACCACTGGAGAACATTTTGTCCTCAAAAACCACATGTGGAGCTCTTACTACACTTAAACCACTGGGAAAAGTTGTGCTTTGTATCTCACTCTCATCTAACCTCACTTTACACTCTATTTCACACTCATCTGCTTTCACTGCTACCTCACCACTAATTTCTATACACCCACTAAAGTTTTATCATCACTAGTATTCAATACATTCTCTTCTAATACCACAGTTTCAGTTATGTTATCATCATTATTATTCAACTTCTTACCTTCTTTAAACAAATCACCTACCTTATTCTCTCTGGTATATCTGTAATCTGTTCACTACCATCATCAAAATGTTTGTTAAACTTCTCCCCTGTTGTCTTATTTCTTCAATTAATTCACTATTTTGTTGTTTAATTTCTTCCTTTATTTCTTCAATTAAATCACTATTTTGTTCTTTCATTTCTTCCCTTATTTCTTCAAACATAGCCTTTTGTTGTGCTAATATCATATGTATCAAGTTTATTATCTCATCATATGACGCACCCTCTTTGGTTTCCTGTGCCTCAGCCACATTTATAAAATTTATCAACTCACCCTTGTACATAAAAATAAATAGAATCGTTCTGTGATTCAAAATACAACAATTTACAACAATAATCCCAACAGATACAACGCAATGTACTAAATATGAACATACTTTACATACATCAAATTAAAAAACTGCTCTAGTACATAAAATAACTACAATTATAAAATAATATTGCGATAATATTCAACATAGTTTCTTCTGCAAGTTGTGTGTGTGTGTGTGTGTGTGTGTGTGTGTGTGTGTGTGTGTGTGTGTGTGTGTGTGTGTGTGTGTGTGTGTGTGTGTGTGTGTGTGTGTGTGTGTGTGTGTGTGTGTGTGTGTGTGTGTGTGTGTGTGATATCTTCAAATAATTATACTGCAAGTAGGTTTATTTTCACCTGATGCACGTTTCACAGAAATTATTCTGTTGGATCTTCAGAGGTTTGTTTGAATTGTAATTGAATGTTTCGCTTACAGTACATATACAGTGGAACACGTTTAACACAAAAACAGTTAACACGAAATGTGACTCAGGTCCCGATTGCTGTATGTATTTTTCAGTTACAGTTTGTACAGTTAACACGAAGGTTTAACCTATGAAATATCGCTTAACACGAAAATTTTGCTGGCTTTTCATTAGCTGCATAATAAATAAATCCATACATGCACGCCCTGAAACGTGTTTACAATGTCCCAATGTAAAGGAATCTGTGTTACGTGTAGGTGTAAAGAATAAACAGCTGCTTGGTATGTTACGTCTTTATACCTGCTATTGTATACAGTACAGTACAAAGTTGTTTACCTCCGTACCAAATGTGTTGTTCATTTCCCCGAATACACTGCCATTCCGTTACATTACAGAGTGCAGTTTGTTGCGAAGTTAGTGAGTTCAGTCCACTTAGAGTATTCTGTGCGTGTGGTGGTGTTCGCAGTATGGTACGGATAACGTTTTTCTGAAAAAATTTACTAAGCTGCAAGATTTACAGTAGCTGTTTATGCCTTTATTTTTAGTCTTTTATGGTCTTCAGTACAGTATTAAGTGACGTTTGGCCTACGTGTACATACAGGTGCTAAGTGAGGTTATGATTCTGTAAATTTCGTTTTTGCAGTGCCAAAGTGTAAAAAATGGAGAAGAAAGTGCGTAAACAAATTCCATATCATTAAAAATGAAAACTGAACTCCTTCAAGCTGTTAACGAGGGTATTCTATCTAAAACAGAGATCTGTAAAAAATTCGGTATACCAAACTCGAAGTTATCTACCATAATAAAAAACAGAGATAAAATTTTAGAGCTGTATGAGTCGAGCAAGTTTGAACCAGATAGAAAACGTTTCGTAAGGCTAACCACGAAAACTTGGAAACTGCTCTTCTTGTCTGGTTTAAGCAAGCGAGATCACAAGATGCTCCTATTTCTGGTCCACTGCTAATGGAGAAAGCAAACGTTTTTGCTGAAGAGATGAACTTGGATTTCACTGCAAGTAGTGGCTGGCTAGAAAGATTCAAAAAACCAAACGGTATAACGTACAAAAACATCTGTGGCAAGTCAAGAGAGGCATCACAAGAAATTACATCATCTTGGTTGCAATCTACGCTACCTGCAATTTTAAAAGACTACCCACGAAAAGATATTTTCAATGGGGATGAAACGGGACTATTTTTCCGTTGCATGGCAGATAAAACACTTTCATTTAAAGGTGAACAATGCACTGGCGGTAAAAAGTCCAAAGAGAGAGTGACAGTGATGGTAGGCTGCAATGCTGATGGGTCAGAAAAACTTCCGTTACTTGTTATAGGTAAAAGTTTAAAGCCTCGCTGTTTTAAAAATGTTAAAAAGTTACCAGTAGAATATACAGGTAACAAACGAGCGTGGATGATGTCTACAATATTTACCGAATGGTTAGTTTCGTTAGAAAAACATTTCGCTTCTCAGAAAAGAAAAGTTGTGTTAATTGTTGATAACCCACTCGAGTGACGTAGAACTGATGGCAGTTAAACTTATTTTTCTACCACCGAACACGACTAGTGTCCTACAACCTTGTGATCAAGGTATTATTCAGAATGTAAAATTCCAGTATAGAAAATTACTTCTGTGGAAATACTTGGCCGCTACAGAGGCGGAAAACAATTTCTGTATAAATTTACTGGACACTTGTAATTTGTTGCCAACACCATGGAACCTCATAACACCTAAAACTACTGAAAATTGTTTCACTCATGCTCGATTCATTTTGAATTCAGAGATTAAACAAACCGAACACGAAGAAAATGAAATTGGGCCTACCCTGTCTGAAATGTTTAATGGCATATCATCAGCATTAAATGTTTCAGTTTCTCTAAATGAGTACATGTCTGTCGACGAGAACGTAACTACGGCTCCCATATTAACAGACAGTGATATCGTAGAAATAGTGCAAGCTGAAAACTGTGAAAATGATGAGAGTGCTGACAAACTTGAGACGGAAAATGATATGACAGGAGTTCCTACCGCTACCGATACGCTTTCGTTGCGGAGACGTGTTCGTCGATTTTTAGAAGCCAACTCGGAAGGTGAAATGTTTGAGCACGTCGATAAACTAGAACAATTTATTGAAAATCAAGTAGTGCAGAATTCTGTACAAAAGAAAATAACAGACTATTTTAAAAAGAATTGAACATTGTCACTACAATAACTTTACATTTTAAGACAAATTAATTACTGTATAATAGTCCAATAAATAAAACGTTCATATGTAAGTACCTTTTGAATATTCTTTATTGATTTATTTTACTACACAATTCAGTAAGTAATCTCTTCAGTATTTGACCATTTACAGTACAGTACTTCTGTATCTCATTTTGTTTCACTTTTTGTCTGTTAACACAAAATATCGGTTAACACGAAAAAACAGCTGGTCCCCGTCATTTCGTGTTAAACGTGTTTCACTGTATTTACATAGTTACAATTTATATATAAATAAATAAATATATATATAATAAATTCATATTA
The DNA here is from genome assembly GCA_034769895.1 of Magicicada septendecula. NCBI lineage: Eukaryota > Metazoa > Arthropoda > Insecta > Hemiptera > Cicadidae > Magicicada > Magicicada septendecula. Next base: position 234,497,042 of record CM068368.1, on the reverse strand, counting down.
TTATATTGCAACATTGCAAATATCATAAAACAAAAATTACACAAATACAATACCATGTACTCAACGCAACTACGAAGTGTATCACACCGCCCAGGTCGCAGGATTTTTTTATTCTTATTGCGTCACGTATATGTAGTTGCACAATAATAAAATAATTTTCAAAGAGGAGTGAGATGTTGATGACATGAAATAATTAATTAAAACCGTTTCAAAATAATCATTCTATGATTTACTAATATTAATCGAAAATATGCAAAATTTAAATTTTGAATTATAAAAATAAATAAAAAATATTCTCTCTTATAAGTTTACAAAAATACAATATAACCTTCTATGCTGTTCATGACATATAAAAATAAACAACCATATACTCTTACTAGCTAAACAGACATGTTAAACAAATTATCTAAACACTTTTAATTTCAGTGTCTGACTTTGACTCAAATTTTAAATAATAATAGAAACTCATTTACAAACAAAAATAATGTTAAATCTCAAGAATAAAACTAATTGTTGTTATAAACAAAATGAAAATATAACATTTACTTTCAACCTATTATTTATTTCTACTGACACACCCAAATTTTAACATACTGTATAACAGAAGATTAGTATTTTTAAATTTTCTTGTTAAATTAAATTATTTTCTTTAACTACCAGTGATTAGTATTTTCTTTAAATTTATGTACAGTGATTATATATTTAAAACTTTAAGTCTTTACTGTTCATATATAAGTTTCTTTTTAATAGTTCTTTTCACAAACAAAAATATAATTGTTTATTCATCACCTGCGTACTGCCGACGTTACCGTTGTGTGTGTGTGTGTGTGTGTGTGTGTGTGTGTGTGTGTGTGTGTGTGTGTGTGTGTGTGTGTGTGTGTGTGTGTGTGTGTGTGTGTGTGTGTGTGTGTGTGTGTGTGTGTGTGTGTGTGTGTGTGTGTGTGTGTGTGTGCGTGTGCGTGTCCTGAATCCTGAGAATTTGATGATGATGATTATGCTGATGCTGTGTTCTCTGTCTCTAAGATTTGTTGTTTGTGATGGTCCAGAATTCCTCCATAAGTCTTGGTGCGTGTGGTAAAGATGTCCGATCGGCAGACCAACAGCGTTGTAATGTGTGAAGATATCTTGAGTCTGAGACCGCCCCAAAATTGCCAGTGGTATTTATACTGCACGGCGATCTGACAAGTCCAGGACTGTTTTCGACCTGTTAGATACTGTCATTTCGTGCAGAGCGTCCTTTTAATTACAAATCACTTTTTGGTTCATTTTCGCGATTTCGTAAACATACTCGTAGCACGGGCGATATCATCGTTTGCATAATTTTTTTCTGGTCACTCACATATAACTCACTTATTAATTACTATTTAATTACACTAGTAATTAACATTAAATTACCTAGTGTCTTTATTATTGCAAATTTCTGCAATACTTTTACATCACTATATTCGTTAAAAATTCCTTAATGTAATGGTGTCTTTATAATTGGGGTAAGTCTTTGTTCACAGGTTTAAAATGTATTAATTAGGGGTCATTCCATGTCAAATCAACCGCACCATGACACCCATGACCTCAGATTTTGATGAAACTTGGCATGTTTGTTCCTTTCATGGACATGAGTAACCATACCAAATTTTATTGCTGTATCTCAAATGGTTTAGTTTTTACAGCCTGTTAACGTTTTTGAAATTTCACGGTTTTTATCGATCGGACGGAGGAAGCTAAATTTGTTTTCAGATGGAAAATAAATTATATCTTCCTTGTTTACCAGCCAATGTTGATGAAATTTTTATGAGTATATTTTAATATGTAAGGAATCCAGAAAAAAATAAATAAATTACACCAGCAACTACCTACATATGGTCAGGAAAAAACTAAAATGTTACTTAGAAAATTTTTAAATTAAATACAGAGTTCCACACTAAGTGGAATATCTTCAAAAGGGAAATGGATAATACAAAATTTTTTTTAGATTTTTGTTCTACAATATATACTCAAAAATTAAAAAAAAAATAAAACTGTTGGTTTTTCTCTCCTTCATTATTTTTTTACTTCATAGATAAAAATAATTTTTAAAATTCATTTGTTTGCCCGCAGTTTGTTAAATTAAAATTTATGAAGAAACAGGATTTTAAAACAAATAAATAATAAAGTAAAAATTATAATTACAAAGTTAGTTTATTTACAATGTACGTGGGAATGGAAAATGTATTGTTTGCAAAACTTATCATTAAAAATATTTCATATTCTAGGTTATTGTTCTTTAATTTTCTCCAGTGTTTGAAAAACGTGATTGAACAAGTATCATGCATTCTTGAGAGAATTGGTAAGTTCTTCCAGTCATTGTTTTTGGGGGATCCACGATTGCAATGACATCAGGGATGGGTACCGCACACACATCTTCCCTCTTGGGCCAGAAAAATGATGGTGATAGTCCATGAGGATATAAAAACTTTACAGTGACATCTTCTTCTTTTGCATTCACCTCACTCACCATACCAAAATACCATAACCTGTCATAAACACAAACGATAAAACATCCAAGATATAAGTCTTCTATTTTCACAAGTAACGTTTGCTGTTTGTTACATAAGTTGAAAGTGAGAGCTGGTTTTTCATCACTGCTGATTCTTCTAGCCTCAATCGTTCCCAAATCATCTGTTGGCTGAAAGCTGTGGAATGATCTTGTTCCTTAAAGAATTTGAACATCTTTGAAATGATTTTTCATAGCCAGGCGAGTTGAATCAACCGCTTCTTCAGAAATAAGTTGGAAGTTCATATTTGTAATGTTGGATTTGCAAACCTCGAAAAGTTCATTTTGTAACGGGACAAACTATGGGATATATTTTAATACCTTAATAATTGTAGTTAGTGGAGTCGCCCACACTGAGCCCCGGTTTTGATAACCAAAGCTTACTTTTGTAAACACCCAGTAGTCAGTTTGTACATAAGGCAGGCGAGGTGCGAAGTAATCTGGAGCATCGGAATGTGTACTAGTGCGCGTGTGCCGACTTTGACAGTGAAAGTCACGCACAGTTTTCCTTGCCGCCGGCTATGAGATTACGAGAAACAACGAGATGCAGCGAGACATTCGCCCAGCCGATGAAAAACCAAGTTGCCACGCTTAGAGTGACACTAGCCATTTTGAAGACGCTTCATTTAGCGTCAGTACTGAGAACCGTGCGGTTCAATGTAAAAGTGCTTGCGAGCCGAAGTCTAGTAAATTTTGTAAAATGTGTTAATAAACAGTAAATAAACATGGTGTAGAGTGCAACAACAACCTCATGTAACGGTACAGAAATGGGAATTTTATTTTATATATATCAGTACTTAATTCAGTAATTCAGTAGTTAACTGCACCTGTAAGGAGCCTCCAGTACAGCAATGCACATTGTTAGCCAAAACAATTGCCAGACGCATTGCGTAACCGCCAGCAGCAGCCTTGTGACACAGTCTCCAGTCTGCAGTGTCATCAGATAGTGCACAACGCACAGTAGTAAGCAGCATTCAGACAGCAAAGTTGTAATTTAAAATTAAACAGTGGCCTCGGGTGCAAGATAGGCCGTAAAGTTAATTCGGCCTATCTTTTAAAGTATAAAAAACAATTAAGGTCGTACCAACAGTATAACGGGCGGCCAGCCTACAACAACATCTAAGAGTAAAAAAGTTATGTCGGCCGACTTAATCATCTTCCAGAACGTGAGACGTTAATTAGTAAATCAATAAGAACCATGAGACAATAAACCGTAAAATCAGTACCGGTACCAACAGTGGCGTGAGTGCGAGAGAACTCAGAAATCGGTCAGTTAGTGAACTGGTGTCACGGTTATTATACGTGAATAATACGGGTGTGCATTGGAGGCAAGCTATTATCAGGATGAGTACAACCTTTTAAAGTTCAATTATTATATTTCAATATTTGCTTTTATAGACACATTAATAAGAAATAGAGATCTCTAAGAGAGGGGAGTTTATTCAAACATTAAAAAGAGAAAGAGTGTGTGTGTGTGTGTGTGTGTGTGTGTGTGGTTATATACTGGTTCATTTTCAATTTTCTTATACGTATGTAGTAATGTTAATTATCATAGTATTTTAAAAACAAAAGATAACAAAGATACTGTCATTTGTAGAAGTAGAAAAAGGGGCGATTTTCGATAAATAAAATAAGTATGCATTTTAGACAGTAGAAAATGTGTTAGCGTCATTTTCACAAATATCAAATCCAAATAATCCTTTTTGCAGCAGTTTCGTTTGAACGACCCTTGGAATAAAAACCCGAAGGTAAGAGATAATTATAATATAAAGTAAATGAGAAGTTACAATTGGCCCCCGTACAGCGACGCGAGTGTAGGCTTTTAACCTATATCCGCCAGACCTAACCAAGCTGCAGAACGGGTTATTTGGAAGTGAGGGTGTGGTTAGAACGCTTTTAGATTGTAGAGAGTAAATTTACTAAAGTAAAACTAATTCAAATAAATTAGATTAATTAATCATTTAATTAAACATAAGTTCATAATGGAGAACACAGAAAATAAAATAATTACAGCTAATGTAACTGTTATGAATGAGTCGGGAAATCAATCAATGACCGAATCAGTGGTAATGGAAGAAGTTAGAGTTCATTCAACTCCTGTCCCAACTAGGGATAGTGAAAAAATTGACAACGAAACGAAAAATTTGTTTCGTGAGACATTGGGGGAGATTAAACAAATGTTTAATGATAATAATAAGAGATTTGATGCTAATGATGATTTTTTGCGTAAAAGTGTTAATGAACTTAACAGTAAATTAAATGCTTTAAATAATCGTTTAAAGTGATAATAGTGATAATAGTGATGAAAAGCTTGAAACTATGAATAATTATATAAATAAACGTTTTGACACAATTGATGTTAAATTTGAACAATATAAAGAACAGAATATGAAATTTGAAAATAGCATAAATGTAAAGCTTGACAAATTATTCATTGTGTTGTATTGAGGTACGAATTAATGAGATATGTAGTGAAGCAAAAAGAGAAGCAAATAAGTCAAGAGAGTGTGTAGGGCCAGAGAAAAATAAAACAAATGAAAATGGTAGTGACAAATGTAAAAATACGATACCAGATGAAGAGTTAATAAATAAGAACAATGTAATTGAAAATGTCATATCAGAGAGTACTGATGAGTTTGTGGAATGTGATTATGAGACGTTAAGGTGTGTTAGTGAGTTAGAGAGAGAGAGGAAAAATAATGTTGTAGTAGAGTGGGGACAGAGGTTAGATTTTCCCTTTATTATTTATGATGTTTATGATGATGATTTAAGGTGGTCACAAGTGTTGTTGAAGGGCAAGAGTCCCGTAGTAATAGATGAATTGAGGTGTTTATTTTTGTTGTATAATGTTGTACCCTCTGTCTGTAATAATGATGTTGAAAGTATGATTTGGTCTTGTGATGAGAGAGAGTTAAAGAGAGAATGGTATGTAATAGAATTGTATGATTTGAATAGGAAATATGACAAATGGAAAGAAAGTTTAAAAATATATGTGAATAATAATGATGACAATGATTTAATAAAAATAATGTGACAGTACAAAAAGTCTGATATAAAAAGTATGGTATGCAAGGTAGTAAATTATGGTATTTCGATGTTTTTAAAGTCATTTCTATGGGTAATACAATTTCCCTTGGTTTTTGCATACAACGACGCAGTTCCGAGACAACAAAATAATTTCAAGGACAGCAGTGTACGTGCAGATAAAAAGACTTATAATGGTTACAGCCACTAATAACGGCGCTTCATACTTCTGTTTCATTGGCCGACAACGCCAAACGTCATTAAAACAACAATGACGTGATTAAAATACGTAACTAACAAGGCGATTATATAACAAGAGACAAAGAACGATGACGTTTACTCACACACACATACGTAAAATTTGCATAATTTTCGCCCCAGTCTGCAGAAATTCATCATGGCGATAACACGCTAACCATTGTGCTGGCCTGAATTAGTCAGTTTTAGTGTCTTAAATAATTCAAAATGTAATCAAAATGTGAATAAGTATCAACTACAGGAGAACTAAAACAGTGTGCAGTAATTGTTTTTCAAAATTATACTTAGAGTCAGTGAATTCAGTAAAATGTAACCACGCCATTTGAGGAAGCAACATGTGATCCACTTCTAGAACTTCCAGTCTACCGAATCAGGAAAGTGTAAACCCAAAATTTTACTTAAAGAACTCTTTACCCAAATTGCAGATATGTGTACACAAAAAGTAAATTGAGATTATAAGTATGAATGTGAGAGAGAAAGCGGGGCGTGCATGATAAATGTCGACATCCAAACGGGGTGTTGGTTTGCATTTGTTGTAAGAAAATATAAGTAAAATCATTTAATAATGAAGCAGCTGCATAGTTAATATATAAAATTTGGTAAACTAACGTTTAATAAGCTATAAAAGAATTTTAATGATGAAAGAGAGCCAATATAAGTAATGGCCGCCATGTTGAAAGTTTTATCCGGTGTACACACTCAAATAAATTACTAAATAAATCACTATTAATGGTTAATGTTTCAATTGAACGTATTCTCATTTCTATGCCTGTCTCTGTCAGCAATCACGCTGAGTCGAATCCTTGGATCCTAGGTAATAATAAAAATAACAAGATTGAAGTAACCAGATGCTCCAACTATGGTAAGTACCATAATTATGGTGCGCGTGACATACGTGCCTCATGCAAGTAATGTAAACAGACCCGAATATAGGTTACTGGTTATTCCTGCATACAGATACATTTATATTTATTTATGTAAGTGTGTAAGAAAGTCACAAATGGCTGCCCGAACTGGTGACTATATAAAATACATTAATATATTTTATATAATAAGCCTGAATGGTGGCAGAGTGGACATTGAAAATGAGAATACGGTTGTAGGTTAGGTGGTAACGATAATAAAGCGACAAACCATTAACAAAATTTTTTATAATGGCAGAAAATAAAGAAAATATTTCTTTATTAAGCATAACTGACAGTACGAGTAACAGTCGAATAAGTATGACAGAATCAATAGTAATGAGTGAAGGAGTTGTTCACTCAACACCAGTCCCAAATAACAGGGCTGAAAATAACGAAATTATGAAAATGATGCAAATGCTGTTTAGTGAACAAAAAAGCGAAATTAGAGGAATCCAAAATAATTTTAATGTAAAATTTGATGAAATAAAAAACGAAATCAAAAAACAAAATTTTAATTTTGATAAACGAATTGATGAAATGCACGCACGTTTCGATAAAACGGAAGAGAAAATAATTGCATTAGTTAATGAGAAGTTTGACAGACAAAAGAATAAAGTAGATGAAAATTACGAGAGTAAAATGGGGGTAGAGAATAGTAGAGAATCAAATAAATTGAATGAAAATAAAGACAAGGTAAGTAGTGGCGAGAATTATGATAATAGAATTAAAAATATGGTGTTAGAAAATAATGGTGTGAGTATTGAGAGTGGTGATAAAAGTATAATGGTAAAAGAATTTGATAATGAAGTGATAAAAAGTGTTGATGAATTAGAGAGAAAGTATAGAGAGAATTTACAGATAAAGGGGTCGCAGGGGGTAAAATTTTCCCTTAATGTTGTAGTGGGGGGTGAAGAAATGGCTTCACGTGAATATGTGAAAGATGACAGGTCTACAGATAAATTTCCCTTGGTTTTTTGTGCACTTCATAGGTGGTGCCATAATGATGAATTAATGTCCCCTGCATATTTTGAGAGAGAGTGTGTAGCTTGGTATGATGGTGAGAAATGTTTGGAGAGAGAGAGAGAAAGAGAGAAATAGAGGTATTTAAAGTAAAGAGAAACTATGAAGAATTCATAGAAAGGCTAGGCATAGAGAGAAATAATAATGATAATGAGTACTTACCTTACAATGACATTGAGATAGCAGTAGATGAGGTTAACAATGATAATATAACTTACCTAATGTTAACAGATAATACCAACGGAGACTGGACAAAATTGACCAATATTGAACAGGTATATGAACCAACAGAAGTGATAATGAATGACATAGAAATAAGAGATTATTATAATAATAATAATAAATTTGATATAAATAAGAATGATCTATGTTACACATATGTTAGACTATTGTTCGACGATATGGGGTAATTGTTTATTGTTTATTGTTCATGAACATTTAATGATATGAATAATATGGTGTTGAAGTGCATTGTCTTATGGAACGATTTGTGGTTAATGATAAGAAATAATAAGTTGGACTGTATATTCTTTTATGTGTAGATGTTATTATGTCAGTGTATTGGTGTATTTTTGCTGTTGTGTATTTTGTGTATTTTTTTTATGTAAACATGTATTGGAATAATTGGTTCGTTATGTAAACATAACATGAAACATGGATCGGAATAATTGTTATATAGTGGTGTGCAATATTGATCATTCTGATTGTAAACATGTATTGTAGAATTTTAAATAACTGAAGAAAATTTAAATGATATTATGGAATTTAGATTCTAAAGGGTTAGTAAATGGTTATATATTTGGGTATTGAGAGGTATTGTTGTTAGTAGATAAGTGATGAATTTTCTAGTGGTGTATTAAGGTGAAATGTTGTAAAGAGGTTTGGGTAATAGTGATAAATCAGGGCATTGGAGTTAGTTGAATAAAGTTATTGGGAGTTAGGGAAAATAAAGTGTTGAGATGTTGATAATATATAAAGAGGTGTTAGATATTTTAGGGACACAGTGGTTAGCGATTATATGTAGAGGTGAGTAATGTGAATGGTAATTTTATAGTTGTTGATGGTGATATTTTGTAATAAGGGTATTGGTGTAGGAGTCTGCAACGAGAGATGTTGAGACAGGAAGGGACCGATTAGCGCCGGAAAGGGTTACCTGAAAGGGTCAGGAACCGATAAGGGAATGAGTTGGTTAGAGGGAATACACACATACTAGTACAAAAATGAGCGGTGCCAGAGGTTTTAAATGGGATTTGTGAAGGGGGTTATTATTGAGATATTGGTGTCATGTTCTATGTAAATGGTTAGAAGCGGTTGTTAGTTAAAAGGAGGGGTAGTAAGGTTAGGTTGACAATGCCAAAATAAGATACAGAAAAAATGAATAATAGAGAGTCACCCAAACTAAATAAGGATAAAAAGGTTAGAAAAGGAAAATTCATGGTAGGAAGGTGATGTAACTGAAAGGTAAGGTAAATGGAAAGGTAATGATAAATGTGAAATTTTTGTATAGAATCTAAATGAATGTTAAATATTAAAAGTTGAATAGAGAATTGTTGATAGGAAAAATGTTATAAAATTCTGCTACCAGTTATGTAAATATGAATTAAGTAATGTGAATTGTTCAATGTTAGTGTTTAATGTTTAATGTACAATGTTTTATTGTGTTTTATTATGTTGATAATAGTGTGTGGATAGGAGGTTACTACCAGGATAGTAACGATTATAATATTAAAATTTTGTAAAGTTTGTCCATTCTCTAGAAATGATTCTGTTATAAAGAAAGTTAAACATAAGAAAAGATCGTAAAGAAAGTATAAAGCTTTAAAGTTGTTTGCCATGATATAGATATTGTAAGATTATATGAAGTAAAATATTAGGGTTAATGGTTGTTGCGAAAGCAGTAAAGTACATTTTGTTTAGGTTAAGAGCAATTGTTTTCATGTGATAAAGAGAGTGAATATAATTGACAGAAGTCAGAAAGGTGTACTAGATACCGGATTGTGAAAGGAGAAGGAATTTTCTATCTTAATTCTTGATATACATTGTTTGCAACTTGTAGAATTAAGCAAACCAATGCCCCAAAACGCAAACCAACATACTAAGAGGAAACATATCCGTTGTGGATATGGATATAGAGAAGGCCACTATTTTAAAATTTGTATTGAATGTTTCAGAGTTTTATGGTGTGATGACCGCGGTCCTGAGCTGGCCGGTGCGTCAGAACAGGAGCGTAAAGTGCCTCATGGCCTTATGGTGTAGGGATCTCTCTGGAGAAGTCCAGTAAGGTCAGAAGGTGCGAACCTCATCATTGGACCAAGGGTAAGTGATTGATTTTTTTTTATAACACTAGAGGGGGTTGTGGCTCCATATCTGAGCTGATCCTTTTAGAGAGGTGAATGAGTCAATGAAAGTTTTTGTGTCTCGACACAAAACCTTTCATTGAGGGGGTTTTGTGACAGTACAAAAAGTCTGATATAAAAAGTATGGTATGCAAGGTGTAAATTATGGTATTTCGATGTTTTTAAAGTCATTTCTATGGGTAATACAATTTCCCTTGGTTTTTGCATACAACGACGCAGTTCCGAGACAACAAAATAATTTCAAGGACAGCAGTGTACGTGCAGATAAAAAGACTTATAATGGTTACAGCCACTAATAACGGCGCTTCATACTTCTGTTTCATTGGCCGACAACGCCAAACGTCATTAAAACAACAATGACGTGATTAAAATACGTAACTAACAAGGCGATTATATAACAAGAGACAAAGAACGATGACGTTTACTCACACACACATACGTAAAATTTGCATAATTTTCGCCCCAGTCTGCAGAAATTCATCATGGCGATAACACGCTAACCATTGTGCTGGCCTGAATTAGTCAGTTTTAGTGTCTTAAATAATTCAAAATGTAATCAAAATGTGAATAAGTATCAACTACAGGAGAACTAAAACAGTGTGCAGTAATTGTTTTTCAAAATTATACTTAGAGTCAGTGAATTCAGTAAAATGTAACCACGCCATTTGAGGAAGCAACATGTGATCCACTTCTAGAACTTCCAGTCTACCGAATCAGGAAAGTGTAAACCCAAAATTTTACTTAAAGAGCTCTTTACCCAAATTGCAGATATGTGTACACAAAAAGTAAATTGAGATTATAAGTATGAATGTGAGAGAGAAAGCGGGGCGTGCATGATAAATGTCGACATCCAAACGGGGTGTTGGTTTGCGTTTGTTGTAAGAAAATATAAGTAAAATCATTTAATAATGAAGCAGCTGCATAGTTAATATATAAAATTTGGTAAACTAACATTTAATAAGCTATAAAAGAATTTTAATGATGAAAGAGAGCCAATATAAGTAATGGCCGCCATGTTGAAAGTTTTATCCGGTGTACACGCTCAAATAAATTACTAAATAAATCACTATTAATGGTTAATGTTTCAATTGAACGTATTCTCATTTATATGCCTGTCTCTGTCAGTAATCACGCTGAGTCGAATCCTTGGACCCTAGGTAATAATAAAAATAACAAGATTGAAGTAACCAGATGCTCCAACTATGGTAAGTACCATAATTATGGTGCGCGTGACATACGTGCCTCATGCAAGTAATGTAAACAGACCCGAATATAGGTTACTGGTTATTCCTGCATACAGATACAGTTATATTTATTTATGTAAGTGTGTAAGAAGGTCACAATAATTAACCTGACAGTGAATGAATATAATGACGGAGATTTGAAAAAAATACCTAATGTAGACCGGTTTAATGAGTATTTGAATAAACTGAATGAATTTAGTTTGTATGGTTACAACACACAAAACAGTCATTTGTGTGGTGATAAAATTGAACGATGTTATATAAAAACAAGACTTATTTGGGACGATGGAGGATAAACTATTAAAACAATAAAAGACAGTTTGTAAACATTGTGTTTATTGGTTCAGACCTTGCAACCTTGGACAATGAAGTGTGATATAACTGAATAATTACTGCTGAAGAGTTGTAAATACATGTGTAGTGAAATTAATTGTATGTATTATAAAATGTTAGATAAACAATGTATGTATGTAGCAGAAATTGTCGTGATGATGATAATAATAATATTAATATTTTGCAGCCTAAATAAATAACAAAAATAATTTGGAATGAGTTGTAATTATTGTACTTAGTGAAAGTAATTAAAAATGTTGTTTTCAATAGTTGATCTAATTAAAATAATTTGAAATATTTAAATATTTTGTTTGACTTACATGTTATATGGTTGAATTTTTCTAAGGGATTTAAATTGCTTTATGAGATTTGATTTTAAGGTTCAATGGTTTGTATGACATAACAGTGTTGTTAAAGTGTTTCAGAGGTTACGAGGAGATATTGGTGTGGGTATGGTGTGTATTTTGTATTCCTGCTAGTAGATGGATAATGTATTGTAAGTATAAAGTTTATAATGCCAATCAGATAGAATAAAACGCTTACAGGTGTGAAAAGAGTGTAACAGTAATAATAAATGACTTGTGATAATGCTATTAAAGTAATTGTGGTGAATTAAAATATATCTGATCTGAATTGGAATAAAAAAAAATTAAGAGACAAATATGTTATCTAAAAAATTTATAAAAACTGAAAAGTACAGGTGTCAGTATGATGTAACCAGAATGTTTAGACTATGAGTGTTGAGACTGAGAGTGTTTTTGAAAACAAGTCTGGCACACAAGTGTTTATGTAAACAGGTAGGTTGTGTGACCAATGTTTACAGCCAGATGTGTTGAAGTTGATAACTGTGGCAGGTTGATGAATCAGTACCATTGAGCAGATTCTATTATGAAATAAAAAGACATACCATATGTGAAGTAAGGAATGTAAATTTTTGAATAATGTAGGTAATATTTTTGTAGGGCCTTGTTGTAAAATGTAAGCAAAACAAATGAAATTGTTGTGAACAAATAAAATAATAATGAGGTAATTACTGTAACTTAGAGTTTGAGAAATTAAATATTATTAAACTAATTTGGTAATTAAATTACTAGAAACGATGATTTTTAACAATGAACTTAACTTTATTTTCATTTAAATTCAAATTGGAATTATAAAGTAAATACTAATTGATGTAAATAAGGATTTAACTTATTAAAATATTCATTTAAAATTGAAAACTGAAGGAAATGTTTGAGCTGAAGCGGTGTTTGGAAAATAAGATGTGTACATTACTATCCAAGCAACTTGTATCAATGCTAATCTATATTTTATGTTTAACTGCAGATTCTCCACCTAAGTGCGGCCATGACCTCACCGGACCATGACCGTGAAAGTAGTTAATTGTGGCAAATCATAAATTTCACTTGATATAACCGGCTTGTGGTTTGTTTTATTTTGTTAACCCGGTGGTTTGTTAGATTTAGTAGGGGGGTTATTTTTTGGGGGAATCTACCTAATTTTGGAACAGGGCTATTTTCACCCAGATAGGGGTGGTAGTCCATTAGGGGTGTATAAATAAAAAATAGTAGGTAATACCGAATTTTATTGTAACGCCGAAGCAAGAATGGGGGTGGAATAAAAGAAAAAATGTCCACCCCTTCCGCATCAGTCCTTGTGAAAGCAACTAGACGCTACAGTCTAGGGGGGGGTAATAGTGAGTGTGGATGGGCGGTGACCCAGTTACAGGTCACGAGGGAGATGTGGTTTACGGCGAGGATGAGGCTGAAAAAGGCCAAGAAGCCTCGCACAGAACACATTAATATGTAACGGGTATCAGGGGTTAAGGGATAAAAGGGGGGTAGTAAAAGAAAAAAAAAAAAAATTTTTTTGTTTATTCTATATAAATATGAGTAGGCAAGTAAGGATATAATTTGTATTTACTGTGAGTTAATGTTATTTTGTATAATTAATGTGTCATTTTGGCTGGGCAATATTGTACGGGGAATATTATTCAATTTAACTGGAATTTATGTGTACCATTGTAAACCAATATTGTTTTATTAATACTATTGTTTAGGGTCTATAATATAAAATGAGCCAGTACGTTGTCAATGAACCAGTACGGCTAAGAGGAAACGAACCAGTTGTGGGATATGGAGTGATGGAAGGCCGTTTGTCAATTTTTTAATTCCATGTTATAAAGTCAGGCGATACTGGGTCGGGTATCTGTTCGATTTTTCGGTGTTGGGATCTAGAACAGAGAAGTCCAGTAAGATCGGATGGGTGCTGTCGCAGTTGCCAGACTAGGGGGGTAAGAACCCATGATTTAGTAGAGTGTTTAGGGGGGTTGCGGCGCCATATCCTCACTGATCCTCTTAGGTTTAGGCAATAAGAGTTTGAACGCTCCGGCCTTCAATCTCTTATTGGGGGGGTATTGTAACGGTACAGAAATGGGAATTTTATTTTATATAAATCAGTATTTAATTCAGTAATTCAGTAGTTAACTGCACCTGTAAGGAGCCTCCAGTACAGCAATGCACATTGTTAGCCAAAACAATTGCCAGACGCATTGCGTAACCGCCAGCAGCAGCCTTGTGACACAGTCTCCAGTCTGCAGTGTCATCAGATAGTGCACAACGCACAGTAGTAAGCAGCATTCAGACAGCAAAGTTGTAATTTAAAATTAAACAGTGGCCTCGGGTGCAAGATAGGCCGTAAAGTTAATTCGGCCTATCTTTTAAAGTATAAAAAACAATTAAGGTCGTACCAACAGTATAACGGGCGGCCAGCCTACAACAACATCTAAGAGTAAAAAAGTTATGTCGGCCGACTTAATCATCTTCCAGAACGTGAGACGTTAATTAGTAAATCAATAAGAACCATGAGACAATAAACCGTAAAATCAGTACCGGTACCAACAGTGGCGTGAGTGCGAGAGAACTCAGAAATCGGTCAGTTAGTGAACTGGTGTCACGGTTATTATACGTGAATAATACGGGTGTGCATTGGAGGCAAGCTATTATCAGGATGAGTACAACCTTTTAAAGTTCAATTATTATATTTCAATATTTGCTTTTATAGACACATTAATAAGAAATAGAGATCTCTAAGAGAGGGGAGTTTATTCAAACATTAAAAAGAGAAAGAGTGTGTGTGTGTGTGGTTATATACGGGTTCATTTTCAATTTTCTTATACGTATGTAGTAATGTTAATTATCATAGTATTTTAAAAACAAAAGATAAAGATACTGTCATTTGTAGAAGTAGAAAAAGGGGGCGATTTTCGATAAATAAAATAAGTATGCATTTTAGACAGTAGAAAATGTGTTAGCGTCATTTTCAAAAATATCAAATCCAAATAATCCTTTTTGCAGCAGTTTCGTCTGAACGACCCTTGGAATAAAAACCCGAAGGTAAGAGATAATTATAATATAAAGTAAATGAGAAGTTACACTCAGAAGGACAGTTATCAAAATAATAAAGCAGTTAAAGATTTTTCGGACGTTTCAGTGAAAAACAGTGTTGGTGGAACTATGAGCAGGATGAGTACCAGTTAAATTTTCAACCCTAAATTAATAACCCTAAATCAATACAAACAACGGCCCACTAAAACGTAAAAAATTACAGAGATCTCTTATTTTAGGGTGGTGACAGATATGGGAGAGAGAGAGAGAGAGAGTGAATTAGCGAAGTACTGGATGGCCTTCCCTTAGAAATTAATCTTAGTATAAATAGGTTAACCAATGTTTTGTAAGAGATAGGATGAGACCACCTTTAGAAAAATCTCAGAAACAAGAAAATAAGATTTATATGGAATAGTTGCATATTCCGCAAATAAGCTATCCAATGTTCATGGAAAATGTATAAGAGATTATCCTTTTGTAAAGAACGCAAATAGAGAAAGAGGGCATGTTGAAGTTATTTTAATAAACAAAGTTGTTCAAATGTGGTAAATGAGAGTTGATGTTTATTACGTAACGAAACCCAATAACCACTCTTACAGGTCACGAGTTCGCGTATAGGACTCTGGATCCCAGTGAAGGTAAGAATTTTGGAAATTGTAAATTTTAAGTATTTTATGGTTCAATAAATTTATTAAAAAATACTAGTAACTTTACAGTGGAGCCCGAACTTAGGACAGTTTGTACAAATTTATTTTTGTACAGACTTTGCCTACTCGTGAATGTAAGAATGGTTATTGGAGGTTAAGTTATTACGTACAAATAAATGATGTTCTGTTATGCTATAGTTAAGTGAGTGATAAAATAATCTTAAGTGTGAGTTTTTTTAGTATATGAAAATTTCATAATTGAAAACATGGAAAACACAGAGAGTAAAATAAATGAAACTGACGTAACCGTCAGCAATGAATCTGTTACAGTCCATACAGTAAGGTGTGCCTAAGATTCACTGTTTTAAGTACCAGCAAAGGCGTCTAATAAACGTTGTCAGCCTGTGCATTTTACCATGTATATGTTGCAATACCTAGGATTTTTGGTTGCAACTCAGAGATTTCACGTATGACTGAAAGCACAATAGGCAAGCAATCTGTAAAAACTGGAAAAATCATGACTCACTGTCACTCATGAATCTTTACTGCACTGTTAAAACAAAAAGGAGAACACGTTTACATTTCAGTAATATAGGTAATTTCCAATCAAGGTAGATCATTTGAGTAATGCAAGTATTTTTTACTTTCCAGAAGAAACACACCAGAAAACATATAACTTTGTTATTTTCATGTATAATATTATTACTCATATACACATATATCTGCAAACACGAATTAAAATATATGGAACTATTACAATGAAACTTTTTATCATCAGTGATCTTATGTGGGAATGTTCAAACTACACATTCTTAAAAAAAAGTATTTATACAAAAATCCTAGCTCTGGTGATGACTATAAAAAAGAGGAAACTACAGTATGGTTGGGCAGAATGATAAGAGGAGAACAACATTCTATGTTAAGATTAATCATGGAGGGGAAGAAAAAAAGGCAAAATATTAACAAGAAGACAACAGACACTTTCACTAGGAAAACAACTGACTGGATCAGTTTGAGTTTCAATCAACTATTTAGAGCTGCAGCAAATAAAACAATGGACCAAATGAATTTCTATTATGATGTTTATCCTGTGACAGTAGATGGAATACTAAGTGAAGAGTAAAATTCAGTTTCTCTAAAAATGTTTGCTACAAAATTGTTTTACAAGTATTTACCGTATTGGCCCAAATATAAAACGATGATTTTTTCCTTAAAATGCCCTTCCAAAAACCATACTCGTCTTATATGCGCAACCTAACATTTAAAAATTTCGTGTTAAGTGCCTAGCATATTTTGTAACATTCGCCAGCTGTACAGGCTTGCATTTGTGCAAAGCGTGAATCAACACACACGTTTTATAATGAGCTCAAGGTCAACCTCAAGGTGAAAATCCTCAGCACACTTTCACCACTGCTCTAAAGTACCGTATTGTGTCACAGATGTTAGTTCACTTTAAGGCCCCTTTTATGCATCTGATTCAAATCGTACGATAAGTTTTGCATCCAAGTTGACTCCGATTTTTATCGGGCTTCAAAAATATCAGAAGTGGGCGTGAACAAACTCTATCAATGTTGTGCTGAAAATGAATCCGTGCGTGTTGTATGCCATATATCAGTTCGTTTTTATAAGCTTCGGAAGCGGGATCCCATAGTGCTCTCCTGTTCTGAATTGAGCCTTTCTATATTAATGTCTTCCATATTTACAAAACAAATTAATAAAATCATACCACAATGTGAATACCACTAATTACTTGGCATAACTGGCCTCATCGATGCTAGGCAGGAAGGTTGGCAGCACTGATGTCTGAAAGTTGAACGATAAAAAACTCACATGCGAGTGCATAAACGAATCAATTACGGCCCATGTATCTAAACGACTCGTCCGATATTTTATCGGATGGTTTCCTAGGACACCGTGGTATGTTTTTGAGTATGGAACGATAAATTTATCATACAACAGTGCATAAAACAGCCCTTTTGTTTAGCAAACTGGGGTTGGCGTAAACGCATGATGCGCCGTTCGGGTCTGTGTTTACGATGTCGCAATGCCTACCTGCAGATTATACTGACAAATTAATCGCTTATCAGTGATAAATTATAAAACTGAGCTCACAATTACCTACTTAGCCAAATGGCAAATGCTGACCAAACGCCAGTGTTTTTCGATATGCCATCAAATGTTACTGTGGACAGAAATGGTGCAAAATCAGTTATAATTAAATCTACAGGCAATAAAAAGTCATGCATTACTGTGATGCTAGGAGTAACTGCCGATAGAAGAAAACTTCTGCTGTATGTTATTTTGAAGAGAAAAATGCTTCTGCAGGAACAATTACCAGCTGGGATTGTTTTAGAGCACAGAAAAAGGGGTGGATGACTGAAGAACTTATGGCAGATTGGCTTATGGTTGTTTGGGGACATCCGCCAGGCGCTTTACTAGGGCAGAAAGGTAGTTCCTTCATGGTCACACATACGAGAAAATAAAGAAGCTGGTCGCAGAAATGAACACTGATCTTGTTATAATCCCTGGGGAAATGACTTCTCAGCATCAAGTTTTAGATGTAGTTGTTAATAAACCATTTAAGTGATGACTCGTTGGGCACTTGGTGAAACATATTAATACAAAGGTTTTGTAAAATATATAAAAACACTTGGTAAGTTTCAGAAATTTTTTAATTAACTCCGACAGCTGTTCCGACTAACTAAGCCATTGTCAAAGGGCGAGTGAATGAAATTACTGAACACAGGATGTTAGTGGAGTGTAGGTGGTGAACATCTGTTTAGGGTGTATCTGGAACATCTGTGTTGTGATGGCGAGGGGGGGAGTGTGTGTGCATGAGACAAGGGAAGGTCAGGTGTCTTGAATGCAAAATATAAAATTAACTGAACTAAATATCAACTGAATGCAAAATTTAAAATAATGATGAACATTCAAAATAATATAAAATAAACTAAACTAAATAACAGATTTTAATAAAGGGGATACACAAAATTCAGTCTGTTCATTGGTTAAATTTTTGTTATTTTTTATTGCTTTTTTAATTTCTAAAATTTCTAACAAATCCATTTTTTTACTTTTTTGTATGTTGTGGAGTAGTGTTATGTTTTCTGTGTCTATGAAGTGATTGTGTTGTAAGCAATGATCTGCAAAACCTGTATTAGATGTATTGGTTAAAATCGCCTTCTTATGTTCAGAAATGCGATGTTTCAGAGCACGGCCACATTGTCCAATATAAATAGCATCGCATTCTGCACAGTGTATTTCATAAACTCCATTTTTCTCCAGTGTGTTAGATTTTTCTTTATTATTGACTAGTAGTGAAAAAAGATTACGTTTGTTTACTGATACCATGTTAAGACCATGGTTTTTTAACCTATTATTTATCTTATCTTTTATACACGGAATGTAATTTGTTAAGTGAAATTTATTGTTACCCTGATCTGGCTCTATGGAATAAAATTCTTTTAAAGTAATTTTCTTCTGTTTTTTTAAAATTAAAGAGTCAATTATTCTTTCATCATAACCGTTATTTTGTGCTATGGCTTTTACAATATCTACCTCTTTATTGAAATTTTCTTTGGATAAAGGAACTATAAGGAGACGATTAACCATTGCATGAAAACTGCTTAATTTTATGTGCCATGATGTTAGTGATTGTTTATGTATAACGGTATCTGTAAAAGTAGGTTTTCTATATATCTGAAAACTAAGATTATTTTGTGACCTAGTACTGGTAAGATCCAAAAAATTTAAACTTTTCATATTTTCTGTTTCAAGTGTAAATTGCACGCTACTATAAAAGGAATTAATATAATCTAAGAACATATGGAGCTGTCTATCTGTTCCCGTCCAGATACAAAATATGTCATCAACATACCTTTCCCAATGAAAACTAATTCATTATTTCTTATATCTGGGTTATCTAAATTACTAAGTGCTTTTTCTGTATTTATACATAACATTTCCATGTCTCTTTTGTACCGTAATAATGAATTAGTTTCCTGTGCAAACATTATATCAAAAAGTAATAAGAATAAGTAGTCTAAAAGATTCAGATAAGTACATAGTTAACAGTTTAAAACAAAAAATTAATTCAAATAGTTTAGTGGTTTGCAAAGCTGATAAAGGCAATACGATTACAATAATAAATAGGAGCGAATATATTGAAAAGACAGAACTTCTCTTCAGGAATGACAATT
Source organism: Magicicada septendecula (assembly GCA_034769895.1). Classification (NCBI taxonomy): domain Eukaryota; kingdom Metazoa; phylum Arthropoda; class Insecta; order Hemiptera; family Cicadidae; genus Magicicada; species Magicicada septendecula. Next base: position 234,477,139 of record CM068368.1, on the reverse strand, counting down.
TCAAGATATTAAATGATCCCACTAATAAGTTTCAAAAACAAATAAAATCACTTATTAAAAATTGCCCTAATATATTTTCAGACACAAAAAGTTTCATACTAACTATGATGAACCCAAAAGCTCCTGTTTTGTATAGTTTACCAAAAATACATAAACCTAATTGTCCCATGCGCCCAGTTGTTTCATATGTAACTGCACCTGCATATAAAGTCTGTAAAAAACTTAATGAATTATTGCCAAAATATATTAACTTCAACCCAAAGTATGCTATTAAAAACACTTTACAATTAGTTAATAATATAAAAAATGTACATTTACCACTGAATGCAAAATTAGTTTCATTTGATGTTAAGAATTTATTTCCGTCTATACCTGTAGATGTTCTGTTGTCTATCTGTTCCTCACATATACAAAATACTTTAACCTTAAATAGTGATCAGAAAAAAGAATTATTCTCGGCCTTAGATATTTGCATAGGACAAAATTATTTTCAGTTTAATAATAAAATCTATAAACAATTAAATGGCTTACCTATGGGCTCTCCTTTATCGCCTTTATTAAGTGAAATCTTTATGACATTTTTGGAAGAAAACATTTTTACATCCAATAACCCCAACATAAAATATGTTTTTCATTGGGCAAGGTATGTTGATGATATATTTTGTACCTGGACGGGAACAGATAGACAGCTCCATATGTTCTTAGATTATATTAATTCCTTTTATAGTAGCGTGCAATTTACACTTGAAACAGAAAATATGAAAAGTTTAAATTTTTTGGATCTTACCATTACTAGGTCACAAAGTAATCTTAGTTTTCAGATATATAGAAAACCTACTTTTACAGATACCGTTATACATAAACAATCACTAACATCATGGCACATAAAATTAAGCAGTTTTCATGCAATGGTTAATCGTCTCCTTATAGTTCCTTTATCCAAAGAAAATTTCAATAAAGAGGTAGATATTGTAAAAGCCATAGCACAAAATAACGGTTATGATGAAAGAATAATTGACTCTTTAATTTTAAAAAAACAGAAGAAAATTACTTTAAAAGAATTTTATTCTATAGAGCCAGATCAGGGTAACAATAAATTTCACTTAACAAATTACATTCCGTGTATAACAGATAAGATTAATAATAGGTTAAAAAACCATGGTCTTAACATGGTATCAGTAAACAAACGTAATCTTTTTTCACTACTAGTCAATAATAAAGAAAAATCTAACACACTGGAGAAAAATGGAGTTTATGAAATACACTGTGCAGAATGCGATGCTATTTATATTGGACAATGTGGCCATGCTCTGAAACATCGCATTTCTGAACATAAGAAGGCGATTTTAACCAATACATCTAATACAGGTTTTGCAGATCATTGCTTACAACACAATCACTTCATAGACACAAAAAACATAACACTACTCCACAACATACAAAAAGGTAAAAAAATGGATTTGTTAGAAATTTTAGAAATTAAAAAGCAATAAAAAATAACAAAAATTTAACCAATGAACATACTGAATTTTGTGTATCCCCTTTATTAAAATCTGTTATTTAGTTTAGTTTATTTTATATTATTTTGAATATTAATCATTATTTCAAATTTGGCATTCAATTTATATTTAGTTCAGTTAATTTTATATTTTGCATTCATGATTGTATTTAGTTTTTTAAGACACCTGACCTTCCCTTGTCTCATGCACACACTCCCCCCCTCGCCAACACAACACAGATGTTCCAGATACACCCTAAACAGATGTTCACCACCTACACTCCACTAACATCTTGTGTTCAGTAATTTCATTCACTCGCTCTTTGACAATGGCTTAGTTAGTCGAAACAGCTGTCAGAGTTAATTAAAAAATTTGTGAAACTCACCAAGTGTTTTTATATATTTTACAAAACCTTTTGTAAACCATTTAAGGACTACTTATGGAAGAACTATAGTGACTGGTTAATTAATGGAAACCATGCACTGACTTTGACAGGCAAGTTGAAGAAATGGTTACTGGCCCAGTGAATCACACCCTGGGGAAAAATCAAAAGTGAACCCATTGTAAAGGGGTTTAAAATAATGTTGTGTTTCTATTAACATGGAATGGAGTGAGGATGACATTTTGTGGAAAGACGACTCCAGATATGAATCTGATGCCAGTACCAATTCTGAAGATGAACTTGGAGAAGAAGAAAATGAGGATGATGACTGGACCTAAAAACAGTAAGGTGCTTTAAAGGTAATTTCACCTTCAACGTAAAATAGCCATATTTACTTAGTGTGTCTTCAACGTATGATGATATTTAGACCATTTGTCTTTCTCACACAACACCTCAAAAAATGCAGTATCGCTTATATGCAGGCCCTTTTTTTTCCTATAAAACACCTTCAAAAATCTAGGGTCGTCTTATATGTGAGGCCGTCTTATATTCGGGCCAAACCAGTAAATTATACAAATTTCATTGTACAATTTATCTGCAGTACTGCTTATTATACAATTATCCTGCCATGCAACTGTCTATACAAAATAATTACAGATTTTTAGTATACGCAGGAGTCACATATAAAATAACAATTTTAGCATAACATACCTTAAGTGCAGCTGTAAACTGAGCTTCAGCAGCTTCCATACAGTTCATTGACATTGCATACAGACCCAGTAATGTGTGCAACTGTGGCTTATGAGACTGCAACAGCTTCGGGTGACTCTGGCAAAGTGCACACGCCTGTGACATCTCCTGCAGTGCCAAGGTTTTGTTTCCCATCACCAGCCGGCACATAATTATGTGTTCCAGCAACATCAGTTGGAAAACAGATAATATCGGTTTATTGTCCACAACTGTAACAAGTACACATCACAATACAGAGATGCAAAAATTCATACAAATCGTTACTTTGTCGCATATAGTAAGACATATTTTTGCCAGGATTATCAACTTTGCTCCAATTTGCCACAAATGTGCTACTAATATTTCATAATAACCAGCCTCATTATAATGGAATATCACTGTAAAAACAAGGGATGTCCAGAAAGTAGGTTCAGATCCTAGGTTATTCAAACAAACCACGAATATACTTCCAAAACATTTTTATTGCTAGTTGAAGTACATACCTTAAACTACTTTTCTGCATGGTTGCCGTCACTGTTGAAGCACTTTTCATACCGGATCACAAGGTGTTTCATATCTTCGTCGTAGAAATTTCCTGCTGAGATTATTAACACATTAACAGCTTTATTCTCACGTAGGCTTCTGCGGCCGGTGTCACTTATGTTTTTGAAGGCTTCTTCTGGTATGGACCATGTCAAAAATATCTTGTGTGACATTTCGCTCATATAACAATGAGTATCCTCAGGTCTAAGTGACAAAAACGTCGGCAAGCGAATTCAGTTATATAGTGTATACGTGGCAGTGGGTGGTAACGCCTACAGGGCAAGTTCCACTAATCGGACCACCCACTGCCACTTCTACACTATATAACTGAATTCGCTTGGCGGCGTTTTTGTCACTTAGGCCTGAGGATATTCATTGTAATATGAGTGAAACGTTGTCATACAAGACATTTTTGACACAGTCCATACTGGAAGAAGACTTCAAAAACATAACATTAACAGCTTATTTTATACTGTCATCATTAAAGAACTGCTTGCCACCACAGAAGAATTTTTAATGTTTGAAAAAATAATATTCACTTTGTGCAACATTTGGATTGTAAGGTGGATAATCAAGTTATTCCCAGCCAAAGGTTGTGAGGAGATGCTGCATTGCAGTGGCATTTAAGGACAGGAATTATCATGAATCAACACAATGCCCCTGGTGACCATTCTGCGTTGCTTTTTTTGAATCGCACATTGCAATCTCACAATCATTTTGCAATAGACATCCAAGTATACTGTCGAGCCTTAAGTCAAAACATCCATAAGCAAAACCCCTTTTCTGTCCCAAAACACTGTGCACTGACTTTCCAAGAGGAACACATTGATTTGAATTTTTTTCTTTCCATGCGATGAAGTGAGCCTCCATGCCATGGATTATTGTTTTCATTCAGAGCTTACGTGTGATACGCATGTCTTGTCACCAATGACTATATGGCTCAGGAAGTCATACCCTTGATGCCTGAATTGTGTCAAAAAAAGCCAATGCCCTATCCCATTTCATTTTGTGTTATTCCATAAGCATTTTTGGAACTCAGCGTGCACACAATTTCCAGGAGTTTAGTTTTTAAGGCACAATTTCATGAAGAACTGAACGTGATACTTCTGGAAAATGCAGGTAGAGCAAGGTCATAGTGAACAGTCTATTCTTTGCAATCTTCTCTTCAATGCCCTGCTTCATGTCGTCACTAGCTAAAGACAGCCGCCCGCTCTGTTCATTGTTGTGAACATTTTCGAGTCATTTGTTAAAAAGCAATACCCCTCTCCTTGCCACCGAATCTGTCATTGCTTCTTCTCCATAAACATCGCAAACTTGATGGTAGACTTTAATTAGTTTAATGCCTTTTGCATTCAAGAAATGAATTCCACACCTCCTTTCACTCGCAGCGGACATCTCGATTTTCTTAGACATTATAAACATGTCTAACAAAACTTACTCAGTGCACAGTTATTTACCAATGGCATTGTTGCCTGGACAATGAATCAACAAACTCGCCATTCATGCGCAACAATGTGTTGGTATCGATACTGCAGCAACGTTTAAAAACAGAACTTACTTTCTGGATATCCCTCATATACGAGGTGCTATCAGAAAGTTCCCAGACTAGGTCTAATAAATTCTTTTTGCTTACCTAGGCCATTAATGGCTCCCATCTCCTTCAAAGTAGTCTCCCTGCGAATTGATACAACGAATCCAGCATTGTTTACATGCCTGGAAAGTGTCAAAAAAAGTCTTTTGCTGAAGGCTGTCAAGCACCTCCTGCGTTTTTTCTTAATGTCTTCTACAGTGTCAAAACGGTGACCTTTCATGTGAATTTTTACTTTCAGGAACAGAGAAAAATCACAGGAGGCTAAATCTAGTGAATATGGAGGGTGTGGGACGGTGGCCATATTGTTTTTGGTCAAAACCTCTGTTGTTTTCAGTGAAGCGTGAGCAGGTGCACTGTCGTGATGCAACAGCCAGTTTTGGTCTTCCCACAATTTGGGCCTTTTTCGTCGCACATTTTGTCTCAGCCGCCTCAAAACGTCACAATAAAAATCTGAGTTCACTGTAACACCAGCTGGCATGAACTCGCGGTGGACAATGCCTTTGATGTCGAAAAACACAATGAGCATGGTTTTTGTTGCACTTCTGACCTGCCGTGCTTTTTTTGGTCTCGGTGATTGTGGACTTTTCCACTGTGACGACTGCTGTTTTGTTTCTGGATCATAACCATAAAACCAGCTTTCATCACCAGTTATGACCATGGAGATGAAGGTAGGGTCATTTTCAGACGTTTCTCTGAGTTCACTGCACACATCAACACGGCGCTGTTTCTGATCCACAGACAAAACCCGAGGGACAAATTTCGCAGCAACACGACGCATGCCTCAATTTTCAGTTAGAATTTCTTGACAGCTTCCACAGCTTATTCCGGCACTTGTACACAACTCATGGATTGTTTGACGATGGTCTTCGTGAATGAGTTGTCGAATTTTTTCAACATTTTCATCCGTTTTGCTCGTGGAAGGTCGTCCTGAATGGTGATCATCTTCAAGTGACATTCTGCCGGCCTTGAAACGAGCGTACCACTCAAAAACCTGTGTTCTGTGTAGGGAATGTTCTTCAAAAGCTTCTCGAAGCATTGCAAAAGTTTCAGTAGGCAATTTACCAAGTTTAAAACAAAACTTAATGCACGCGCGTTGCTCGAATTTATCAGCCATCATAAAATTAGCAAATGAACGTTAACACACGATTACAAAACACAACACGTAGACCGAACACAACCTCACAATGCAACGAAACTCGGCAGACTGACTCATTACGTATTACGGAATCAGACACTGGGACGCCAGGTTGTACAGTCACGTCCAACAGCCGTGCCAAGTACAGTCCGGGAACTTTCCGATAGCACCTCGTATTACTACACACAGTACACTAGATACCTATATTACTATCTCTCTTGCAATTTTTTAGTTTCCTACCTTGAACAAGAATTAATAGGTTTAAAAAGTAAACATGCAGAGCTGCATGGCATATGGCAACAGCAACAACAGAGTTTAATGAGTGACAGGTGAGTAACACTGTCCAATAATAATATTAGTGTTGTTGAAACTGAAAACACAACAGATAACATACAAGCATCCTTACTTTACAATACACCTTAATATTAAAAGAATGACTGATTATACACGCCTCCTTATTTTGAAGCACAGCTTTATATACACTACAAAATCTATGTCCTATATGGGTGCTGTATTTCAAATTTTGGAAGAACACATTTTTCACATATACATATTTCCTTTTATTATGTGGTGTCCTAATATTGCCCACCACAATTTTTAAGAATACTGATAATCAGCGCATTCTGTTCACTTCTCTACTCTTTTAATCCTCATGTCCTTAATGTATGGGTCAGTATTAACATTCACTCAACCGTTCATATGAACTGATGATCCATAGTACTCTGCACACTGTTTGGACTCCATATATTTGATATTTACAAATAACTTCTCAGAATAAGATAATTTTGCTTAACACTTTTTGGTCTAACCCCAAGTGTATGGCAGGCAGTATACTTTTGCCTAGTGGACAGAGCCTAAGTATACCTCAGGCAGTATACTGTTATGACATTACAAAACAATCTACGTGTTTCTGGAATGTTCCAGAGGAATCCGGCTGTAATGTTGTGTGTGTACGTGATTTCAACATGTGTTCGTGAGACTTTACTATACATCGCCATACGCGCGCACTGTGTCAAGGCCACAATCAATTACATCCTAGTGTAGCGCTCATGCGTAGTATGTGGAATGTTCTGGTGTCTCAGCGGGGTATAAATACAAGGCTTCAGCAGCGCTTAGTTAGTTATTGTCGGGTGAATACACAGTACGTTTAAGTGGCGATTTACACAGTGAAGTTTGAAGTATTGTGGCGAAGTATTATGTGTTTTATAATTGTGCGGTACTCTATTAGTGGACATTTTTATTGCGTGTGAACAACTTTTATTTGATTTGTTGTAAGAGACTATCTTGTTAACTACAAACTGATTAATTGTGATAACTTAAAGCTTGTAACGGGCCAAATTTATGGGTTATTTATCGGGGATTTATAAAAATATGTGTAAATTTTATTTCAACAAAGACAGACCATGTGTTGTAAGAGCAGTTGTTAACAAAGGCGCAATAATATCACGTTGTGTAATCGGGAGAGGAATTTACCAAGCCTCATTTCCAAGAACTTTGTTTGTGTGTGACCGTGCGCCCGTATGCGTGACACGGGTATACGCGCGGGGTGACGCTACTTCCAAAACCAAGATGGTCAGGAAACAAATTTTATTCAATTTCATCTACCTTACTGACGGATGTAAAACTTAAGGTCCGCCCATCTCGTGACGTCAGCCAGTGCCGCACCAATTTCCTAGACGATCGGCACACCAACAACTACATGGGTTTAAATAGGAACTACGAACGGCTACTAACTGTGAGGCTTTGATTTCCACACCATCAAGTTAGCGGCGAACGCCTTGCCGCTCTCGCAGTTTTCACTTGGAGACGTTGTCTGGCCAGACATCTGCCCCATGGGGCTCTCTTAAAGTATCAATTTCAAGTAAAAAGTGTTTTAATCAACAATAGTAATGTGACAGTGGATCGAGTACTCAAGTAGAAGATATCAAACTTTATTTTGGACACATTATCAAATACAAAAAATGAGAAGTAAGCGCTCGAGTGATCACCACGTGCCGGTCGGGAAGGGTATATTTTAAAATGTGTTAAGGGGTTCTAAATAATGCAGGTGTGGATGTGTGAGTGAGCAAAGCTGGGCTGTTTATGTTCGTGTTTATGTGTGACTTAGAATAAGGTAAGCATTAGTGTATAAGCAGAAAGGATAAGAACATGTTTCAAGAAAATTTCATCTAAAGGTCAAGTTAAGAATAATAGATGTTTTGCAAGCATACAAAAAATGAATAACAAATAATTTGATACAAAGTATAATGACTAAAAAATAAAGTAAAATAATTTCTCTTCATAAAAATGTATTGTGTAAAATCATTCACACAACCTTAAAAATTACGCTTGTATCCTAACGTTCGTATGACGTAACTTTGGACCCGAGAACACAGATTGAAGGTAAGTGGAAGTTTATAAATTTTGTTTGGTATTTTATTATTTAGTTAATTCGTAAGTTAACAATTGGCGCCTCGACAGGAACGAATTTAATAAATTAATGAAATTCTATACCTACAAATAAGATACAAGCGTGATTTAGAGGTTAAGTAAAAATACGTAATGTAAAATTAAATAAGTTATATAATAACCAATAGCAAAGTTATAAAAAAGAGACTAAGTAGATTTATAAAAATGGAAAATACAGAGAATGAAGTCGTTTTGTCCGACTTAACTGTTATAAGCGAAATAGCTGAATTTGATGAATCAGCTGGTATGAGTAGTCTTGAAGTACATTCAACACCGAATGTAGGTCAAGACGACGAAACCACAAAAATAAGTAACACGAATGAATCAAATAGTACAGATGATTCGGGGATCCAAACGACCCCAAAATCGAATAGAGAAAGTAAAATCAATAATGAAGAAGTCAGCTTCACTGAGAAAAATGTAGCAGCGCAATCTACTCCATCGACAACACGAACTAAAGAGTTGTCGATGGACGATATGTTCAGTCTGATAAAAACAATGTCCGAAAATATAAGTAGTGATCTAAATGAATTGAAAAAAACAAAATAAAGAACAACAAATTGATTCCAATGTCAAATACAATAAAAAGAATGACAAATTTGACAGACAAAGTAGGGAGTTTAATGAGAAATTCGATGCTCAAAAGAATAGTTTTGATGAATTAAAAAATGAGATTCAAGAAATGAATAAACGTGTTGAAAATAGTAATGAAATAATAACTAGTTTGAATAAATTAGAACATAGTATTGAGCGAATGGGAGTAGTTGTAATGAATCCAAATAAAGATAATACGAATGAAAATGATAACGACATGTGTCAAAATGTGATGCTAGATGAAAAGCTAACAAATGAAAATAATAGTGAGAATAGTAATGTATTTGAAGAGTTAGTATCAGAAAGTGATACGGTGAAAATAAATAGTGAGAGTACCGATGAAATTGCAGAATGTAGTGATAATGAAATGTTAATGTATGCTTATGAGTTAGAGAGAGAGTGGAAAGATAATATAGTGGTAGAATGGGGGCAGAGGGTAAATTTTCCCCTTATTTTTTCTGAACCAGAGTGTTCACAAGTATTGTTTAAGAAGGCCAAGAGTCCCACGTTAGTAGAAGATTTGAGTTGTTTATTTTTGTTGTATAATTTTGTACCGTCTGTCTGGAATAATATTGAGAGTGTGATATGGTATTATGATAAGAGAGAATTAGATAGAGAATTGTATGCTGATAAAGAAACAGAATTGTATGAATTGAATAGAGAGTATGATGAGTGGAAAGTAAGGTTAGAAGTGTGTCTAAATAATAATGATTTGATTGATAATACAAAAGTAACTAACCCGATAATGAATATATTTACTGATGGAGATTTAACAGAAATACTTGACGTAGACTTGATGAATGATGATTATGATATAACGGATAAATTGAACTTGTTTGGTTTTGACACACAAGACAATAGTATGTGGGTTAATAAAATTGAACAGTGCTATATAAAGCAAAGATTAATCTTTGACGATGGAGGGTAGACTATAAAACAATAAAGGACAATTATAAATATTTTGTTTTGTGGTTTTGACCTGGCAGACTTGGACAATGAAGTGTGAAAAAATGGAACAGTTAATGACAAAAGTTTGTAAATAAATGTAGTAAATTTATTTGTGTGCATTGTAGAATGTTAAGTAAACAAGTGTGTGTAGAGGGTTGTATTAATAATATTAATGTTTGCAATTTAAATAAATATCAGAATAAATTTTGAAGACAGTAACTGATGAGTTGTAATTGTTTTGGTAGCAATGAAATTTGTATTTTTAATAATTAATTTAATTAAAACAATTTGAAATGTTTAAATGTTTTGATGGATTTAAAGGGTATATAGTTGAATTGTGATACTGAATTTAAATTATATTACAAGAGGTGAATTTGGTAATTAAATGATAAATTGTTGAATATGAAATAACCTTTTGTTAAATGTTTCAGAGGTTACGTGAAAGTATTGGTGTATGGTGTATATATTTTGTGTATGTCAGTTTAAATGGATTGTAAGTATAAAAATTTTATAGTACGAAGCAAGTATAATAAAAATGTTTACAGGTGTAACTCAGATGAAAAGATTTTAATTCAATAATGAGATGATTTGAAATAATTATGGTAAATAAAAATGATAATTAAAAAATTTAATAATAACTAAATTATGATATATAATAATTATTAATAATAAATTTGAAAATTTTAAGGTGATGAATGAGTTAAATGATTAATGATTAATGACAATGTCATAGTACAATGTTTTATATAAAATTTTATTTGGTTATTAAGGTGCTATCGCTGGGGTGGCCTGTGCCGCAATAGATAGTGAAATGGGTTGGGGGTAACAGAGAGTGTTACCTCCATCGGAGGCCAACATGGCGAAAATGTGGGGTACACCTTTTTGTACAAATTTAATTTGTACCCTGATAGACGCTCATGCCGCACATAACAATGACGTATAGAACAGGCATTGAAATGAAGTTAGATTTCCCCGACTTTTCGGGCGATTACTGCCTTACCAGCACTAATCGTGGATTTGGCTAGCGGTCAGCTATGGCCACATCAAGTCCCTTGACCATAGCTGACTTGAAATTGGTTGATAATAGAAATTAAATGGGGGGTGAAATTAGGGGAAATCCAGGAACTATGGAACAGCGGCTGCCACTCTGTCCGCGTGGGAACAGCATAGCCAGGTGGTAGACCCGTTTTAAGGGCGTTTCAATATATACCAAGGATATGTTGATATCCACAAACGTTAAAATGTAAATGCCGAAGCAAAGACACGGAGATGTCCAATTCCTCCAAATATGCAGTCTTTGTGGAAGCAAAAAGGCGATACAGTCTTACATAAATTACAATAGTGTGTGTGGACCAGGGGGTTGCTCAGATGAGCAACGTGCTTAAATTTTGTAAATTAAAAACGATAAATCAATTTTGCTTTAATAAAACGCTTGTATTGTTTCGACAAGTGGGTGTTCATACATTCAGTATACTGTGTTCATTCTATATTTTATTGTGTTCAATGTATTATTTTATTGTGTTAGAGGTAAGAATTGAAATATGTGTTTTATATGATTTGTGTATTTTTGAAACTAAGTAAATAAATAAACCGACTGGCAGGCGGTTAACATAAATTACCAGAATCAGAAAAAGGGGAAACAATGATGGTAGATGTAAGGAGTGATAACCATATGTATTTCATGTAATGTGTACAATTTTGAAATGTGTTTACAATTAGCTAGGAATGTCAGCTGATCAGTAGTAAAATGTCACTGTTATATTGGTTGTAAATGTTCAAGGTAATTAATGTTAAATGTAATGTTTCAATGTATTATAGATGCTATTTTGAATAATGAGAAAAGTAATTTGAGGTTTAAGATTTTAAATAATTTGTGAAAAATAATAAAAGATAGATTCTGGGTGATTAATATTTTGTGGGACCTATAGAACAGTCCAAGTTAAAGTTAAAGTAGTAGTGGAGAGAATCATATTGTTTTGAATTAATGTAATGTTGTTGTGAGGCAATGTAATAGAATTTGAGAAGTATTGATGTTGACACAGTAGTTATGGGGAATATATGTAGAGTTTTGATTGATATATTGATGTTTATAATTGATGATGTTATTTTGTTGTAATTGAAGTGAGGTAATAAGAGTGAGATTTGGGGATGGCAATTTTGTAAGAGGGGATAGTGTAATGTGGGAGTCCGCAACAAAAGGGTTGGGACGGGAAGGGACCGTTTGGCGCCGGAAAGGGTTACCTTAGGTAAAATCCAGGAACCAACATAATGGGATGAGCTTTTTTGGGGGGGGAACACTTATCCTGAGTACAAAGGGTTAGAGAGTATTTTTTTATATATATCGAGAGAAGGCGGCGATTTGAGTTTAATGGTAAGTTGGGTTTAGAGATTGTTTGATAGATATTTTGATAGAGATGGGTGTCATATGAGTTATAGTTGTTAGTGAATAGTAGAGTCAGAATGAAAAAGATATTATATGAATACATGCCAAGTGGCAAATCGAGCTATTACCATAATTAAATCACCCAAAATAAAGGAAAGTGAGAATAATAAAGAAAGAGATTTATAACCAGAATATAAAATTTTTAATTGACACCAGTGACAATTTTTGATAGAATTTGGAAATGTAAAGTTAGAAAGTGTTTATTTGAATAATTTAAATGTCAATTTGATTGTTATTTATAATAATATTTTGTTATTTTAAATGTTTTATTTTATTATGTTTTGTGTTTCAAGATAGAATTTTACAGATGTTTAATGTATTTTCAGATAGAACTTGTGTATAATTTATGTAGGTCAAGGTTCTTGACTTGACCCAGTTTTGATCAGCTGATGGGTGAGTTCATATACTAGGCATGTTTAGCAAGGAAGTTAATTCAACTTTTGTTTTTATTTGATTTGAACGAATTTTAAATAATTTCAATATGGAAAGAAAATGTTTTAATAAATTTAAATTTTTGATTTAAAATTTTGGAAAAAAAATTTTCTTGATTTTGCGCCTGCCAGCTAACGGATATTTTGAATTTTTATTATGTTATTGTTTGTGTATTATTAGTGTTTTATGGAATTGTATTGTTAGACTATAGATGTAATCACATATTAAGTTAAGGATGTTCTTATTTTAAGAAATGTTCAATTGATTAAAAAAAAAAAGAGCTAATGAAGAGAATTATTCAGTATAGAGGCAAAATTTGTGTTTTGGTTTTCAATGAAAACAGCTAATAAGTTGTAATTTAATTAAATTCTCAAAGAATATTTCAATTTTTCAGTATGTAATGTAAGTGTGTGCGTGAGCCCAGTATCTGCTAAAGGCAGCCCAGCTTGCATGTAAGGGGAAACATATCGGTTGAGGATCTGGCATGATATAAGCCAGGGATTGAGGATTTTTGGGGTAGCATGATAGAAGGTAAAGTGCGCTGTGGTGCGTGTCTATTCGATATTTTGGTGTTGGGATCTCTTACAGAGAAGTCCAGTGATCTCGTTCAGATGCGTCCATGGTCGCCGAGCCAGGGGGGGTCGTTTACCCATGAAGTGTACGAACAAAAAGGGGGTTGTTGGCACCAGTTCCTCACCGGTCCTTTTAGGGGTTTTATCAATGAGATTTCTTCTGTTTTGACAGAAGACCTCTCATTGAGGGGGTATTGTAACGGGCCAAATTTATGGGTTATTTATTTTATCGCATTTTCGGGGATTTATAAAAATATGTGTAAATTTTATTTCAACACAGACAGACCATGTGTTGTAAGAGCAGTTGTTAACAAAGGTGCAATAATATCACGTTGTGTAATCGGGAGAGGAATTTACCAAGCCTCATTTCCAAGAACTTTGTTTGTGTGTGACCGTGCGCCCGTATGCGTGACACGGGTATACGCGCGGGGTGACGCTACTTCCAAAACCAAGACGGTCAGGAAACAAATTTTATTCAATTTCATCTACCTTACTGACGGATGTAAAACTTAAGGTCCGCCCATCTCGTGACGTCAGCCAGTGCCGCACCAATTTCCTAGACGATCGGCACACCAACAACTACATGGGTTTAAATAGGAACTACGAACGGCTACTAACTGTGAGGCTTTGATTTCCACACCATCAAGTTAGCGGCGAACGCCTTGCCGCTCTCGCAGTTTTCACTTGGAGACGTTGTCTGGCCAGACATCTGCCCCATGGGGCTCTCTTAAAGTATCAATTTCAAGTAAAAAGTGTTTTAATCAACAATAGTAATGTGACAGTGGATCGAGTACTCAAGTAGAAGATATCAAACTTTATTTTGGACACATTATCAAATACAAAAAATGAGAAGTAAGCGCTCGAGTGATCACCACGTGCCGGTCGGGAAGGGTATATTTTAAAATGTGTTAAGGGGTTCTAAATAATGCAGGTGTGGATGTGTGAGTGAGCAAAGCTGGGCTGTTTATGTTCGTGTTTATGTGTGACTTAGAATAAGGTAAGCATTAGTGTATAAGTAGAAAGGATAAGAACATGTTTCAAGAAAATTTCATCTAAAGGTCAAGTTAAGAATAATAGATGTTTTGCAAGCATACAAAAAATAAATAACAAATAATTTGATACAAAGTATAATGACTAAAAAATAAAGTAAAATAATTTCTCTTCATAAAAATGTATTGTGTAAATCATTCACACAACCTTAAAAATTACGCTTGTATCCTAACGTTCGTATGACGTAACTTTGGACCCGAGAACACAGATTGAAGGTAAGTGGAAGTTTATAAATTTTGTTTGGTATTTTATTATTTAGTTAATTCGTAAGTTAACAAGCTGGTGATTAGTGACTTAATTGGTGTCTTGTATTTTGTTTTCCACTATACCAGACAATCACTAGACCATCGTAACAATATTACTATCACATTATGGATACGTCCTGTTTAGTTGTTTCAAAATTATTTCGTAATGATATACAATTGTGTACAGTGCATTCTGGTTTCAATTTTCATAAACAGAATTGACTTTTAAACAGGTGATTCAAACAGTGTGTTCATTGTTGTTGTTTTTCTAAATAAAATGAGCAAACTATTAAACGAAAGTGACATCCCTTTTATGTTAAGTGAACTGTTAAGAGGATTCTGGTTCAGAAGGTGAGCCCAATTACATGGCAATTACCTCTAGAACCTGGGGGTTCCATTTTTTTTTAATAAAAATTTACATTTTGAAAAAATAGTGTTATTTTATTTGTAATTTTGTGTATACATTAATGTGACATTTTAATAAAGTAATGTTTAAATTTTAATTTTATATGTAATACATGTATACTAGTTAAAAGTGTTAAGAAATACAGTGCCAGGAAAGTAAGCAAAATCGGCCAGACTGGAAGACTTCAGGTCAGTATATGCTCAGACTGCAAAGTGTTAAACTATGTGTATACTCATCAAACTTTAAAGCAACCAGTTGACTAACCATAAAAAAACTTAATCACTTACTTTTTAATTTCTCAATCTGCATGAGGGCTTTTTCCGTATACTTTTGTGCCTTGTCCATATACCCTGCTTGCATACTGTGCATAACTGTGACCAAGTACACCAACACATACAGGTGTTCTTTGGGCATCCAAATGAACATGTCTCCAACATTTGTCCCACTGACGACTGAAACAAACACAACAGAGAGGTATTACAATCCACTGATTTTATTAGTGGATGCAGAAATAAATATGAATTACAAAAATAATAAGTACATGTATGGAATTCGTTATATATCTATATAAAATTCGTGTTCTGACTGCTATAAAACATACACAATAATGTCAATTAACTTGTACAGTACATTAAAATGTACTGCATTAGTGAATAGCAACAGTACAGCACGCTTGGGGGGGGGGGGGTACAAGATGTGGCTATTTAACTGGGCTGTGTCTGTGTGCACTGTATATGTGTGCACTGTATGGAGTACACGTCAGTGATCAAGGAGGATGGGTCATTAACCTTGAGCCATTCCGAACTGGATAAGTCTATTTGTACTGATATGGGGAGGGGATCAGTACTCACTGTGAGCACTGTAGAAAACATTGTTTGTAGCTGCGTTACCAGAATAATTATTAGTCTGAAAATTAAACAGAGTGTTTTAGTTTGTTTTAAGAAGTGTTTAAGGGGAGCTCGGCGCCATATCTTCTTCCATGTTAATGTAGGTACACTTTTCTCAGTAATCATCATAGCTATCATCATAATTTTTTTTTAATTTGAAACTGTGCCTTTTGGTGGCTTTACTGAACCAGCAATATTAGTTTACCAAATAAGTTATTGATAAAAAATTTTTTGAATAAAATTTGTACAAAAATTTGTTCAAAATAATTTTAACATTTTTTCCAACAAAACTATAAACAATTATTTGTTTTTTTTAATGGTTCCAAATGCTTGTTGTAGTGTCTAAAACACACACAAAAAATTTCAGCTCTGTACCTCAAATAGTTCCTAAGAAAAGTGTACCTAAACCTGAAAAAACATAAGTTTCGGAAAACGCGGAAAAACCTGTGAATAAACTCAAGAATCATAAATTTTTACCTTTAATACATTCCAGGGTTATAATATGTGTTGTTTCCTTCCTATTGGTCTTCTAATCTTCTCTTCATCACATGCCTCTTCTGCCGAATCTTCTTTTCAAGCTCCTCTAAAGCTTTCTCAGCCTTCCTTATCCGCCATTGGTCTACTCTCTTCATAGCTGCTACAAAGTTTTTCCCTGGCATTAATCCAGCTTCCTTCATCAAATTGCATTTCCCTATGTTCCCATCATTAAAGGTTGTCACAGCGAAGTACACTCCAAATTTTAAAGTGTTCAGTTCAACAAAAATTCTTTTTGGAATATAACTCCAAATGACTTATTGAGCGACTCATTTGGGTTTTGCGTTTTGGCCAGGAGACATTTCTCTAGGAGTTCATTTTTGCATAAGTCCTTAAATACTGGTTTGATAAATGTCATAACATTGTCTGGTAAGTAGAAGTGGTTGTTATGGTCATATGTTTTATTTTCTCTTATGGCTTTACGATATTTACACCAGGTGTCGTCGCTGTCAAGGCACAACCCATTTTGAGGTCTTTCATTTGACGAGAGAATATGAAAATACTCCGCCCAGATACCTTTCCTCATGTCTTCAACTGATTGTACATTCCATCTTATTGCCACACCGTTATATTTCTGTATTTGGAGTATAGCTGTGTTTGTAAGTCTTTTTAGCCCACCAAGAGGAGTACCATCCAGTAATTTTTTTGTTTTTGCTTTCAAAGCCTTTAGCCTACTTCCCATTCTTTTTTGAACATGGCCTATACATTCACCTTTTACTATTTGTACATCCTCACCATAAGGTTATGAATTACATAGCATAAATCAGGATGAAAACTTTCTTTGCCTTGCATTGGACGTGAAAACCATCATCACTAGGCAAAAGTGCGTGAACATGATTGTTTCAAAAAATAGTTAAAAATACTTACTGACATCATAAGTGTTTGAAAACACTTTTCAAACATACCACTGGAAAGGGGAAGGTCTAACTTTACATTAGCGCAATAAAAAAAAATTCGTAAATTTTTCAATTTTTCGCGCAGAGGAAAAATGTATGTCATATACCCAAGTCATGAACTTGGGTTTTAGAGTGGTACAAATGATTTAGTGAAGGTCAGGAAGAGGTGGAAGACGATGAGCGTTCAGGTCAACCAACAATTTCAAGGACTAATGAAAACATACTAAACATAAGCGAGCTGACTGGAATGACTGCTGCTTGAATATTAGGATGATCACTGAAATTGTGAATACTGACAAAGAAACAGGGAAGTACTGCATAAAAATCTAGTCATGAGTAAAGTTGTGTGCCACAATTGTTCCAAAAATGCTAACAACTGAACAGAAGGAGCTTCGACAGAATGTGTGTTGACATTTTAAAAATCTTCAAATACTGTTGAACTTTCTAAAAAGAATCATAATATGTGACAAAACTTGGATATTTCAATATGATCCAGAGCAAAATGTCAATCCACAAGAACAAAAAAAGCGGGAATGACCAAATCAAAGTTCAAGAGATGCTAATTTTTTTTTTTTTACATCAGGGGTGTTATGGTAGAATGGGTTCCCAAAGGACAATCAACCAGACTTATTATTTAGAAGTGCTGACTAAGCTCTACAAGAGTATAAACAATATGAGGCCTTCTCTTTACATAAAATGTAACTGCGTCCTTCATAAAGACAATGCTCCCCCTCACAATGCCGTTTCTGTAAAGGCGTTTTTAGCATCCAAACACATTACAGCGCCAGAACACCTACCACATTCACCTTGAATTGGCACCTTGTGACTTTTTTTCTACTCCCTCTGATAAGAGCAACTTAAAAGGGAACCACTTTCAATCTGTGGAAGAAGTTGAACCAAAAAACAGCAAACCTAATAAAGGAACTTACAGAAGATAATCAACTGCAGCACTGTTTCTAACAGTGGAAAATTCGAATGAAGCATTGTGAGAAAAGGGAAGGGGTTCTACTAAAGGGGATAAACTGTAGTATTTTGTAAATAAACCATGTTTATGAAGCCAATCTAGTTATTTAACTGCCACACCTCATAACATAAAATTCTGAACTTTTACATGTGAAATAAAATGAGAAACCTATATATGTGTTACAAAAACCCTCCCAATACATGTGAACACTTATTAAATTTGTTAAATTATGTTTATCTTAGAGTGTCTTATATAAAAGTTTTGTAGTAGGTTTTAAAAAATGAAATTGAGAGAAGATGTAGAGATTCAGGTTAGGTGGGGAGGGATCTGTACGTAAGATCGTTTTAAGTGTGTGTGTGTGTGTGTGTGTGGGGGGGGGGAGAGAGAGAGAGAGAGAGAGAGAGAGAGAGAGAGAGAGAGAGAGAGAGAGAGAGAGAGAGAGAGAGAGAGAGAGAGAGAGAGAGAGTACCCTGCCCTGCTACATTAATATATAATTTCTTTATATGTAACTTTGAATTTCTTACAGGATTCTCACATTATAAAATTATAATTACTTCTGCAAGTAGAGTGTACAATTGACAGACACCGTGCCAGTCTAGACACTGATGATGGCCTCCGATGGTGGGTCCGAAACGTTTGTCAATAACGACAAATGTGGACCATGACCTAACAGCCTGGCTGATAATAATAATTTCAACGATATTAAATTTTCTGTTTGCATGTTCAATACTGTCAATCTCACAAAATAAATCAACATCTTAGTCATCATACATCAAAGTACCTCAGTCATTAAATTATTAAACCAACAGATTGTAACGGGACATTTTGGCCTATTTTTGGGGTAATGAATAAATTTGTATTTTTTATAAAGCAAATAACATTTTTTACGATAATTGGGACAAAACGTAAACAGAAAGGTAAAATTCATTGGTAGCGAAAGTGGTACGACTGATTGAAATTATTATTGTGAAACGACGAAATAAGCAGACAGCAAAACTGTGCCAAGGTCACCCAATGACTTACAAAAACGGTAAACAAGTTATATAACAGCATCGGACCATGTGACGTCAATATATACGTCAGAGACGATCCCCACGATGGAATTCGGGTGTGTAATTAAAAACCGTATACTGGCGTAGGAATACAATACAAGTTGGTAAGAACAGTCAAGGCCACTTTACAAAATAGTGCCGTTTGTCTCACCCCAGTCTAACTTCAACACTCGCGCGAGTGGTACACATAAAGTTCCGGAATGTAAAGTGCGGGCCCGCAAAACAACAGAAAATGTAAATAACAGTTTTTTAAGATGACGTAAAATAGAAATTCATGCATAACTAACAGTTTTCATTACACAAAAACAGTTTTTTTTTCGGAAATTACCAGTTGAAAACGTAACAATGTGCGCAAAAAAGTGGGACGCCTTCAAGACTTAGTTGAACAGCTTAAGTAGCGAATTTATACATAAATTTTAACAAGGGCTATTCAAAACTACTTTGAATACGATGAAATAAACTTTTAAACAAAAACAAAATGAGATCTCTAATGGCATAAAGTAACTGTGTGTGTGTGTGTGCGTGCGTGCGTGCGTGAGAAAGAATGCAGACAAAGAAGGCTGGTTTGTGTTTATAAAAATTATTTATATTTAATATCTTGATTTTTGTGTTAATTGAAAATTTTATATCATATTTCAATCCTATTTTATGTGAGTTTTAGAATGAGAAATTTATAATAGATGAGGGAGGTAAAGAGGTAGTGTGTCAATGATCTTTTAAAAAGTAAATGATGATGAAAGAAAATAATTCAATGTTAATAAAACTAATTATGGATAATAAGTAAAGCTTTCTTTATTTCAAACAGCCATAATTCTGTTCTCCTGAGTTCGCTGAAAAGAATCTGGCCCGACATGGTAAGTAATTATCTTTCTTGCAATTAATATGAAGGCAAGATGGCGCCCAAAGAAATTTAAGAGTAAACAAGTGATTATGTGATAATTAATTAATAAATGTTAATAAAACTTAACAATGGCTTCCGAACGTAGGGACAATTTATATAAATAAATTTATATAAATATAGGCCACTTGGAGAGCAGAATGGTTGTTTGAAATAACATAAAAAAAATTGTTTTGAGGTACGTGAAAACAGACGTACAAGGATAAGGTTATGTTATGATTATGTGTAGTATGGGTAAATAGAATATCTTTTGATAATAAGTATATGTTATATATAATGATATTTTGAAAAGAAATATATGAAAGTTTTTTTAAAAAATGGCAGATAATAACGAGATTGTAGTTGAAATGAGCGAGTCGGCTGGTGTGGGGGAACCAGAGGTTCATTCAACCACAGTAAATCGATCAAAAGAATTCAGCCTAACTGAATCAGCTATAGACGACTCGAGTAATCTATCGACTCCAATCTCAACAAAATGTAACCAAGTAGAAAATGATATGATGAGTGTTATACTAAATCAGTTAGAGAAAATGAACAGTAATTTTAACAATAAATTTGAGGTACAGAATAATAATTTCAATGATAAATTTGATATTCAGAACAGTAAATTCGATGAAATGACTACACAAAATGTTAAATTTGAAAGTAACATGAATAAACGTCTGAACGAGATTGATGAACGTTTTAGTACAATTAAAGAACAAGTTTTAAAATCAGTAGACCATAAGTTAGAGAAACAAATCAATGAATTAACAGAAAATCTTGAAAGCAAAATAAATTATGCAAATGAACAAATGAGAGATCAAATTAATAGTCAAATTAAAGAACAGAGTGTAGAGATAGAGAGTAAATGTATTAATAAGATTGATGTTGATATGAAAACTAAAATGCTAGAGGTAGAAAATATGTGTAAACAATCTGTGCAAGAGAGTGTGGGGGCTATGAGTAAACATAACCTCCAATACGAAATTATGAATGATAATAAGTTAAAAGTAATTGAGCGAGACATCATTGAAATTAAAGATGAGTTACATGTGGCCGTAAGCCAAAATTTAAATAGTGTTGCGGAGCAAGTGTTTTATACTCGCGAAGTAAGAGATGAAATAGAACTTGAACAATTTAATTGTGACATCCGCAGAGTACACCCGATGCAATTTTTGAGTAGGGTAAGAGAATTTAACCGGTTTAATAGTAGTAGTTGGGAGATTAAATTGCTAAAAATCGTAAAGTGTTTCAAGGGTAATGAAGAAATATTTTATAACATGATTAAGAAGTAAATGAGAGAGGGCAGATAGATAAGATTAAGAATTATATTTCATAGTACTAATTGGTTGTTTTAAAATAAGGGTGTGTGACTGACCCACGTGTGTGGAGAGGAAGAGGGTAGTTTAAAAGGATGCACACACACACACACACACACACACACACACACACTGAAACACAAGGAATTTACTAGAAAAATATGTAACTGTACAGATGGTGAGACAGAGTTTAGGGGGTGGGGAAGGGTCATTAATTTTTAGTTTGTTGTGGGTGAGCAGGGTGGGGGAGAGGGGTGAAGGGTTGGGTTTTACATATTTCCTGTCTATTCCTGATCTGACGATGAGCTGTGAAGCTTGAAAGCGCTAATCGGAATAATTTTTATTAGTGGTGTGCAATATTGATCATTCTGATTGTGATTTCAACCACTAACACAAATTTCTTCATTAAAAATATTATTGAACGCGAAGGAGTGAGGCGTCCAAATCCACCAGCGGTAATGAATAATGATAATTATCATCAGTATAGGGGAACACCAAACTCTTATAGAGGAATGAGGGGAAATAATCACCCTAATTTTAGAGGCGGAATATGGAAATGTTTAAGTTGTGAATATGAGAATTACGCTATCCGAACAGTATGTTACAGATGCAACAAAGCACGAGATTGCCAACGGAACAACGTGGCACCGAATCAACACCATCAACAACAACGAGGAGGAGTTAACGACAGAGGAGGAGGTAGACCTGCGACGAGAGGGAGAGGAGGATATAACCAAGCCGTGGCGGGTACATCAACGGAAAACTGAGGCCGACAATGGAAGCGAGGACCCCACCATTGTCTACGGAGAACAGGAGGGTCCAAATAACCGACACATATCATAATAATGTTATACAAATGGATATGACGAAGGAGTTGTTGGAGGAGGATGACACGAAAATTATAGAAAACAAAACTGGATTAATGGAGGTAATCGTCACCATAGAAGGTAAGAATTTTAAATCATTGATTGACACAGGGAGCGAAATATCCGTAGTTTCTGAAAATGTAATGGGAGAGTTGAAAGAAATAAATAAAAATATACCATCATTACCAGTTGCGGGTGTAACAGTAGTGGGGGTAACTGGAGTACGTAGTAAACGAGTTACTAAACAAGTACAGTTAAATATATTCCTTAATGAAATTGCATTTGAGAACACTTTTCTAGTAGTTAAGGGACTGAGTTTCGAGGTAATTTTGGGAAATGATTTTTTGGAGAGAAATGGGGCAGTAATAGATTTTAATAAACGGATAGTGGAATTTAATAATGGTAGTGAACCGGTCAGGGTTAATTTTAAGAGGGTATTAGATGAAGTTAGAGTTACAGGGGTAAAAATGATACAAAAGCAAGTAGGCAATGGGGATATAGAAACTAAAATAAATATATGTCGAGAGAGTGAGATTGTAGAAAATGAGGAGAGAGAGATGCATGTGAGTGATGAGAGAGTGTGGGAAAATAGGGCTGATAAATTTTTTAATGAAGGTGGAGTTGTGGGGAGTACTCAACGACAGGAGTTGTGGGCAGTTGTGGAGCGTCATAGAGATGTGTTTGCGGAGTTGCCTGGAAAAGCCAGGAACTATGTATGTGAGCTGAAGGTTCGAGAACACTCACCCTACATGCAGAGGAGTTATCCAGTACCATTTTCAAAACGGAGAGCAGTACAAGAGGAGTTGGATCGAATGATGGAGGGAGATATAATTGAGAGATCGATATCACCTTACTCGAACCCATTGGTGGTGGTAATAAAGAAGGACGGAAAGGTAAGGTTATGTTTAGATGCAAGGAGAATAAATCAGATAATAATACCTGACCGAGAGTCACCGGAACCTATTAATGAGATTTTCCAGAAATTCAGCGGGGTCAAGTACATGACATCTTTGGATCTAACCGCAGGATATTGGCAGGTGCCGTTAGCAGCAGAGAGTCAGAGATATACTGCCTTTCTCTTCAATGGTAAGAATTATCAGTTTAAACGTTTGCCATTTGGACTTAACACTAGTGTAGCGAGTTTTATTAAGTGTTTAGACATGATATTACAACCAAAAGATTTAGATTTTCTGACTATATATGTGGATGATATATTTGTAGAACATTTAGAACATATTGAGTATGTATTAGAGAAATTACAAAACGGGGGTTTGACAGTAAATTGGGAGAAGTCAAAGTTTTTACAAACCGAAATACATTTTTTGGGTTTTATTATAACTCCCGAAGGAATTTTAGCTAACCCTGATAAAGTAGAAGCTATAATGCGATTTCCAGAGCCTAAGAATATTAAACAATTACAAAGTTTTTTAGGTTTGTGCAATTTCTATACAAAATTTCAGAAAAATTACACTCAGACAACAGCAAGGTTAAGTGCTGTACTACAGAAAAATAAACAATGGAAGTGGGGAGAAAAGGAGAGGGATGCATTCGAGGAGATAAAGAGAAAATTTTCAAATATGATAATGATGAACCATCCTGATTTCTTAAAAACTTTTTACTTACAGACTGACGCCAGTAACGTCGCCCTGGGAGCGGAGTTGTACCAGGAGGATAGTGACAGAGAACACCACACGATAGCTTTCGCCAGCAGATCTCTTTTGGCAGCCGAAAGAAATTATACAACTACGGAAAAGGAGTTATTGAGCATCGTGTTTGCTGTAGGAAAGTTCCACACCTACATCTTGGGAAATAAGACCGTTACCAGGACGGACCACAAGGCGCTGTCATTTTTGAACTCATGCAGGTTAACACATAGTCGTCTAACCAGGTGGGTGTTAGCTTTACAAGAATACAACTTTTCCTGGGAATACATAAAGGGGTCTGATAATAAGGTACCAGACATACTTTCCAGAGTAGATATTATAGAAAATAAGACAGGTAGACCCTAAAGAGATAGAAATTTTTAGATTAACTAGAGAAGATAGAATTTTTGGTGAGAGTTAAGGGATATTAAGAATATGCAAAGATCTGAAAATAAATTGGGTAAAATAATTGTTAGTTTAGAAGCGGATGTAGATGGGTCTGAATATAATGCACGTTTCCAAATATATCAGGGAATTCTGTTCAAAAAAGTAGAAGGGGTGAGCGTGATTGGAGATTAGTTATACCAGAAGGGTTGATAGATAAAATTTTTTGGGATTGCCATATAAGGTATGGGCATTTTGGGGCAAAAAAGTGTACGAATGTTTTAAAAGAATCATGTGTTTTTAAGAATATGGAGAGGCGAGTACGGATGTTATTACGGGTGTGTGATTTATGTCAGAGATCTAAGGTAGTGAATTATAGAGTAGAAGGGGAGATGAATTACATAAAAGTTGAAATACCATTTGATTTAGTTGCAGTAGATTTGTATGGGCCATTACCCAAAGGTAGGGGTGGAGTAATGTATGTTTTTGTTGTATTAGACACATTTTCTAAGTATGTTAGATTATATAGTATCAAGAGAGCGACGAGCAGAGTGCTAAGCGAGAAGATAACGAAAGATTATATGGTGAATATAGGTAAGCCGAAAATAATTTTATCCGACCATGGACCACAGTTTATCAGCGGCAAGTGGCGACAAACTCTTGGATGGGAAGGCATCATACCCAAACATACGGCAGTTTACCATCCACAGTCCAACCAGGCAGAACGGGTGATGAGAGAGATTGGTAGGATATTTCAGGCATATTGTCACGCCAAGCACACAGAATGGCCATCCTACGTTAAGAAAGTAGAGGAGTGGCTGAATTGTACCACCCATGAATCCACCGGATTTACGCCGTATGAATTAATAAAGGGAACGAGGCCGCCTAGGATATTGGAACAACTTTTTAGCTATCCACCGGAAACGCAAACTATAGACGTGGATATGAAGATCCGACTAGCGAATGAAAATTTACTGACAAGAGGAGAAAGGAGAAAGCAGAGACATGATGCTAAAGGTAAGTGGACTAAATATGAGGTAGGGCAATTAGTATTGGTAAGGAGACATGATTTGTCTAGCGCACAGGATAAAGAGATAAAGAAGTTTTTTCTATTATATGAAGGACCATATGAAATTGTAGAAGTAAAAATGAGTAATGCATACGTGTTACGCAACCCAGCAACACAGGAGTTAGTAAGTACACAAAATGCAACGAATTTGAAGTTGTATCGGTCACCATGAGTGTTTGAGTTGTAGCGGGTCAATTTTTGGGTGTTTTTATTTTAACCATTTGGGGCAAGTATATTTTTATTCAGTTCGTTTTCGGTCGGGAGCTTTATAAAACATTGCGAAATAATTGTATTGTGCAACGTATTTGTCCGTACAACAGAACAGTGTTAAGAAACAGTTCGAAACAAAGCAGTAAGGCGCAGTTGTTGTTGAGGAATGCGGCGGAGCATCTGCACCTCCACACAATTCTGAGAACTTTGTACCTGTGTGTGGCAGCGCACATACGCAACTGCTCAATCACGCTCAAAGGACGCTCTAACAAAAAACCAAGATGGCTAGAGAGAATAATATTTGTCGTTTTCTTCAAGATCCCCCGGAAGCACTGTTTCAAGTCCCACCCACTTTTATGACATTAGCCAGTGCCTAGTTGAAATCGTCCTCTATCGTCACTCCAACAACTACATGACTAGTATGAGTCGAAACTGGGACGACTAACTGGAAGGCATTGATGTCCGTCGTCTTGACTAAAATGCTCCCGGAGTGGGGAACTGAGAGACGCCAGCAGTTCGTTGTCGACTCCCGCCTGCGCAGGCTGCCCGACAACCAGGGCTCAGAAACAAATTTTTGTAATTAATGTAACAACTAATATAACAGTGTAAAACAGTATAAATTTATATGACCGCGGTCGTGTTTAGAAAAAACATCATCCAGAATAATGTTGGAATAACTTAAAATCACCAATTCTCGGGAGAAGATGCGCGTGTGCGGTGACCGCGTGGCCGGCTTTTGGGGTTTGGAACTTGTAATTTAAAATGTTCAGGGTTTAATAATTTACCGTATGATAGAGTGTGTGGCAAAGCTGGGCGGCTTTCTGTGTGTATTTGTGTTTGCCTTTTATGTTTGTGTACTAGAAAAAAATAAGGTAAGCCGTAGATTGTAAGTCAGATTATAACCGAGTCACGTGTTGCACAACACCTGAATATGTATTTATTAAAAGTATGTTCTTAATTTCACTCAAGTAATAGTAAAACATTAAATGGAAATTCTCTTCTAAAATGAGTTGTGTCAGTACTTAGCATAACCCACAGACCATGTTTGTATCTAGGTACATGTGAACGAATCCTGGGACCCTGTAAGCTTTCGTAACGGTAAGTAACAAATTAATTGGAAATATAATAATAATAATATATGTGATTGATCGGTAAGTCACAATGGCGCCACGAAACAGGCACGAATATAATTAATTATAATTAATTAATTGGATTCCGCATCGACATGGATACAAGCATGTTCTAGGTTAGCTTAGTAACCTAACGGTAGATTACAAAATTTAAATAATTACTGTATTTATTTAATTTAATTTAATTAATTATTCTATTTAAGCAATTTATATAATTTAATTTATATCAATAATATAAAATGTCAAATAACGAAAATGATGTAAATAAAATGAGTGTCGAAAATTTCGACGACTCGAACGTTAGCAACTATGAAACACATGCGACTCCAAGTGCGAGTCAGAATGAAATAGAAATAAGTGAAACAGAATCAAGAATTATGGATGAAGGAATTCATTCAACCCCAATTCAAAATAAAAACTCAGATAACAATAATATGATGAAATATTTATGTAGCATGGTATGTAGTATGAAAGAGAGTTCAGACAAACAGCAAGCGATGTTAGAGTTAAAATTTAACGAAATAAAGAGTGATTCAAATATTAAATATAATGACATAAATGCTAGACTTGATGAGAAATTCGAGGTTCAAAAGAACAGTTTTGATGCGTTAAAAAACCAAATTAACGAAATTAATAGATGTTGTAAAAATACCAGTGAAGAGTGTACCAATAAAATTAACCAAGTAGATGCCAAGTTAGACGATTCGATACAGCGGATAAATGTTAAATTTAGTGAAATAGAAAACCAGATATCAGAAAAAGTTGATAAACAAATAAATGAGAATAACGAGTATTTAATAAGTTCAATGAATGAGTATAACAATGATATAGAATCCAAAATTAATAAATGTAGTATTGAAACTGAATGTAAGTTGAATAGTGTAGTAATGACAGTTGAAAAAATCAGTCAGAACTTTGATGAACATCAAAATAAGATAGAATCTAAAATGAATGAAATTGAAAATAATTATAAGACAGAAATACAAGCAGTAAATGAATCTATTGATGTGATAGCAAAGAATAACGTACAGTCTGAATATAGTAATGACAAAAAATTATATTCACTTGAACAGAATATTAATAATATGAGAGATGAATTAAGTGTAGTAAAAAATCAAAATGTAAACAATGTAACTGAACGCATATTTATGACACGTGACACAAACAATGAAATAGAATTAGAAACTTTTAGTAATGAAAATAGGAGAGTGCATCCAATGCAATTTTTAAATCGAGTACGGGAGTTTGACAGATTTAATGGTAGTAGCTGGGAGGTTAAACTTATAAAAATTTTGAAATGTTTTAAAGGTGATTCAGAGATATGGGCGGAGACGCATCGAAACGAATGGGAGAGTTATGGAGATTTTGAAAGAGCATTTCGGAACAAATACTGGTCGGAGGAGGAGCAGGAGATACTGCGAAGCCAAATAATGGGAACTGGGAGTTTTGGAAGAAACAGCCGTAGTATTACAGTATATACGATGAAGCTGTACAACGAAGCGAAGTATTTGGAACCACCGTTGCCATTTCAGTCGTTTGTACGCCACGTTAGCAAGCACCTACCAAGGGAGGTGCAGATCACATTGATGACCAGAGAGGTAAGCGACATAAATGAATTAGAAAAAGTATTAGACGTTTTTCAGAATATTAAGGACCAGGAAGACAGCAGACGCATACAACAACATAATATACAAAATGGAGGTAATTATGTACCAAGAGGAGGACCAAACGGAGGAACCACACACAATGGTCGAGAACGGGACAGACGATACCCAATGTGGAAATGTGACGGGTGTCTGGTGGAAAATTATGCTGATCGTAATTTCTGTTATAGATGTAGAAGGGCGAGGCCCGGACAGCAGCCGAGAACACCACCGAGGTTCAACAACCCACAGCAGAGGAACGGTGACCGACGAGTAGAGAATCTGAGAAATGAAGGAGGAAATCAGCAGATGGGCAGAGTGTACACGCCCCGTAACGCAGACGAAAGAATGGGAAACTAAGGAGGACAATGGATGAGGAGGCCCGGCCATTGTCGAGGA
Source organism: Magicicada septendecula (assembly GCA_034769895.1). Classification (NCBI taxonomy): domain Eukaryota; kingdom Metazoa; phylum Arthropoda; class Insecta; order Hemiptera; family Cicadidae; genus Magicicada; species Magicicada septendecula. The sequence continues at coordinate 234,448,246 of CM068368.1, read as the reverse complement.
ATAATCACGGGGTCCATGAAAATAAATACAGGAATCACACGATTCACACGGACTTGGCCACAGAATTGTTGGAAGAAGAGGAGACGGAAACAAGGAGACAAGAGGCGTGGTTGACTGAGGTAAAACTGGAAATAGAAGGTAAGTCAATCTTGACACTTATAGATACAGGTAGCGAAATATCTGTAATAGCAGAACATGTACTCAATAAATTGAAAGAAACTAACAAACATATTCCGTCTTTGCCAGTAGCAGGGGTAGCAATTGTAGGTATTACGGGTGTTAGAAGTAAACGGGTTACAACACAAGTCCAGTTGAACATGTCAATAAATGGGGAAAAATATGAGAATACATTTTTGGTTGTAAGAGGTTTAAATTTAGAAGTGATTTTGGGTAATGATTTTTTAATAAGAAATAATGCGGTCATTAACTTTCGAAAAAGAATTTTAGAATTGAGTAATGAAAATAAACAAATAACAGTTAATTTTGAACGGGTTCTAGACACAGTAAAGATTTCGGGTATAAGGGTTATACCAGATAAAACCATAAATAGGGATATGGAATTTAGTATACATGCGTGTAGAGAGAGTGTGAGTGAAGAGAGGGGAGATAGAATATGGGCCGAAAGAGAGGTTAAATTTTGTGGGGAAGGTGATGAAATGGGGAGTTCTCAGCGTAAAGCGCTGTGGCGGGTAGTTGAGGATTATCGGGGAGTGTTTGCCGGGGAACCAGGGAGGGCAAAAGGTTATGAATGTGAATTAAGGGTGAGGGAGCATGCACCATATGTCCAACGTAGTTATCCGGTACCATATTCGAAAAGGGAGGCTGTACAGTCAGAATTAGATAGGATGTTAGCGGGGGATATTATAGAAAGGTCGGTATCAACTTATTCCAACCCTTTAGTAGTAGTAATCAAAAAAGATGGGAGAGTGAGATTATGTCTAGATGCCCGCAAAATCAATCAAATAATCATTCCAGACCGGGAGTCACCAGAAGCGATAGAAGAGATTTTTCAGAAGTTCAGTGGTGTGAAATATATGACTTCTTTAGACCTGACCGCCGGATATTGGCAAGTCCCGTTGGCAGTAAATAGTAGAAAATATACAGCGTTTTTGTTCAACGGAAAAAATTACCAATTTAAAAGACTACCGTTCGGTTTGAACACAAGTGTAGCTAGTTTTATTAAGTGTCTCGACAAAATTTTGCAACCACATAACTTAGATTTTCTAACCATATACGTAGACGACATACTAATAGCTTCTAGAACATTTGAAGAGCATGTAGAGCATTTGGAATATGTATTGGAGAAATTATATCAGGGAGGTTTGACGGTGAATTGGGACAAATCAAAATTTTTGCAAACTGAGATACATTTTTTAGGTTTCATCATAACACCTACAGGAATACGTGCCAATCCGGATAAAGTAGAATCCATCTTGACATTCCCGGAGCCAAAAAATATAAAGCAGTTGCAAAGTTTTCTTGGTCTTTGTAATTTTTACAGGAAGTTCCAGCGGAACTACGCCCAAACGACGGCCCGACTAAGCGCAGTGCTGCAAAAGAATAAGCAATGGAGATGGGGCGATAACGAAAGAGCGGCGTTTAATGACATCAAAATTAAGTTCACAGACATGATACTAATGAATCATCCCAATTTTAATGACAAATTTTATTTACAGACAGATGCTAGTAATATAGCATTGGGAGCAGAACTCTACCAAGAGGACGAGGAGAAAGAGCATAAAACCATCGCCTTCGCCAGCCGGACATTGCTAGCCGCTGAGCGCAACTACACTACCACAGAAAAGGAGCTCCTCAGTATAGTGTTCGCCGTGAGGAAGTTCCGAACGTATCTGCTGGGTAACAGGACCATCATCAGGACGGACCATAAAGCGCTGTCGTTCCTCAATACTTGTAAACTCACACACAGCCGGATTACCAGGTGGGTGTTAGCTCTTCAAGAGTATAATTTTTCTTGGGAATATGTCAAGGGTGTAGAGAACAGGGTGCCAGACACACTATCACGAATAGACACAGACAGAAATAGAACAGGTAGAGATATTAAAGAGATAGAAATTTATAGACTATCCCGGGAAGATAAACTTTTTGGGGAGGAATTAAAAGATATAAATGTAATGCAAAGAGCTGATAATAAATTAAATAAAATAATTACTAGTATAGAATCAGATATAGACGAATTAGGGTATAAGCAATATTTTCAAGTGTTCAAAGGGAGTTTGTTTAAAAAAGTAGAGGGGAGAGAGAGAGATTGGAGGTTAGTCATACCTGAAGGGTTGATAGAGAAAATAGTGTGGGACTGTCATTTTAGATACGGGCATTTTGGGGCACGGAAGTGTGTGAATGTATTAAAGGAATCTTGTTTATTTAAGAACATGGAGAAACGAGTCCGAAGAATACTTAGAGTTTGTGAGTTATGTCAGAAATCCAAAGTTGTAAATTATAGGTTAGAGGGAGAACTAAATTATATTAAAGTAGAAAAACCATTCGATTTAGTAGCTGTAGATTTGTACGGCCCACTGCCGAAAGGTAGGGGTGGAGTGATGCATATTTTTGTTGTACTTGATACTTTTTCTAAATATGTCAGGCTATATAGTGTAAAGCGAGCCACAAGTAAGGTGCTGAGCGAGAAAATCACACGCGACTATATGAGCAACGTGGGAAAGCCGAAGGTGATATTATCCGACCACGGTCCGCAGTTCACCAGCGGAAGATGGCGCCAGACTCTTGGATGGGAAGGTATTATCCCAAAGCACACTGCCGTATATCATCCACAGTCGAATCAAGCTGAGAGAGTCATGAGGGAGTTGGGCAGAATTTTTCGAACATACTGCCATGCCAAACATAGTGAGTGGCCACTCTATGTGCAGAAGATTGAAAACTGGCTAAACTGCACCACCCACGAGTCGACGGGGTTCACGCCTTATGAGCTAATAAGAGGAAAGCGTCCACAGAGGATTCTGGAACAACTAATTGAATATCCACCGGAAACCGACACTATCGGTAACGATGTTAAGCTGAGACTAGCCAATGAAAGTCTGTTGACAAAAGGTGAGAGGAGAAAACGGAAACATGACATGAAAGGTAAGTGGACGCAGTATGAGATTGGACAGCTGGTATTGGTACGACGACACGATTTATCAAGTGCACAAGATAAGGAGATCAAGAAGTTTTTCTTATTGTACGAGGGGCCGTACGAGGTAGTGGAAATAAAAATGAAAAATTCATATGTGTTACAGAATAGAGAAACCAGGGAGATAGTGGGTACGCACAACGCTACAAATTTGAAATTATTTTGGTCAGCATAAGTATTTTGTTAATTTGTAAAGGTATGAATGTTATTTAATTATTCTTTTATGTTTTTAGAAGGGCTCCTCCCCCATTTTCGGGCGGCCACGATCTTACCAGTCCTGGCCGTGGAATTCGGAACTCGGAGGCGGGCCATGGTTGGCGGATCTTCCTTCGGGCAGTGAAAACAACGATGGTCCGGCTCCACCAAAATTGGTACAAAATAGAAAGTTAACCACATATATTTGAACGGGGAGGGGGACCCCAAAACAGGTACGTGACTCGACTTAAAATTTTTTAATACACTCATGGTGCAGCAGATCGGTGTGCCTGTCACGTGCCTGCACTGCCTTAGAGTGTTTGTATATAATGGAGGCTGCATTAAATAAAAGGCAGTGCATTCAAATTAAATTTTTTTGGTGTCAAGGGCAAAATTAAAATGGAGCCTTTGACAATATTTTCTGATTGGTCTGAAAAGACGAATTTTGTGGCAGGACGTTTTGGAGCACGGTAGAAAGTGGGGTAGAAGAAATGGTAGGAGAAGGGGAGTAGTGTGTTTTAGAGAGGGGACGTGAATTCACGTAGTATATCTACCGGGTTCCAATCCGTTTTGCGGCGAAACCCGACTTTTCAGGCGATTACTGCCTTACTACCACTTATCATAAGAATGTTAGTCAGCCTCCAGTGTAAATAGATTTTTGAAAAAAAAAAAAAAAAAAAAAAAAAAACACAAAATAATTTTGGATGTGTATAATTTTAAATTTAAGATATAAAATTTTTTCTTCTAAATTTTTTAGCATTAGGTGACCAAATATAATTGTTAGATTTTAGTAGTAGTGGGTATAGGAACGTTTTGAAGAAAGGTGTAGTAATATAAGAACTTGTTATCAATACAAGATGTGGGGATAATTTTGGGGGGGGTAGTTTGGTGCTCAATGAAGGGACATAACAGTGTAGTGTGGAACTGCTATGGGGGAAGGTTGTAGATTTTGTATTAATATTTTATGTTTATAATGGTTAAGCTTCCATATAAAGTGGGTTAAAAACCCCACCTAAATTAATATTGTCATTTAAATATAAATTCGTAAATTTAATATTACGAAAGATACTTTACTTGTGATTCCCCAAAATTTTCGGGCGGTCACGGCCTCACCGAACCCTGACCGTGGAATTGGTTTAGCTTTAACAGCTATGGTTGGGGCACATTACGATTACGCGCTGACCATAACTGGCCATAGCTGTTATCGTTGTAAAGGTGTATTTTGAAATTGATGGGGGGTAAATAAAAGGGGAATCACCAAACTATGGAACAGCGGCTGCCACTCTGTTCGAGAAGGAACAGCAGAGCCAGGTGGTAGATCCGTTTAAGGGTGCATGATTATTAACGAGAACATGATGATGTTCAACAATGTTAAAACTTAACAGCGGAAGCAGAGACACGGAGAGGTAAAAACCTGCTCCAAAATATACAGTCTCTGTGGAAGCGAAAGGGCGAAACAGTCCTCCATAACCTGAAATAGTGTGTGTGGCTGGGAGGTGACGCAAAGGAGTCACGAGTTTAAAATTTTATGACGCAAAAGTTTTGCTTATTCAAGGTTTAATCCAATCAAAAATGCTTGTGCTCTGTCCACATAATTATATGCTCAGACTCGTAAAATAAGGTTCATACTATAATGTGAAAGGTATCATTTTATTGTTGTGTGTTAGATATAGTTGTTGATAAAATGTATTTTCATTATGTGTGTAATTTTTTTTCTAAGCCAATCATTAGACGCCTGGCAGGCAATCAACATAATAGAAGTAAGTGTTGATAATGTATTACATGTATTTGTTCAATTTTAAGATGTAGTTTCATTGTGTTTTTATTATGTTAGGATATCAGCTGATCAGCAATACCATGTCACTGGTATAGTGGTTTGTAAAGGTTACAAATAATTAATGTTTAGTGTACTACAGACATTTTGAAGTAAAGACAAAAAGAATATGAGAAATAAAATAACAATTTATGCAAATTAATAAAAGATAATTCATGGGTGATAAATGTTTTATGGGACATGCAGACCTGTCCAAGTTGAATTAAAAGTTGAATGTGAAATAGTAGAGATGAGTATGATGTAATGTTGTTTTTGAGTTAATGTATGTTATAGAAGTTGGTGAAGTATTAAGGTTGACACAGTTGTGGGGAATTTATGTAGAGTTTTGAATGATATATATTTATGTTCATAATTAATGAGATTATTTTGTTGTATTTGTGGTAATGAAATGAGATTGAGATTTTTTGGGGATGGCAATTTTGTATTAGGGGGTAGTGTATTTGGGGGAGTCCGCAACAAGGGTTGGGACGGGATAGGGATAGATTTAGTGGGGCTGGGGTCGCCTTAGGTAAAATCCGGGGGCCAAATAAGGGAAATGAGTTTTTGGGAAGGAAACACGTATCCTATGTACAAAGGGTTAGAGAGTATTTTTTCATATATGTAGAGAAGGCGGCGAATTGTGTTAAATGAGAAGTTGGGGTTTAGAATGTCCTGATTAGTAGATATTTTTGATAGAGTTGGGTGTCATAGGAGTGGGAGTTGAGTGATGTTAGAGTCAGGGGGAGAAAGTTTATATATGTATAGAAATCTAATACAGAAAAACGAGAATAAATAATTTACATCACCCACAGTATATTAAAGTAAGATTGTTGAAAAGAAAGAGAGATTCATGATAAAGAATATGCAATTGTTTATTTTTTTTTACCAGTGACAGAATTTTGATAAAATTTGAAAATAATGTAAAGTCAAGAATTGTTTGTTTTAAATAATTTAAATGTCAATCTGTTTATTATGTATAATAATATTTTGTTTGTTTTAGATACTTTATGTTATTATGTTTTGTATTTCAAGGTAGGATATTACAGATATTTAAAGTGTTTTCAAAAAATCATACATAACATATGTAGGTCAAGGGTTTGGGACTTGACCTAGTTATGATCAGCTGATGAGTTCATACACCTACTAAGCTTGTAGAGTAGGAATTCAATTTTAATTTGTTTGTTTGATTAATTCAAACTAATATTTGAATAATTTTAATAAATGTTATTTAATAAATAAATTTAATAAAATCTTTTACTGAATAAATTTAAATTTTTTTTTGAATTTTAAAATTTTGAAAATTTTAAATTTTTTTTTGAAAAAAAAAAAAAATTTTTGATTTTTCGCCTGCCAGCGAGTGAATATGTTGAGTAATGATTATTTTATTGTGTATGTATTAATGATGTTTCTTTTATTGTATTGCTTTATATTGGTAGGCTATAAATTGTTCTCATGCTAGAGTAAGGATGTATTTATATTATTAGAAATGTTTAGGTTAAGTCATTGAAACAAAAATTAGAAAAAAGAGGAAGAGAATTTTTTGATAAACGATTATTTTTTGAATTTTGAATTTTTTTAAATTTTTGAAAAATTTTAAAAGAAAGTTTTATTCTTATGTGTTATGGTAATATGTAATGTTAGAGTGTGTGAGCCCAGTATTTGCCAAAGGCAGCCCAGCTTGCAAAAAGGGGATCCATATCGGCGGAGGAGCTGGAATGATTTTAGCCAGGGATTGAGGATTTTTGGGGGTAGTATGTTGAAGGGCGAGGTGGGCTATGGTGCGAGTCTGATCGATTTCTCGGTGTTGGGATCTCTTACGGAGAAGTCCAGTGATCTCGTTCAGATGAGTACATAGTCGCTGAGCCAGGGGGGTCGTGTACCCATGAGATTAAGAACAAGGGGGTTGTTGGCACCAGTTCCTCTCCGGTCCTCTTCGGGGTTATCGATGAGATTTCTTCTGTCATGAACAGCAGAATTCTCATCGAGGGGGTATTGTAGCGGGTCAATTTTTGGGTGTTTTTATTTTAACCATTTGGGGCAAGTATATTTTTATTCAGTTCGTTTTCGGTCGGGAGCTTTATAAAACATTGCAAAATAATTGTATTGTGCAACGTATTTGTCCGTACAACAGAACAGTGTTAAGAAACAGTTCGAAACAAAGCAGTAAGGCGCAGTTGTTGTTGAGGAATGCGGCGGAGCATCTGCACCTCCACACAATTCTGAGAACTTTGTACCTGTGTGTGGCAGCGCACATACGCAACTGCTCAATCACGCTCAAAGGACGCTCTAACAAAAAACCAAGATGGCTAGAGAGAATAATATTTGTCGTTTTCTTCAAGATCCCCCGGAAGCACTGTTTCAAGTCCCACCCACTTTTATGACCTTAGCCAGTGCCTAGTTGAAATCGTCCTCTATCGTCACTCCAACAACTACATGACTAGTATGAGTCGAAACTGGGACGACTAACTGGAAGGCATTGATGTCCGTCGTCTTGACTAAAATGCTCCCGGAGTGGGGAACTGAGAGACGCCAGCAGTTCGTTGTCGACTCCCGCCTGCGCAGGCTGCCCGACAACCAGGGCTCAGAAACAAATTTTTGTAATTAATGTAACAACTAATATAACAGTGTAAAACAGTATAAATTTATATGACCGCGGTCGTGTTTAGAAAAAACATCATCCAGAATAATGTTGGAATAACTTAAAATCACCAATTCTCGGGAGAAGATGCGCGTGTGCGGTGACCGCGTGGCCGGCTTTTGGGGTTTGGAACTTGTAATTTAAAATGTTTAGGGTTTAATAATTTACCGTATGATAGAGTGTGTGGCAAAGCTGGGCGGCTTTCTGTGTGTATTTGTGTTTGCCTTTTATGTTTGTGTACTAGAAAAAAATAAGGTAAGCCGTAGATTGTAAGTCAGATTATAACCGAGTCACGTGTTGCACAACACCTGAATATGTATTTATTAAAAGTATGTTCTTAATTTCACTCAAGTAATAGTAAAACATTAAATGGAAATTCTCTTCTAAAATGAGTTGTGTCAGTACTTAGCATAACCCACAGACCATGTTTGTATCTAGGTACATGTGAACGAATCCTGGGACCCTGTAAGCTTTCGTAACGGTAAGTAACAAATTAATTGGAAATATAATAATAATAATATATGTGATTGATCGGTAAGTCACAGAGTTTTAATGTATTTTAAGTTGTTTCAGAAGGGACTCTCCCCCATTTTCGGGCGGTCACGGCTTCACCATCCCTGACCGTGGATTTTGGCTGTTTGGAGGCGGACCATGGCTGGCGGAACTTCTAAGGGGTGAAAGCAACGATGGTCCTACTCCACAAATTGGTGTAACTAGAAATTTAATCTTATTGTTGAACGGGGAGGGGGACCCATAAAGTTCGTGGATGGAAAATAGATAGAAAAAACGTACAATTGGCAATTATCCACGAACATATAATAGTTTTATTTCATATAAAACGATCCAAAATTCGTGTAAATAACAAGTGCAACTCATTAGGAGCTACCTCATTTCCGAGTAAAATAGTCAGTAATAAGTAACTGTTTTACTCGGGAATGAAATACCAAAAAAAAAATAAAATAATTTTAAATTGCGGTCAAATTTATTTTAGGAGAAAAGGAACTAGTTGTAGTTTAGATTTAGAACGTAGAAATTTAAGGTGACCAAATTGTTGGCAGTTTCGCAGTACATTAGTATAGTTGTTGCACTTGTTAAAACTATTAAAGTAAGTTAGATTATGTGTACTTAGTTAGCTCCATAGGAGATAGTAACGTAAGTGTTGGAGGTAGAAAAATTGGACTTGCAGAAGTGTCTGGATACATATAAAAAAAAAAAAAGGACTTGTTATTATACAAGATGTGTGGGTAATTTTCGGGGGTAGAGTGGTGTCTATGGAAGTGATTATAACAATGGAATGTAGAGACAGCAATTGTAGATATGGTTTAGTTTAGCTATTAAGTTGCTATTGCTGGGGTGGCATGTGCCCCAGTAGATAGCGGAAAGTGTTGGGGGTAACAGAGAGTGTTACCTCCATCGGAGGCCAACATGGCGAAAATGCACGGCACACCCTTTTGTACAATTTTATATTGTAACTTGATAAATTGCCGTGCCGTGCAAATTAATGATGATGAATACATGCCTGAAGGAAGAGATGATTTCCCCGACTTTTCGGGCAATTACTGCCTTACCAGCACTAATCGTGGTTTTGGCTAGCGGTCAGCTATGGCCATAATCAAGTCCCTTGACCATAGCTGGCTTGAAATTGGTATATATTAGAAATTAAATGGGGGGTGAAACTAGGGGAAATCCCGGAAATTATGGAACAGCGGCTGCCACTCTGTTCGAGGAGGAACAGCAAGGCCAGGTGGTAGACACAGGGGCGTGTAATATGTACATTTAGATATTATATCTAGTTTTATTAAAATGTAACGCAGAAGCAAGGACACGGAGATGTCAAATTCCTCCAAAACTTCAGTCTTTGTGGACACAACTGGACGCCACAGTCCAGGGGGGTCATAGTGTGTGTGGCAGGGAGGTTACCCAGGGGGGTAACGAATTAAAAAAATTTGTTGTATTTTAATAATGATGACTCGCTACTAAATAATTTTGTTTTGATTTGAAAAATAGATGCACTAGATACTTCCTATATTGTGTTTATTATGTCTTATTGTGTTAATTGAATGTAGTATGTTAGGAATAAGGATTATAAAAATATAATAATATTTTATACATTAAGCTTTCAATGTGTTTAAAGATTTTAAAGGAATAATGAAATAAATTTGAGCTAATTAAATTTTTCAATGAGTTGTAAAAGACAGATTGTGGGTGATTAATATTTTGTGGGACATGTAGATTAGTCCAAGTTAAAGTTAAAGTTAAAGTGTTAATAGAGATGAAAATATTGTTTTGAATTAATGAAATGTTGTTGTGAGTTAATGTAATAGAATTTGAAAAGTATTGATGCTGACACAGTAGTCATGGGGAATATATGTAGAGTTTTGATTGATGTATTGATGTTCATAAATGATGTTATTTTGTTGTAGTTGAAGTGAGGTAATAAGATTGAGATTTGGGGATGGCAATTTTGTAATAGGGGATAGTGTAATTGTGGAGTCCGCAACAAAAGGGTTGGGACGGGAAGGGACCGTTTGGCGCCGGAAAGGGTTACCTTAGGTAGAATCCAGGAACCAACATAAGGGAATGAGCTTTTTTTGGGGGGGAAACACTTATCCTGAGTACAAAGGGTTAGAGAATATTTTTTTTATATTGAGAGAATGTGGCGAATTGAGTTAAAGTAGTAAGTAGTTAGAGGTAGAGAAGGGTTAGTAGATTTTTTGACAGAGGGGTGTCATATTAGATAAGTAGATTTTGTGAGGGAGCGTTAGAGTAATAAAAGGGGGTGGTAAGATTATGGGTAAATGCCAAGTTGATAAAGTGAATTATAATGAATAATGGAGAATCACCCAAGTTAATGAAATGGAATAATAAATAAAATATTTAAAAAAAAAATAATAAATAAAAATAAAAAAATAAAAAAAAATAAAAACAAAATTTTGGGAAGAGAATTAATAAAAGTCAATTGAGATTAAAAGGTAATTTTATGATTTTATATGCAAATTTAATTATGTAAAGTGTGTAAATTTTTAAATACAAATTGTTTATTTTAAGATAATAACAATGTGAATTATGAATGTACTATGTTTTCTTATGTTATATTGTGTTTGTTAGTGTAAGAGAATTTTATGAATTTAAATATTTTAAATGCAAATTGGGGATGAGAGAGATGTATAATATGGTAATGGGAAATGTTTATTTAAATTCTGATGGAAATCAGGGCAATAATTTTGAATTTTGGGATAAAAGTTAACAAGAGAAAGTAGATAGAATGAGATTATGGAATTTTAAAATGGGTATCATGTTGTGTTGTTAGGTATTTTGATATATGTTAGAAGTAAGTGAAAAAGAAAACCAGTGCTTCTTAACACAAACCAGCACCGCTAGGGGGAAACAGATCAGTTAGGGATATGGTGTTGTATAAGGCCACTATTTGATATTTTGATGTGTTGTTTCAGAGTTTGGTGATGCTGTGGCGGCGGTCCTGAGCTGGCCAGAGCGTCAGAGCAGGGGCGTTGAGTATCTGTCTGACTTTATGGTGTTGGGATCTCGAGAGAGAAGTCCAGTATTGTCATTCAGGTGCGGTCACAGTCACCGGACCAAGGGTGAGTTAATTATAATTTTTTTTTGTAAACCATACAGGGGGTTGTGGCGACATATCCTGGCTGATCCCTTTAGCAAGTATGAATGTGTCAATGAGATTTTTTATGCTTCGGCATAAAATCTCTCATTGAGGGAGTATTGTAACGGGACATTTTGGCCTATTTTTGGGGTAATGAATAAATTTGTATTTTTTTATAAAGCAAATAACATTTTTTATGATAATTGGGACAAAACGTAAACAGAAAGGTAAAATTCATTGGTAGCGAAAGTGGTACGACTGATTGAAATTATTATTGTGAAACGACGAAATAAGCAGACAGCAAAACTGTGCCAAGGTCACCCAATGACTTACAAAAATGGTAAACAAGTTATATAACAGCATCGGACCATGTGACGTCAATATATACGTCAGAGACGATCCCCACGATGGAATTCGGGTGTGTAATTAAAAACCGTATACTGGCGTAGGAATACAATACAAGTTGGTAAGAACAGTCAAGGCCACTTTACAAAATAGTGCCGTTTGTCTCACCCCAGTCTAACTTCAACACTCGCGCGAGTGGTACACATAAAGTTCCGGAATGTAAAGTGCGGGCCCGCAAAACAACAGAAAATGTAAATAACAGTTTTTTAAGATGACGTAAAATAGAAATTCATGCATAACTAACAGTTTTCATTACACAAAAACAGTTTTTTTTTTCGGAAATTACCAGTTGAAAACGTAACAATGTGCGCGAAAAAGTGGGACGCCTTCAAGACTCAGTTGAACAGCTAAGTAGCGAATTTATACATAAATTTTAACAAGGGCTATTCAAAACTACTTTGAATACGATGAAATAAACTTTAAAACAAAAACAAAATGAGATCTCTAATGGCATAAAGTAACTGTGTGTGTGTGTGTGTGTGTGTGTGTGTGTGTGTGTGTGTGTGTGTGCGTGCGCGCGCGTGCGTGCGTGCGTGCGTGCGTGAGAAAGAATGCAGACAAAGAAGGCTGGTTTGTGTTTATAAAAATTATTTATATTTAATATCTTGATTTTTGTGTTAATTGAAAATTTTATATCATATTTCAATCCTATTTTATGTGAGTTTTAGAATGAGAAATTTATAATAGATGAGGGAGGTAAAGAGGTAGTGTGTCAATGATCTTTTAAAAAGTAAATGATGATGAAAGAAAATAATTCAATGTTAATAAAACTAATTATGGATAATAAGTAAAGCTTTCTTTATTTCAAACAGCCATAATTCTGTTCTCCTGAGTTCGCTGAAAAGAATCTGGCCCGACATGGTAAGTAATTATCTTTCTTGCAATTAATATGAAGGCAAGATGGCGCCCGAAGAAATTTAAGAGTAAACAGTAATTATGTAATAATTAATTAATAAATGTTAATAAAACTTAACAAGATATAACAGTAAACAATAGACCTACTTTCATCTGAAGGCCATGAAGGTAACATAATTGTCTGGATACTCTGCTGTAACTGTTTCAAGCATGGTTTTACACTCTTCACCTGACCTGCCATTAAATGGTGGCATACCTGTACAACAATGAATAAGATAATGTAATTATAATTATTATCTTGTTGATTCATCCTCTTCGTTCACTTTATTAAATTTATTAATATATATAAACTTTCACGTATATGAACTTACTATTCATTGTCACTTCCCCAAACGTTTCGAGGTGATGTTCCTCTTCCTCAGTGGGAGTAATACTCAAAGTATTGAGTGCGAGTATTACTCCCACTGAGGAAGAGGAACATCACCTCGAAACGTTTGGGGAAGTGACAACGAATAGTAAGTTCATACGTGAAAGTTTATATATATTAATAAAATTATAATTAATACTAAAACTCCCTTATCCTACAAAACATAATTATTTTAAAAAAATAATGTCATTTGCATATGAGAAAATTATAGTATCTGACATACTGTATGTACTTCATTATCAGTGAATGATCATATTAACAAATGATTCACAGATACTTTCTAATGATACAGAACATCAGTTGGCGAAAAATATCAAGCTCAATTTTATCATGTACTTACAAGAATATTCACTTTTTTCCCACGTATAGTCATATAACTACAAGAAATCTGAGTAGATATTGGACACATCTATAGAGGTTATAATTGTATAGAGATGTAATTGTATTGGAATTTCAAACAAGAATAATCTAAAAAAATTCTAAGAAGTTATCTAACAAGAATCTCTATGAAATAATCTATGATTTAACAACAATAGCATAAATGCCTTAGTTCTTACCAATACAAAGCAGGAACACAGACAAATTTAGTAAGCTACATACAGAAACACCCATAACTGACACAATGATACACAACTCTTCTTATCACCCCATACGACACAAACTATCAGCTTTCAGATCCCTGATACACAGATTAAACAACAGTCTACTAGCATAGAAAAACTATCAGGATGAATGAAATACAATTAAATATTTTGCTGAAGCCAACGGATACAACAGAACACTAACTGATACACTTCTAAACACAATCCAAAACAAACAACAGGAAAAGACAGAAAACAACAACAAATTCATAACACTTGCCTACATTAACAATCACAGAGGAAAATGCCTGTAAATTTAAAAAAGTCAATTACAACCTTGCATATAGAACCACAAACAAAACAGAACTCAAACTGTCAAAAAACACACACAACAGTTAAACAAATTTGATTCATAAACTAAACTGCTCTCAATGCAATAAATTCCATATAGGCCAGACACAGTACACAGCTTCAAAGATACAATAAACACATGAGGGCATTACACTCCACCACTGTATCCACTTTTGTACACCATCTCATTGAAGGACATCACATGTCCACAAACATCAACAACAACATGGATTCATAAATGTACACACAAAGCTTGAAAACTAGACACACTTAAACAACTAGAAACTTACACACAAAAACATGTGGAAACTACATTCTAAATTAACTGACACACACAATTTAAAATATACCACACACTACACACACAACAATGCTCTCTCAACTAAACAACTTCAATAACCTCTGACAATAAGCAAACAAGTGAAAGCTGGGTAAAGCAAAGGTGAAAATTTTTTAACCATGAAAACAATTTAATAATTACAATTACCATTAACTCACACAAGGCAACAAATCTATGTCTCCAAAATTAGATACACAATATATACTGACTTAATTCTAAACACAAAAATATAACTGATTTAAATATACTTCTTGTAATTTTTTATTAACTGTCACCGGACAAAAGGCTTGCCGCATGATAAATGGCACCAATCGTACACTCTAGTGTTTTTGGTGGCCCTAAAAAGGACCGATGGCGAGAAGGCTGATGTTGGTCGTGCCGCGCTGAGATGTTCGGCGGCTGCGCCCGCTGATCGTGGCGTACTGCAGTCCTCCTCTTCTTTCGGCATCGGTTGTAGAGTCGGCTGCCGGCCCAGCGACGTCCATCGCTGGCGCGGAACGGGAGTGCGAAGACGCAAGAACGGCGGCGGTTCTATTCTTCGGCTGTTCCTTCCGGCTGACTCCGCCTCGATGTCATCCGAGAGAGGAGAGGAGATGAAGTGCGTCCGATGGCGTGGCGATGAAGAGTGCGCCAAAATTTTCTCCCGGGGCTGGTTTTATGCACTCACCGGGATCGCTGATTGGCTCGCTCAGAATGCTGATGCCGGATTGGCTCGCCTCGTATTCTTCAGGTGTCATGCGCCGTGTCGCTGGTACCGGAGAGCAGACGTAATGAACCGCTGTTGCCACATAACATACAAAATTTATTATCTGTATACTTCTTTTACTTTTCCGTTAGTATAAAAAATAATTCTTCTTGCATATTATTTAATACAAATTTTTGAATTACTTCTTTTTCTTTTTCTTTCTTCTTCTTGTTATATTTCTATTTTATTCTTTGCATGCACTTTATTAGCTATTTACTAGCAAACAACATCAGGAAACAAGTATTTTGTTTAAATTAATGTACTTTTCAAATAACATTTTAGTTTTCACGATCATTATACTTTAAGTTTGTATAATATTAAAACACAAGGTACAAACATTTTTTTTGAACCCTGCTGAGAAGCTACTTTTGATAACATTACCTACTCAGTCAACAATGTGTTTAGAAAGTATTTATCAATTGGCTATTCAAAAAAGGTAAAACATTTTTTAAACATTTTTATAATTCAAGAATTATCAACTACTTTTCATCAATACTGAGACATTCAATATATCGGAATATCAATTTCTGCATTCTCTCCTCACAAAATAATGTTGGCTTAGAATAAATCCTGTACTGCTTATTTAATGTCATTGCTGTAGCTGTTACCAGCAAAGGCTCTCTTTAGTTACAGGAACAGATGGAAGTCACTTGGCACTAAGTCTGTAACACTAATCTCTCCTAGTGGGTGTAGTTCTAACACTACTGTAAAACTAATACCCATTTGTTCCCAGCCAAATAACCGCGAGTCCTTGGGTTCAAGCAGCAAGTTGTGGCTGAGCACAGATACACAAAAGACGTACAGGGTGTCTTGCGCCCTGGTTTATGAGTCTTGTCCAGGCTGGAGCCTGATAAACACCAGTTTTATACAGTGCAGCTCGGTCGTTCAGTCAGCACAAGGTCTTAAGGAGCAGTCCACAAATACACGATAGGCATGTATGACATGGCTACAGGTATTGCTCCAGCCAGTCGCCAGGCCTGAGGCGTGTTTCGGTGGCCCACTTATGGCATCACCTGCAGAAGCTTAGAGAAGCACTGTGTGGGTCGATATGTTTGACTGCCCAGAGGCAAGTTGTTCATAACAATGGGTTGCCACGTCAGGGTGAATGGCCCCCGCAATTAGGCACTTGTACACCTTGTGGTTTCCCATGCTCTGAGTTTCAACTCAGTCAAGATGATAAGACTGTATTTTGAATATATCTGTCTATCTTTATGAAGGCAAATGCTGTTTTGCAACCTCAGTGTCGGCAAGAAGCAGCCTTAGGGATGTGCCTGGCTGGTGCCAAGCAGGATCAAGGAAGCTCAGTAACATGGGGGGGCAGTTCTGAGGGGTTCATGTGACGATTATCATGGTGGATCGTCTTGCAGCACCCGTGGGCACCTGACGCAGTAATGTTGTGGAGCACTGTCAATTCTGTCCAGTTGATGGAGATCAGCCACCAGGGACCAAACAAAAACCTCCAGGGTAGGGACTCAAAAGATCCCAATGGAGTGTGTCATTATTGACAAGCCACGGCATCACTGAGAGGAACCTGAGGGTGCTATTTTGGAAGGCAGACAGCCTACGCCTGCTGGTGGCCAACAGGAAGGACATCAAGTGGGCAGCGCAACATGAGTACTGTTCAAAAGAACAGCAGATAGTTTCATACGGACAGTTAGGCATGGGTTCATACAGGTTCTTTGAAAGCATGGGGAAGAGTTTGGCTGACACCACGAGCCTTGGTCAGGGTTTCGGTCACGTGCTCGTTGAATTTCAGGTGACAGTCTAGCCAAACGCCCAGGTACTTCACTGACTCGGTCCACAGAATGGACACCAGAAGTGGACTTGCATGTGAAGCAGATCACCTCGGACTTGTCCGTATTGATCACTATACCCCACTTTTTTAGCCAGTCTGAAAAATGTCCAACTGGCATTGTAACATTACCCACGTCCACCAAGGTAATAATGATCTAAAATGAAACACTGCATTGTCAGTCAAAATGGATAAGTGACACCTGGATATGCCAACAGATCGTTCATGTACAAAACATACAGAACAGTTTCGAGAACAGAATCTTGAGTACTTCTGGAACAAGGACAGAGCATTTGTTGCTCACTGGGACTATGTATACTATTATTAAAATTTGTTTGGTATTGACGTTTGTACTGAAAGGGAAACAATGTTGCCAAACTCTGACCACGTGACTTCTACAAGTTGATAAACACAAAACAATGATTCACATACAAACAACTTACAACACATTCACGCTCAAGGTCATTTAATACGGATTTTCAAGACAAAACAGTTTACTTTTAAAACATGATATGATACCTCTTAATGTACTTTTAATTACAGTAAGGCATCCAGAGATGCTTTTGTAGTGAAGTCGCGTAGCTTATATCGTAGTGAATATGATTATTTAATGTATGGTTGCAATAACATGTACGTATTAAACTGTGCATTGCCTTAATCATAGTGCACATTAATCTGTTCACATCGCGTAAAAAATCTTTTTATTTTGTGAAATGACATAAACCGTGTTACGCAAATTCTAGTTAAGTCCAACTATGGTAATATGAGATCTTACTTAATATTTTGGTATGGATTTAATATCATAATAATTTACTCGAAAAACGTGATAAATAATTACTCTATTATTGTATCATGAACTTAATAAATACAGATAATTTGGTATTAAGCAAGCATAAATATTTGCGAACTCTTCATAAATGAAACTGCCTACAAATAGTGAAATATTAATTTATAATTGATAGAAATTTGTAATATTGGACTATAACATTTCGTTTGTTAATTTTTGTTTAGTTAAAGATAAAATTAAATATTTTTGTATTGCAATTTTATATTTAACATTACTTCTAACATTAAACAAAATAAAAACTTACGTTTATAATGGGTGAACTCCGCTTAATGTAGAATCACTATCTTCAGATTCAACTGATTCACTGTCACTCGAACAATTTACAGAAATGATCAAATTTTCTACCTGCTGTTCCACTATACCTTCATTTTTCCAAGCGTCTTCAATAATTGACTTGGTGTGTTCGACTACCTTCTTCCAGTCTTCTCCAGTAATCATTTGCATGGCTTCATTTGTTAATTTTTCTACTTCAGTCATCGTGAATTTTGTATTATTTATGGCAACATATTTTTTAACCCTGGCCCATATTAGTTCTATGGCGTTAAAGTGACAATGATATGGAGGCAACCGGATGACTTCATGACCGTAACTTTCAGCCAACTCGTCAACAATATACACAGGAAACTTTGGTTTATTAAATAGTACTAATTCCATCAACTCAGCCTTTTTCATATCCTCTGTCAATGGAATGTTTCGGCGTTTTAACCATTCAACCATCTCTTCTTTTTTTGAAGCCATTGTTGGAGCCTTGTCTTTAATCACTGAATGATATGGGGCGTTGTCCATCACGATCACTGAATTGGGAGGAATATTCTTTAACAGGAATTCTTCAAACCATGTTTTAAATTTGTTGTGATTCATTTCTTCGTGATAGTCAGAAGTTTTTTTCGATTTAAATACATAGAGGCAATTGGGAATAAACCCCTGAGAATTTCCGGCGTGGATAATTATAAGTCTTCCACCTTTTCCAATTCGCACTGGCATAGTTCCCGCCGTAGAATCATCCGACCAACACTTTTTTAAAGAATGTCCTGCGTTCACCCATGTTTCGTCAACCCACACGACGTTATTAAAATTTTTATTTATTACACCCCTACGAAATATACAGCGAGAAGCTACTACGTGTTGTTGCTCCATTAATACTTTTCTACCCGAAACGGTAGTAAATTTAAATCCCAAATTTTTAATTACAGACCGTAAAGACGAGTGGCTACCAGTGAAAAGCTCTGCATCATGAAGAGTAACGAGTAGCTTTTTTATTGTAGGATACTCTTTACGACTGTAATACTCATATACGTGGCGACGGATCCCATCTTCTGCAAAAGCATCCAGATTAGTAACACGTTTTTCTATCCGTCTTTGTTTACCTGGTGTTTCCAGTTTAGAAGGGCCAGCTTCCTCGCTTTGTTTACACTTCTCCTTACCTATCGTTACGACCATATTTTTACTTATAGAGAGTGCAGCTGCTGTTCTATCAACAACTTGACCAACTGAAATCAGAGGCCCACCATGTTCCTTCTCTTTCTCGAAATAATCTCGTAGAGAACAAACGAATTCTCTGGACTGCCCTCTAATTGGTACTCCGCGACCGGAAATACGTGTTTTCTCTTTTACCGGGTGTATTCGCGGTCGACCACGCTTTTTCCCAGTTTCCTCACTTTCAGACATACCTTCTGTTTGAAAGTAAACGCGTATAGGTTAAAGCTGTTACGTATTTTAAAGAATTCAAAATTTAAGAATGTAGATATTTATACAAATTGTTTTAAAATAAAAATCGCACGCACAAAGTTCCGTAAAATGAACAAAATAAAGTAAATTTATACTTAGGTAAACATGTAATTTAAACATGCTTATGCTTATTTAGTTAATAATAGATTCACACGTTTTCACTACACTTAGTTAATTAGTCAGAAATTAGTTAAGTATTTAGAAATTAATTAGCAATAAACTTGTATCTGCAACACAACTATTTAAGTATTAAGCTAACGTACACCCACGAATAATCAAACAAGTGTAACCGAGAACACAGCACTCTTAACAAACAGACTAACAGTTCACTCTGTGGCGCGACATTCCACACTGGTTTGAATAACAGCACGTGTGGGACATTATTGGCAATAGTGTGCGTTGCTACGGTTACTGTTTACAGTTTTGAGTACGGCGATTGGTTGAGAGGCACGTAGCAGTCAGTTGTTTAATCAACAGTTCCATCTGTCAATACCAAACAAATTTTAATAATAGTATAGGTATGTCCCAGGACTATGTGTTGTAAACTTACCTTCCTTTCTACTTAAACATCCTAGCAGGCTTTCTTCAAATGCGATCTTACCTTTAATTCCCACCTGCAGATATGGTACCTGTAAAATACTAACCCGCTTACCTTCGTAAGTGTCCAGGGTCGCCAGAGTGTTTAAAGTTAACACACAACTAAATTAGGCATCTGACTTATTGAAATCATCTTCAGAAGTTCCCAGGGTCGTTTATGTGAAACGTAGGAAACAGTGACTAAGTACGCAATAACAAATTGCACAACACCTTATTAGTTCTGAAAAATCGAGTTTAATGACTTTTTCTTTATGGCATTATTTCATTCAAAATGACTACAACTATTCTGCCCTAAGGCGTAATACAAATTACAAATAATTATGATATCCACATTGGATTAAATTACTCTGCCCAGAGGCGTAAAACAAGTTACAAAAGAATATTATATCCACATTGGATTAAACTACATCATCAGTGCAGTTAACTATAGCTCGACCACAAACAAAAAATAGTTGGAGTAGGGATTCCCACCACAATGCGTCACAACGAAAGGGAACGTTACCCTCTCCATTGTCATCAGTCACGTCACACTCTTTACTGCAGTATTTTACTTGTGATATTTGTATACCAGCAACAACTCGTTCCTAGTGTGCGGAAACATACGTGTACTATTAATTTGTAACAGACTATGGAAGTAACAAATCATAAAATAATTATGCACATTCCTATAAAATATATTAACAAATTCTAAAAATCCTTTATTTGTACATAATTTAAAAATAATATTAATAGAACATAACCCTAAAATTTATGTAAGGCATACTTTAAAAACAATTCATAAAGCAACCACCTGTGTACATCGAGGTGCCTATTACAATAGCAAAAATTAATGTTCATTAAACATTGTAAATGATAAACTAACTTTAATTATTTATAATTATTAATAATAAGAAAATAATTGATAAATATTTATAGTATTCATTTTTCTTGCCTATTTGTCATCTGAATATTTATTTGTACTTGGATGTGAATTTCTCTCATAAAAATAATTATTTTGTCCATTTCTTCGTCTATAAAATCGTCCGTATTCCACTATAGTTCTTCAATTTTTTTGTATGGCACAATACTCTTTCAACTTTTCTATTGTACAATTTTCAAATATTTTTCACAACAATTCTGCTTTTTATCTAAAGATAATTCACTACAATTACGTGCAAGTTCTCCTTTAATATCTCCCCAGATGAGGTCTGTAGGATTCAGATTGAGATGGTAATGAGCCAAACAAAGTGAAATACGGCCTTTTGCACGAATTATTTCGTCTAGAATAGATGTATTTTCACAGTTAAATGTTTTTAACCAGTAACTGAAATTTTGTCAATGTAATATCTACTTTAATAATTTAAATACAGTCTCAATCATCATCGTATGTCGTAAAACACTTTTGCTGCCGAAAAAACGTTGTTTGACACATAATCAGCAAAGAGAGAATGACTATTTAATGTGCTACTATCGCTGCCACTACTACTACTCTCCAGCACTACAGCCCATGGTGAGCCTTGGCCTCCGCTACGACCCGTCTCCACTCATCTCTGTCCACTGCCTTCAGTCTCCAGTTCCTAATGCCCATCTTTCTTAGACCTTCTTCCACATCCTGCTGCCATCTTCTTCGAGGCCTTCCTCTTCTTCTTTTGCCCAGTATCGTTCCACTTAATATAGTTTTGGGCATCCTCGTAACATTCATACGGAATACGTGTCCCAGCCATCTAATTCTAGCTGATTTTATGTGTCTCACCAGGTCTTGTCCACCAATCAACTCATTTATTTCACCGTTATTTTGGATCCTAACTACTATCGCTGCCGGTACGCATAAATTAAAACTGCAAGTTTTAGAGAAAGCAAAAAACCAGCTATGTTTGACGTAATTGACACAAGTCTTTTGGTAGTTCATTATTATCATCATCAAAAAAGGTGTTCATATGGACAGACACATTTTAAAATCATGGTTTTAAACAGTTGTCATTCGGTTTACTGAATAAGACAGTTTTATTAATTGATAACATCCTTCTCCACCTAATATAAACAGACCTATTATTGGATGATGATGAAATAAAAGCTGTTTTTAAATTCCATTTTCTTTATTTTTTTGTGAGTCTGTGAACCAAGGTGTAATTGCGGCTTTGAAAAATTATTACCGTTTTAACTTAATGGAAAAGCTCGTAGTATTTTTGTGATTTTTATAAGTTTCGTTTTTTCTGTACACGTGTTTTTAGAATATTCTTTTCTTGCATACGTAATATTTTTCTTGCATACGTTTATTTTAACAAAATTACACATCACATAAATCGAAATAAAGTATATTTTATCAGTTTATGTCTCTTTTCATTATTTACAATACCTATTTGTTCTCATCCTCACAAATATTTTTGTTCAAAATTACTACCCGTTCGTCCAGTACGTGTAAATTATGCACGCAAGTATGCGGTGGATATGTGTACACATGATGATCAGTTCCGATCCTATAGTGGACGCAATTATGGTGATTGTTACAATTTCCGGGAGCCACAACGACACATGAAAGGATCAGTGGATTAACCGTGTTTTCTGACAACCGTGCTTTGCACATTCCGAATTAAAACGGGTAATGGATGTTTTGCTGTAGGCTATTTATTAAGAAATCCTATATATTAAACAAAATCTCAAATTATTCATAAATATGTATAAACATCTAACTGAATAACACAGTCCTCGCTGCGGCCGCTTACACAGCCGTCAAGTTTGTTAACGGACATGGTGGGGGTGAGAGCCTTCTCCGCCAAGCCAGCGCATGCGCACTGGAACTATTTTTTGTCTGTGGTACACCTATACATACACTGCAAACCCAACACTTCTTATATATATATTTGATTTTCAACTTATACACACACTTTCATACTGCTCCAATTTTTTGTCCCGCTTAATTGTTACTACGTAATAAACAGTGTAGAAAAGCCAAATTAATTTCGTTCCCCTTAATTGTTACTAGAGCTCTTTTTTATTAATATGAAAACAATAAATTTTGTGGTGATATGTTCACCAGGTACCTGGCCACTGTCTCCGAAACACTTTATGCCTGATTCACAGCACGTGGTTCCTCCATGATGCACGCCGTTTTCTTATTGTGTTCTGTTAACTGTCCAAAATCAGTTTGTGATGTTTTGCCTGCCGACCACGCACTGTCTACTTGATTTTATTTATATAGGTGTAGTAGTTGACTAAATTATTTGTTGTATTTGACTACTTTTAAACAGACTGGTTATTGTATAATCCGGCCGGGTTGGAGAAAACTCGTAGACTGGGCAGATGCCGGAAACAAGGCGCTTCACTTTGCCGTTTACGCCCTGCACAGCCCACTAGATTTCCGTTGTTCACATCATAATATAATACGACAAATTAATGGTTCAATACGTATTGCTGTCTGTATATGGTAATTATTGACAGTCCCTGGATTATTTCCCCTTATTTTGATAATAACAAGTAGCGTCACTGCTGGAATACACGAAAATAATAATGACTCCCCGTCACCACAGCTGACTTGATTCTCACACTGGGATCGATTTTATTTCGAACATTTGTTTTGCTAATTGAAAATGTATGTCCCCCTTTTTGACTCACTACAATACCCCCTCAATGAGAGGTTTTATGCCGAAGCATAAAAACTCTCATTAACACTCTCATACTTCCTAAAGGGATCATTCAGGATATGTCGCCACAACCCCCTGTATGTTTTATTAAAGCGTGGTTAACTTACCCCCTGGTCCAGTGACTGTGACCACACCTGAATGACCTTACTGGACTTCTCTCTCGAGATCCCAACACTACAAGGCCAGACTGGTACTTGACGCTCCTGCTCTGACGCGCTGGCCAGCACAGGACCGCCGCCACTGCATCACCAGACACTTAAACATGAAAGCAAAATATCAAATAGTGGCCTTGTATCATAACATATCCTTAACTGATCTGGTTCCCCTTAGCTGTGGGTTTGCGTTTAAGAAGTACTGGGTTTTGAATACTTAATCTAACAGAATGCCTTGTAAAAATTTCATACCAACGTTCGGTATAACTTCTCTCTTTTTAATTTTTACACCAAAATTCAACATTATTGTGCTGATTCCCATAAACATTTCAATAAACATCTCTCATCACAACATACAAATACCATCTATTATATAAGTCACACTTTAAAATGAATAAACTCCTTATATAGCGTAAAACACCTTAAATCAACTATGGCAGAACAGATTATTTACTTAACAGCCGTTAAGCATTTTCATAATACTCTTTAATTCAATACAACATCATTTAATTTTCTCATAAGATCAACTACCTCATTGACACAATTTTTTTTTCCTTCAATATTTCATTACTAACAATTTAGTAACCTCCTTCCACTCTACATCAACTTATACTAATCCCCCCCAACTTAAACTAATTTCCCTTAACCCCTGATACCCCGCGTTACACATTTGTCAGTGACCTCAAGGTCTTCTCCCATTTTGGTATAACACTATTACTTCTGCCCATGAGGACTAGGTCCCCAAAGACGGAGTCGCACCCTCGCAGCATGTAACGTTGCCACCGGCCATCCATCTCTCTATGTCCCCGCATGACTGGACTGTGGCGCCCAGTTGCTTCCACAAGGACTGAAGCGTTAAGGTGGAATTTTGTCATCTCCTGTCCTTGCTTCAGCGTTACAAATAAAATTCAGGTAATCTGACCACTAGGGTTTACAATATCTTACTGATCTTATAGTTATGTCCCCTTAAGACGGTTCTATCACCCTTTTTATGTTCCCATGCGAACGAGTGATAGCCGCTGTTCCATAGTTCCGGTTTGATTTCCCCTGAATCACCCCCCTGTTAATTTCTAGGTCACACCAATTTTCAAAAAGGCAACCAACCATGGTCAGTTTACAATAAGTCTGCCCACAGCTGGTTGTCAGCCAAAACTACGGTCAGTGCTGGTGAGGCAGCAACCGCCCGAAAGTGGGGAAATCTGTCTAACACACACATTATACACGTTTAAGATTCCTACACACTAACATAATACATCATAATAAAACATAATACACTCATAATTAACATTGTGATTATTACATCAAAATCAACAATTCACCTTACAGTTTTACTTTAGTTTCAAATTCTATTAAATCTTTCACTTTTTACATTATATTACATCTCAACTATGAATTTCTATTAAGCATTTTCATTATTAATTGGTTCGGGTGATTCCCAGTCATTCATAATGATTTGATTTATTGAATGGGCATTTATATATATAACCTTACTCACCTTCTTCCTTCTAACAACCACTAACAGATTTACATAGGGTGACACCGATCTCTCAATAATATTTACCTCCACTCATTTCTCTAATTTTACTTAAATCCTTCTCCAATTATTTCGAAATACCTGATACCCTCTTTGTACCTAGGATGTGTGTTCCCTTCCCGTATACTCATTCCCTTATTAGTTCCTGGCCTCTCCCACGTAACTCCGCCAAACCCCATTTAAAACTATTCACCCCCCGCCACAACGCCTTGCGTTGAGGACTCCTTACCACACCACCCTCTTTACAAAATTTCACCACCACCTATTTACTCTCCAATTACATTACTCTCACTTTCTCCACTTACATGCACCCTCGCTACTGTGTCCCTACTACTGACCTGTTTCTGTATTACTTTCTATTCCAAAATTCTTATTTTGTCTAACACCCAGTTAAAATTAAATTTGACTGACTCAATACCTTATTGAAATAATCATCACCCCAAACTCCATCTTTTACAACATTTTACATTAATATGATCATTGAAAATTACATTAGAAAACTCCTAACTTACCTCATAATAATAATATAACTCAACACCTAAACATATTGTATGTTTAATCACTTACTATTCATTATAGAATCTAAATCTCAGAAAATCATTTAAATTCATCACCAAAGTTCATTTATACAACATTAATTAATTAACTAATTACTCTCCAATTATTTAATTCAATCAATTTTTAAAACACAAAGTTACTTTAATTACCTTAAACTTCACAATTATTCTCATTATTTATTTAGTCTGAAAAAATGTTATAATTATTATTAAATCAATTCCTATTACATACATACATTATTTACATAAAATACAGAGTACACCATAATGTACTACACTACTACATTTAACATCACTACTCAAGTATATACAATCCAAATTATTATTCATTATTGTTTACCATAAATCATTTCACAATACAGTCCATTTCAAAACCACACTATTCACATAATAAAATGTTCATGACCAACAACTGTTTAACCACCATCATCGAATAATACTCTGATCTTACGTCTACACCATTCATTTACAATTACAGACACATTTTTATTATTATAATTATAATAATCATCATCATTACTTTTTTCCATTGTATCAATATAGTAACTACAAATATTATTGCATACTATCAATTCAAAATTCCTGTCGACATTGGGTATAGTAACTTCTCCTTTCATATTTTCCGTTAAAGTCAGGTAAGTTATATTATCATCAACATCATCATCTCCTGCTGCTGCATCAGTTTCAACACAAGGTAAGATTTCAATATCATTATCCACTCTCTCTATACCTAACCTTTCTACTAACTCTTTATAATTTCTACTGATCTCAAATAACTTTATTTCCCCATCAACATACAACTCTCTCTCACCCCATTTCACTCTTTCTCAATCACTACATGCAGAGGGTACTGCTATATTAAAACACCTCCTGGCCCTTCCAGGAGCACCACAAAAACTCCAAGGACAATTATTCGTAGAACTTTCATCTACCACATATATTTGTGAAGACCTTTCTTCACCCCCAACAACACCACGGGAAAAATTTACCCTCTGCAACCCCTCTACCTGTAAACTCTCTCTCTCTAACTTATCAATACTCACTACCATTCCCTTATTAAATTCTACTCCCACTAAAACTTCATCATCACTCTCAATATTCACAACCTTATTCTCTAACACAACATTTTTAATTATATTGTCATTTTTCTCATCCCTACTTACCATCTTATATGTTAACTGATCGTCTTTATTTTCATCTAATTGATCGGTTTCTTCACCACTTCCTACCCCCACTATACTCTCATCGTTATACTTAACCCTATTTCTACCACTTACCTGTTTTGATTCACCTTCTGTATTCTCTTTTAATTTATGTCTATCTCCTTCCCACTTCTCGTCTCGTTTATTCGTCTTTGTGTGTAACTCATCAAAATGTTTATTCATTTTATTAATCATGTCCTCGTAATTATCATATATCACTTTCAGCATATTGATCATATACATCTTATCAGATTCACTTATCTCATTATTACTTACTTTATTATCTGCCACCTGATCGCCTTTATTCTTGTTAAATAGGTCTGTCTCTCTACCATTTTCTACCACCACTACACTATCATCGTTACCACTATTCACTGTCTTATTCTCTACCACTATCACTTCAACTATTTTACCTTTATTACCGGTATTTATCATCTCACTACCAACAATAGTATCCTCACTATGCTTTTTAATTTCAGCGAATGTTCCCTCTTCTTGTTCTTCCATTCGTCTCAAGTTATCATCCAGTTTACACCACTCATCGTCCGTCATTCTATCCACAATCCCTCTGAATTCGCTTTCCCATTCGTCCCACAAGAAATCTATATCATTTACTTGTGCCTCGGCCATGTTCAAAATTATTTATATAATACCCCTTTATTTTACTCAATAATTACACATATTAATTCACAATACCCACTACAAAAAATCGTCACTAATCTGTATATGTAACCATACAATAATTCAAAATTTTACCAATTCCTATTTTCTGTTCTTCTAATTTAACATTTAGATCACTCTGAAAATCTGATATTTTACTTTGTTGCTTTAATAGTAACTGCATCATTGCCACCATGTCTTTAATTTCATCTGTTTTACTTTCGTGTCTGATTGAGATGGGTGTTGACTGGACTGGTGAGCCATTTATATTAACTGACTCGGTGGAACTTCCCTCGAGTTGGTTCACTGGAGTCGAGCGGACCCCCATCTCACTCATAAACGTCGCATCAGTTATGCTGACTTCATTTTTGTAATTCTTTATTTTTCAAAAAGGTTTATTCTGACACACAACATTTTTTATTTATTTATTTTTTTTTATATATTATGCCACCCACTCTCGTTCTCAATCACTGTAACCCCAATATGTTGACAATATTCCGTGCATTTAACCATCCGCAAAAATCCTGACAGGGACTCGCCAAATGTAAACTTACCTTCCTTTCTACTTAAACATCCTAGCAGGCTTACTTCAAATGCGATCTTACCTTTAATTCCCACCTGCAGATATGGTACCTGTAAAATACTCACCCGCTTACCTTCGTAAGTGTCCAGGGTCACCAGAGTGTTTGAAGTTAACACACAACTAAATTAGGCACCTGACTTATTGAAATCATCTTCAGAAGTTCCCAGGGTCATTTATGCGAAACGTAGGAAATAGTGACTAAGTACGCAATAGGCGCGCGCTAGCAAACAAATTGCACAACACCTTATTAGTTCTGAAAAATCGAGTTTAATGACTTTTTCTTTATGGCATTATTTCATTCAAAATGACTACAACTATTCTGCCCTGAGGCGTAATACAGATTACAAAGAATTATGATATCCACATTGGATTAAATTACTCTGCCCGGAGGCGTAAAACAAGTTACAAAAGAATATTATATCCACATTGGATTAAACTACATCATCAGTGCAGTTAATTACATACACCGCAAACCCAACACTTCTTATGTGTAACGTTACGTAACCCCTGCCCAAATACGATAAATAAATAAAGGAGGATTAATATAACCACCAGAGTAAAAAATCAGTAATCACCCATTTTAAAAGTCAGAAATGGGGATTATGTATCAAACTATGAGAACCTTTGTACTCTAAAACACTGTAACCATTGACAACAATACTAAGCGTAATCATAAAAGTGCAGTGTACAAAGTGAAACATAGTATGGTAGGTGAAAGTGTCAAGCATTTAAAAAGAGCATCTCACAAATTTGTGCTGAAGATGAAAAAAGCAATATTATAGCAATAGTCTATGATACTATTGACAAGTTGTTGTAGTTTTATATTGTGTAGGCCACAAAGGCATTATAACTAGAATTAATATTTTTGTTTACTATAATTATTTTGTTTAGATGTAAAATAATCCAGGGTTATATTAAACTGATAAAGGCCAATTAAAACTATACTAAAAAGATGGAAGGGAAAATAAAGTAGTATAGAGTAAGAATACATGGACCACAGTATAAGTAATAAATAAACTCAATTAAAAAATCATTAAATTATAAAATGCCAACAGCCAAGCTTAAATAAATCCATGAAGAAAAATCTTATATAAATTAAAATTAATCATAACCAAGATTTGTAAAGGAGTATTTTTAAAAGCAAGAAAAGAAATAATAATATTATATACTAGCCTATTTACCTAAAACAATACGGTACCTAGGGTAGCCAATAAAAAACCATCAACTTATTGGTTACTATGAGTAACTAGCTAACAAGAAATTGATTGATTGTTAAATGGTATTCAATGTGAGAAGATGAAAACTCTATGTCCTATAAAATTTTATAAATTTAAAAGAGTATTCGGAATAAACCACTCCTAAATTAAGAAAACGAGTCAGCACTATACACTACATCAGAGATGTTCATTGAAATAAACTGATTCACACCAGAAAATCGATGAACAACCAATAAATCCTGCTAACCACCTCTCAATCAAGACGTCATCATTGAAAACCATTGGGTGAGATCGCTTCCTTTTAAAATTTAACTAAATTACACCTCAACTATAAGTCTAGAACACTAGAAACAGCACCATCTCTTTAAATCCATCTGAAAACAAGGTGAACATAAACTTTATTTTAATTAACCAAAAAACAGAAAAACATGGCTTGGATAATAACATTACAGACGCCATTAATTTTAGTGTTCGTTTTTGTCAGTGAAGAAACATAGTTTGCACTCTGGTGGTCAAAAAATCAACTGAATGATACAGATTATACAAATTTTAAAATAATTTATGTAAAGATTGGTACAGACCCATATGCATTTCTGACTTCCTCGAAGTTCAAAGAACCTTAAATAACCCTGGGAAATTAATTAATTATTTCTTTTCCTTTATTAAAACTGTAATAAAAAACATTTGTTATGTGTTATATGTTAGTAAACTTAAGATCGAAGTAACGCTGTGATTTGTGAAGTAATCAATTGTCAATTCATGTTTTGGGAGACCATAGTGCCCCGTAAAATATTAAATAAATTCAAGGAATGCCTTGCGTTTAAATAATAAAATGTGTATTATTTCTAGTAGATGGTAGTTGTTTACAGGTAATAAGAAAAATCGAGAAGAGAAAGGGAATCAGTCCGGTCATCAAGAAATTATTACGTACTACAAAAGTAATTTAACCTCAAATGGGTTCGTAAAAGGAGAAAACAGCTGATGCCACGAGCGGAAAAAATTTAAAATACTCGATCGTATACAAAGAGAGTAATTCTCTTTGGCTCTCTTTACTCTCTCTCCTACCTATTTTCAAACAACGGTATTGATTTAATACAAACAAATTTAAGAAAATCATTCAATATTCTTTCATAATCACACACACTCGATTTTGAAGGCATATAACACCAACAGATAAAAACTTTGTAACTATTAATTAGGCGAGAGTTTCGAAGAGTAATAATAAGACGTAACACACACACACGTTGGAAGAAGACGTACAGAAGCTTGCGACACGTTACAATATATATTTGATTTTCAACTCATACACACACTTTCATACTGCTCCAATTTTTTGTCCCGCTTAATTGTTACTACGTAATAAACAGTGTAGAAAAGCCAAATTAATTTCGTTCCCCTTAATTGTTACTAGAGCTCTTTTTTATTAATATGAAAACAATAAATTTTGTGGTGATATGTTCACCAGGTACCTGGCCACTGTCTCCGAAACACTTTACGCCTGATTCACAGCACGTGGTTCCTCCATGATGTACGCCGTTTTCTTATTGTGTTCTGTTAACTGTCTAAAATCGGTTTGTGATGTTTCGCCTGTCGACCACGCACTGTCTACTTGATTTTATTTATATAGTTGTAGTACTTGACTACATTATTTATTGTATTTGACTACTTTTAAACAGACTGGTTATTGTATAACCCGGCCGGGTTGGAGAAAACTCATAGACTGGGCAGATGCCAGAAACAAGGAGCTTCACTTTGCCGTTTACGCCCTGCACGGCCCACTAGATTTCCGTTGTTCACATCATAATATAATACGACAAATTAATGGTTCAATACGTATTGCTGTCTGTATACTATGTATGTTATTACTGACATTCCCTGGATTATTTCCCCTTATTTTGATAACAAGTAGCGTCACTGCTGGAATACACGAAAATAATAATGACTCGCCGTCACCACAGCTGACTCGATTCTCACACTGGGATCGATTTTATTTAGAACATTTGTTTGGCTAATTGAAAATTGATGTCCCCCTTTTTGACTCATTACAGTGTATGGCAGATAGGACCAGTTCTTGAAACTAGGTGACTCAGAGGACCACACTGCCATACGTGACGGCGAGGTCCCAAGGGAGAGAAGGTAACTGGTGAGCCAGATCATGACAGGATTGCCAATTGACTCTTGTAACAGGACGATCAGGAAATAGGGATGAGTCCGACGGCGGCTGCACAGTTACAAGCAGGGAGACATGATCAGACAAGAGTTGCTGTGTTCGGGGCAACAGGAGCTGGAGATCGCTCCTGGCTGGGCTGACTATGAACTGGTGGAAGGTCACTGGTACCTTCCAGGAACATGCACTTAGCCACAATGGGAAGATGCTTCGTACGGATTTTAACCATTTCTTCTGCGGCTGGGTTGAGGCAGGGATACTGCAGAAGTGCCCCAATGGGTTGCGAAACCCCAGCAGGTGCCTTGGTACTAGAGGCTGCAGTGGGAGCCGAAGCTACCACAGCAGCGTAGGACTGGATACTGCCAACAGCTGTGGAAGGAAAAACCATAGAAGAAATGGTGAGAGGCAGGACAACCTCATGTCTCAAGGGTCAGGGCAATGGACGGGATGGCAAAAACTTGGACAACGGGACAGTTCTACCCGTTGTACCCGGAGGGCACAGTATAGTTTCCAAGGAATAGATGGACAGTATAATTAATGGAGCTTCTGAAGCTTAATGTAGAGGGATTTCGTCTTCCTTTTTCTGTCTCCGAGGAGAAGGGGAGTGACTGAGGTAGGGATGAATTCCTTCTCACTCAGATTCTCCCAGAGCCACAAAATCAGGATGTCATCCCCAACACAACGATTTTCAGCTCCTTCTCTTCGGGCAGGGGAAAGT
This sequence comes from Magicicada septendecula, assembly GCA_034769895.1. Classification (NCBI taxonomy): domain Eukaryota; kingdom Metazoa; phylum Arthropoda; class Insecta; order Hemiptera; family Cicadidae; genus Magicicada; species Magicicada septendecula. The sequence continues at coordinate 234,415,758 of CM068368.1, read as the reverse complement.
GTGGACAGCCCTTCCATCCTTGGTCAGGAAACCCTGGCAAGCCTGGAAATCCTAAACTGACTTCAGGAGGAGCTGAACAGAAGCACCTTGGCTCTTGGCCTTGGCAACTCATGATGGAACAACTGTCTAGAGGTCTCGGAGAAAGGAGTGCCAGACACCACATTGTGGCACGATGATTGGTGGAATCGTAGGCTGTTTGGGTGCTGGTAGAGGTGCAGGTCACCAACATTGGGCTCGAGCTTGAGCTGCCAAGACTGGATGCTTTGGTAAGGTAGGCCTGCTCCCTCTGCTCCCGTGCCGCTTCTGGCCAGTAAATAACTAGAACCCATCCTCCATTTCCATGTTGGAGTCTGACCAATCGCAGGAGGCGATTACCACAGTGTAGGTTTAGGCGAGACAGTCCTTTTGAGGATCAGCCAAAGGTTGGTCCTGAGAAGGACCATCACAGGCGGGTGGGCCTCGGTCATGGGCTGCGATGGGAGTAGGTTCAGGGGAATCTTGTAGAGGAGCACTTGGAGCAGGGATACCTTCCACAGATGGACTCAGCTTTGCACTAAACATGTAAACAATGTTTCTATCAGTGGCGGCTCGTGGATTCGAGGATTGGTGAAGCAGAACCGGTGGCAGTCCCCCCCCCCCCATCATTTATGTGAATATGTTTCTTCTGTTTTGGAATCATGAATAACATATGGAGACAAAAGAAAAGTATGTTAATAAAATTTACAAATAAAGTAGTTAAAAATAGTAAGTACTTACAGGCTTGCATTTTATTTCTTGAACACAAGGTCAATTCTCCTCTCTTTCAAATATGCAAACTTGTCGATAATGTCGTCATAAAATGGTTGTACATTGATTAATTCGTTTAACAGTTCCTTTTCTATGGAAATTTTTGATAAGTTAGTAAGTCTGTCCTCTGTCATTGTATTGCGCAGGTATGATTTTATTCTTTTTAAACAAGAAAAACTTCATTCTACGGAAACGCTTTTGGATGGAATAGTTACTATTAAACAAAACAGTTTGTAAGCTTCTTTAAAGATGTTCCTGTTGACAGCTAAAAGTGCCATAAAATTTAGTGTTTCCATTTGTCTGTATTGCTTATCTTCATAAATAAGCTGTAATTCGTTTTTCAGTCTTTGGAAATCGGTAAACAGATTAGGGTAGCACACCTTTAAGTTACTTAATGCATCCGTGGGAAAGTTTTCAAAATACGTTACGAACTTTGAAGTATCCATTAATGTAACAAACTGAAGCTTTTCCATATCATTAAAACGTGTGGCTATTTGTACTGAAAGGTTATCTAAAATTTCATAATACAGAATTTTGTATTTTTCAAAAAGTTGATCTCGTGTGAGTGTAATTCTTTTCTTCAACTCATGGTATTCAGTTGGAACTGTTGTTTTTGAAGCAGCTAAATCGAAAATTTTCATAAATGCATCATCAGTTCTTTTGCTATTTATGAGTGTTTGCGTATTTTTAACTTGCGAGATACAGAAATTAATGTCAAATGATTCTTTTGTAGCACATCGAAGAGAGCATCCGTGGCTCCAAAAATATCGTTAAAAACGACAACCAAAGCGTAAATTCAAAATCATTAAATTTATTTAAGAAGCCATCACTCTGCCTAATTGATGTTTGATCATAATTTGAATCGTTCACAATTTTAGTGAATACTTCTTTTAATGAATCCCATTCGTTATATATAGTAGGCTATTCACAATTTTGTAATTAGACTTACAACGCGTAATAACGGAAGTAGGGATTCGTCTTCCAACGACTGTGTCTACTGCGTAAGTTCGCCTAGCAGAACTGTGGAAAAAATACGGTGAACCGTTAACAGTTGCAAAAAATATCCAACATTGCGAAATGATGTTGCAGCTTTGTTGTAGCACTAGATTCAACCGATGCGCCATGCAGTGAACAAAAACCGCTTGTGGCACTACTTCTTTGATTTTTGCCTGAAGACAATTTAATTCCCCTGACCATCAAAACACTGGGGAATAAGTTTTGATTTATAGTCAAATTTTTCGAGGGACTATAACACAACGTGAAACAGTGTATCGGCAGTCCGACTGGAACTAACATCATAAAATCCCAAAAATCTTTCCACCAGCTTTCCTCCGGGAATAACGTATCTAATTATGATGCTACATTGAGATTTGTGGACATTGTCTGTGGAATCATCCACTTGAATTGAATAAAATGTACTATCTTCTATTTCCTTTGCGAAGTGCTCATCAATATATTGTGAAATGCAGTCAATTATTTCATTCCGAATAGTCTTAGAATTGCCGGCAAAGACGGGTAAGATTTTTTTATAGTGTTCTTGAATATTTACAGGGCTTATCGATACGAAGGTTTCTAGCAGTTCTTTAAAATTTCCGCGATTAATAGATGATAACTCTTCGTGGTGACCCTGAAATGCTAATTCTTGTTTACCCAAGTAAAGAACTGCACGAATAGGAAGATGCATGAAATGTCTGTTAAGCCGAACGTTGTCATTGAAGTGTTTAATATACAACCTAGAATTTTCCTTCAAAGCATCCTCGATAGTACTTAAATTTTTCTTTAGTTTTGAAAAACTCAATGCACAAAGCATGTGCTCAGAAGAACCTTCATGTTTGGAAAGAGCACGAGTAACGTTACCGAAATCATCAAAGCCGTTCTTATTCCACGCACTTGATTTAACACTAATAATTAAGCAGGGCATACAACAAAGTTTATTTAAATAATAACTGCCACACAACCACTCGAACGTTGAATACCAATTTTGTTTAAAGTTGCGATTGTACACCTTGCCCTTTATTTTTGCAACTTTATTTACTTTCAATATAGACATAGGTTTTTAACAGCTTAAAAGTTCTTCTTATCATCATTATTCCATCTTGAAAATGGTGTTTCTAATAAAACACATACTGGGTCATATGAAGGAATCATTCTGTAAAAACTTCACACACGATCAAATACAACGAACAAAACAAACGCGCTGGATAGGTAAAGCACTGTATACGTACACAACTGAGAAACAGCACAACGACACTGCTTCACGTGGGTGGGGGAACGCTGAGTACGGCTATACGTTGTCATGGCAACCGTCATAAACCAAGCATTGTTAGTGACGTATTAACTGATGCAGTATACAAGTTGCAGAAAGCTGCTTCTACGGTCTCAGCGCTTTCCGCCACCAGTAGGCTTACGATCGCAGCGATGTCCAGCTTCTGTAACCTATTTCCATCGCGTATAAATGTTATTTTAATTATTATACAGACGAAATTTAATTTAAAAAAATATTTTTAAACACAAAATTGAAAATAATTTTGTGTAAAAAGAAACACACTGAACCAGTTATTTTAGGTGAAGCAGCGCTTCACCTGCGTCACCTGACGAGCCGCCACTGGTTTCTATCATCACTAATGTCTTCTGTTGCCAAACTAATGTTATTGCCTTTGCTACATCACATAACATTAACTTCAAATCTGTCATGGCCAATTATTTTTTAAGTTCCGGTGATCATTTTAAATAAGGTTTTATGCTGCCCGAATCTAGTCATATTTAACATTAGGCTTATTCAGTTTTCCATATAGTGTGGATAAGTGTAGAACAGTTACAATCCACTTTGTATAAAAATAATTTAGATTACTTTCAAATGCCAAATTACATGAACATCAAATGGCTGGAATGACATCATTCCAACAGAAATAAAAATTATCTATATGTTACTACTGCACAGCTTTTTCTTTAACACATAGGGCAAATTCCCACACAAACCGTCCAACTAAAAAGGTTTCTGTAATACTGCTTCCATACAAATTCTACCCTTGATCTAATACTAGAGCAGTATTCATTCCCCCTTCCATTGAATCTTATTTCATGATTCCTCAATATCTTGTCCTTTAGACGAGATTCTCATTAAATATACATAATATATGGTGGAAGATTTCAGCATCTTCTATCACTGTCAGCATTGCTATTTTTCTGATTTACAAGTGCGTACATGAACAGTTTTCCTCCAACATTGGTAACTGTAGACTTTGTATGCATTTTGGAAATAATGGGATCTGATCAGTACAGTCTAGTTGTCTCAGTGGCAACTATTATCTTTCTAATATAAATTAAAGAGTTTGTTAAATATTACTAAGTATCTAGCAGTGACTGACATTGGTACATTCACTATGGATTGCCCAGCAAGTTCATGAAATAATATAGTTATCGTAAGTCTATGTTGGGTATCTGAAATTTTTTGCTATCTGGTACATACAGACTTTAATTGTGCTATATCTGTATACCAAACCTTTGCTGGGTTAACACTTATTAACCACTGTTGATAATGATTGTTCACTTTATAGTAACTTACATATGCAAAATGCCATTCTATTTCTATTAATCGCTTTGGACAGACCATGTTGAAAGGATGCATAAGAACAAGATACCAAAACAAATTTTGGTTTAAAATCAGAAAGGAAGTCAGAATAATGGAAGACCAAAGAAAAGATGGTCTGACCAAGGAGTACGCAGTGGATCATAAGGTCCACAGCCTGAAGAAGAAGAAGAAAAGAAGAAATATTTACCTGTAATACTAAGAAGTAAACTTTCAAATATTCCTTCTGGTACTGACTTCCCTGCCAGGTATCAACAAGGTGCCCTGCTGTATTCAGAAGAGGTAACACTTCAAGAAATTTTTTGTCGATTAACATTAGCTGAAAACAAAATAGTACTATTATTTAATTAATTATTGGTTCAATTTTATGCTTAAGAGTAAAAAAAATATCCACAGAACTTTTTGTAAACAAATTTAGATCACTCTATACAAAACTAACACTATTTTATTACACATATACATTATCATGAAAGCAAGAGCAATTTTTTATAAACTGTTAGAAGTAACAACAAATTTGCTATAAAATATATCTATATAAAATAAGTAACTCTGCTATATTCTGTTGTTAAATTAACCTACTGAAGCTCGTTTACCTGAGCGTAATTAAAAAAGTTACAACACAAAATAGTATCCAAGACTCACCATGCATCTACTAAGTAGAAACAGAACTCTGGTATAGCTTGCTGCAGAAATGTGAGCATAATCAACACCAACGCCAAGAAGACTGCTTGCAAGTTCATAATCACGCTCAGTAGCATGTATTTGCTGTAATACAGGATTGACACTATTGCTTAAAAAACAAAACACTGTAGTAAACAACAATGTCTATAAAATAAAATACATAACTGTTTTAAATAAAACCTATAAATTATTACACTATTATGATAATTGATAATCAGTATATATATTACACTAATATATACTTGTTGATTCAGTATAGTGTAGAGCCAGCTCAACATTAAATAGTTTGTTTACCAAAAACACAAAACCCTTCCACAAAGATTCCATTTATATTTACATTTATCCCAAAACCAAAAATATTTCTTGGATTTTGTTGTCCATGACATGTACGTTGACTAACTAAATATAAATATATATCACTACCGACTCGGAATACAAAGATTTTTATTGGTTAAAATGTATAAGTTTTACCTTATAGCCTGACCCAGTTTTTGTTTATTATAAGCTTCGTCAGAGTCTGCCACTGGGAGCGCTGTCCATCTTGTTCTTGGCGACGGCGTCGACTTTTGAAGGATCGATGTGTGTGTGGGGTGTCGTATGTTCAAATAATATGTGTGATTTGAACTGTGTCTGTTCATTTACGATGTCGTTTTTATGTCTTTGTAAGGTATAAGGCTAAACGTAAAACATTTACGTTTTTACCAATAAAAAACTTTGTGTTCCGAGTCGGTAGTGATATACTTATATTTAAAAATATTTCACTTTATGGTTATTTTAGTACCTGTAACATTAATAAACTCCCATGATAATTCACAACAGACCAATCATCACAAGTACAAAAATGTACTTTTCTTTCCTTAAACTAAACACAAATCATAACCAATTATTCAAAATTAACAAAAATTATACATTAAACAAATACAAAATTAGTGATAGAATTTCTACACAACTCAATTTATCATTACATATTGTAACGTCTCGCGTTTAACGATCGGATAGTATCGTTAGATCTTATCGTCACTCTTGCGATCGTCACAGAATTCGTTATATTTTATGTTTACAGTTCCAAAAACAATGAAATCGAGGGTGTGTGATTTGGGAGAATTCAATGAAGTTGTTTGACTGTAGTTAGGAGAGAGAGTGCAAAAAGTATTATCCTCTTGGGATACAATTACTTAATTTAAATTTCTCCACTCATGAGACCAGCTGATTTTGACGTTTACAAACAAATTGGAGGTTAAATTAACACCAATTGTCTGTAATATTTTCTGGTTGTTCGTCCTCTTCTTTGTCTCCTGACAATCTGTAAACAACTACCCTCTACTGAAAATAATACACATTTTATTATTCATAACAAAGTATTCATAGTATTTATTTAATAAATACACTTTTTTTATCTTCTCCCAATACAGAAAGTTATAATCGATTCTCCCTGTCAACACAACATTAGTTCGATCTTATTTGGTAAACATAGAAAGTATAACAAATATTTTTATCCTTTATAAAATATAAAACAATAAAGAATTAATTTTTTAAATTTCCCAGGGTTATTTATAAGTTCTTTGTGCTATGAGACGGTCAGAAATGAATAATTTAATACCAAGCTTTACATAAAAAAAATAGATTATATTTTGTTTTTCTTTAGTATGTAGTTCCGGGTTTATCCGCCAGATCGTAGGTTACGTTCCTTCGCTATACACAAAAACTATTTAATGGCGACTAGAAATTCACAGAGATTCGTTATGATGATTTTTGGTTAACGAAAATAATAAAGTTTGTTTTCACCTCTTTTCCTGAAGTGTTTAAAGATATGGTGCTGTTTCTAGTGTTATGAAGTTATAGTTGAGATGTAATTTAGTTAAATTTACTAGGATACGATCTCACCCAAATCTCGAAGTGCAGGATACTAGGCCTAGAACTAGTTGTTAAATTTTCCACTTTAGAGTGGGGTGATTGTGTTATCATATTTGGGCATGGGTTATGTAACGTTACAATATAAACATGGAAGTTGATTCACACAATGAATGACATATATTATGTCATATATGTCCACATATTAATGACATTGACTCATTAATATAGTCACACAAATAATAGTACACTACACTCTCGTTTATCCGGCCTTTGTTTATCCGGAATTCCAGCTTATCCGGAATAAGTTTTCAAAATTTTGTTTAACGACTTTACCGGTGAATTTTAAGATACGATTTGTACTAAAAACAATCAGTTTTGTTATAAATTCAACGTTATACCCATTCAGAGCTCATCAAATAAACGCAATTAATCTAAACTCACAGTACAGCTAAGAAGAAACATCGCTAATGGACTTTTTTACACAGAAAAAAAATAATTTACTTTTTTAAAAGTAAAGACTTTGATCATTCATGTACAGTCTGGCAACTTTATCTGAGTCCCCGGACGAAACTCGAAGCTGAAGAGCCTCCCTTCGCCCTTCCAGTCCACATGTTACTGGAGCCACTCTATTTGTTGCCACGCGAGCCAATAGGAGCTCGTTTCGTGTGCTGTTCATGCAGCGTGGTCAGATACTACAATATGTTCATTCCATTCCGGTAAAGTTCCATAAGGCGAGCATTGTGGCATTCTTGTGGCTACATCACGCTCTGGTGTTGATTTACGGCAGTCTGACAACACTGCAGGCCAGGCGCTGGGTGTGACGTGCTGATGTGTTTCCAACGATGTCAGTTGTATTGCATTCTTGCTTACTCTGCCTTAAAACCGAGTGTAATAGAAAGTGTATTTTCTTTAACGATTTATTTTAATATAATTAAGGAATATTTGGTTCATGAAAGTGTTCTTATTACAATGTCCACTGACAAGAATAAAGTCGTTCATAGCCAGGGAAGGGAAATTGTGGCGAGTGTTATAGCTTTCTGCGATGCTGAGAAAGAAAGTAATTCGTTTATCTTGCCAGTTACCCAAGCAACAAAGAGAGCTGCTGAAGCAACTGGCAAGTCGGTTAGTTTCATTAAGAACTTAGAAGAGAACTTAAACTGTCCCAGGAAAGTGGATGAAATTAAACACCCCTGGGAAGAAACGAAATGTCGGAAAACGCATTGCTTTGGATGATATGAGCAAATGTATCATTCGTAGAAAGTACAGGAGTTTTATTCGGTAAAGAAACAAGTACCGACCTTATGGAAACTGCGCGCGGTTCTACAAGAAGCTATAAATTACGAAGGAAGCAAGGAACATCTTAGACAGACATTGCATGCAATCGGTTTAAGAAGTGTCAAAACAAAAGGAAACTTCTCATGGAACGAAATGACATTGTGTTCAAGCGATCGTGTTACCTAAGAAGTCTGCGGGCAAATGACAAATTAGGGGAGAAGAAAAGACCTGTCATATACCTCGACGAAACTTACATCCATCCGTCCTATACAGTTAAAACGTGTTGGCAAGATGATGATACAGATGGCGTTTTAACATCTGATAGTGCCGGCCAAAGGTGGATTATTGTTCATGCTGGCAGTGAGGAAGGTTTTGTCCCTGGTGCACTCTGCATGTTCAAGTCAAAAACAAAATCGGGGGATTATCACGATGAGATGAACAGTGGAAACTTCACAAAGTGGCTCAAAATGCAATTACTGCCGAACATTACAGAGGCTTCTATAATTGTTATGGACAATGCACCATATCACAGCCAACAGATAAATAAACCACCCACTTCGAACAGCAGAAAAGAAGAAATGAAGCCATGGCTGTCACAGAATAACATAGAATTTCCACTTGACGCCAAGAAGTGCGAATTACTTGACATTATACACCATAAAAAATCGACTCCTACGTTCGCTGTGGACGAATTCCTGAAGTCTGCTGGACATACTGTTGCTAGATTACCCCCGTATCATTGCGACTTAAACCCCATAGAATACATCTGGAGTACCGTGAAAAGAAGAGTCGCCGAGAATAATGTGGCCCAGTCAAATGCAGACATAGAACAGCTTACCAAAGAAGCGTTTGCCAGTGTAACAGGTGATGAATGGAAGAAAGTATGTTGGCATGTGGATGAACTCCGGTCTAGTTATTGGGTGAACGATGCTTTGGTGGATGAAGTCCAGGAGCAGCTGATCATCCGATTTGGCAATGAGTGACAGCGATTCGGACAGCAGTACTGAGTTGGACGGAAATGACTCCAGCAGCGATTCAGTAGCTAGCGGAATCTCGGGAATTGAAGCTCTGGAATAGTGAAGGTACGGGGTTATTTTTTATTTTATTTTATTATTATTAATATTTATTTATTACTTATATAATTAACTGCATTTTGACTGTGACTGGCATGTCTGTAACTCACTGTTGACTTGGCAACAGCGCTTTCGTATTGCCTTCTGTCTCACTCCAAAGTAGGGTTACTCCCTCCCCACAGAAACGGAGCTAGCGCTGCCAGCCAGGGCTTCAGAAAGAGTTGCCAAGCTGTATGTGTGTTTATTATTGTTTTTCTCGCTAAATTAAACTTGTTAATTTTTAGAAATACTACTACTGTACTGTACTGAATTTAATATAATGTATGTATAATGTCTAATACAATATATAATTTTTTTTCTTGTTTATACAGTATAATATACTGAAATAGATTTTGTTTTTCCTTAAGATTTACCGTAAAATACAGTACAGTAGGCTATTACAGTTTGAATAAAGTCTTCATAATAAAAATCACAACTTTTCTGGATAGCGGTAGGTAAACATCTCTAATACCAGCATTTTCACCATTAGTTTGGTTTATCTGGAATTTCGTTTATCCGGAAAGGTTCCGGTCCCATCAATTCCGGATAAACAAAAGTGTAGTGTACTAACAAAAACTCATTTACCCACATAAAAGAAATTATGTACTATACTCCTATAAAAAAATCATTTCAGCTTATACAACATACGAGACTGAATACAAACTACTTAGATAAAACCAATTCAACAATACTTACTGCTAACTGAAATATAAGACGACAATGCCAATAAATACTATGCTGTGAAAGTTCGATAGCTTTTCTCAGAATTGGTTTTGAGAGATTTGACTGACTTTGCTGTTCATACAATTCAGCCAATACGCTTGCAGCTTCAAACTTCACATCATCAAACGCATTAATCATTTGAGATAGTAGCCACTAAAAATGACCATAAATATACAACATATTTAAATATTCTGTACTACCCATAACGAGAATGGATTAGTCCTTCATTACAAGGAAGGAATAATGTTTATATTATATTAATCTACAATTAAATATGAATGTCACTAAAACATAAAAAACTCACTTTATTATACAGGTTTTTATTCACAACTAATTAACTGTATCCACTGAAAATGTAGTCACTCCATAAGATTACACTACATACAACTGTTATTTATCATTTTCTTCTAGATATCTATCATATGTAACTTTGATACACAGATGCACCTACTAATTCAAATTAAAAAATACGCAATTAGACCAAAGCTATTTATACAGCTGCTCATTAATACTTTGTGTTTTGAACAGGGGGCATTTAAATAAAATTGCTCAAGACATAGCTGTGGTTTTAAAGAAAAATTAAAATAAACACTGAAAAATTATCAATCCCCCCCCCAAAGTATTGTGTTTTCCTGTAGATAATCCCCCTAATAATGGTGTGTACTATGCAGTACAAACAGCAAAAAGAGATTGGTATAATATCACAAGATGTTACCAAATAATCTTTAAACCTAACTTTCAATGGTACGGTACATGAACATTATCAGAAGTGTTTGGTCAGACTGTTACCTTTGTTAAAATTTCCTTACACAAAGTTTCAACCACTAAAAACTTGTGTCAGTACTGTTGTGATTCCCAGTTCTGATAGCGGACTTACAGGGAAAGTACAATTTCTTCTTTTTTAATAAGGTTTTTTTGCTATAGTTGTGTTTAACTTTGTAGATTGATGGTGATCTATTCTTTTGACAGTTCATGCTTGTTAGTGAATGAATTACAGATAAGCCTAATTTTATACTTAATGTATTAGTTTAATTTACAGGTATACCTGAAGATGACCACAAGTTTCTTAGTGGTTGAAATATTGTAGAAGGAAATTCTAACAATGGTAACAGTCCAACCAAATACTTCTTATAATGAGGATGTTAGATGCTTAAATTTTAAACAGACCACTGCAAATGTTGGATTGGTAATGTGCACTGAACAAGAAGGCTTAAAACATAATTTTGAATATGTTCAGCATGTGAACAAAACAATGAATGTTAAGAGAATGTGGGTTATGCCTAATATGTATATTGTAGGCTTACAATAATTATTCTACTATAGTTCAAAAATTTAGGCTACATCTTATGTTCAACTAGACTTTCCAGAAGCATCCTTGACTATCATCCAAGGGGGAAGAGAAGTGTGGGACGACCCGAATTCCACTAAGACTGGAACAGGCTACTAGCCTAAGGCGTAAAGGATGATGACGATGATCTTACGTCCAAATTGTATTTTAGTTATTTTTTTATTAATGATTTCGATTTAATAAGTAAACCATAACTTTTCTTCAAATTTTATCCATGCACTTTAAATTTTTATACTCTGTGTCGTTTGTAATATAGAAATTCTAAACTAATATATCATTTAAATTTACAAAATCAAAACATAATATATTTTACTCCTAACCAGTTACTAAACTATTCAGTTTTGTGAATACCTGTGGGAAAAGTAGTTCACAATCATAAAAATTATATAGAATCTACTTAAGGGGAGTCCCTACTGAAAATGGCCAAAAATTGATAAAAAATGCAAATTTTTTTGTCCCAAATTGTTCTACGGTTAGTTCTTTATATAAAAAACACATTAAAACATTTTTTCTGAAATATTTTGTAGGCAAATCAAATTGTTTGGGAAAATCTAGCACCTAAGCAATTTAAGTTTTATTTAGGTATTACAGTATAACAATTATTTATACTGTATAATATAATTTTACACCTATATATTATATTAGTAATAATTTGGAAATAAATGTTGCAAGTATAAAACATCAGCTATTTTATTTAAAAAGAAAACAGACTTGCAAAACAGCTGATTGACGTACTGTTGATAACTTACAATGTTTTGTTTCCTGCTGTGTTGAGCTTTGTGGATGTGATTTGGAACAGTTTTGTGTTTGAATTGTTATTATTTTCCAATAATAAATATGGGAAGGAAGAAGAAAAGTTTACTGGACATTAGTAAAAGAAATCAACAATTGGTCTTGAAGAGATGGAAAGATGTGGCAAGTGAATCTGATCAACGTAGGACAAGTGAGGTTATGTTACCTAATGAAGTTATTGATATTACTGAGGTATCAGTAGACATGAGGTAGATAATAATGATGTAGACATTCAGAATGTCCCTGTTGAGAAAAACCAAAGTCCTACTGGATTTGCCTTGTATAGTAGTTATAAACCAAATATTATTCCAGATGACAAAGCACCAACTTATGCCTTTGTAGACATTGACATTCTAACCTCGTTTTTGTGCTAGTTCCCTTGTAGTGAGTGTCTGGAAAAATCACTTTCTGTGAAACAGATTATTGTCAAAGGGTATGCTACCATTATAGACATAAAATGTACTTTGTGTGGGGAAACATTCAACTTCAATTCATCGTGACGCATCATGAAAAAGACATCAACTAGGCCTCCTTTTGATATAAACCGCAGGGTTGTGCAGGCCTTTTCCACTCTGGGCAGAGGGCACAGAGGGCTAGAATTATTCAGCATGAGTCTAAATATGAAGGTCATGACAAATTCAGCCTATAATTTTCATAAAAATGAAATAAGTAAATGTAATGCAATCAAAGTCAACACTTGCCTTGAAGAAGAGCGCTGTGAAGTGCGTAAATGTTGCTCTGAAATAGATGATATTCAACCCTCCAAGCCCATTGAAATAGCTGTTAGTTACGATGGTACGTGGCAGAAAAGCGGGTTTACTTCAAAATACGGTATAGGATGTTGCATTGAAATAACTACTGGGCTGGTAATTGATTTCCATATTTTGTCAAAATTTTGCAGAACTTGTGAAATGAAAAAGTCTTTACTTGGAGGTAAATCCAAAGAATTTGATGAATGGTATACAAACCATAAGCCTAAATGTCAATGCAATTATGAAGGATCATCACCAGCTATGGAGATGGCGGCTGCTGAAAAAATTTGGAAAAGGTCCGAAAATTTTGGTTTTCAGAATACATCTATGGTGTCTGATGGAGATGCAAAGACTCATGCACACTTGACTACAATGCAAATATATCCTGGAAAGGAAATTATAAAAATTGAATATGTGAACTATGTAGCCAAAAGGTTGGGTAGACAGACAGGTTTGCGGAAAGTTGTGATAGATAGCCGAGGTAAAAAAGATGAACATGGCAAAAAAGAACCACCACTTGGCGGAAGAGCTCATGGAAGCCTAAAAAATAGTACTATAGACAAATTGACAAAGTACTATCGAAATGCTGTGCAGAATAATTTAGGTAGGGTTGAAAAAATAAAAACCGCTATTTATGCAACTCTTTACCACTGTTCCCCCACATATGAAAAACCAATGCATTTCAAATGTCCCAAAGGTGACACGTCTTGGTGTTTTTCCCACCATGCAATTGCGAAAAAAGAAGTGCACAACAAACCAGAGATTAGCATCAGACTCTTTGTTGGAAAGATGTATTGATGGCACGACTCAAAATGCAAATGAGGCCTTACACCAAGTTATTTGGTCAAAATGCAGCAAAACGATCTTTGTTTCTAAAAATACACTAGAAACAGCTGTTGGTATGGCAATTTGTGAGTACAACACAGGCAAGCTGAAAACTATTACTGACATGCAAACTATATGTGGCATTAGTCCTGGTACGTTCACTGTTGAAGTAGCAAGAAAAATTGACAAAAAAAGACTGAAACTCGCTGAATAAAGAAAAGTGAGTAAGTACAATGAATACGGAAGAAAGAAGAAGTATGCTATGTTGAAAAGAGGAAGAAAGAAGATTGGAAAAAGAGGGGCCAACATATGTACCAGGTGAATTTTAGTGACAATGTAAAAATGTGAAATTTGGACTACAGTGACATGATCAATAAGAATATCGGTGTTTCTATAAATTATTAAAAATGTAAAATAAAATATTTTATTGTTTTTTGTATTATAATTTATTATTTTAATACCCATACAGTATTTAAAGAAAAACGTATAAAGCCTCTGTACTCCATAAATATTTAATTTTCCAACAGAAGGGGCTATTTTTAGAAAATTTGCATTTCCCGCAAATTCAATTTTTCATGTTTTTATAACATACTTTTTGATATATCTAAAAAACTATCTTACTTACTGCTCTGAAATTTTGCACAGATCTTTGGGATATAATTGCCTAAAAAAACACGTATTTTTATTTAATTTGGGTTTATAGTTCCTTGGTAATACATTTTTATTTATAAATGTAAAATTTTTTAAAATATATTTTTACTATTTTCTTCACAAAAAAATTGTTTTTAATTACATCCTAATAAAAATATGTTTTTTAGATAATTTTATCCCCTTCAAAATTACATCTCCCAAAAGGTCGTAGGACTTCCAGTTTTTCTGGAATATCAATTTGAAAAATATTCCAAAAACGTTGCTAAGAAACGTTAAAAATTCAATTTTTAGTACTAAAATAATTTTTACCAGTTACAAAATGTTACCCTTTATTTAGTGCAACAATAAACTAATCTATGTTACACTGAATTAACAAATTTTTATAGTTCATATTATTAGCATTAGGCCTATTCTTTTTAACCATTAACTGTACCGGTAGCACTCTTCTGAGAACAAACTAAAATCATTAAACTTATTTAATATTTACTGGTTCACTTTAAGCATCGGTCAACTGCTCATAGTTTTCTTACTTTTTTTAGTATTCTTCATAAAAATTAATATTGTTACATCAATGTAACCAAGTGGCGTGCATAGCCTACAGGACACTTGTATGTTTTAGCTGAGTTAACAGGCAATAACATTGGGTAATATTTAGCTGACACTTGTAAATTACAGAGATGTCCCAAATTTGAATCATGTGAAACATACATCACAAACATGTAATAAAAGTAGTGATTACATACCACTATTACAATCCAATGTGATAGGTTTCATTCTGAATAGTTTACGTCAATTTTTGTACATAACGTACAAACTTATTTGGGAACTTACTTTGTAAGTTTACTTGAAATATGTATGTAATTACAATCACAAATAAGGTGTTATTCCGGTCATCAGTTGGGTGTGTGTTTACATTAGGCAAAAGATGAACAATGTATAAATACTTGTGATACAGGCCTATATGTTTGTACACATTTCAAACAAGGAGTGTTTAACTGTATAGCAATACTATTATATAGTAAATATCGTATTATGAACTAATATTTTAACGTCACATGTTTTTTATAGTTTCTTTGGAAATCAGCTGGTTCCTTTGATAACATAACCTTAACTTCTTCATGTAAGTTACAATTTTGAAACTTCTACTCCAATATCATCCTATTTCTGGATGTGTTCCAACTTTTCATTTAAAAATCTGTTGAAATTTCGAATAACTATCCCAACGGGTCTGTTTCTTCCCTACTTTTAATGAAAGTTTATGACTCCTGAACGCAACACAATAAAGTATCGTTAACGCGAACTACGACATCTAGGTTATATTTTGTGACACAAACTTCATCTAAAATATTATACACAAAGCAGAAACATTTACATTTATACATGAAAAATTATAAAAATCGTCAACACTCACCGCTTGTTCCAAGTGGTTTCTTGCTAAATCTATATTTTTTGTATGTGTTAAAAGAATATTTCCAAGCTGTAAGTGTGTACGTGCTTCGACCCGTGGAGGTGGTTTAAAATTAAAAACTGCCTGTAAACACTGTATACACAGTTTAATATTTGGTGGGCTCGAAGTTCTGAAGTTTTCAGCTAACCCTAATAAAGATAAATACCAAGCATCCTGTGATGATGCCATTTTGTTTTAAAACGGCACTATTTTAAGACATCATTAACACTTCACAGCACGTAAACACATCACTGTTCGTAACTGTAACAAATACGGAACCTACATTTTCTTTTTTTATTTCAAGTGCATTAACACAAATGTAAACATACATACAGACGCTACATTAATCACAGTATCGTGAATCGCCATTTTATATCAAATGCCATGAATTATCGTTACGTATTGTCAGTGCAGCTCTCTACACGTAGAATATTCAACTACATTTCGAGTATGTACTGTACCTGTAAAGCGGGATTTTGAAATTTAGGAGAACATGTAAACCAATCTGCAAATAAAATATAAGCGAGTAACGCAACGAACAAACCTTTGTGTGTGTGTGTGTGTGTGTGTGTGTGTGTGTGTGTGTGTGTGTGTGTGTGTGTGTGTGTGTGTGTGTGTGTGTGTGTGTGTGTGTGTGTGTGTGTGTGTGTGTGTGTGTGTGTGTGTGTGTGTGTGTGTGTGTGTGTGTGTGTGTGTGTGTGTGTGTGTGTGTGTGTGTGTGTGTGTGTGTGTGTGTGTGTGTGTGTGTGTGTGTGTGTGTGTGTGTGTGTGTGTGTGTGTGTGTGTGTGTGTGTGTGTGTGTGTGATTAGTTATACATGGCACGTGTATTTGTTGTAAATGTGTTTAGCTGACATAACTATTTTTAATTTAATAAAAAATATCGGTATGGAGAACCATACATGACTTCCATATTCTAAGATTTATATTTAAAATCATTTTCACCCAAACAGCCAGGCTGTGTCTTACCTGCCTTTTTATTGCTGTATTAAATGAAAAATATTATATTACATTAAAATGAAAAAATTATAATTTTATTGCCTGGCAACAAAATTATTGTATTTTTACTTCCATATTCCTTAAGGAATGGAAGTATGGTGATGGCAAAAAAAATCGTGTTCGAGATTATTGCAGATTCTGATTCTACTACACTCAAAACATGAAAAAAAGTCGTTTTCCGAAAAGTATCTGTGTGTGTGTCTGTCTGTGTGTCTATCTGTAGATTTTTTCTATGGCAAACGATAACTGCCGCAAATTCAAACAGAATCAAATAATTTTTTGCATACAGCCCTGATTTGTAGAGTACTCAAGACCTATTGCTTTTGGTGAAGATCGGTTGAGGGAAAGGGGTAGTTTACCTGTAACGTTTTATGTTTTAACAAGGGTATTTCCTATGGCAAACGATAACAGCCGCAAATTCAAACAGAATCAAATAATGTTTCGCATACAGCCCTGAATTGTAGAGTTCTCAAGACCTATTGTTTTTGGTGAAGATCGGTTAAGGGAAAGGGGTAGTTTACCAGTAACGTTTTATGTTTTAACAAGGGTATTTCCTATGGCAAACGATAACAGCCGCAAATTCAAACAGAATCAAACGATTATTTGCATACAGCCCTAAATTGCAGAGTTCTCAAGACCTGTTGTTTTTGGTGAAGATCGGTTGAGGGAAAGGGGTAGTTTACCAGCAACGTTTTTTTAACAAGGGTATTTTGTATGGCAAACGATAACAGCCGTAAATTCAAACAGAATCAAATAATGTTTTGCATACAGCTCTGATTTGTAGAGGTCTCAATGACTTTCGATTTTGGTGTAGATCGGTTAAGGGGAAGGGGTAGTTTACCCGCAACCTTTTACGTTTTAACAAGAGTAAAGTACTTGAAAATTTATTTAAACTTTTTGAAACAATGGTAATTGTTAAAAATAAAATAATTTTGTTGCCAGGCAATAAAATTATAATTTTTTCATTTTAATGTAATATAATATTTTTCATTTAATACAGCAATAAAAAGGCAGGTAAGACACAGCCTGGCTGTTTGGCTGAAAATGATTTAAAATATAAATCTTAGAATATGGAAGTCATGTATGGTTCTCCATACCGATATTTAACAATTACCATTGTTTCAAAAAGTTTAAATAAATTTTCAAGTACTTTACTCTTGTTAAAACGTAAAAGGTTGCAGGTAAACTACCCCTTTCCCTTAACCGATCTTCACCAAAATCGAAAGTCATTGAGACCTCTACAATTCAGGGATGTATGCAAAAAATTATTTGATTCTGTTTGAATTTGCGGCTATTATCGTTTGCCATAGAAAATACGCTTGATAAAAAAACGTTGCAGGTAAACTACCCCTTCCCCTTAACCGATCTTCACCAAAAACAATAGATCTTGAGTACTCTACAAATCAGGCCTGTATGCAAAACATTATTTGATTCTGTTTGAATTTGCGGCTGTTATCGTTTGCCATAGAAAATACCCTTGTTAAAAAAACGTTCCTGGTAAACTACCCCTTTCCCTTAACTGATCTTCACCAAAAACAATAGGTCTTGAGAACTCTACAATTTAGGGCTGTATGCAAATAATCTTTTGATTCTGTTTGAATTTGCGGCTGTTATAGTTTGCCATAGGAAATACCCTTGTTAAAACATAAAACGTTACAGGTAAACTACCCCTTTCCTTTAACCGATCTTCACCAAAAACAAAAGATCTTGAGTACTCTACAAATCAGGGCTGTATACAAAACATTATTTGATTCTGTTTGAATTTGCGGCTGTTATCGTTTGCCATAGAAAATACCCTTGTTAAAAAAACGTTGCAGGTAAACTACCCCTTTCCCTCAACCGATCTTCACCAAAAACAATAGGTCTTGAGAACTCTACAATTTAGGGCTGTATGCAAATAATCTTTTGATTCTGTTTGAATTTGCGGCTGTTATCGTTTGCCATATGAAATACCCTTGTTAAAACATAAAACGTTACAGGTAAACTACCCCTTTCCCTTAACCGATCTTCACCAAAATCAACAGATCTTGAGAACTCTACAATTCAGGGCTGTATGCGAAACATTATTTGATTCTGTTTGAATTTGCGGCTGTTATCGTTTGCCAAACAAACAAAATTACCCTTGCTAAAAAAAAACCGTTGCAGGTAAACTACCCCTTTCCCTCAACCGATCTTCACCAAAAACAATAGGTCGCGAGTACTCTGCAAATCAGGACTGCATGCAAAAAAGTATTTGATTCTGTTTGAATTTGCGGCAGTTATCGTTTGCCATAAAAAAAATCTATAGACACACAGACACATAGACAGACAGACACATAGACACACAGACACTTTTCGGAAAACGACTTTTTTTCATGTTTTGAGTGTAGTAGAATCAGAATCTGCAATAATCTCGAACACGATTTTTTTTGCCATCACCATACTTCCATTCCTTAAGGAATATGGAAGTAAAATATCGGTATGGAGAACCATACATGACTTCCATATTCTAAGACTTATATTTAAAATCATTTTCACCCAAACAGCCAGGCTGTGTCTTACCTGCCTTTTTATTCCTGTATTAAGTGAAAAATATTATATTACATTAAAATGAAAAAATTGCCTGGCAACAAAATTATTGTATTTTTAACAATTACCATTGTTTCAAAAAGTTTAAATAAATTTTCAAGTACTTTACTCTTGTTAAAACGTAAAAGGTTGCAGGTAAAATACCCCTTCCCCTTAACCGATCTTCACCAAAATCGAAAGTCATTGAGACCTCTACAATTCAGGGAGGTATGCAAAACATTATTTGATTCAGTTTCAATTTGCGGCTGTTATCGTTTGCCATAGAAAATACGCTTGATAAAAAAACATTGCAGGTAAACTACCCCTTCCCCTTAACCGATCTTCACCAAAAACGATAGGTCTTGAGAACTCTACAAATCAGGGCTGTATGCAAAACATTATTTGATTCTGTTTGAATTTGCGGCTGTTATCGTTTGCCATAGAAAATACCCTTGTTAAAAAAACCATGCAGGTAAACTACCCCTTTCCCTCAACCGATCTTCACCAAAAACAATAGGCCTTGAGAACTCTACAATTTAGGGCTGTATGAAAATAATCTTTTGATTCTGTTTGAATTTGCGGCTGTTATCGTTTGCCATAGGAAATACCCTTGTTAAAACATAAAACGTTGCAGGTAAACTACCCCTTTCCCTTAACCAATCTTCACCAAAAACAATAGGTCTTGAGAACTCTACAAATTAGGGCTGTATGCAAAACATTATTTGATTCTGTTTGAATTTGCGGCTGTTATCGTTTGCCATAGAAAATACCCTTATTAAAAAAACGTTGCAGGTAAACTACCCCTTTCCCTCAACCGATCTTCACCAAAAACAATAGGTCTTGAGAACTCTACAATTTAGGGCTGTATGCAAATAATCTTTTGATTCTGTTTGAATTTTCGGCTGTTATCGTTTGCCATAGGAAATACCCTTGTTAAAACATAAAACGTTACTGGTAAACTACCCCTTTCCATTAACCGATCTTCACCAAAATCAACAGATCTTGAGAACTCTACAATTCAGGGCTGTATGCGAAACATTATTTGATTCTGTTTGAATTTGCGGCTGTTATCGTTTGCCAAACAAACAAAATTACCCTTGCTAAAAAAAAACCGTTGCAGGTAAACTACCCCTTTCCCTCAACCGATCTTCACCAAAAACAATAGGTCGCGGGTACTCTGCAAATCAGGGCTGCATGCAAAAAATTATTTGATTCTGTTTGAATTTGCGGCAGTTATCGTTTGCCATAGAAAAAAAATCTACAGACACACAGACACATAGACACACAGACACTTCTCGGAAAACGACTTTTTTTCATGTTTTGAGTGTAGTAGATTCAGAATCTGCAATAATCTCGAACACGATTTTTTTTGCCATCACCATACTTCCATTCCTTAAGGAATATGGAAGTAACAAGTACTTTACTCTTGTTAAAACGTAAAAGGTTGCAGGTAAACTACCCCTTCCCCTTAACCGAGCTTCACCAAAATCGAAAGTCCTTGAGACCTCTACAATTCAGGGATGTATGCAAAACATTATTTGATTCTGTTTGAATTTGCGGCAGTTATCGTTTGCCATAGAAAAAAAACGTTGCAGGTAAACTACCCCTTCCCCTCAACCGATCTTCACCAAAAACAATAGGTCTTGAGTACTCTACAAATCAGGGCTGTATGCAGAAAATTATTTGATTCCGTTTGAACTTGCGGCTGTTATCGTTTGCCATAGAAAATACCCTTGTTAAAAAAACGTTGTTGGTAAACTACCCCTTTCCCTTAACCGATCTTCACCAAAAACAATAGGTCTTGAGAACTCTACAATTTAGGGCTGTATGCAAATAATCTTTTGATTCTGTTTGAATTTGCGGCTGTTATCGTTTGCCATAGGAAATACCCTTGTTAAAACATAAAACGTTACAGGTAAACTACCCCTTTCCCTTAACCGATCTTCACCAAAAACAATAGGTCTTGAGAACTCTACAATTCAGGGCTGTATGCGAAAAACTATTTGATTCTGTTTGAATTTGCGGCTGTTATCGTTTGCCAAAAAAAAATTTCCCTTGATAAAAAAAAACCGTTGCAGGTAAACTACCCCTTTCCCTCAACCGATCTTCACCAAAAACAATAGGTCGCGAGTACTCTACAAATCAGGGCTGTATGCAAAAAATTATTTGATTCTGTTTGAATTTGCGGCAGTTATCGTTTGCCATAAAAAAAAATCTACAGATAGACAGACAGACACACAGACACACAGACACACACAGACACTTTTCGGAAAACGACTTTTTTTCATGTTTTGAGTGTAGTAGAATCAGAATCTGCAATAATCTCGAACACGATTTTTTTTGCCATCACCATACTTCCATTCCTTAAGGAATATGGAAGTAAAAACAGTGAGTTTTCTACAGGTGTTATTGGAAATCTAAGTGGAATATCACTAATATATTACGCAGTCCTTTTACTAACTTTGGAATTCTATGTTTATAGATAACATTTTACTTCCATATTCCTTAAGGAAATGGAAGTATGGTGATGGCAAAAAAAATCGTGTTCGAGATTATTGCAGATTCTGATTGTACTACACTCAAAACATGAAAAAAGTCGTTTTTCGAAAAGTGTCTGTGTGTCTGTCTGTCTGTGTGTCTATAGATTTTTTTTCTATGGCAAACGATAACTGCCGCAAATTCAAACAGAATCAAATAATGTTTTGCATACAGCCCTGAATTGTAGAGTTCTCAAGACCTATTGTTTTTGGTGAAGATCGGTTAAGGGAAAGGGGTTGTTTACCTGCAACGTTTTATGTTTTAACAAGGGTATTTTCTATGGCAAACGATAACAGCCACAAATTCAAACAGAATCAAAAGATTATTTGCATACAGCCCTAAATTGTAGAGTTCTCAAGACCTATTGTTTTTGGTGAAGATCGGTTAAGGGGAAGGGGTAGTTTACCGGCAACGTTTTATGTTTTAACAAGGGTATTTTCTATGGCAAACGATAACAGCCACAAATTCAAACAGAATCAAAAGATTATTTGCATACAGCCCTAAATTGTAGAGATCTCAAGACCTATTGTTTTTGGTGAAGATCGCTTAAGGGAAAGGGGTAGTTTACCTGCAACATTTTATGTTTTAACAAGGGTATTTTCTATGGCAAACGATAACAGCCGCAAATTCAAACAGAATCAAATAATGTTTTGCATACAGCCCTGACTTGTAGTTTTCTCAAGACCTGTTGTTTTTGGTGAAGATCGGTTAAGGGAAAGGGGTAGTTTACCGGAAACGTTTTATGTTTTAACAAGGGTAATTTTTTCTATGACGAACGATAACTGCCGCATATTCAAACAGAATCAAATAATTTTTTGCATACGTCCCTGAATTGTAGAGAACTCAAGGCCTTTTGATTTTGGTGAAGATCGGTTAAGGGGAAGGGGTAGTTTACCAGCAACCTTTCACGTTTTAACAACAGTAAAGTACTTGAAAATTCATTTAAACTTTTTCAAACAATGGTAATTGTTAAAAATAAAATAATTTTGTTGACAGGCAATAAAATTATTATTTTTTCATTTTAATGTAAATCATGTATGAGAGAAAATATATCGTTCGTGGCAGGCAAGCATACATCAGTTATGTAATGTTTATGTTTCCATTTTATTATTATGACTACCGCAATAAAAAGGCAGGCAAGACACACACACACACACACATACACACACACACACAATTCGCGTTATTTCTGGCCTCATTCATGTTTATTTTCTTACATTTGCACGCTTTTTAAATGGAAAGTGCCGAAACCCATACCAACATAACGCGTGCAAGCCGAAAAAGTGTCCAGCGTGGATAGCGATTTGCTTCCTGTGGATCGCTGGGCAGTGTAACTGCACGTGTTTACAGAGGAACGATTCATAGACAGACTTTTCGTCTTTAGGGAATGAACCCTCTGCAAGACGCTGAGGGTCCATGAGTGACTTCGGAGCGCTCCTTCTTTTCTGCGTGTTTGTTCTGTGAAACGTACACTGTAGATTCGCAGCTTTACTCTAAGCAACGCTCAATAGGAAATGTTGAAAATTTTTGTCCACGGTGTACCCTCATACACACTAAACCTGCTCTGATGTTTTAATTACGTACATCATAATATTAAAACTTTGGAAACTTGAGCACTACTTAATGGAGATCAATCATTAACTTATACAAGCCATTAATTTTATGCATATTTTTTATATATATGTGTACAACGTTATCGGCAACAAAGAAGTAGTTTTTGTTAAAATTCCTTCTCGGGATATTTGGCCGTAGTCCAATGTTTTCTACAAAACCAGACGTTTCGGCAATGCCATCGACTTCCATCATCAGTGAAAATCGAGTGCGATAACGTTAGGTGGTATACGTTAGGGACCACAGTACTGTGGTTAAGGCTGAAGCAGTAAGTAGAAAGAAGTAGTTTCTATGGTAATATTTCATTTCGAAAATGATTTTAAATATAAATCTTAGAATATGGAAGTCATGTATGGTTCTCCATACCGATATTTTAATTTAATTTTACCTTCGTTTTTTGTTACCTTTCACTTTTGTACAAGCAAATAGAAGCTTATGAAAAAATGAAAGCTTGCACAGGTACACAAAAAACAAATTTTTCTGTGTGCAGTGCTCCCACTCACCCCTACATCCTGCTGATCCATCCACTAAGGGACAAAAGAGACACTCAGTAGGGGAACAGGTGAATAAGTGTGATAGAATTGTTGATCTCCGACCCCGATATACATCACACTTTTTATAAATATTAATTCTGAAAGATATTCTAATTAATTACAGAAGATGCCGTGATAAGAAAAATGGAACACAGAGTCAAATTTATATAATTAATCTACTCCATGAAATGAATGCAGCAAGTTAAGACAAGTCACATGATTTTCTTTTAACAGCAGTGTGAAATTACCTTGCATTGTTAAAGCAGTTGAGGGTGTCAACATAGATGTTGGCAATATAGTACATCTATCAATCATACTACATGAACTTATATGACTCCCTATAAATCTAGACTTTGCAGGTGTTGGGTAGCTGGACACTTTTACGAGCACTCCATTAAGTCTACAAAGGGCACTATGAAAAGGAGTAAGTCAGTGTTATTCTTCTACTTGAAAGTGGAATAAGACCAAAAGGATCCATATTCTCCATTTTACAATCCACTAATTCAAAATAGTTGGCCATCCATGACAAGAAACAATTCTCCTGAGCTCCCTCCTTAAGTTTACTAGAGTAAACCCAGTTCCTGTTCCAGATGACAGAACCATATTCTAAATAAAGAGTGATATTATGTTGACTAAGTGATAATTTAAAATAAGTGATCTCTAAGTGATAACTTATAAAGAGTGGCACAGACATCATAGGGTACTCTTGAAATGCCTTCCAATAAATTTGATAGGGGGGGGGAGATTCCTTCTACCCTTGAGAAATGTGTTCTATGTGCTGAGGGAAGAGCAGATTTGAGTTCATAAGAACTTCAAGATCTGACACTTAATATTTCCTATGTCTTGTATACATAGGAAACATACACACTATCAATCATATAAGCAATACAATGAACTAAATATCACTATTGTTTGACGACTCGGAACACTAAGTTTTTTATAAGTAAAATCGTAAAGATTTACCTAAAGGTGAAAGCCGGTTTAGGCTGTAAGGTAAATCTTTACGATTTTACTTATAAAAAACTTAGTGTTCCGAGTCGTCAAACAATAGTGATATTTAGTTAAGTAACGGACACGTCATGGACAACGAAATCCAACAATGAACTAGTCTTCTGAGTGTACATGACAACTGTTTTTTTCATGTAAATAAAAAGCTCTTTTTAATCACAAAAAAAAGCAATGCCTCCCCCTCTGCAGCCTTGTCTATACGATACTGAGGAGCAAAATGATCCTTCCTGGCATTAATGGAAAGTATGATCTTTATATCATCTGCAAACATTTGCAAATCACAATTTGTAATATCATGTCATACTTATTATAGCAGAAATTATTAATAGGGCCAATTAATTATGCCATCTGCAAATATTTGCACATCACAATTTAGGTTTTTATAAATATCAGAAACAAATAGGTACTAAACTGGAACCTTGCAGAACTCCTGATTGCAATACTCTTGGAGATTTCACCAGATTTCACTCAAAAGCACTGCTAATGAAGATAGGTTATGATTCACTGGATAAGTTGGGGATAGAAATCAAAACTTGATCATTCTCTCTGAAAAATGTTGTTTTGATAGTCACACGGATTATCGTGTTGTAAAGTGGAAACAGAATAACTGACACTAATGACATCAATTACAAACTTTAATTTGACACAAACAACATGTAGAAATCAATAAAGGCACTCCTCATACAATAATTCAAATTAAATTTGTCCAACGCGCAACAACAAATGTCACCTTATTACAGTTTTGCACTAATTAATGCAATGATCACTTTCCTATAATGCAATGTATCGCTGGTCTATAACTGAACTTGGCCGTTTGAAATCCAGTACCTTGCTGCCTTGCATTATATTGACATACTGGGTCTAGATGCTAGTAGAGTAGTTGAATAACATCTGTGACTAGTATCTACTCAGCGAATGTGAGTATGTAACTAATAAGCCTAATTATTATATTTATTGTATATAGGTGTACAAGTACATTTATTGATGTTTATTAGTTTTTTGTTAAATTTTACCATTTCTTTGTCTCACAGTTGATCAGTATATATATATATACACAGTAGAACTTGGCTAATTCGAAGCTGAAGGGACCAGTAAAAAATTCGAATTATCCAAAAATTTGAATTAGGAAAGTTTTAATAAGGGTAGAGAAATCAAATCAAAAACCGAAATTCAGTAAAGCAAATATGTTATTTTATTAAACAATTTCCTTATACATATGTATTACAAACGTATAAACACGTTTCAGTACAAAATATACCATTTACAGTTTTTTAAAAAAGCTAGAAACTTTTGATTGCATTTTGCAGTTAATACACTGAGTTGTAGTAAACTCTTCAAGTTTATTAAATGCTTGGAAAATAGCGTCACTTACGTTCTGCTGTCCTTCAACAAACAGTCTCAAGTCTTGAATGTAATTTGATGCCTGTGAAGCCGTTGGAATCGGTATCGATGGAAGTTCTAGCTGGTCCCCTTCTTCATCTAAAGATGCACCATCATTTCTTTTGTTCATAACATCAGCCACGATCTCCGCATCTGTCTGTTCACCGAACACCACCAAGTCTTCATCCTTGTTTACAAATTCTTAGTAACGAATGCCTGCATCATGTCCAACATCTTTCCAGTTATCCGCAGTGGGTACGACTTCTCTAGCAAGTTTATTCTCCTCTTCACCTTCAATGTGGCAGAAACCACCTTTACGAAAGCAATTAGCACTTGTTTTTTGTGTAACTTGGTCCCAAGCACTGTTGCACATGTGGGCAGCTTGAAGGATGTTAATCTTGATAGTATTTTCGTACTCATCTAAATAAGCATTTGACAGAATGTTTTGGACCACAAGCTTT
The DNA here is from genome assembly GCA_034769895.1 of Magicicada septendecula. NCBI lineage: Eukaryota > Metazoa > Arthropoda > Insecta > Hemiptera > Cicadidae > Magicicada > Magicicada septendecula. The sequence goes on along the minus strand of CM068368.1, from coordinate 234,388,848 downwards.
CTATAAAAATGCTTAACATTTTTTATTACACCTTGGCTCATAGGTTGAACTACTGAAGTCATGTTTGGGGGGAAAACACAACCTTTACATTTTCCATCACAGGAATAGTGTTGTGCGCTGTACAGTTGTCAATAAACAAGACGATTCTTCTGTTTTGATTCTGAAATTTCCTGTTGATTTTCAAAAGCCATCTTTCGAAATGTCACCTGTCATCCAAGCTTTATTGTTTGATTCATATTCAACTGGTTTTGTTTTTACATTTTTGAAACAACGTGGGTTGGCTGACTTCCCTATCATTAGCAAAGGCAGTTTTTCCAAGCCATCCATGTTTGCTCCGACTAAAAGTGTTATGCTCTCCTTGCTGTGTTTGCCGCCACTAGAACTTTCTCCTTTAAAAGCAAGTGTTTTGTCGGGGGTGCATTTGAAGAATAAGCCCGTCTCGTGTACGTTAAAAATGTCTTTAGCGTCTCTATCAGAAATAATTTGCAACAAATCGTCTTTCCATGAATTTGCAGCTTCAACGTTAACCAATTTCCCCACAAACAGTTTTGAAAGACATGCCATTCCTTTCTTTAAAACCATTGAGCCAACCAGTGCTGGCCTTAAAATCATTTTTCCCTAAGCTAGATGCGAATTCCTCAGCTTTGGCTCTGACGAGGGGCCCACTGACTGGCATTTTTTTGTCCCTTGCTTGCTTAAACCACTTCACTACACATTTATCCACGTCAGGATTTTCTGGTCCTTGCGCTCTTTTCCTATCTTTGTCGCTGGCTTTACACACACTATTCAAAATCTTCTCTTTATTTTTTAGACACGTTGACAGTGTATTTGGCGGTATCCCGAATTCCTTAGCAATTTCAGATTTCTTCTTTTGTCCCTTTTCCACTTCCCGAATAAAGGCAACTTTTTCGGCAAATGTCATAGATTTGTATTGGGTCCGTGTTGGTTTTGAAAGGGCCATGATGAACACAATAAGCGTTACTAAAACACACCAGCCTGTATATAGAGTACTGTATAAAGAAAGGAACGGTCTCTCACTACAGGACACAGCTCGCACAGTAGAAACTCAAAAAGACAACCCTTCCACGAATGCGGGCAGACTGAACTGAAAGCAATAGTGAAGGTGGCTGACTGACGAGGCGTGGAACAAGGGACAATGGCGGACGGTACCGTTACACGAGCCAGTCCCGTGTCATCACGAGATACTGGCGCCAATTCCATGAATTTTACACAAAGGACAAGCGTCTGTTCACAAAGGGCGATGCCTGCTTGTCTGTTTCCAGTCATGTCTCTATTGTTATGTGGTCTAGCGCATACTGCAGGCGATTTTTTGTAGTTTGAGCAAAATTTTTATTTTGAATTAACCAAAAAAAGTTCGAATTACAGACGATGTTTTTGCACGGTTTTACATAGGATATTCAAGGGACCACAGTAAAAGATCGAATTATCCACGAATTCGAATTATGCACGTTCGAATTAGCCAAGTTCTACTGTGTGTATATATATATATATATATTTCAATCACTTTCTGCTACAGTCCGTTTCTTGATGTATATAATACTTTAATATTTATAACTAAATTTACCTCAAGATATACTTTTTTCCCTATTAGGAACATGTTTCGAGAGTTCCTGTTCTCTCATCTTCAGCCTTCGCCATCTTGTTTCTGGTGAAGTATTTGTGTGTTGGCTTCTGGATGTTATTAAGGTAGTTTGTTGGTCTTTGGTCTTTTAAAGTTGCATTATTGTGTGTGGTTGTGGTATCTGTTTTTGTATTTTGTGTATTTTCGATGTTGAGTGCTTTGAATATTGTGTCATGTTTTGTATTGATTTGTATTTGTTCTGGTATTAGTTTGTTTTGTGTTTTATGTTTGTAAATCTGTAAATTTTCCCAAATGTTCATTATGGTGCCTTTGTGTGGTATATGTTTTATTAGTGTTACATTGGTTATGTCTGGGAATTCATGTCCTGTGTTTATTGCATGTGTGGCTAAATTGGATTTATATATATTTGGTTTTTTGTATGCATTTAGGTGTTCAAAATAACGTTTTTTCAGCTGTTTTTTGTTTGTCCTATATAACATTTATTGCAATCTTGGCATTCAATTTTGTATATACCGTTGGTTGTTGTATTATCTTTGTTGTGTGAGCTATTTAGATTTTGTAATTTATTTTTATTAGTTTTGTATGCTATTTTTATATCTGTGTTTTTAAATAGTTTTGTTAGTTTTGTCATTTTATTATTTATATATGTGAATGTGGCCCATTTTTTGTTGTTGTTATTATTTATGTGTTGTTCAGTTTGATTAATTCTTAATTGTTCAGTTTTTATTTTGTATTTGATTTTATTTTCTATTTTGATCATAGTATTTTTATTGTATCCATTTGCATAACCAATTTGGTATATTATATTTCTTTCTTTGTCAGTTTCTTGTTTGTTTAGGGGTATTTTGTACATTCTGTTAAATAACGAATAAAATGCTGCCATTTTATGTTGTGGTGGGTGGTCAGAATGGTTAGGTATAATGATGTTAGTGGAAGTTGGTTTTCTATATATTGCATATTGTATGTGTTTGTTGTATCTTGTGATGGTTATGTCTAAATAGTTGATTTTGTTATGTTTTTCTTTTTCTTCTGTGAATTGTATTTTGGGATGTATGTTATTGATTTGTTTCAGTATGTTCTCAGCATTTGTGTTTTTGTTATTTGATACATTGTCCATCATCTACATATCTTATCCATATGCCATCTGGATCATGTGTTTTTATGATATTTTGTATTTTGGTGTCTATGTGTTGTAGGAATATTTCTGCTATTATGCTTGATAATGGTGATCCCATTGCTAAACCTTCTTTCTGTTGATAAATTTTGCTATTAAATTCAAAGTAATTTTGTTTTAGTATTAGTTGGAGACTATTTTTTATTTCGGTTATATATTGTTTGTTTTCATTTTGTTCTATAAGTTTGTTTATTATTATGTCAATTGTTTCTTCTACTGGGATATTAGTGTACATGTTTGTTATGTCATATGATGTGAAAAATGTATTTTCATTTATATTTATTATTTTTAGTTTGTCTATTAATTCGTATGTATTTTTTATGTTATGATGGTTATTTGTTAGATGGTTACTTTTTAGTTTTTGTGCTATTATTTTTGCTATTTTGTATGTAGGAGCTTTTTTGAAATTAATTTAAACAATTAAAACAAACTTTTAGAAAATTAAAACAAAACGAAATTAATCAATTATACAGTAAGAAAAATAGCATAACACTAGACATATACAAACTACACTTAGATCTAACAAGTTTATTACATCCAATCACTTGGAATAATAAATACAATAACATAGAAAATAAAATAAGATTTGAAAAAACAAAAAGACTTATACAATCAACAAAAAACTTAACACATTAAAACAACAAAACAAAAATCAAGAACAAAAAAACAAAAATAAACACACATTTTACCCTCGAACCATTAACCTTAGCAATACAGAATTTAACAAAAGAGAAACAGAATATTTAAACAATATGTCAAAAACTAACATAACCCAAAATGCAAACAAAAATCTAGAAAATTTAATAGTAGAAACAGAATTTGCCATTAACCTAATAAAAGAGAATATACAAGAAGAAAAAAGAACAGAAGCAACACATATAATTAAAAAAATAATCACTAGCGAAATGAAAAACAAAGATAAACAAAAGAAAAACAATAAAACAATAAAAGAAATTAAAAATAAAGTAAAGAACAATAATTTAATAATAACTAAAGCAGACAAAAGTCAAGCAACAGTAATCATTGATAAAGCAGACTACATCAAAAAAACCGAAGACTTCATCAACAATAATAAATGCGTACAACTAGATAAAAACGCAACAGAAAACGATCTTAAACAAACAATAAAACTAATAAAAACAAACAATAAAACTAATAAAAACAAATAAAAATATTTTCAACAATAAAAACATAGACATATATATAAACAATAATCCAGAACCATCTAAAATGAACAGCCTAATAAAAATACACAAATTAAACAACCCAATACGTCCATTAATCAATTTCAAAAAAGCTCCTACATACAAAATAGCAAAAATAATAGCACAAAAACTAAAAAGTAACCATCTAACAAATAACCATCATAACATAAAAAATACATACGAATTAATAGACAAACTAAAAATAATAAATATAAATGAAAATACATTTTTCACATCATATGACATAACAAACATGTACACTAATATCCCAGTAGAAGAAACAATTGACATAATAATAAACAAACTTATAGAACAAAATGAAAACAAACAATATATAACCGAAATAAAAAATAGTCTCCAACTAATACTAAAACAAAATTACTTTGAATTTAATAGCAAAATTTATCAACAGAAAGAAGGTTTAGCAATGGGATCACCATTATCAAGCATAATAGCAGAAATATTCCTACATCACATAGACACCAAAATACAAAATATCATAAAAACACATGACCCAGATGGCATATGGATAAGATATGTAGATGATGGACAATATGTATCAAATAACAAAAACACAAATGCAGAGAACATACTGAAACAAATCAATAACATACATCCCAAAATACAATTCACAGAAGAAAAAGAAAAACATAACAAAATCAACTATTTAGACATAACCATCACAAGATACAACAAACACATACAATATGCAATATATAGAAAACCAGCTTCCACTAACATCATTATACCTAACCATTCTGACCACCCACCACAACATAAAATGGCAGCATTTTATTTGTTATTTAACAGAATGTACAAAATACCCCTAAACAAACAAGAAACTGACAAAGAAAGAAATATAATATACCAAATTGGTTATGCAAATGGATACAATAAAAATACTATGATCAAAATAGAAAATAAAATCAAATACAAAATAAAAACTGAACAATTAAGAATTAATCAAACTGAACAACACATAAATAATAACAACAACAAAAAATGGGCCACATTCACATATATAAATAATAAAATGACAAAACTAACAAAACTATTTAAAAACACAGATATAAAAATAGCATACAAAACTAATAAAAATAAATTACAAAATCTAAATAGCTCACACAACAAAGATAATACAACAACCAACGGTATATACAAAATTGAATGCCAAGATTGCAATAAATGTTATATAGGACAAACAAAAAAACAGCTGAAAAAACGTTATTTTGAACACCTAAATGCATACAAAAAACCAAATATATATAAATCCAATTTAGCCACACATGCAATAAACACAGGACATGAATTCCCAGACATAACCAATGTAACACTAATAAAACATATACCACACAAAGGCACCATAATGAACATTTGGGAAAATTTACAGATTTACAAACATAAAACACAAAACAAACTAATACCAGAACAAATACAAATCAATACAAAACATGACACAATATTCAAAGCACTCAACATCGAAAATACACAAAATACAAAAACAGATACCACAACCACACACAATAATGCAACTTTAAAAGACCAAAGACCAACAAACTACCTTAATAACATCCAGGAGCCAACACACAAATACTTCACCAGAAACAAGATGGCGAAGGCTGAAGATGAGAGAACAGGAACTCTCGAAACATGTTCCTAATAGGAAAAAAGTATATCTTGAGGTAAATTTAGTTATAAATATTAAAGTAATATATATATATATATTGTTGCGGTTTGGAAGCTCTTGATGAATCGCGAGTTATTCCAAAGACGCTAAGCAGGAAAGGCTGGTTGTATATTAGAAAGAAGTGGACTGTATTACGAATATTTGACCTGCGTTTATTGAAAATTTAATTATTAGTTGTGATCGGTACGTGCGGATGCATTTGAGGCAATAACGCCCGAAAATTAATTTTGAACGAAATCGTGGTCCATTGTAGATGGACGCAGGTAATCTGAATTAAATTGAATCTTATGAATACATATTAAAAAATGTCCAGAAGCCGCGGCTGGAAGAGAAGTGTTTTACGAGAGATGCGCTCGGAGCCTTGTTCGAAACTAAACTAAACTTGTCTGCCGACGGCCGAGATGACCGGTGGCAGCGTTTGATAAGCGCGTGACGTCTTCCGCTCGTGCCGTATTGCGGCGGTACACCGCGTACAGCTTATAAACAAGTACAAAGTTTAAACATACTGCCCGCCAAAATCGGGACGATTTTGTACATTAAACGTTAACTGGGAACAGTATATTACAAATATTATCAATGTATATATATAAACAATACATAATACACTTAAAGGCTTATACATAAAATTAACTCTCGGATTAAAGTAACTCACTTCTAACATAAAATTTGTAGAAAACAAAATTCATTAAGCTAGCACAAAAGCTTAAATCAAAACAAAACAATTTCTGTGCTAGAAAAGGTACAAAAAATAAAAAATCATGATAAAAACGAGCCTTTACATAACTAAACATGATCTCTCTTGAAGCATAACATGTGGATAAGAAATACATATATTTAAACCTTGACAAACGTAAATAACAACCTTAAATTATACAAGAGAAACCATCTTGATCACTGCTTCATATATAGTAATAGAAATAATAGAAACATAATGTTATCATAATCATATCAAAGTTCAATGGTACATGACATTGAAAAATACAATACATACGTAGAATGATTGACACTATAAGTAATACTTGTAGTTCTCAGAACTTGAATTATATAAACATATGACAATACACAACATCCATAATAATTGATAGTACATATGAAACACAGTCACTGTTGCAGGAATAGCTAGCGGCACGTAAACAATATTACAATGCTTATGATACTTACAATGTTTATGATACAATTGACTTGTATGCTCGCCCGGGGAATGTCCCGGGCGTAATCCAGGCAATGTGACACGCACGCACTCTCACACACACACACACACACACACACACACCTCGTAAGTCTCGTATGGCACGCATACGATTAGTTTGTAGCCACCGGAAGGGGGCATAATTTGTGGATGGGTCGGCGTAAGATACCTAGCGCGGTGCGAACTTCTGCGACGCGTACAAGGAATCTTGACCCGGAAAAACATTGGTAATTACCCCACGCTTCCATTCTAGAGGGGGGGAATTGTCATCCAAAATGAGGACAAGCTGTCCGACATTCAAATTCCTAAACGGGGTGCGCCATTTATTGCGCTGCTGCAGATAATCCCCAGACACACACACACACACACACATGCATGCATGTGAATAACGCGATGTAAGCCTTGGTCGTGGACTTAGAGCGCTGCCCGCCATGGCGCAAAAGTACAGGACCGGCGTAGTCCACGGCCGACTGTGAAAATGGCCTAGAAGGCGTGACCCTAGAAGGGGGTAACTGACCTAGTAGTTGATTCGCGCCTTTAGCCCGGAAACGAAAACAAGTGACACACTTATGTATCACTGAGCGGATATAGGATTTGTCGTGTATGATCCAATACTTTCGCCTAAGCGAAGCTTGAGTTTATTGCACTCCAGCGTGCAACAAACGGATGTGTTCGTATTCAATTATTAATCTCGTGAGATGAGAGTGCGGGTGCAAAATTATTTGGTGTTTACTCTCGTAGCTAAGTGGGGAGAATTGCAAGCGTCCACCCACTCTTAAAATGCCCGATTCATCCAGGAATGGGTTGAGAGCAAGAATTTTACTACTGCGAGGAAGGCACCGGTGTGCCTCAGGTTCCATAACTTCTACGCCGAAATGCAACTGCTGAGATTGCCGGACAAAAATCAAGAGCGTGTCAGACAATTCTTGAGCCGACAAAAAGGACGTGTCTCTATCAACAACCGCGAGCCTAGAATTGCGAAAAAATCTACGGCAATATGCGAAGACGCGAATAAGCCTCGTAAGTGATGAATAATTTTCAACATAACTATGTGTTGAAGACGCGACAATTAGTGACGTTTGAACCTGCTTGCGACGTTCCTCCTCAAGGTCGGGAAAAGTACAAGGAGTATTAATGTCGAACGCGCTGACTGGCCATGATGCTGACTCATGCGCTAACCAGGACGGACCATGCACCATTGAGTATGACAGTGCAAACTACGAGGGAGGCAACCGCGCGATAAAATGTCGGCAGGGTTGTCATTTGATACTACATGACGCCAAGTTCCCCTGCTGCTAACAAGACGCTGTATTTCCGCGACACGGTTGGCCACAAATAGCTTCCAGCGGGAAGATTGTTGATGTATCCAATACAATGCTATCATCGAGTCCGAATAGAGATATAGTCCGTCAAAATTGTAATTGATGACGTTTAAAACCTTGGACGTTAATTGCGCCAGCAATAAACAAGCACAAAGCTCAAGACGTGGTAGCGTTATCTGTTTCAGCGGCGCGACCCTGGATTTAGCACACAACAAGTTTGTCGATATGGCGCCGTTCGAATAGACCGCCCGCACATAAATGCAAGACGCGTAACCTTTAGCCGAAGCGTCGGCGAATCCGTGCAGCTGTAATGAACTAATTGGGTAATTGTTCGCACTCTTAACCGACCTCGTAATCTCAAAATGAGTGTCGGAGACTAATTGAGCGTATAATTCCAACCATTGATTGGCTAATGACCCAGATAGGGGTTCGTCCCAATCTGTGCCCGCCAACCACAACTGTTGCACGAAATGCTTGCAGTAAAATGTGATGGGAGCGATTAAACCTAATGGATCATAGATCCCGGCGATGACCGACAACACGCTTCTCTTGTTGAACACGGTTAAATTATCATCACCCCTAACGGTGTATAAAAAGTTATCCCTTTCAACGTTCCATTGGATTCCCAATGTACGCACGTTTTGACCTTTGCTGAAGTCACGGGTTACTTGGGCGCGAAGGGTCATAATCTTATGGTGGTTAGAGAACCACTTATGCAACGTAAAACCATACCTACTCAACAACTTCACGATCTCGCATTTCATTTCAGCTAAGCCGTTCGGATCATCCGAACCCGTTATGAGGTCGTCTACGTAAAAGTCATTTGCTATGGCCCTAGAAGCTGTAGGGTAGTCGGATTTATTTTCGTAGGCTATTTGAGCCAGACAACGTGTAGCAAGGAAGGAGGCACTAGCAGTGCCATATGTAACCGTCCTTAAAGCGTAATGTCGCAATTCCTTATGCGGCGCATCACGCCAAACGATGCGTTGCAGGTTTGAATCCTTAGGATTAACAATGATCTGGCGATACATCTTTTCTATGTCCGCAATAAGTACGTATCGGTGGGTACGGAACTGAACCATTATCGAAAACAGATCCTGCTGGATCGTAGGACCGACCATTAAAGTATCGTTGAGGGACAAATTATTTGTGGTTTTAGCGGAGGCGTCAAATACCACGCGGAATTTAGTGGTTAAGCTAGAGTCCTTGAAGACTGCGTGATGTGGCAGATAAAAAATCTCTGAGCTGTCAAGCGACAAATCGTAGTCATTAAGCGGCGACATGTGGCCAAGTTTCAAGTAGTCACTCATGAACTCGCTATAATCCTTATGAAGGATAGTGTTCTGCTTGAACTTGAACTCTAACGATTGGAATCTGCGGATGGCTCCGCGGAGAGAATCTCCCAAATGAAATTTATCGGATCTGCGGGGCAGGGATACCACGAATCTCCCATCGCGGTTACGGCTAGTGTTTTCCACGAAATGTTTTTCACACGGCGAGTCCTCAGAGCGGGCTTCGCGACTAGAGATCTCCTCCAACTTCCAAAATTCTTTTAGTTGCGAGGAAATCTGATTATCATCCTTGCAGACCATAAAGGAAGAAACTGTTTTAGTTATATCGACGTTGAAGGGTAAGTCACCGGCCAAAATAAATCCTAACTTGGTTTCCTGAATTATAGGAAAGTGTGGTCCGCGCGTAAATTTCATAGGTTCAATTAGTTGGAGAAAATATTGAGCGCCGAGTAATATATCGACTTGCGCCGAGCAATGTAGGTGAGGATCAGCCAAGAATATGCGCTTGGGTAAATTCAAAGAGGCAAGATTGAACGACTCCGCCGGTAAATTATTAGTTATACTGGGTAATACGGCACAATGCACGTTTAACGTGAAGGGTTTATAGCGTGAATGTAGCCTTACATTAGTACTGAAGTCAGCCTGGGAAAGCGAGTTGTTTATACCCGTGATGGGTAGTTGCGATTTAACCAATTGGAGGCCCATTCTGCGGGCGAAATCCATTGTGCAAAAGTTCGCTTGAGAACCGGAATAGAATATCTCTTAACCCTAGAATATAGTGTTAATAAAACAATATAGGTTTACAATGGTACACATGAATAATATTCCCCGTACAATATTGCCCTCCAAAATAATACATAGATTATACAAGGTATCCTTAACTACTATATATGTATAGGACAAAAAATTCATGACATATGAAAAGTCTATATGGACAGTAATATACACATCTTATTTTCCAAACACTATCTCAGCTTTAACGTTCTTTCAGTTTTTTAATTTAAATACAAATTTTAGTCATTATTTTTTTTTTCTCAATTAGTATTTGATTTATAATTCCGATTTGAATTCAAATGAAAATAAAGTTAAGTTCGTTATTAAAAATCATTTTTTCCTATTTATAGGTTATGCGTTCGTCACGCTTGCTTAATTATTCACAAATATTATATACTACTTAAGACTAAAATAAATCTTAGGTAGGATTAACAAATCCACTAAATAAATTCAATCACTGTGTAACATATAAAGAGTTTTGGTGTTATGCGTCAGTACAAATTTTGTTTTGAAAAAATATCAGTACACTCAGATTAATGGAATAAATTGTCACGATGTTACCTCTTTATTTTAATCTTATAGATTAAAATTTAATTGAACACTCCAGCGGTCGGATTATAGTGACCCTGGTTTATTACACTGCACACGCACTATGAACAGAGAATAATTGTCCTCTTCTGACTAAATTGGACTATTTGAAATACTAGTTAATTATTTTCTCTTGTTCGATTTATCCCGCACTAAATAAAATAAATACTTCACATCGATGCACTGATTATAGGTAGACTGTATTGAAGTTACTTGGTGTTGCCGAAATGGTTCAATGGATGCACTGTTACATGATACTATAAGTTAATAACGTATTTTGACGTGACGAGCGGCAACCTTTTGCCCTCGCTAATGACAATAAAGTGTGTCGGAATTACTCGCATTCCGATTATATACCCCCTTGTCTTGATGAGGCTTAGGCGATTGTTTCATTCAGTAAGCTATTTTTTGATTGGCTCCACCAGACGTTACAAAAATGACGCATTGTTTTCCAACCGTCATTAACCATCATTTGGCAAAGATGATTGACAGTTAACGTTGTTGTTAGTATTGACTAACAAATTTCTTACTTTCTATTTACAAATGATGCTAATGCATGTCACGCACTTATTATAGTTGCGATCGGGGTTGTATCGCTATCAAATTAAAGGATATTTTTTGCGCTTTAATTTGATATAGTTTGACACTGGTTTTATTCGCACTTTCTCTGACATATCTAAATAAATAACGTTCAGATACATGGCTTCGCGCTGTCGTCTGCTAGTGACGCCAGACACGATTCTTTCTTATCTATAAATTATTTGTGTTTCACATCGCGTTTTTGTTTAAACGTTTTTGTCGGAACACTAATACATCCGTCTTTATATTTAATACCTATTTAGTGAACATAATTATCAAATCTTAACTAACTAGGGCGATACATTACTACGAATAAGCCTTACTTCCTAATTACATTTTGTCTATACTATTTCACTCTATGCTACCCATTAATAATGGAGTTGTTACATTTATAATATCTTAATAATAGTCACTGTTACACTTGGTATAATGATTGTTCAGTGTATTTTATTTACACTAGTAGTCCTTTCTACTTATCTAATTACTGACAATCGTTTGTTTTAGGCGTAGCCTAGGCATACCTTTCACATCGGGTTTATGCCTTAATAATGGTCATTAGTTACATTTGGTACATTGATGAGGTAACTTATTCATACAAGGTTCCCTCTTACAATTATCCTTACTTCTTATGACTACATTTGTGATTGTAACATAAGTTTCAATTTTATATTGTGGCCATAGCTAGTCTTAGTCATAGGCATTGATAGTTACTGGTCATTGTTTATTTATTTTCAGCCCAAATACTGTTGCTGATATTATATTATTCGCGTCATTCCTTAATTACTTTTATTAACATGTGAAATTACATTTAAGTCAGTCACTGGCTCGCTTGACAGCTTATAGTGAACTTGGCTTGTCCATTAGTTAATGTCAGTTATAGTATTGGTTGTAGTGTCAAGCAGTGTATTGCTTACTGCTTCTTGTGGTACTTCTTCTTCTTTCTTCTTCATTGGTCCTTCTCTTCTTCGCTATTTTCATCATCATATTATTCACTTACATTATTTTCGTGTATTTATTAATTCTATTGGTATATGTCTAGGTTATGTAACACTTGGTCATGTTACAATATTCAAAAATCCCGTCCCTACACTCTGTATTCAACCTTAAATGAATTTTAGACATGTATTGCTCTCTATACCAATTCCAATATACATTCGATTATAACTGTATTTATAATTATGATTAAATGATTATCAATATATACTAATTATTTATATGGGTAATAATATATTAATAATGTTTTTGGAATATTGTGTTTATATCTATCTATTTAACTATATAACAATATGTAAGTAATAGTAAATATTTTGCTGATGTAAAAAACACACACACACACACATGTGCATATATGTGCACACACACATATACAATTCACTCAATTAATTGGTCTATTTTGTGTGCCTGATTATTTCTGTATTGTCCATACATTGCAGGGACGGACACCTCAATAGCGTTCACCCATGAATCCAGTTCATCTTGGAGAAAGAAATACACGACTAGCTGGCTTTTCTTGACATCCTAATGCTTAGAAGGGCTAATGGGAGCCTGATATACAAAGTGTACAGGAAGACAACAGACACCTGCACAAGCTGTCCAACCATCGTCTGAGACAGAAGAAGGCAGTTTTGAAGACCTTGGTCGACTGAGCGAAGAGGATCTGTGAGCCCCAGTGTCTCGCTGAGGAGCTACGGAATCTTGAACAATCGCTGCAACTGAATGGTTACTCTGTCGCGGAAGTTAGGCATGCAGTCCAGGCGAGAAGATCTGCCAGACCGGCTGAGTCATTGTTGCAGGAGACTGTTAGCTTCGCGGTCTTGTGCTACATCCATTGCGGTGGTGGACCACATTGCAGGCTGCTGAATTGGTGGGACATGAGAACCATCTACAAACCGACCAGGAAAATACAACAGTTCCTGAGACCAGTGAAAGAACGCAAGGGATCCGCTCTCATCAGGAGACATACAGTGTACCTTGCTCATGGAGCGAATGTACATCAGCAGCACGAAGCACAGTGTCCGCACCTGTGTTGGTGAATACAGGCACTGTTGTCACTTGAGGCAGCCGGAGAAGTCTGTGGTGGCCGAGCACACACTCCCCAATGCTGATTATCACGTTCTCTTTGAGGAGACTAAGATCTTATCCTTGGAGAATGCATATTACCCTCAGCTGCACATGGAGTACATGGAGATCTTTAAACATAGTACCTTTGCAATGAATAGAAGAGGAGAAAGCCTCTCATTAAATAGGATTTGGCATGCTGTTCTCCCAAGCTAATCAGGTACCACTTGATGCTGACTGGTTGATACTGTTTTCCAGCTTAGATAGTGCTGGTATGAATGTCTGTATAAGGGGTCTTCTTAGACAAAATACATAGTCTCTACCGCATCACTGGAGTGAATTGGCGGACACCATGCCAATTGTTACGATGATGGTCTCTGATGATGAGGCCAAAACATCTGTCAGCATAAACTCTAGACTACGGCCTAACAGCCCAGCTAATAATGTTTCCAACTATGTGGATGCCAGCCGTGAAAGCCTTAGGGTGCACTACAGTTACCAACCTGATGTCTTTCCTGTCTGTTGCCATCTAGCAGTTGAAAGTGATAGATCTAGCCAAGGAGATGTGATAGACTTTATGAAGTTTATTGATAAAACTGTGCATCATATTTTTCTGAGACAATAATCAGGTTTTGGTCTCTATCTTGAACTTATCCAGTGGATCACAGCCTATCTTCATTAATAGTGTTTTTATGAATGAAATTTTGTGGAGAAGTGTCCAACCATATTGCTACAATGAACTGAAAAATAAGAAAAGTGCCCACATGACTTTTAGCACGCAGCAACACCCGAAGCCATTCCAGACATTTAGAGAGCATTCCGCACAGGAGAATTATGTAACATTCATGTGATATGCCCCTTCCAGATGTTACTCGACTATCCTATTAGCATGCAGACCCACTATGTCACTACAATGCAAGGCGGTGAGTGTAAATACTGGATTTCTAAGTGGCTCAGTTCAGTTATAGATCAGTGATATTATAGTAAAGTTTGAAGTGTTGTTATTATGACTTGCAGATTAGTAAAAAATGATTATTGTGTTAATTATTGCAAAACTATAATAAGGTGACATTTATTGTTGTATTTTGGACATATTTAATTTTAATTATTGTATAAGAGTCCCTTTCTTGATTTCTAATAATTGTTTATGTCTAATTACAGTTTGTAATTAGTTTATTCATTAGTGTCAGTTATTCTGTTTCTACTGTACAGCACTATGATCTGTGAGACTGTTGTAACAATACATATAGTTCAGCAATATTTTGCTGTGTACTGTTAAAATAAAGGAAAGTGGTGGAGAAGGTTTGACAGTATAAGTGTATTGTACTTTTGAAATACAAATTGAAAATAAATTATTTGGATATAGGCCTAAATTTTCTACTTTGGCTTTCATACCCATTTAACTTTAATTTTCAAAATTATTTTCGTTTTAGCACTAAAGAAACTTAGAAAACGTAGTTGAATGTGCTAATAACGCTTTGAGTCTCTGACATACACTTACCAATGAAAAAATATTTTTCCCCAGTACTTAGTTCCTGAAAAAGTTGATCATTGTTAACTTGTATAGTGCAATAAACTTGAAAAGTTAAACAGAAAAGGCAAAAATTACTATCAGGAATCCTGTGTGTGTGTTCAGGATATTTCACCTTTAATAAAAGTAACTGAAGAGAGGTGTTCTGTTGCAGGACATAACATTACCTGTACATACAAAGAATCTGTGAACACTTGTATGCTTGCATGTGTGCATGCTTGCATATGTTAAGAAACATAATAACTGGAGCAACACAAATACCTAAAATTTTCGAACAGAGCTATTGTGTACACCCAAAATTATTTGAATCTATTTAGAATATGCATTGATAATATGGAGGAATACAATCAAATAAATATGCTTGAAATCATAAAATATGTACTGTACACTGAACTTTGCTGACAGTCATGTTATAGTGGTAAAAGATTATGATGATAATGAGTATAGATAAAGAATTTAATACAGAAGTACAAAAAATGAGGATTAAAGGCAAAATAAAAATATATTTGTATTAGTTGATAAAGAGAATTTATTTTTAAATAGGGGTTGATATTGAATAAAATAGCACAAAACTATAAGTTATTCAGGAATAAAAATATACCAAATGGAAGTATAATTAAACCCATAAAAAATATATATATATATATATATATGTTTAAACTTTGTACTTGTTTATAAGCTGTACGCGGTGTACCGCCGCAATACGGCACGAGCGGAAGACGTCACGCGCTTATCAAACGCTGCCACCGGTCATCTCGGCCGTCGGCAGACAAGTTTAGTTTAGTTTCGAACAAGGCTCCGAGCGCATCTCTCGTAAAACACTTCTCTTCCAGCCGCGGCTTCTGGACATTTTTTAATATGTATTCATAAGATTCAATTTAATTCAGATTACCTGCGTCCATCTACAATGGACCACGATTTCGTTCAAAATTAATTTTCGGGCGTTATTGCCTCAAATGCATCCGCACGTGCCGATCACAACTAATAATTAAATTTTCAATAAACGCAGGTCAAATATTCGTAATACAGTCCACTTCTTTCTAATATACAACCAGCCTTTCCTGCTTAGCGTCTTTGGAATAACTCGCGATTCATCAAGAGCTTCCAAACCGCAACATTTTTGGTCCTCACGGGCAGGATTTGTTCGAAGCCGTTGTTCGATCCTGTTAGGAGCTGTTGCACCTCCTGTCTCTGCTGGTCAGATGACGCCTCATGTTGTACCCTCCATGAATTAAAGCTGTGGAATCTTTTTTGATGACCTCGCAAATGCTGTCCTGCCGTGTCCCGTCGTCTCTGGTCCACTGCTTGGCAGAATCTTGTCGAGATGCCTGCGACGTGATTCACAACAATGGTGTCGCTCAGGACGAGAATGATGCCCGTAGGGCGTGACTAAATTCAGATCGGTTGGTCCAGAAATGATGCGTATAAAGAAATGCTGTCGCTTGTGGACCCAAACATGAGAAATCCGTCCCGTGGTGACCAAAAACGTTTTCGTTTTTGGGCCAAAAATAAGAAATCCTGCCCGGTGGGACCAAAAATGATGTCGTTTTTGGGCCCAAAAATATGAAATCCTGCCCGTGAGGACCAAAAATGATGTCGTTTTTGGGCCCAAAAATATGAAATCCTGCCCGTGAGGACCAAAAATGTTGCGGTTTGGAAGCTCTTGATGAATCGCGAGTTATTCCAAAGACGCTAAGCAGGAAAGGCTGGTTGTATATTAGAAAGAAGTGGACTGTATTACGAATATTTGACCTGCGTTTATTGAAAATTTAATTATTAGTTGTGATCGGCACGTGCGGATGCATTTGAGGCAATAACGCCCGAAAATTAATTTTGAACGAAATCGTGGTCCATTGTAGATGGACGCAGGTAATCTGAATTAAATTGAATCTTATGAATACATATTAAAAAATGTCCAGAAGCCGCGGCTGGAAGAGAAGTGTTTTACGAGAGATGCGCTCGGAGCCTTGTTCGAAACTAAACTAAACTTGTCTGCCGACGGCCGAGATGACCGGTGGCAGCGTTTGATAAGCGCGTGACGTCTTCCGCTCGTGCCGTATTGCGGCGGTACACCGCGTACAGCTTATAAACAAGTACAAAGTTTAAACATATATATATATATATATATATATTTTTTATGGGTTTAATTATACTTCCATTTGGTATATTTTTATTCCTGAATAACTTATAGTTTTGTGCTATTTTATTCAATATCAACCCCTATTTAAAAATAAATTCTCTTTATCAGCTAATACAAATATATTTTTATTTTGCCTTTAATCCTCATTTTTTGTACTTCTGTATTAAATTCTTTATCTATACTCATTATCATCATAATCTTTTACCACTATAACATGACTGTCAGCAAAGTTCAGTGTACAGTACATATTTTATGATTTCAAGCATATTTATTTGATTGTATTCCTCCATATTATCAATGCATATTCTAAATAGATTCAAATAATTTTGGGTGTACACAATAGCTCTGTTCGAAAATTTTAGGTATTTGTGTTGCTCCAGTTATTATGTTTCTTAACATATGCAAGCATGCACACATGCAAGCATACAAGTGTTCACAGATTCTTTGTATGTACAGGTAATGTTATGTCCTGCAACAGAACACCTCTCTTCAGTTACTTTTATTAAAGGTGAAATATCCTGAACACACACACAGGATTCCTGATAGTAATTTTTGCCTTTTCTGTTTAACTTTTCAAGTTTATTGCACTATACAAGTTAACAATGATCAACTTTTTCAGGAACTAAGTACTGGGGAAAAATATTTTTTCATTGGTAAGTGTATGTCAGAGACTCAAAGCGTTATTAGCACATTCAACTACGTTTTCTAAGTTTCTTTAGTGCTAAAACGAAAATAATTTTGAAAATTAAAGTTAAATGGGTATGAAAGCCAAAGTAGAAAATTTAGGCCTATATCCAAATAATTTATTTTCAATTTGTATTTCAAAAGTACAATACACTTATACTGTCAAACCTTCTCCACCACTTTCCTTTATTTTAACAGTACACAGCAAAATATTGCTGAACTATATGTATTGTTACAACAGTCTCACAGATCATAGTGCTGTACAGTAGAAACAGAATAACTGACACTAATGAATAAACTAATTACAAACTGTAATTAGACATAAACAATTATTAGAAATCAAGAAAGGGACTCTTATACAATAATTAAAATTAAATATGTCCAAAATACAACAATAAATGTCACCTTATTATAGTTTTGCAATAATTAACACAATAATCATTTTTTACTAATCTGCAAGTCATAATAACAACACTTCAAACTTTACTATAATATCACTGATCTATAACTGAACTGAGCCACTTAGAAATCCAGTATTTACACTCACCGCCTTGCATTGTAGTGACATAGTGGGTCTGCATGCTAATAGGATAGTCGAGTAACATCTGGAAGGGGCATATCACATGAATGTTACATAATTCTCCTGTGCGGAATGCTCTCTAAATGTCTGGAATGGCTTCGGGTGTTGCTGCGTGCTAAAAGTCATGTGGGCACTTTTCTTATTTTTCAGTTCATTGTAGCAATATGGTTGGATACTTCTCCACAAAATTTCATTCATAAAAACACTATTAATGAAGATAGGCTGTGATCCACTGGATAAGTTCAAGATAGAGACCAAAACCTGATTATTGTCTCAGAAAAATATGATGCACAGTTTTATCAATAAACTTCATAAAGTCTATCACATCTCCTTGGCTAGATCTATCACTTTCAACTGCTAGATGGCAACAGACAGGAAAGACATCAGGTTGGTAACTGTAGTGCACCCTAAGGCTTTCACGGCTGGCATCCACATAGTTGGAAACATTATTAGCTGGGCTGTTAGGCCGTAGTCTAGAGTTTATGCTGACAGATGTTTTGGCCTCATCATCAGAGACCATCATCGTAACAATTGGCATGGTGTCCGCCAATTCACTCCAGTGATGCGGTAGAGACTATGTATTTTGTCTAAGAAGACCCCTTATACAGACATTCATACCAGCACTATCTAAGCTGGAAAACAGTATCAACCAGTCAGCATCAAGTGGTACCTGATTAGCTTGGGAGAACAGCATGCCAAATCCTATTTAATGAGAGGCTTTCTCCTCTTCTATTCATTGCAAAGGTACTATGTTTAAAGATCTCCATGTACTCCATGTGCAGCTGAGGGTAATATGCATTCTCCAAGGATAAGATCTTAGTCTCCTCAAAGAGAACGTGATAATCAGCATTGGGGAGTGTGTGCTCGGCCACCACAGACTTCTCCGGCTGCCTCAAGTGACAACAGTGCCTGTATTCACCAACACAGGTGCGGACACTGTGCTTCGTGCTGCTGATGTACATTCGCTCCATGAGCAAGGTACACTGTATGTCTCCTGATGAGAGCGGATCCCTTGCGTTCTTTCACTGGTCTCAGGAACTGTTGTATTTTCCTGGTCGGTTTGTAGATGGTTCTCATGTCCCACCAATTCAGCAGCCTGCAATGTGGTCCACCACCGCAATGGATGTAGCACAAGACCGCGAAGCTAACAGTCTCCTGCAACAATGACTCAGCCGGTCTGGCAGATCTTCTCGCCTGGACTGCATGCCTAACTTCCGCGACAGAGTAACCATTCAGTTGCAGCGATTGTTCAAGATTCCGTAGCTCCTCAGCGAGACACTGGGGCTCACAGATCCTCTTCGCTCAGTCGACCAAGGTCTTCAAAACTGCCTTCTTCTGTCTCAGACGATGGTTGGACAGCTTGTGCAGGTGTCTGTTGTCTTCCTGTACACTTTGTATATCAGGCTCCCATTAGCCCTTCTAAGCATTAGGATGTCAAGAAAAGCCAGCTAGTCGTGTATTTCTTTCTCCAAGATGAACTGGATTCATGGGTGAACGCTATTGAGGTGTCCGTCCCTGCAATGTATGGACAATACAGAAATAATCAGGCACACAAAATAGACCAATTAATTGAGTGAATTGTATATGTGTGTGTGCACATATATGCACATGTGTGTGTGTGTGTGTGTTTTTTACATCAGCAAAATATTTACTATTACTTACATATTGTTATATAGTTAAATAGATAGATATAAACACAATATTCCAAAAACATTATTAATATATTATTACCCATATAAATAATTAGTATATATTGATAATCATTTAATCATAATTATAAATACAGTTATAATCGAATGTATATTGGAATTGGTATAGAGAGCAATACATGTCTAAAATTCATTTAAGGTTGAATACAGAGTGTAGGGACGGGATTTTTGAATATTGTAACATGACCAAGTGTTACATAACCTAGACATATACCAATAGAATTAATAAATACACGAAAATAATGTAAGTGAATAATATGATGATGAAAATAGCGAAGAAGAGAAGGACCAATGAAGAAGAAAGAAGAAGAAGTACCACAAGAAGCAGTAAGCAATACACTGCTTGACACTACAACCAATACTATAACTGACATTAACTAATGGACAAGCCAAGTTCACTATAAGCTGTCAAGCGAGCCAGTGACTGACTTAAATGTAATTTCACATGTTAATAAAAGTAATTAAGGAATGACGCGAATAATATAATATCAGCAACAGTATTTGGGCTGAAAATAAATAAACAATGACCAGTAACTATCAATGCCTATGACTAAGACTAGCTATGGCCACAATATAAAATTGAAACTTATGTTACAATCACAAATGTAGTCATAAGAAGTAAGGATAATTGTAAGAGGGAACCTTGTATGAATAAGTTACCTCATCAATGTACCAAATGTAACTAATGACCATTATTAAGGCATAAACCCGATGTGAAAGGTATGCCTAGGCTACGCCTAAAACAAACGATTGTCAGTAATTAGATAAGTAGAAAGGACTACTAGTGTAAATAAAATACACTGAACAATCATTATACCAAGTGTAACAGTGACTATTATTAAGATATTATAAATGTAACAACTCCATTATTAATGGGTAGCATAGAGTGAAATAGTATAGACAAAATGTAATTAGGAAGTAAGGCTTATTCGTAGTAATGTATCGCCCTAGTTAGTTAAGATTTGATAATTATGTTCACTAAATAGGTATTAAATATAAAGACGGATGTATTAGTGTTCCGACAAAAACGTTTAAACAAAAACGCGATGTGAAACACAAATAATTTATAGATAAGAAAGAATCGTGTCTGGCGTCACTAGCAGACGACAGCGCGAAGCCATGTATCTGAACGTTATTTATTTAGATATGTCAGAGAAAGTGCGAATAAAACCAGTGTCAAACTATATCAAATTAAAGCGCAAAAAATATCCTTTAATTTGATAGCGATACAACCCCGATCGCAACTATAATAAGTGCGTGACATGCATTAGCATCATTTGTAAATAGAAAGTAAGAAATTTGTTAGTCAATACTAACAACAACGTTAACTGTCAATCATCTTTGCCAAATGATGGTTAATGACGGTTGGAAAACAATGCGTCATTTTTGTAACGTCTGGTGGAGCCAATCAAAAAATAGCTTACTGAATGAAACAATCGCCTAAGCCTCATCAAGACAAGGGGGTATATAATCGGAATGCGAGTAATTCCGACACACTTTATTGTCATTAGCGAGGGCAAAAGGTTGCCGCTCGTCACGTCAAAATACGTTATTAACTTATAGTATCATGTAACAGTGCATCCATTGAACCATTTCGGCAACACCAAGTAACTTCAATACAGTCTACCTATAATCAGTGCATCGATGTGAAGTATTTATTTTATTTAGTGCGGGATAAATCGAACAAGAGAAAATAATTAACTAGTATTTCAAATAGTCCAATTTAGTCAGAAGAGGACAATTATTCTCTGTTCATAGTGCGTGTGCAGTGTAATAAACCAGGGTCACTATAATCCGACCGCTGGAGTGTTCAATTAAATTTTAATCTATAAGATTAAAATAAAGAGGTAACATCGTGACAATTTATTCCATTAATCTGAGTGTACTGATATTTTTTCAAAACAAAATTTGTACTGACGCATAACACCAAAACTCTTTATATGTTACACAGTGATTGAATTTATTTAGTGGATTTGTTAATCCTACCTAAGATTTATTTTAGTCTTAAGTAGTATATAATATTTGTGAATAATTAAGCAAGCGTGACGAACACATAACCTATAAATAGGAAAAAATGATTTTTAATAACGAACTTAACTTTATTTTCATTTGAATTCAAATCGGAATTATAAATCAAATACTAATTGAGAAAAAAAAAATAATGACTAAAATTTGTATTTAAATTAAAAAACTGAAAGAACGTTAAAGCTGAGATAGTGTTTGGAAAATAAGATGTGTATATTACTGTCCATATAGACTTTTCATATGTCATGAATTTTTTGTCCTATACATATATAGTAGTTAAGGATACCTTGTATAATCTATGTATTATTTTGGAGTGCAATATTGTACGGGGAATATTATTCATGTGTACCATTGTAAACCTATATTGTTTTATTAACACTATATTCTAGGGTTAAGAGATATTCTATAATATAAAATGAGCCAGTACGGTGTCAATGAACCAGTACGGCTAAGAGGAAACAAATCAGTTGTGGGATATGGAGTGATGGAAGGCCGCTTGTCGATCTTTTAATTGAATGTTTTAATGCCAGGCGATACTGGGGCGGGTATCTGTTCGATTTTTCGGTGTTGGGATCTCGAACAGAGAAGTCCAGTAAGGTCGGATGGGTTCTGTCACAGTCGCGAGACTAGGGGGGTAAGAACCCATGCTTCTAGTAGAGTGCTCAGGGGGGTTGCGGCGCCATATCCTCACTGATCCTCTTAGGTTTAGGCAATAAGAGTTTGAACGCTTCGGCCTTCAACCTCTTATTGGGGGGGTATTGTAACGGTACAGAATTGTATGCAGCCCAAGTTTTAATTTTATATCAATTCAGTCAATCTTTAAAATTGTTAACTTTCACCTGTGAGGAGCCCCAGTACAGCAATTCTCATTGTTAGCCAAAACAATTGCCCAGACGTATTGCGTAACCGCCCCAGCAGCAGGCTTTTTGTGAATTACAGTCTGCAGTTTGTCATCAGAGAGTGAACAGTAGTAAGCAGCATCAGACAAAAAGTTTGTGATTTAAAATTAAACGGTGGCCTCGGGGTTGCAATATAGGCCGTAAAATTAGTCGGCCTATCTTTTAAAGCATAATAAATATTAAAAGTGCATAAACAATAACGCGCGGCCAGCCTACAACAACATCTAAGTGTAAAAAGTTATGTCGGCCGACTTGATCATCTTTTAGAACGTGAAATCCGTAAATCAGTAAGAACCATGAAATAAAAAACCGTAAAATCAGTACCAACAGTGGAGTGAGTGCGAGAGAACTCCGATATCGGTCAGCTAGTTAACTTGTGTCACAGTCATTACACGTGAATAATACGGGTGTGCATTGGAGTGAAACTATTATCAGGATGAGTACCACCTTTTAAAGTTTAATTACTATATTATAAAATTTGCATTTATAGATACCTTAATAAGGAACAGAGATCTCTAATAGAGGGGAGTTTGTTTAAATATTAACGAAAAGAGAAAGAGTGTGTGTGTGTGTGTGTGGTTATATACTGGTTCATTTTCAATTTTCTTATATGTACTTAGTAATGTCAATTATTATAGTAGTTTCAGATAAAGTTTAACAAAAACCCTGTCATTTGTAGAAAGTAAAGAAGTGTGCGATTTTCGATAAATAAAATAAGTATGTATTTTAGACAGTAGAAAATGGGTTAACGAAATTATTGCACATATCAAATCCAAATAATCCTTTCTGTAGCTGGTTTCGTCTGAACGACCCTGGACCCGAAATTCGAAGGTAAGAGTAAGATAATAGTATTTCAATTAATTAATATTGTTACATTGGCTCCCGTAACAGTGACGCGAGTATAGGGTTTACAACCTATATCCGCCAGACCTAACCAAGCTGCAGAACGGGTTATTTGAGAGGGAGGGTGTTTTGGTAAATTATACAAACATAGTGATATATTAAAAGGATTAAGTCAATATTGGATAAGATTGAAATTCTTATGTAACATTTTATAAACTTATAAAAAATGGCGGGGAATAAGGACGATGTCAATGAAATAATGAGTGTTGACAATGGTGATGAGTCAAATGTTATGAGTAATTGTGAGATACATTCGACTCCGAGTGCGAGTCAAGATAGAATAGAAGTAAATTTAACAGATGAAACAATGGTTACAGAGGACTCTGGGGTTCAATTAACCCCAACCTCATCAAAATGTAATAGCCAATCTGATAACAGTGATGTGATGAGATATTTGTGTGGCATGAATGCAATGTTGT
Organism: Magicicada septendecula; assembly: GCA_034769895.1. NCBI lineage: Eukaryota > Metazoa > Arthropoda > Insecta > Hemiptera > Cicadidae > Magicicada > Magicicada septendecula. The sequence continues at coordinate 234,364,487 of CM068368.1, read as the reverse complement.
GTGTTAAATTCGATGAACAGAATGTTAAATTCCATGAGCTAAAGGGTGACATAAATAATATGAAACAACAGAGTGTTAAGGTAGAAGATAATATTAACAAACGTTTAAATGAGACAAAAATGATATGCGAAAGTAGTTGTAACGAATTGAAACAAGATATTGAGAGAATACTAGAGTCAGTAGGAGAACAGAGTAAAAGTAAAAATAATAATGATAATAGAAAATTAACAAATGATAACAATAATATCGAAAATGAAAATATAATTAAAAATGTGGTATTAGAGAGTAAGGTAACAAATGTTAACAATGATATTGAAAATGGTAATGTGATTGAAAGGGTGGTATCAGAGAGTGATACGTTGAAAATAGATAGTGAAATAGTGAGTGAGAGAGAGAGAGTGATATGTTGTAATGAGGTAGTAATTAGTGTTGATGAATTAGAACAAGAATGGAAAGAAAGAGTAGATGAATATGGAGGGCAGAGGGTAAATTTTCCCCTTATTTGTGATGAACTAAGGTGTTCGAAAATGTTATTATTGGAGGGCAAGAGACCCTTGGTGAAAGATTTGAATTATTTCCCCTTTTTGTATAAGTTTGTACCCTCTGTGTGGAATAATGTGATATGGTGTGATGATGAGAGAGATTTAGATAGAGAATTGTGTGTTGATAAAGAAATAGAATTATATAAGTTGCAGAGAAATTATAATGAGTTGAAAGAGAGGTTAAATGATATGAAATACTTACCTGTTAAAATAGAGAGTGAGAATTGTTTTGATGATACATGTTTAAATAATAATAATTTACCTTATGATGAAAAATTAACTGACTTGATAATGAATATGACTACTAATGGAGACTGGACAGAAATATATAGTGTTGACCTGGTATATGATTATTATGGTAAAATGAATAAACTGAAATCTTGTGGTTACTATACACAAGATAACCGTATGTGGAATGCAAATAAAATTGAAAATTGTTATTTGAAACCCAGACTAATTTTTGACGATGGAGGCTAAGCCTTAAATTCACAAATGGACAATTTAAATAGTTTGTTTAAGGGTTTTGACCTCGCAACCTTGGACATTAAAGTGTGACAAATAATAATTAGATATGACAAAAATTTGTAAGTAAATGTATTGTGTTAATATTATTTTGCTGCAATGTACAGTATAGCTTATAGGTAATGTATGTTTGTAATATGAACAAATGGCATAATAATATTGAAGTCTATTTTGTATGATGTGTGTACATTAAAAATGTTTTAAATAATATAATTAAAGCTAAACTGTTTTGAGTGATGGTTAGTAAAGTGATTTAAAAAGGTTAATTGTATTAATGAAGCAAAATTAAGTTGGATCTGAATTGGAATAAAAAATTTAAGAGATAAATATGTTAACTAAAAGATTTATAAAAATTGAAAAGTGAAGTACAGGTGTTAGTATGATGTAACCATGAATGTTTAAACTGAGAGTATTTATAACTGTGTTCAGGAAAACAAGTCTGGCAGACTATTGTTGAGGTAAACAGGTGTGTTGTATGTTGTGACTAATGTCTACAGTCATGCTGGGTGACAATAACAAAAATGCTGTAGTCTGCTGAATCATTGCCAGTAGGAAAATCCTATTATAAAATAAAAAGAAATACCAGATGTGGAGAAATGAAGGTAAATTTTTGTAATAATAATGTATGGAATATATATTTATGTAGGATCATTTTGAAAAATGTAATTAATTCTGAGATTACTAATCAAATAAAATTAAACTAATTTGGTAATTAAATTAATAGAAAAAATGATTTTTAATAACGAACTTAACTTTATTTTCATTTGAATTCAAATAGGAATTATAAATTAAATACTAATTGAGAAAAAAAAAATAATAATAATGACTAAAATTTGTATTTAAATTAAAAAACTGAAAGAACGTTAAAGCTGAGATAGTGTTTGGAAAATAAGATGTGTATATTACTGTCCATATAGACTTTTCATATGTCATGAATTTTTTGTCCTATACATATATAGTAGTTAAGGATACCTTGTATAATCTATGTATTATTTTGGAGGGCAATATTGTACGGGGAATATTATTCATGTGTACCATTGTAAACCTATATTGTTTTAATAAAACACCTATATTGTTTTATTAACACTATATTCTAGGGTTAAGAGATATTCTATAATATAAAATGAGCCAGTACGGTGTCAATGAACCAGTACGGCTAAGAGGAAACAAATCAGTTGTGGGATATGGAGTGATGGAAGGCCGCTTGTCGATTTTTTAATTGAATGTTTTAAAGCCAGGCGATACTGGGGCGGGCATCTGTTCGATTTTTCGGTGTTGGGATCTCGAACAGAGAAGTCCAGTAAGGTCGGATGGGTGCTGTCACAGTCGCCAGACTAGGGGGGTAAGAACCCATGCTTCTAGTAGAGTGCTCAGGGGGGTTGCGGCGCCATATCCTCACTGATCCTCTTAGGTTTAGGCAATAAGAGTTTGAACGCTTCGGCCTTCAACCTCTTATTGGGGGGGTATTGTAACGGTACAGAATTGTATGCAGCCCAAGTTTTAATTTTATATCAATTCAGTCAATCTTTAAAATTGTTAACTTTCACCTGTGAGGAGCCCCAGTACAGCAATGCACATTGTTAGCCAAAACAATTGCCCAGACGTATTGCTTAACCGCCCCAGCAGCAGGCTTTTTGTGAATTACAGTCTGCAGTTTGTCATCAGAGAGTGAACAGTAGTAAGCAGCATCAGACAAAAAGTTTGTGATTTAAAATTAAACGGTGGCCTCGGGGTTGCAATATAGGCCGTAAAATTAGTCGGCCTATCTTTTAAAGCATAATAAATATTAAAAGTGCATAAACAATAACGCGCGGCCAGCCTACAACAACATCTAAGTGTAAAAAGTTATGTCGGCCGACTTGATCATCTTTTAGAACGTGAAATCCGTAAATCAGTAAGAACCATGAAATAAAAAACCGTAAAATCAGTACCAACAGTGGAGTGAGTGCGAGAGAACTCCGATATCGGTCAGCTAGTTAACTTGTGTCACAGTCATTACACGTGAATAATACGGGTGTGCATTGGAGTGAAACTATTATCAGGATGAGTACCACCTTTTAAAGTTTAATTACTATATTATAAAATTTGCATTTATAGATACCTTAATAAGGAACAGAGATCTCTAATAGAGGGGAGTTTGTTTAAATATTAACGAAAAGAGAAAGAGTGTGTGTGTGTGTGTGTGGTTATATACTGGTTCATTTTCAATTTTCTTATATGTACTTAGTAATGTCAATTATTATAGTAGTTTCAGATAAAGTTTAACAAAAACCCTGTCATTTGTAGAAAGTAAAGAAGTGTGCGATTTTCGATAAATAAAATAAGTATGTATTTTAGACAGTAGAAAATGGGTTAACGAAATTATTGCACATATCAAATCCAAATAATCCTTTCTGTAGCTGGTTTCGTCTGAACGACCCTGGACCCGAAATTCGAAGGTAAGAGTAAGATATTATAATAATTTTCCAGTAAATTTATAAAGTTACAAGTTATTAGCAGCATAACTTTGACTTAATTTATTTCAAAAAGTAAATAAATAATTAATTCAGAATAACCAAAGGAACTCTGATTAGAGATCATACGTTGTTAAATTTGAATTGCCATAAGGGCAATAAACACAATATCAGTTTTTTAAAAGAGAATTCACAATTATTTGATTCTATTAATTGGTTTTACACGGGATTTTCCTAAATAAACCTGTGTGGCGCCCATTATTAAACAAGGAATAACCTAACCTTGTAAGTAAAGCAAGCTGGTTTTGGAAACCGTCTTGGCAGCTTATTAATTATAAAAAACAGTGAACTTCCGAACTTCCAGAATCACGACCAGGTACGTGGAAGTGTATTTTTATTAATTTTATTGTCCAGACGTGACTTGACTTTACGTACTTAGACGACGGTAACCCTGGAGGAGGAGTTTCGCTGCCAGAATCGACGCGACGGCTACCTTCATCAATCGACCAGCTAGTACGCTTTATTCATTAAATTAAGCAACATTATTATTCAAACAATTTTACTGCAATTGTTTTTATTTTTATTTAAAGGAGTTCTTCTAAGATAATTAAAATCTTTTTGATTCATCATAACTTGTAATTTTACTTTTAACTTTCAATACTAAACATTTATAAACTCATAACACATTATTAAACACGGAGTAACCTTGAATTACTACAAATTGGCGACCAGCAACGTGAGGCTGAAAAATATTAAACAAAAATATTTTTAATGTTTATAATAAGCCCGGCAAACACAAAAGAACAACCATGCCACACACACATCAATACGACACAAGATACAAGGACAGCCGAGTAGAAGGGATACAAACAAATACAGAGACACATGAGACACAACCAACACCCGAGATGGAAGTCACTACAAATAATAACATAGAAACTCGACCAGGAGAAACACCCCATGCAGAACCGGAAGTGGAAGTGAGGGTCAACAACCAACCCAGACGACCTGAAGGACTCCCACAACCAGGCGATATGAACTTTTTCGAGATGATGAGAACAATTATGGAAGAAACCGTGAACAAAAGTAATGAGTCATTAAAGGAAGACGGTAGGAAATCCCGGGAAGAGAATCAGAAGAACATGGAAGCATTAAAGGAAGATTTAAAGAAGAATATAGAATCGCTGAAGGAAGATAATCGTGATATGAACAAGAACTTTGAGTCATTGAAAGCAGGCCTACATACACGATTAGACGACCATAATAAAAACTTCGAATTATTGAAAGAAGATTTGCATAAAAAGATAAACGATACCAGTAAAGCCATGGACGCGTTGAACAATAAAATAGACGACAACAGAGCGTTGAAGGAAGAGTTGAGTACCACATTAAATGAGATTAGCAGGAAGATGGAGGAAGGTAATGAAAAAATTAATACCAGAGTAGACACGGAGATAGCAGTCGTGAGAAGAGAAGTTACGGAAGTGAACGAAAGATGTGAACAGCACGGCCAGGATTTAAAACGGACGAGAGAAGAGGTCGACGGGAGGATTGACAACATAGAGGAGATAACTGAAGCCCGGATCGAGTCGCTGAAAAGGATGAGCCAAGACGAAATCAAGCGGGTGAGAACCGACGTGGGTGAACGATGCGAAGAGATAAGTGCGTCGGTGGACACTGTAAGAACTTTGACGGTCGCAAACCGGGAAAAAATAGAAGAGCTACGACAACGTGAGATCATGCAAATGAGAGAGGAGATTGAAGTCATCCGTAACCGTCCAGTACCGTGAAGTCATCAACTTCAAAAACTACAGGAAGAATCCAATCGAATTCTTAGAACGCATCGACGAAAACTTGGCCAGGATTCAAGAAAACAGGTGGAATGTAATAAGGAGTCTAATCGATGAATACTTTAAAGAAATTTATGACAATTGGTGGACCGCCACACGCCATGAAGTCAACAATTATGAAGAGTTTAAAACACAATTCCGTGCGAAGTATTGGTCGGAGGCCACACAGAATATAGTGCGTGACAACATCTGCCATGGTAAATATGACGCAGGTAGAGGAGCTACTATGACATCTTACTTCTTAGGTAAGGTGTGTTTGGCGCGTAACTTGGAACCGAAAATACCAGAGGAGTGCCTCGTTACCAAGCTCTCTTACCATTTCGAGGAGGGAGTCGCCAAAGCACGCCAGTGGGGACAAGTGAAGACAATACAAGCCATGTCAGCCTTACTTGAAGACCAGGAGCACGAAGGTTATTACAGAAGAAGCCGCCGAAGGAACGAAAACTTCCAGGACAGGGGCGGTAACCCAAATAACAATAATCCAAATGTCAGAAATTACTGAGGCAATTTTAATAACAATAGTAACCACTCAAATCAAAATCCCGCTAATAATAATAATAATGACAATAACTATAGACCTAATAACCAATATAATAACAATAATAATAATACTGGTAACTACAACAATAATAATACGAGACGACAGAATTATAACAATAATCAAAACCGACCCCAGAACCAAGGCGGAAATAACCCACCGCAACAGTACCGCAGGGCTAATTATGTTCCGGCCAACTACGAACCAGGTAGAAGGCGATACTACCATCGACGAGATAGTTTCAGTGGAGACAGAAGAAATGCAAGAGGCGGACGTTGGAGGAGTAATAGCATCGAGGGCGACAGCCGCAACAATGACTATCGGCCGCAAGTTCACTTCGCTCCAGACCATGAACAGAACCATCATGGAGGATGGCCGGAAACCGACGAAAGAAATCAAGTAGACACTCAAGTTAGGCGCCATGAAGAGAATGCCATCTCTTTAAATGCCTCGCGGCAGTGAGAAACGACGTAGACCCCTCGCTGATCCATTCTATTGGGTACGATTACGGCACAAATTCGAACAAAATTACTATATTACACAGTCACTACCTTAAGAATATAAGACAAGAGTTGTTAGAAGAGGAAGGAACTGATCACCGTCAGTGCACCCATGATATCGTGTACGTGACGGCACAAATTAATGGAGTAACAGCAACGTTGATGATTGACACGGGAGCGAACGTTTCCTTAATGGACAGTACAGAACTTAACCGCATTCAGGAGGAAGGAAGAACAGTAATACCAACTTTACCTATTACTAATATTATCCTGATGGGAGCTACTGGACGCCAGAATAAGACAGTAAAGAAACAAGTTAGTCTGGAAGTAACCAGCCGGGGAGTTAAAATACCCATGATATTCTTGATAGCAACAGGGTTGCCGTTTCGCAGTTTAATCGGCTGCGACATCTTACGAAAATACTCAGCTGTAATCGATCTAAATAGAGAAAAGTTAACTCTAAATATGTCAGATACGGAGTGGACGGCAGATATTATTGGGAGCATGGAATCTCCTCAAGAACGAACCATTTACCACATCCAAGAAATAAACAATCCAAGGTATCAAATGCCTAGTCATGAAATTGAGTATCCGACAACTAACGACAGCTTGTGGGAGGAGAAGATCATGGAGATACGACAATTCCAGTCAACCAACAGAACCCACTCACCAAGTCCAGATCAACTCGAAATGTTAGTAGACATATATTACCAATACAGACATGTGTTTTCAGACCTTCCTGGAAAGGTAAAGAACTATCAGTGTATGCTAAGTTTTAAGGAACCTGTCAACTTTTATCGCAAATCTTATCCAATTGCATACTCTCTGAAAGAAGCAGTTCGAACAGAAATTAACCAGTTGTTAAAAGACGATATTATAGAGTACAGCCAATCACCTTATACCAGCCCCATTGTTGCAATCAAAAAGAAGAATGGGAAGGTGAGACTCTGTTTAGACGCAAGAGAGATAAATAAACATTTAATTAATAACCGGACATCTCCGGGTGAAATTGAAGAAATTTTGAAAAAGTTTCATGGAGTACAGTTCATCAGTACGTGGGACACTGTCTGCGGCTACTGGCAGGTGGAGCTGCACCCCAACAGCCGGAAATACGTCGCATTTATATTCGAGGGGCGCAACTACCACTTCAAACGGTTGCCCTTCGGATTAATAAATTCTGTAGTGATATTTATACAGTGCATGGACCAAGTATTGGGTCAGGAAGCGCTCAAGTTCACTACTGTTTACGTGGACGACCTACTGATTACATCTACGAACTGGGAGGAGCATTGTCGGAGAGTAGGCCATGTACTGAATAAACTGTCCGAAAACCACATTACATTAAAACTAGAAAAGTCCCAACTCATTGCTAAAGAGGTGCAATTTCTCGGATTTCAACTGACAGAATTGGGAATAACACCCTCCAAAGAAAAGATTGAGGCCATACAAAAGTTTCCCACCCCCAGAAATAAAAAACAACTGCAGTCATTTTTAGGGTTATGTAATTATTACCGTAAATTTCAGAATAATTACTCAGAGTTAACAACCAAATTATCTCCACAGTTATCCTCAAAAGACAAATGGACATGGGGACCAACTCAAGAAACTATATTTCAACAAATCAAGACAAAATTCTTGGAGACAGTGATACTACATCACCCTGACTTCAACAAACCTTTCTATCTCAACTGTGATGCAAGTGACATCAGCCTAGGTTCTACTCTATACCAAGAGGATGAAGATGGAAACCATCTTGTTGCAAGTTTCGCTAGCCGAACCCTAAATAAGTGCGAAAGGAATTACAACGTAACAGAGAAGGAGCTTTTAAGTGTGGTATTCACATGCGGAAAATTCCGAACCTATATACTAGGATATTCCATTACTGTTCGGACGGATCACAAGTCCATATCCTTCTTGAAAAACTGTAAGCTAAGTCATGGCCGTTTAGCAAGATGGACCTTAGTCTTACAGGAATACAACATCAGCTGGGAATATGTCCCAGGGAAAAAGAACATAGCAGCTGATATTCTATCATGTGTTAATATTACCAACCAGACTTATGAAGGAGAGAAAGAGACAATAGCAAAGGTTTACAACATCTTAAAGAGTCGGACAGAATTGGAAGATATAGTCAAGGAAGTGGAACAACACCAAAAACAAGACAGTAAGTTAGTACAAATTTTCCAAAGACTGAATGATCAAGACGATAGAATAACCCCGTATTACTGTGTACATAATAATGTATTGTTTGTCAAAACTAAATGCCACTATAACACCTGGAAACTAGTCATACCCAAGGCACTAGAGAAGGACATCATAACGGACTACCATATTCGTTATGGACACATGGGGGCAGTTAAGGTAATCAAAGCACTGGAGGAGCACATGTACATCAAAGACATCAACAGAAGGGTGAGAAATTATATTAAAAGTTGTCAGATATGTCAAATGGTGAAGTGCACCAACGAAAGAAAGGAGGGGCAGATGATTCCCATAACCTCATCAGACAAATTAGAGAAAGTTTTCGTGGACATCTGTGGTCCATTCCCCAGAAGTGGAGGTCGGCGACAGTATAAGTATTTACTAATCATGTTTGATCATTATACTAAGTTTATAAAGTTGTATCCGATAAATCGTGCAACTACCAACAAAATACTTAACATAATCACACTAAATTATATACCTGAAGTGGGCTGTCCGAAGACAATAATAACGGACCATGGTACCCAGTTCAAAGGATGGAGATGGAGAGACACACTGCTGGAACATGGGGTAAAAACCTATAAAACCTCAGTGTACCATCCCAGCAGTAATCCATCCGAAAGAGTGTTGAGGGAAGTTGGAAGGATTCTCAGAACCTATTGCTCCAGTCAACAAAAGAAGTGGAGTGAATACATCCCAGCTACTGAAGACTTTATTAATTTAGCACACCACCAGTCGATTGAAACAACCCCTTATAATGCAATGTTCGAGAAACCTCCACCTAGAGAGATTAGTGACATAATTCAATTCCCCCAAAGTCAAGAATATCAGTTTGACAGAATCCACTACCATAACAAAATTATGGAAAAATTAGAACAGCAAAAAAGAAAATATCAACAACAAGTGCCAACACGAGTAATACAATATAACGTAGGAGATCAGGTACTACTGAAGAATAGGGAGTTGCCCAGTACAATGGAGGGTATCACCAAAAAACTACTAGTACTGTACATAGGCCCTTATACCATAACAAAGGACCATAAAAATAATACATATGAGCTCACAGATACCATAAATAAAAAGGTCAAAGGTACCTATAACCAAGCATCTTTAAAGAAATACTATGTGTAAGGAAATTTGTTATGAGATGTTATTATAGGGTGCCAAATATCATAAACATGTCATACTAGAGACAGCTATAAAAAAGGGTACCTGTGAAACATAATTGTCCCAAATAGAATATGAACCCAATAGAATGGAGAAGCCCAGAGAACCCCCACATATAAACTATAAATGGAATTATTATTATAAAAGGACGAATTATATTATTATACGATGATTACCACAAGAGTGTTTAGTGTATAAGAAATTTTAAAAGTGTCTACCGTGAAAGGATTAAACTAATGATCAAGAAGATCATTTATTATACCCAATGTATTGAAAGTGTCTAATTGCCTATAGCCAGCCTGTTTACCATATTGTGTTATAAAAGAGAGTGTGTATTGTAGGTATATGTACCAAAAATTATCTGTTATATATTAAATAAGAAACATGTTTGTCATATTAGATGATAGAAAAAATGTATATTATAAACCAAATGATTTTATGGTAAGAAAGATAGCTATTATATTGTATAGAACAAAAGAGTGTCGTATAACAAAAATGTATATAAAATAGTGACATAATGTTACCCTAATACTCCTATATTAAGTTTAACCAAAGAAATATATTATAAATCATCCAGAATAAAGGTTTAACCAACTAACCTTTGAAGGAGTAGAGAGGAAGAATACCAAAGAGAGTTAATTAGAAAGAAGGCTATTATTATTATGGAATGAAGGGAGAGAAAACTGTTATTTAATCGTTAAATAAATTTGATTGTCAATGAAGAGAGAGAAAACCAAATGTTGTCTATTAATATGTTATTATTATATTGTTATATTGTATCTTAATTATCAAGTATTGTCTACTCCAAGAAATATATTAAAATCGTCCAGAATAAGTGTTAAAGATTCCAACACTTGAAGGAGTAGAGAGGAAGAATATCAAAGAGCAGAATAATAAAGGAGAAGGCGTGAATAAGGAATGGAATAATTAAATAAGGTATAAATAAAGGTATTTATCATACTATAATAAGGGGAAAAGTGTATCATATCGAATGTACCAAGACCATGTAGCATTTTAAGTAAACTATTAATGGGAATGATTATTATCTGATATAATAGAGAAAAATGTCTATGTATAAATAACAAAAATAATTGTCAAAATACTACTGTTATCGAGGAATATAAAAAATATTCATTAAACAATGAAGAAAGCATCTAATTGTATTTACCAACAAGATATGTCAGAGAATATCTAACAAAAATGTTTAGTATATGAATACTGTAAACCCTGATAATTCAGGATAATTGTAAACTATTGAGGAGAGTAAAACTTATAAACTATGAATAAGAGTGAAGTATTGTTAACTCCAAATTTTAAGAAACGACTGCATAATTGTATGATGATCAATAAGTGTGTAAATTTAAGAATATTCAGATAAACCAAAACAAATTACCAACTAGTATAGAAAAGTAACAACAAGGCTAATAAAGAACATAGCCAATATGTCAAGTCTGAAAAGGAATAATTACCTGTGAAAAGAAGTATGTTAGCTAAAGTATACAAGAATGAAATCTGATACAAATGAAACCTCTAATACCTTGAATGTTATATTGAATATGTTATATTATTGAAAAATGAATGATATGTTATATTTTATGTGTTGTGATAGTGCAACTGTTGCTATGTGCAATTTTTATTTTGTCCCAGACAGAGATGAGGATGCCTCTGATTCTGAGGACATGTAGTTGAGGAACGGCGGAGAATGGATGCCAAATAGAGCCCCTCTGACTCCGAACCCACTGCAAATGTTAGGGAATTAAACGATAATATATCAAGGATTATTAATAAAGAACTGTGAGGTAAAAAATGAAAGAACCATAGAGTTTATCACGAAAATAAAGATGTGTAATGAGAAAGAAAAATGTATTATTGTAAGACAGGAAATTGTTAGTTTAAGAGATGAAACCTATTGTAACTAAATGACTTAGAATATAAGAAACTTGAAAAATACTAGTAAACAAAAAATTATATCACTAGCCAAGAACTCAATCTAGTGCAACACACTAACAGAATGTCAAATTCAATGCAGAAAGAAAAAAAACAGTAAAAGTATAATAAAACTAAACTGAAATGATAATTTCTTCAAATGTAAAATTTCTCTCAAATTATCAATTTTGAGAGGGGAGTATATGTAAAATGACCAAGTGTTACATAACCTAGACATATACCAATAGAATTAATAAATACACGAAAGTAATGTAAGTGAATAATATGATGATGAAAGTAGCGAAGAAGAGAAGGACCAATGAAGAAGAAAGAAGAAGAAGTACCACAAGAAGCAGTAAGCAATACACTGCTTGACACTACAACCAATACTATAACTGACATTAACTAATGGACAAGCCAAGTTCACTATAAGCTGTCAAGCGAGCCAGTGACTGACTTAAATGTAATTTCACATGTTAATAAAAGTAATTAAGGAATGACCCGAATAATATAATATCAGCAACAGTATTTGGGCTGAAAATAAATAAACAATGACCAGTAACTATCAATGCCTATGACTAAGACTAGCTATGGCCACAATATAAAATTGAAACTTATATTACAATCACAAATGTAGTCATAAGAAGTAAGGATAATTGTAAGAGGGAACCTTGTATGAATAAGTTACCTCATCAATGTACCAAATGTAACTAATGACCATTATTAAGGCATAAACCCGATGTGAAAGGTATGCCTAGGCTACGCCTAAAACAAACGATTGTCAGTAATTAGATAAGTAGAAAGGACTACTAGTGTAAATAAAATAAACTGAACAATCATTATACCAAGTGTAACAGTGACTATTATTAAGATATTATAAATGTAACAACTCCATTATTAATGGGTAGCATAGAGTGAAATAGTATAGACAAAATGTAATTAGGAAGTAAGGCTTATTCGTACTAATGTATCGCCCTAGTTAGTTAAGATTTGATAATTATGTTCACTAAATAGGTATTAAATATAAAGACGGATGTATTAGTGTTCCGACAAAAACGTTTAAACAAAAACGCGATGTGAAACACAAATAATTTATAGATAAGAAAGAATCGTGTCTGGCGTCACTAGCAGACGACAGCGCGAAGCCATGTATCTGAACGTTATTTATTTAGATATGTCAGAGAAAGTGCGAATAAAACCAGTGTCAAACTATATCAAATTAAAGCGCAAAAAATATCCTTTAATTTGATAGCGATACAACCCCGATCGCAACTATAATAAGTGCGTGACATGCATTAGCATCATTTGTAAACAGAAAGTAAGAAATTTGTTAGTCAATACTAACAACAACGTTAACTGTCAATCATCTTTGCCAAATGACGGTTAATGACGGTTGGAAAACAATGCGTCATTTTCGTAACGTCTGGTGGAGCCAATCAAAAAATAGCTTACTGAATGAAACAATCGCCTAAGCCTCATCAAGACAGGGGGTATATAATCGGAATGCGAGTAATTCCAACACACTTTATTGTCATTAGCGAGGGCGAAAGGTTGCCGCTCGTCGCCTCAAAATACGTTATTAACTTATAGTATCATGTAACAGTGCATCCATTGAACCATTTCGGCAACACCAAGTAACTACAATACAGTCTACCTATAGGCTAATCAGTGCATCGATGTGAAGTATTTATTTTATTTAGTGCGGGATAAATCGAACAAGAGAAAATAATTAACCAGTATTTCAAATAGTCCAATTTAGTCAGAAGAGGACAATTATTCTCTGTTCATAGTGCGTGTGCAGTGTAATAAACCAGGGTCACTATAACCCGACTGCTGGAGTGTTCAATTAAATTTTAATTCTTGGATTTCGTTGTCCATGACGTGTCCGTTACTTAACTAAATATCACTATAATATTGACGACTCGGAACACAAAGTTTTTTATAAGTAAAAACGTAAAGTTTTACCTTACAGCCTAAACCGGCTTTCACCTATAGAAGGCTTCATCAGACGCCTCTGATGAAGCCTTCTATAGGTGAAAGCCGGTTTAGGCTGTAAGGTAAAACTTTACGTTTTTACTTATAAAAAACTTTGTGTTCCGAGTCGTCAATATTATAGTGATATTTAAATTTTAATCTATAAGATTAAAATAAAGAGGTAACATCGTGACAATTTATTCCATTAATCTGAGTGTACTGATATTTTTTCAAAACAAAATTTGTACTGATGCATAACACCAAAACTCTTTATATGTTACACAGTGATTGAATTTATTTAGTGGATTTGTTAATCCTACCTAAGATTTATTTTAGTCTTAAGTAGTATATAATATTTGTGAACAATTAAGCAAGCGTGACGAACGCATAACCTATAAATAGGTTTGATTTTTTAATAAGTAAACAATAAGGCCGTATTAGTAAATATTGTTTTATGAACTAATTAACTTCTGTATAGGCATGAACGTTCTTTCTTGTGTTTAAAAGAATTTACGCCCAAGATATATAAAATTAATGTTTAAACTAAAGTTTATCTGGGTATAACCAGAAAAGTTGTTTATGGTTTGAGCTAGCTAGTAGGGTAAGTGAACGAAATAATTTCAATTGTATATCAATGTATTTTTCTTACTGATGTTTGTTTGAATTCATTATCAAGGGTACAAATAAAACCCAGTTATTAGCAGCATAACTTTGACTTAATTTATTTCAAAAAGTAAATAAATAATTAATTCAGAATAACCAAAAGAACTCTGATTAGAGATCGTACGTTGTTAAATTTGAATTGCCATAAGGGCAATAAACACAATATCAGTTTTTTTAAAGAGAATTCACAATTATTTGATTCTATTAATTGGTTTTACATGGGATTTTCCTAAATAAACCTGTGTGGCGCCCATTATTAAACAAGGAATAACCTAACCTTGTAAGTAAAGCAAGCTGGTTTTGGAAACCGTCTTGGCAGCTTATTAATTATAAAAACAGTGAACTTCTGAACTTCCAGAATCACGACCAGGTACGTGGAAATATATTTTTATTAATTTCATTGTCCAGACGTGACTTGACTTTATGTACTTAGACGACGGTAAACCTGGAGGAGGAGTTTCGCTGCCAGAATCGACACGACGGCTACCTTCATCAATCGACCAGCTAGTACGCTTTATTCATTAAATTAAGCAACATTATTATTCAAACAATTTTACTGCAATTGTTTTTATTTTTATTTAAAGGAGTTCTTTTAAGATAATTAAAATCTTTTTGATTCATCATAACTTGTAATTTTACTTTTAACTTTCAATACTAAACATTTATAAACTCATAACACATTTTAACTTATTATTAAACACACCGAATCTAGTTTAGTTACAAATTGGCTAGCCCAACAGTGGGGCTTAAAGTAGGTAATCTAGTTTAGTTACAATATGTATGTTATTAAAAGTCTGAATGTTTTATATATCTGTTTCACTTTCAATAGTGGACATATTCAAATATCCCTATACTATCCCTATACACTCTGTTTTCAGTCATAACACATTTTAGACATGTATTTCTCTCTGTATACAGTATATTCGAATATACATACAATATGCATTTGACTATAACTGTTCATAATTGAATAGTAAATATTTTGCTGTATATAGTAACACACACATTTGCTCAGTTAATTGGGTCTGGTTTTAAAAATTGTGTCTACTTATTGTCTGATTCTCACAAAACCTTTTATTGCTTATCCATAATCATTTAAGAGATTTCAGGACTAACACCAACAAAAGAAATTAGCCAAAAATTTGATTATATATTAGGGACCTTCTTTGGAACAACAGCTACTTTCCATGGTCATAGGTATTCTCCAGACATTAGGCTCTAACTAAACAGTTGGGCTAGAACAAGGGCCACTATTTAGCCACACTCTTGATGAAAAAATAATGGAATTCTGTCAATTCTAACTATTGTCCTCACTCTCAGACTGTTTATTGCTGAAAGGACGTCAGTAATTTAGATGGAAGGAAACTTATCATATTTAACTCTTTGCAGTCAGCAGACACAGGAGCTAAGTCAGTGTCATCCTTATTAAACTACTGATAAACATATGTGAAGAATTTCTCAGCTCTTTTACATAGATCTCATTGATTAGACACCACAGAACTGTTAGCAACAATATACAGTGTAAACTGAAAGCTATTAATATATTTTCAGACACTGACAGGTTTGGACAATAAATTTACCAGAAGTGGTGGGCATAGTTGTTCTTAAAACAACCCAGTTCCTTCTGACCTTTTTTCTAAGATGGGAGAAAATTAAGCAGTCATTATTCATACCAGATCTCTTAAACCTCCCATGAACAGTTTTTTCCTTTTCAGAAGAGAAATCAGTTTCTCAGATTATTATCTTAGAAACTTATTCTCTTTCTCTTCTTGTTGGAGTGTTATTGCACATGGCATTAATAACTGCAACATTAAAGGATTCAGCTGAGGAATTTATTTTGCTGTTTAGAAGAACACAGGTCAAACTGCAGTAGATGGGCATTCATAAAGATTTTTATAATTTTCGGTAGGGAAGTTGAAGAAATCAATGTTGTTTTGCCTTCTTATCCAGTCTGGGCTCTAGATTTCAATGCCAAAGGTGGATGGAACACATCAACTTTCCCATCACACTGACTTCAAGTTGTCCATGGTTGGATAGTATAGGGTAAGTACATTGGACCCAGCTAGACCATTGTGTAACAGATTTAATTGCATGCAGTCCAGAACTTGATACTAGAACTAATCCTGGCTCTAGCATAAAAGTGACAACTGGGATGAAAATATCCATTGACCCAGTCAAAGCTGTCAGCAATGAAATTGCTGACAATCCAGAATAGAGTATTTTGTTATATTGATCCTTTTCATAAGGAATTGTTTATATGTGTCAAGGACACATGAGAGTAGCAACACAATAATAGCAGATTCTTGTCACCAGGTACAGAAATTTGAATCCAGACAAATTCAGAAACAGTTTCAAGATCATATCTTTTGTAACTAATGAGATTACTACTGACAGAAAGAAAAGTGCCACCACCATGACAGCAGTCACTGTCATACTCCCACCACCTCTGAGTACAGTGTATTCCTTAGGGAAAAAGGAAGCATTGCAGTGATCTTTAGAAAGCCAGAACTTAAAAAGAACAATGTTACTGTATCTGCTCTCTGTCAACACTACATACATTTTATTGGACTTCGTTCTAAGTCTTCTGAAGTTTTGAAAGCAGGTGGTGTAGTTCTTCATTTAGTGCATAGTTCATTGTTGTCCTCTCCAGAACTTAAAAAGAACAATGTTACTGTATCTGCTCTCTCTCAACACTACATACATTTTATTGGACTTCGTTCTAAGTCTTCTGAAGTTTCGAAAGCAGGTGGTGTAGTTCTTCATTTAGCGCATAGTTCATTGTTGTCCTCTCCCATGGACTACACATTACAAAACTTCTGCTCTTCTTTTAATTTACCCCAGAATGGATTAATTAAAAAACTAGCTGGCCACACTTTAAGCTTATTATTCATATTACTTGGTCTCTGAAACAGATGTGTGTATAGAGTTGTATTCTTCATACTTAATCTTTAACCAGGAACAGACTGTAGATGTCAACTACATGTCTTCAAACAGCCAGGTGATACTCAATTTGGTGATGTCCAGAGAAACATTGTGACACAAATAGCCCCTTTGTCTTAGTGACTACCAGATCAGATTCAACTTTTTCATTGCCAAAAATAACTTTCTTTGTGGATGTCCTTGGTCTTATCGTTTGTGTCTGGGATGAGGCATTCCTCTTTTTGGGTGGGGTGTTTACATTTACTTACTGTTATCACTTAAGATTTCTTTCCACTCTAGAAGCTATCTACATCCTTTCTACCTCACTTCTCTCCTGGGCATAAGAGGTAAGAGGTAGAGTCAATGTGTGGCATAGAGTTTCAATAGCAGCCACCTTGGTTTGACTGCTTTCCTAGTCTTTTTAGCAGGTTTATTTTGTTAATAGGAAGATATTACAGATCTTAATTCAGAAATTGTTACCTTTGGTAACTTGTTCTCATCTCAAAGAGTAGATGTTTCTTTCTTTAGGTATTCAACTCAGTTGAAAGAATGCACCAACCATTGCCTGCTTTTCTCCAGCAAAATCTTAAGACAAATTTGCCATTATGAGTAGGAAACAATTCCTGATCCTCAAAACACACCTTATGGCAATGCTCAGAATGAAGACTGTCACTGAATAACTGTGTAGTATCATTGCCTAGCCTGAACCAACTGCCTCAGCTTTATTGTATATAAAAATCTCACTAACAGAGTTAATAGTCAAACAGTTAGAAGTCAATTATATCACAACAGTCTATTTAAAACGGTTCAGTGAATTTCAATATGACAGTTATTCGTTAATAGAAAGCTCTTGATTCCACAACTTATAATATAGGTACTAGAAGACCATGGGATCATCATCAAAAGCACTTGTCTTTACACTTTAAGATCCAGTCTGAAATATGTTAAAAGCCAACATCCCAAATAAATTATAGCCAGACTCAAACTACAGTAGTACACATTTCAAAACTTTACATGTCAAATAAGTACTAACTGAAAACTTGGTACCGTATGGAGACAGCTTACTCACCAAATTGTTTTAGGCATCACTGGACGGTGTATTTAGGCAATACGAGTAAGAAAACAGGAGAACTCAATGAGATGAAGTTTATTTTTTAAATGTGGGACTTATAGAAGATGAAATGTTATTTAATGAAGATAATTAATGAGCTCAATCAGGAAAGTGTTAAGATTGGTCTAAAAATAAATATTAAAAAACAAGTATGATGTTTGACAAGGCTGTGCCAGCCAAGATAAAAACTGATGATAAAGGTCTAACAGCTATGAATGAAATGAAATTCTTTGTGAGAACAATGACTAACAATGGACATGCAGTACCCCAAACTGTAAATTAAATTAGATTAGTTTGGGTCCCTTCCTCTTTTGTTTAAAAAGGAAAGTTTTTTGATCATGTGTTTGCAATGTATTCTTTCATGACTTGTGGATCATAAAAATGAACTGAACAGAGAAGAACATAAAGGTCTATACTAGTAATAACAAGGAGAAACAGGGAAAAAATAAATAGACATGAATCTAAATTAGAATAGACAATGCTGTTTACAAAACTGAAAATATGAAATAAATGCAGCAGACATATTGTGGTAGATGGTCACTGATGTTAGTACATTGGAGATCAGGAGACATAAAGAGTTACAGATTTAGCTCTTTCCAAGATGGGTGGTTTACACGGTCAGTTTCTGTGATGCAGTGCACAAAACAAGATTTGCTTTGGAGAAATCACTCTGCACTGTCCAGAGGGGCATTTACTTAACACTGGATGGGAGCTTTTGATGATGAGTTATATTAAATAGTTTATCATTAGATCTGTAAAAACAACTTACAAATCAGACTCAATAATTATAACAGACTCATAGAATTAACTGCATTATTTTTTTGCAGTGGTTTGTTACTTAAATGAATCCATTAATATTGGGAATTAAAAAGAAAATACCGTAGTTATCATTCAACTGGTATTCAGTAAGCATCCTACTTTTTTGAGGCCTACTATTATCCTGTAGCCTTTCACATAGCTAGATGAGTTCTTGTGATTTGTAGACAATCAGATTTTTCAAATTGTTTGAGATTGATGATACACTAAAGATTTTGTTTATGAATCTACATTACAGTCAATGTGCATACACTGTAAATACTGTACTGTAAGGTAATCTATATTCGTATCAACAACACTCTTACAAAAGATCTGTAATAAATAAGATATTATAAAAAGTAATTGACAATACCTAGTTTACGGTTTCTAATAACAATATTTTCTCTCTCTACAATTGTCAATAACTCACTACATTTGAATTTCAACTAGAGTTTTACAAACTGTAAAAGTGATCATGCCACCAAGAGAAATAAATTTTCACTTTACTGAAAGGAATAAAGGATTCATCTTGTATATCATGTAGTTCCAAGACTGAATAAAAAAGATGCTAGTTTCTTAGGATGAAATTCTGTTATTGACCAAACATCTTACTTTAAGATGTCACTTTGGATTGATAACATAAATTCAAAATATCATAATTGAGAACAGAGATTTTACTGATTCATGTTTAACAATCAACTTCTGATATCCTTCTTAACAGTTACAGTCCTTCATAATTTTGGCCATTTGTTAAACATACTAAATACAATATTTCAATATTTGCAGTATCACAGATTGAGTATTAATAAAATGACACATTCTTGCATTGTGACTGCAGCATAGATAATGCATGTTGCTATGAAGACCTCCTAGTAACATACCAACTAACAAATGAGTTAAGGACTTACAACTACAACCCTTGAATCCGAATCACCCATTATAACTTAAATCCAACCATTGACAAAGGCTCCACTAAAGTTAGGAATTACTGTATACCAGGCCCGCACTCATCACTCAGTATAACTATTTACTATTAAGTTTTATCACTTTATAAGTATGTCTGTGCTTATGCTGTAACTCATTCATAACTATGCTTATGTATGTAATTCATTCCCAACATTTTGTTCCAAACTTATAGAACCATTTCTACTCATTAAACTGAAAGAAAAATGTCCAGTAAACATATGCTGAAAATATTTTGTTTTCTGTCTGTCTGTCTCTGTGTTAAAAAAAAATTATTACTGCAAATGGGATGTGGAGTTGAAATTTGGTATATGTATAAGTGTACTATTTCTTATAAGTACTAAACAAAAAGAAGTTTGTATCTTGAAATTTTTCTAAATGGTAGCTGATTGAAATTTTTAATTGTAAATTTCTCAAAAATACTTATAACAAAAAATGTCTCATTACATAAAACATTAGCCCTGTTATTTGTAATCCAATGGTACATTGTTTATGGAATTTGATTGAAAAATAATGATGTTATTATATTTCTTTCCCAACAAATTATTTGACCTCATAAGAACTGCATATTTGCATTTACGTTATTTTACCATGATTAATTGCACCAGTAGTAGTTTGAAGTTGCTTTATGGTGTTCACCATGCGTTAACAATTTTTAACTTTACAGAATAATACTGTATTTACCCCACGTAGCAACTCACGTCTCAAATGGATGATCACTCATATTTAGTAATAGAGTTTAAAAATGTGTACTTGGTCAGTATTTTGGAAATGAAGTAATTACATTTTTAGTTAAATTTATTTCATTAATCATTTGGGAATTCAAAAAAATAATCCACCTTCTTTAAATTTCTAACAACACAGAAAAAATATACGGCTTTTATAAAGAAAATAGGCCAAATGTTTTGTTAGGAAATAATTAAATAATTGTGTCATTTTCTATCCTAATTCCATAAACAAAATATAATTTGATTGAGAATGAAAGGGATATTTTTTTTTTAATTTAATAAGATGTTTTTTGTTATAAGCAGTGGCATATTCAGTGGGGTTTTGGGAGGTTAGAATTTCTCCCAAAAAATATGAAAAATAAAATTCTGTACTCAACATATGTACAAATATAATAAATACCATATTCTTACTGACAAACGACTATTTGCCCTATTACTAAGTGATAAACTAAAAATCGGTATGGAGAACCATACATGACTTCCATGTTGTAAGATTTATGTTTAAAATAATTTACTTGAATTCGGTTCGGTAATTTCTAAAAAAATATCGTCCACCCTCAAACTAATTTCACTATTTATAGATATTTTTGTTATTATGGGGTAGTCGTTTAATATAATGTTATTTTCAGTCACTTTATCCATAAAAATTAGGTAGGCTTACTTTATTCTTATAAAGAAACCGAACTACGCAGATAATCATCTCTCCTCCGAAGCGCTCTGAAGTCACTCATGGACCCTGAGCATCTTGCAGGGGGTTCATTCCCTAAAGATGAAAAGTCCTCTGTAAACGCGTGCAGTTACACTGCCCAGCAATCCCAGAAAGCAAATCGATAACAATAGCGTGCAAATGTAAGAAAATAAACATGAGTGAGGCCAGAAATAACGCAAATTGTGTGTGTGTGTGTGTGTGTGTGTGTTGCCTGCCTTTTTATTGCGGTAATCTGAATAATACAATGGAAACATATAGATTAGATAATTGAGATATGCTTGCCTGCCACGAACGATATATTTTCTCTCATACATGATTTAAATTAAA
Source organism: Magicicada septendecula (assembly GCA_034769895.1). NCBI lineage: Eukaryota > Metazoa > Arthropoda > Insecta > Hemiptera > Cicadidae > Magicicada > Magicicada septendecula. Next base: position 234,342,598 of record CM068368.1, on the reverse strand, counting down.
ATGAAAAATTATAGAAATTTGTTAAAGTGAAATGAAATGTTTCCATAGAAACAACTTCTTTGTTGTCAATAATGTGTTACACATATAAAACTTATAAAATTTACTTTCTCCATCATCAACTACCATTGTAATTTATAGAAAATTACCCCCTTCCACTTCAACTACCCTTTTCATTTATAGATATTTCATCTACCTTTCTAAAGTGGATTATTATGACTTTCTTTTAAGGATACTTTATTTATCAAATTTAGCACTTTACTCTTGTTAAAACGTAAAATGTTGCAGGTAAACTACCCCTTCCCCTTAACCGATCTTCAACAAAATCAACTGGCCTTGAGTTATCTACAATTTAGGGATGCATGCACAAAATTATTTGATTCTGTTTAAATGTGCGGCAGTTATCGTTCGTCATAGAAACAATTACTCTTGTTAAAACATAAAATGTGGCAGGTAAACTACCCCTTTCCCTTAACAGATCTTCACCAAAATCAACAAGCATTCAATCTTTTACAATTGATGAACGTATGCAAAAAAATATTTGATTTTGTTTGACTGTGCGGCAGTTATCGTTCATCATCAAAAAAATTACCGTTGTTAAAACATAAAATGTTGCTGGTAAACTACCCCTTTCCCTTAACCGATCTTCACTAAAATCAACAGACATTGAGTTTTCTATAGCTCAGGAAGGTATGCAAAACATTATTTGATTCTCATTGAATTTACGGCAGTTATCATTCGTCATAGAAAAAATTACCCATGTTAAAACATAAAATGTTGCAGGTAAACTACCCCTTTCCCTAACCCGATCTTCAACAAAAACAATAGGTCTTGAGAACTACAATTCAGGGGCTGTATGCAAAAAACTCTTGTTAAAACGTAAAATGTTGCAGGTAAACTACCCCTTCCCCTTAACCGATCTTCACCAAAATCAATAGGCCTCGAGTCCTCTACAATTCAGAACTGTATGCAAAAAATTATTCGATTCTGTTCTAATTTGCGGCAGTATCGTTTGACATAGAAAAATTCTACACATAGACACACAGACACTTTTCGAAAAATTACTTTTTTTCATGTTTTGAGGGTAGTACAATCAGAATCTGCCATTATCTTGAACACGATTTTTTTCACCATGACCATACTTCCATTTCCTTATGGAACATGGAAGTAAAAATTAGTGTTTTGTTAATTACTGTATTATTATCATTTCAATGTATCTACTGATAAAACAGTTAAAATTATTCAGTAAGCACACGGAAATAAGTGAGCATGTGGTTACATGATTTTTACTCATATTCTTATAAAGATTGGACTCGTACAATATGTGTACAAAGGCCTTTTTGACATTATGGGTGGAGCAATGCTGGAAAATTCATGAGAAAAAATTTTATGAAGCAATTTCATTTTCACCTTTTTGTGTGACATTAACTACCAATGAGTATTTAATGAGTTTCTGGAGGAACTATGACATGCAGTCATAGTTCCTCCAGAAAAAACCCTTCTTGAAGAGAAAAGAATGAGGAAACCCTAAATTGTCCACCTTGTCCCCAAGTTTTCAACTCCCCACAGTAACAAAAATTCTGGGTGTGCCTTTGATTTCTATGAAATATTGAATTAAAAATTTTTATCAGCTGTCATTTTGAAAATTTTTAAGATAACATTTTGGTTTGTACTTATAAGAAATAGTACACTTAATACATGTACTAAATTTCAACTCCACAGCTCACTTCATTCAACAGTAATAAATTTTATTAATAAAAACATATAGAGAGAGAAAACGAAGTACTTTTTGGAATATGTTGTTCATTGGACATTTCAATGATTTCAAAAATCAATACAGAATTTTTGCACCATAAATTGGGAACAGTATCTACATTATATTCTATAAAATACAGATATATATTGCCGAGTTTATAGACTGACAGAAATAGTTTTCCATATTAAGCAATGTTTTCAAAAGGCGAAATTTGATTATCTCTAGTTGTTTACAGTCATATTTTTCTCTCTTTAGAGTCATTACAACTGAATTGTAAATAAATTCTGCTTAACAAATATTAACAGTTATTTCCAAATAGCAGACATATCCCAGTACAATGTATTGCCACAACTTGATAGAAAAATAAACACAAGAGCCCTCTTCTCAACAGTACGGACTAAAACAGGACCTTCATTGTGGATTGCTGCAACACCCATTTTTCAAGATCACTGTGTGACAGTACAAAATGGGTATAATTATTTTATATTGTGCAATAATACGAACTATGTAAAATTGAATAAAATATGACTTTCGAGATTGGGATGGTATGAATCAGCCAGTGTGACGTAGACGTATTCGTCACAAAATAAATAAACCGAGCCATATATGGGCACGAATTTTAGTGATCCAATTGACGTCAGAAGAATATCACAAAATGAACACGTGTTTTTAATACGGAAACGAAATCCTAGCTTCTACAATGTTCTAGAACGTTTCGATATATCTCGATCAATGAGGAAGGGGTACCACGTGACCAGCTCATGTAGTATACACTCCGAGATCGCCATCTTCCAGTCTACGAATAGCCAGTCTACGAACAGCCAGTCCGAACAACATCTGAAAGCAGTACAGTCGCAAAGAAATAGTGTTGGGAGGCCTACGCATGTAAGTACGCTAGGTCCGCACCAAAGTGAGTTTAAATAAAGAATCATGAAGTTAAACACATTTTAAAACCTGTTCGAACCACACAGTCAACCCGTATGGGTGTGTTAACCCAAGTCCGCGGACAAAGTCGATTTAGGCCTTTAAAAAGTGAAAATGCATATAAAACAGTGCTAAATAAATTTCTTCGAGTATACAAGTTAATCACCAAAATTAATTAACAGTTTAGTGAGTGCTGAAACAAAAGTGAACTATAAGAACAATGACGCCACATGTGGAATAACGTCTCCAGATAAGTACTTTCGAAACTAAGTCGACCAGACAGCTATCAACAACTATGTACCCAGTATTAAAACACTAAATTCAGATCGTAATGAGAGCTCAAATCTAAGGGGGGTTTTTAGAGAATGAATGAGAGCGTGAAAGCGAAGTGCTGGTTTGCCTTAATAGATTAAGTAAAGTAATCCTGTGCAAATAATGATTATATATGTTCAATGTTGGGTGATTTACTAATCACCACGTATATATAGGGGTAACGCCAGTTTGAATTTAAAAAATGAAAATAAAAACCAATTTCTATATCACAAAGACCACGTGTTGAATATAATTATTGCACTGAGACCTAGTCTGTTTGCTACATCCAAATCTCATCTAATCGAATTCTAGTCTTCTGAGTCCAGGGAAATAAAGTGTTTAACTCATATAGGTATTGTTTAATGAAAAGAGTGGAATGATTTGCATATGTTAACCTGAAATATACTGGCGACCCTATAACGTGCTGAGGAAGCGGAAGGTAGGTGGGAGAAACGATCTCCAAGGTAGGTGATATTTTGGGCGGGTAAATTTAAAAGAGATTAATAACTTTACAATTGGCGACCCTGCCAGGATGTTTTTAACAAAAGTTTAGTAACTTTACAATTGACGACACTGCCAGGAGATTTAAAAAAGAGAATAATAACTTTACAATTGGCGAATTCCTGCCAGGATTTTATATAAATTTTACGTAAAATAGGCCTGAAATTGGATGACAGGAAATAGGCTGGGGAGCAGTGGCAAATTTTGAAATTTTTAGGTTAAGACGTTCAAAATAGCACGTGGTCTGGAAAAATTTTTGTTTAGTATACTGTACATAAATGATTCTCAGCAATAAATTGTAATCAGTATTTAATTAAAAATAAATAAAAAATATGGAGAATAATGAGGAGGAAGTCAGCTTGTCTGACTCGACTGTCATTAATGAATCAGAAAGTTAGTCAACTTGTGTATTAAATAAAGAGAGCAGTCTAACCGAATAAAAAATAATGGACAATGTTGTAATTCATTCAACGCCAATCTCAGTTAAAAAAGCTGATGAATGATATGATGAGATATTTATGTAGCATGGTGTGCAGTATGAAAGAAAGTTCAGAAAAGCAAAATACAATGTTGCGTATTAAATTAGATGAAGTAAAGAGTGATATTAATGAAGTAAATACTATATTCGATGAAGTACAGAGTGATATTAATGAAGTAACTACTAGATTCGATGAAGTAAAGAGTGATATCAATGAACTAAGTAGTGATAATGTTAAATTCAAAATGGATATGAACAAACGTCTAAACGAAATTGATGAACATTGTAGTATCATCGTAAAACAAATGCAAGATGACGTCAATGACATTAGAAAGAGAAAGGAGAGTAAAAATGAGGACAAGTTAAGTGCAAAGGAGAATATAAATAACGAAGGAATAGTTGACAAGGTAAGTAATGGTGTTAATTATAATTATGATTATAATGGTGAAATAATGTTGAATAATAATAACAAAGATATAGTTGAAAATGGGGTATCAAAAAGTGATACAGTGAGTAATAGTGGTGATAACGAGAATATAATGGGAGTTGAGGATAGTGAGGGGGTAATAATAAGTGTTAATGAGCTGGAAAGAGAGTGGAGGGAGAGTTTAAGAGAATATGGGGGTGGAAGGCAAATTTTCCCTGTGGTGTTGTAGGTGAAGTAAAGGCTTCACGAGTGTTGTTAGAGGATGTAAGTTCCTCGACAATTTATTTGGGAGGCAAATGGTCTACAAATAATCCCTTTAGGCATTATGATTTCCCTGGTAAAGCCAGGATGTGTTTTAGTGATGTAGTATTGCCCTCTGCGTGGAGTGAGAGAATTAAATGGGGTTGGGAAAGTGATTTTGAGAGAGAGAGAGAGAGAGAGAGAGAGAGAGAGAGAGAGTTGTTTAACGTAAATAAAGGTTATGAAGAGTTAGTAGAGAGAATAAATATTGAAAGAATTGTTTACAATGAAAACTTACCTTGTGATGTAATTAGAGCAGCAGTAGATGATGATAATAAGCACTTACCTTGCGATGTAATTGATGTAGTAGTAGATGACTATGATGATGAGATCATAACTTACCTGGTGATGACAAAAAATACTAAGGGAGACTGGACCAAAAATACTAATGTTGACAAGTTTTATGAGATAATAATGTGGAGTACTCCGGTAGATTATTGTAATGGTATAATGGATAAAACAGATTTAAAGAGTTATTATATAAATAGTAATAATATGATAAATGTAAACAAAACTGAAATGTGTTTTGTTAATATCAGATTAATTTTCGATGATGGAGGTTAGATATATAGTGAATGAACATTTAATTATTTTAGCTAATGGTGTAAATACATGGCTAACTTAGGTAATGCGTTCGGTGATATGACGTAGATTGTATATAAATTTGTATTGATGTTAAATGTATTGTGTTAGGTTATGTTGTTGTTATGATAAGGTATTGGAAAATACAGTGTGTGTATGTTGTATGATGTGTACTCAATGTTAATAATTCTGATTGAGTGTGTTATGATAATGAGAATTAATTATTAGTATTAATTGACATTCATGTAATTATGAATTTTTATCACGGAATTGAACTAATTTGAAATGGTTTAATTAAGGTAAAAGATGGAAACGTTAGGAATAAATTTGAAAAAATTTATTTTTTGACTTGAATTGTATGGGATAGTTGAAAATGATGTGGAGGAGTTTAAATGAATGATAAAATAGGTGAGAGTGATGATTAAATCACGGTAACGATTAAGAATACAGTGTTGAAAATACACATATGGTTGACTGTACTTATTATATTGTATAATTTACTGTTTTTATAACCAGGTTTTGTACTGTATAGAGTTAGCAGTAGTAAACGGCAATAATGATGAGAAAATATAGAGATGAAATGAGTTATTTACATGAAAAAGTAATATGAAATTGGTATTTACTTGAATTCCGACTGGAATTAGTGAATCATTTTGAAGTTGGAATTATAAATTCCAAGAGAATGTTGATGTTAGATGTAGGAGAAAGTGTATTATGTTATGTTGAGAATATTTCTGTTAAACAATGTTATGTGTACATTTAGAAGTTAAGAAAAAGCCAGTACTTCGAAAAAGGCAAACTGGTATGGGTAAAAGGAAACTAAATCAGTTCAGGGTCTGGAAAATGAAAGGCCACTTAGTAATATTTTGTTGATTGTTTTAGAGTCTGGTGACACTGTGGTGGCGACCCTGTGCTGGCCAGCGTGTCAGGGCAGGGGCGTCTAGTGCCTGTCTGGCTTTATGGTGTTGGGATTCTACAGCAAGAAGTCCAGTAAAGTCATGCAGGTGCGGCCACAATCACTGGATTAGGGGGGTGAGTAACCCATGATTTTAATAAAAAATAAGGGGGGTCATGGCGCCATATCCGGGTTGATCCTTTTAGGTTTTGTCAATGAAATTTTTTATGCTTTGGCATAAAACACATCATACAACATTGTCACTATTGTGACAGTACAAAATGGGTATAATTATTTTATATTGTGCAATAATACGAACTATGTAAAATTGAATAAAATATGACTTTCGAGATTGGGATGGTATCAATCAGCCAGTGTGACGTAGACGTTATTGTCACAAAATAAATAAACCGAGCCATATATGGGCACGAATTTTAGTGATCCGATTGACATCAGAAGAATATCACAAAATGAACACGTGTTTTTAATACGGAAACGAAATCCTAGCTTCTACAATGTTCTAGAACGTTTCGATATATCTCGATCAATGAGGAAGGGGTACCACGTGACCAGCTCATGTAGTATACACTCCGAGATCGCCATCTTCCAGTCTACGAACAGCCAGTCCGAACAACATCTGAAAGCAGTACAGTCGCAAAGAAATAGTGTTGGGAGGCCTACATGTGTAAGTACGCTAGGTCCGCCCCAAAGTGATTTTAAATAAAGAATCATGAAGTTAAACACATTTTAAAATCTGTTCGAACCACATAGTCAACCTGTACGGGTGTGGTAACTCAAGTCCGCGGGCAAAGTTGATTTAGGCCTGTAAAAAGTGAAAATGCATATAAAACAGTGCTAAATAAATTTCTTGGATACAAGTTAATCACCAAAATTAATTAACAGTTTAGTGAGTGCTGAAACAAAAGTGAACTATAAGAACAATGACGCCACATGTGGAATAACGTCTCCAGATAAGTACTTTCGAAACTAAGTCGACCAGACAGCTATCAACAACTATGTACCCAGTATTAAAACACTAAATTCAGATCGTAATGAGAGCTCAAATCTAAGGGGGGTTTTTAGAGAATGAATGAGAGCGTGAAAGCGAAGTGCTGGTTTGCCTTAATAGATTAAGTAAAGTAATCCTGTGCAAATAATGATTATATATGTTCAATGTTGGGTGATTTACTAATCACCACAATGAAAATAAAAACCAATTTCTATATCACAAAGACCACGTGTTGAATATAATTATTGCACTGAGACCTAGTCTGTTTGCTACATCCAAATCTCATCTAATCGAATTCTAGTCTTCTGAGTCCAGGGAAATAAAGTGTTTAACTCATATAGGTATTGTTTAATGAAAAGAGTGGAATGATTTGCATATGTTAACCTGAAATATGCTGGCGACCCTATAACGTGCTGAGGAAGCGGAAGGTAGGTGGGAGAAACGATCTCCAAGGTAGGTGATATTTTGGGCGGGTAAATTTAAAAGAGATTAATAACTTTACAACTGTCTGCTACTGGTTGGAGATGGGACAGCCATCTCTGAGTCTACTGTAACATACTTAGGAAAATTCTCAAACTACATTAATCACAATAATACTTTAGTCTTCATTTTAAAAAGAATACAATACAAAGAACAGACATTGAATTAAATGTATCAGTTGGATCATGGGAGTAAGACAATACCGCTTCCAATAAAAGTATAAATAAAGATGACCTTATAAAACAGTTACAAGGCTGCCTATAATAAAAACAAAACATTCAAACTTAAAGGCATAAAATATGTAACAAATCTTGTATTTTAAAAATGGATGTATCCCAAATAACTACCAGTATATGTAATGATATTGTATACTCACACGTGTGCTACTGTATGTGCATGTGTATCTACATGGACACAATACACACACACTCACTCATTCACATAAATAAAAACATACTCACCGCAGGGTGAGGTAATCTAATCGTCTACCATTTATTTACATGATTCCAGTCTTTTTAACTGCCATTTTTATCAGTGTCCCTTATTAATGTACATCAAAGCTTTCATGGTTATAAGCAGAATTATATAGATATGAGGTAAAGTATAACATAAATAATAATATAAAAGTTATAGATTAGGCCTAATTAGGGAATTTTAAATATAATTAAATATGTTGAAAATATATAGGTTAAAGAAAGATAGTAATATTGAAATAAATTACTTAGATTTAAATATAGAGGGAAGATAAAAATAAAAGGGAAGAAGGGAAGGGATGATATAATAAAGATAAAAATAGAAGGGAAGAATGAAATTAAATAAATTAATTCGCCAAAAGAATCATACAAGCCATATAAGTATAAATGGCAGCAGTGAATGTTTTTTGTTTTAGTGGACAAATAAAAAGAGAGATTACAGAGAATAAAGAAAATAGTGGACAAGATTTGATTAGATAAATAGAATGGAAAAAATTAATACATGAGGATGTATAGAAGATAGAGAGGATTAGAACTATATAAGGTCGATTACATATGCTGATATCAAAATAAAAATTGTTGAATGGTTTGAGAGATATGGGCTCGATACAGTGATAAAAACTAAAAGACTTTTTTTGATGTAACTGAAAATAATAGTATCAAAAAATATTCATATTTTAAAGAAAACTGGTGTAAAATGTTAAATATATTGTTTGTCAAAAATTGTTATAACCAGCCTTTAAAGTTACATATTTAAAATTTGTTTCTTGGACTATACTTTCTCACCCAATGACACAAGTTTTATTTACTTTTTATCATTTACAAACAATATTACGGTACTTTTTATTAGAAAGTATTAACCCTTGTTTAAAATAGTTACATTAATTACTGTTTGTTTTCCTTGCATTATGTAATAATTTATATATATATATATATATATATATATATATATATTGTAACGTTACATAACCCGGTCCCAATAAATTAACCCATGATAACATAGAGGTCAGAAATGGGTAACCTACGGCTCACTCAAAATTAAATTATATCACTCAACATGATAAACAATTCGAGTGATATATGGTGAAAAGTGAGTTATAGTGTACCCATTGTGGTAAAAAATAAAAGTGACGGTAACTTATTACCAAACTGTGCTGTGTGTTTGGAAATTATAAAACTATGAGAGTATGCTATAATACTAATAACTGATTTTGTAATTTTATTTATTTATTGTAATATTTATATTGTATGGACAACCAATTGTTATACGTAATTTAATGTTATATTTTTTAAAATATTTGTGTTGTAATATAGGATAACCCAGGGTTAGTTCATTTTAAAAAACGTAAAAATTTAAATATAAAAGGATAATAAAAAATTAAAATAATACTAGGAGGGAGATGGCAACAGGAAGTAGTGCAGTGTAGTAATACTACGAGAGACTAATAAATAATATATATAAATTTATTTAAAGATAATAAATTATCAAATATTTATATACAAGGTCATAAGAAAATGAACAAAAACTTATTATGTAAACAAAACGAATAAAGAAACCGGAATGGAAAAGAATTATTTTTCAATAAATAAAATATAAATTTATAATAATTACAAACTGCCTGTATAATAATAATACGATGGGTTACTAAGAGTGACGAAAAAATAACAAGTATTGTTAATTAGAAAAAATTTGGAAATAAAACCGTAGAGTTGAGAAAAAGATGCTACTACAATTATAATAAAAAATAACCTTTTCGGAACTTGAGAGGAGTGTAAATTGATACTAAATTAACTTACAACATGACCACTATCTAATCATACATGATTTATCCAAATTAAATGGCTATACTCATTAATAAACAGTGAATGAAAATCTTCTGATGATCCAACCTGGTTTCGGCCTAGTTCTAGTTGACGATTGGAAAATACACCAGACGGTAAGGAAATTATAACGCAAGACGGACATCACCGAAGAAAAGCTTCATTCCAGTAAGAACCATACGGAGCGAGGTAATATAAACATTTCGTTTAATAGTTCAAGAAGAAAACGCATTCCGAACGTTGATATAGAACAAAAATTAGTCATTTCATAATCATATGTTTTTTTAAAGTAAACAAAGCACGCTGCTCTCTTACGGACATTCCTGGAACTACATACTAAACGAAAAATAACAAATTTATTTAATTGTTTTCGGTATTTGTAAAGCTTAGTAATTATCCATTTCTGACACTCTCGTAACAAAAAGAACTTACCCTGAACCCTGGGGAATTATTAAGAATTATATATTAATTGATGTTTCTTTTTATAGTGTAAAAATTTGGTAAACATCACCATATATGTTTTTCTCTTTAGACAATTCCATGTTTACTCTGTGAAGTCGAGATTATGTTTTATTGAAGGAAAGAGCAATTGTAATACTTGTATTTTGGTGGCAGGAAACAAAAACCAATAATATAAATACATAATATTATTGAAAAATAATCTTGAATAATAAAGTGTTATAATTTTTTTGTAGTGGGTAGTTGTAATCAATTTCAGCACAAAAACAGAAGAACTGAGTGTAAATATTCTTCGTATTGTTTAAATATGGCGATGACATAAGGGGAGGGGCCTAAAGTATAAAAGCCTACAACGTACAGTTGACAGACGTTGTTTAAGACCTGAAGATGTCAGTAATGACGAAAAGCTTAGTCGAACAATAAAAAATTATAGCAGTTAGCAAATTCATAAAAGAAATAGTAATGAGTGTAAATAATTGATACTTACTCTCTCTTCTTCATAAGGCTGAACAACTTCACTCCTTGACCCCAAATCACACACTCTCGATTTCTATTTAGATTGAGTAACACATTGGAAAATCCTTTATTTATTTTTTTTTAGAAACGTCAGTTATTATAATTCATAAGTGGCGACTGCGGAGAGGCGGAAACTTTGATATCTCAAACCGAGACGTTACAAGATTGGCGCATAACAACATTGGGAGCTTAATTAAATAAGACGAACACCCAATAAGCCACATACAAAGTTTTCGCTAAAACCTCTAGAAAAACCGCTACGTTACAAGATTGGCGCTCAACGTAAAAGGGCGGTAATTAGAAAAGAATTTTGATATTTAATAAAAATATATACCAAAAAAACTAATTATCGTTGGCAGTTATGAGAAAACAAGAAATGCATAATACCCGAGGCAAATCGAAGAAGAGGGCAGAAGAAAAGGAGATTGAAGAAGGTGGACAGGAACAAGAAATAGAATTAGTTACGGACAGTGAAATGGACCAACAGACAGGTGATACAGAAGAAACCGAAGTAGTTATGGACCCGGAAATGGAAATAATTGAAGATGATGCCCAAGGGGACCAACCAGATAAACCCAAACAAAAGAAGATATAAGCATACAGGAGATGTTAAGAATTATAATGGAAGGGAATAACAAGATCCAGGAAGATAATAAGCGAACCAATGACAAAATAGATGAAAATTTTAGAAAACAGGAGGAAGCCTTGAAACAAACCAATGAGGAAAATAAGGAGAATTTTAAGAAACAGGAGGAACAAAATAGACAGACCAATGAGAAAATAGATAGCATTCAGGAAAGTTTAGTCAAACAACTAAATGAAAAAATAGAAACCATTCATGGAAATATCAAACAAACCATGAATGAACAATACCATGAACTGAAAGAAACTGTTGAAGGACAAAGAGAAGAGATGAATGCAAAATTTGAAGAGAATAATAAGAATTTAAAACAATTTGAGTGTAAAATGGAGAATTTCAATAAGGAGATATGGGAAACTTTCGGGGAGAAGTTTGAAAATGTTAATACACTTAGCCAGAAAGCAGATACATACAAGGAGGAGACAAATAAACAAATGGACCATAGTGTCAAGAATTTGGATGAAACATCAGACAGCACTTCAGAAGGTATTAAAGTAAGTCCAAATACAGAAGAGAGTAGGAAGGAAATAGAAATTACAGAATACCAAGGTGTAATGCCATCTGAAAATAAAAATAGCCACAACAAAAAGGATGTTCAAACCGTGGAAAGGAAGACCAAGAAAGTAATAAAAACATGTAGAAAGAGAATAATAAATACCAAGGAAAAATGGGAGATGATTACAGGTGGATTAATTAAGGTATTCAACCTTCCAATTAACGAACAGAGGGAGTTAACTAAGTTTACATCCCAGTTAAATGTGTCAACGATGGAAGTGTATCAGACAATATCAGTAGTATCTTCAAGACGGAATACAACATTCAAATATTTGGTAAATAATCCAGAGGTAAAAGGGAATGAAATGAGATTAAATATGAGCAACTATGTTATGTTAGAGGAGGTACAATACTTGTTAGTTAAAAAGGAACGAATTATGACGGAAGACCGGTACTTAAGTGAAAGTTTCATAGCAGCAAAGTGGGAGAGCCGGATGGTAAGAAGATTATCAAGGAGAGAATTAATTCTGAACACCCCAGTAATCCGAGTAAAGGGAGTACCTGAAATAATGGACCACGGTTAAACAAGCTCCAAACAAACCAGAAAAAAGGGACGGATTTTATGGATACAGGACCAAGCAACCCATTGTAAATAAAAACCCCAAAATTCCAAAAAGCACGTAAGGACAACTTACTCAAGGTATTTCGAACAATAATTTAAAATGAAGAGACTAAAACCCCCCAAAAAAAAATAAAAACATGTAAGGACATCTTACTCAAGTTATTTTGGAACCATATAATTTAACAAACAACAAACCACCAAGAAAAAGAGAACAGATGATTAAATAATATTTATAAAGAACTGATTTAAAATGGACTAATAGGAAAAATAATATTTTGATGGTAACAAAAGAAGAATAAATAAATAAACAATTAATGGTAATGTGCTCAGATAAGAAGGTACAATAAGAAGAATAACGAATAATTTAATGACTCCAATGAAACTGAAGGAGGATAATTAATACAATAATTAGAATTTCTCGGAATTGAAGATTTTATAAGAAGAAATGATACGGAGAATATGTCACAAGAAGTAAAGTCAGAAGAATTTTAACATAAGGCCTATCAATGATGTTATATGCTATTAGTCAATGGAAAAGAAGAAGGAATCAAGGAGAAGAAGAAATATATAAATAAATACAAACAGCTACAGTATGAAGAATCCCAAAGGTGTTTGGTATTAGTCGCTAATTGACTACTACTTATAATTTTTTTATTTTTATGTATTGACCGTAGAAATGTTCCGGCAATAATTTTTATGAGCAGGGATGATGTTCCCCTGGTCTCAGAAGGTGTAAGGATGGACAGCGGTGTATGGACCCAAAGTGGCCACCCGACTGGAACCACCGCACAAGATAGGGAAAAATGTTAGGGAAATTGAATATTTAAGGGATAATAATTATAAAATAGCTGAAAGGATTGATATTAGATTCCAGAAGTACAAATGAAGAAAATAGAAGGAAGATAGCAGACCGATGCTTAATTGATAAAGCGAGTATATAAAAGTAAATAGAAATGAGTGTTAAAACAAGTTTAATATGATTAGTGTGACCAGTCCTTATCAAATAAAATGTGGAAGTACCACTACCAAGAAATGCATAATTGATGAATTTGCCTCCAAGAGAGAGAGAGAGTAAAGTAAGAAAACAGCAATTACCACCAGTCTGAATTACCAGTCAGAGTTTACAACCAGTCAGAAATAAAACACTATTATGAAGATAAAGAAGAGTTAAGAAAATGGAAATAATCAACAATTTATTTTTAATAAACGAGTTAAACTGAAATAAATTTGTTCTAGTGGGGGGGCTTTATGTAACGTTACATAACCCGGTCCCAATAAATTAACCCATGATAACATAGAGGTCAGAAATGGGTAACCTATGGCTCGCTCAAAATTAAATTATATCACTCAACATGATAAACAATTCGAGTGATATATGGTGCAAAGTGAGTTATAGTGTACCCATTGTGGTAAAAAATAAAAGTGACGGTAACTTATTACCAAACTGTGCTGTGTGTTTGGAAATTATAAAACTATGAGAGTATGCTATAATACTAATAACTGATTTTGTAATTTTATTTATTTATTGTAATATTTATATTGTATGGACAACCAATTGTTATACGTAATTTAATGTTATATTTTTTTAAATATTTGTGTTGTAATATAGGATAACCCAGGGTTAGTTCGTTTTAAAAAACATAAAAATTTAAATATAAAAGGATAATAAAAAATTAAAATAATACTAGGAGGGAGATGGCAACAGGAAGTAGTGCAGTGTAGTAATACTACAAGAGACTAATAAATAATATATATAAATTTATTTAAAGATAATAAAATTATCAAATATTTATATACAAGGTCATAAGAAAATGAACAAAAACTTATTATGTAAACAAAACGAATAAAGAAACCGGAATGGAAAAGAATTATTTTTCAATAAATAAAATATAAATTTATAATAATTACAAACTGCCTGTATAATAAAAATACGATGGGTTACTAAGAGTGATGAAAAAATAACAAGTATTGTTAATTAGAAAAAATTTGGAAATAAAACCGTAGAGTTGAGAAAAAGATGCTACTACAATTATAATAAAAAATAACCTTTTCGGAACTTGAGAGGAGTGTAAATTGATACTAAATTAACTTACAACATGACCACTATCTAATCATACATGATTTATCCAAATTAAATGGCTATACTCATTAATAAACAGTGAATGAAAATCTTCTGACGATCCAACCTGGTTTCGGCCTAGTTCTAGTTGACGATTGGAAAATACGCCAGACGGTAAGGAAATTATAACGCAAGACGGATTATATCACCGAAGAAAAGCTTCATTCCAGTAAGAACCATACGGAGCGAGGTAATATAAACATTTCGTTTAATAGTTCAAGAAGAAAATGCATTCCGAACGTTGATATAGAACAAAAATTAGTCATTTCATAATCATGTTTTTTAAAGTAAACAAAGCACGCTGCTCTCTTACGGACATTCCTGGAACTACATACTAAACGAAAAATAACAAATTTATTTAATTGTTTTCGGTATTTGTAAAGCTTAGTAATTATCCATTTCTGACACTCTCGTAACAAAAAGAACTTACCCTGAACCCTGGGGAATTATTAAGAATTATATATTAATTGATGTTTATTTTTATAGTGTAAAAATTTGGTAAACAACACCATATATGTTTTTCTCTTTAGACAATTCCATGTTTACTCTGTGAAGTCGAGATTATGTTTTATTGAAGGAAAGAGCAATTGTAATACTTGTATTTTGGTGGCAGGAAACAAAAACCAATAATATAAATACATAATATTATTGAAAAATAATCTTGAATAATAAAGTGTTATAATTTTTTTGTAGTGGGTAGTTGTAATCAATTTCAGCACAAAAACAGAAGAAATCCGAAATCGGCTAAACTGAGTGTAAATAATTGATACTTACTCTCTCTTCTTCATAAGGCTGAACAACTTCACTCCTTGACCCCAAATCACACACTCTCGATTTCTATTTAGATTGAGTAACACATTGGAAAATCCTTTATTTATTTTTTTTTAGAAACGTCAGTTATTATAATTCATTAGTGGCGACTGCGTAGAGGCGGAAACTTTGATATCTCAAACCGAGACGTTACAAGATTGGCGCATAACAACATTGGGAGCTTAATTAAATAAGACGAACACCCAATAAGCCACATACAAAGTTTTCGCTAAAACCTCTAGAAAAACCGCTACGTTACAAGATTGGCGCTCAACGTAAAAGGGCGGTAATTAGAAAAGAATTTTGATATTTAATAAAAATATATACCAAAAAATCTAATTATCGTTGGCAGTTATGAGAAAACAAGAAATGCATAATACCCGAGGCAAATCGAAGAAGAGGGCAGAAGAAAAGGAGATTGAAGAAGGTGGACAGGAACAAGAAATAGAATTAGTTACGGACAGTGAAATGGACCAACAGACAGGTGATACAGAAGAAACCGAAGTAGTTATGGACCCGGAAATGGAAATAATTGAAGATGATGCCCAAGGGGACCAACCAGATAAACCCAAACAAAAAGAAGATATAAGCATACAGGAGATGTTAAGAATTATAATGGAAGGGAATAACAAGATCCAGGAAGATAATAAGCGAACCAATGACAAAATAGATGAAAATTTTAGAAAACAGGAGGAAGCCTTGAAACAAACCAATGAGGAAAATAAGGAGAATTTTAAGAAACAGGAGGAACAAAATAGACAGACCAATGAGAAAATAGATAGCATTCAGGAAAGTTTAGTCAAACAACTAAATGAAAAAATAGAAACCATTCATGGAAATATCAAACAAACCATGAATGAACAATACCATGAACTGAAAGAAACTGTTGAAGGACAAAGAGAAGAGATGAATGCAAAATTTGAAGAGAATAATAAGAATTTAAAACAATTTGAGTGTAAAATGGAGAATTTCAATAAGGAGATATGGGAAACTTTCGGGGAGAAGTTTGAAAATGTTAATACACTTAGCCAGAAAGCAGATACATACAAGGAGGAGACAAATAAACAAATGGACCATAGTGTCAAGAATTTGGATGAAACATCAGACAGCACTTCAGAAGGTATTAAAGTAAGTCCAAATACAGAAGAGAGTAGGAAGGAAATAGAAATTACAGAATACCAAGGTGTAATGCCATCTGAAAATAAAAATAGCCACAACAAAAAGGATGTTCAAACCGTGGAAAGGAAGACCAAGAAAGTAATAAAAACATGTAGAAAGAGAATAATAAATACCAAGGAAAAATGGGAGATGATTACAGGTGGATTAATTAAGGTATTCAACCTTCCAATTAACGAACAGAGGGAGTTAACTAAGTTTACATCCCAGTTAAATGTGTCAACGATGGAAGTGTATCAGACAATATCAGTAGTATCTTCAAGACGGAATACAACATTCAAATATTTGGTAAATAATCCAGAGGTAAAAGGGAATGAAATGAGATTAAATATGAGCAACTATGTTATGTTAGAGGAGGTACAATACTTGTTAGTTAAAAAGGAACGAATTATGACGGAAGACCGGTACTTAAGTGAAAGTTTCATAGCAGCAAAGTGGGAGAGCCGGATGGTAAGAAGATTATCAAGGAGAGAATTAATTCTGAACACCCCAGTAATCCGAGTAAAGGGAGTACCTGAAATAATGGACCACGGTTAAACAAGCTCCAAACAAACCAGAAAAAAGGGACGGATTTTATGGATACAGGACCAAGCAACCCATTGTAAATAAAAACCCCAAAATTCCAAAAAGCACGTAAGGACAACTTACTCAAGGTATTTCGAACAATAATTTAAAATGAAGAGACTAAAACCCCCCAAAAAAAAATAAAAACATGTAAGGACATCTTACTCAAGTTATTTTGGAACCATATAATTTAACAAACAACAAACCACCAAGAAAAAGAGAACAGATGATTAAATAATATTTATAAAGAACTGATTTAAAATGGACTAATAGGAAAAATAATATTTTGATGGTAACAAAAGAAGAATAAATAAATAAACAATTAATGGTAATGTGCTCAGATAAGAAGGTACAATAAGAAGAATAACGAATAATTTAATGACTCCAATGAAACTGAAGGAGGATAATTAATACAATAATTAGAATTTCTCGGAATTGAAGATTTTATAAGAAGAAATGATACGGAGAATATGTCACAAGAAGTAAAGTCAGAAGAATTTTAACATAAGGCCTATCAATGATGTTATATGCTATTAGTCAATGGAAAAGAAGAAGGAATCAAGGAGAAGAAGAAATATATAAATAAATACAAACAGCTACAGTATGAAGAATCCCAAAGGTGTTTGGTATTAGTCGCTAATTGACTACTACTTATAATTTTTTTATTTTTATGTATTGACCGTAGAAATGTTCCGGCAATAATTTTTATGAGCAGGGATGATGTTCCCCTGGTCTCAGAAGGTGTAAGGATGGACAGCGGTGTATGGACCCAAAGTGGCCACCCGACTGGAACCACCGCACAAGATAGGGAAAAATGTTAGGGAAATTGAATATTTAAGGGATAATAATTATAAAATAGCTGAAAGGATTGATATTAGATTCCAGAAGTACAAATGAAGAAAATAGAAGGAAGATAGCAGACCGATGCTTAATTGATAAAGCGAGTATATAAAAGTAAATAGAAATGAGTGTTAAAACAAGTTTAATATGATTAGTGTGACCAGTCCTTATCAAATAAAATGTGGAAGTACCACTACCAAGAAATGCATAATTGATGAATTTGCCTCCAAGAGAGAGAGAGAGTAAAGTAAGAAAACAGCAATTACCACCAGTCTGAATTACCAGTCAGAGTTTACAACCAGTCAGAAATAAAACACTATTATGAAGATAAAGAAGAGTTAAGAAAATGGAAATAATCAACAATTTATTTTTAATAAACGAGTTAAACTGAAATAAATTTGTTCTAGTGGGGGGGCTTTATGTAACGTTACATAACCCGGTCCCAATAAATTAACCCATGATAACATAGAGGTCAGAAATGGGTAACCTATGGCTCGCTCAAAATTAAATTATATCACTCAACATGATAAACAATTCGAGTGATATATGGTGCAAAGTGAGTTATAGTGTACCCATTGTGGTAAAAAATAAAAGTGACGGTAACTTATTACCAAACTGTGCTGTGTGTTTGGAAATTATAAAACTATGAGAGTATGCTATAATACTAATAACTGATTTTGTAATTTTATTTATTTATTGTAATATTTATATTGTATGGACAACCAATTGTTATACGTAATTTAATGTTATATTTTTTTAAATATTTGTGTTGTAATATAGGATAACCCAGGGTTAGTTCGTTTTAAAAAACATAAAAATTTAAATATAAAAGGATAATAAAAAATTAAAATAATACTAGGAGGGAGATGGCAACAGGAAGTAGTGCAGTGTAGTAATACTACAAGAGACTAATAAATAATATATATAAATTTATTTAAAGATAATAAAATTATCAAATATTTATATACAAGGTCATAAGAAAATGAACAAAAACTTATTATGTAAACAAAACGAATAAAGAAACCGGAATGGAAAAGAATTATTTTTCAATAAATAAAATATAAATTTATAATAATTACAAACTGCCTGTATAATAAAAATACGATGGGTTACTAAGAGTGATGAAAAAATAACAAGTATTGTTAATTAGAAAAAATTTGGAAATAAAACCGTAGAGTTGAGAAAAAGATGCTACTACAATTATAATAAAAAATAACCTTTTCGGAACTTGAGAGGAGTGTAAATTGATACTAAATTAACTTACAACATGACCACTATCTAATCATACATGATTTATCCAAATTAAATGGCTATACTCATTAATAAACAGTGAATGAAAATCTTCTGACGATCCAACCTGGTTTCGGCCTAGTTCTAGTTGACGATTGGAAAATACGCCAGACGGTAAGGAAATTATAACGCAAGACGGATTATATCACCGAAGAAAAGCTTCATTCCAGTAAGAACCATACGGAGCGAGGTAATATAAACATTTCGTTTAATAGTTCAAGAAGAAAATGCATTCCGAACGTTGATATAGAACAAAAATTAGTCATTTCATAATCATGTTTTTTAAAGTAAACAAAGCACGCTGCTCTCTTACGGACATTCCTGGAACTACATACTAAACGAAAAATAACAAATTTATTTAATTGTTTTCGGTATTTGTAAAGCTTAGTAATTATCCATTTCTGACACTCTCGTAACAAAAAGAACTTACCCTGAACCCTGGGGAATTATTAAGAATTATATATTAATTGATGTTTATTTTTATAGTGTAAAAATTTGGTAAACAACACCATATATGTTTTTCTCTTTAGACAATTCCATGTTTACTCTGTGAAGTCGAGATTATGTTTTATTGAAGGAAAGAGCAATTGTAATACTTGTATTTTGGTGGCAGGAAACAAAAACCAATAATATAAATACATAATATTATTGAAAAATAATCTTGAATAATAAAGTGTTATAATTTTTTTGTAGTGGGTAGTTGTAATCAATTTCAGCACAAAAACAGAAGAAATCCGAAATCGGCTAAACTGAGTGTAAATAATTGATACTTACTCTCTCTTCTTCATAAGGCTGAACAACTTCACTCCTTGACCCCAAATCACACACTCTCGATTTCTATTTAGATTGAGTAACACATTGGAAAATCCTTTATTTATTTTTTTTTAGAAACGTCAGTTATTATAATTCATTAGTGGCGACTGCGGAGAGGCGGAAACTTTGATATCTCAAACCGAGACGTTACAAGATTGGCGCATAACAACATTGGGAGCTTAATTAAATAAGACGAACACCCAATAAGCCACATACAAAGTTTTCGCTAAAACCTCTAGACAAACCGCTACGTTACAATATATATATATATATATATATATAAATAATACATATTGTGTTGTGGTCTCCAAGTTGCATATAACTAACTATATTTAATATTACCTTGTGTATCCAGGTACACTGGTGCTCCTCCTTGCAACTTCAATGTTTCTTTAAAAACTACGTGTTTCGGGACTCATGGTCCCATCATCAGGTTGGTAAAAAACAAGAATCACTCACATGGAGTACGTCAACTTAATAAGATATAAATAAAAAAAAAAATTTTTTTATTAGAAAACTGACCAACAGACTAGTAGAAAACTGTTCTGGTATTTATAAAATAGAATGCGAGGACTGCAATAATTTTTATGTTGGACAAACGGGCAGGAAATGTCTGGATAGGTACAGAGAACATCTCCCTAGAGGTGATATCCAGAAGATAAAATCAAACTTTGCCTTGCATATAGTCAACCAGAACCATAATTACTCGAGTTTTCAAAGTAGCTTCAAGCCGTTGCATTTCTGTAAAAAGGGTAGGCTTATGAATGCGCTGGAAGAATTTGAAATTTATAAGGCCTCAAAAACCCAAGGTAATCAGCTCTTGAACGACAAGCTTTCTTTTAAGTCCAACGGACTGTATGACACGGCCATACGCGTGTTGGAACAACACATAGATAAAGGTAGAGATAGTGCGACGCGTAACGGTTAGTCGCTTGCAAGTTCCGATACGATGCGCATCGTGTAGTTGTGTAATTGTATACATGCGGTATGTGCGAGTGAAACTTTTTATTTATATCTTATTAAGTTGACGTACTCCATGTGAGTGATTCTTGTTTTTTACCAACCTGATGATGGGACCATGAGTCCCGAAACGTGTAGTTTTTAAAGAAACATTGAAGTTGCAAGGAGGAGCACCAGTGTACCTGGATACACAAGGTAATATTAAATATAGTTATAAAAATAATAATGCCATAAAAACTATTTTTAATATAAGCTTCATAGTATTATTTGACTAATTCTGATTTCTTTACATAACTATTTGCATTATTTCAAAAGTATAAATTTCTCATTGAATGACAAAACTTTTAAATTTTCAGTTTAATGGTACCTATAATCTGAAAGATAAAATTTAACAAAATTATTATTTTGCAAATAATTGAAGTATATTTAATTGCTCTCACAAACAATTAAAGCAAATTTAATTGCCTTAACACTTCTATTTATAAATAGACTAGTGAAACTTACAACGAACTAGCACTTGTTAGTACTGTAGTTCTTAACAGAAATTATTCACAACTTCTTCACATCCCACAAAATTATGCTAGTATAATGACATTAAGCACTTACCAGTATTTAAAAAAATCTGTAGTTTACACATACAAGTTACTATAACATTAATGCGTTATAGAGTAGAATCTCGATTATCTGACCTCGGATTATCCGACTGTACGGTAAAACCAGAACTGTATGCAATAATTAAATTACATAAATCAAAATTTAAAAAAATATTTTATTGATGAAATTTTACATAAATTTGGACACTCAGTATTACATTTACCCCGGTATACTTTTAGTTTCATCAAAGTTTTATATACGGACCTAGGCATTGAATTACAGGTTCTCTCTTAGGTACTGTGATGTAATTAACTTCTTGGTGACACTTGGCGAAGTTCAAAGGTTGGCTTCCTATTTGAGTTTTTCGAATTTTGCTACCGTTACCTATGTCAATAATATTATTATAATATCTGTGAATATGAGAATTACATTATCAGTTTAGGTACATACAATTTATAATTCAAAATAGAAAATATGAAAAAATTTCAGTTATACTGTAATAGAAAGAATAAACAAAAATCACAAGTAAACAAAAACATAAAAGTAGGCAAATAATCTTTATTACAGGATATCTTTTAAATTCGCTACAAAATGATATTTACAGCTACAAACTTTTCAGAACAGTTATCACATGTAACAGCGCATGTTTATATGACGATATCAAGAAATCATCAGATTGTTCACCGGCAGATGTCAACAACATGCTTGTATAATGATAGTATATCATGCAGACGTGGTGACAATATGTTTTCAAAGCTTTGACACGTTCTTAAGACCGCTGCTGCGGATAACAGCAAAAATTACTCAGTTGGAAAAAATTCTTGGTGAGTTGATAGGATACCAGATACGCATACCAGAGTACAGTAATATTTTGTAGAATTATGTGTTAATAACACTTCCAATTTGACTCATTAAGCTGTCTGTTGTGACATTTATTTACTATTGTACATCACCTCCCACATTTTGTGACTCATAGGATAGTCAGCGCCGAGCTATTCACTTCTGTATCTTGAATTGTGCAGTTTTTATTCATTACGTATACTGACCTGTTACAGTTATCTTCGCTGTTGTTTCTGTGCATTAGCCAAAATTATTAGCGGTATTGTAGTGTGAGTATGTAGATTCATAGTCTGAGTTAAACAGTTTGTCATGGCGACACAGAAAAGGAAACATGTGTGCACGTTACAACAAAAACTGCAAGTTCTTGAACGTCTTGACAAAGGTGAGTCTCTATAAAAACTTGCTTTAGAATCAGGTGTTGGTGTAACAACAATTAAAGATTGGGGAAAAAATAGAAAAGAGCAAGAATGTCATTCATTGTCAGTGGAAGACGGCTTAAAAAATGTAAGACATTAAAAAGGCCGAAGTCTGAACTGTTAGATAATGCCTTGTGGATATGGTTTTGCCAAAAAGACACAAAGGAACTCCTTTGTCTATACCTATAATTAAAGAAAAAGCAATGATTTTACACCAAAAATTAGAGGGGAAGATGCCAAATTTATAGCGAGTGAAGGATGGCTGCATTGGTGGAAAAATCATCATGGCATTCACCAAATAATAATTTCAGGAGAGAAACTTCAGCCGATCAAGCGGCTGCTAGTGTGTTTGTCAGCACATTCAAAAAGCTAGTTAAAGAGAATGACTTGATACCCAGTCAAGTATACAACATCGATGAAACAGGTTTAAATTATAAAATGCTCCCTAAAAAAGACTCTTGCATCAAAAAACGAGACAGTGGTCAGAACTAAGTTGGGCAAGGAAAGACTGCCAATTGCAACTTGTAGTAATGCAAATGGAAGTCACGAACTACCACACTTTGTCATAGGAAAGTCCAAGAAGCCAAGGACCTACAAGAATCTGCCACTTTATTACTATAATCAGAAGTCGGCTTGGACAGCAATCTATTTAATAATTGGTTTCATGATGAATTCACCCCAGCAGTTGAAAAACACCTCAAGTCAAAAAACCTGCCTCTCCATGCTATTCTGGTGATGGATAATGCACCTCCCCACCTGGCATAAAGTGAACTGAAAAAAGGTCAGATAAAAGCAATATTTTTGCCACCTGTTACGTCCCTTATCCAATCCATGGATCAGGATATGATAGAATGGCTAAAAAAAGAGATACCATCGTAAATATGTCGGACCTATTTTGGAAAAAACTGAAAATGGTACAATCTGTTTCAGGCAATAAAAGCATTCAACATTAAAGATGCTATTTACACCATTGCAGATGCATGGGAGAGCATAAAAGCTAGGACATTAATAAAATCTTGGAAAGTCTGGCCAATAATGCACTTAGAAAACACGCTCATAAAAAATCATAACAACAGTGATACAACCGATGATGATGCATCTACAATTATTAAAGACATTCAAATATTACAGACGGATATTAAGCTTACCGATGTAGAATGGTTGGCTGAAGGTGACGTTGATTGTGGTATAAATGAGGAGTTGAACGACGAGCAAATTATTGCTGCTGTAATGCGACAATCAGATAAATTCTTGGATTTCGTTGTCCATGACGTGTCCGTTACTTAAAATTTAAGCCTCTGAAGAAGCCTTTTAACCCATTCACTGACTATTTTTTTAAGGAATTAATTTTCAAAAAATGTCTTTTTTTATTGCAGATTTATTACCTACAAATATGTTAAACAATGGTACATAGCAGTAAATAAAAACACATGTAGAAAGCATTTAAATTTGCCCGACGTGTTGGAGATTCATAAAACTACTACAAAGCAGTTCTTACATTGAAACAAATGGGCGAGTGATTGCCGTCAAAGTCAGTGAACTGAACAAGTGGCGCGAGCTACACTCGTCAAAGTCTCCACAGTACTGATAAAATGGTGCGACCTACACTCGTCAAAGTCAGCGAATGGGTTAAAGGCAAAAACTGGTTCAGGTGTAAGGTAAAACTTAAGTTTTTACTTATAAAAAACTTTGTGTTCCGAGTCGTTAATATAATAGTGGTATTTAATCAGATAAAGCCGTGGAAGAGGAAGATGAGGGGTATAAACCAGCCGCCAAAATTTCTCATGCTGAAGCTAAACAGGCATTTGATGTAGCCTTTCAGTACATAGAAGAACATCCCTCATCAATGCCTGTCGATATTCTTTGGATAAAGACATGGAGAGATTTAGCCATCCTCTTTGAAGCAGAAGAGCATTACTGATTTTTTTTACTAAAAAAAATTATCAAATAATCAGATATATTTTATTTTGTTATTTATTGAATAAATTAATTCTTTAAGATCATAAAGAATCTTTTAGTCACATCTTTTAAAATATATTTTGGGGGTTTACTGTATTTTTTTTTGCTCCTCGTATTTCTGACCATGACTGCAGTTCGCTTGGTGACAGATAATCGAGGTTCTACTGTAGTATATTATGATCCCTGGTTCTACTTGGTTAATACAATAAGCTTAAATACCCTTTTATCTGTAGCTTTCTTTGTGACCCTACTGACCTCTATTGTTTTCTCAGCATGAATTATTCTGGGGTATTTAACAGTTTGAAATATGCAGAATCCTGGAATGTCCTACTTATTATGGAGTACCTGAAGATATGGAACTTATTTTCTTCAAGTTGTAATGATTTTATGTTACTTGCAAAGACCGAAGGCAATACTTTTGTAATTACTACACCAATTGTAATCAATACAATCTTTTATCCAAACTTGGTTTAAAATATACGTGGAAAACACGGTACTTGCAGATATTTTGAAAACAATTGACATCAAAGATGTGACTTACATGTTAGTAAGGCTTTTGGAGGAGTACCACAGTAAATAGAACATCCAGGGTAGGGTTCACATGCAGGCTGATGTGAAACAGTGACGTCAATATATGGTAGGGTCCACATGCATGCTGACGTGAAGCAGTGATATCATGGGTACCTAAGGCAGTGTCATTCAATACACTGTTTGCTTTTCTCTATGTTCTACACGTATCATTAATGCAAAACAAATGTGTTTCCTAAACAAACTCGTCTAATAAAAAAAAACTGAATGTTATATTTTGTGCTGCTTGTTTAAATAGCATTTTTAGGGCACATTAAAACAAAACTTTAGCTACAGATTAAAGTAATTTTACTTTTAAAATTAATGAGTTTATGCAATAGTATAGTAAAGCAAAACTATTTTTCTTTCAGTGACACATACTACATGCGAGAAGACAGCCTGGCTATGGGGTCGCCCTTATCAAGGGTCTTAGCAGATTTATATTTAAATTACTTTGAAAATTAGTTCTTAATGTCAAACTCTAACAAATGGCGTAACCAAATTAAACTGTACCTACGCTACATCGACGATACGTTTTTCCTTTTCAATGGAACCTGCAGACAACTAGGAAACTTACAGGATTATATATGAATAGTATAAACAATAAGATTCGTTTTACACTAGAACTCGAAGATAACAATAGCATAAATTTTCTGGATCTCACAATCAGAAAGAAAATAACCAGATAGAATACAAAATTTATAGGAAACATACCACCACAGACATCAAAATCCACGCATATTCACACCACCCCTACTCTCAAAAAATTGCTGCATTTAACACGTTTGTATACAGAATGCTTGCAATACCCCTCGGGCAGGAAAACCGAACTGAAGAAATGAATATTATAAAAAGCATAGCCAACGCTAATGGACATAACGGAGAACTCATATGTAGACTAATAAGAAAACATACACGGATTGATAATAAATGCAAATGGTTAATGCAACTAAGAGAGATAATAAGATTACAACCACAGAGTACACTAACATAATGCCGTTAAAAACGAGTTGAAAAACGAGCATTAAAAACAAGTTGAAAAAACAAAACATCACAGTGGCCTTTAAAACCACGAATACCCTTCGTAAAATACTGGGGCAAACTATTCATATTACTGATGAAGAGAAAAACGGTGTTTACAAAATTACATGTGTCGACTGTGACAGATTCTATCTAGGACAGACCGGCAAACAGTCAGTTGAACATTTCAAAGAACACCTACCGAAGAGGGACATTTCGAAGGCTAAATTTAATTTTGCTCACTACCTGATGCAATAAAATCACAACTATACGGATTTCCCAACTAATTTTATATTGCTCCATAATTGTAAAAAGGGAGGACGCCATAGAGGAGTACGAGATATATAAGGCCTCAAAATTGTCAGCAGACAAGCTACTTAATGATAAACTCTCTTTTAAATCCAACCACCTATATAATACTGCCACTGATATTGAAATACGTATGGGCAATCGCGGTGCAGTAATAATCTTGGGGGATAACGATGCAGTTGATCGCGTGCAGTGGTGCGGACCAGGTCACAATGTGGTGTGAAGTGCTTTGTGATGTTTGGTAATAAGTTTTGATTTTTTTATGACTTCTCCAGAAGGATTAGTGTTTTTATAACCTGATGATGAGGATTTATCCTTGAAACACGTTATTGGAAGTTTTAAAGAAGTCAGAAGATGGTAAGTAACCACGTGTTTACAAATACTACATTAAATACTTATACACGTGACTTGGATATTATAATATAATGAATTGATATAATATAATGATCGTTTGTTTTTGAAAAGTTGTATACAAATGTTTACTTTGTAAAAGTGTATACTATTTAAAGCTTTTATTGACCTAAAGGTCAATATGATTAAAGAATAAATATATTTTTAATATAATCAAAAGCTACTGGACTAAGACAGACCAATTAAGAGAGCTTCTACTGCACTTCAAGATTTAACGTGTGAATCACCAAGTGTATGGATGTACCAAATAAAAAGCCTAACTGGAAATTCAGCATATGTGGCTCAAAATTACTTCTATAGTATATAAGAGTGGATGGTTGACAAGACTATACACCTACTGAGACATGACATTTTAGGCATGAAACATTGCAACTAAGAACTGTTTTTACGTTTTCCAGAAATAACCAACAACTGATAAATTTTTGTAACACATTAGCTAAAATACATTTGTGATCTAAAACGAAACTTGTAAGATTATAGTTCAGTTCTATCAAAACATACTGTGAAATGTTATCATACAAAACAAAAAAGCAACCATTTTAGAGTTGCAGATATGTAACAAATTTGCAGTTAGAGTTCTTTCATTACAGTAATAATAATTAATAGTGTAATAATTTATATTACAGTTCTTTTATCCTACTTACTTTGTACATTGTTATGTATATAACAAAGTATATTGTAATTGTTTTAGATTATTATTTTAATCTCCCTGGCAAATTGAAAGTTGGTTTTTCATTATCAACTATCAATTTTAATAGGAACTTTCTTCTGATCATAGTGTAGTTTAATAACTATTCATTTGAGTTTACAAGATATTTTATTTTAAAAAAGTTTGCCTACAGCTTACTTATTCTTATAAAACTCTACCCAGATACTCAGCCAGATGCAGAATTTGGTTTTCAAAGTATAATTTTTATACATAACACTTAAAAAATGTTTATTTGCTCATTATGGTGCACTTGCTAGTAGATTTTTCTAGGTAAATATACTGTACAAGGAAATATGTCACCTTAGTAGTATTGCCAATAGTCAGAAGACAAATGTTTACTGCTGAAGCCATGTGTATAGAGATGTGGCTGCAGCTATTGTCAGTAAGGCAGAATAGATCATCTACTGACAAATGTGTGACTGTCAGTAGAGTTCTACTAAATGCTAGCATCACTTTCTCAACAGTTCTTACATTTACAACTGAAGTATGCACTGTTCCCATACCAGTATATGTTGACACTGGAACCTCATATGTTTATAATGTCCTCAATTTAGAATGTAGAATTGGTGGAGGAACAAAAAGTTTAAAAAGTCTGGAGACAGTAATGTTCTAAGGATACTTCTCCATTATTTTCAATTGGCAATCACTTGCCAATAAACATAAAAATCATTTGCCAATCAATTACAAATTACAATTAGTGTACTATGTGGCAAGAATAAGATAATAGTAATTATATTCATTTCCTTAGCACATTACAGTCTGCACAAATGGGTGAGCTCGTATACCACATGCTTTACATTAAGACCTGCATAATATATCAAAACAATATCTATAAACATTTTGAAATGAGTATAACTGAAATCAATATCATTATAATAATTAATCATTATAACCTAAATCCCTTTAGTCTGAATCATTTTATCTTTAGTCTGTAGTTTAGTAAGATGTGATTTTTAAAGTTTTAATTGCTTATAAACATGAATGTTTTATGTATGCCATGAGCAATCTTTTTTTATTACAGGAAAAATTTACTAGAAATATTACACCAATAAATTATGTAAATATTATTATGTTATTTCTTTGTTAGATTTACTACTTGAAAATATTAAAAAACACCAACTTTTCATTAGCCAGGGTCTGTGCTTAACACAAGGTACATAAGGTAACAAAAAACACAAAAAATCTGTCTGTCAAAGAGGTATACTTCCTGTCAGGACATTGTGTTTACAATGTTTTCTTTTTTTTAAAAACACTACAGTTCACATCATGTATTCTATCTAAATAATATTTCCATATAAAAAATTTCTTGTTAAGCATACATGTGTGGTCTTTCCTCCTAATCATGGAATTTCATATAAACACGAGGACTAGCGCACGCACGCACGCACGCACGCACGCACGCACGCACACACACACACACACACACACACACACACACACCATGCTATCATATTAATGATGATTAATAAATCTTTACACATATAAGTACATTCTTATATTGTTTACTAACAAATTTTAAAATCATTCATGAACTTCTGAAACAAATTTCCATTTCACATTATTTAAAAATGACTGATAAACTACACTTTACATATTTGATAACAAAACTTCTTTCACTCTCACATATAGTTTAAAATTTTATTAGTTTTACTGTTCTGAATTTTACATATTTTGATTAATACTAGTGTTTACACTACCATACAGGTGTTTTTTTTTAATTTGAAAAATGTACAATAAGAAATAATAACAATGCAACATACACAAAATTAACTCAGTATGTTCTACTCATTAAAAAAGGAATTACAACATTTTTATTATAATCAATACCTACACTTACTGACCACAGGAATGTAGTGACATTAAAAAGTAATGATTTTACTGTAACTGTGTCAAACTATAATTACAAATATTATGAAAATGTGATAAATAAAACTGTCTAAGAAATGCACATAAAAAGCCAATTGATGTACTTTCATAAACTTAGGCACTGTGATGCAGGAACAGTATTACGTCAAATTTCTAATTGGTCAAACAGTCAGTCTACCTCTAAGCTTTTTCTTCCTTTTCTTTATTATAACGTTCAAGTTCTTTTAAAAACTGTGCCTTCGGCTTCATGACGTTTGGTCTGTCACCTCTGCATTTGGGGCAGAACCACTTCCCTTTTGGTTTTGTAGTTAATGCAACACAAGAAAAGTGGAACCACTCTATAGGACAGAGGTCATTATCACAAAGAATCATTTCACCATATGAAATTTGATCACACAGACAATAAGTTGGTTCATCTGGGTCTATTGCAAGTTCTTCTTCCCTTGGAGGTGTTTCTTCTCGTTGCTGGGTCTGTCGTCTACGTTGCCTGCTCTTCTTTTTACCAGTTGAATTATTTGCTTTTTTATGTGAAGAGGCTGATGCAGTAGTTCGGGGCAAAGGTGTAACTGCTTCAGGAGGTGGAGGCTGCTCAACAGTAGCTGAATTCTCTAACACCACTACAGTGTCATTACGACTGCGACGAGAACGCTTACTCTGGCGCTCACCACCACTTCCTGCAGCAGCTGTTATTCCACTAGCATTGTTCATTCCTCCGCTGCCTGTACCTCCTTGCTGCTCCCTAGGTGTTGACTCTTTTATACTACTGTCAGCATTTTCCTGCTCTTTTCCAATATCTGAAACAATAATTTTAATTATAAAAATATGTAATCTTCAGATAACTTAAGGAAAGAAAAAACTGTCCACACACACACACACACACGCGCGCGCGCACACACACACACAGAAATGATAATGTAGTTTACACATTGCATCGACCATTTCAGGTCTCACATATTACAATTTTTTTTATTACAATATCACATAAAATTTTTAAAAATATACTTGCCTGTCATATTTAAAACTATACAGTTCATCAAAAATATTACAAAAAATAATCTTATTAATGCAATAAAACCACTCTGAATGACTGATTTCAATTTAGACCATTTCTGAAACTAGAAGTTTTATAATAGAAAAATCTGTATTTGAGAACAATTGTAAAAATTTTTAATACTTCCTTACCAATCAGTTTCTTGTTTTATTTGGGGTTAAGTATCATTTATTTTTAATTGCTTTTAAAATTTCTTCTTATATATTCTTAAATGCTCAAAGAGACTACGAACAAACATAAATCAAGTTAGTAAAGAATGTCATAAACATTATAACAATCTTTATTTGGAATTTTAAAAAGTTCAATTCACACACACACATGCACACACACACGCACACGCACGTGCGTTGTCATAAAAAGTTGGATGGATTCAATAAATGATCAAATCTATCTAAGTAAATTTTTCTAAGTACAAAAATGGAAACTCCTGTGCGTATTTGGTGCATAAATATGAATGCGCACGTGCACACACACACACACACACACACACACACACACACACACACATACACACACACACACACACACACACACAATAAATTATAATAATTATATAAATTACTATAATAAATGATAAAAAATCAAATCAAGATTAGATGATTCATCAATGAGCTGCAGAAAAAAAAACCAACAGGGAAGGGAAGAAGAATAATAACTGTTCATGCCAATACAAATCTGGATTTATTCCTGATGAGATGGAAGTGGCATTTTTAAAAATCTGTTGACTATCATCGAG
Organism: Magicicada septendecula; assembly: GCA_034769895.1. Lineage (NCBI taxonomy): Eukaryota > Metazoa > Arthropoda > Insecta > Hemiptera > Cicadidae > Magicicada > Magicicada septendecula. Next base: position 234,310,861 of record CM068368.1, on the reverse strand, counting down.
ACATGACTGCTTAACTTTCAAAGAGTGATATTAAATTTTTTCAAAATATTCCACCCAACTCTACTACTGTGAGAAACAATGTGCTGTACCATTCTATACAGTTAAAGAAACCACCATATCAGACATGAAACAGAACCATCAAATTTCTAAAACATGAAATACAAGTGTATCCCTTCTCTAACAATATTCTACTTGATAGATATCCTTAAAAACATCAGCCTTTGAACACTGTTAAATTTCACAAACTAACCCCAAAATATGAACTAGACAAAATAGCATAAAAAGAACCAACAGACACATACTTTGTTTACTGCTCGATCTGAAGGATTGTGAGTGTATCAGCTGTGACTAATCATCCAACTATGGAGTGGATCACCATCACTGTTGAATGATGAAGAAAAGCTGCAGCAATGAAGATGATGATGACTGTGACATGGTTCAGTGCAATGAACTACACAAACAAGCAGTACTGATGGAATAGATACCCATCTTTGCACTAAATCAGATGCAGAACTGTGTTATGAGAATTGTCATAATTATTCTCATGGGACTGGCAATACCAAGAAGTTTGAAACCATAAATTTCAAGAAATACTGACATAGTAAATACTTCTGCAAAAAGACACATTCATTAGATTATCCAGGAGGACATTGCACAAATACCTGTATAGTTCATGCATTGCTTGCCACCAACAGACAGATTGGAAGAGAAGGAAAGTGATGCTCCCCTTACTAGTATGGAAAGTAAAAGTGATTCACTATCACTTTACACTCTTAGCCAGATCAACATTATCTTACCTTTTTTTGTTTTGTTTTTTTTATTAACTGGCAAAAGAATAAAAGAATTAAGCCTACTGTTTCTTTTATCAATGAGCAGTATGTAAGTTACCTAAGAGGTCAGCAGGATACTGAAAGAAAAGTATGAATCTGAAGTAAAGTATAACAAATAAAATAATGTAAAACTTATTAAAAAATTAGAAAATGTTGAAATAAGTGAAAATATAAAGTTGATTTCATTGAATACTGAAGATATGTTTACTTATATTACAGTGGGTAAAGTTACTAAGCTGACAGATAACAATTGTACGGGGGTTTTACAAGTATGAAAACAGTTAGTAAAAGTAATCAAAGAATGTTTACAAAAAAACTTTTAGGTTTAGTAACAAATTTTATGTACAGAAACAAGGGTTCCCCATGGGGTCTTCATTATCTTCTATTCTTGCCAAAATATGTATGAACAACTTTTGAAAACATTTATTGAATTCTACTAAGTATAAAGAAAATATAAAGCTGTGGTGGACTAGATACATTGATGACATAAAGGTCATTTCCAAATTGAAAATAATGGTATATTCTTTGAAGGCAGTATGGAAGAAGTTCAATTATTGGTAAATGGGATCAAAACTATCAATACAAATTTACAGTTTCATGAAGGGACAGGAGATAATAAATTGAATTATTTAGTTTAAAACATATAAATAAAAGATAATGAGAAACTGCAATTTGATATATTTGAGAAAGGATCGTATCAGGATATAATTATTTCTGAAGAATAGTATCACCCGTATAGGTATAAAAGGTCACAATAAATTCATTTTGTTATAGGGTGCTGAAGTAATGAACATGTAGTAAGTAATATACTTTAAACACTTATATGCGGTAAGTGTTTAAAGGATAGAGAAATACAAGATCCGGAAAAAAAGATAAAAAGATAATTGTAAAGAACAACTATAATATGGATATTGTGGATAAGGTGAAAGAAAATATTAACAAGAACAAAACTAAACGAACAGACAAAATGAAAGAACTGTGTGGGATCACTGATATAGACAGGAACACAGACAAGAAAAAGTATACAATGTTTTAAAAAATATGGACCAGATATGGAAATTAAAAAAATGTAAAACGGTATTTGAGAAGATGAGAAATAAAAATAGGCCGATAAGAAAAATCCCAATGTTACAGAAGAGTGATGTTTATACATTAAAATGCAGATTCTCTGACCATAAACAAGGAGAAAGTAATAAAACAACTAATTCATTGTATGCTACACACTTATAAAAGAGGAACATAAATTTGTTAATCCACTTGAAAATTATGAAATTTTAAAGGTAGTTTATAATGCAGTTGAAAGAAGACTTAGAGAAGAGTTAGAAATATTAAAAGAAAGAGAGAAATGTTTAGATAATTTAATGAATATCAAAACTAATTTTGAAAACGAGGATATATTTTATAATATAATTAAAAAGTAAAATGAAGTGGGTGGATTTAAAACATCATGTATAGAAAAGACGTAATACATAGAATATATAAGAAGTAGAGGGAAAGCACTGACATGGGTGCTTGACCCTGCCTATGTGCAGTAGGATTAGGTGAAAAGGCCATTTACCTCCATGGTTGTTTATGAAAATGTGTATGCTCTCACTGGGCAAGTAAGTGGTGTACAGGAATTGTCTTGTTGTTATTATTATGTATACTTCTGATCTGAAAGTGCTAATCAGGAATTGTCTATATAGTGGTGCGCAACAGTTTTGTTTCTGTTTGTGAAATTAGCATAACCTTTAATATTTTTCTATATTTTATCCTTTTTTTTGTAACTTTAAAAAAGGAACTGGTAGTGCACATTTTTTGTACTGGACTTTTTCAAGGCCTGCAGTGGCCTAATTATGTTGTTTTTTTTTGTTTGCAAAAACTCAAGCCTGGTGAATTAGGTAAGCGAACTACTACCAACCCAACAACAGTATCGCACTTTCACCTTGTTATCATTTTGTAACCAACTTCTTATTGTTTGTAACTTTTTATTGTTATATTTCTCTTTTCTAAAGATTGTATAAATATGTAAAAATTAAAAAGAATAAGAAATACAATTGCTTGCAGAGAATAACCCAATATATAATTTAATATTAAACTGTCATTGTTAATGTTGTTGAGACTGGATTACAGAATAAAGTATGTATGTAAAATACACACTAATCACCACCTTAACCCAAATGTGTATATTGTGAAGTATTATCAAGAACATAAAAGTATACCTAAATTCTTAAAATCCAAGTCTAGTTGCCGTGCTTTGTTTTCAATGAGATCATTGATTTGTTGTACAATTTGTAACTTCTCATCTCCAACTTCCTGAGCAGCTATTAATGCCTGCTGAATACGAAGGATGGCTCGTTTGCGTACTTGTGACTCAGGATCTTTACGAATTATAATTTCTTGCTGCTGCTCTACATCTTTCAGGAAAGCTGCAAATACATTTGAAAACACTGAATTCGCTAGTAATACAACAAGATATTACGTTTAAAAATATGCGTGTAATTTTTAAAAATGTGTGTTTTGGTGTGCATGTCTGTGTAACAATATAACGCATTTAATATATTTTGTCTTCAATAAAATGTACATAATTTTGTAGTTATTATCACATTTAGTATTAATAAACTATAACAGACTCCTTGTAGAGGGCACTGAAATGAAATCCTGCCAATAATTAAATGCTTTCTATTACACAGAGGTAATAACACGTGAAATGACAAAACTGGTTCTGTACTGTACCTGCCTCAAAGGGTTGTAGGAAAAAGAGTAATTTACAATTTTGTATATCCCAAACTGGTATTCTCAGGATACCAGTTTACCACTTGTAAAACTTTTTTAATAAAATATGCAAAGTAGATTATATATATAGCCTATATTATGAAATGCTTTTCATGTTAATGAACACTGTAATAGGCCAACTTATAAGCTCATATGTCTACATATAATAAATGTTATTTACGCAGTATGGGTACCTTTTTCTCCTTATTGACACAATGAAACCTGATAAAAGTGGTACTGTTGAAAAGCATTTTTCGGGACTTGATTAATTAAGTCTTAAACTTACATGACACGTCTTATTCTTTAATAATTAACAACTGAAAATTAAGTAAGGGAATTGGTGGCAACTTTTTAGAATTCAAAACAAAAAGCCTTTCAAATTTATTTTTTCTGTTTTCTGTGATTCTATCTGATAAAACTGGTACTGCTATAAATGAATCATAACATCTACAAAAATGGACGTTGGTAGTTTATTTTAAAATTGAAAGACAATTTTAATAGTTATACATCACATAGTGTTAATAAATAATTATTTTATTATATTTTATTATTTTATGTAATCTACTTTGAATGCAGTTTAAATCATTATGTTTATTACTTGAGTGTGTCGCCATCTATGTCAGTCGCATTGAGTTATGTATCCTAGATACCTACGTTTTATTTATTATTACATGTGCGGTTGTCATGAGTGATTTATTGTATTGTTCAATGTAAAAATAAATATCAATTCATTTAATTAGATCATTGTGTTTTATCAGTAATTGCTTCCTGGTAAATATAATAACAGGTTATGGGCCCAGAGAAGTAATAAAACACATTGTTGAATTGAATTGTGGACAGTAATAATATGCAAGAACCCTTTTTTTTTGTTGCACGTGTCAGTAAGAATTGAGTGCACAAAGTCAGTTGTAGAGAAGAAACTACATTAAACAATCGAAATGGATTTAGTCAGATCAAATTTAGAAATGTTGAAAGATGATTTGCAAGGAGGTTCCAACTATGATTCATAGATATTCAAACTTAACCTAACCTTAAAATCAAAAGGTATTTATCATATCGCAACAGCAGTTAAAATTAAGCCTGAAGGAGATGAATCAAGCGCAGCTGTAAAAGAATGGATTGAAAAGGATTTAGAAGCACAAATATTAATTGGATTGAATGTTGACAGTAATATAGCCAAGAAAATTGCAAGGTGCCAGTCCGCAAATGCTATGTTAGAAAAGTTGGAAACCTTATATGGAAAAAAATCAAACGTTTCAGTTGAAGGCCTGCAAAGATTATTTTTTAATTATAAGTATGATGAGCACAAATCAGTAATAGAAAATTGCATGACAATTCAACAATATGCTGATGAATTGTCTGCACTAGGTGAAAGCGTTAAAGAAAACTGGATTATGCAAAGGATATTAGGTATACTTCCAACAAGACTGCATCATTTTAGAACGTCTTGGGATAATTTTATTTCCACAGACAAAACGTTGAACAACATGTTTGAGCGTTTGAAGCTTGAAGAAGACAGGCAAAAAGAAAGTGAACAGGCCAATAATGAGTGTCAGAATGCTTTCATATCAAAGGGACAGAACAATAATAAAACAAAACAAGTGAACGTAAAGGAATGCTTTAAATGTGGACAAAAAGGGCACATAAAGAAGTACTGCAAGAATAAACCTAGCCTAGTAAAAGTTACATTGAATATTGTAAGAAAAATTATCCGTGTAATAAGTGCAACGAAAAAGGTCACTTTGCCAAAAATTGTACCAAAAATGTAGATAGTAAGTCAGAAAAATCAGACAAATCTATGTCAAAAAGTAAATTGATGATTAATGTTGGATTGTCTGTTACTAATATACAATATATATCAATGAAGAATGACTATCAAGATCAATGGTACCAAGATTGTGGTGCCACTCAGCACATGACTTTAAGGAATGACTGGTTGAAAAATTATACTGTTTTACAAGAACCAGAAAAAGGTCATGATTGGAGATTCAACACTTATAGAAGGTGTTGGTGTCGGAGACATAGATTTGTTCGCTTATAATGGTCAAGATTGGTGTAACATAACACTGAAAATGTTTTGTATATACCAAAGATACCCTTTAACTTATTTTCCGTCACTAGTGCCTTGGACAAGGGTTATCGTCAGGAAGCAGACACAAATTGCTCATATTCTTTTGATTCAGACAATGGTGAATTAACAGCCATGGCAAACAGAGATGGAAGATTGTTTAGAATGATGTTTCGCTATGAAAACTTAGAAAAGTGTATTGTTACTACGTCAATTAAAAAGTGGCATGAAAAATTAGCACATCAGAATATTAGTTATGTAAGAGACATTTTGAAGAAAAATAATATAAAGTATGTAGACGATTGGGATGACTATGTGTGTGAAGGATGCGTTTATGGCAAACACCATCGTCTCCCACATCCAAGAAATTTTGAAGTGGCAAAAGAGGTACTTGATGTAATTCATGTAGACTTGTGCGAAATGAATATAAATTCTTTTGGAGGAGCAAAATATTTTTTTATGCTCAAAGATGATGTCTCTCATTTTTGCACTGTCTATTTCTTAAAAACTAAAAATGAAACTTTTGAGAAATTGAAAATCTTCATGACTTTAGTTGAGAATCAGTTTAGAAAGAAATAAAAGTTTTAAAGTCTGATAATGGGAAAGAAATTAAAAATGGAGATACTAAGAAGTTTTGTGAAGAACTTGCAGTTTTCCACATTAAGTCGAACCCATACACTGCACCACAAAATGGTCGAATTGAGAGAGAGATGAGAACCATTGTAGAATCTGCTAGATCAGCTATACATGCAAGAAATCTAAATGAAAACTTATGGGCAGAAGCAATTAGTTATGCTACATTTACACTGAATCAGACTGGAACAAGTTCTGTGAAAGGTAAAAGTCCTGTGGATTTATGGTTTGGACGCAGAATTGATGTAAATACGCTTAGAATCTTTGGATGTGATTGTTATGTTTTCATTCAGGATTTTAAGAGAGCCAAAACACAGGAGAAATCAGAAAAAGGAATTTTCTTAGGATACAGTTTAGATTCAAGTAGCTACCGAGTTTACTTAAGAGACAAAAATGAAGTTATAACATCAGGATATGTGATATTTGATGAAAAAGTAAACAGTAAGTCTAGTTGTACAGAAATTGAAGCTACCTTGTCAAATGAAGAAAAGGAATACATAGTGTCAAGTGAAGAAGAAAAATCTGATAGTGGAAGTGCTTATGAAAGCTCTGTGTCTGACAATAATATGCAAAATGAATGTCAAGAAAATCATTGTGTAAAGTGTTTGGAACGAGATCAAATTGTTTGTATTCAACCAGAGAAAAGAAGTCTTCGAAACAGGGCTACTTTAAGGATGCCAGCAAGGATGGTAGATTATGTAGTTGAAGACAACAGAAACAAAAATGTAAGTATGGCCGTGATAGGTGAGGTAGAAGATATTTCCATTTTACAAGCACTACAGGATGAAAACTGGAAGAAAGCAATGTTAGAAGAGCAATCTTTGATGAAGATGAGAACTTGGAAACTAGTAAGTCTACCAAAAGAAGAAAAAGCTTTGACTTCTCGGTGGGTTTTATGCCAAAAACAAGATGGGCGATACAAAGCCAGGCTAGTTGCAAGAGGTTTTGAGCAAGAACAAGGAATCCATTATACTGAGACCTTCAATCCTGTTGCCAAACATGCATCGTTTCGAGTGATACTCAGCATTTCAGCCTCCGATGGAATGCATCTGATGACTTTTGATGTGAAGACAGCGTTTTTACATGGATCTTTGGATGAGAAGATTTACATGTATCAACCGGTAGGCTTTGATGATGGCTCAGGTAGAGTTTGTGAGTTGCTCAAGAGTATATATGGACTTAAACAGTCATCGAAAAATTGAAGTTCACAAACTACCTAAGGAAATTAAATTTTGTTTGTTCTGACGATGATCCTTGTATTTATTATAATGGTGACAGAAGCATTATAATTGTACTTTTTGTAGATGATGGTGCTATTATAGGAAAAGAAAAACATAAAATGATTAGATATACTAGATAAACTTAACAAAGAATTTGAAATTACTTATAATTCTGGGTCAGACAACAAATTAACTTACCTTGGCATGGAAATTGAAATTAAACATAAGGAAATTTTTGTAAGCTAACATCATTACACTGAAAAGATATTGAAAAGATTTAGAATGGAAGATTCAAATCAAAAGTCAACTCCAATGGAAATAGGTATGTTAACCGAAGAACATCATTTTCATAATGATCAGCCACTCGATAAATCTGTCCCATATTGTGAGGCAATAGGCAGTTTACTTTACTTAGCTACAGTATCTAGGCCAGATATCAGCTTTGCAGTAAACTACCTAAGTAGATATTCAAACAATCCCATGGTACGGCACTGGAATATGGTAAAACATGTATTTCGATACTTGAAAGGCACTGTAAACTTTGGAATACGTTTCAATGGAGATTCTGAACTCATTGCTTATTCAGATTCAGATTTTGGAGGAGACGTTATCTCAAGACAGTCAACTACTGGAGTAATTATTATGAGAGGCGGTCCTATTGTATGGTTCACCCAAAAGCAGGGACTTGTTGCTACATCAACTGCAGAGGAAGAATTTCGAGCTGCTGTTTCATCGCTTGATGAAATTTGCTGGATAAAGAGACTTGGTATCGAACTTAGATATTTCAAGGATATTCCTATAAGGCTCTGTATAGTAGATAATCAATCTGCAATTTTAATGTTACAAAATACTACAGAAGGGAAAGTAACAAAAGGGAAGAAGCACATTGACAATCCTAGAAAATTTATACAGCAACACATTGGAAATACTGTTTTTTTTGGACAAAGTAAGCAGCATTGACCAGTTGGCAGATATCTTGACAAAACCATTGTCAAAGAAACTATCTGAACGACTTAGAAATAAAATTATTATGGAGGAGTGTTAATAAATAATTATTTTATTATACTTTATTATTTTATGTAATCTACTTTGAATGCAGTTTAAATCATTATGTTTATTACTTGAGTGTGTTGCCATCTATGTCAGTCGCATTGAGTTATGTATCCTAGATACCTACGTTTTATTTATTATTACATGTGCGGTTGTCATGAGTGATTTATTGTATTGTTTAATGTAAAAATAAATATCAATTCATTTAATTAGATCATTGTGTTTTATCAGTAATTGCTTCCTGGTAAATATAATAACACATAGGCCTACTGGTATTTTAATAACGTTTTGGTATTTCCAATGTGCAATAATGGGAATGAATCTATTTGACAATGCCTTATCAGTGGGTATGCCTTAAGTAACTTAATCTTTAAATTCTGTCAAAGCACACTTTCTGAAAGTTCCTGAGTAATACATCAAATGTATTTTCCCCTTAATTCAGGTCTTATAAAATGTCATGGTAAACGGTATGCAACCCATAGTGAATGAAGAAAATTTGGTCATCATATGCTTAAATGAATTCAACTGTGTCACAACATTTAAGGAACTGTTTTAAAATATTAGCTTTATGAAATATTTTTATGAAATGGATTGTAATTGCAGTTTTTTAAAATAAATTCATAATTTTTATACATTTTCGTGTAAGATTTGAAACACTTTTGTTAATAAAATGTGGCATTTGATTAAACTCAAATCTCTATTTCTGATTACTGCTTCCCTTTTTTTTTGTAGAGTTGGTAGGATAATGATGAACACTATCCCAGTGAATTATTCACAGGGGTTCTGGCAATAAGTTGATATCAGATGTAATATTTTTTGTATATCGTGTATATTTGGATGTTGTACATGGTAAATAACAGAATTGTATTCTACCATTGTAAAGTTTTAAAACAAACTTCAACATTCATTCATAAAAACCAAGTAGCCTACTTAATATGGCACTTATAAATAGTAAATAATAATTACATATAAAATAATAAATGGTAATAGTTCGATGTTATTACTTTGTACAAAATTCAAGAAAAATATATTAAAACTAGTTTTGTTACGCATACGTTTTCGCAAGTGCGGGCCGAATTCTTCGCCTTTATATCTTGTTTAAACCTGTGAAAACACAAAGGAATATAAAATCTAGGCCTGTTTAGGCCTGTCCATAGAAATACAAATACTCGGACTAATTTCGTAGCTACTCGGACTCTGGTACTGACAACGAACTACTACGTGTTAAAGAATATCACGCACTAAATACAAAAACTATGATTAAAATTAGTCACAGTATGTAAAATAACAGAAAATCATACCTTGATAGGAAATATCCAACTCTCTCATTCGAGATAAATACCGTTGTAAATCATCTGGAAGATTTTCCACGCAGTCTAAATAATTTTCAACGTAAGTAGCCGAATACAAAGCTTCAACCGTACTTTGATTCAACATGATTCTTGTATTTATTTTCCAGCAACGTGTTTAGGTTAGTTTTAACCTAGCACATTTTTGTTTCTTTAGGTGTAAGTGTAATTCAGGTTTAAAGTAAACGTGTAAAGTATCCAAGTTTAAATCGTTAATTACACTGATTATAAAAAATAATTACAGGAATCGCAAAATAAACAGTAATCACGCTTTAACGCCAAAATTGGATTCAAAACAACTACCACGAAGCCACGCCTCTCACCGCGTCAGTCTACAACACGAAAATAAACTAGAGGTCAGTGAGTATAAAAAGGGAGAATCCAAAATTCCCTACACGATGAGTACTATATATAATTGAAGGTTCGATAATTATAAAAATTGCTGTAGCTTTACTTTTATAGACAAAAGTTCAAGTAAACTTTCAATAATAATAATCCATTTAAGCACATTTGAAAGTCTCTTACATATTGATAATTGATCATAAATCGATGAACTATTATGCAAGTTATCACTTAGTGTACGGCAAAGTCAAATTTCAGTTTCCTCGTTTGTACTTAATTGCCGTGTCCAGATTTCTACTACTACTAACTACTATATCTGTTTTCTTCACAAGTAACTAATGGCAGGCTATGGCGGTTATGTACGACAGTGTAAACTAAAATTTCCGTTGTTAGTCTACATTAAAAGGCTATATTTATTGGAAGTACAGAAATTAAAACATTTATCGCACATAATTACGGTACAGAGATGATTTTTGGAGGTTGTGTCTACGTTTAACAATCTAACTTAACCTTTTAGATTTTTAAAATTAATTAGACAACAAAAATTACCTTTGTTAGTGTACATTAAAAGGCTGTATATAACATTAAAGGCTGTATTTATTCAAAGTACCGGAATTAAAACCTAGTTCCAATTTATAACGTATAACCAAACAAGTACATTAAAATCCTTTTTTCAACATAATGCAATAAAAAGCAATGTGCAGTTTCCACAAAAAACACGCAAATGTTTAAGTATTAATAATGGGTTACAGTGGAATTTTATGTACTACGGTCTGAATTAATGCAAAATGAAATTGTTGAATCACGTAAACATATTAAAGAATGCTTGTATATTACATACAAAATTATTACAGTACGGACCTTTGTTTATGAATAGAAACAAATAAGACTCTATACTTTAGTATGTACCAATAAAATTCACCTTTTTTCAAATACCGATATCTATTGTTTTTTCATACTCTTAAAAAAACGTCATTACCAACATACTGTGACGATTTAAGTGGTAATAAAATATTTAATAATAAAAAAAAATTGAGAAAGCAATTAAGTATTTTAAAATCGCACAATTAAACCTAATACCCCGTACTAACTCAGAATAAGTACGAGATTTAAATGGAAAAAGATCTAACTAAACAAGTAATAAAAAATCGTATTGTAAATAGTTAATAATATTACAGTTAACCCTTTAGTAAATCATCATGCGTTGACCTGTTTAATTCCGGACACAACGTGCTTAGCGAACCGTCTGTAACTTAGAAATATTTGAAAATCGTAATGTAAGTAGTTAATAATTTGAAGGCACAAATAGTAGTTAAAATAATTCCTTTAAACTAAATAAGTCTAAATAATTTGTTTCATCTTGCTATAAGAATGTCTATTTAAATAAAAGTTGGAACTATATTATGGCGGAGTACTCGCTCCATATCGTTGTTATGTACCAGTCATGTCAAGTTAAGAGTAGGGATGTCAACTCTCAGAAAATAACCGGTTTTCGGTTAACCGGTTATTTAATGCCCGGTTATAACTGCTCAGGTTTTAACCGAGCCTCAATAACCGGACCGGTTATAACCGATTTTGAACACAGAAACAACACTTTATAAGCACTTTGAGTTGGACGAGGAGCAGGTGCTATGCAAACAACGAGCCAAGTCAATATGGCAGACACAGACAGAAACAGATCAGAACCAGAATCCAGAAGCGGTGCAGAACGTGAACACTGTAATTACACACACAGCGCCGGCACATTCCTATTATATCTACTCTATTTCGGAAAGGTATGCATTGAAGATCTATGAAGCAAACAACTTTGTTATCACAAATTGTTAACACAGAGATTATGTGAGTCATAACTGCTGCCCACTGTGTATATTCATAATGATTGCAGTCGTTAGTATTATTGGTGTTGATAACAAAACCATTAGCGATGTCTTTAAAGTAATCCAATCTCTATAGTTTATCTTCGTTTACAATACAGTGCGATCACAATGAAACCGTTTGTTTCACGCCGCCTAACTATATGCAGTAATTGCTGCCTGTCTGTTAATAACTTTGAACGAGTTCACTTTGAAAAACACTGCTGTGGTATTGTAGCCGGCATACTCCGATATAAATGAGGAGTTAAGTGACGTAGAATGGAAGCTGTAAGGAGGAAATCAGAAGTAGGATATCTACGTGTAAGAGAGCTTTTGAAAAGATGAAAGGATTACAGTCAACAATAAGGATTCGAATTTACATTGTAAAGGGATTTGCTAAATGTTTTATTTGTTTGGACTGTGGTTTTGTTTGACAGTGAAACGTTAACCATCTCAAAGAAAGAAGAAAGATACATACAGAGCCTTCAAATGTGTTTGTGGCAAAGAATGATTAAGGTGAAATGGCCTGGTAGGGTCAGAAACGATGAAGTAGAGTCGAGAACAGGAGAAACAAAACTGCCAAAAGTAATAAGAAAGAGAAAACATCTTGATTGGGCCATACATTGTGTAGAAACTGGCTGCAGCTAAGTATCATAGAGGGAAAGGTGGACGGGTAAGAAGTAGGGATGTCAATTACCGCTCGATTATAACCGTAGCCGGTTTTTTCTTTCGGTTAACCGCTAATTTTCATTTTATTCCCTTCAGTTACAACCAGTTACTTGTTCAAAACTCCAATAACCGTCCGAAATTGAACGAAATCACTATTTAGCGAATCAAACGAATCACTAGTTACAGTCACTACCACGCCCACCCCAGTTGTTACTTGATCTTGATAGTTGATACTCGATTTACACCAAGTGGTAAACTCGATTATAACTTATCGAAGTCAGTAACCTCTACCAGTTATTTTGAACGATTTAACCGGTTATTTTTACTTTAAATTAAAATTACCTATACGTTTTTTTCCGCTTTCTATTTAGAGCCGGTTTTTTTTATCGGTTATTCGATGTAACAAAAAATAACCGGTTAAAAACCTACGGGAAAAATAACCGATTTTAACCGGTTAAACCGTTCAGAATAACCGGTTATTCAGTTTAACTGACCGGTTTATGACAACCCTAGTTAAGAGTTACGATGCGGCGTTCAGACAGTACACACCTCCAAACGAGGGCTCTTCAAAAGTGTGTTATGTAAACTTTAAAATAACGGTTAGCTACCACAAAAACGTGGGGAGCTAGTGACTTTTTTAAATGTATATGATGTAGAAAAAGTTTGTTCAAGAAATGTAATAATATAAGAAAAATTATCAACACGTAAACAAGGTGACGTCTCTACTTAAGATGTAAAGTCCAGTACAACTCTACATGTGAATATGTGACCTGCCAAATTGTACATACGGACGTCTACAACCCATACGACGCTGACCAGGACCAGCGTGGATCAACCCAACTTCATGCAGCATTACATCAATCTACTCACTAATACGGATATTAGATATTCACCAGAGACACGACACAGATGACTACCCCGACTACCAGAATTCCGAAGAGTCACACCCCAGGACGAGGACAGCAAAGCTTATTTTAGAGGTGACTCGATAGCTTGGCTATCGAGAATTAATTACATTTGAAACATAACTTTTATAGATGAAAGAGACTTTTCAAAGACAATAATTTTCTCTAAGCAATAAATAAAACCAAAGAAATGTAAACTGTAGTAGTGAAAATCATACGTTGTAACGTTAATACTGAAATGTAAATTATAATCCCTTTAATAAATAATACCATTCTTCAAATGGTTTATGTAATCTTGCAAGCTCTTAGGTGAGCATAGTATAATTCAGACGTCTTTACTATATTTAAAGCAGACTTGGATCCGAGGTAAATTACATGATCAATATGATCCCTTGTTTTACAGAAAACCCTTTTTAATTATTTCAGTATAAATTTTTATGTTATGGGATCCTTTTTTATGTAATTTGTTAATAACGAGATGTCATCTTATTACACTTTGAAGTGAGTGCATAAATCAGTGAAATACCTTCCCCTTGTGTCCTAATAAATAGCGTAAATATTATTGTTGTCTGTGTTGAGTTTAATTTCAGTTCGTTACAACGTAGGCAGCCTGTATAATTGGCTAGCGTCAATTATGATGGGTTCCCTGGATTTGTAACGTAGCCCGGAACGTTACAAAAATGCGCCACTCTGTTGTTTTATATAAAAGGTTTGTAAGCATCGTGACGCAAACAAAGATACGTCACTCTGATAATTAAAAATAATTGTTAAGTAGTAAAATAGATAACTCTCTGCTGATCTATGCACTCAGTTACTGTATTTCATGTTAATATTAATTTTCATAAAATTAATTTTATAAATAAATTCACCTTATGAATTTATTTTGTACAAGATTACTCACTAACTTGCGTATGATGTAATTTATTTAAGATACGCAAAATAATACAGACTATCAGTGTATTACGCCAATGCAAGTACGTACATGAATTTTAGTGCTTGTCAAACTGTTCAGTCTTTAACAGGTTGATATTGTGACAATTCAAGACCTGTAGTTTCCTGAATATGCCAGCATAGAATGTAAGTGTATGTCTGTCGTCACGGTAAGAGAAATATAAACTCCTGTCTAAAGTAGACCCAGTTAATTACGTGTAAAGAAATTCGTAACTTAATTTTGTTACCAAAAAAATTAAAAATAATTTCAAAAAATTAAAGGTGGAAAGTAAGACAATTAATTACTAAACTCAGACTGTCACAACCGTAATACACCTGTAACTTGTAGAGCGTGTTTCGTTGAATCAGATTCACCCCCTTAGTGCAACTCGCTTCGCCAGTTGAAACCGGTCGAGAAAGATAGCCTTAGCTATTGTTAAAGAGAACAATACTTGAGCGTAATCCTCGCGTTCCCACGCGTACAACTACCTTGTCATTGTTTACTAAATAAACTAGGGTGACCTACATTCCAGCGAACAGCTGATAGTTGACCTTACATTGAAGTGTGTGTGGAATTTTTGTCTCTCCCTTAGAAGAGAAATTATTCTCTTGTGAACAATGCAAATGATTTAACCATGAATTAAATTGTCTAAATAATTGCGTATAGTATAGTAGAGCAAGTAAATATAGTGACTTAAATTTCAAATAAATAAATGATTTAGTTAACCCTCCATTGTTAGGTAAAGTGTTAAACCCCATGCCCCAAAACAGTAAACTTTTAAACTGAGTAAAACTGAAAACAAAGTAAATAAAGTGTCCTAAATAAATATGGTAATTCAATAGGAAATAATTCTAAGTAAGTTTCTTAAATCTCGCCCAAAGTAAATAATAAATAAATAAAAGAAAAAGGTAAGTTTCTTAGAAAGAGACCAAAAGGAAAATAATAATAAGTGAATAATAATTGCTTTAAATAATAAGGCTGAATAAATCTTAATGTAAACTAAATTGTGTAAAGTGTAGCAGTAAATAAGGGAAAAGAAAATAATAATAAAAGTATAGTTGAATAGTGTAAACACCCGGTCGTGGCCTGTTCGTGAAAAATAAAGCGTGTTGAGAAATGTAGTAAGCAGCCACCCTCACCCTTTTGTTATAAATGGTAGCATCGCTAAACAATGTACACCACCCTAGTGTATAGTACAATGCGTCCAGCGTTTGTCCCCTCCTGCATAGTTAGTAACAGCTGATCATTTAAATAGAGAATAAAAATTATCTTTGTGAAATTCCGCTTCTCTCAGTAGCGTAAGAAAATAGGATTAGAAATAATCTAAAGTGGAGTATGGGTTCCGCTTTAGGTTATATTAGAGGTAATTTTATAATATATAAAAGAATTATATATGTAACGTAACATAGTCACAACGGCGCCGACTGAAAAGGGTAATGATGGTGCAAAAAGGTGTGCCAAGGTAATCATTAGAGAGTACTGAAAGCTAACTTGTGTAGTTAGAGTAAGCCGATGTCAGTCGGGCCACGATATTGTGAGTTACGGGAAATTAGGTAAATTAGTATTAAGAATTAAAATCTATTTTAGCATTTTAAGAAACGAGATAAAGGGAATTTCACGAATGAGAACAAGACAAGAAGTAAATGAATTTTAAGAGAGATAGAGAAAACAAACCGTGTACTAAATTAAACTCCACACAGTAACGGCAAGCATACTCCAAGTACCCCACTTTCGAATTTTCCTTACTAAAATTCCCAATGTCGATTTTAAGCGGCGGAGTATGTGACGATTTAAGTGGTAATAAAATATTTAATAATAAAAAAAAATTGAGAAAGCAATTAAGTATTTTAAAATCGCACAATTAAACCTAATACCCCGTACTAACTCAGAATAAGTACGAGATTTAAATGGAAAAAGATCTAACTAAACAAGTAATAAAAAATCGTATTGTAAATAGTTAATAATATTACAGTTAACCCTTTAGTAAATCATCATGCGTTGACCTGTTTAATTCCGGACACAACGTGCTTAGCGAACCGTCTGTAACTTAGAAATATTTGAAAATCGTAATGTAAGTAATTAATAATTTGAAGGCACAAATAGTAGTTAAAATAATTCCTGTAAACTAAATAAGTCTAAATAATTTGTTTCATCTTGCTATAAGAATGTCTATTTAAATAAAAGTTGGAACTATATTATGGCGGAGTACTCGCTCCGTTTTGTTGTTATGTACCAGTCGTATCAAGTTAAGAGTTACGATGCGGCGTTCAGACAGTACACACCTCCAAACGAGGGCTCTTCAAAAGTGGGTTATGTAAACTTTAAAATAACGGTTAGCTACCACAAAAACGTGGAGAGCTAGTGATTTTTTAAATGTATATGATGTAGAAAAAGTTTGTTCAAGAAATGTAATAATATAAGAAAAATTATCAACACGTAAACAAGGTGACGTCTCTACTTAAGATGTAAACTCCAGTACAACTCTACATGTGAATATGTGACCTGCCAAATTGCACATACGGACGTCTACAACCCATACGACGCTGACCAGGACCGGCGTGGATCAACCCAACTTCATGCAGCATTACATCAATCTACTCACTAATACGGCTATTAGATATTCACCAGAGACACGACACAGATGACTACCCCGACTACCAGAATTCCGAAGAGTCACACCCCAGGACGAGGACAGCAAAGCTTATTTTAGAGGTGACTCGATAGCTTGGCTATCGAGAATTAATTACATTTGAAACATAACTTTTATAGATGAAAGAGACTTTTCAAAGACAATAATTTTCTCTAAGCAATAAATAAAACCAAAGAAATGTAAACTGTAGTAGTGAAAATCATACGTTGTAACGTTAATACTGAAATGTAAATTATAATCTCTTTAATAAATAATACAATTCTTCAAATGGTTTATGTAATCTTGCAAGCTCTTAGGTGAGCATAGTATAATTCAGATGTCTTTACTATATTTAAAGCAGACTCGGATCCGAGGTAAATTACATGATCAATATGATCCCTTGTTTTACAGAAAACCCTTTTTAATTATTTCAGTATAAATTTTTATGTTATGGGATCCTTTTTTATATAATTTGTTAATAAAGAGATGTCATCTTATTACACTTTGAAGTGAGTGCATAAATCAGTGAAATACCTTCCCCTTGTGTCCTAATAAATAGCGTAAATATTATTGTTGTTTGTGTTGAGTTTAATTTCAGTTCGTTACAACGTAGGCAGCCTATATAATTGGCTAGCGTCAATTATGATGGGTTCCCTGGATGTGTAACGTAGCCCGGAACGTTACAATACATTATGAGAAAACATGATTACTAATCATAACCTCCCATTAGTTACTTGTAAAGAAAACAGATATAATATTTCCAAACAAGAAATCTTCAATTCTCTCCCTATTTGTTTTATAAACTGGAGTTTCTACTGCAGGTTTTTAAGTCCACTAACTACTTAATTTAATATACATAATTGTTCTTGATCTTGTTGGGTCACATTATATTAATACATCTGCTTGCTACTCATATGTGCAAACAATGTTTTTAATGTACGGTCCTAAACATCTTTAAAATTTAGACAAAGTCTAATGAGCAATTTGACCTAACCTGAATTACTACATCTAAGAATATCTTATTAGGTCATTTAGTTTTATTTATACATTTAATACATCTTAATTAGTATACTAACAGTAGGCCTACTGCTCCATCTCACAGTAACACAACACATTACACTAACTCAAAAGAATTGTTTTCAGTTTAAGAAAAAAGTTGAAATTGTGTATTTATTTTCTTTCCCATTCACTTTTTATGAAAACGTGCTTTACATTAATATGTGTACCCTTACTATATTACGGTCCTAAACATCTTTATCAACACTTTATATCTTTAAAATTTAGACAAAGCCTAATGAGCAATTTGGCTTAACCTGAATTTACATGACCTGGCTCAGAACAACTTTATTTTGGCAAATACAAAGATGAAGACTCTGTAAACCCTGGTTGGAATTTCTTCAGGGGTCACACCTGTTGCCAGGCTTAGCTCTATAACATGATAAGGAAGAAAGAAATCAGCTCGAACCTGCAACCACTGTGGAAAGCCTTGTACACCATCACCAAGAAGATTAATGATGTCATCTACGAATAACTCATTAGGCCATTTAGCTTTATTTATAGATTTAATACATCTTAATTAGTACACTAACAGCACTGCTCTGTCTTACAGTAACACGGTACATTACACTAACTCTAAAGAATTTCTTGTTTTCAGTTTAAAAAAGTTGAGATTGTTTATTTCTTTTCTTTTCCATTCACTTTTTGTGAAATGACCTACATTAATATGTTTACGCTTACTGTATTGAAATCCAATGTTCACTATCCAATAGTTAAAAATTTTGTGGAATTGTGAAATTAGTAACACTATGTACTAATGCGTGATTATCAGTTGAATTTCTGAATTCCTTTGATTCATTAATAAATTTTACTAATTTGTTTCTTTATGTCTATTGAATGATTTCTTATTAGTTTTTAATCTTTGTGTTTTCATTATTCATTTGTAAATTCTTGGATTTTGTTGTCCATGACATGTCCATTGGTTAACTAATTATCATTAAAACACACAGAGGACTGATCCTCTTTTGCAAGATCACAAGTATGTTTCAAGACCATTTGGAGGCAGGTATTGTTCAGTCTGTTCACTTTCTGAAAGTGGTTGAAGAGCAAGGGGGAAGATGTCTCCATTAAAACACACACACACTAGCATGCACACAATTCTTTTTTTCTTTATTTAATTTGAATTCTGTATTAGAACAAATGTTTTCAGAGTTTACAAGTTTTTTTTTTTTAATTTCTTGGATTAATTTTACTTCCATGTTCCATAAGGAAATGGAAGTATGGTGATGGCAAAACAATCGTGTTCGAGATACAGTAATTGCAGATTCTGATTGTACTACCCTCAAAACATGAAAAAAAGTCATTTTTCGAAAAGTATCTGCGTGTCTTTCTGTAGTTTTTTTTTTCTATGGCAAACGATAACAGCCGCAAATTCAAACAGAATCAAATTTTTTGCATACAGCGCTGAATTGTAGATTACTCAAGACCTATTGTTTTTGGTGAAGATTGGTTAAGGGAAAGGGTAGTTTACCTGCAACATTTTTTTTTATCAAGGGTATTTTTTTTTCTATGGCAAACGATAACAGCCGCAAATTCAAACAGAATCAAATAATGTTTCGCATACAGCCCTGAATTGTAGAGTTCTCAAGACCTATTGTTTTTGGTGAAGATCGGTTAAGGGAAAGGGGTAGTTTACTGGCAACGTTTTATGTTTTAACACGGGTAATTTATTTCTATGGCAAACGATAACAGCCGCAAATTCAAACAGAATCAAATAATTTTCATATACAGCCCTGAATTGTAGAGTTCTCAAGACCTATTGTTTTTGGTGAAGATCGGTTAAGTGGAAGGGGTAGTTTACCTGAAACATTTTATGTTTTAACAAGGGTAATTTTTTCTATGAAGAATGATGACTTCCGTAAATTCAAACAGAATCAAATACTTTTTTGCACACCTTCCTGAATTATAAAGTACTCACGTCTGTTGATTTTGGTGAAGATCGGTTAAGAGAAAAGGGTAGTTTACCTGCCACATTTTATGTTTTAACAAGAGTAATTTTTTCCATGACGAACGATAATTGCCGCACATTCAAACAGAATCAAATAATGTTTTGCATGCATCCCTCAATTGTAGAGGACTCAAGACCTATTGATTTTGGTGAAGATCAGTTAAGAGAGAGGTGTAGTTTACCAGCAACATTTTATGTGATAACAAGGTTAATTATTTCTATGACGAACGATAACTGCCGTAAATTCAAACATAATCAAATAATTTTTTGCATACGTCACTAAATTGTAGAGAACTCAAGGCCTGTTGATTTTGGTGAAGATCGGTTAAGGGAAACGGGTAGTTTACCGGCAACATTTTATGTTGTAACAAGAGAAACTTTTTCATGAAGAACGACGAACGATAACTGCCGTAAATTCAAACAGAATCAAATAATTTTTTACATATGTGCCCGAGTTGTAGAAGACTCAAGGCCTATTGATTTTGGTGAAGATCGGTTACGGGGAAAGGGCAGTTTACCAGAAACATTTTTTGTTGTAACCAGTGGCGAAACTAGTAGTTAATGAATGGTTAGGCAAAAATCTTACATTAAATTTTTTTTAAGGAATCACTAAAAGGACGGTAGTTCAAATCGGACGCTGAGGTAGAGTTTTCTGTTAGCGAATGGTTCCACAAACAGCCGTAAGAATTTTACTCGGAGGGAATCTACAGATTAGTGTAACAGTGGGAATCATATCTTAATGTTAATGGAGACTTCTTTTTAAATCGTTGAATAAAAAATGCTTTACAGCCCTAAACGTGTTTTTATTGAACAATCCTTGTATAAGTCATACACAATAATACAACTGATTGAACTTCAAAGTTTTAAACTTGATTAGTTTCTATATATATGTTTAATGTTACAAATAATTCAAATAACAATCTTGATCATCTGTTAGTTCAGCGGTATAACAGGAACACTTTTAATAACCGCATAAAATAAACACTTATAAACAATACAGCGCGCTTTGACTTAACTTTTTGCATCACAGAAGTGAGACATGCCTCAATGCTCTGTGTGTACAGCGCGGCACAATCCCCCTCCCCTGCACTTCAGTAACCTGCCAGCACATTGCTTACTATACATACGATGTACACAAAAAATGCTGAGGCAGGTTCATGTTGCCTCATTCGCTTTAAATGAGCTATGCCGAATCTCACCTGTCATCATCTAACGGTCGCTCAGTAAAGCACCTTTCGGCTTAATAAATTCGACAGTCACAGTAACAATGTATAATATTTACGTTACGTAGTTCATACGTATTTATAATTTCTATTCTACAGAATTTTTTAGGGTAGGCATTGCCTCAATTGCCTCCATGTAACTTAGCCACTGGTTGTAACAAGAGTAAAGTACTTAATTTTGATAAATAAAGTATCCTGATAAGAAGATCTTAATAATCCACTCTAGAAATGTAGATGAAATATCTATAAATGAAGAGGCTAGTTGAACAGGGTGGGGGTAATTTTCTATAAATGAAAATTATAGTTGAAGGGGGAGGGGATAATTTTTATATGTGTATTACGTTATCGACAACAAAGTAGTAGTTTGTTGTTAATATTCCTTCCCGTGCTGTTTGGCCGTAGTCCAAAGTTTTCTGCAAAACGTGATGTTTCGGCAGTGCCGTCGACTGCCATCATTAGTGAAAATCGAGTGCGATAACGTGTGCTGGTATACGTTAGTGACCACAGTACTGTGGGTAAGACTGAAGCAGTAAGTGGAAAGAAGTTGTTTCTATGGAAACATTTCATTTCGTAAATGATTTTAAATATAAATCTTAGAACATGGAAGTCATGTATGGTTCTCCATACCGATATTTATATGTGTACTACGTTATCGGCAACAAAGTAGTAGTTTGTTGTTAAAATTCCTTCCCGTGCTGTTTGGCCGTAGTCCAATGTTTTCTGCAAAACCAGACGGTTCGGCAGTGCCGTTGACTGCCATCATAAGTGAAAATCGAGTGCGATAACGTGTGGTGGTATACGTTAGTGACCACAGTACTGTGGTTAAGGCTGAAGCAATAAGTGGAAAGAAGTAGTTTCTATGGAAACATTTCATTTCGTAAATGATTTTAAATATAAATATTAGAACATGGAAGTCATGTATGGTTCTCCATACCGATATTTCTTATGGCAAATGATAAGAGCCACAAATTCAAACAGAATCAAATAAGGTTTTGCATACTGCCCTGAATTGTAGAGTTCTCAAGACCTAATGTTTTTGGTGAAGATCGGTTAATGGAAATGGGTAGTTTACCTGCAAAGTTTTGTGTTTTAACAAGGGTAGTTTTTGTTATGACGAACGATAACTGCCGTAAATTCAAACAAAATCAAATACCTTTTTGCACACTTTCCTGAATTATAGAGAAGTCAAGGTCGGTTGATTTTGGTGAAGATTGGTTTAGAAAAAAAGGGTAGCTTACCTGCAACGTTTTATGTTTTAAAAGGGTAATTTTTTTAAGACTAATGATAACTGCCGTAAATTAAATCAGAATCAAATAATGTTTTGTATACCTTCCTGAGCTATAGAGAACTCAGTGTCTGTTGATTTTGGTGAAGATTGGTTTAGGGAAAGGGGTACTTTACATGCAACATTTTATGTTTTAACAAAGGTAATTTTTTCTATGATGAACGATAACTGCCGCACATTCAAACAGAATCAAATAATTTTGTAAATACCTTCCTCAATTGTAGATAACTCAAGTTCTGTTGATTTTGTTGAAGATCGGTTAAGGGAAAGGGGTAGTTTACCGGCAACATTTTATGTTGTAACAAGAGAACGTTTTACATGAAGAACGATAACTGCCGTAAATTCAAACAGAATCAAATAATTTTCTACATATGTCCCTGACTTGTATAGGACTCAAGGCCTGATTATTTTGGTGAAGATCGGTTAAGGGAAAGGTGTAGTTTACCTGCCACCTTTAATGTTTTAACAAGAGTAACTGTTTCTATGACGAACGATAACTGCCGCACATTCAAACAGAATCAAATAATGTTTTGCATGCATCCCTCAATTGTAGAGTACTCAAGATCTGTTGATTTTGGTGAAGATGAGTTAAGAGAAAGGTGTAGTTTGCCTGCAATGTTTTATGTGATAACAAAGGTAATTTTTTCTATGACGAACGATAACTGCCGTACATTCAAACATAATCAAATAATGTTTTGCATACGTCCCTACATTGTAGAGAACTCAAGGCCTGTTGATGTTGGTGAAGATCGGTTAAGGGAAAGGGGTAGTTTACCTGCAACATTTTATGTTGTAACAAGAGAAATTTCTTCATGACGAAAGATAACTGCCGTAAATTCAAACAGAATCAAATAATTTTTTACATATGTGCCTGAGTTGTAGAAGACTCAAGGCCTATTGATTTTGGTGAAGATCGGTTAGGGGAAAAGGGTAGTTTACCAGAAACATTTTTTGTTGTAACAAGAGTAAAGTACTTAATTTTGATAAATAAAGTATCCTGATAAGAATATCTTAATAATCCACTGTAGAAACATAGATAAAATATCTATAAATGAAGAGGCTAATTGAACGGGGTGGGGGTAATTTTCTATAAATGAAAATTATAATTAAAGGGGGAGGGGATAATTTTTTATATATGTACTACGTTATCGGCAACAAAGAAGTAGTTTGTTGTTAAAATTCTTTCCTGTCCTGTTTGGCCGTAGACCAAAGTTTTCTGCAAAACCAGATGTTTCGGCAGTGCCATCGACTGCCATCATCAGTGACAATCGAGTGCGATAAGGTATGGTGGTATATGTTAGTGACCACAGTACTGTGGTTAAGACTGAAGCAATAAGTGGAAAGAAGTAGTTTCTATGGAAACATTTCATTTCGTAAATGATTTAAAATATATGTTTCTTAGAACATGGAGGTCATGTATGGTTCTCCATACCGATATTTTACTTCCATGTTCCATATGGAAATGGAAGTATGGTGATGGCAAAACAAATCGTGTTCGAGATTATTGCAGATTCTGCGTGTACTACCCTCAAAACATGAAAAAAACCATTTTTTGAAAAGTGTCTGTGTGTCTGTAGATTCTTTTTCTATGGCAAACGATAACAGCCGCAAATTCAAACAGACTCAAATAATTTTTTGCATACAGCCCTGAATTGTAGAGTTCCCAAGACCAATTGTTTTTGGTGAAGATAGGTTAAGGAAAAGGGATACGTTACCAGCCACGTTTTATGTTATAACAAGGGTATTTTCTATGGCAAACGATAACAGCCGCAAATTCAAACAGAATCAAATAATTTTTTCCATACAGCCCTGAATTGTAGAGTTTCCAAGACCAATTGTTTTTGGTGAAGATAGGTTAAGGGAAAGGGATACGTTACCAGCAACGTTTTATGTTATAACAAGGGTATTTTCTATGGCAAACGATAACAGCCGCAAATTCAAACTAAAACTAATAATTTTTTGCATGCAACTCTGAATATTAGAGTTCTCAAGACTGGTTGTTTTTCGTGAAGATCGGTTAAGGGAAAGGGGTAGTTTACCTTCTACATTTTTTGTTTTAACAAGGGTATTTTTTATGGCAAACGATAACAGCCGCAAATTCAAACAGAATCAAACAATGTTTTGCATACAGCCCTGAATTGTAGAGTTCTCAAGACCTATTGTTTCTGTTAAAGATCGGTTAAGGGAAAGAGGTAGTTTACCTGCAACGTTTTATGTTTTAACAAGGGTATTTTCTATGGCAAACAATAACAGCTGCAAATTCAAACAGAATCAAATAATTTTTTGCATACAGCCCTGAATTGTAGAGTTCCCGAGACCAATTGTTTTTGGTGAAGATAGGTTAACGGAAAGGCATACGTTACCAGCAACGTTTTATGTTATAACAAGGGTATTTTCTATGGCAAACGATAACAGCCGCAAATTCAAACATAAAATAATAATTATTTGCATGCAACTCTGAATAGTAGAATTCTCAAGACCTATTGTTTTTGTTGAAGATCGGTTAAGGGGAAGGGGTAGTTTACCTGCAACGTTTTTTGTTTTAACAAGGGTATTTTTTATGGCAAAAGATAACAGCCACAAATTCTAACAGAATCAAACAATGTTTTGCATACAGCCCTGAATTGTAGAGTTCTCAAGACCTATTGTTTTTGTTGAAGATCGGTTAAGGGGAAGGGGTAGTTTACCTGCAACGTTTTTTGTTTTAACAAGGGTATTTTTTATGGCAAAAGATAACAGCCACAAATTCTAACAGAATCAAACTATGTTTTGCATACAGCCCTGAATTGTAGAGTTCTCAAGGCCTATTGTTTTTGTTGAAGATCGGTTAAGGGAAAGGGGTAGTTTACCAGCAACGTTTTATGTTTTAACTTGGGTAATTTTTTCTATGACGAATGATAACTGCCGTAAATTCAATCAGAATCAACTAATGTTTTGCAAGGCTTCCTAAGCTATAGAGAACTCAATGTCTATTGGTTTTGGTGAAGATCGGTTAAGGGAAAGGGGTAGTTTACCTGCAACATTTTATGTTGTAACAAGAGAACGTTTTCCATGAAGAACGATAACTGCCGCATATTCAAAGAGAATCAAATATTGTTTTGCATACGTTCCTCAAGTTGTAAGTACTCAAGGTCTGTTGATTTTGGTGAAGATCGGTTAAGGGAAAGGGGCAGTTTACCAGTCACCTTTAATGTTTTAACAAGAGTAATTATTTCTATGACGAACAATAACTGCCGCACAGTCAAACGGAATCAAATAATGTTTTGCATGCATCCCTCAATTGTAGAGGACTCAAGACCTATTGATTTTGGTGAAGATCAGTTAAGAGAATAGTGTACTTTACCTGCAACATTTTATGTGATAACAAGGGTAATTTTTTCTATGATGAACGATAACTGCCGTAAATTCAAACATAATCAAATAATGTTTTGCATATGTGCCTGAGTTGTAGAGTACTCAAGACCTCTTGTTTTTGGTGGAGATCGGTTAAGAGAAAAGGGTAGTTTACCAGCAACATTTTATTTTTAAAAGGGCAATTTTATTTTTATGACGAATGATAACTGCCGCATATTCAAAGAGAATCAAAATTTTGTAGCATACATTCCTGAATTGTAAAGACCTGAATGCCTATTGATTTTTGTGAAGATCGGTTAAGGGAAAGGGGTAATTTACCAGCCACCTTTAATGTTTTAACAAGAGTAATTGTTTCTATGACGAACGATAACTGCCGTAAATTCAAACATAAGCAAATAAGTTTTTGCAAACATCCCTATATTGTAGAGATCTCAAGGCATGTTGATTTTGGTGAAGATCGGTTAAGTGAAAGGGGTAGTTCACCGGCAAAATTTTATGTTGTAACAAGAGAAAATTTTTCATGACGAACGATAACTGCCATAAATTCAAAAAGAATCAAATAATTTTTTACATCTGTGCCTGCGTTTTAAAAGACTCAAGGCCTATTGATTTTGGTGAAGATCGGTTACGGGGAAAGGGTAGTTTACCAGAAACATTTTTTGTTGTAACAAGAGTAAAGTACTTAATTTTGATTAAGTATCCTGATAAGAAGATCTTAATAATCCACTCTAGAAACGTAGATGAAATATCTATAAATGAAGAGGCTAGTTGAACGGGGTGGGGGTAATTTTCTATAAATGAGAATCAAATAATTTAGTGCATACCTTCCTCAATTGTAGATAACTCAAGGTCTGTTGAATTTGTTGAAGATCGGTTAAGGGAAAGGGGTAGTTTACCTGCAATATTTTATGTTGTAACAAGAGAACGTTTCCAAATACACTGTTACTCACCGTCTATGGCCTTTCCGTAATGTTTTCTCGTGTTTACATGTTTCGAGGCACTTGCCTCATCATCAGAACTTATAAAAACTAATCTATGTCATAAATGATGACATTTGTCAAAATATTAAAAACACAATACGGCAACTAAACTATGTACATAACTTTTTTTAAAAATGTTAGGTGTGCCTTCCAAGACAACACGCGCCGTACTGACGAAATCTAAGCCTTATCTCGACCATATCGCATAGCGGTATCGTACAGTATATTTGATTTATACTGTAATTGGTCGGTACGTTCTGTATACCTATAGTCTTCTGTATACCTATTCCGTATACTGTAAGACTGGTATGTTCACGGGTGCGGAGATTATTTAAGATGTTATTACTAGTCTTATAAGAAACGACTATGTTGTTGACTTTATTAATGGTTGACCTAAAAATCCCTGGGATGAAATGCGTATAAGGTGCCGCAATGTACTTGTGTGCCTTTGTTTCGAGGTTCTCATTTCTATTATTTATATCTTTAGTTTCATTTTTAATAGTGTTACTCTTCTTTTTCTTTTGTTTTTTAAAATATTATCTATTATTCTTTCGTTGTACCCGTTGTTAAGCGCAATGACTTTAATGGTATTTAATTCTTCGATGTAATCCTCGATGCCAAGGGGTATAGACAATAGGCGGTGTATCATGCTATGGAATGCAGCTAAGTTCTGTGAAACGGGGTGGAACGATGAGGCATGTATGACAGCGTCAGTCATCGTGGGCTTCCTAAATATATTAAAACATAGTTTTTTAGTATCAAAATCCTTAGTTACTGTCAAATCCAGAAAATGTAATTGACCTCTAACTTCATTCTCCAAAGTAAACTGTATTTTGCTATTAATGCCATTCAAATAATTGTGGAGTTTGTCAATTTGACGATTTGTGCCTTTATACACCATAAAAGTGTTGTCAACATATCTACCATAGAACACCACATTGTAATTATATGTAGGGTTTGCAAACAAGAAAGAATTTTCAAAGTAATTTAAGTACACCTCCGCTAGAATACTAGAGAGTGGGGAACCCATTGCCAACCCCTCCAGCTGTCTGAAAAACTGTTTGTTATGTGTGAAATAATTCTGGTCCAAAATCACTTCCAACAATTCTAATATTTCATTTATGCAATTAGCATTCAGTTTATTGGTGTTAACAAGGTTAGTTCTTAATAGGCGTAAGGTTTCACTCACCGGTACATTTGTATACAAATTCACAATGTCAAAAGAAATAAGTTTATAGTGGGGTTCAATCATCAGGTTTTTCACTTTTCCAACGAAATCACAACTATTGATCAAACTTCGATTATTAATCAAATGTAAATTATGTTTTAATATACTCACTAATTTTCTAGCTGCTTTGTAACCGGGTGCAGTGGTAAAATTTACTAGTGGTCTAATAGGAATCCCCTCCTTGTGAAGCTTTGGCAGACCTGATAAAACAGGCGCTTTAGAATTAATTGGTTTTTAAGAACGTCTAGTACGTTCATCAAAGAGATGTGTACACATGTTTAAGCTACGATTAAGACGTTTTACATATAAATCGGTGGGGTCAGAGGTTAGCAGGGTGATATTATTATTTGCAATGAAATCGCGTATTTTATCGTCATAATCATTCTTATTTATAATAACCAGAGTGTTACCCTTATCCGCCTTAGTGACAAGGGCTTGATCGTCAGATAGTTTTTTGTTTAATGTTTTTAAAATCCTACGTTCGGCATTATAATTAGTCATAGAAGGAATAGGAGAACGTACGTTATTAAGTTGGTTACATATAATTTTGTTAAATTTGTTATTTATTATGAACCGTGCTTCATCTTGTTCTTTTTGTTCATAGACCGGCGAGCAGAGAATCTGAGAAACGAAGGAGGAAATCAGCATATGGGTAGAGTGTATACGCCCCGTAATGCAGACGAAAGGACGGGAAACTAAGGAGGACAATGGATAAGGAGGCCCGGCCATTGTCGAGGAATAATCACGGGGTCCACGAAAATAAATACAGGAATAACACGATCCACACGGACTTGGCTACGGAATTGATGGAAGAAGAGGAGGCGGAAACGAGGAGACAAGAGGCGTGGTTAACTGAGGTAAAACTGGAGATAGAAGGTAAGTCAGTCTTGACACTTATAGATACAGGTAGTGAAATATCTGTAATAGCAGAACATGTACTGAATAAATTGAAAGAAACTAACAAACATATTCCGTCTTTGCCAGTAGCGGGGGTAACAATTGTAGGCATTACGGGTGTTAGAAGTAAACGGGTTACAACACAAGTCCAGTTGAACATGTTAATAAATGGGATTCCTATTAGACCACTAGTAAATTTTACCACTGCACCCGGTTACAAAGCAGCTAGAAAATTAGTGAGTATATTAAAACATAATTTACATTTGATTAATAATCGAAGTTTGATCAATAGTTGTGATTTCATTGGAAAAGTGAAAAACCTGATGATTGAACCCCACTATAAACTTATTTCTTTTGACATTGTGAATTTGTATACAAATGTACCGGTGAGTGAAACCTTACGCCTATTAAGAACTAACCTTGTTAACACCAATAAACTGAATGCTAATTGCATAAATGAAATATTAGAATTGTTGGAAGTGATTTTGGACCAGAATTATTTCACACATAACAAACAGTTTTTCAGACAGCTGGAGGGGTTGGCAATGGGTTCCCCACTCTCTAGTATTCTAGCGGAGGTGTACTTAAATTACTTTGAAAATTCTTTCTTGTTTGCACACCCTACATATAATTACAATGTGGTGTTCTATGGTAGATATGTTGACAACACTTTTATGGTGTATAAAGGCACAAATCGTCAAATTGACAAACTCCACAATTACTTGAATGGCATTAATAGCAAAATACAGTTTACTTTGGAGAATGAAGTTAGAGGTCAATTACATTTTCTGGATTTGACAGTAACTAAGGATTTTGATACTAAAAAACTATGTTTTAATAAATTTAGGAAGCCCACGATGACTGACGCTGTCATACATGCCTCATCGTTCCACCCCGTTTCACAGAACTTAGCTGCATTCCATAGCATGATACACCGCCTATTGTCTATACCCCTTGGCATCGAGGATTACATCGAAGAATTAAATACCATTAAAGTCATTGCGCTTAACAACGGGTACAACGAAAGAATAATAGATAATATTTTAAAAAACAAAAGAAAAAGAAGAGTAACACTATTAAAAATGAAACTAAAGATATAAATAATAGAAATGAGAACCTCGAAACAAAGGCACGCAAGTACATTGCGGCACCTTATACGCATTTCATGCCAGGGATTTTTAGGTGAACCATTAATAAAGTCAACAACATAGTCGTTTCTTATAAGACTAGTAATAACATCTTAAATAATCTCCGCACCCGTGAACATACCAGTCTTGAAAATAAAACAGGAGTTTATAAGCTAGTCTGCAACGACTGTGAGGCTTTTTATGTGGTCCAGACGGGTCGAGGTTTTTTGAAAAGATTTTCTGAACATAGACCCCCTACACGAGTTTACAACCTTGACAATATCAAGTCAAATTTCGCCAGGCACCTTATAGACAACAATCACAGTTACACGGATTTTAGCTCGAATTTAATACCCCTTCATTTCTGCAGTAAAGGGGGTTATTTGAACGCCCTTGAAGAATATGAGATTTACAATTTGCCGTATTGTGTTTTTAATATTTTGACAAATGTCATCATTTATGACATAGATTAGTTTTTATAAGTTCTGATGATGAGGCAAGTGCCTCGAAACATGTAAACACGAGAAAACATTACGGAAAGGCCATAGATGGTGAGTAACAGTGTATTTGGTTAACAAACACGTGGCTTGGGACTAAAATAGGATTTATTCCATTTAAATCAATCAGAACGTTTCCCATGAACGATAACTGCCGCGTATTCAAAGAGAATCAAATACTGTTTTGCATACGTTCCTCAAGTTGTAAGTACTCAAGGTCTGTTGATTTTGGTGAAGATCGGTTACGGGGAAAGGGTAGTTTACCAGAAACACTTTTTGTTGTAACAAGAGTAAAGTACTTAATTTTGATAAAGTATCCTGATAAGAAGATCTTAATAATCCACTCTAGAAACGTAGATGAAATATCTATAAATGAAGAGGCTAGTTGAACGGGGTGGGGTAATTTTCTATAAATGAAAATTATAGTTGAAGGGGGAGGGGATAATTTTTATATGTGTACTACGTTATCGGCAACAAAATAGTAGTTTGTTGTTAAAATTCCTTCCCGCGCTGTTTGGCCGTAGTCCAATGTTTTCTGCAAAACCAGACGTTTCGGCAGTGCCGTCGAATGCGATCATCAGTGAAAATCGAGTGCGATAACGTGTGGTGGTATACGTTAGTGACCACAGTACTGTGGTTAAGACTGAAGCAATAAGTGGAAAGAAGTAGTTTCTATGGAAACATTTCATTTCGTAAATGATTTAAAATATATATTTCTTAGAACATCGAAGTCATGTATGGTTCTCCATACCGATATTTTACTCCCATGTTCCATACGGAAATGGAAGTATGGTGATGGCAAAAAAAATCGTGTTCGAGATTATTGCAGATTCTGAGTGTACTACTCTCAAAACATGAAAAAAAGCCATTTTTTGAAAAGTGTCTGTGTGTCTGTAGATTTTTTTTCTATGGCAAACGATAACAGCCGCAAATTCAAACAGTCTCAAATAATTTTTTGCATACAGCCCTGAATTTTAGAGTTCCCAAGACCAATTGTTTTTGGTGAAGATAGGTTAAGGGAAGGGATACGTTACCAGCAACGTTTTATGTTATAACAAGGGTATTTTCTATGGCAAACGATAACAGCCACAAATACAAACATGAAGTAATTCATTTTTGCATGCAACTCTGAATAGTAGAGTTCTCAAGACTGGTTGTTTTTGGTGAAGATCGGTTAAAGGAAAGGGGTAGTTTACCTGCAACGTTTTTTGTTTTAACAAGGGTATTTTCTATGGCAAACGATAACAGCCGCAAATTCAAACATGAACTAATAATTTTTTGCATGCAACTCTGAATAGTAGAGTTCTCAAGACTTGTTGTTTTTGGTGAAGATCGTTTAAGGGAAAGGGGTAGTTTACCTGCAACATTTTTTGTTTTAACAGGGGTATTTTTTATGGCAAACGATAACAGCCGCAAATTCAAACAGAATCGAACAATGTTTTGCATACAGCCCTGAATTGTAGAGTTCTCAAGACCTATTGTTTTTGTTGAAGATCGGTTAAGGGAAAGGCAACGTTTTATGTTTTAACAAGGGTATTTTCTATGGCAAACGATAACAGCCGCAAATTCAAACAGAATCAAATAATTTTTTGCATACAACTCTGAATTGTAGAGTTCCCAAGACCAATTGTTTTTGGTGAAGATATGATAAGGGAAAGGGATACGTTACCAGCAACGTTTTATGTTATAACAAGGGTATTTTCTATGGCAAACGATAACAGCCGCAAATTCAAACAGAATCAAATAATTTTTTGCATACACCCCTGAATTGTAGAGTTCCCAAGACCTATTGTTTTTGGTGAAGACAGGTTAAGGGAAAGGGATACGTTACTAGCAATGTTTTATGTTATAACAAGGGTATTTTCTATGGCAAACGATAACAGCTGCAAATTCAAACACGAACTAATAATTTTTTGCATGCAACTCTGAATAGTAGAGTTCTCAAGACTTGTTGTTTTTGGTGAAGTTCGGTTAAGGGAAAGGGGTAGTTTACCTGCAACGTTTTTTGTTTTAACAAGGGTATTTTCTATGGCAAATGATAACAGCCGCAAATTCACACATGAACTAATAATTTTTTGCATGCTACTCTCAATAGTAGAGTTATCAATACTTGTTGTTTTTGGTGAAGATCGGTTAAGGGAAAGGGGCAGTTTACCTGCAACATTTTTTGTTTTACAGGGGTATTTTTTATGGCAAACGATAACAGCCGCAAATTCAAACAGAATCGAACAATGTTTCGATTATTTGTTTATTGTTTCGATACAATACCTTGAATTGTAGAGTTCTCAAGACCTATTGTTTTTGTTGAAGATTGGTTAAGGGAAAGGGGTAGTTTACCTGCAAAGTTTTATGTTTTAACAAGGGTATTTTCTATGACAAACGATAACAGTCGCAAATTCTAACATGAACTAATAATTTTTTGCATGCAACTCTGAATAGTAGAGTTCTCAAGACTTGTTCTTTTTGATGAAGATCGGTTAAGGGAAAGGGGTAGTTTTCCCGCAACGTTTTATGTTTTAACATGGGTAATTTTTTTCTATGACGAATGATAACTACCGTAAATTCAATCAGAATCAAATAATGTTTTGCATGGCTTCCTAAGCTATAGAGAACTCAATGTCTGTTGTTTTTGGTGAAGTTCGGTTAAGGGAAAGGGGTAGTTTACCTGCAACGTTTTTTGTTTTAACAAGGGTATTTTCTATGGCAAATGATAACAGCCGCAAATTCAAACATGAACTAATAATTTTTTGCATGCTACTCTCAATAGTAGAGTTATCAATACTTGTTGTTTTTGGTGAAGATCGGTTAAGGGAAAGGGGCAGTTTACCTGCAACATTTTTTGTTTTACAGGGGTATTTTTTATGGCAAACGATAACAGCCGCAAATTCAAACAGAATCGAACAATGTTTTGCATACAGCCCTGAATTGTAGAGTTCTCAAGACCTATTGTTTTTGTTGAAGATTGGTTAAGGGAAAGGGGTAGTTTACCTGCAAAGTTTTATGTTTTAACAAGGGTATTTTCTATGACAAACGATAACAGTCGCAAATTCTAACATGAACTAATAATTTTTTGCATGCAACTCTGAATAGTAGAGTTCTCAAGACTTGTTCTTTTTGATGAAGATCGGTTAAGGGAAAGGGGTAGTTTTCCCGCAACGTTTTATGTTTTAACATGGGTAATTTTTTTCTATTACGAATGATAACTACCGTAAATTCAATCAGAATCAAATAATGTTTTGCATGGCTTCCTAAGCTATAGAGAACTCAATGTCTATTGGTTTTGGTGAAGATCGGTTAAGGGAAAGGGGTAGTTTACCAGCAATATTTTATGTTTTAACAAGAGTAATTTTTTCTATGACAAACAATAACTGCTGCACATTTAAACAGAATAAAATAATTTTGTGCATACCTTCCTCAATTGTAGATAACTCAAGGTCTGTTGAATTTGTTGAAGATCGGTTAAGGGAAAGGGGTAGTTTACCTGCAACATTTTATGTTGTAACAAGAGAACGTTTTCCATGAAGAATGATAACTGCCGCATATTCAAAGAGAATCAAATATTGTTTTGCATACGTTCCTCAAGTTGTAAGTACTCAAGGACTGTTGATTTTGGTGAAGATCGGTTAAGGGAAAGGGGTAGTTTACAAGCCACCTTTAATGTTTTAACAAGAGTAATTATTTCTATGATGAACGATAACTGACTCACAGTCAAACAGAATCAAATAATGTTTTGCATGCATCCCTCAATTGTAGAGGACTCAAGACCTATTGGTTTTGGTGAAGATCAGTTAAGAGAAAGGTGTAGTTTACCTGCAACATTTTATTTGATAACAAGGGTAATTTTTTCTATGATGAACGATAACTGCCGTAAATTCAAACATAATCAAATAATTTTTTGCATACATCCCTATATTGTAGAGAACTCGAGGCATGTTGATTTTGGTGAAGATCGGTTAAGGGAAAGGGGTAGTTTACCAGCAACATTTGATGTTGTAACAAGAGAAATCTTTTCATGACGAACAATAACTGCCGTAAATTCAAACAGAATCATATAATTTTTTACATACGTGCCTGAGTTGTAAAGGACTCAAGACCTTTTGTTTTGGTGAAGATCGGTTAAGAGAAAAGGGTAGTTTACCAGCAACATTTTATGTTGTAAAAGGGCAATTTTATTTTTATTACGAATGATACCTGCCGCATATTCAAAGAGAATCAAATATTTTGTAGCATACATTCCTGAATTGTAAAGACCTGAATGCCTATTGATTTTGGTGAAGATCGCTTAAGGGAAAGGGGTAATTTTCCAGCCACCTTTAATGTTTTAACAAGAGTAATTGTTTCTATGACGAACGATAACTGCTACACATTCAAACAGAATCAAATAATGTTTTGTATGCATCCCTGAGTTTAGAGGACTCAAGACTTATTGATTTTGGTGAAGATCAGTTAAGAGAAAGGGGTAGTTTACCTGCAACGTTTTATGTGATAACAAGGTTAATTTTTTCTATGACGAGCGATAACTGCCATAAATTCAAACATAATCAAATAAGTTTTTGCATACATCCCTATATTGTAGAGATCTCAAGGCATGTTGATTTTGGTGAAGATCAGTTAAGTGAAAGGGGTAGTTTACCGGCAAAATTTTATGTTGTAAGAAGAGAAAATTTTTCATGACGAATGATAACTGCCGTAAATTCAAAAAGAATCAAATAATTTTTTACATATGTGCCTGAGTTGTAGAAGACTCAAGGCCTATTGATTTTGGTGAAGATCGGGGAAAGGGTAGTTTACCAGAAACATTTTTTGTTGTAACAAGAGTAAAGTACTTAATTTTGATAAAGAATCCTGATAAAAAGATCTTAATAATCCACTCTAGAAACGTAGATGAAATATCTATAAATGAAGAGGCTAGTTGAACGGGGTGGGGGTAATTTTTTATAAATGAAAATTATAGTTGAAGGGGGAGGGGATAATTTTTATATGTTACTACGTTATCGGCAACAAAGTAGTAGTTTGTTGTTAAAATTCCTTCCCACGCTGTTTGGCCGTAGTCCAATGTTTTCTGCAAAACCAGACGTTTCGGCAGTGCCGTCGACTGCGATCATCAGTGCAAAAATCTAGTGCGATAACGTGTGGTGGTATACGTTAGTGACCACAGTACTGTGGTTAAGGCTGAAGCAATAAGTGGAAAGAAGTAGTTTCTATGGAAACATTTCATTTCGTAAATGATTTTAAATATAAAACTTGGAACATGGATGTCATGTATGGTTCTCCATACCGATATTTTACTTCCATGTTCCATAAGGAAATTGAAGTATGGTGATGGCAAAAAAAATCGTGATCGAGATAATTGCAGATTCTGATTGTACTACCCTCAAAACATGAAAAAAAGTTATTTTTCGAAAAGAGTCTGTGTGTCAGTCTGTGTGTCTATGTGTAGATTTTTTTTCTATGGCAAACGATAAGAGCTGCAAATTTCATATAGAATCAAGTAATATTTTGCATACAGTCCTGAATTGTAGAGTACTCAGGATCTATTGTTTTTGGTGAAGATCGGTTAAGGGAAAGGGCTAGTTTACCTGCAGTGTTTTATGTTTTAACAAGGGTAATTTTTTTCTATGGCAAACGATAACAGCCGCAAATTCAAACAGAATCAATATTTGTTTGCATACGTTCCTGAATTTTAAAGGACTGAAGGCCTGTTGATTTTGGTGAAGATCGGTTAAGGGAAAGGGGTAGTTTACCTGCTACATTTTACGTTTTAACAAGAGTTATTGTTTCTATGACGAACGATAACTGCCGCTCATTCAAGCAGAATCAAATGTTTTGCATGCATCGCTGAATTGTAGAGGACTCAAGACCTATTGATTTTGGTGAAGATCAGTTAAGAGAAAGGGGTATTTTACCTGCAACGTTTTATGTTGTAACAAGAGAAATTTTTTCATTACGAAAGATAACTGCCATAAATTGAAACAGAATCAAATAATTTTTTACATATGTGCCTGAGTTGTAGAGGACTCAAGGCCTATTGATTTTGGTGAAGATCAGTTAAGTGAAAAGGGTAGTTTACCAGCAACATTTTATGTTGTAAAAGGGCAATTTTATTTTTATTACGAATGATACCTGCCGCATATTCAAAGAGAATCAAATATTTTGTAGCATACATTCCTGAATTGTAAAGACCTGAATGCCTATTGATTTTGGTGAAGATCGCTTAAGGGAAAGGGGTAATTTTCCAGCCACCTTTAATGTTTTAACAAGAGTAATTGTTTCTATGACGAACGATAACTGCTGCACATTCAAACAGAATCAAATAATGTTTTGTATGCATCCCTGAGTTTATAGGACTCAAGACTTATTGATTTTGGTGAAGATCAGTTAAGAGAAAGGGGTAGTTTACCTGCAACGTTTTATGTGATAACAAGGTTAATTTTTTCTATGACGAGCGATAACTGCCATAAATTCAAACATAATCAAATAAGTTTTTGCATACATCCCTATATTGTAGAGATCTCAAGGCATGTTGATTTTGGTGAAGATCGGTTAAGAGAAAGGGGTAGTTTACCGGCAAAATTTTATGTTGTAAGAAGAGAAAATTTTTCATGACGAATGATAACTGCCGTAAATTCAAAAAGAATCAAATAATTTTTTACATATGTGCCTGAGTTGTAGAAGACTCAAGGCCTATTGATTTTGGTGAAGATCGGGGAAAGGGTAGTTTACCAGAAACATTTTTTGTTGTAACAAGAGTAAAGTACTTAATTTTGATAAAGAATCCTGATAAAAAGATCTTAATAATCCACTCTAGAAACGTAGATGAAATATCTATAAATGAAGAGGCTAGTTGAACGGGGTGGGGGTTATTTTTTATAAATGAAAATTATAGTTGAAGGGGGAGGGGATAATTTTTATATGTTACTACGTTATCGGCAACAAAGTAGTAGTTTGTTGTTAAAATTCCTTCCCACGCTGTTTGGCCGTAGTCCAATGTTTTCTGCAAAACCAGACGTTTCGGCAGTGCCGTCGACTGCGATCATCAGTGCAAAAATCTAGTGCGATAACGTGTGGTGGTATACGTTAGTGACCACAGTACTGTGGTTAAGGCTGAAGCAATAAGTGGAAAGAAGTAGTTTCTATGGAAACATTTCATTTCGTAAATGATTTTAAATATAAAACTTGGAACATGGATGTCATGTATGGTTCTCCATACCGATATTTTACTTCCATGTTCCATAAGGAAATTGAAGTATGGTGATGGCAAAAAAAATCGTGATCGAGATAATTGCAGATTCTGATTGTACTACCCTCAAAACATGAAAAAAAGTTATTTTTCGAAAAGAGTCTGTGTGTCTATGTGTAGATTTTTTTTCTATGGCAAACGATAAGAGCTGCAAATTTAATATAGAATCAAGTAATATTTTGCATACAGTCCTGAATTGTAGAGTACTCAGGATCTATTGTTTTTGGTGAAGATCGGTTAAGGGAAAGGGCTAGTTTACCTGCAGTGTTTTATGTTTTAACAAGGGTAATTTTTTTCTAT
The DNA here is from genome assembly GCA_034769895.1 of Magicicada septendecula. Classification (NCBI taxonomy): domain Eukaryota; kingdom Metazoa; phylum Arthropoda; class Insecta; order Hemiptera; family Cicadidae; genus Magicicada; species Magicicada septendecula. Next base: position 234,272,493 of record CM068368.1, on the reverse strand, counting down.
GGCAAACGATAAAAGCCGCAAATTCAAACAGAATCAATATTTGTTTGCATACGTTCCTGAATTTTAAAGGACTGAAGGCCTGTTGATTTTGGTGAAGATCAGTTAAGGGAAAGGGGTAGTTTACCTGCTACATTTTACGTTTTAACAAGAGTTATTGTTTCTATGACGAACGATAACTGCCGCTCATTCAAGCAGAATCAAATGTTTTGCATGCATCGCTGAATTGTAGAGGACTCAAGACCTATTGATTTTGGTGAAGATCAGTTAAGAGAAAGGGGTATTTTACCTGCAACGTTTTATGTTGTAACAAGAGAAATTTTTTCATTACGAAAGATAACTGCCATAAATTGAAACAGAATCAAATAATTTTTTACATATGTGCCTGAGTTGTAGAGGACTCAAGGCCTATTGATTTTGGTGAAGATCAGTTACGGGGAGAGGGTAGTTTACCTGAAACATTTTTTGTTGTAACAAGAGTAAAGTACTTAATTTTGACAAATAAAGTATCCTGATAAGAAGATCTTAATAATCCACTGTAGAAACGTAGATGAAATAACTATAAATGTAGAGGCTAGTTGAACGGGGTGGGGTAATTTTCTATAAATGAATATTATAGTTGAAGGGGAGGGGATATATATGTACTATATATAGTAGTATATACATATATGTACTATAGTACATATACTAGTAGTACAGTACTATATATAGGTTTTTATATATGTACTATGTTATCGGCAACAAAGAAGTAGTTTGTTGTTAAAATTCCTTCCCATCCTGTTTGGCCGTAGACCAATGTTTTCTGCAAAACCAGACGTTTCGGCAGTGCCATCTACTTCCATCATCAGTGAAAATCGAGTGCGATAACGTGTGGTGGTATATGTTAGTGACCACAGTACTGTGGTTAAGGCTGAAGCAATAAGTGGAAAGAAGTAGTTTCTATGGAAATATTTCATTTCGTAAATGATTTAAAATATATATTTCTTAGAACATGGAAGTCATGTATGGTTCTCCATATCGATAATTTTTTAATTTGTGCAATGTGGACACATACAGAGGAGTGTCTGTTTTTTATGTTTTTTCAATAAATAAAAATGACAGAAGGGAGAGGGAAAAGAGAGAGAGAGAGAGAGAGAGAGAGAGAGAGAGAGAGAGAGAGATCAAAAATGAAACGTACAGAAATTTCATCTCAACTTTTCCTGATAGTAAAAAAATAACTAAATAATGAATGGCAAAGAACATTAACAAAATTAATGGAAATTATAGTTATAATTTGTTGTCTAATGCGCACGTACCAGTAATGGCTTCATATACTTCACATCTTAAATTATAAACCTATTACAAATATATTTGGTATACTCAGCTTGAAACAAACGTTCAGACCAATAAAAATGGTTTAAATTTTGCCATGCTGCATTATTAGTACTGTTGAAACAGCAGTTTGATTATAATTGTTTTTAGAACAGACTTCTGGAATGATGGGTGCAAAATGATTAAAGCATACCTCCTTACAGTGTGCCTTAATAAGTTGTTGATTATTCTAACTGATACATTGTCATGCCGTTATCATATGGCAGTTCTCAGAGCTTCAGTAATAGTCATCTTTGCTGTTAACATGAACACAAGTCCCTGTTTTAGAAAGACTTTTCATTAGTAAAATTACTTATAAGTAGGCATACATTTGTACTCATAATATGAGGTTAAGGATTAAGAAAAGGTGAAACCAACTCGTTACTCTGAAAAACTTCTAGGTATACTACTACTGATTGGAAAAGACAAGATAACTCAGGGTGAACGTTTTCTTCAAACCTTCTAACACCATGGGTTCTGTGTTTATCCACAGTTATTTTGCCCTTTTTTACATTTTATCAACTTGTTTTCCCAGAGTCACAGTATTCTGAATTGTTCTTAAAATTTCTATTTAGGATTAGACCCATCCATACGTATGTGTAGCACTGTATTAAGATGCAGATTTATTCCTAGTAGAGTTATCTTCGAATCCCTTAAAAAAGGTGAAAGATTATGGAGTCAAAGAAACACAGAATTCTAGTAGCAAGTTTCCACTACTTTATAAAACAGCCTAGAAGCAAACTTTGACATCCAGTAACTGTTGCTGACAGTGGCGCCGGGTTTTGAAAATCAGTGGGGGTGCTCTAACTGAAAAATTGACCCTCCTGAAAATGCAGTTTTAGGTCTTTTTGAATGAACAACACTAGATGGTAAACATAAACTATCATTTTATTAGGTCCTTTTTTTCCCGAATAATGAAGAGTACAAAAGCTAATCCATATAAATGGTATACACTTGTTTTCTTTTTTAAATCATAGAAATAGTGAAAGTAATGATAAAAAACAATTACATTTTACATATATGTGAATTAAAAGGAGAGAAGCTAAAAAAATAAAAATTGTGTACCCTCTATTTGGTCTTAAGTTAAAAAAACATAATAGTCTTTAGGAGAATGTTCTTTCTTCTCTCTTGGAATGATGCCAACTGAGTAAAAAGGAAAAAATAGTTCATTTAAATTAATAAATGATAGCCTCAAATTTGGCGCTTATTGTTAGTTTAAAAATAAAAGAGAAACTGAAAGTCTTCAGTTCAAAAATTAAAGTCTTTGTGGAATTTATAATTCTTACTACTCACTCATAAAGAAAGTGTTCCTACGAACAGTCGATCGTTTGATGAAAATGTTCACCACAGTTTCGAGGTTCAATTTATTCTTCGCTTCTTTATTATGGACATGGATGATTGCGTTGTCGTTCAATTTTCCTTGCATCATGGTGTTGCGCAGGTAAGTTTTTAATCTTCTCAGAGCAGAGGAAGAACGTTCTGCTGTACATGTAGAAACGGGTATAGGTAAAGCGATCTTTATCAAAATAACCACCTCTGGAATCAATTTGTCGATGTGTTTATTTGAGGAAAAGAAGCGCACTAAGCCTTCTGTACTTTCAACGACAAAAGTTTTAGATTCACACACATCTAACATCATATTTCTGTGAAAAATTAATCTTTCAAAGTCAAGTAAGGGTCAAAGTCATCCTTATAAAATTCTACTACAGAACTGCAATCTTTAGTTTTGGAAAGAAGAAATGTTTCAATTTCTTTGAAGTGAGTCTTTAGAAAATCGATCATCGAAACAGTTGATCACAATATCGAAAACCTTGAAATAAATTTTCCGGTAATAATCACGGGGGCTGGCAAAAGCAAAGGGTTGAGCGCTGTCATCAAGTCTTCGAGGATTTTTTCGAAGTTTCGGCTCTTCGACATCAAATTTTTTGGTCAATCCCAAGCAAGAGCTCCAAACTGCATCGGAACGTTAATCAGTTCGAGATAACTTCAAAACGTCTTGGACACTATGAATATTGTCCATGGCTTTTTGCAGCTGTGAGAAGGAATTTTGCAGAAAGGCATTCAAAATTTCAACTGGCTCTAAAATTGCTTAAAAAGCGTAATAACAAATATAAAGTCAAAAGAGCACAGAAATTTTAAGAAACCTTTAGCTTTAGGACCGGCATCAGATTTTTTGAGCTTGATTTCCTCATAGAACAATATTAACTCTTCGTAATTCTGCAAAATCGTTTTCAACGAACTTATTCTGCAACACCACCTGGTAGGGCAAAAAGGCCGAAGAGCTACAGGGTGAATGGAGCTACCATCTTGGGCTGCTTGCAAAGACTCAAATATTGCTAGTCGGTTGGGGGACCCATGCACAAAATTGATAATTTCTTTGACATTTGCAAGATAGTCTCTCACCACGGCCTCTTGGGTCACAAGATTCAAAGAATATGCCAAACAGTGAACATGCATAACTCGCGGATCAGTTTCTCTGATTTTTGCTTGCAACCCTGAAAAAGCGCCTGTCATATTTGCCGCTCCATCAGTAGCAATACCTCTGCATGACTTGATATCCAGACAAATGAGTGAAAATATCCATTAAAATTTTCATCAAGACTTCAGCTGTAGTAGATTCAGTTTTATAGAAACCAAAAAATAATTCATTAATTTGAAAATCCACACCACTGACAAATCAAAAAGAAATTGAAACTTGCTTGTGTTGACATGCGTCGCTAGTTTCAGCCATAATTATCGAATAGTATAGGGAGTCTTGTAGAAACTTGATCAAATTTTGTAAGACTTTGTTAGCCATAATAGAACCTAGTTCATTTGTTATGTCGTGTGAAAGCCATCTGTACTTTGTACGTTGAAGCCAAGAGGACAAATCGGAGTTATCTTCAGCAACTAACTCTAACAATGCATGATAATTAGAATTTTCATCTGTGCGACCACGGGTTGCTAACCCCTGAACCATGATATAACGCAGTGAAGATAACATTCTTAAGAGAGCTACTCTTGCACAATTCATATCTCTCTCCTTACCTTTAGACATCAAAGACTGCACATTCACACCTTTATCCATTGCACTTTTCCTAGTACAGCAGGACATATGAAAATCCGATTTTTCATGAGAAGCGAATCTTTGTAAGGGTTTGTTCCAAGAAGAAAACCCGACCTCCATGAATGCTTTTATCACGTCTTCATCTTGTTTAGTTTTTTCGCAAAAGGTCCACTGGAGGAAATTATTTCCTTACACACAGAACAAAACACTTTATCACACTTCTTGTCGTATAAGATCCACTTATATTTGTCTTTCCACTGTTTTTGAAAAGAACGCCCACCAACACCAGTTTTGTTTGTTTCTTTAGATGCAGTAGTTGAATCCGAGCCACCTGAAGCACTATCTGCTGATTACGTCATAGGCGAATCACTTTTTTTCATTGACGAGTGAACAATGAATTTATCCATTATAATAAAACGAGTAGAGCAAACAAAAAATTAAACTAACTTACACTTTTCCATGTATTTAAACGTATATGTGACATGTGAGGAGCGGTAGTTTCTGGAGGGGAGGAGTCGCGAGGCCATGCTTGCATGGGCCGACGCGAGAGTGCGCCATCAAAATTGGCATAATCCTTTTTAACGCTTTGAAGAGTATGGAAAAATATGCAAAAGGAATAAGACCGTACCGGTACGTCATATGTAATGTTTTGCAACAGCTGTTGTTTTTTTTAATATTATATTTGCTCTGCGATCTCATTCAGCTGTTTATGATGACGGAAAAGTGTTGTGGGGAGGATGGTCAGAGCCTGGAATGGCTTTGTGGGTGGAGCGACCTGCCACAGATGTCTTATCGCGGGAAACGCAAGTCCCGCATAAACGGAAGCACCCTGGTAAAGTCTCTGCCCAAACCAAACTTTCTATGAAAAAATCGGTCCCTACTATCATTTAAGAAATACGACAAAAAATTCGAATTTTTCCCCCCATTTTTTCTTTCTTTCTATTTCTTTTCTGATTTTATTTTTTTTTATTTTTCTTCTCCCTTTTATGTGTGGGTGCTGAGCACCCCCACAAAAATTCTGGGGGGTGCTCGAGCACTGGAGCACCCCCAGAGTCGGCACCCCTGGTTGCTGAGAAACCTTACTAAGGGACTTATAAAAAAAAAAAAAAAAAAAAAAAAAAAATACACGCTTGCTCTTTTGAACATCTGATGAAAAGGTTTTGTAAAGTGTATCTAACCTATAAATGTACAATGCTCGACTTGTCTTTGTGTTCTGTACAAATGTAGTGAAATATCTTGCCACAATACTATGTAATAAATTTGGATACAAAGCTCATTTCAAATAGAAAAGATAGCTGGTATGATCAGACATAACAAATTTGTATTAGTTTTTTGAGAATGTATTCCTATCAAACTGCAAAAAGCATATTTTCAAACCTTTATGGATGTGTGTCATGGAATTTACAGATTGTACCAACCAAAAGAAGCAATTAAAATATATCTTTTCAATTAAACAAAAATTGGTCTTGTAATATGAGTCAGTAATACAGCAGGAACTAATCAGTTAATTGCTATTACAAAATGCCTTATTCCTTTTTCATGATGATTAGATTTTGCTATACGCCTGTACAAATAAAAATTATTAAAATGCTTAACTCTCAACACAAAGTATTTAAACTATTTAACTTGAAAAGTTCATCATGTCACATATTCTAGTAATAAGGTAAGTTTTTGGAACAGTGTTTTAGCTGAATTTATACACTATGAGGACACTCAACATTTAGTTTGTGTGTGTAACTCTGGTTAATCAAAGAGAATTATTTGTGTAAATTCAAATTTATTAATTCAAATCTACTACCATAAAGGCCTGGAATGTTATGCATTAAAGAATTTTAACTAACTTTATATGGGGAAAACTGGTTTACATACATTATTTCTGAAAATAATAATCCTGAAATGTAATCAGTACTTATATCAAGTTAAGTGCAATAATTAAATAGATTCTTCAACTTGCACATTGCAAACTTCAGGTGGTAAGCCTTTAAATTTATTTTATTTTTAATTTATCATCAATTCATGTTCGGCAACGTTTAAAAGAACATGTTATGGCTTCTGAGAAACACACTTCACACAGTGAATGGAAGCTGGCTTAAATGAAGGTAAACATTTTGTCTAATAATTAGTGTCCCATGTTAGAAAACATGTGCAATACATATTATAAAAAGAAGGATATTGTTTTTACTTCCATGTTCCATAAGGAAATGGATGGCGAAAAAAAATCGTGTTCGAGATAAGGGCTGATTCTGATTGTACTACCCTCAAAACATGAAGAAAAGTCATTTTTCAAAAGATGTCTGTGTGTAGAATTTTGTCTATGGCGAACAATAACTGCCGCAAATTCAAATAATTTTTACATCTTGTAGAGGATTCAAGGTCTGTTGATTTTGGTGAAAGATCAGTTAAAGAGAAGGGGTAGTTTACCTGCAACGTTTTATGTTTTAACAAGAGTAAAGTATTTAATTTTGATAAATAAAGTATCCTGAAAAGAAGGTCATAATAATCCACTGTAGAAAGGTAGATGAAATATCTATAAATGAAAAGGGGTAGGGGAAATTGAAGGGGGAAAGGATAATTTTCTATAAATGAAAATGATAGGTGAAGGGGAGGGGATAATTTTTTGTGTACTACGTTATCGGCAACAAAAAAGTAGTTTGTTAATAAAATTCCTTCCCGGGCTGTTTGGCCGTGGTCCAATGTTTTCTGCAAAACCAGATGTTTCGGAAGTGCCATCGACTGCCGTCGTCAGTGAAAATCGAGTGTGCTAACGTGAGGAGGTATATGTTAGTGCCCCCAATTCTGTGGTTGAGGCTGAAGATATAAGTAGTTTCTGTGGAAATATTTCATTTCTAAAGTGATTTTAAATATAAATCTTAAAACATGGAAGTCATGTATGGTTCTCCATACCAATATTTTAATTATTTGCATCAAATAGTATTATTGTTTAATAAATGTTCTATCGAGATCAAATTATGTGTATACAGTTCTGGAAAAATCAGACAGGCATAAAATTTTGTTTGTTTATTGTAAACTGTATTATGTTTGGAAGTACAGTATCCCAAAGTAAATTTAACATTAATCATGTCAATCAATGAGGCCAGTCCAGTTTTTTAAGGCTAGGAGAATCCTTGAAATATATGGAGCATCACTAGGTCATGATGGATCTAATCATCAAACTTTTTTTAGGTTAGGTGCACTTTACAAAACCTTTTCATCAGATGTTCAAAAGAGCAAGCGTGTAATTTTTTTTTTATAAGTCCCTTAGTAAGGTTTCTCAGCAACAGTTATTGGATGTCAAAGTTTGCTTCTAGGCTATGTTTTATAAAGTAGTGGAAAATTGCTTACTTGAATTCTGTTTCTTTGACTCCATAATCTTTCAGCTTTTTCAAGGGATTCGAAGATAACTCTACTAGGAATAAATCTGCATCTTAATAAAGTGCTACAGATAACTATGGATGGGTCTAATCCTAAATCGAAATTTTAAGAACAATTCAGAAAACTGTGACTCTGGGAACACAAGTTGATAAAATGTAAAAAAGGGCAAAGTAACTGTGGATAAACGCAGAATCCATGGTGTTAAAAGGTTTGAAGAAAAAGTTCACCCTGAGTTATCTTATCTTTTCCAATCAGTAGTAGTATACCTAGATGTTTTTCAGTGTAACGAGTTGGTTTCACCTTTTCTTAATTCTTAACCTCATATTATAATTATGAGTACAAATGTATGCCTACTTATTAGTAATTTTACTAATGAAAATTCTTTTTAAAAAAGAGCTCTCAGTTTCTCAACAGTTATTTTATGATGAGGTCGAAATGTTAAGGGTAACAATTGAAAATGTAATAACAAACAACTGAGTTTTTTACAAAAATATTAGTCCTGTAAAGAGAAGAACTTGTAAGAAATGAACATTTCCAAGATGTGTCCATGTTAACAGCAAAGATGACTATTACTGAAGCTCTGAGAACTGCCATATGATAATTGCATGACAATGTATCAGTTAGAATAATCAACAACTTATTAAGGAACACTGTAAGGAGGTATTCTTTAATCATTTTGCACACATCATTCCATCATTCTGTTCTAAAAACAATTATAATCAAACTGCTGTTTCAACAGTACTAATAATGCAGCATGGCAAAATTTAAACAATTTTTTGGGTCTGAACGTTTGTTTCAAGCTGAGTATACCAAATATGTTTTTAATAAGTTTATAATTTAAGATTTGAAGTATATGAAGCAATTACTAGTAGCTATTTATTAGACAAGAAATTATAACTATAATTTCCATTAATTTTGTTAATGTTCTTTGCCATTCATTATTTAGTTATTTTTTTACTATCAGGAAAAGTTCTGATGAAGTTTCTGTATGCACCATTTTTGGTCTCTACTCTCTCTCTCTCTCTCCCTCCTCTCATTTTTATTTATTGATATATATATATATATATATACTGACACTCCTCTGTAGTGTCCACATTGCATAAAATTAAAAAAAAACTTGTGCCTGTATAAAATAATTATATAAACTCTGAAAACATTTGTTCTAATACAGAATTCAAATTTAATAAAGAAAAAAGGAATTGTGTGTGTGCGTGTTTTAATGATAATTAGTAATGGACAATAAAATCCAAGAATTTACAAATGAATAATGAAAACACAAAGATTAAAAACTAATAAGAAATCATTCAATAGACATAAAGAAACAAATTAGTAAGATTTATTAATGAATCTAAGCAATTCAGAAATTCAACTGATAATCACACATTAGTACATAGTGTTACTAATTTCACAATTCCACAAAATTTGTAATTATTGGATAGTGAACATTGTATTTCAACATGGTAAGCGTACACATATTAATGTAAAGCACATTTCACAAAAAGTGAATAGAAAAGAAATACACAATTTCAACTTTCCTAAACTGAAAACAAGAAATTCTTTTGAGTTAGTGTAACGTGTTGTGTTAATGTAAGACAGAGCAGTGCTGTTAGTGTACTAATTAAGATGCATTAAATGTATAAATAAATATCACTATTACATTAACGACTCGGAACACTAGGTTTTTTATAAGTAAAAGCATAAAGTTTTACCTTACAGCCTGAACCGGTTTTCTTCTTTAAAAGGCTTCTTCAGAGGCTGTCGCTGGTAGCACTGTCCGTCTTGTTGTGGGCGACGGAATTGAGTTTCGAAAGATCGATGCTGTGTGTGTGGGGTGAGATATGTTCGAATAATACGTGCGATTTGAATTATGTCTGTTCGTTTAGGATGTCATTTTTATCGTTTTTATTTGTTTGTATATTTCCAATTGTTCTAGAGTGTCTAGTTTTCGGCCTTTTGTGTGTACGTGTAGAATGTTAATGTTATTGTCGATGTTTTTATATGTGTGGTTTGCTTCAATGAGGTGGTTTGCAAAGATGGATTCTGTAGTGGAGTGGAGTGGCTTTGTGTTCAATGTATCTCTGTTTGAAGCTACGTCCTGTCTGGCCTATGTAGAATTTATTGCAATTTGAGCAATTTAGCTTGTAAACACCGGGTAGATCGAATTTGTTTTGTGCTTTGTGTGTGTGTTTTGATAGTGTGTGTTCTGTTTTGTTAGTAGTTTTGTAAGCGATCGCTTACATTGATTACTTGATTATGTATATTTAATTAAGTAGTTAGTGGACTTAATACCTGCAGTAGAAACTCCGTTTTTATAAAACAAATATGGAGAGAATTGAAGATTTCATGTTTGAAAATGTTACATCCATTTTCTTCACAAGTAACTAATGGCTGGTTATAATTTGTAATCACGTTTTCTCATAATGTATGTTGTTAATGGCCTTTTTTTTAAGAGTATGAAAAAACAATAGATACTGTATTTGAAAAAGGTGAATTTTATTGGTACATACTAAATTATAGAGTCTTATTTGTTTCTATTCATTAACAAAGGTCCGTACTGTGATAATTTTGTGTGTAATATACAAGCATTCTTTAATATTTTGATGTGATTCTCCAATTTTATTTGCATTAATTCAGACGGTAGTAACATAAAATTCCACTGTAACCCATTATTAATACTTAATCATTTGCGTGTTAACAGAAACTGCACATTGCTTTTTATTGCGTTATGTTGAAAAAAGGATTTTAATGTACTAGTTTGGTTATACGTTAGATTTACGTAAAATCGTCTCTGTACCGTAATCATGTGCGATAAATTGGAACTAGGTTTTAATTCCGGTACTTCGAATAAATACAGCCTTTTAATGTACACTAACTAAGGAAATTTTTGTTGTCTAATTAATTTTAAAAATCTAGGTTAAGTAAGATTGTTAAACGTACACACAACCTCCAAAAATCGTCTCTGTTCCGTAATCGTGTGCGATAAATGGAAACTAGGTTTTAATTTCTGTACTTCCAATAAATACAGCCTTTTAATGTACACTAACAAAGGAAATTGTAGTTAAGTTATACTTTTAATCTTAGGTGGTACATACCAGGTAAAACAGTTTATATGTTATCTAGAGTGGGAGAGGAACAGTCAGTGCGCATGCGCATAGTACAAATGAGGACACGATAATTTGGACACGAAAATTGTCAAACTACGCACGAAAACCCCAAAGTCCGATAAAATTTTAACGTTGTGAGGTAGAATAATATTCATTTATAATTTCTTTCTAAAAATATTATAGATAGAATGGAGTTATGGGTGAAAGATTATTCTTATTCGAAAATGTATATTCAATATATAAATTTAAAATATGTTTGTTATGTTAGCTTAAAATCCTATGTAAATCGTTAATTTATAATAACGATCCTTTGATGTTTAATCTTGATTTGAAATATGTAGTACGTCAACCATTGGAACCAATCGCATTGCATCTCTTTGGAATAAGAACGCGGGATTTCTGTTGAAAGGGAAGTGGTCGGGCTAGTGTACATTACATTGTCATACGTTAGTAGTGCTAAGTTGGGGTTATTTTAAGATTCTGTGCGTCAAAGTAGAGACGTTTAGATTCGCAATATGACTTCAACTAATTTCAACGTAGGACTTGGTGGAACTGCAAAGAATTCTAGCAGGTAATTTAAATTATAAATTTATTATTTCTTTTCGTACAGTGAACTGTGTTACCGACTCAAGATACTTTACGTGTGTTAAGACAAAGTTTTTTACAAAAGTAATGAAAGGAGTTTTGAATACAAATCGGATTTATTAAAATTTTCGTTAATTGTACTGATTGTATTTTGCAATTTATAAATTGCTGCAGACTGTTGATTTCTTGTTACTAAGAACAAGTATTGATTGGTTTATAGAACCTGTGTTACAATAATTTAGATTTCTATTTATATTATTGCAATACCTCTGATGCCATTGTCATTGTCATTGTTTCAGTCCATTCTTATTATGACCGAGGAGTCTGATATTTCAGCGTGATTATGATCTCAGAATATGTGTAGGCCTACTGTCCATAAAGACAGAAAAGTTGTTTAGCTTTAGAATCGAAGCAGAACATTCACAACAGTAAATTTATGAATACATCAGTTTGTATATACATCAGTGGTTTGAGAATTTTGGAAGTTAACGACGAACCATTCATACCTGTTACACAAACGCATTTGCAATGAATACACTCAGTATTATTTATTATTCCAACCAAACAGTTAAAATTTCTCCTATTAATAGAAAATAAATCTTTTGTTGAGTGGATACATATAAAGAAATACGAATTTCATTTTTATTTAGAACTGTAAATCGTTGGAAAAATTTTTGCTTTGCAGTGTTTGTGTGTTAGGCCTACATTGAGACTTTGGATTATATTCTTATATCGTGTCATTACTTTTGACATGCTTTTGTGTTTAAATTTCAATATTGCTTTATAAATATAACTTTAAAAGATCTTTGCAATACAGCCATTCTTTTGTAACGGACGTGACATGTAGACAACTTTGTTTTGAAATAACAAAATGTAGGCTATAAACAATTTTATTAAGTATTTTATTATTGACAACAAAGTTCTCATGTTGATTTTACTAATTACAGAATTGAATATTTGTATGTAAGACAGTTGTTATTTTATACAATTTTTAACAGCTGTAACGGACGTGACAAGAAAGTCACCTGCCTTCTTGAATGCCTAAGTTGTAAGCTAAAACTCTGTTAATTCTTTATGAATATAGTTTTATATCTATTTTTATTGTATAATCGAAAGTATAAATTTTCTAGTTATATATTTATGTTTCTTTAAGTTATTTTAATTTAAGAAATAAAAGTAAAATACTGCTGTAACGGACGTGACAGAGACGCTGTGTCCTGCAAGAAGTGACACAGTCATTTCATCAATGCCCTTTACTTTAGATAAACAAATAAACTACAAGTTTGCATATTTACTTAACAGTTTGTTTTCAGTTAAATTGATAAAATGGCTTTTCTTAATTATCAGTGTTTGTATGTTGCAACAGAAACTACAAATATAAAAAAACTTATTTTAAACACTTATTTCACTTTAAAATCCATGTAGTGATAACTGCCACATTTCAAAAACAGAATATTTAATGTTCCAAAACATTAATTTTGTTTTTAAATCCATAAATAATTTGATCGCCAATAGTTTTAAGTTCATGATCATCTAAAATTTTAAGTATGTCTGTGACTGAGACAAGTCTTTCATCTCTTTCATTTATTTTAAATAATCTGCCATTATTATTATAACTCTTCAAAAATGACACATCAACATCTCGATTTTCATTAGCACCTTCTGACAAACTGCTACATATCTAAACTCTTTACCTTTTGAACTAACAAGTTGTACAAGGACATGAGAAATCTCGGCACATTCAGGTGAAATATTAGAAACACCTACTTCACTGCAAACATTTTCTTGAGGTGAATGTACTTTAGGTCTTCCTAAAGAAGATTCAGATTTTGCAATTCCATCAATCGAAAACAAAAAATTTGTATGTTTTACACATACGCATTTTGTGTGAGGCATTTCACCCACAGTTAAAATGTGTTCTGGCCATAAATAATAAAACTTAAGACTTGGAAATAATTTCATTAGGGTACAGCACCTTAAATTCCTCAAAAGCCTCCCCAATACCCATGACCATGTGTCGTACCTGATATAAATTCCATTTACCAGTTTTAGCATCTTTAACTGATTTAACATCACGCTTTCCTGGAGCTTGGCAGCTAATTTCATCATTATTGTAAAAGTCATTGACTCTTTTGATACACACTTGGGTCAGTTTTCTTGGCCCAGTCTTTTTTGTTTTTAACAGATTTTTACTTACATTTAAACCAAAGTTCTCATGAACTAATCTTTTTATTACTGCTTTTTTCTTGGATGGCCTTGAAGGGAGTGTATTTTTAATTTTTTCATTGCTTTTCCAAAGGTCCGTGGTCTTTTATATGATCCTATTTTATTTAGAGGATGCTCTAAATTTTGTTCTTTACTTTCTTTTAACTTCTTTTTCTCTCTGTACAATTGTTGTCTTTCTCTATCTTTGGGTATTTTTTCTAATAACTTGTGTTTGTTGGTTACCAATTCCTTCTTTTCTTTCTCTCTGTATATTCTTTTTTGTTCTCTGTCTTTTTGTAAATATTCTTTCCATTTTTGAGAATCTTTCTTCTTATTTTCTCTAATTTTGTCATTCTATTAGTAGGAGCCACAATCTTAACAAACAAACATATTGTAGTTAGTAGGACTAATAACAGAGAGGGAAAGAGTGTTTTGTACATATTGTCACGTCCGTTACACAATATATTTGGGATTTAAAAAATATATAAAAATGAGTAGAAACGTTTTTTAAAGAGAAGAATAGCATAACCTCACTTTCACCAGGTTACAAGTTTATATGACTTATAGGTTAAAGGTTATTAAAACTTTTGCTGTTTCTTTGTAATGGACGTCACGTTCAACTTAGTGATTTAAGTAGGTGGATAAATATGGTTATACTCGCCAAAATAAGTTGAAATAAAGTATAACTGATATGCAAACTTCACATTCTGTGCCTGTAACTTCAAAACACTTCCAGATTAGTAAATAATTACTACACAGCTGATTCAAAATGAGCTGATTTCAACACTTGTAATCAGGTGTTTAACACCAACTTCATTCTACAAAAAAAAAGGGTAAAATACAAGTGAATTGGAATTTAAATTGATTTTGTGGAAGGTTGGGATATTTATCTTGAAGGCTACATGGTATATATTGTTATTTGACTTTTTTATCATTAGGTGTACTTTATAAAGGAATGGCTGAATAAGTATTGAATGTATTGTTTAAACAATACCTTCACATTGCACTACAAGAGGTTATTTAAAAATAAAATTGAATTAAAATTTTAGAACAGAACGTTGAGACATTTTCTTGATAATTTAACTTGTGTGGCATTTACGTGTAATAAAAAGAAATGTGTTAAGTGGCCAATATAAAATTATAGACTTAATTCTTTGTTAAAATCTGTTAAGTTTTCATAGTAGTATTGGTTTTCGTTTTAACCGGTTTGCACCGGATCAGCTGGGATCACCAAAGTGGTTTTGAGTAGGAATGCGTGGAACGGAGCATGTGAGACAAGGCTAGTCGAGTTGATGACCCCTTCCCTTATTGCCAGCTGCTTCCCGCCATCAAGCGAGTCGTTTAGTCAAAATAAAAGCTAAACCAAATACTTTATTGATTAAATACTTTATTTAGTTCGGTATAGTAAATATTTCGTTTTTACAATTTCAATTTATTAGTTTATGGTCATTAGTTTTTGAATCATTTACTGTGAAGTAGTGTTGACCTGATTATTTTGTAAATGTCATAAGCCATTTTGCATTTGTTTCAAAAGCTAATCAACGGCAGTGGATTCCGTAAAATTTTTGTGTTCAAAATATAAGGTTTTTACCTCATCGTTACACTGAAAATTTAGCGTATGAAACAGGGATAATCGAGAACAACTTGCCTTATCTGTGGCTGGCCTTGTGCTCGGTTTGACAATAAAGGCTTCGCTTGAAGTGTCGGTTTTTTTGGTCCGAGTCTAACTAGTCTGACGTTTTTTACGAACCCAAACAGTTTATTCTAAATTAACAAATGGCGATTTAGACAATTTGCCTATGCTTGGAGTTACACAATTCATTTAATGGGTTTTATTGTTTTCGGCTGGTAGCTAACTATACTTTACATATGCAACTATAAAAGCATAGGCCTATAATTTTTCTATCTATCCCGTTAATCCTTGAAAGCAGGTCAGGCGTACGCTTGGGAAGTATTAGAAAAGTAGATTAAATTATTAAATTGTAGACTTTATTATTATAAACTTTAAAGCAGTTAGCTACGTTACATTCCTTCTTTTCGTACTAGACGTCATAAAAATGTAACATCCACGAAACTTTAGGTTTATCGTGGAGAGTACGTTATTGTTGGACTTAACAGACCGATTTATTGTTTAATTGTGCATCATGATAACAAAGTTACTTTGCGGAGAAATTTATTTTCTTTAGTAAATAAAGTTTGTGTCATTTGAATTGTTTAATACTTTTTTAAAGTACTTCTAGCACATTGAAGAATCACGACCTATAAAGAAGTAGAAAGCTTGGGGGGGGGGGTAGAAAACATGAAAAGATACCACAGAATGAATGACGGTGACGTCATAGAGAAAGAGTAAAAGGCAAAAAAGAAAATACGTTACTGAAACATATTGGGAAGAGAACTTATAATTTTGTAGTTATCATTATTTTTTAATATTTTATCACGAGTACACACGAAAAAAACCAATAATATCATTCGCACACAGGGTATACTTACATAAACAGGAATATTTATATTTTGTGTATAAACTGTATGCAAAAAGTAATGTTTAGGAGTCAATGATGGGGAAAGCAGAATGCTACGAATGAAACAGAAAGGATATAACTGCCATTTGCATTGAGGGTTACTTATATTCATTCAAGGGGAAAAGGCAGGCATAGTTTACGTTAGAACAAGATTAAGCTCTCGCTAATTATTACAAGCGTGAAAACAAAATATGTAAGTAAACGAAATAGTCGAGATTATTGGAGAAGTCGCTAAACGTGGTCGAAGTTATTAAATATAATCTCTAGTGTCATAAGTTCACGATGTTAAGTTTATGTACTTAGGAACTTTGATTGAAGTTTATGGAATCACTGAGTGCAGACGTTCGTTACACAACTGCGACACGTGAATGATTTCGTAGTACAGAACTTAATAGAGTTGATTGTTGGCTTGGTTTTGTGTTGCGTTCGGTAAGGGACTGCAGAGTTTAGGACGGAGCACTGAAAACTCCGTGAAATCGGCGAGTGAAAGAGGGCGAATTTCATAAAAATCATTAAATCGATCGAGGAAAAGCATTATATTCACGGTTTTGATATTCTGTAGTCCAGTTCTTGCAGTCACGAATATTTTTTATTTATTACGATCATGATTGAATATTCTTTAAAATCTCGCGAATTTAAAAAATGGTGCTTAATGTTATAAATTTGAGTAATTTCTTGAGAAGGCTGTGTTAGCTACATTACTTACTGTTTGTCAGCCATTCGTTTAAAAAATACCATAGTTTGACTACAACCGTTCTGCAGACCCACTTGTACAGTGTGAGTACGTCTAAATAACTTTTTATAAGCATTTTGTTTGTTGTTACTTAACTTATATAACACAAACATCAAACAATACTATATTTACAATAACTGTAATAGTTCGGTCTACCATCTGGTTTTCATAATATTCTGATACTGTGTCTGATGATGGTCACATGATTGGTTGAAATCGATTACACGTTATTATTAACACGTGTGAGTACAGTGTTGTTTAACTTTGTGTTGTACTGTATACACGTGCAAAATAGCAGAAGTTTCAGTTTTTGTTTCACTTGTTATCGTTTGTTAAGTACAATGCTGTTTCTGCATGCTATAGTGGTGACAGTAATATTGATAGCGGTGACCTTGGGTGAGTCAGCGTTCAGGCAGGATCGGTACGCTCAAAAGAGAGGAAAAGCGTGACTCGGCTTGTAATGAGTTTACAATTACGTCTGTTGATTCATTAGTAGTCACAGTCAGTGGTAGTTGGCTAGCTTGTTTCCTTTTCTTTTTTTTTCTTCGTTTGATAGCTTCTTTAGACCATGGTATTAAAACATAATTTTTTTTTATAAGTCAGTACTCTAATGGAAAAGAGCCATTACTTTGTAAATGTTTAGCGTGCCACGCCATTCGAACGTCGGTGAAATTTTCATCTACATATTTTTGTAGGTATGCTATTTTGAACGCATATGGTCTGATTTAATCGATTATTTATTCTCAAAGTTCCTTGTTACGGTCACTCTTCTTTGTCGAAAGAATAATGTTTTAAAACGTGTTAATTTTTTTCTCAAGTTGAAAGTTGTCCCAGTCAGAGGTGGAAGCTATATTATCTTTTTAACGCACTTTACAATACACTTTTGGAGACTTTGATTTCACACTTTCACACAAAATAGATTTTTCGTTTTTTACTTTAAAACGGTAGCGGATTCTGGGGAGGGAGGTAAGAATGCCGAAGCCCTCTCAAAGTGAATACACTGTTTTCAAATGTTAAATAATTGTTTAAAAATCTAAGATTTAAGAGAGTATAGACGATTACGGTATTTATTAATATATGGTGTCGAGTAGGAAATTAAACTCTTCCAAAAACCATTAAATGGTTCGATGCAACGTCAGTTTCATGTGACCTGTGGTAACGTACGTTCATGGCTGCAGGGCTCTTGTAACTAAAATATATTGTTGCATATCATTGTGGCCAAAGAAGATGCAGCGTTCAACTCAACACTTATCGAAGCTGTAGAAGACCATTCCTGCCTACAACTTCGTGACCCAACTCCACCAACAAAAGCAAATATACTTAGTCTGTTGAAAATTCGTTATTGTCACCTGCATTCAGATGGCCACATGATAATTTCTTCTTTCGTGATGATAACTGCTGTTTCCTGTCAGCTATAAAAATGTGAGCACAGTATTTCCATTTATTATTATTATTATTTTGTTTTGAAAACGCCACTGATGAACAAAACGTATTCTCGTCGTCTGTTGTCTTGAAACTAAACTAATCAAGTAGTTTCTTTGGTATACGACAAAGTGTCCAATAGGTTGCACGAAACTGTTTTAATCATTCCAGGTTTGTTTGTATGTGAGCTGCCTGAAGCCTTTTGAACGACCAACTTCATCAATTCCCTTAAAAATCTGTCTTAATCGAATTCTATATAAATTACTGTCTTTAAACTTTCGGACTAAGGTTGTGATCATACTGGCGATCCCGTCTATTCTTGAGAGGTCGAATAAACGTATCGGTGGGATCGGGATGAACCGGTCTGTGCTAACTTTAGGGCTCATTTTCTGACGCTGCTGAGGCAACTTTGGCTACAAAGAGTCGTAAGTTAACTTCATTGCTACGTGTGAGTGTGTATGTACTCACAATCAGTAAACAGCAATTTTGAATGATTCTAGGCGAAGCGGAGCGTTAGGATGAGATCGCAGTGAAGGTCGCTTTTCAGATCTGTTATATACTGTATTTTAAATTCCGTCTCTTTCAGACTCCACCCCAGTAGCCTAGTTGAATGGATTTTTTGGAGGGTAATACATTGTGAAAAACATAGTTCAGAATTATACCCGTAGACTAGAGAATCAAAACTTTAGTAAATGAAGAAACACAGCACAGTCGCTTTTAAAATTCGGATCGATCGACACGTACAGAGTAGTGGTCGAAATTTAGAATTCGACACACAAACGTTGGATTAGGCAGAATTCATTTGTCAGAAAGCTGAACCTCATATTTTGAAATGAAAATAAATCTAACTTACTGTTAAGAATGAAACTAATTCGGTTTAGTGGGGGGTGGGATACATTTTGTCATTAATAATGAAAACAAGATACGCGCTTATCATCACATAGTAGTTTGTTAATGTCCACATAATAGGGTATATTGAATGTTACGTGACTTAATATATATAATCGTATACTAGTAAAATTTAATGAAAAGAATATACGGGCTCGTTTCGTAGTTATACGTAGTCGGATGTAAGGTAAGCTTTCCAACAAAAAATTTGAAGGTTCAGGGCACATTAAAAAAATACATTGATTTCTAAGCTTTGCACTTCTGAATGCCGCCTTCGCACCGAATGTTATTCAGACTTCAGTGAGCAGTATACACGTTTACTTAGGATCTTCTCATTATATCTTAGCAAAATAAAGACAATGACCCAGCAGTTTAAAACCTACACCTGTAGAGGCTTTTTACACAGCATCTGATCTGGGAACGCCTGGTAATCGCACGATTGAATTACAGTACAGTGAGAAATTTAAGCAAGTTTTCGATGAGAGACATCTCCTTTTCGTGTCAGAAGGGGCAACCAGGAGACTGAAATCAAGGAAAAGCTTCCTTCGAGATGTAGACATCGAACGTCCAGAGAATTACCTGGTAAAACGAGCTTCGCCTGATGGTTCGTAGCTGGTGTGGAAAATATGGAAGACGGGGAACCAAATAAGAACCTGTGTGAATGCTGCTAAGTCAAATCTAATTAAATGGGGTCTTGATGATGTGAATGACAACGAATGGGAATTAGGGAGGCTTCAACACACCAATCGTTTACTCGACTGACCAAATAGTCCAGCCACTTGCACACTAGAAGACATGTGGAATGCAAGCAAGACAGCTATTGACATCTCTCGTGTTGGGGTTCAGAAATTGTAAATAAGTTCGGATATGAAAAAGTAAAGTATTGACTTAAAGTGTTAATTTCTATAAAATTTACTACATTGTGTCAATTAATTGCCAAAACAAATTTACAGAGCGCGCGTGCGCCCCCCCCACACACACACACACACACACTCTCTCTCGATATTTCTATGACTTACCGGTACTTCTCGTTTCCTTTTTTATGGTTCATTTTAACTAGTCGTGTCCTGTAGCCCTGTGTTACTAATGCTTTTTTGGATCTCGTTGTTCTACGATCTTCTAGGATGCCTCGCTTCCCAGAAGATCCATTGGGTATACATTCCTAGACTCTTTTGGCCATCTTTCATATTCCTCTTCTGGAGGTGCAGTAGCTGCATTACGTAAGTTGTTTTTGGTGGTACTGTGTGTAGGTTACTCTCAAGTACTTGCACGATATATCTGCTTTGACTCCCTGGTTTGCTCTGTGTCCTGTCCTTGACATTCCAGTAATCTGCCCTAGTAATTCATCTTGTTGCCTTTAAACAGTTTCTGTTTCTTTTATTAGCTCTCAAATTTTGCAGCCATATGTTGACAATAACTTTATATATGGAGATTTTTGTTTCTTTATGTATCTGACCATTCCATGTATTCAGTTAACTGATAATCTTTTGCCCCTGAGCGATTTTGGTAGAAATATCTCTTATCACTTCTCCTATTCTTGAAAAACGTCACATCTACGTGAAAGCATCACGTACCTTTATATTATCAGTGCTTGGGTCCAAACATCTCAATCTTCCCGTATCGCTAAATGCTCCGGTTTATTATTAGTAGATTCCCGTTTGGCATATTGCACATGAAGCTTTCGAGCCATGTAGTACACTTCATTGACATCCTATACTATGATAACCTGATCGCCAGCGCCTGGAAGCTTTCTTGTTCATCTCTAGCTCTTACATTTCAACTTCTATTGCAGTAATTCTCACGTGTAATATGTCTCCATCTGAATGGGTTTTTACTCTAACATCATGCAATATAACGTGGTCGCTCCGTCTTACAATAGTATAATCAATTACAGATCGAACACATTTAACGGTAATGTCATTGACTTGGAAGTAATAAAATACAGGATGAGCTTGCGTTAATGTGAAAAGAGTGTAGCGTAATGTGGCCATAAACGTTATCCCAATGTAATCGCGTTTTGCCATTAATGACATTGGTTACTTCATCTAACGGATTTGGTTACACATTAATTGCTTATGTGAAGGCATTTGGATTATTGCCTTGTAAGTAATCAGTATGTACAATTTAATGTATAATTAATAGAAAGTATTATTACCATATATATATATATATATTATATTACGCCAACTGACAAAACGAGCGGTTAAGCGAAAGACCCGGTTCGATTTGACTGACATGTATTGGTTCGCTGTCTTGTCCACTGGTCTTCTGTTGTTCTTTTTGGAAGGGGAAAGACAGTGCATGCTGTGTCCAGCAAAACCAGAAACCAGACTACGGAAGTACAGTTGGCAGGCTGCCTCTGGTTTTGGTCTCTTGAAAATCCAAAGTGAGTACGATGGAAAGTCTGTTATAGAGTTCTTATACCTTTTTTATGCTGAAATCACCTTAACTACGATGTGTTAAGGTGTGTGAAGAGTTACTGCTTCAATGTTGAAAAGCCTTTAGTTAAATTGCGAAGTTAATACGATGGAAAATCTAGGTTGCTTAGGGGCTGTCAACCTTTCGTGTGCCGGTCTGTCAACCTTAATTACGAAGTAACATGCCTGAAGACTTATTGCTGAACGTCGCTGAAACACCACCGTGATGTTCTAAGATCTAATGTTTTCAGTCCTATCAGAAAAACTAATCTTATTAGAACTACTGATTCAAAATAATTCAGTGTGTTACACAAAAGTTACACAGTGTTTAAATCGTATTAAAAACTCGATATAAAGTGTAACACTTTTATGTGAATGTTTAATCACTTAAATTAAATTTGCGTCTCCAACACAACTTTTTTTTCTGATGAATACTCAGCGACCAAAATTATACGCGATACGGAAGATGACTGACGTTTGGTCCTATACGTCGATTTTTTAATATCCACAGTGGAAATTGCTAACGTAAGTATATCGTAGTTCCAACAGAAGAAAACACAACATAAAATATACGACGTCGAAATATTCGTATGGTGTTACCCATTGAATAAAGTCCAGAAATTTTCTTAAAAATGCTAAATAATTTTGAAGTATGATTACCATTTTCCATTCATGTTCATGTTCATTGTCAAAGAACCGAGTTTTAGTTTTGGACTTTAGAATTTCAAAACCAACTGAGGGTCGACTTAGAATGTTACGACGATCGACCGGTGATCACGACCTATACAGTCTGAGCACTCCTGGTCTAGCTAAACTAATTACATAGAAGTCAGCAGCTGGCCAGCTTTCAGATACATGTGTTAACTTACTTGTGTTTTTTACTGCAGATACGGTTTGTTATTATTTGTCGGATACGCTCACCCTTGTTGAGTCGTGCACACTCGTTTCCTGTCCATATGCTACAATTGCACTCACTCCCCCCCCCCACCTGATCCTACCCTGTCGTCTGTATTACCGATGTGGCATCGATAATAGTTGATTAGTGAAAAGGAGCGTATCATTCGATTACCGTTATCTTTGGATTGAGCGTAAACTGATAACGGAAACAGCTTCATGTTATCATATGTAACTGGTTACAACTAACTACAACCAGCCTCGTGTAGATGGGATACTGTAAACGTTCACTTTGTTCTTTTCAAGAGAACTGTATTGTTCGAATTATTTATGAAATTGAGTAAACGTACTCGTTACAAAGTTTAATTCATAATACGAAGGTATGAATAAAAACTTCATTAATGACGGCAGGGTTTTAAGTACAGAGTCAATTGAAATATTACGTATTAAAAATAATTTTTGAAAGAATTTTCCTTTTTAGATAAGATCCCTCGTATACGGTACGCACAAAACAGATGAGCTGAGTGAAATGGACTAAATAAATTTCAAAAGGGAAATTCCTCGGGGTCCTGACTACAGATTGTAATGAAATCCAAATTGGCTGGCAGATAACTCCTGTTACAGGTGTAGTAAAACTGGTTGTCAGAGCCGGAGTAAAGAACAGTATTCTAAACGTAAACAGTGTAGAAATGTTACTGACGCCAGTTTGCTGGATTTTTCAGGAATCAATTGGATCAAGAACAATGCGCGTGTATGAAAGCGGAATTTCCAAGACAAAAAATAGGTCTTATGTGTCACATGAAGCACCATTACTATATCATTTGCATTTGATAATGCCTTGTGAACATTGAGTCAACGAACATCATACAACTGGAGTTTCAGATTATTTAGTGAGAAATAGTCTACACGGTGTAAATTCTACCCCATAAACTATCAAAATGAAATTTAGCCCATTAAAATGCCTAAAAAAAGGCTGTGCATAGACTGAAATACATTGAGTAACAGAAAGTTTATATGTACGTGATAAAACAGTAGTGCTGACAGCCCGTGACATATTAATCACGTATCATGGAAACCAACGTGGGTGCCTATTCATAATGCATCCAAACTGTAGGCCTAAATAGAAAAAGCGCTCTTTTCTTCCTGACATTTCATCTTGTATCAAGACAACAAAACGTTAGCGGTTTACGACTTGTGGTATTTCACTCGAGCTTATCGTTTTATTGTCTTCGTTCACAAGTAATTGATAGGTGGACTTAGGCCTAACGGTTTCAGAAGTAACTCGCTTTAAGAAATATATCCGAGATGACAATATCATACTGAAATTATTTTGATTTCAATTTGTGCATTTATGGTTATGCGTTAATTTATACATAGGTAAAGGAAGCTACATTTGTGGAGTATACATTGTGTTCAACATTTATATAAAGAGTAATACTAACAGGATTGAAAATAACGTTGTTTGTTACAAAAGTAAGATCATGTAGAAAAACAGATTGTAGCACATAAGTAAAATTTACTATTGTTATTATACTACACAGCTTCTAGATTGAAACATTAAAATTTGTAACAGTGGAATTATCGAAAGCCTGCAATCCGTGAAGTTAAAATTCAACAGTTTGCTTGATCGGTTAAAACAGGTGCAAATTACACATGTCATGTCTTAACTAACAGTTGTTTTTATGTAGATCAGCGCATAATAATTTTGATTCATATTAATATAATTTAGAAACGAACGTTTAGCATAATCTAACCTTTTTCTTGCTGTCAAAATGACTGTTACATATGTTATACAACCAATCATGTCTATTACCGCTTTCTGTCTGTGAGCAATGCTACTGTTTGGAGTTTTGCAAAAATATTACTTAGTTATAAAAAAAAAAACTAATTTTTGCGTTTTATTATTTATTACATGATGTATGTCTACTTAACGTGGTTACAGGGAAGAAACATAACTGACTGGTTTTTAAAGAAAGTCACCTGGGAACAATTTTCAAATCTGGCTAGGGCACTATAGATCCACAATTGTATGACTAGATATATGTGGTCATACTTTAGTAACTGATGACAGGTGAGGGTTGGTTGCTTGTTTCTTTCAACCGTTTTGAGCATTCGCTCACGAAAAAAGTTAATTGCATACACGATTAAGTCCTGCCCAAACTGTTCGTGATTAAACTGCTTCAAATCATGTTACGCGAGTGGGATCGCGCTGTTGAAAATACAGTTCATGTGAATACTGAAAAAGCTATGTGAAAACGGAATATGAAAGTAAGTTTTATAACGTAAAATTTCAGTAACACTAACTATAATTGTTAACACATTGTGACTCCTCTTATAAAGTCAAGCATTTGATTAGTACAAGAGCTGGATGAATGATCACACTGCAGTTTGGCGGCCGGTGCCCGTACGTTTCTAACAGAGGCTATCCACGATCATACTTGCTTGACATAGTACACGACGTATGACATACGAGTATGACCGTGTTTAGTGCTGTGGGCTTTAGCCGGACATATTTGGCTTTTTACAGTTTAGTCCGGCTAAAAATACAAACAGTTTACAATTATTCGCCTGGCTCATGAAAGCCGTTAATTGAATAACCTTTTGTCTTTATTCATATTTCTTTAAGAATAAGGTTCATGAGATGATTAGAAAGTTAAATGCCTCATTCGCGACGTAAACAAAGGGCTTTTGCACACCAAATCCTTGTATCAATTCATGCGCCACAATTTTCAATTTTCCATTTTTGAGACGGTGGTAGAATTTGGTGTTTGAAAAACACCCCCCTCCCTCTGATACTCTGCTGTTTGTCCCGCATCAACCATTATGAATTCATAGTTTGTATTTGCGATCACCATCAATACCACGCCGAATGATTTTTACCAAGACTGTTCGGAATTTTGGCGATGTTACATTTTACAAAAACGATTGGACTTAAGATTTTCTGTTCAAAAGCAAAGTAATTGTTTCGTTCCTGCTGATGGTGGCGTAAGTGTAGAAATTGAAAATGTAGAAATCGGGACGTTGTAACGTATATAATAATGAATAGAAGAACACTATAGAGAACTGGAATAATTTTAACGTTTTTGTGTATAAACGGTTGGGGGGGGGGGGAGTTGCTTTGATTTCGGTCGCGCACACATCTGGACTCGAGACTTGGTGCCGTGCGGTTACACCTTGTCTCAGTGAATTCGGTCGGTATGAGTGTATGCATTGTGTAAGAAAAACAGCTGCGCAGACACCTACCCACAGTCATTTTATAAATCAAAAGTCTAACCTATGTTCCCTGCTAAGCTGTTATGGCCGATATCGTTTCATAGTGAGTATACCGTTCCCCGTGGCGCTTTTCATGGAAAACTAAACGCGTTGTGACGGCCTGTTTAACTGATTAAGTCTTATAGTCTAACGAAAACGAAATTGACATTATAATTATAATTAGTATGGGAATTATAATGAGTAGCGTAGTAAAATAAATGTGTAAATTAGGCTAGTTTAACGATAGCTTACAATTTATTGAAATAATCTCTTATCGAAAAGTAACAGGAAGCATTAGCCTACAACAGAGAAATGAAAAATGTACATGTGCGAACTTGTTAAGTAAAATGTTATTTGAAACAAGCGAACCGAGGTACATGTACACGTTTGTTAACGAAGCCACATCCTACTATTTGTATTGTGCCTAGGAGGTTGTTGTGGTGATTGACGATCGTGACTTTAGATTTGTCGCGATTCAACAGCATAACTTTATCTGCGCTACCGGCTTCCAGTTTATTAACTGCTTATTATAATCTACAAGAGATGATTCTTTTGGGACAGAACACTATGGAGCTAGACCAGAAGGTTGATGGACATTTCTCATAGTGAGAACCAGTGTCCACGAGTACCAAGTTAGGGCGTTTAGGAAGCGGCCATGTTTTTGAGTTACTGCTCGGTTGTGATACTGCGCTGTAGAAAAGAGAGGGTCTAAATCGTTCCATGAACATTGATACGGGTATGGTTGAGATGGCATAGGAAAGTTTGTATACGAAAGGAGGGTGTGGAATAGACGTAGAAGCCGATCGTCAGAAGCTTCAATCAAGGACAATAAGCACTACTAACAGTTAAATTTAAAGATAAATTACAAGCTTCTTCTAAGTAAATGTTCAGGACAAGCAATATGAATTGAAAAAGTTAACAAATAAAAAGTATATAAAAATAAAATGTGAACTCATCTAAGTAACACTGATAAATAGAAGGATCACTTTATCGCAGTAACGTATTGTAGTCATGTTATTAGAACCATATACAGTAATGTAGTTATTACGTACTGTATGTAAACAGTGACATAAACTGAGTAGTGTATTATATAGTTACTTCCGAAGCAAATTTAAACAAAATGTAAATTTTTTTTAACGTATCGAAGCGTGCGTCATTTTTGGGAGGTTTTTGCAGATCGAGATGGGGAGACTAGGCAAAATATAAATCAGAGTAATAGGGTACAGATTAGATAATGTGTGTTAAGTCAAGTGTGTCGTGTATGTTCTCTCCACGGGCCGAAGCACACAGTTAAAACGCTATAAAAGTTTTAATAAGTGGCGTGGCCTATTGCGCAGCTTATGGCTAATTAGGCATTGTCATTCCGCAGGTGGAGACAGTTCCGTCGACAGTGTGTGCACATATTTCTAATGTATGTATAATTAAATATGCTCGCACATGTGTCGACTATAAAACAGACTTTAGCTACGCATTTTTGTGCGAGTTGCATGTGACAAGTCGCCCTGCTAAATTGAAATCTGCGTGATATAAATGGAATGGAACATAGTATGCGTGTTTTATTAGACAGTTTTAAAGTTGCCTTGTCACGACTAGAGGTCGACGTTTTCGTGATGTTCCATTCTTTAAATTTCCTTTACTTTAGCGGTTACACAACGACTGAAATTATTGTTGTTTTGCTTTTTGAACTATACTGCACAGTATTTAACTTTGCACGTTCATTTATACCTTTGGGCATGAGGTAGTCGAGTCCAGTATCTCAGGAGGATAGTAATGTGATGAATAAAACACGGATAGATTTTGTGTTGTGACAACAATGCTTTCTGTGAAATAGTTTTTTTTCTTTGGCAAGGAGGTATTTTAACTTGTTCCTGCCTCCAACAAATAAAACGTTTTTTAGATCGTGATAATGAATGTGTCATAAAAGTTTTGTACAGAACTAACTGAAACTTTTTCAATTAAAGTAGGAATGTTAATATTTGTAAGTATTGAAATCACGATTGCATAACACGGTTGATGTTTATTTTACAAGATGCTTGAATAAAATACAGTAGTTACGATTTGATAATGAAATAACCTTCCCGCCAGTGAACAGACCGAATAAATTAAATATACATACATACATACATCCTCGGCGCTACAGCCCAGTCCGGGCCATGGCCTCCAAAAGAAATCGTCCCCAGTGGTCTCTACTCCCGGCCAATGTCCACCAGTTTGCTGCACCCTGCCTCACTGCCTCCTTACCAGCCTGGTCCAGCCATCTTGTACGCGGGCTTCCTCTCCTTCTCCTTCCCATCGGCAAATAATTCATGATTTTTTTTTGGGATTCCATCCTCCGCCATTCTCTGCACAAGTCCGGCCCAACGCAATCTGTTAATTTGTATGGATTGCGAATAAATTAAATATAGTTAATACATTTCTTACCGTAATGTACAGATAGGTTGGGGTTAAATTTAATCATAAGTACATAAGTTTGTGCTTACGAAAAAGTATTTTAAAATCTTTACTAACAATCAAAATATTCCGGTCTTTTCTGTTATTCCCCAGGCAAACGATACATCTAACCCTGGTGTGGTTAGAAATTATTCGAAATAGAGAAAGTTACCGAAAACAGTAAATGTAGAAAATATATCGTTGAAGAGCCGAATCTTCCCTAATCTATATGAATACACGACAGAACGTACCAGTGACAAAACGTACCGTCTAACCGGCCGGCTACCTGCGACGGGTCTGCTAATTACATCAGAATATTTTGGATGCGACAAAACGTACTCCGCAACTTGTTTCGTTCACTTATAGTGTATCTAATAGTCAGTTAAGTGCTGTTAGTCAGTAACAAGTGTACAATTTATTTATATAAAAATGATATAAATGTAAACTTCGAGTCCCCCACGTAGCGGGGGGGGGGGCTTCGCTCCCCCTGCGTATTATTATTTCTAACCTAACCTACCTACAGTACTTGTTTGTGTCAAACTCTTTTCTTTTTACAATTCGAATAAATAAATATAAACAAGTGTTAACAATTGATTTATATAAAAATGATATAAATGTAAACTTCGAGTCCCTCACGGTTCTGATTCCCATCACACTTTATCCAGGCTTTGGACTGGCAAAATCATTTTGGCGTGTTTAAAATCAGCTGTGGTTAAGCTCTCGTCATTTTTGGATTTTTTAAATTTATTTTTTTTAAATTTTTTTATTTTTGTTTTGTTTTTATGGTTTTTTGTATTTTTAAGTTTCATTCCAAGTTCTGCGAATATGAAAGAGCTCTCAAGGCAGGATCTTAGGTTTCCATTTGCTTCATACCGCTTCATTATTCTTTCAAGTCGTCCGTCATACTTGATGTACTTTTCCTTCTTTTTGAACCTTCAATGTTCAGTTCGTACTTCATAAAAGCGCAGTTGGTCTTCTCTCCTTCTCCTTTCAAACACACCACCACGTTTTTTATTCTAGGGTTTGGCCTTTCTGAGAGCGTGTTCAAACGGTTGTTCCACCCTTCGACAGAATTTGTTGTCCGATGACGCCTTTGGTAACAGCTCCACAATTTTATTGGAAACTCCAGGTTCTCCAACCAATTTTCAACAAAGTAATCAAAAAACAGACTTAGCTTGGGAGACTCTGGGGCTTGGGAGTGAATCTCGATCCAGCCGTCCTGCACTTCCTCTGGTTTTAAGAAAGCCAGTGCTGCACATATGCGGATATGGAGTAGGATATCCTCATTTTCACGGTACTCAGTTGAGAGTCCTAGTTCTTGTACTTTGCGCCAAAGGCATTTTTTCATATGAAAAAAGCATCCTCTTATATGTGCTGAAGGCAGTACTTCTCGAATAGCAGACACATCCGCCATTTCGAAACTCCACGTTCACTGTTTCTGGAGTCCACTCTGGAACAGCTTTACGGATCAATTGAAACAATCGAATGTAGGTTTCCTTCTTCTTGTAGGGCAATAGGGCAAAAACAATAGGATTTACGTTAGTTTCTTCATCCGTGCTTTCAAAATCTGCATGAATACTGTATATCTGTGTAACCTGTTTACTAGAGCACTTAACTGTACCATCCAAGAAAAAGTTTTTGAAGTATTTTAAACTGTCTTTGCCTTTTTCACCGCTAAAAACTATAATTCTATCTTCTTCGCCATCATCGGCCAGCAGAAAAGAAGTTCCGTCGAACACTTTCAGCGTTTCTTCATCGAGAACCACTTCTTTGCAGTTGCTCGGCTCTTGGGTGTTGCCTTGCGCCTTACATCTCTGCCGCTGTAAGGTTCTTCTGATAGACTGTTCACGCGGCATTTCAGCAACAAAGTTATACCCTGTAAAAAATAGAATTAGAATACCCCTTATAAATAGAATACCCCTTTAGAAATAGAAAGTTATATCCCTTAGAATTAGAATAGAAACTAAATTATCAATTTGTAAACTTTAATAACACTTACCTCTATCGTGGAGATCGCCCAAAGTGTCTGTGTGAATTTTAGTTAGTGGTGTTTCTTCTTCCCGCGCCCTCTTCTTGGCGCTTTGCGTGCGTTTAATAACTTCTAACTGAGCATCGTTCGGAGGTCCACACACATGATTGGCTAAAGGCCCACTGACAACTCCAACTCCTCTTGATTTCATAATTACACAACACTTTTCACTTTGTTGCCTTTGACAAATCCAAGTTATCGTATCGTCCTTCCCCTGCCGTTTCTTCCTATAACTATACCCCTCGAAGTGCAAACACAACCCGCCTTTATTAGTCGTAGTCAGCTCTATTCCAAAAAAATGTTAAAACCCGCACAGTGTGAATGTTATGGTAGTAATAAGGTTACTTCGCGGCCGTCCATGCCCCATGCCAAACTTGACAAACACAGGTCAACGACTCGAGGGGTATTTAACAGTTACGCGGAAGCCGTTTGAATTTGACAAACACAGGTAACAGGTACGTTTTGTCGCGGTGTAAATTATTTAGGGATTACAAGGAGACACTTCGCAGATAGATATCGACCTAAGTGGTACGTTATGTCGCGAAAAGTCAAGTGGTACGTTTTGTCGCTGGTACGTTCTGTCGGGAATCTATATACGATTCGATGAATTTTCCTAATGGTTTAGTCATGTATTCGCAATGCAACCTTGAATTATTTTTAATCCTGCTGTAGTGTTTCCGCCTATCAGAAGTAATGGTAATTCCGAGCAAGATGCATTTATTCATTACGCTTACCTTGCGGTAAATTTACCAAGCAGAGTAGGGCCTACATAACGTGTTACTTATCCTCAGTCTAGATGCCGCCCAACACCCTCTGTTAGGGGCACATGAGCCGAGTGATATCCGATGTTAATGGTGTAATAACTATAGTAAATGTTACCGACCGTTTTTCTAACCGTTCACACAAAGGAATTTCAGTTAACATATTACACGAATGTTTCTAATTATTACGTTACAATAAAACATTTTTATGATAGCTTGGCGTATCCATAGTAGTTGGGAAGCCGGCGCTACTATAGGACCACGTGTACGTGTCGATGTGCCGTGTGAAAGAAGACTAGTATCTTGACAGTGAATTTTACATGTGAATACAGACATTTAATACCTGACAATGGCACATATTACAGTGGTCATATTCATTGCGCTCGCTTGCCTCCGGACATACATACTGCATTCAAAAAGTTCCGGGACTAACGCTATTAAGGACTCAACTTTTCAGATAAATGAAATTTTATTATTTATTATTCAACATACATCCCTTCCCTCTCTATACAGATTTTAGATCGCTCATACAATCGTTGAAAGGCATGCGCATAGTTCTCCTTCGAAATCGTGTTTAAAACAGCTGTCACATTTTCTGAATTGTCTCTACATTATCAAAACGCTGCCCCTTCAGTGCCACCTTCAGTTTAGGGAACAGAAAGAAGTCAGCCGGAGCCAAATCTGGTGAGTAGGGTGGATGGTTAATCACTGTGACTGATTTTCCAGCGAGAAATTGTGAGACAATCAATGATGAGTGGACTGGAGCATTGTCATGCAGAAGAAACCACTCCCCTGATCGGTACATTTCTGGCCTAACCCTGCGAATTCTTTTCAAAAGGCGATCAAGTACCTCTTTGTAAAATGGTCCAGTTACAGTCTGGCCGGGTGGCAAGAATTCTTTGTGGATCAGTCCCCTTGAATCAAAAAATGTGATCAGCATTGTTTTCACTTTTGATTTTGTGGCCCTCACTTTCATGGGTCTGCCATCTCCTGGGTCGCGCCATTCAGCTGTTTGACGTTTGGTAGATGGGTCATACTGGAAACACCACGATTCGTCGCCTGTGACAATGTTCTGTAAGAAATTCGGGTTGTCATCGGCCCATTCAACGAGACTTCGCGACGCTTCCACACGTTGTTCTTTTTGCTCTGCTGTTAACGAGTGTGGAACGAACCTGGCACACAGTTTCCGTTTGCCGAGTACGTCATGCACGATAGTGTAAATACTACCCACACTGATGCCGATCTCTTCTGATAAAATCTGGACGCTCAGCCGACGGTTGACGGACAGTGCAGCACAGACACGCTCAACGATCTATACTACTGGATCGCGCTTGTGTGGAGTGGAGGTGCGGAGCAAACGGTCTACCTGCTATCCCCACCATCTGGCTGTCCACTGCAACAAGTGTGCATACTGTGCATACCGCATATCATAGTGTCACAATTACGCACCCATGCAATTACGTGTGTTTTGCTTCGACATACTACTTCTTGTTCTGTGATCTCACTAAAAATATATTTTCAGTAGACTGTTAAAATATTTAACCAACGTGCCCGTCCATTGTGCAGCCTACAATTGTACGAAGAGACATCAGAAAAGCAGCGAAGAAAATGTATCTTGTAACTTTAGAAGAGGAAGATATTTCAGAGACTTGTAACTTTGAAAAGGTGCTTTGTGACTTGATAGGGAATCAGAGTTCTACATATTACAAAGATAATATTTTATTTTATATAAGTGGATTTATTGTAAGAAAAATTGACAGCAAAATCAAGTGTTTGGAATGCAGTAACGTACTGTTGGCCGACGTTTCAGATCTTAGTGCGTACACTCACTTTACAGATTTTATTTCAAAGGGCAAACTGGTGAGGGCATCTCATGATGTTCTAAAACTGATTAAATACATGTATAATTTATATTTGTCTAATAACAACAAAGAAGTAAATACTTATAATTTATTAGCACAAACTTGTCGCTAGTTCACAGGTTCTGTGTTTAAAAATCATAAATTTTGTAGTGACTTTGCAGACAGTCATGAAATTAAACTCATTAAACTTATAGGTCAAATGTTTTTTAAAGTTATATGTCATGCTTCTGCCAAAGAAAAAACTTTGGCAGCAAATATTTCTAAATTAGGTGTTCGTCAAAAGTAGGCCTATAATAAACTTGTTCTTTTTGCAATATGTAACTGAGAAAGAAACATGTTAATCGCGTGTTTTTCTTATAAATGGAATTTTCCGATAATTTAAGAATTCTTTATAATAAATGCTCAAAATAGAAGATATGAATATGACAGTTACCGGCATATGTAGGCCTATCATATGTATCACAAAAGCGAAATTAGAATCCCTATTGCACTGTTAAAAAGATCAGATAGATTACATACGCGGCGCACAATTTGAGAATTCACTTTATAAATATTAGTTTGTGCAAATAATTTTGTAGATAATCTAGCATCAGCGCATTTAGTTGTAAGTTTATTTAATTGTAAGTTGTAAATAATTAATTGTAAGTTGTTAAGAATGTAATATACAAAAATTATGTACTGTAGTAAAGTAATTATAATGAAATGTCGAAATGCAAACATTATGATGGTCAATACCATGTACATAATAAAAATTAAAAACACATTTAAATTAATAATTAGGAATTGTTTCTGTTGTATTTTTCATCATCCCGTTGGTAAAATTTCTTATCCTTATTCCTTAAGAAATTTATTCTTTTAGTACTTTTCCTTTAATAAGGAAAGCGCAATAATGATAAAACAATTCAGTGTTGTCATGCCCTGCTCAAGTTCCAGCAGCGAGCTACGACAGCCAGGTGGTGGGGAGAGCAGAACGAGCAGGACCGTTTTGTTAGCACGCACAGCGCGATCGACTAGAAACTAGTATAGATCGTTGGACACGCTTGACATTCTCGTCAGTCACGCTTGTGGAGGGGCGCCCATCTCTTGGATCATCTTCTAGAGACTCACGACCATTTTTAAAACGTGCATACCACTCGAACACTTTGCTACGACTTAAACAATCTTTTCCATATGCAAGTTGCATCATCGAAAACGTTTCTGTCGCACTTTTTCCACATTTAAAACAAAATTTAATTGCAGCTCTTTGCTCCATCTCGAAAATTATGACAGCAAGGAAAAACCAGATAAACTTAACAGTGTCGCTGTTTACTATGGAATGAGTCCTCAACAATGCAATTGTCACAGGAAGTGGGTGAAGGTTGTCACATAGTGTTCCAGCTGTGACACAGAGATAGCTCCATCTGTATGTCTATAGCAGCATTAGTCCCGGGATTTTTTGAATGCACTGTGTACATTCATTAAGTAACAATTTTCAATACGTAATGAGGTAGCTGCATCGATGTGCTAAATTGGGCAGTCCCAGACGTGAGAATGACGCGGTAATTGTGTATGTGGTCAATTAAACTTTACAGCGACGTACAGTACAAGGAAATTGCTTGGCCGTCGCGTAACGATCTGTGTGTCAGTAGCAGAACATTGAGTTGTAGCAGCATTGTAATTGTACAGACCGGCTGTTACTGACCGAAGAAACAACAGTTACTGACTTATTGCCTGTAATCAGTTTGTACGCGAGCAGACGTCCCCGTCGGTGGATTGTTTATAAAAATCTAGTGACTGGTAAATACTGACGTCTATCTGCGATCGTGAAACCTAAAGATTGATATTTTGGACGTTATCAGAACAGTTAACCTGCAATCTATATTTCATGGTCAAGATGTCAGCCGATTATAGTAGCTGGTACTCTATTCTGACAGAATCCCAGTCATGGGAACAGTCATAGAGTTCTTAGATGGTATACGTACGTAATATTTAGGCTACTGTGGACATAACTGATGAGTTAATTTTAAGTCGCAGAATGTAATATTTAGTACGTATCAGTTCACAATACTTATGTGAGTTAATTTCATGTGAATATTTATGTTACTGGGTAAAGATTGACATATATCATCAAACCACATAATTAGAAAGAAGAGTAAACCTAACGTGATCGGCCTACAATAACACTGTGAAACAATATTCCTCTGTATGTGTGAAGAGAGGAGTATATAACCAATGTACAACCAGTGACGAAGTAATCCGCTGAAAGATTATAAACAAAATCCGCCATGAGCGCAAGCAACAGTAGTTGATGTTATGAAGTTACTGTCGGGTTGTCACTAAGGTATGGAATACGTAATATCCCTATCAGGCAGAGAACTCAAGCTACTATGCAGTTACCATGGCATGTAAGTTAACAAGTAAGTGGATCAGAGGTGTGGAAGGTTTCGCTGGGACAATGGCGAGGTCATAGGTATGGCGGTATATCTCCAGGGAAACCTATGATCCAGAGGATTGTTTAGCCATAAAAGTCTAAACAGTTAATCGCTTTTAGCTGAAGTCTTATTTTTGAGTAAAGTAAGTGGCGACTCTGTATCACCATACATACAAACTCTGAAGTACTGCAGTATATAATTTTCTACTTCTGTTTTTTAGCAGACGAGGATTAAACTGGTTTAATCTTTAATTGTTAAGTAAACAGTATAGAGCACATGTAAGTAAATAGCACTTTTCAGTTAATTATTCAGATCAAACTAACAGATTAGAAATGAATCAAAACCTCATGCAGAGTGAATAAACTTTGATTCGTTTGTGTTATCTCTTTTTATTAATATTTGTTTATTGTTATTTTTAAAAGCTATTTTTTCATTATTTTCTTTGTATTTCTCCTATTCGCCGCAAGTTGAATATAATTTTGTAGGCCTACTTATAGTAGTGTGAGCCTATTTAAAATAACTTTTATATCTACTGACCACCAAACATTGCTTGGGTCGCGATTCACCGGTCGTGAAACTCTGGTCTTATTACCTCTTGCTAATAAGATTGACAAATGAAAGAACTCTTTTAATTCTGAAAGGCATTTACTGAATTGTACCATTTGTATTATCTGTCACGGTGGGTGTGAACGTGCGGTTGTTATTACATAAAATTAATCTTGTTAATAAACACGCTATTATATTATAGCATTTATAGGTGTAGGCTGTGTATGTGCACATAAGCTGAATGACTTGGGTGTTCATACGAAAGACATTCACCTGCCACCACGACTCCCTTACCATGTGCCATCAACCCCTAACCGACTTGACAAAATGCAGGAGGCGCCGATAGATTTGTCTAATGCTGTATCAAAAGCAAAGTATGAATCGAAATTCAGCCTTTTCATAGACTTTAGGAACCTACGTAAACATTGGTGCCAACACTTCAATAAAGTAATGATTGATGATTAATAGTGTAACATTTACAAAAGAGACATTATGCGTGTTCGCAGTTTTGCAGACTAACACGTTTTCAAAACAGTTTCTGTGTTATATCTTAAAATATTGTTTTTGGATATGCGGTTGTACTGTTAGTAAACCATAATGTATATAATTTGTTTTTACATTCAAAAACGTTTCTACAGTACTTAAACTTATTGTAAATAACTTTTTTCTTAGTCCCATTCACTCCAAACGCTCTGATTTATGGCTTGTAATAACAATTTCACAGTTGAAACAGCGAATTTCACGTTTTCCTTTATACGCTGTGTTTTCGGTTCGATGATTATCCTACGGTTATAGTTTGTTGAAAAATCTCGTTCCGAGGACATACAGTATGCAACAGAAACAATAATTGCTTTATGATCAAATGCTACCTACGATATCGTTTTTCAGTTGTACGATAGCGGTTTTTACAGCATATATATTGTTTTGTACATTTATGTTCAGTGTTATAATCTGGATTATCTTTCGATTATCGTAATTCTGTAGGAAGCGTAGATCCCATAATTCTGCAGAGACGCCTCAAATTATTAATGATTCAATAATTTTTTTCTGCATCCATAAGACCATAAGAATTAATGTTTTTAGTGAATGAAACACGTCAAAATACAATCAGCTTTGTAAAGTTTGTTTAATAAACCCTTGTTCTGTTCGCTTTTATATCGGTTTCAGTGATTGGTCATGTTCTTTATTTCGTAAGTAGTTGCGGCGTGGCGGGATTCGGGGTAGCGCAGTAAATGTCACAAGGAGTTCGTGAATGAGAAAAGTAGACCAGTATGACGAGGCGTACTTAGTGCTGTGTAAGGATGTGATGAAAGGACGCAGAAGCAGGTTAGGAACACACACACAACTCACATATTCACAATTAACCGACTTTATGCATTTTCATGTATTAGGATTATTTTATGCTTCAGAAAGTTTTGAGTTTGTACTATTAGATACATACTTTCAAACTACTTAGTGAGAGAGCTGTGCGAAAAAATTGATAAGTAGTTTTATTAAATTGGTTTAGAGTAGTTTATTTAACACACACACACACACACACACACAGAGAGATTTATTCAAAAAGAATGAACCGATTTCATAACGCAATATTTTATTAAGTAAAAGTAATTGAAAATTTCACCCAAATCACAAGTATTCTACTCATAATCAAATTTTATTTCCTGTCTTATAAGTGTTCAATGTGGCCACCACTTGCAGCATGGACAACATCAAGGCAATATGAGAATTCTTCCCAGACGCGTAGCAACATATCACGATCCACTGAGTTGATCACTGTGACTTTTTTTAATTCAAAAAAGCTCGAACCATCCGGTGCCAATGGGGCGGTGCTCCATGTTGTAAAATGAAGTCATCTGAATCTGCTTGTAATATCGGGAAGAGCCACTGTAGAAGCATATCGAGATAGGTTTGTCCTATAACGGTGTTTCCCTCGAAGAAAAAGGGACCATAAACACAGCATAGTTTGTCCTTAGACACAGCAGAGAAGACCTTAGGGGAATCTGTGTCGTGCTCAACTTTTTCATGTGGGTGATCTGTTCCCCTAATACGCACATTGTGACGATTGACTGTGCAATTCAACTGAAAGGTCGCTTCATCTCTGAAAATTAAACGTGAAATGAAGATTTCTTTATCATCGAATCGCAAAATTTCATTCGCTTCATTATTCTTGTCGTTATTGGTAAGTGCCTCAACGAGTTGTAGTCTGTTGGTTTCAAATGTAGACGTCATCTTAGCATATGCCAGATAGTGAATTGTGGGATCGCAAGCTCATGGCTAGCTCGATTTGTGGACTTCCGTGGGCTCCGCTCAAACGCAACAAAAAGTCTCTTCATTTGTTCCTCTGAAACTCGTGGTCGTCCTAGACTTTTTCCTTTGTACAGACACCCACTCTTTTCAAACTGTCGATACCACCGTCGAATGTTCTTCGGAGAGGGAGAATTAATGTCGATTCGCATTCGACAAGCACGCCGCACTGTGACAACCGATTTTGTTTTCGCGAACTCGAGAACGCAGAACGCTTTTTGCTTTTGATTCACCATTTCGAGTGTAAATACATAAACAAGCATTGCCTGGGAAATGATGCGACAACAGCGCTCGTGTGCCAGCCATTCGAAACTTAGAAACCTCCTCTTTCAAATGGTCAATGACTCATTTCATGACAATGCTTGAGAACTGAAAAAATTGCATCATGAAATCGGTTCATTCTTTTTGAACACTTGTAAGACAGGAAATCAAACTTGATTATGTGTAGAATACTTGTGATTTGTTTGGAACTTTGTATTAACATTTCCTTAATAAAAATATTACGTTATGAAATCGGATTATTCTTTTTAAATAACCCCGTAGGTAGGTTAAAATATGTAATATATAATTAATCACCATTATGGAAGACTATTTCCGTTCACATGTGACATGCGTCTTACATTTGTGACGTAATTTGCAGGGACTAGTGTGGGTTATATAAATCTTATAAGAGAAGGAACTGTGTTTAATTGGCCTATTATAAAAAGAGGCAATCGTTGGTCTTACAAACAAAGGTTTTCGTGCACGACATAAGTTTTTGTCACATAAGTCACACAAAGAATTATAGCACTTATAGGCCTACATGTTTAATTAAATCTCTTCATATACAAAAATCTTATTGTCTGCCTGGACTATGTAAAAAAGTCAACATTTGCTAGCTGTAAAATTTTATGAAACAACAACAAAAATATGGTAAGATGAACAAGTAGATGAAGGGAATTAATAAGTCGGTCTTAATGTGGAAGTACGGTTTGCAAATCATAACGAATGGAAGGCGGGAAAACAAGTTTTTTACATTTGTACGGAGGAAGCGAACATAAATGCCTTTGTTTTCAGAACAGATTTTGTTACGTCGAATTGCAACAGTCAAAAAAACGAAGTATAATCCGCTTTTGATAAAAAACTTATACATTCAAATAATTACTGCTTGTGCGCGTATACATCAACACAACCAGTGGCGGATCAGGGGGGCACCTGGCCCGGCCCCCCCTTGCTTTCGAAAATTTTTTTAGAAAACTGTTATGAAATAAAACATGTTATATAAATTGTGAAATTTCTTATTAATAATTCACAATAAATTATCTACATGTAAATAGATTATTTGTGCATTATAGTTTATCT
Source organism: Magicicada septendecula (assembly GCA_034769895.1). Taxonomy (NCBI): domain Eukaryota; kingdom Metazoa; phylum Arthropoda; class Insecta; order Hemiptera; family Cicadidae; genus Magicicada; species Magicicada septendecula. Next base: position 234,233,025 of record CM068368.1, on the reverse strand, counting down.
GTTCTGTCCTTTCAACATCTGTATTGAGTAACCCATTTGGTTAACACTTCACTTTATGCTTTTACACTTATATTTCTTACATCAACATTATAGCCTACATATTGGTTTACACCTACACTTTGATGCACTCCTATCTATTCCACTAACGCTGTCTTCAACCTTTAGTAATCACACGTACTTCACGCGCACTCTATTTAAATAGAATCTTTCAGTTATGAATATAGAGTCGTTTACTTTTTTTAAGTTTACTTCAAGTTCTGAACTATCATACTAACTGACAAGTTAACTGACCTGTACTGTTCTGCATTGTACGTATGTAGTAAATATAAAATACTAAACATAATATGTATACAATAATTCAATTCGTAGATCTTTATGCTGATTGTGCAGCGGACACAAACTTGATAGGAGGGAGTAGGTGTGATGTGAGACATTTCGGTTATTAACCCTGTCATAAATGGACTCATATTCATTCACAGCAGGTCATTTATAAAACAGTCGTCTGACGAAGTGCATAGGGTTTTGTGGGTAAGCTTATTTACATGTGTTGTCAGACATAATTATAACCGAGAAAAGGCTGGAAATACAATAGCAATGTGTTTTTTCTTTTAATGACCACCCTTCAGGTTTTTTAGTGCGACGTAACGAATTGGCATTCACTGTTGGCAATATTTCAGTCTATTGTGTATTTAAAATTCGAGGTAGTATTTACCACGTGAAATACTATTACCTGTAATGTTAGTTTTGTGGATTAAACTTTGTATTTCGATAGTTGGTATTCATACTTTCATGAACATCAGTATACATACTGATAAGTTCGTAGTTATTTCCTCAAAATATTAATTCAGAATGAAACGTCATTTTGTTATCGCAATCTCTCAAGAGGAACCGCGAAAAGAGCATGGAGATAACACAGATTGCTGCTACTTCCTGTATATGTGGTCTACCGCTATACGACGTGTTTCAGCTTGGTAGGATAACCGATTCTTTATATTAGTTAAAACTAGATAGGCTTCGTAATTAAATCCATACTGTTTTGTTTCAGTGGATTCGGTATTAGGATTAAGTACGGTAGTTATATTGGTTAATGTTGTAATTAAATTTAAAATTATCCCATTCTGCCCATTCGTAATATCAGTTTTCGGTGTCACATTATCAATCAATCCACAAGCAGTATAGTATGCAATGAATTTACTTTGGTCTTATCTGTTTATGTAGATGTTTGCGTTTTATATAATCCTAACTGGACTCGAGGATAAACAGACAACCAGGTTTTTACAATATGTCCAAACGTGGGAATTAGGGTAGCCCCAAGGAAATTTTGGCCTGGGATGAAAATAAATAATATCATCAGTATTAAACAACTCGAAAACTAACTGGCCGACGACGAACATAAGATAAAAACAATTGACTTCATGATAATTAATTGGAAATAATGTGTCGCTTTGAATACGTGTTTCAGCGTAGTGATTTATTTTACTTGTACTTATTTAACAAATACATTTAATGGGAACGGAGTAATGGTTCGATGTTATTGTGGAGTATACCTATAGAATGTATACGCGTCCACCATTTTGTATCTCCTTTGATGAAAGCCAATGTGGTCTCGCATACGTACACCTCGATTCCAGCGAAAGAAATGCAGGCCTACAGTTTTAAAATCAGTTTGTGAATGGGTTATTGTTAAATAATAATACATAACTTATATAGTGTTCGTACCTCTTAACAGCATGACAGATGTATATAAACAAGCGTTTATGTAAATCTCGTCGGTAAATGTGTTTTTATTTACTAACTAGATTAAAATATAAGGATTAATCGATATGCTTTGACGTTAGTTCGTAATCACCAAGGTGTATCTATCGAACGCTGAAACCTACATGAATGTACGCTATTGTACATTGAATGTACGCTCAGTATTGGGAGAAATTTACGACAAAAAAATTGCGATCTAGGAAAGTTAAAGATTTTCTGCTCCTCTGCGGATGAGTACGACAGTTTATTGCCATGGACAAAAAGTACTGCCTTTTCCCCGACAGTGTATCGAATTTTAAATTCGATATAAACCCTCTGCTGTAACACGAGTTAGTAGGACTAAAATTCCAGGACTGTGCTAATTTTATTTATGTCACGAGAAATTCTATAAAATTTGTGTAACGAAAACTGTTTATGAAAAAAATGAAACCTATGCACGTATTATGTTAACGAATAACTTAAAATTTATTAATGAAGAAAGTTGTGTTAGTGGTTAAAACTGTAGGCCTGCATTTCTTTCGCTGGAATCGAGGTGTACGTATGCGAGACCACATTGGCTTTCATCAAAGGAGATACAAAATGGTGGACGCATATACACATTCTATAGGTATACTCCACAATAACATCCAACCATTACTCCGTCCCCATTAAATGTGTTTGTTAAATAAGATTTCCGATCTGACGATGAGCTGTGAAGCTTGAAAGCGCTAATCGGAATATTTTTATATAGTGGTGTGCAACAGTGATAATTCTGCTTGTGATTTTATCAAAGGAGATTTCCGAACTGACGATGAGCTGTGAAGCTTGAAAGCGCTAATCGGAATATTTTTATATAATGGTGTGCAACAGTGATAATTCTGCTTAAAATTTATTGATATAACAGATCAGAAAACTTCCTGTTAACGTTTGTGAGTTAGATATGTCTGATCATCTTATTTTTAGTACATAATTTGTCTGAGCTCTTAGCTTTGCGCATGGATGGCTTACCCTCCCACCCTTAAACCAAAACGGGTTGGTATAATCCCAAATTTTGAATACCGAAAGCCCAAATTTGTTACACCAACGTTACTGGTAACTCAAATGCGATCAAATGACCTTGCTTCTTTGGTTGTATTCTACAGCACTGTGTAAATAACTCCGTTTAATCCTTTAGCATTACTGCAGTATTACGTGCATTGAGGTATTTGGAGTATTTGAATAAAATGAGTAAATTCAAATCATAGGTGTACTGTTGCCACATGTGTATGTATTCACACAGAACTTCCTTGGAGTGGAACTAGACTTCACTCTTGCGCACAGTATGGCGAAAACCTTAAATTTTTTATACGGGCTCTTTATTGATTATTATTACGAAACCATTCTGATAATGATGAAATACTGAAAAGGTCAGTTTTGTTTACCTTTTTGCTATTTTAAATCTAGAATATCTTTCAAACTTTGGAATTCGTGTTAGCTTCACAAAACAAAATTTTGGTGCATACAGACACACGATCGATGTAGCGCATACGGTCGTCCATAATTCGCCACGGCACACATACACTGAAATGGAGACTATGCTTTTTGTTCGAATAAGGAGATGTAGTCCAAACTGGAAGAGAACCAATTTCACTCGAGCTTTTTGTAACTTTGTTATTTACAGTCACGTTGTTTGTCATGTCACTATGAAAATAATTCATTTTTGTACTAGCTGTTTGTTACAATCTTTCGTTGCCGCCAGAGATATTGGCAACAGTTTTTATTTCTTTAGAAAATAAATTCGAGTCAAATTTGAAGTTCTGTGTAGCAATTTACTAAGGAATGTAAACTATGCGACCGTTTTTGTGTAACCGCAAGCAGCAAATTAAAGAGTACGTCACCTGTTCAGACGTCAATGTGATTCTACTATGTAACAGCACAATACGAGATTTTTTTCTCTAGAATTACTTTCATAAATTTACAGAGACGATTCCTTGTCACAGTTTTCATAATAGATGAGAGATGCGATTTGAAAATTTAAATACGTGTTTAGTATATTTTATTATCCACCATAGATAACATTCCGTTTCCTCATTTTGATATTAAGCTATTTCGCCCATATTCTATAGAAATTCCAATAATATCAATTTTATTATAGTCATTATCGTTCTTATGTTCGATATTTTGCAGAGTTGATGGGCGCATCGTATAGGCCTGTAATGCGATTGTGTTATTTTCCATTGTTTCACTGATTGTGTACTAACAAAAGCAACTATATGTCTTCTCTTCATTACATAATATTATTAACCTTTCCTTCATTCATAATTATTTTACTCTTACTTAATCCTTTGAATATTTTTTAAGTCACCTATCGATTTTGTCGATGAAAGCTATACTTAAACGTGCCTTGCCGTCTGCTAAGTACACATTCTAGTGTACGTTGCAATTCGGTCCTGCAAGTTTCGACATGAAAATAGTAAATGTTTTTTCGTGAAACCGTATCCAGTATGCTGTAGTCGTTCACTTACCTGTGTGTAGTCGTACTTATCTGTGTAATTACACAATTAGTGTACATGACTTTTAAACTACGCTTGGATGATGGGGATTTGGTACTTGTTAAGAAAAAGGAATAAACTAACAAGTAAAATTTAGAACATTGATTTCAGATCACATTTATTTATTATTCAACAAGGTGAAATACTGTCAAATGTAAAATAATAAACTTGTATTTTACTTGATTTAAGATAGGCCTATAAATTTTCGTCTAATTTCGGTTCTAATCATTAAGTATGTGTAGCCTTGTTTCATTATATTGAATATGATCACAGGTTATTTTGTATTAGCATTTTCTACCGACAATACAAAGATTTGCTACATTCTGTTGATTAATTTTAAGTCCAAACCAGGAAACTAATTATTATTAATAGGTCCTACTTTTTATTAACTAAAGAAATGGCGGAATGTAATCAACAGTCTTAAAGTTCATGCAAAAAGCATTTTGTAAGCCAAACATGCATATGTGAAGGGTATTGTGCGTATATCCATTAGTGTTCAGCTGATTTAACTCGACAGCTTGAAATGCTTGGACCGATGCGTTAATTATAACTGACAATCAATCGGATCGTGGGCGACTTCAGTAATATGAACCACACCGCTTCCATGTCCCGTCTCTGTGCTTCTTCGGGCGGTCTTACACTCACGTACGTAACCCCCATGTAAATGATCGAATGCTTAACAATCAGTTGGATCATTGGAGTCTGCATCTCGCTAGACAAATCTCTCCCCCACAGGCTTAAATGAGAAGATTTATTATATGGTAATGATCGTAATGTTTCTCACATTCGAAGAATACAACAAACACAGATATGAACGAAAATTTCGAAGTATCTATAAAGGATTTAATTTTTGGAAGATTTACAAAGAAAAAGTAAACTGTCAGTTATATCCTTACATTCCGAATTTAGGGGTTGATACCATAAAAACATAAAGCTATTGAAGACAACTCAAATGAATACTTATAAAGAGATTGACGGTTAAGTAAGACTATCTGTAGGCGTATTAAGAAACCAGAAGACTAGAGAAATTTGTCAAACGACGGATATTGTGAAGTTTATAAAACAGAAGATTTTTTTTCGTATTAACAAGCAATTATGGACACGTGAAATAACAAGAAACAGGAAACCACAGAAATGTTGAAATTTAGTAAGACGATAGAAAATATGATCAGAGAGCTGCAAGTCATCATTGGATTCCACCCCATAGACGTGTAAACAAGAACAGGTATTGTGCGTGTTATGAGAGAAGAAAAAGAAGAAATTAAATTATAATGTTTAAATAAATTTAATTAAATTTAATTATATTATAATTGCAAATGACTAGTTTGGGAAGCTGTAGACGTTTTCCTTTGCAAGGACCAAATTCGATCATTCTGTTTCATTGGCCTTGGATCTTCTTAAACAAGAGCGCGTACTTTGTCTGATTGCATATTTATGATTTTATTTGCATACTACGTGTATGTTATTCTCATGAGTCTGTGATCAAATGGTAATGAAAAGAATTCAAGAAAATCACATTTCGTCTTAACACACAGTAAGATGATAATATATCCACAAATTGTGTTAATATAGGCCTACTTTCTTTTTATTATGAATTAACATAAACCAATTTGATGATGAAATTCATTATTCCACTCCATGCGGAGGAATGAAAATAACATAAGCACTCATATTTAAAGTACAGTAGAAAGCGTTGTAATCAGTGACTTTACCTGAGTTATGATTTGTGTGAATGAGTAAAGGCAAAATACACAAAGCAACCTGGTAAGCAAGGCCTGGTATGCTTTGTATAGGCATAGGAGGCCTATTGACAAAGCATGAATGCTTTAATGTTTCTAGAGGAAACATGTCCGATTGTAAAAGGGTATTCTGAAAGTAACGTAGAACATGTTGAACCAACATTAGTTCAAACATAATATTATTATTTCTATTACTTTTGTATTTTACACCTTATTTTCATTCGAAACGAATTTTAAATCGTTTTTCGAATACATTGGAGTATTTTATCTTTTTCGTTACCAATATCTTTGTAACTTACCGCCAGATTTTCCGTCTCATTTTTTCTCCCTGTGACACAAAAGAGGAGGGATCCGTAAGGATCTAGGCGAGTTCCTAAACGGGACCAGGTAATATCGTAGCTACGCGAATTGCTAGACGACGATGTACAAGTTCCTATACGAGGGGATGAGTGACTTCCTGTAGTATACTGTTTACTTGTAGACTTCGTAATATACTGTACTTAGAACGAGGGTCGGAGTGGGTAAATGGACCGTTTTAGGACAGTTTCTAGATTTCTGCATGAGTTTGAGCATTATCTACTATTTGAATAATTCTTAGAAAATAAGAATTAAATTTCGAATAAAAGAAGGCCAAGGGTATAAATTCCTTGCAAAATTTTCCATCCCCAGTCTTGTACGAAGGGTTGATATTTGTGTTTCGAGGGTTTTAAAGCGAGTTTGAGAATAATGTATATGTATTTCATGTACGCCCACTGGGAAAAATTGCGAAATTTTGTAGTGTTGGACAGTTTAAAATTTTATCAGATTCATATAACCAAAAGCAATATTATAGCTTGGCGCTGAACGGAAAAGAACTGTCGAGCAGAACTACACCGAAGGGAAAACATTTTGTTTGTGACGTCAACAAGACATTTAAGTTATCAACAATAAGATGTCAACCTAAACAGGTATCAGCAATGCGTACAAGAGGAAAGGAATTGGCCATCCGCATGAAAAGCCTACGAAGATCAGCAGAAGGATTTGGCTCATTTCAGTAATGAAAATGGACTTCCCGCGGTTGATATCTCTGTACTCGTTGAAACCTAAGTCGTTGAGTGTGTACTCTAAACAACCAGGGGCGTTTTTAAGAGAGGGTACGAACGGGACCCCTTCCCAGAGAGTCGAAAAAAGTTGACGAATTTTGTTGATCTCTTAATTTTTAGGCTCTTTTATTATTTTTTCAGCTAGTAACTCTTTTTACTTCCATGTTCCGTAAGGAAATGGAAGTATGGTGATAGCGAGAAAAGTCGTGTTTGAGATAAGGGCTGATTCTGATTGTACTACTCTCAAAACATGAAGGAAATGGAAGTATGGTGATAGCGAGAAAAGTCGTGTTTGAGATAAGGGCTGATTCTGATTGTACTACTCTCAAAACATGAGAAAAGTCATTTTCCGAAAAGTGTCTGTGCGTAGAATTTTTTCTATGGTGAACGATAACTCCCGCAAATTCAACAGAATCAAATAATTTTTTGCATATGTGTAGAGGACTCAAGGCCTGTTGATTTTGGTGAAGATCTGTTAAGGGGGAAGGGAGGGGTATTTTACCTGGATTGTTTTGTGTTTAACATGAGGAAATAAAGTACTTAATTTTAATAAATAAGTGCTCCGAAAATAAAATCATATTAATCCACTGTAAAATGGTAAATGGGATAAGTATAAATGGAGTGGGTAGTTGAAGGGGGAGGGGGTGATTTTTTGAACACTGCCGTGCTGAAATCAAGTAAAGTACGAGTATTTATAATTTTGAAGGATAAGATAGGCCTACCTTAGAAATTACATATGATAAAACTATTACTCTATGAAAGTGTAAATATCATTAATGGTGGGAATCGGTTGAGGAGAGATGATTATCTGCGTAGTTCAGTTTCATTATAAGAATATCATTTTATTGATAAAGTGATTCGAAAATATTATATTATATATATTTTATTATATTACATTACATTATATTAAACAACTACCCCATAATAATAAGAATATCTATAAATAGTGAAAACAGTTTGAGGGTAGATGATTTTTTTTTTAGAAATTATCGAACTGACTTGAAGTAAATGATTTTAAATATAAATCTTAGAAGAACATGGAAGCCATGTATGGTTCTCTATACCGATATTTTAAATATATAAACAGGTTCATTACACAGCATTTGCGTATACGTTGAAGTATGGAATACAGGAAAATCAATTCAGTGTCTTCTAAACAATGTTTCAGTAACGCGTGTTTGTATTGTGTTATTACCATTTACTTTAATGGGATTGATTTCAGAATGTTATCACACGTTTTCAGCCACTTTAAAGATAGTAATATTGATTAGTCTTAACTTGTTTTTTCTTTTGTTTGAAACCGACCCGACCAGACCCCGGAACCTCCCCCTGAATGCCAAATTCTAACACGTCACTGTATATAACCAACATCTCGCGAAGAAGTTCATAATGCAGTACAACGTTTGAGTACAGCTAGCCGTAACGAATCATTCGGTGCTTAAAGATTGTAATTTGTGTTTACATGGACGGAACAAAGCAGTAGCTGTGTAGCAATTCGCCCATGTTCATCTAGCAACTCGATCATCTCCGTCTATATGTCTAGCAACTCGGATATGTCTTTTTTGAAGTTGGTATACCGGTCTGCACGTCTTGGAGCGCCTGGAACTTTCCTCGCACTCTCACTGTGAACCATCACTGGTGACACTCGAATCTGTACCGTCCTAGAGGATTATTCTTCCTCAACACGGACTATTCTTCTGAATTTATTCTTGCAAATCTTTCTCCAATGGGAACCTTCCTCGCAGAACCTTCTTTGTGGAGACACTTCTCCATCATTTGAGAGGAATCGTTTACCTCTTAGAAAACTCTTTTCTTATTAACCCCCTCATTTATTGCACCTCTTCGTGAACGGTTGTCTAGCAGAGTGATTGGGTAGCAGTGTATTATTTTTCATCGGTTGCTTCGCTTCGCACACGGTCGTTTCCGAACGTACGGACTCTTCGTTCAGTACTCCAGCATTGCTTGAACAGGCTATCATTTTGTTGCATCCGGCATTACCAATAAATCCTCCTAGTACCCTAAGAAGGCAGTCCTTCTTACTAGTACCCGAGTTTTTTCACAGAGAGTCCGTTCTAAATATACCTTCCGCGTGTTACGTCTCATTGTTACTGACGTGTGTAAATAAAATTTATACAATCCATGAGAGTGTGTGTACTTTACTTTCCTTCATTCAAAAAAAGATTTTTTTTCTCAAATAGCTGATTTTCTGAAAAAGACAGGACAAAATACAACTGGTTTCTTAATTTTCTAAGATTGTTCACAACCCTGTTTTGCCTTAATGTTATGTAGTTGATAAGAAATTCTGGATTTGCTTTCCACATTTAAAATTTGTTGTTTCCTTGCTTAAGACACAGTTCCATATGTTGAAAAATTAAAGTTTGTAGCAAAAAAATTCATGAACCGTGTTTTGGCTACAGGCAGTCTGGCAACTCAGCAGCACGTTTAGATGTTAGTAACATTATTTTTTTATTTATTTTTTTTTAAAAAAAGCTATGTAATCATCATTGACCGGAAGTAACTAATCTGTAAAGGAAGTGTTTTATCAAATAGTTTCTAGCTGTAAACTATCGTATTGTCGTACATTCAGATATCACCTTGGATATCTTACATTTCAAATGACGCAAGTGTCATAATAAAGATTTATGTATAAACACTGGAAATTTAGTTTAAATAGTTTTAAAGACGTGCAATTAGTCTTTACACGTGTGCAAATGATGAATATATTTTTTAAATAATGCATTATTTCAGGAATCATGACTTAAGGAAATACTTAGTAATGTTAGTTTTGGAAAAACTTGAATATATTTTGTACACTCATAACAAGAATTATTGTTAAGAAGAAAAAATAATATACATTTTCAAAATTAATAAATGCTTTATATTTGGGTGGGATAGAATTAAATGTAACTACTGTATTCACTTTCGATATTTTTGAGAATCGGATACTATGGGATTCTGTGGATATTGGGATAGTACAATGGATGGTATTAGGATACTATGGTAGAAAAATAAGGAATGTAGCATTTACTGAGATATCGCGAAGACTGTTATCCACTGTAATAAGAATATGTGCACTCGGGGAAGGAGAACAAGAAAAATCAGATAATTTACGAAGAACTAGAAACATTAATTGCACTTAATTATAGTTGTGAAGATAATTACGTATCGGTAGGCGATGATATCGGGGTGATTCCAGGTCAATACTGAGATCAGAGAGATTCGTAGAGAACGCGATAAACAGTAACCTGAGGCATTTTGCATGTTACAGTGAATTGAGAAGTACTAAAAGTTTTCCCCAAGAAGAGACATCCATAATACCTGTTATGTACAAGACTGCTTATTTTTAATGAGCGAAAACTCAGATTATTCTTCTGTATAGTAAAATGTTAACGTATTGTAGTGACGGCCATGTTGACGATAGTGAAAACTGGACGGTATCAGAACATGATAAAGGAACGTTTCAGCCGAAGGATTTTCTCTAATTATTGCACAAGAAGTAAGGATGAGCCCGAGATATAACCGCATGAACTCACTGAATGATAGAATACTGGTAGGAACAACTAACAGAAACAACAGGCTGAATGAATGAATACAAACTGTCAAATGAGTAGTGCATTGTAAACCAGAAGGCAGTCGAGACTTGGAAGGAAATTATGGCTTGAATGAAAGCAGAACAGGCTATAAGCGAAGACCTTGAAGTGAAGAACAGAATATTCTGAGGACAAGTGGGTGTGTAATAAATAATTACTACACTTACTTCGTAAAGATCATTCATTATTTTCGTAATTGATTACATAATTATAACTACAAAATATTTTTAATTTATTTTTGTTTTGTAACCAATATTTTTTCAGACACGTGTTGCTTAAGAACACCGTTAAGATAATAGTAAATTTTTGCGAAGGAATGTTTATAAAAAACGTGATGGGCTCGCGTAATGTATGTGACGACATTGGATTGGCCTACGGAGGCCGGTCCAGATGGCTACGTAGACTAGAGCGAGGTTGTGGTAATGGCTAACCTTGCGTGGGGTGTATGAACTGCTTTTGCTTGCAACTTCAGTAACCGCTTTTTTCCTGTCGGATCTGGTTACAGTGTCCACGTAGAATGTGTCTGACGATGGCGTGGTTCGACATGGTGTTGGCACAGTTGTCGGTACTACCAGTTGAAGGCATTTCATGGCTACGGCGTACCAGGAACACAGTCGGTATTAGAAGTGAGGAGAGAGAGAGAGAGAGAGTAAGGAGGAGGGGAGACAAAGAGACGGAGAGCTCTCATGGAAAACAGGAGTTAGTGTTTCAGAAAAAGTTCGTCTACTTTTTGCAATGCATAGTATTGTTTGCGCTTTCACTGCACGGTATTGCTCTTTTAGCTGTATGTAGATAAAAGAATAATGCGTGACATAATGTTACGAGATTATAAAGTGTTTCCTCTTATATTATTACATAATTATGTATGTATTTTCTTGCCTTTTGCCGGCAATTTGAATCTGGAAAAGGGAACAGCTGTAGTCAAATTGTTACATACAAACATAATTATTATATAAATTCTGTATATGCAATTTATACGAGGTTATTTTAAATCGTTTACCGGAAAACACGTATTGTGAAGCGATTTATTGTTGACGGCTATCATATTGCTGACGGGGATATGCACCGTACTGTTCGCGATTGTGACCATTATTTTCAAAATCAGAATACATTTGCAGGACGTGTTTGTTATTTTAAGTTTTTCCACGTATTTGTTGAACTATCCGAGGTCTCTGTTTTTAAACACAGAGTGCGTCAAGAACATCCGGCATGCATATGCTGGTTGTATTGGCGAGATACGTGTAGTATAACACTGATGTTGATGTGCTTAATACCAGGGTAGCAGTGTCCTTATGATGAAGGTTCTGAACTTCAGTGGTTTTCACTATTAGTAACAAATTCGTTTTTCGGTTAACATAAGTTTTAGGCTGTTTTACTCGGTACCAAAAGTTTCGCCCATTCTACAACGAGGTAGTCTTAGTGGCTCGATTAGGATAGGCGACTCCTCACACTATCTTAAATTTGGCATTACGTGACAGTTATTCACTTTTACAAATTTGCTAGAACATGCCTATGATTCTACATGTTTCATTTATTTATGTGTGCCTACTTGTAATGCATAATGCATAAACACGTGTTGTTTCAAAAGAATTCTTTTCTTTTGATTCATTTCAACATTTTCCTGTCACATTTACGTCCGTGACAGGTAAAGTGCGTACACCAAGATTTCATTAAGGATTTTTGTATTTGTTTCATATGTTAGCCCTTGTTACATAGGAATCTTCGTGGAGATTGGAATGTGTATGGCTGAAACGGGTGGTGTAGAGACTACCACTAAACGTAATTATTGCTTATTATTATTATTAATGTTATTGTACAAGTGGGAGCTGAGGCTTAACTTAAAAAGAGGGCAGTTAAATACCTAGGGGTGAGGCTAGATTCAAAGCTCTCTTGTGGGGAGCAAATTAAAGATGCAGCTGACTGCAGCAAAATAAGAATAAGGTGGCTCACATCACAACAAAGCTTAGCAGACTTATGGCCAATGTAGGAGGTCCCACTGCAAGCAAGATGGCAGTCACGGAATCCATCCTTCTGTATGGTTGCGAAATCTGGGGTGATGCACTAAAGACGGAGAAATATAGAAAACTTATGGCATCGGTGCAGAGAACAGGACCCCTCGGAGTAGCATCCTCTTACCAGACAGTGCCAGAGCCAGTAGTTCTGGTGATAGCGGGAGTGATTCCCATAGACTCTTGGCTCTAGAGCGAGAGCATTTCTTCGAAAGAAGAGATGTAATTCGAAGGGATGCGTCAAAGCATGAAGTCAGGGAACTCGCTTTCCGCCAACTGGCAAGATCGATGGAATAGGGAGGATACAGAAAGATGACCGCAAGGCTCATATCGAATTTGAAGGAATGGATTGACGGCAACATCGTGAGGTTAATTACCATCTGACACAGTTCCTCAGTGGCCACGGCAATTTTAAGTGCCTATCTCCACAGAATGGGGAAAGGTGCAAATCCCAGCATGCCAAAACGGCGACTTTCCACATGAAGATGCCTTGCACACCTTTTTCAAGTGCTGCAGATTCACAAGAGAGAGGATAGCAGTGGAGATGGAGTTCACGCCCGAGAGCGTAGTGGAGATTATGCTTCGATGCAAGGCAGAATGGGACCATATTCTTTGCATTCATTCAGTGGGTCCTACTAGAAGAGAAAAGACATGCCCAGCTTGCACCCAGTAGGCAGTAGAAGATAAGGGACAACTAGAAGGAGCCCGATAAGGGCGCAATAGGCTCCATCCTGAAGTAATATGCTAAGTGGTTCCAGGATGGGTATGAATGCCCAGAATTATAGGTGGATTTTTAGTGGGAGGGAGTCCCACACACCAGGGGACACATGGTATCCTCTAATGGTGCATAAAGCATTTTCCCCTCGTAAAAAAATACGTAATATAATATTTTGAAAATTGTTATTGATGATGTTGCTCCTGAAAAACCTGGGAGAATTTTCATTCCTGAGGACTCCATTGAACGTCAGTCATTGTTTAGAGTATAGCTTTCCTGAAAGACTAAGTAGCAAACTATAATCGAGAAATTCATAGCGAAGTAAATTCTCGCGAGCAGGTATTTCCGAATCTAGTAATGATAATCTAAATAATAATTTCTGTAATATAACAAAATGTATACTACTAGCTGATCATAATACAAAAATATGTAATTGAATTCATGAAGTCATGAAATATATCAATAACTAAATAAATAAATTTTCAGATTTTTAAGAACTTGACCAGATTATTAGAATTTTATTAGGGTAGTAACTAGAGTAAGTATAGCAATTGAAGTTACCTAAGTAGCGGAAGTAAGAAGACTTAAAACTGCGCGGATAGGTTTACTGCTCAAGTGGATGAATTTCGTCCTTACTTTATTGCGTTCTCTACCGTTACTTATCCCCAGTTTAAGCCAGCGGGAAAATCTAGTGTGACATGAAATATTAGTTTTCAACTAACTCCGCTGCAGTATTTGCAGGGTTTCAGATGAATCAAACACCAGACCGTCTAGTACAGAATTGTAACTTCTAAGTAAAGATATACAGTCCAAACACTACTAGCGTACAGTGGTTTAGGGTATAATATAATATAATTAGTGATTTTAATTTGTACAAACATTTCTTTCACCTCTTTGCTTCAAAATAACTAAATTTACAAAAGTCTGAACTTGATACAAGGAGTTCTATTCTTCGTCATAGTTGAATTAATTATCTAATTTCTGGCGTATTTATCTTAAGTTGTAACTATTATTTATTCTAATATTGTTTCGATTACTAATATATTCGATTAATATATATTACTAATATATTTACAAAAGTCTGAACTTGATACAAGGAGTTCTATTCTTCGTCATAGTTGAATTAATTATCTAATTTCTGCCGTATTTATCTTAAGTTGTAACTATTATTTATTCTAATATTGTTTCGATTACTAATATATTTTCAGAGAAAATTATTGAGGATTTCCTTGTGTCACTCGTGTGAAGTTGAGTAAGTAGGAATCATTTGTTAAAACCGTTCAAGTTGCTGTTTACCATTTTTACTGAACACTAGTGAACAACACTACTGAACTGAACAACCACTGAACAACACTGGGTTCTATAGTTACTGGAAAATCTTTAATCATATTTATGTAGCACAATCTTTAGAACAATGTTGAATATTTACCAAATTTAATAAATATTCAAAAAATTGAATATAATTATTAAAAATGTTACGTATGGTAAGTAACAAATGATATTTTTAATTAGTGAAAACATGATTAGTAACGTAGAAAACATCGACCAGTTTTCAGTAGAACAGACTAAATTAGACGTTTTCTTGGTCGTTCGAGATGCCAGAAGTGGTGAACAGCATCTAGTAAAAGGGTCATCTCCACATCAATGTGTAGGTGAAGTCTCCTCTCGTAAACTTGAAAATGGTTTAACAACGGAAATGCGTCATCAAAACTCAAATATAAATAGCGGACTAGTAACATTTTTAGACTTGTGTTAGAAGTGATTGCTAACAACAAATATCAATGTGTGAAATAAGAAACATTAGTTTCAGGAACTGATTTGAAATCTACCTCGGCCATTACGGGCAACTTGGGTAACTTGCCTACAGTAAACGCAGCAGTGGTCCCATCCCTGGGATAATAGGCCGTAATAAAGGGGCACAAGTCTTGAGCGGTTTCATTCCTTTAAGAACTTTTTAAAAACAGTGAACAACTCCCGCGCTTCTCTCTGTTTTATACATGCACTGTATGTTTAGCAAAGCACGCGTACACGTACGTTATTTGTACTTCACAATATTAATTGTATAACATTTTACGTTTTCAAATTCGTTGGCGTCAGAAAGTCCCGCATTCAGTGTCCACGAAGTAACCAGAGGCCGCTCCAAAATAACACCTTGGTACAGTATTTGGTTAACAGTTGAATGTTATTTTCAGTATATTGTTTTAAAATTTAGATTCAGTATTTTTAGGAAATCTTACACAGTGGGAAATAAGTAATGCCGTAGTAATTATAGTGATTTTGTTTTATTTGAAAAAGGAAGATGCATTAAAATAAAATAATATTATTTTAAATTTACTAATGTTAATAAGGTACTGAATATTTAAAAAATTTTAAATTAATTTTTAAACCTTACACGTTTTCTCGTATATGATTTGTAGCATAGAGAGAATTTTTTTCTTTTAATGTCTTCTGCTTGTTTATTCAAACAACTGATACCGTGAAAATGTGCTACTAGTCATACAATGCAGACTGTTAAAACAAGTGAGTAATATGAAAGTGCATACAATTGTACTCTTCTATAAAACAACACCAGCATCAGTTATATGGCAGTGACGTGTGGCAAAATAGGATACGTTTTCAGGTTTCAAAATTGTTCATTGTCTTGTTAGTAATCATATTTTGCCCCGTGGTATCAGCTTTTATAGAAACAAGTATCATCCAGTTGTATGGTTGTTGCCTGAGAACTGGGTTTCGTACGATTAAAGGTTAGTAGGATATAGAAAGAAATAGCAGAAATGAAATTTCCAATGGAGTCAGCGGTTGCACAAGGAAGGATAGTACATAATATAAGGGCATGACAGAAGAAGTGAATATCTATAAGACATACTATAAAACAAGTAAAGAAATATACAAAAGGTATGTGGAGTGATTGAATGGAAGCAGAATCCTCAGACAAATAACAATGTAAAAACTAAAGGAAAAAGCGTAAGAAGAATACAGAAAATTCGGAATGAAAGTTTCACAATAGGCAGCGGGCTTAATCTGTTTTAGACTGAAGAAGGTGATAAAGGAGTCCGAGAGGCGAGACTCGCTCAAAATGTTTAATTATTTAAAGCTGTTAGAGTATATTGTCAATGCTGTTTAAAAGTCTACTGTTGCATAATATAAAATTTCAAGAAGTTTGTTCCCAATTAATATAATTTTTTTTTTAATTTTTTTTTTTGATTCTGAAACAGTTCACTTTCTTGTGTAACACGAAAATGAAATACAAATATGAATAGTGTCATATAGCGGTTAAGCAGAGAATGCTGTGTGAAAGATTACATGTCACTCAGACAGCTATATTTGGATGGCTTCAGGAATACACCCACAGTAACGCCTAATAACTACACATAGTACTGTACATATTTAAAATAGTTCACTTTAAATACCCTTAGCAGGTATATTGGAAGTAACTATAACGAGTCTTCTTTGTATATAGTATAATTCAATGAATATAATGTAATCTGTATTAAATACGTTATATATTTTATATTACTGTGTGTATTTTTGAAATAAAAGTGTTCATATATATTAAATATATTATGTGTTTTATAATATTGTGCTTGTGTGGTATATTTGTACTTTATATTTTGGGCTTCTAAATACAGTAAATAAAAATAAAATAAATGAAATTTGTAACTTGGTTTTTTTGGGGGGCTACTAAAACTCATTGGTTAGTTTAAACAAAAATTCCTAAAAGTGCGTTTAGGAAATGTTGGTGTAACCAACGGGGTTTTCCACACTATATCGGATTCCCTTCATGCAGATCAACAAGTATTTCTACAACCGGCATTGGGTTAGCTACATCCGAGTCTTCATAAAGTGTCGTCATCTGCTTGCTTGATTTTCCCTGTAGATGCACACGAGCTTGCAGAAATATTTCTCTCGTTTGGTCGTATAAGAAGACTGCAAAAATAAATATAAGTCCTTAGTTTTAGATTTACGAAAGCTCCAGATTTTATGGTCGCTTTTTACGTAAGAAATGTGTGGATGGAATAGGGACCACCTGCTCGTAAAATTCGAAATTAAGGTTTTTAGTGGGTAAAAAGTCGTGAGTGTTGTGCATATGCATTTGTGTGCGCGTCGGGCGGTTACATGTCAGAATAAAATGCCTTCAAATTATTTACTAGATCAGTAAAGGTTTGGTTAAGCTTAACTAATCAGCGTATAGGACTAATGGTTCACTATTCTGAATTTAATTTTTGCTTTATTAGAAATTTTTCTCACGTATTTCTTTAATTTTAAATTTTAATTTACAAGTTTTAATTTTTATACGTTTTAATAGATTTGTAATGTTTTGTGTAAGTTTGAACGATTACTTTAAAAGAATTATTATTAGCTTATTATTTTCCACAAAATTAAAAGATTATAAAACGTTGTCGTCAAACATAGTCTTAAAAGAATTATGTTTCATGGTTATACATTATGAGTGTCAGTCATAATTGGGTTAAAGTTCACTCTTAATGAAGGGACTTATATTTTGTAATGTTTATCATAACTGTCGAAATAAGGTAACGGCAATGAAAGAAGCTCATCCTTTCGGATGACTTACTGCCCCGTCAGCACCGAAGTGGAAGACGGAAAATGGAACTGGAGGAGTCTCGTAAAGAAAAACGGAAGATGTAAATCGATGTCACAAGAGCTGCATTTTTTAAGGATGCGAGAGATAAACAGAAGAAAATGTGAAATGCTATTCATGACGATATCAAAACGAGTCTAATGGCATACATTTTTCTGTATCGTATTTATTTTACAACGAAGGGAGACTATAGGTTAATACGCTTAGTTTTTTATGGCGTGTTAAACGATTCATTTGAACTCTTTGTTTAATTATATAATGACAGTGTAGTCAATTTAAATTGTGTGATTAGGCGCATATAAACATAGTTGTTGAGCAATTAATTTTACAGTTAGTGCGTAAGTAACTGAACGCTTTGAATACAACGTAACTTTCTTGCGGTTACGCAAGTGCAATATAGCTTGTACTACTGTAAATACTTACGCAGTAGGTATACTGTTTGATTTCGTATTTTAAGTCAAACGTCAGATCAATATAGACCGTGAGTTTAAGTAGGCTTAATAGACTAATTTCACGGCTTTGACTTCATTACCTTGTAAACATTATGAAATATTAACATCCGTCCTCAATATCTGGCGAGTAGAAAGTGCGACAGACTTATAATTTCGCTGCTTCGACTTCGTTGCCTGTAAAATTATTAAATATTAACATCCGTCCTCAATATCAATCGAGTAGAACACGGCAGTCCTGTAAATGACAGTGAAAATCAAACACAGACTGTGCCTTTGTTGAAAGTCTGTTGCACGCTAAATAAATATTTTGTCTCATAAATCGGTGATATCGAGGCAGTTCTCTCGTTAATCATATCATTCTACAGATTATTCATCAATCTATCGTACGGCCAGATCGACTACGACCTGGTTTCTGAACATTCTCTGTTCTTTGCATTCCGTACAATAAGAGAACATTGTGTGGACTGCACAGTATCCTCCGCAGTTCTAGTTTCGTCAGAGTAGAAAAGAATTTTTATCCTAACAAGTCATAGCATGATCATAATTTGTTTTCTGGTGGTCCTTATTATCGTATTATTTTTGGCTGACAGAATGGTTCATTTCCTTACAGTTTTGTTATGTTAGATATTAGATGTTAGAATGTGTGCTGTCTTAAATCACGCGGAAGCCAGTCACGTGTAAATAATTTTCTGATTTCCTCGATTCAATCGTGGTTTGATATACAACGTAGACCAGCCTTTGTTGATATGTGGAAGCACAGTGGTGTTTACTCAGCTTCTCTCTGTAGTTGCATTACATTAGCATCAAAGTGAATTCATTGTGGCCTTCGGGGTATCACGTGCCAACAAAGGTTCTGTTATCACTGGGCTATATGACAATAGACGGCACGCAATATCGAACGCTAATAGCAGTTCCAATCTGCTTCGCCCTACACATGCGGCATGCTGAATTAGCTATTAGTCACTGCCTGTTAAGTACAAAACACAAGAAACAACTGTTAGTTGCAGTAGATACTTTGATGTCTTCTCCATAGTTTCCCAGGATGCTATGGGCGCTGGAGTAATTTGAAGAGTGTAGCTGACACCAAGTACAGTAAAAGAGGCGTTGAAGATCAAGCGGCCAATTAAGAACATTGGTTTTCTCAACAGGTACAGCATTTATGAAAAATTCAGTAACAAAATGTCACAGTTACATGTTTGATCACCTTTTTCTATTCTTAACGGTGTTGTACTGCAAGTCTCGTACGGTGTGTGTGTGCTGTAACGCATACCTGTCATGTAACTCAAATATCTGGCATATCCTTTTTTTTTTCTTTTTTTCCCCAATGCCAATGGTTATAAATAAATTGATTGCGGAAAACTAGAGATATCTCGAATAAACTCAAAGTTTTCCTAAGGGGGAACTGAAACATATATTTTTGAAAAATGGGTTAAACGTTTGGGAAACATTGAGAGTTGGGTCTACGCTGACAGTTCAGATTTGATCTTCTATTATTACTCAAAGTCGAACCGTGGCGTCTCTCAATTTCTGCCTCCACTCATCTCTTTTCCAATTCCTTACTCCCAATTCTAGTCGACTCCCTCTTCCCAGGTTTTTCTTGGTTGGCCTCTAGGGTTTTCCCCATTCACTGGCCGCTATAATACCCTTTTCGGGTTCTATGTTCTTCCATTTTCACTTCATAACCGGCCCATCTCAATTTTTGTAGTTTAATAAACTCGGATACGTGTAATTCCCCGTATACTCAAGGTATAATTCGTGACTGAATTTAATTACTCAAGAATACGTTGTTGTTCACCGATCCTAATATCCTTCAGATTTTCCTGTCAAAGGAAAGTGAAATCTTTTCCTTAGATCTCTCAGTCATCATCTATATTTCGGAGCCATAACAAAAAATTGGCCTTAACAGTTTTATAAACCTTTAGTTTCTTTTGGATTTAAGAGTTTGTCGTGGGGGAAGTAACATGTGTTTGGCAGAGAAATCCTTCTTATTTCTGCTTCCTCTGGTCCATCCTTTGTTATATTAACTCCCAGATACACAAAGTTTTCTAAAACATCAGTAATATTATTGCATCTCGCTATGTTGTTTTCATGTCTTGATTTTCTTGACTGAATTAATGATTCTATTTTTTCAAAGTTAATTTTCAGTTTCACGACTTTGGCATTTGCCTGCAGTCTTGTGCTTGGCATTTGTCTGCCATGCTACTGACGCGTTCGCGTCATTACATTGCTATCATCCGCATATGCAGCAATCTGGTTTCCCTAGTTAAAGGGAATATTGAAACTATTTATATATGGTTTCCTTATAACACATTCCAAACCCGTGTAAAATTAAAAGTTACGGCGTCTCATCGGTCTGCGTCAGTCGCCTTGTGATGGTTATAGTGAATGTCAGCAAGTTCTGAACTCGAATTTGTACCGTTGTATTTATCATGGTGATCTGGATCTATCATATGCTTGCCGGAAAACGATGACTATTTGATGCGTCACAGTTATATTCCCAGTACCTTGCTGAGCATTTTTTTTTCACAACAAATGAAAAACTACTGTACTGCCACTACTACACTACTACTGTGGATCTGCCAGTCCGGACAACTGCTTGGTAGTAGTTTATGAGAGTTTCAGCTATGCTACTTAATCAGCTTGATTGGTATCTTTATCCTTTTTAAACGGTGCACAGAAAAGAGATTCCTCTATAGTTGTTACGCCAGAGCTTATCGCTTGTCGCCGTGGGTGTATTTATAGTTTTATCTAAATCGTCTGGGTGTATATCGCTGACTTTAGATAATTTCTTCCCCTTCCTTTAAAAAATTCAGCAGGTTTGGCAAGATTTGATCATCTACAATGACAATTCCGATAAAGAATAAATAAACTAATCAACGACGTTCGCCGATGAGCCTACTGTTCTGATTGACGCTTTTGAAAAGAATATCTTACATAATGAGTAGGAACCTCAGTTGTAAACACACCTCTTATATGTTATGTTAACAAGCAGCGTAATGTTAACTTCTGTAACCTGTGGAAATATGACGTTAGAAAATCGTTTCTACATATGGCAGATCCATGATCTTAATACCTACATGACCTTAATAATCTTAAACAAATCTATCACAAAACATTTCTCACTCTCCCTGTCCCCATGTGTGTGTTTGATAAATGAAAAATTATTGTATTTTATACGAGGTTTGAGCGTTCGTTAGATTTTATTTTAGTTAAATTTGTTCCTCTGAGCGAGAAGAGAGCATACTTACCCACTTACATGCATTGAGTAATTCAAGATAAAATCAGTTACAACTTCCCAAGTCGTTATCAAGAATAATTTACGAATAAAATAACTAATCCGAATGAACATAGGCTTCTAATCTGTCAGTTTAGTTTGAATGGTATTGTTTTATTGTTTTCATCTGTATTTTAATTTTTTAAGTGATGAAATGTATGTGATCAGTCAATAAGTATAGACACAATTTGTTGTGTCGACGTTTCGACAATATTTATTGTCATTGTCAGGGTAGTTGTTAATGAGTCGTTGTGGTACCAATCACACAACTGTGATTTGGTGTTATGTTTACAGTGTTGTGTTCGGTGTCATAACAACTCATCAACAATTGTCCTGACAATGGGAATAAATGTTATTGAAACGTCGACACAAATGGTGTAAAAATTGTGTCTGTACTTACTGACCGATCTTCACAAAATATTCCATCACTTCTTGATTTACGGTCATCACTAATTTAAGAATTTTTTAAATCGTTGATCTGTAAACAATTTGCTAAAATAAATACGGTATTTAGGTCCACGAATTCTTAGGAAAATATTAGGCCCACGAAAAACTTTAGAAGGTTGGAAATTAAGAAGTAATGATGAAATATATCAAAGTATAAAAAATATAACAGGAACAATGAGAAAAAGAAGACTATTATTTTTTGGACATTTATATAGAATGGACGACAATAGGTTGACAAAGCAAATCTTCAGATATCTGTGGGGGAAGAAGTCAACATGGATTAAAGAAGTCTAAAAGGATTTAGAAAAAAATAATATACACGCAGAAGAAGCAATTGAAAGAGAAGTTTTTCGGGCAAAAGTGTTAAAAATGGAGGGAGTCCAAGGTAGGAGAGGGAAAAACGCAGGTTCAAAGTGATTGAAGACAGGAAGAAGAGACACAGTGAGAAGATGGAAGAATATTGGAAAAAAGGAAAGAACAAAGAGTAAAGGATTGAAATTGGCATGTGGTCCTTAGATGGCCGAACGAAAAAAATATTTATTATATTGAATTGTAAAAACTTACGTTTTCGATTTAGAGGTGCTATTCACTTTTATAACTCCATAATAATTTCGTTTTTGGCACTTTTTTACTGCACTTTTTGGAACTTGGATTCGTAATTTAGTTGGATTACATCCCTTAACAAAACTGTAAAATATATCTTTTCCGTTAAAATGAATGGTAGTTAAAATGCTTTGTTATAAGCAAGTAAAAATATATTTCAGGCCCTTGGTATTATCGCATGTAATCTGATAGTGTGCAAGCGTACAGCCCAGTATCCTGTTTTACTAGCGTGCTGGTTAGTGCTACGTGCATTTCGGAGAAACCAGATAGGATATCGCGATTTTTCTGTGCCGTCTTAACAAACAGGTTTGTTCAAATAGAAGTCTGCGTACGTGAATGTTGAGCTACAGCAAACAGAGTAAGCTGTGCTTCCAAACGAAATTAGCGTTCAGGTGAAACGACAGAATTAAAAAAGAAATGAGACGTGAATTGTCGCTTTTTGATGAGGAGAAAGTTTTCCTGACTTAATTGTCAGATTGAACTGAATCCTTAAGAAAGAAATTCTGCTTCGCTAATTTGCTAGGCATTTGTAGCATTGCATAGTGAACAGTACGGGTATAATTAGGAATTTGTATATATGACTTATATGTGCATCTGTGAGTACTGCTCACTTTTATAATAAAATAGTTTTAACACCCATTTCGCGTTGTTGTGTATTAAGCTTATTTGTTAAAATTTATATATAAAACTGTAGGTAAAGCTTTTAAAGGAAAAGCTGGGAGGTCCCCAGCTAAAATTTTATAAACCAAGTTCTAATCTAACAGCGTCAAGATAAGGCTTATGAATTCTGTACAATAAAACACAACAAAATGAGAATAGAATCGTGAGAAATGAGATTTTAAAGACAATTAGCTGCATAAACTATTGTTGCGTCTCAGATAAGGGAATGATATATAAACATATGACATACATGAAATAATACGTATCTCAGAAGAAAATTGCGTAGAATGAATACATAAAGAATGAAAAAAGATAAACACAAAATCGTAGAAAACGTTGTATTTTGAGCAGCAAAATGACGTAAGGATTCCACCATTCGAAGGAGGAGTATGCTTACAAGGTTTGAGTGGGGTGGAAGCGTGTTACGTGTGTATAGAGACAAGCATACGCTAACGTAAAAAAACAAATAAGAGGGAGAAGCATACAGGGAAGTCGGACAGATTGAGTTTCCAAGGCGTTTGCTGTGATGACGTTCTCTTTCCACATAACCCTCATACTTTATCATTCAGAAGTAGTTATTTCTGCCCCCGTAATACTTTACTCTTTGTTGGAAAATGATTCGTTTCTTGACAAGGTTTTAGTCGTATCCAGCTTCATCGTGCTAAACTGCTAAGTGTCATGTTCTGAACGAGACTTTTGAGTGTTTCCACCATTTCAGGTTTAGGTCGTGGTTTAGGACTTGAAAATGGTGGAAACACTGTAAGGCCTCGGTCAGAACATGACATTTAGCAGTTTAGCAAGTAAGCACGACGAAGCTGGAGTTACAGAGGCTGCTAATTCAAATAAGATTAACAATTTTAGTCATATACCAGTTGATTGTTAATTACTGTAACTGAACATGTAAAATATCAAATAGATAATATTGCATTTGAGAAATGGCGTGACATTTTCTCAAGTGTCTGAAATAAAAAAGAACGACTGGTATATCTATTACACTTGGAAGAATTACATGTCGATAAACATTAACGGGCTCATAGCAGTAGATCGTGTTTCAATTGACAAACTTTTGGAACGGGTGCGCGGACAGAATTTTTAGGTGAAAACTATTTTTTAACTTTACCTGCAGGTTCAACAAGACTGGTCTTCCAAGCAGGCTACGTAACATTGAGAATATACAGCTCATGAACACGACATCGAAAGTTTATTTTTATCTCGTTTTATTGGCAGACACGTAATCAGAAGATGAAATTTCATCTTGTAATGCTGTTACCGTATGTGTTATCTCAGTCGCTGCCTGCAGCCAACAAGTGTTCCATAGCACCATGTGGCTAAACGTTTTTGTTTATTGCTCTAACACAAGGTCACACACTGTGCATACGATTTTTGGCAGCTTTTTATAGTTGTACTGCACAGCACTTTTGGCTGTAGTAATTATTTGAGGAAAATTACGAGTATTTTAATTGAACGAGCGAAGGGAGTTATCAGTTTTAACTCAACCGCGCAGTTTTAACTCAACCGTTTGGTATTTGTCTGTCTGTCTCTCTGTTTGGAGTATGTCTCACGGTACATTTTGAATGCATCAACCGATTTTCGTAAAACTTGGCATGCGTGTCCTACTCTCATTCTAAAAAACCGTATTGTTTTTGCGATTGATACTGCCCAAAATGGGAGGGAGCCAAAATAGTGAAAAAAGCCCATGTGGGGTATCAAGTTGAAGGTAATTTTAACCACAGCCTGAATATAATGTTCATTTTTGAAAATTTCAAAATTTGGGACCCAAGGGGCAAAACGTACATCAAAAACCGAAACATTGTGGAAATCCAGCATGGTGTCAGACAAAAAGGAATTGTAACCCAAATCCGAATGTTTCAAATTGTTAGGGTTTACTGTAGCTATGTTGTTAGCTCGACAGTTGTTATATTACTAAAGAAATAGAGTAATCGGGATTTTTGTAGTTTTTGAAAACTTATCAAATATTGAAATTTATATAATAATGTTACGACGGTTTACTTGATCGTCGTAGGTACAGTGGAAACAAAATAAGTACAAGACACCAATTAAGTCACTCATCACCAGCTTTAATTTTTACAGTTAAACAGTTCGTAATTAACAACACAGTCTACTACAACAAATCAAATAAAAATTGTTCACACGCAATAAAATGTCACTAATATTAAACACAATTGTATTACAATTATACCGCCCGATTATAAAACGCAACACTTCACTAATAACCACTTGAACGTACACAGTAATCTCGCCCGATAATAACTCTCGAACCGCACTGAAAATATATCGCTGCTATACTGAATTGAACGTCGTTGAGTACTGGTATTTATAGCTAGCCGAAAATCTAGACGATTCCACATACTACGTATTACCTCTAAACTATGACGTAATTGCTTGCGCCCTTGACACAGTGAGAGCGGCCGCCTGAATTCTCGCATCGTCTAGCAAATGCGTCAACAAGCACGTACGCCACACGCTTACATTCTGGATCTCTCTGGAACGTTCGATAAACACGTAGATTGTTCTGTGATGTAACACTGCCCCCCTCCTTAAGCCTCTTCGCCCCGAACTGGCAAACCATCTCTGAAGTAGTACTTAGCCAGGCGATATAGGTGGACGACCTTGAACTTTCGCTGTCCTTCCTGTTGAATCCGATAAACAACATCGTTGATTCTTTTTTTCACAGTGTAGGGTCCTTCCCAGTTAGACTGAAGCTTAGGTGAGCGACCACGACGGGGCTTTGGATTGAACAACCAGACCTGATCTCCTTTTTGGAAACCCACACTATTGCTGCGAATGTCATACCGAGTTTTCATTTTAACACTGGCAATCTTCAGCCGTCCTCTTACAAAGCGATTCATTTCTCGCAGTTGCTTGTCTAATTGCGAGGAATAGATCTGCGGATCTTGGGACTGAGTCTCAGGTGATCCGAACATTAAGTCACCAGGAAGACGAATCTCCCGCCCAAACACCAATTTTGCTGGAGTCATGCCGGTTGTGTCGTGTACTGATGATCTGTACGCCACGAGGAATAGTGGTATACGTTGGTCCCAGTCTGTTTGGTTTTCGTCAACAACCTTCGAAAGATACTGCTCAAGTGTCCTATTGAATCTCTCAACCATCCCGTCCAACTGAAGATGCAGAGGCGGTGTCCTGGTCTTTCGAATTTCGAGTAGATGGGATACGGTAATTCTTTAAACACTCCTGATTCGAAATTTCTCCCTTGATCCGTATGGATTTCCATAGGGGCTCCATAACGGCAACAGAAGTTGTGAACCAACTGCTTTGCCACAGTGGTAACTTCCTGATTTGGAATTGCGTAGCCTTCCACCCACTTAATAAAGTAGTCACCTACAACCATGTTGTACCGGTTTCCATCGTCAGTAACTGGGGATGGTCCAGCAATGTCTATGGCAATTTTCGAAAGGCAGTCCAACGTTATACTGTCTCATTTTTCCCCTGCTTCTGGTTTGCGGGCCCTTGCTTGCAGCACATATTTCACACGTCGGAACCCATTCCTCTACGTCGTGGTGAAGATGAAGCCAATAGAATCGCTTCCGTATTTTGTCAAGGGTTTTGTTAACGCCAAGATGGCCTCCAGATGTTCCATCATGCATCTCCTTCAAAACAGACTGCACTTTACTTCGGGGAAGTATCAACTGCATGACCACGTCTCGTCCATCTGCACTTTCCCACGCCCTTTTCAGCAATCTGTTTTCTAAGGTGAGAGATTCCCATTGTGCCCAGTAGCCCTTCAGCACTTCGGAACCATGGCAGATATCTTGCCAATCCGGGCGGCGACCTTCCTCTTTTGCTGTCAAGATCGGTCCAATGTCTTCATCAGTCATCTGTTCTTGTCGACAGTCTTGTGTTGTCCAGGCGCCTGCCAGGAAATCTACCGTGATGGCTTGCACATGTTCTCTTGAGTTTTGTTCTTCATTTTTGTGGCAATGTCGGCAGTCTTCCGGGCACGGTCTTCGTGATAAGCCATCTACATTACCATGCAGGCGCCCCCGCCGATGTTGTACCTTGAAGTTGTACTCTTGCAGACGTTCGAGCCACCTTGCCAACTGTCCTTCCGGATTTTTAAACCTCAAGAGCCATGCAAGCGCGGCATGGTCGGTACGTAGTGAAAACTCTCCCATAGAGGTATTTATGCTAGTGCTCCAGAGCTCTGACAATTGCCAACAACTCTCTCCTTGTAACACAATAATTTCTCTCGGCTTTAGAAAGCGTCTTGCTGTAATATGCTATTACTTGTTCTTCACCGTTCTGGACTTGAGACAAAACTGCTCCTAGACCAGTATTGCTTGCGTCTGTGTCTACGATGTACTTCCCTACGGAAGCTGGAAAAGCGAGGTTGGTTGCGAACATAATGCAATATTCAAAGTCCTAAATGCTTGGTCACACTCTCTCGACCACTGGAAGTTTCGTTTATTTTCCGTTAGCTCATGTAGTGGTTTAGCGAAGCCATTCACAAAACGTCGGTAATATGAGCATAACCCCAGGAAACTCCGAACGTCGTGTTTACTCTTCGGAACTGGCCAGTCTCTTACGGTGTCTACTTTATTAGGATCCATGCTAACACTCGATGCCGAAACCAGATGGCCCAGATACTGTACTTCCTTCTGGAATAGAGAACACTTCTTCGGGCTCAGCTTCGGTTGGGCAAAGTGAATTCTAGTTAGAACCTCCTTAAGGTTTTCCAAATGGTCTTTGAAAGTCTTCCCGATTACTATGACATCGTCTAAGTAAATAAACAAGGCAAGTTTTCCACGTCAGGCCTCGGAGTACCAGGTCCATCAATCTCTCAAATGTTGCCGGTGCATTACAGAGTCCAAATGGCATGACTTTAAATTGGAATAAGCTACTTGGGGTCGAGAAAGCGGTCTTTTCCTTGTCTTCTTCATGAAGACCCACTTGCCAATATCCACTCTTCAGGTCCAATGTGGAAAACCACTGTGCTCCGGACAACGTATCGAGTGTATCGTCAACGCGAGGTAATGGATAGCAGTCTTTTTTGTAACGTCATTTAACCTCCGGTAGTCTACGCAGAAACGCAATCCACCATCCTTCTTCGTTACCAGCACTACAGGAGAAGACCAAGCACTTGACGAAGGTTCGATTACTCCCTCTGTCAACATGTCCTGTACTAACCGAGACATTTCCTCTTGTTTAGATAATGGAGGCCTTCGAGGAGGTTGGCGTACCGGTATTGATGCATGTTGCACAATAGAGGTTCTTCCCAGTGCCTGTCCCCGAACTGCAAAACAATCTTTGAATTCGTGTAAAAACTGTCGTGAGTTCTTTTACCTCACCACTTGAGAGGTCGTTAGATCTGTTCACAAAGTTGTTTTGGTTGTAACTTCAGGCACTGCTCGACTTCATTTTTAATCTGCTCTTTTATATTTGTAATCGAGTCTTCTATTTTTGTTGACATAGCTTTTCTACACTCGTGACTGATTTTTCTACTTCAGCTATTTTATTAGAAATCGATTCTTCAACACTCGAGACAGATTTTTCTACTTCAGCTATTTTAAATGTCATTGATTCTTGAACTTTTAGTAACTTGTTTGTTAAGCTTACTTCGTAGGAGACTCAATTCTGCGGTACTATGTTCTTACATCTGTTTCTACTCCTGTATTAATGCTTTGATGTCTTCTGTTTCACGTTTTCGTCGTTTCCTCTGTTTCTTCCCTTTCTTGTCTTCGTTCTTCTTTTGTCGTTTCCGCCTCCTGTTTGCGTTTCTCATCCTGTCGTTTTTCTGATTCTTCCTGTGTCTGCCGCAGCAGTGTTTGTAAAGCTTCCATCGTGTGACTGGCATCCATGTTTCCGATTAATCAGGAATTACATTCGTCTTGTACAAAGTGTCCACTGTTTCCACTGTTAACCGTTCTATCCCAGTTCTGACACCACTGTTACGACGGTCTACTTGATCGTCGTAGGTACAGTGGAAAACAAAATAAGTACAAGACGCCAATTAAGTCACTAATAACCAGCTTTAATTTTTACAGTTAAACAGTTCGTAATTAAAACACAGTCTGCTACAACAAATCAAATAAAAATTGTTCACACGCAATAAAATGTCACTAATATTAAACACAATTGTATTACAATTATACAGCCCGATTATAAAACGCAACACTTCACTAATAACCACTTGAACGTACACTGTAATCTCGCCCGATAATAACTCTCGAACCGCACTGAAAATATATCGCTGCTATAATAAATATAGCCTGCTTCGATCAAAATAGTGAGCGAGTTTTATTATTTTAGATTTACTCGTGTAAGTCTGTCCACAAAGTGCATTGAGCTTGCACATAGAATGCGCCTTTCATTCAGTATGTTACTGATATCATCGTCGCCTCATCACCGTCTTAGATAGATAGTTCAGTTAGATGCGACCATTCAAGAGTAAAAGCTTGTCCGTTCAACTGACTGTTGACACGTTATTCTTACAACATTTTATCAGTTCTTTCCTCTTTGTTTTATTTCATTGTTCGATTATTTGTTGTACTTTTATATCGTATGCGCACCAGTTCCTATTTTTTTGTTGACGTGCTTTCTAATACCGTCTTGTTTGTATTTCGACATCTTTGGGGATATTCACTTTCCAAGCTTTAGGCATTATAGCACACCGGGTCACGTTCTGAAAGTTTCATAGCAGCTGTAGTTTTTCAAGTGGTAAAATATTAATACAGAATTACGTTTATATTGAAATTAGCCGAGATCGTATAATCACATTTCGCAGACTCTCGAACCCTAAAATTAATGTGGATCATTAGATTTTTCTTGTCGATTCAAGCCTATTTCGTTTACTTGTTAACAGTCAAAGTATCTTCTTTCGTTTATTTCTTGGCTTGAAATCATTAAGGGGGGGAGGGGTTAACTATATAATATTTAGGCATTATTTAAGAACGGCCTGAAATTTAAATTCAGTTTCAGATGTGACGGAGAGTAAATGACATCAATAGTTGTGTGAACTACTTACTGAATGTATTTAACGAACAGCTGCGAAATTGTTTACACTCATATATATAGTTATCGTTGCATAATGAACACTTGAGCTACAGACTGATCTATACTCACATATGTCTGCGCGAATGTACGCGTATTCTCTATTTGATGCTTAGGAATTTGGCACAGCTGCCTGCGATGAAACATATTGTAGTCTTGTCTCTTCATTCTAGTATGTTTTCAACTATATGTATGCTACAAAATTAATTATTTTTATACATGTTAAATGTGTACTCGGTCATTTTATATACAAATGATGGAAACAATGAATCGGTGAATATGTTTGAAGTTTTTATTTTAATTCCACAGCTCTGAGGTTTTGTCCTACACATAATAATTTGTTTGTTTTAAGAAACCGGTTTTCTTTGATGCAGCATGTCATCTTTTTCTTATCAGTCGTTTGATTGGATTCAAGCAATTCGCGTGCCTCATAATCTGCTGCTGCATCACCTCCATGTATCCTTCCATCAATGTATGACGAGAAGTCTTGTCTCTACTTTATGTTGCGTCGTAACATTGGGGTTTACGAGTCTGTATAGAACATCTTATTTGCTGTCTTCAACAGTGTACTATATAATATGTAATCCCACCATTCAAACAGTTATAATCTCCGATTGGTACCCTTGTAATCTCAATTTGCTCCACTCCGTGCAAGCACTAACCTTCAAAGTCTTCCAAATTTCATAATCTTCAAAATTTCTTTTTCAGTTCCAAGTCGGTATTTGACCAGGCCTATATAATTTCCTCCTTCTGGGAAAAGATTTTAATGCGGTAATAATGCGTTGAATACAAACAAGATCGATTAATATGTTCGTTCTCAATATTTATCGATTGTGTATGCCAAATGGTAGGGAATAATATTCGAGGTGCTCTATCCTTTTGTAACTACATTATATAAACTGTATGTGGCAGTTTTCGTATGCTTTCTGTTCAGTATAGAACTGTAGGGAGCGGGAATGTGTACTAAAATAAAAATCTCAGTATTAAAAAATAAAAGAACGTGACTTACTTATTTTTCGGGTCTGTATATAATCAAGCGGTATGTGTTAAAACAGCTGGGTAGATGACATTCGGAATGGAGTAACATGAAAGTCTTATGGATAAAAATATCCTTATTGATAAAAATACAACAAACTAATGTAGATATAATTCTTACCGCCTACAAACACTACGTAATTTCAAAACCAACTAAAACAACTTGGCGGTTATTTGTAAGCTTGAATATTATAAAATCAGTTAGCAGAAAACGTGTTACCCAGTAAAGGAACACTATTTGATCATTGTTAACACATTGGCTGCTGATGTCACTGATCCGTCACATTCCCTCGACTGGGTTGTAATGTGTTAATACAGAGAGCGTGAGAGTTTGCATTTTTGTTTGCGTGTAATGAAACTATTACAAAATTTCTCTGTTCTTAGTTTTACAAGAAAATAAAATACGCATGAGCGCACCTAGGCGTCATAACATATTACCACTGTTACCAGTGAATGTGTTAACGTGGTTTGATACTGTAATCCGTTTCCAGCGTACAGGCGTAAGCGAGTCGTCACTGTAAGGTGATTACAACCAAGAACTCAGTTTGAGCGGATTGTAGATATCAACTACTGTAGAAAAGTCACTGTCGTTAGCGTGAAGGAATCGTTAAAAGTCTCCCCTTGTTTGGACCCCCACAGCACTATTCACACTCCACCGAATAACATAGTTTTTTCCTTCCGGATAGATTTAAAAGAACAGGTTATTTTTGTTTCATTTCGCGGTCATTGCAGGAATATCTACTGCAATTATTGAAGTAGATGATTTTCAATAATCTATATAAAATTAACACGTTTTTTATGTCCTTGCATGTGTTGTGTAGATAGATTTATGAATTTGAGACGGAAAGAGTTGGAAAGACAAATTTCCGCGCCCGTGCGCGCGTGTGAACCCACAGGCATTTTACGTGCAGAATTCAGTTTTACTATTTATAAATGGTATTTATAAAATTATTTTGAATTGTGAATTCTTCTACTAGAGAAGTTAAGTTTAGTAGGTCCAATTACGTCGTCTGCGATCGTTCCGTCTGGGTCGTCAAGGCGCCGCCTGTAAGTCTATCTCCCCCTCTCAAATGCGTGGTTTTGTGAATATCATATACCTGAAACGAAAGTGTCATAGACTCGTATGTAGTTGCATGACTTTGTCGAACGAATCGTTTGGTAGCAACAACATGCCTGTTTCATGCAACCCTCCTCATATGCACCTGCACTTTACATAACAGCGGGCAATTGTCTGGCTGGGTATGCGTGTAAATCAATAAAGTGCGAGTAGCCTGTTGTTGGCATTGTTACTTATATTATTTCAAATGTTTTTTGTCGTTATGTCATTGTACAGTTAAATACATTTGTATTCTTATTACTAAATTGTAATTCGTTAGACCTTGGGATGGACAAAGTTATGTTGTTGCGTTTAAATTATAGAGCTTTAAAGAACCTGCCGTAACAACTTGTTCAAACGTTCTTTTACATACATAGTACAATTGGAGATATTGTGCCCAATGTATATCTGATAATTTATATAAAATAATCTCTCTCTCTCTCTGTCTCTCCACAATATAAACTTGTATATAATATTGTATAGTCCATCCTATATTATATATTAAGGATGACATATAAAATATAAAAAATCGTTACCTCTGTCAGCCCTTGTGGGTGTAGAGATCTCCTTGCGGTTATCCACCTAGGTTTCTATACTCAAGCATGTGATCCTGGAATTTGCAAATAAAGCCACGATGCTTTAACCACGCCGAGTAACTAATGTAGTGTAACTAAAAATCTTTGTGCCCATACTTATTTCAGTATCTTATTTCTGTGGCGGATGAAAAAATCGTGATGTCGGTTACGGGAAAGTCGTCGCAATTTGCGGCTACAGTAATCTGTTTGCTAGTACCGTTTAGAATTCCCCCTCCCCGTCTAACTTATTACAGATGATTTCTTTAATGAATTCGTGTTTTAAATTATTACTTAGTGTTACTGAATCTTTTTTTAAGGATACAGTTTGAGCTCGCCAATATTTATGTTATTTACTGCAAAGTTACACTGAAGTAACTCTTTTGTTTGTTTCCGTGTTTACGTGTTTCCGTCGCCCGAAAGATCTGATATTCGAACGGAGTCATAACCAGTTTTTTTTTAACTTAAATGTAGGTCTGTTGTGTTTTGTGTTTATAATTTCTTAACCAAGAGAAAAAAGAAGGATAATTTATGTGTTCAGTGGAACAATTTAAATATTGGTCCTAATATTGTTAAACTAATACTGTTTAAGAGTTTAGCTTTTTTTTATTAAACTGTATACTACCGTTAGGTAGGAACTGATGTACATTTTTTTTAGCACCCAGTCAAGCAGCGTATCCGTCTTTCGCGACTTTCACCTTCAGTCTTGTCACGTACAGGTCTGTCAAATTGCTCTACTTTACATTGATTATATTCTTTGTTAACAACGTCCTGCATCTATACAACTTGTTTACCCAGACGTACCAACATTACAGTGCGTTTTGTAAAGAATACTCATTGTAATGCAAGACGTTAAATTGTTTGATGTTGAAATTACGTAAAATAAACATCGCCTTTTGTGTAGGTAACCATTGAGTTACTTTTGCTTACACTTCCCTCCTATTCTCCGACATATTACAGTTTTATTTTTGAACGACCGTCCCAGAAACGATTAAAACACGTGGTAAGCTACTGAAGTAAGAGCGCTGGGTTTGTTTAATCAATTCATAAGTTAGGTTAGAGCAGTTTAAGACACTGCGTCTCCATTAATGTGAATTAAAGTTAGATCAAACAAGAGAACTCTTAAGCTGTTACACGAAAACGTAGGCTATTCTTTTCGGGTCGGTGGCTAGAGATAGGCCTATATTTGTATCGCGACCCATGACAGTCTACTAAGTGGACTGCTACAGACATTACATATAAAGCCAAGGAAAATAAAGCTCAGGTTCTTTTTTTGATAAATTAAACCGCATTATTGTTAGCTCATAGTTCATAGCCAATATGAGCATATAGCGTTTACTTGCGAGGGACATTTACCATTATTTATTTGACAGTCGTGTTCTTAACAGTTTGTACACGGAGTTTCCAATTTCATCAGTGTCGTAGATTTTATCACAGAAGGATAATGTGTTAGTTATGACCACACAAATCTTTATCGCTGCCCATAATTCG
Source organism: Magicicada septendecula (assembly GCA_034769895.1). Taxonomy (NCBI): domain Eukaryota; kingdom Metazoa; phylum Arthropoda; class Insecta; order Hemiptera; family Cicadidae; genus Magicicada; species Magicicada septendecula. The sequence continues at coordinate 234,198,366 of CM068368.1, read as the reverse complement.
GCCCCCTTTAACGCGTATTATACAAGGAGGCATGGCGTTTAATGCGCCTAACAAAGTAAATGTTTGTTATACTGTGCAACACAAAACACTACAGTTAAGTAACACTTTTAATATGGTTTAGGAAAAATCAAACTCAATTATTTTAAAAGAATTTTTTTGCTTAGTATAATTTTCATTTTTGTATTTGTTTAGGCTATTGGCATGGTAGGACGTGCAAAGTACGGGTTGATAAACCAGAAACGTAAGACAATGCCTCGTATCAAACATTTTATAGAATGTTGCATTCCGTAATCTTTGGATCTGTTATGAGAAAATAAATTTTATTGTTTCATTTAATATTTGGTTATGTATTATTATAATAGTGATTATTATAAACAGTAAAAAGGAACTGTGTAAAATGACTTTCATTTCATACATATTGTTACGACGGTCTACTTGATCGTCGTAGGTACAGTGGAAAATAAAATACAAGACTCCAATTAAGTCACTAATCACCAGCTTTAATTGTTACAGTAAAACAGTTCGTAATTAACAATACAATCTCTTATAACAAATCAAATAATAAAAATTGTTCACACGAAATAAAATGTCAACTAATATTAAAACACAATTGTATTACAATATACCGCCCGATTATAAAACACAACACTTCACTAATAACCACTTGAACGCACACAGTATCGCCCGACAATGAACTCGAACCGCACTGTAATATATCGCAACTATAACTGAAACTGAACGTCGCGTCGTTGAGTACTGGTATTTATACCCCCCCCCCCCCGGAAATACTAGATTATTCCATACTGCGCATTAACAATAAAGGAAAACATTAGAGCGTAATTCATTGCGGCCTAGACACAGTCTAGCTAATGCGTCGAGAATCACGTACGCCACACAGATTCAGCTGGATTCATCTGGAACATTCGATAAACACGTAGATTGTTCTGTAATGCCGTAACAATATAAATAGGCTGTATATGTGTGAAACTTTTCTAGTTTTGCATTCTCTTTGGTTGGCCATTATACACTCAATTGCGAGATTTAAAATGCCCTAAACTTGTATGGTTTCCAGTACTTACCCCATATGTTTTCTGTAAAATTTGTCTTAACTGCTGTTGATAAAATGTCACTGATTAAACTGAGTCTCTGACAATGACTCCATGTTGTGTTTCGCTATGATTTTTCGTATGTATTCATCAACTGTGATTTACTGTGTTTTCATCATTTCTTGTGTTCAATCTCGTATATTAGGTGTATATCCAACTACGTTCATCTAATTTTAAAAATATTACGTTCGTTGTTGTTCACCGAACAATAGAAGATAGAATTAGCGTTGTATTCGTGTTTCGTCTGTTAACGTAAACAGGAAGTGGTCAGTACTGCAAAGCGGAAGAAGATAAAACCAATGAATTCCTCACCGCGGTGGACAGGCTATTTTTTATTTACAAGATTAGTGAATGTACTCATGTGTAAACTGTCGAGTAATATGATTTAATATGTCGTTGTCTGTGTTCATTTTATGAGAATTATTTTTCCTATTATTAACTGTTATATCCTTGTTTTGCGACAAAAATTGTACAAAATTACTATTCTGAAATACAGGTTTTGTCTTGAAAAGATGACGTTACTTATTTTGATAGCCGGATAATAATTAATATTGACTGACAATGATACTCAGTACTCTATGTTGAATATCACCGGGGACTGACGAAAAGACGGGCAAGCTTGTTGCCCAAGCCCTAAGTTGGACAGAGATCGATGATTTTTGCAGACCAGAGCATGCTCGCTACCGGTGGTGCCATCGAGAAAGTCATTCGTTGTAGGAAATGCCGTTTTGTTGACAATTTTCTGGTTATTTTTTTCTTTAAACTTTAGTGATAGTATATTTTCTTGTAATACGGTTTTGTCTGGAAAGAAAAATACACGTACGCACGGTACAAAAATTTCAATAGTAATGCGGTGGTTGTGTGTGTATCGCTTCTGTGTTTAAGCGTAAAATACATGTTCGGACAAATCAAAAACTGTCACGAACACAAGTGTAATCTAAAACGTGTAGATCCCATAATGTTGTTTACGTGTCACACGCACTGCTAGCTGCAGTGTATACATTTTAGAATCAGTAACATTGGAAAAGTATTGTTATTGCCTTAAAAGGAGACGTTCATTAAGGTGTATGCAATGACTTGGCCTACATTTATCAGTAGTGCTAAGTACTGGCGCCGGAGCGTACTAACACGACACCAAAGCACAGTTTGGTCCTGTGTGATTGATTATGCTCTCAGATTACCGTGCTAACGTTTCCTGTGGGGTGTGTCATTGACTCGCAGTAGTTTTTGTCATGACTGCTGATATTACAAACGCGACTTCTCCGCATATTATTTCTGATAGTTACCGACTTCCACAGTGCTTCCGCATATTATTTCTGATAGTTACCGACTTCCACAGTGCTGTTGATTTTATTTGTATTTTCTTTGTTTAACGACGAGTGAATGATTAATCTTGCAACGAAAGTAGCAGACCTATATTATTGTAGCAGACGGAACGTAGGTAGGATAGGCCTTTGTTGATTGACCTTGTCTGGGTGATGTAAAGGTTTCGGAGTAAACCCGTTCCAACTTTTTTATGGATATTTTCATAAAAATGCAATCGTGTAATAATATTATTGTGTTGTATTACGAATGTTTTTCACTTTGGGTGTAGAACTAAAACTCTGAATCATTATTAAAATTTACACAGTATCGTAAATATATAGTTAAGCCACCAGCGCCACAATCTCGCGACTTGGTTTAGAAATGCATATATTGCTCTACAATATTTTTTCAGTTTTTATTTAAAAAATTATTTCCTTTATTTTTCTACATTTCTATTTCGATTGTCCTGTATCTTCTATATTTTTTTCTATATTTGTTTCCTATACTTTCTAACACCGGAAAATATTTGAATACCGAAAAAGTGTATATATTTAAAAGTAACTGGAGTATAGTTGTTAGTTACAAGTAACGTGATATAGATAATGTACACGTGTTTATTTTTGCATAAGTGAATACCAAAACAAGTTGTAATTGTACGAATTGTGCAGTACGCTTGTTTTGTAAAATCTGAATTCTAATCGCGCCCGTTTTGTTTCTAAAACGGCCGTGTTTGTGATATAAAAATTGTAATTGTGCGTTTCCTGTCGACTAAAAGAAGCTATAATAATTCCAGTTTTTTGGTAATGCAGGGATTGATTAATGTTATTTAAATGTTTGTCTTTGAAAATGGAAAGGTATTTCGTACGTCGTAACAGAAAGGTGAATTGTTCACCTTACAGCCCACAGAATAGAAAGAATAAAGGCTTTCAGTGTAACCACTGGCAACCACTAACGATCCAGACATGTTCAAACATTTTCGTTAATGTTGCGTTGCGTAACTTCGTAGTGTACTTGTCTTTATTGCGTGCAAATATTTGCTACATTTAGTGGAATCAATGGACGCAAATACAGAACTTTAAGTTGAGAACATTTCAAACAGGCGCTTATTTGATCGCAATCTGTCAGAACGTTGTATCATTGTAATGAATTATATAGCTTATAACACTTAATTTCGATGTATTTATTTCGTCTCAGACGCGTCCTAGTCGAAGAAAACAAAAACATTATGGACTTTAGAAAATCTCGTAGTACAAAAAGGGACAGAACGTTCAATTCTGGGAATAAAACTAAGAGGCAGAATTCATTACGTTACCTAGACAGACGAGCCTAGAGTTGCGCATGGGGTGGGCTAGGGGGTTAAATACAAAACGTCGACTACAAATAACAGTGTTGTACACACATCACAAATATATAGAATTTTTCAAAAATACTCATGTAAAAATATTTATGTAGCGAATCATAATTTTGTTGTTGAAAAGTCGGTAATCTTACGGTTTGACACAGTACATCATATTTCACAGAAAATTTTTTTTTTTTTTATATAATTAATGTGATTAATTTATTAATTATTAAATGTATTTAGGCTCATAAATTTATTTCTAAATTCGTAAAAAATCTATTACATTGAGTTTATAAAAAAGAGCACGAAGATCTTCATTTGTAAAGTAATATGTGACTTACGAATTTCATTATAGGAAATAAATGTGATGGGAGAAGTGCGTGCGTGCTTTTTCTTCCTATTAAATTTTCCTACATTTATTTAAATTTCTCTTACATATTTTCTGAAATCAACTATAGACACAGTATTTTACGAGCACAAATAGTATAGAGGACTGTAAGGTAAAAGTCTTTCAACATTGGAGGGTCCCTGTCTCCCAAATCTATTATTGGAAGGCCATGGCCCCAGCTACCCTCCTGAACTCTACGCCCCTGGACTCACGTCTGTGACACATTTGCCGAGATAAGTAAGCTGAAGTGTAATTGGCATAATCGAGGGGTTTTTTTGGTATTCAGACCCTTCTGAAAAGGTCATTTTATTTTATTTTTAAGGTAGACTTAAAATTACGTATAATAAGCAATAATAATTAATTCTGTGTATCTACAGAAATGTTAAGGAATGGTTGACAATATAATTACCTTCTTTACTTTGGCAAAATTAAACATTATAAGTAGACGAAGTGAATAATTGAATGGAGACTTAGAAATAGCATATAGGCTACAAAGTGATTTCAAACTGGTCATATAAAATTGCTCGCGTCCAACAGAAGCTTATATCCAAGCTGGGAACGATGCTGACGCGTTCTAAGTGCTAATGTTGCTAGTACGTCGTTCACTAATTGTAAAAAAACCTCATAAGTTAATACAGTTTACCGAGACTTTGGATGTCTTGAAGGAAAATCAATCAATTTGTATTGATCTGTTGCCGAAGTTAACTCAAACAAAATTAATAGACTCGCTAGATGTTATCAGATTAATAAAATTCTCAACCAGTTAGGTAGTATAGACTTTTTAAAAAGCAATGTTTGTTTGCATGTTCTGTGATAATGTTTCTAGGCATGTTTTTGAAAAACAAATACAGTACTGTATTTTGCATTTGCATACCGATAGTACATTTCTAGGCACTTTCATACGACAGTAAAAAATTGAAAAAATTGTATTTGAAATACGTTTAGTATAAACGTTGGTATAAACACAGATTGAAGATGTAATGTTTTGTTTTTCTTGTCCATCTGAAAATTTCTTTTAAAAAATTTAACCATGAAACCACATGTTTATAATCCCAGCTGTAACAAAACTTGTTAAAAAAAGTATGACGTGTAAAACATGTTGTTTCTAGTAGTATAAACTAAACTATCATGACATAGGGCAGATGACTAAACGTGTATGTTTTTGTTGAGTTTATAAAAACACTTGCCGATACCTAGCAACCAACCCCTTTACGGAAATGTAAACAGTTCGACCCTTCGTTCTCCCGTTGCGGTCTCTGGAAAATAAACGATATCAATTTGCTAATTGGTGAATGTTGTTTTAATTGTATTACGAGTCGTCGCTTTGTCTGTTCTGTTTTACTGAGTAGACGCGATGACAGACATATAAGAGTGAAGTATAAAGACTCTTAATGATTATTATTTGTGTTTGATGTATATGAAGTTAATTCCATCAATTTTTTTATTGCACTTATAGAGTGTCAAAAGTGATAAGAACAATAAATGTTTTCTCCTGTAGTTGCACGTTTGTTTGAAGTATAAAACCGATCGTGTCGTAACGTCCTGAGCTAATAGCGTTGTAGTGTTGTATACTTCTTGTTCGTCAAGTAATGGAAAACTGTAATTTGAAACTATATAGTGTTTCCAAGGTAAATTTCAAGTTTTGACATTCTCGAACAGTGGTTGACTGATTGTGTGTTCCCATCTACATTTCATAACTGGATGGCTCGAACGTTTTGAATTTATATTTTTAATTGTCAGAATGTTTACGACTAGCCTTGCGCGCGGGCGCGTGTTGTAATGTGAAAAGAGTGTATACGGTTCACTATATAGACTAGTGTGATAAGTACGGTCACAGAATGCAGCCATAATGGGAGAGAATGAAAGGCGTTTCCTACCCTGGGGGCACATTAGTGTGAGGTAGAATTTAAATTAAATGAAGTTTCAGTTTTTCTGCACATTTTAAAATGATGCATTAAAAATAACGTTTTTAAGGCGACCAGCAGGGAGCGAATACCCTGGGCCCTCTAAATTCAGTACATTCGAACATAAATACAAAATTGGGGAAATGTGAGTTGAAATGAATCAATACAGAAGCCCAAGTAACAAGTAGTGCACCTAACATAACATAAAAGCTAGACGTTGTTTTCCACGAGTTAACATAACAACCACTTCGTATGGGTAAAGGGCATTTGGATTTACGATTCCATTATGTTTGCGTAATATTTTTATTTATTTTACTTAATCTAAAAGCATTTACCAAAATGATATCACGCTTTTTAATGATAATTTACAATTTTCATGTAATATTATGAACTTATGCGTGACTCACTGGTTTCATTCCAAGTTAAAGTAATAGTCTTCGCAGAATAGCAGGAGTATCATAATTAGAATACTTGTAATTAGAAATACTCCTTACCAAAGTATCATATTTATATTCAAGTAGAAAAGGATGTAGTATGTACATTAAAGTACATGGGTACTGGATACTAATAACTGCACTGCAGTGTTGCAAAAAGCACCCCCAGTTCCAGATATGATTTCACGTCGTAGGACATTTGCTCCTTTGAAAAACAAATAAACGTTAGAATATCTGAGTGATAGAAGTGATAAACAGTTGAGCAGAAGTGGGTGATTTGTACGTAAGTGGATTCATGAATGAGGTTAGTGTCATGATATAACATCAGAATACATAAATCTACACATCTGAATTACAGTATTTTGGAATTATTGCCACACTTGCTTGTGCTTAGAACACAGTTGTAAGACTAATATAGAATATTGAAACTTTCAACTTGTGAAACTTACTTGTCTTTTCTTCCCGTACGCGTTTCGGCGTGATGTGCGCCTTCGTCAGTTTTGAGACAGACTGCCATTAACTTGTATGTTTGTTATGCTATTTTTTCAAAATACAAGTACAAAATAGCATACAGAACAAACAATACCATCAAAAAACACATCAATGATACAAACACGGACATAGACAAATACAACAAAACAGGTGTTTACAAATTAAATTGTAATTTTTGCAATAGTTTCTATATAGGCCAGACGGGAAGATCTTTTTCATCTCGTTACTCTGAACACCTAAAAGCTTTATCCAACAACAATATACATTCCGCGTTTGCCACACACATACACACAAAAAACCACAGCTACACCAACATAGATACTAATCTTGAGATATTACACTACTTACCCAAAGGTCGAAAACTTAACACAGCAGAACAATATGAAATATACAAACACCACACAACACAACCAAACAACATACTTAACGACCAATTACAGTATAAATCACACACACTTTTTGACACAATTATACATAAAACTAACAATAATTTGGATCCCCGCGCCAATCCCCTTCCTACACACACCACCCTCACTATACCTTTCAAAATAAAAACCGTTACAAGTTAATGGCAGTCTGTCTCAAAGCTGACGAAGGCGCACATCAGGCCGAAGCGTACGGGAAGAAAAGACAAGCAAGTTTCACAAGTTGAAAGTTTCAATTTCTATATTAGTTTAGTGCTGTGAAAAAAGAAGATGAACAATCAAAACAACAGTTGTAAGAGGCTAGAAAAACAAGCTCATTGAAATCAAAATGTACTGAAGGAGTTCTTACAATAAATTTAGTGACCGAAATTTAACTTTTCAAATATGTAAATCTAAGTGAAATGCCATTTACTGAATATGTGGGTAAGAAGTTAGTCATGGCTACTTACATCATATACCAATGTGTGGTGCCCAAGAAGAAAAGGTTTCAACACTTTGATAAGATGATATTACTATATTCTCACCTTACCTGTGTTCAGCCTACTGATGTCTTTGTAGAAGCATACTACGGTTGTATCAAGGTTAGTATGAAAGAGTAGTGGTGTATAAAACTCCACCACAAATTGAAGGGTGACATGCTTCAGGGCATTTTATTAGACCCTTCTCATTATAATCAGGTAATCAAAATCATGCATGTGATGTTTATTCACAAACTGTTTGGTAATCATTATTTGGTTTACAGACTTAAAAATGTATTCTGAACTAAAACCCAGATTTACAGGTTTGAACTAAAAAATACAAATTTACAGGAACCCTTAAAAAACTTGGTGAGGCTTCTGTTGAAGCTGAAGTAACTAGTGGTATTGAAACAGAATGAAACTCCAGTGAAATGAAACAATAAGGTAATATTATTGAAATTTAGGAATGCTATTGAAGAGTGCAGTTTGTGTGCTAAAATTGAGGTGAATATAAACAGAAAAGAATTTAGGCTAACAAAAAGAATCTATTTCTGAAAATGCTTGGTTATTCTGACATTAAAAAAATCGGTGAATTTTAAGAAAAATCATAATTGAAAAAAATAATAGATAAAGGAATGAAAGATACAATACCCATTACAGAAATCGGTTTGTAAAAAGAGCAGGAATTTCAGTGTATGTAGTATCGAAGTATCTCCACTATCAGAAAACTATCAGTGTGTTAATACGCACTGAAAACAAGGGACATGCAATAAATATCATTTTAATTTGTAATTGGTATCTTGTTGAATTGGTATATTGAATGTATCTATAAAAATGAATGTTTGTTTCTTTCTTTGTCCCGTATGCGTTCCTATACGATTCATCCGATTGCGATGAAACTTCGGTGAGTTATTGTGCGCCCGCCCGCGAGGGTTTATGAATTTTTTTCGATGGGGTCCTTTGGGGGGTTCTTGGGGCTTCCACATCTCCTCCTAAACCACTGGACCGATTTCAACCAAACTTGGCACAAATATTTTATGCAACGGGAGAACCAACATAGGGTAGGTGTTTTTTCGATGGGGTCCTTTGGGGTCTTCCACATCTCCTAAACCACTGGACCGATTTCAACCAAACTTGGCACAAATATTTTACGCAACGGGAGAACCAACATAGGCTAGGTGTTTTTTTCGACGGGGTCCATTGGGGGGTCCTTTGGGGTCTTCCACATCTCCTCCTAAACCACTGGACCGATTTCAACCAAACTTGGCATAAATATTTTACGCAACGGGAGAACCAACATAGGATATGTGTTTTTTCGATATGATCCTTCGGGGGTCCTTTGGTGTCTTTCACATCTCCTCCTAAACCACTGGACCGATTTCAACCAAACTTGGCACAAATATTTTACGCAAAGGGAGAACCAACATAGGATAGGTGTTTTTTCAATGGGGTTCTTTTGGGGGTTCTTTGGGGTCTTCCACATCTCCTCCTAAACCACTGGACCGATTTCAACCAAACTTGGCACAAATATTTTACGCAACGGGAAACCAACATAGGCTATGTGTTTTTTCGATATGATACTTCGGGGGGTCCTTTGGGGTCTTCCACATCTCCTCCTAAACCACTGGACCGATTTCAACCAAACTTGGCACAAATATTTTACGCAAAGGGAGAACCAACATAGGATAGGTGTTTTTTCGATGGGGTTCTTTTGGGGGTTCTTTGGGGTCTTCCACATCTCCTCCTAAACCACTGGACCGATTTCAAACAAACTTGGCACAAATATTTTACGCAACGGGAGAACCAACATAGGACAGGTGTTTTTTTTCGATACGATCCTCTGGGGGGTCCTTTGGAGTCTTAAAAAACTAACTTATTAGATCTGGTTACTATGGCAACCCAATGGAATAGATTCTGTTCTAAATATATTATCGCATTAAATTGAAGACCACGCGAACGAAGTCTTTATATATTATATATATATACAAACACTTTCTTTCTTTGAGTGGCATTGCAACGCATGCCGGGTACTCGCTAGTAATTTATAAAGTTCTGCGAGAAAGGCAAAACTAAAAGTAATTAGTGAACAGAAATGTTTGTAGTAGGGTGGGTTATGATTTTACTGCTACAGTCAAGATACCTTTTGAATGATACAGGAGTATTCCGGATATGTGAAATTGTTTGAGTGTAGGAGAAATTCCTTTAAGTGTTTTAATTCCATAACACCGACCGTCTCGATGGTCTCATTGTGTGTATGTGTGTGTGTGTGTCTTTTGTTTTAAGTATAGTCTTTAATTCTTGAAATTTCAAAAATGTCATCTTAAAGGTTGGCTCCGATACTTCACAGTACAAAGCCCTTAGCTTCACCAAAATTTTGTTACTTTTTAATGTCGTATTGTCTAGAAAGTTTTTCATTTCTCATGAGATTTTTCAGACCAGTGTCATTTTTAAAACTGGCATGAAAACCTTTTAAATTAAGAATGTATTACGTACCTCTGTTCTTATGTAAAGAATATTGCACGTATTGAACACTCAGTGTCAAACATTCTTTGTTTTCAGGACTAAATAAATGTTTATATTGTATATCCATAATGTATAGGTCTCTTTCTTTATTCATAAACTCCATAATATAGACTTACCTATGTGTGTATAAATATAATTTTAACTAAATAGTGTTAATGTATCTAAAAACTAGTCCAAGGAAAGGCAATAATGTAAAACATGTATTCAGTGTTAGGTAATATTTTGGCAACAAAAGTAATCAATAAAATTGTACATAAAATGGCTAGGTCCCAACTAGAGAAATAATTTAACTGATTGGACATGTGAATATATATTGTCGTAATTTTGATAATAAAGATTCCCTAGAATAAATTACATTAACTGCAGTTACTAGAGATGTGATTGTATTTATAAAACGACAGATTTGTATGTTTTAATGCTCTCTTATAATAACATATGGTGGGGTGTATTGGTAAATTACCCAAATCCGCTTAGGTAAATTTACGGAAAACTGAAATTAAAGGTTTTTAAGAGCAATAATAAATCATAAAATAATTTTCTAGGGTAATTTTTATTATTAATAGAGTTTTTTATTGATTACGTAGGTTTTTAAAAATGAAAAGAAAAATGGAAATTAATAAAAAATAAATAAAATCGTCTTTCTGAAACATAATTGAATTTGGGCAGTTTTACCACTAACCCCTTGATATAGCCTATTGGATTCAAAGAGAAATATGAAATTTATCACTTAACAATTTTACAGATTTATTGCACGTGGGATGGGGAAGATTGAATCTGCAAAGTTTAACAAATAATTAAACTTTAGGTTAGGGAGTTTTACCATAAATTTTATCGTGAATATGTAGAGATCGTTGTTTTGTGTGTTATACTTCCGTTTTATACAATTTACCCAATTCGGAAAATGCTATATTGATTAATTTTCCGAACCAACATGTTAAATAGAATTCGTGCTATATCTTAAACGAAAAATAAATCAAATTAAATAATCTTTGTATATCAGTTTGTTTTACAGTTAGTTTCTTTTTTTAGTATAAAACAAAGTTCTGTCGTATAAGTGAAAGTTTGAATGAATAAAAATTGTGAACGTGTTTAATAATATTGGTTTTCTGGATCTTTACGTGAAGTTACAGTATTTGCCGATTGGAGCGCTACGGAAAATGAGAGAGCGGTGGGCGACTTGCGCCGATAAGCTGCTAGATAGCGTTCGTGTGTCAGTTTTATGTATACCAACTTACCGGCAGGCTGTTACTACAGAGTTAAGAAAGTCTCCTACACAAGATTTTGTAAATTTATTTCTGTTTACCAGTCTCTCAGAATTATATTATATGGCTATTGAAACGTCATGTGATTATAAATTTTCAACACGTTAAAGATGACTGTATAATTCTGTATTGCCTTCAGCCTATTCATAAGTGTTTAGTGGTTTACAACTATGTATACTTAAAAGAGTAGTTAACTTTTAGGGTAGCAAAACAAAATTATACAATCTATACTTTTCACGTGTAAAGTGTAAAAGTTGAAATATTTATACTGATTGTACAAAATTAAAAGTGTTAAGTTCTCGGGAGACCAAAGAGAATTGTAGTGTTAGCGCCGTGCTTCTCATTGTTACGGAGAGGTCAGACCTGATTGGTCTTTAAGACTGTACGCGCTCCAAACTATCTGCATTATGTATGAAATTGGAGATATTGTACTAATGCAAAATGCGTAATCAAGAATCTCAATAACAACCATCACTTCTCGTGTTCTAATGTGTATGGCAGCTAGAAATTGACGTGTTATTGAGACATTGTGAGATCTGAGTAGTAACGACGTAAAAGTTCATAAGCATTTTTTGTTTGTAGTGTAGTCTTTACATTGTAATTCCAACGAGTCTTATAGTTGGTGTAGACTAAAATCTACAGTGTGTCGTTACAGCAAAGCATAGCCTATTCGCGAAAGGTTTATTTCTTCATGGAATTATACCAATTAGAAATGTATTTGTTTAAAAGTTATAATTTGCTGCATCCTAACTGGAGAGAGTTTATATACCAAGGTGCGTACGTTAGTCCTCGTAGCTGGGTCTTGAGCAAACGATTCCCCAGTTTGAGTCTGTCTTTACGGCTACTTCCTGTTGTGCGTAAGTGGTACAAAGTATTTGTAGACGTGAGTATTGTTTCAAAGTATTTTGGTTGTATTTTATTTTCTGGCATTTCGGGCCATTTAGGAGAAAGCTAAGCCAAACGGAGCTGAGGACCGCGTGACATTAGTATGACATTAAGAAAGAGCCGATTCTGCTAAAATGCGTCTTCATCCTTATAATCTTAATCTCGTTTTGTTTCACGTTTTTAATGTTCCATTAGTGTACGCCTACTTACTTGCTGAGTTCCATTACCTTTTTACCTTCAGAAGAAATGCCAGAACTACGGTTTTTATTATGTATTCCTGTTGTGTGGTTTCATTTAAAACTTCAACATTTTTAAAGCTTACTTGTGGTGGTACTAGTCGTGAAATAATTCATTTAGGGGTTAATAGTTTCCTTTGATAAACGCTTATAGTTTGTAGGCTTTTCAGAAAATAAATCCTGAGTTAAATTAAATAGTTTAAACGAACGAACTTTTCAAAATTTATTTGGCTTTTAAACAAATTTGCGACAGAATATTTTGACCATGTTAAAATTGTACTTTAATTTACTTATGTTAGTCCGTATTTTTAGAGGTGCTAACAAAAATTGTGATAAGGTTTTAAAACATTAAATCCAAATCATTTCTTTGTGAATAAATGAAATAGGAGTGTTCACATATTTGAAGAAAGTACATCGTTGTGGTTGTAAGACTTAAGTAAAATTGGACTTAAAACGTTAATTCAGTGGATTTTAAACAGTAATAGGCCTACATATTATTGAAATAATGCTCTTGCGTGGAACTCCACAATTGGAGTTATACTTTCTGCCAAAAATTCCTCCCTGGACCTATATAACGTGACAAATTTGTCATATTAACACTTGTGCTAACTTACATATTAACGATCATATTCCTGTTAACTTTCTGTCGAGACTGTTACAATAGATAATTTTTGAAACTATGACAATGATATTTGAAATCCTTACGGCGAATCATTTACTGGGCAGTTAAATTAACGTCCACGTGTAATGTATACCACACGCACGCGTGTTCCTCACTTTGCCATCAATAACTGGCATTAGTGAATGCGTTTTGTGTATAAGGTTCGGTCATCTCGTGGCGTGCTTTTTGTAAATTTAGAGGGATTGAAGGGAAGACTGTCGACTATGTAGAAGTTGTACGCCAGATAAAGAACACATTAACTTTCTTTTGACAAAAGGGTTTTCCTGTTGACATTATACTTTATTGCTATTCATTGTGTTCAGTTCCATACATTTCCGGGAACATACGCGCACCACACTGAACAGATGTTTCTTTCAATCCTAACTGGTCTATAATTGTTTCTTTTGAGAATAGAGCCTACAAGTGCGTACAGTGCATTCTCCACCACAAAGGGAAGTGAGATGATTTTGCTTAATTTGTTGTTGCTGAATAGCACACCTACTTGATTGATGTAGGTGAGCGCACGTGTACATTTATGAGCATGTATGGCTTTAGAGTAATTGAATTCTCATGAGGTCACTCGACTGCAGTCGTTTTCATTCATATTAGGTGTTAACAGCGTGATATATTTGATCACAATGTTGAGAAGCAGTTTTGAAAAATTGGAAAGTTGTTAAAACGATTATGATCGTGGTGGTGGTAATGCTGGAGGTGACGACAACGATCATGGTGATGATATATTATTTCATTTTATTTACACGATCTATACAGTTTTCGGTTTGATAACTAATATTCTTTCCCATATATTCCTAAACTCCATACGAGTTTTGTATTCCATATTTAGCTTTTATATTTTGTACTTGTTATACATTTTGTATTTTTTAGTTTTACGAAAATAATAATTCCTTTACATTTCGGACGTAGAGGACATTCTAATACGGGCACTTTACTCGTGATTTCTGCGCATTCCGTCTATGATTTGGCGATATGGCATTGATCATTCCAGCAGCGGTTTCAAAACTGTAGGGAGCTGTTTCACGAGTCGTAGTGGTGGTCATGGGAAACACTACGATATGATTAATAATTATTCATTATCATGATATGATTTACGATTCCTTTATGATCGTTGTTAAACATTTAAAAAATATCAGTAATTTCTTTGTAGGTCATTGTATATGCGCACAATTACGTCATGTGTCATTATGCATCACGTGTTTTTACTGAGATGTGTAGACAGTAGATAGTAGTCCGTTTTTGCTAGTCTTTCAACTCCTTCTTATTCTTCTTCCCATCACAATGATTAATATGCAACACGTCGATGTGAGACAGTAGCGTCAAGGATAGACATTTCGAGTTGGCAACATTGATGCATTCTCAGTACGTGTCAAACAAGAGTGAGAAGGTGTTTGCGGTTCTAGTAGGTATCGTATAACTAACGATATCTGTCTGCTCAGCTTGCCACTGAATAAATGTACTGAGAATGAAACGCACAATCAACAAGCCAGCAGCCAACCGATCTTTGTTTCAAACCAGCCCAGCCACACCTGGAATTAATTATTTTTTCTGTGCTCTCGCTTTCTTTTGTTACAGAAGTTAACGGCATTATTTTTTCTTCGACTTTGTTACTTAGACATAATATTGTAGAACTTGAAAGTTTGTTTGAAAGTTAACGAGATTCTTTCATATTTATATCCGAGTGAAGGGGTAAGTTACAAAGAGTTCAGTTATGGTAATAGCCTTGTAAGTGGGTTGGTGGCTGTAGGTTTCATTGTTAGTTGGGAGAATAGAAATTATGCTGTTAACTATCTATCGACAACTTTTTCTTCTTGTCAGACGTCTAATTAATCTTATTCTTCGTCTCCTCCTCCTCCTCCTCCTGCTTCTCCTTTTCCGTTTCGTCTTGTTCTTGTTCTTTCGAGTTTCACGTTTTTAGTGGTCGTCCCATATCTCTCTTACCTTTAGCTGTACATTTTTAGCGCCATATTTGGAAATCCTTGTTGCTTCCATTCTTTCCATCCCATCTTTCAAATGTGATGTATACTTTCGTTTATTGACAGTACATTTAACTTGCTTCTAATTTGTTGCGTGCTAAAAGTTGTGCCCATTCTAATTCTTTAACTGATCATATTATAATTTCATTTACACACCTTAAGTGTGAATAGAATATTTATTTATTTGTTAGCATTATTGATTTTAACATACTAATGAGGTAACAGCCATAGGTATTGAAATTTGATTTGCGCGCGCGCGCGCGCACACACACACACAGTCGAACAAATTGTGTGGTTTGAGGGCACAATAATGCAGTCTGTTACATTAGAAAGTTACTGTTAAGTAAATGAAAAGTTGTACTTTATACGAAATAGTTAAGTTATACGATTAGTTTTTCCACCCCAGTTTGAAGAAAAATTAAATTTTACGAAGTTAGAAGAGTTGTAAATTTCAGTTACATCGTCTGTCTGATCTAATATAGTTGTTTTTCCGACTGTAATTTTTTTAAGGAAACTAGGATTTAATTTTAATTGATGTTTTGATAGTATATTCCCTTAGGCTAGATGTAAAAAAATGAACCGGCATCTATCAATAATTTTCACTGAACGTCATCAGCATATAATAGTATCTTAATATAGATATTCTGTACAGTGGCGGAACTACGGGGGGATCATTCCCACCCCCAGATCTATTAAAAATTTCAACGAATTTCTAGTCACATTAAGGTAGCCTATTAGTCCACCCTTATATTTTTCGCTCAGACACACCTCCCCTTACAGGGTTGTCTGTGTCGTGTCTCCTCTAGTCTATATCTCTATGGTTTGAAACATTTTCTTTGCGCAGGTAAGCAAGCAGTTTCTTGGCTTTAATTAAGAAAAATGAGAAGATTTTTGTGCTGGATTTTACAATAAGAAAAAAACCAAAAACTTTAACGGTAACTATAGGTTGCGTTACACATTGTTGCGACATCCTTAAACTAGAGCGCGAGGGAGCAATAAAACCGATGTTTTCAAAATATCTTCAGAAAGACAAGTTTTATTGATACAAGATTTAGGGGTATTAATACAAATTTAGAGTTAATATGATTTCTAATAACATTAGATTTATCACCTTTAATATGAATAACAATCAAAATAGAATCTTTTTAAATCAGCGCCTTTCCTTATTTTTTCAATTCTTGTACTTCAAGTTGATTTGCTCAAAACTTTGAGACACAAAGAATTTATAAAATTATATGGGAATAATCCTGAATTTCTAATTTGTCCTTAGGAAAATGGGGGGGTCCCTCCCCCCAGAAGCTAACTCATCCCTTCCTAGGAGCAGCGCCTAGTTACACCACTGTGTATAATTTTAATTGTTGCTGGCAAACTAAAATAAGAACATTTGTTGTTCTTAATGTTTTTCAAATTAATAAAAACGTCGTTAAATCTAACGAACGAAGTAGGCCATAGAAATCTGACGATGTGATTTGTTTCGAAATGTGAATTAAAGACATAAGTCTGCACTGTTTAGTGTTATAGTGAACAAGTTATTCAGGAACGAAGGTCTCTTGTAACTGTGTGTGTGTGTGTGGGGGGGGGGAGACGTAATTACTAAAAAATGTTAGATCTTTCTAAAATACCTTTATTTGTTAAAGAGATTTACTCTGAATTGACAACACAGTACGTTCTGCGTGTGTTTAGTTGTTTATATTGGAGATGGTTTTCCCTGATTAAAAATAATGCTTACCGAGCTTGTTTATTGTGTTTAGACACTTACGGTACATAATTATGTAGCCTAAATTTATTACATTTTGTTTTTAGTAAATTGTTACACAACTTGAGTTATCGAAGTTTCAGCATCCTTTGACGACCATTTAACGTAAATTGTGTTTATCGTAAAGTTATGATAGCCTCACGGTCAGTGGTACCGTTCCATTTATGGCCGAACCCCGAATATCACCATCGCAGGCGGACATCGGTGTAGGCCTATATAGCCTATAAAGTGATGTACAATGTATATTTTTTTACAAAATTATTTTTCACGTTATTCATACTAGTTCGCAAACGGCCTGACTGTGTTGCTGTTATACAACTGTATTGCTGTAATTCTGACAGCAACATATTCGAACACTGAAACATAACTTATGGATCGTTATTGCAACACTACAATGTAAACTCGAAATTTTTTGCGCTTGATTGAGAAACAAAACAGTTAATATAAGTACAGATTGATATTAATGCATTTTTTGTCAGATAAGTCGGACTTGCATAATGATGATGATGAAATACTCCTAGAAACATAAATTGGTTGTTGATAGTTTCTGCCTCTTTTACCAGATAAAGTATAAAGTGTAAAAAGTTTATAGTTAGAAATATAATAGTATACAGAAAACAAAAATAAGTCGTATATAAAAAAGATAATCTCTGGAAATACTTTGAATGACAGGCGAAATAGTTTCTCCCCTCTTGTTTGAAGGATAAAGAAAATTTACAAATTCGAGGACTGCTTGTGTCTAAGGCAACATTATACTTTTACCAGTAATATGCTTGTACCAGTGACCATGGAAATATTAACAAACCAAACTACTTGTTTGTCTACAACAGTAATAGATCATTTGGTGCGCCCAAAAACTCGTGTATATGATTTGGAAAAACGAGGGAATGGTAAGATACAGAAGTAACCGTGTCTTCACTGTGTACCTGTTTTTACATGGCAAGCACATTCCGTTGGAAAAAATAGTCATATATAAATAAATAAAATTTCTTTAAATAAAGTTTATTTATTGTGTACTTATTATTAGAGTGGGTATTAAAAACGTGATAACATTTCAAAGGAGAAAATTAGAATGTACGTGATGAATAATTGTGTGTTAGCAACCTATTTTCTTAAATATGCGATAGTCTCATAAAAATATGTTATTACGTCAAATAGTCTTGTGATTATTTATGACGGTAAGTATAAAGCTTACAACAAAGGAGTTTGATGGACAGTAAAATATGACTCGGTGTTAACAACGAATTATACATAAGTCTGTACACGCATGTGACCGTAAAGGATGTCTCGACTGACCGCAAGCGGATTAGGCTCTCTCCGACCTTTCGAAAGATTATTTTATTGATGAGAAATTTTACCGACAGAAAATGAAGATTAATCGCACCCGTCCGACCGGCTAGTCACAAGGGTTCTTTAGTACACAGTCACGTTCTGAATCGGTAGTGAGAAATCTGAAAAAAGATAAGTATCAGGCCACTCAAAAGATATCACCAATTTTCCCACCTACTCCGACTCGATATTCCTAGAGATTAAATGTATCCGTCTCGCGTCATTGCCGTATCTTCAAATTCCATCAGCACCTATTGTGATGCACAAAGACTCGTAACTTCGTGTTTCAGCAAAAACGTTAAAGACCTGATGACATGTACCCAAACGGAGACAACCTTGAGTGGCAATGGACAATGGCCAGACTGCAGTGGCTGGCAGTCGACTGTGACGTAGGCTGAACTTGGCGTTCTATGTTTCTGCTCTCAACAAGAATAACTAATTACCCAGCACAAAGAATATTAACAATCGTTGAGTTAAACGCCCGCTTGCTTCGTTAAGATTGATCGAAATTGTTGCGTCATGTTATTTAATTTTTTTCAGTTATGTTACGAAACATCTTGTGTGTCACAACTCTGCCCACTTATTATCATAATGTCGGCTTCTGTTATCGATCCCGTGTAGACAAACGGATGAGGCTTCCTGGTTCTCTGTAGAGAAGAAGATTCATGTTCCTATTCGCTGGTTCTCTTCTTATGTACCGTACGTTGGGATCATTTGCTATAATGAACTTGGAAACTGGAAGCAGCTCTTAGGGACTCCCTTCGTGCTATCGGGGCCAGTCTTATCAATCCCGGGAGGTCCACGTCTCCTTGGACCTCTCTCTCCGTACTCTGTGATGCCCTTTCTGTAAGATTCCTGGTCTATCGTCAGCTCTGAGAGTAGCACAGTATTACCTTCTAGTGTACAGTACATGCTGGGAACCGATCGCTGTTTGTTACGTTAGCGGTTCTAGACTACCCTTTTCTTTGAAAATTTTCGTTACTTGAGACTCACTCTTAGATCCTATAGTCGCTTTCCCTGCCTAATGATAACATTTCTTCATTAATGTTAGCACGCCCTAAAGATAACAGTCCTGAAGAGAACATTTTCCCTGTTAAACTTGACTCACCTGTCACTAGTGACCAGTATACAATTCTGGCCGATTCATGCAAGCGATCGGTGTGTACTTTATGCTCATGAACGGGTGTTACTTGATCGGACACAAATTGTGTAAGCCTTTGCGGTTTATGAAGTGTTTATATAAATAATACTGTTAGTATTGATTCAGACGGGCGTTAATTACTTTTTTATCATATACATACATGCATTTGGAAGGGGATCGTTTACCATGGTCAGGTTGATCGAAATTGACCGTGGTATGTTTTTATTATTCGAAACCAGTATTAATGTGGTATATTATTATATTCGTAACTGATGGAAACTTCATAAGTATGTTCTAACTCTTGTCGAGTCTGAAAACAAGCAGCGGCTTGAGATTTACGCAGTGGAAGGATCTCCATCATTTGTTTCGAATTTTTCTTCGAGCTGTCAATAATGTGAGTTCTTCAGTCTGTTTTGTAAGGAAGAACTGGGCTTTCAAATTATTAAACTGCTAACTCTGCTGGAATATCATATCGTGTGCAGTCTACCCTGTCTTGAACTTCCTCTCCCTCAACTTGAAAACTCAATTATTGCTGCCCGCGTAGTCCTTAAATTCATCTGTCTGATTTCGAAACATACAGTAACGTTGGTAACAGGTTAATCTTAATTCGCTTTTCGTTTTTAGGTTCCCGAGCTTGAGCTGTAACTCTTCGAATTATTAATTTTCATCAGGTCTTTTATATCTTTTTAGAAATATGATTAAATATCAACGCGATACTAATAGCCTACCAAAAAAGAATTAAAGCGCTCATGGGACACTTGTTTTAAATGCAATAATCTTTTTATACTGTAAAAAATGTATTCATTCTGTGCTTACCAACGATTAGGAATATGCTGTGTTATAGTAATCTTCTTTTCACTTTACCCAGCTTTGTACGATTGTGAATTCCGCGACGTCATATACAGTAAAGACGCTGATCTTAACTGAGAACAATCAGTATTGTTTACCAGATCATCCGTATTCATAATACACTAAACGATGAAATATGCTGAACAATAATAACTTCGACTATAAACGTTATTAATAATTAAATGTAGTAACTTGAATGCATATATGTTGTCCGTGTATTATCTCACACTTTTGAAGAATATAAATAATTTTTATAGCGGTACGTGACCCATGAGAGCTTTTTCACTGCAAAGTTTATTACGGTAGTAATTGAACACGACAGTGTCGGTCGGTTAGCGGTCCGTTAAACGAGTCTGCCCAGAATAAATAAATTTATGGTTAATTTTTTAATACGGGAGGGGAGTTAAACTATTTATTACAAGAGATAGTAGATGCCAAATAATTACTCTGAAGTAAGGAAGGAAGGAAGAGATGCACACCTCGTGACCAGTCGTAGAGTTTCGCTTGTTCCCCACGCTGTCGCGTTCCACTTATACGTCGCACGCACCGTATACACCTGTTCAGCATTCTTAAAATATTTTCATTGAAAACGTTTTTGTAGCACCGTTCTTTATACTGATGTAGCCTCGTGATTATAACTCCATTTTTATGATGATGAATCCTTTTTACCTTTTCAAAATTCCATTTGCATCTGCAGCCGAAAGGTGTAATGATAATATAAGGAGTTTAGTACGTGCTAGTAAGACGAAATTCTCAGCAATTAAATACAGCTTTATGTGTGAAGTAAATGTAGATTTAGATTTACTGAGTCCTCAGATTCTAAGTAAGTTAGGTACGTATATCTAGTATTGTTTGTCCTCAATGTTGTGGTTTCTGTTACGGTGTTTTGTTTGAAACGTATTGTGATAAAAGGGTGCAAGACATATTACACGTTACAAGAGTAAAACGTTACTAATGAAATTGGCGTAAAAAATGAAAATACGGTACACTCTGACATGTGACCTAAGAGCAAAGAAAACAAGATAGTGGTTCTTGCAAACTGATCATTTGAATCAAGATTAGATTTAGGCTGGATAAAGCTAGTTAGGGAACGATGGTGTCTGAAGTAAATGCTTAACAAGTATTTCATGTACAGTACAATTTCTCAAACAAAATACTTTCTATGTTCTTCACCGTGAAATACCATAAAACACAGAAATTCGTTCCAAACTTATGTTTTTGATCATAGCGAACTGATTAAAAAAGAATAATTTAATATTCGTATATTCGTCTGCGATGTTAAAATCTTTCTGCCGATTCTGTCTGAGGCTTTCACGACCGCCTTCGACGGTGTTGGCTGTGTGTTGCAGCCTTCTGCACTGCACGGGCGAAACGTTTGCACCAAACAACCTCGGGCCACAGCCTTACAGCCCGGCAAGCCGACGTTCTGATTTTGCCAATGTTTAGTGTTTTCGGTTGCCAAGTGAACGTCTATTTTCAGGACGTTAAGTGATTGCTTAAAAACGGTTGGCAGCTACATTCTTACATTTCTTTCTTCTTTCCGATCCAAACGATTCGAATACTACATCGTCTTGTGACGTTCACAATGTAATTGTTATCTCGAGTTTCTTTTCAGGTTTTTTGTCATTGCCATTGTTTATAAGGTATTTTGCTGCATGTCAGTCTTAAAAACTGATAGGCTTACATTCAATGAAATGCTCAGATATGATCTTATATCGCTCGTCTCTAGCTTTTGTATGTTATTTTTCTTACACTGAAGTTGCACTTTTCAAATAGTTATTGTACGTTTTGTACAAAGGTGTTGAATTCTTTCTTATTTCGTCTCTTTTACAGCAAATTCCTTGCCATTTTTCCTTTTTGCTGCCATTGTGAAAGTACTGTATTTGGTTTCAAGAAGAATCCCTTATTCAGGATTTGTTATTATGAGATTAAGCATCGGCCTGTGCTTGTTATTTGGAGCGTAAATAAATAAATAACACTGCAAAACACATTCTGTCCTCTCGATGAATAGGTAGGCCTATACGTTTTGTGTATTTTTGTATGAAACTTTCAAATGTGAACTTAATTTTCTTCTATATTACCTACCTTTTAAAAGTTAAAGTAACGTTTATTGAGAGCTAAAATTGAAATTTTAAAGGGCTTTTCTGATATAAAAATATTTTTTTCTTGAATGAAAAATTTAATAAACAAAATTAGTTTATTTAATCTCAAATAAACTGTTAGTAAATGTTCTGAAGAACGCTGCTATCTGTGAGATCCCCTTAAAGTCAGGGGCGGATCCAGAGAGGGGGCAACGGGGGCAATTGCTCCCCCCGAGAATTTTACTTGGTAAACAATGGCCCTATTTACACACAGTGAATTTTTAGTAGGTTCGTAATAAACTAACCAAGTGGCTGTTCACACAAGCAAAGCGCTGTAAATTTATTTTGTGCGTGATATCTTATAATGTTAAAATATTTAAAAATGTATTTTCTACACATATACAGTAGCCGCCAATGACTTTGATTTTATTAAGTGGCTGATTCTAACAAGTGGTAAGAATATTGAATGCAATAGACGGCAGAGGAATAAATCGGTATCAATAACTGTGATCACATTAAGCGGCGGTCACTGTATTTGATTTTTATTATTTTTTTTAAATATGTTCACCGTCCGTTTAATAGTATTTTGTATCTGTAAAATTTTAATATAATATTGTTATAAAAAACGATATTTCTTCTTTTATGATTCATTCCATTCCATTCTATAGCTATTAAGTATAGCTATTAAGTATTTCATACTTTATTTTTTGTAAAAATAGGTTTGAAAGTAATAACCAATTAAGCTATTACCGTGATCTACAAAATGGGTGTAAATTTACTGAAGAGTAACATTTTGAAGGGCAAACATATTTCTGCACTCTTTGTGTAACACTTGTATTAGATAATAAAGAAAGGTAATAGAGTTTACGCCTATACGTGATTTTAATATGTATAAGTAGACAATAAATTGTGCTTTTATGACTTATATTTACAAAAAAAATTCGAGGGGGGGAACCCCCGAACACCAGTTTGCCCCTCCCGACATTAACTTTTGGACCCGCCCCTGCTTAGAATTAAGGTCATGTCAAGTTATATATCAAACTGGGCTTGATGAAAATATTTGTGAAGGTCCTAAGTAAAGTAGAAACGATAATGTACTCAAGAAACAAGTTCCAACGATTGAGCTGTCCAAAAATTAAGGAGAGTGTTTTCATCGGGCCACAAATAAAAGGAGTGCTAAAGTTAGAAGAATTTGAAACTAAATTTAATAATCTAGAAAAAAGAAAGAGCTTGGACTTCATTCAAGTCTGTCTGCAACAATTATCTTTGAAATAACAAATCAGAAGACTGGCGAGAAATCTTGAGCGAACTAATCAAAGCGTACGAAAAAATTAATTCCAATATGTCATTAAAATTGCATTTCCTTTACCAACATCTGGATTTTTTCCGTTCACATTTCGGTGCAGTAAGGTTTCACCACATGGGGAAACATGGGGGAAAGGTTTCACCACGCTTGACCATCATGAAGAGACGCAGACAAGTGGAAAGTCACAGTACTTGTTACAGAATATTGTTGAAACGTGGTAAGAAATACTTCAGATGTGAAAAGAGGAAATGTAAAAAAATAATAATAATAATTTTGATGTGGTGATTGTAATTTAATAGTCATTTAGTTAGTACTAATATAACAAAATTATGCGATTTTGTAAATAAAAGTGAAAAAAAGAATGTTGTTTTAATCACTCCAAAAACAAAAAAAAAGAGTTTTGGAATACACAGATTACGTAATAGACAGTTCTGATTTCAGATTCGAATTCAGCGCCCAAAAGTTAATAAATAGATCAAAATGACAGAAAGTCGGATTAAATTGGTTGTCTAGTGTATTGTCAATAATTTCTTGCCGGCTTTTTCTCAAATGTCAGATAACTCTGATTCTTACTCGGAGAATAGTTACAGAGTGGAAATTACAAGTGGATTCGGGATAAAAATAAATAATAGAACATACATGAATGCAACGCTGTTTGCGGATGATCAGGTAATCATCCAAAACAACGAATGCGAATTCCAGAGGTCAATGTTCCAGTTACAGCAAGTCTGTTCAAATTACAACAAAAAATTTCTGTGCAGAAGACAAAACTATGGCATTTATGGGCAAATAACCGTTACCAACTGATAGTACTGGATAATAAGAGTATAGAAAAGGTATGACATAAGGCAGTGGCTGTGCCAGTGTTATTGGATGGTTCGGAAACTTGGGTTCCGGCGAAAAAAACATCAGAGTAGAATACACGCATCGAAGATGAGATTTTTGCGATCTGTTAAAGGGCGCACACGAAGGAGTAGACTGTACAATGAACACATTCGTAAAGAGTTGAGCATTTTTAATATCCAAGATCCAGAGAACAGAGAGAGATGGATTGCTCATCTGAATAGGCTGCCTAAGCAAGTGTGGCAATACGAGCCTGTTGGACAACCAAGTAGGCTATAGGAAGCGTTGATGAAGTCTATATATTCCTTTGGGATTAGAACAGGTGATTCGCCTAGTCCGTGGTGGAAGAAGACTCGAAGAATACTTTCGAACGTAGTACAATAAAAGGTGATAAGAATTTTTTAGGGGAGTGGTCAGCGTCTATCTGCAAAGTGTTTCCACTAATTTCTTTAATGAATGTGCCAACACACACATACGCATGTACACACAGATGTCTCACTTCCTTATTACCGATTCTATCCCTTTTAGTAATTACTATAACGAAAAGCCCGAAACTTATCTGTGGTGCTTATACAGTATTCTTATTTTCCTACATTCTATATTTGTTGCTGTTAATACATGTATTCCTGCATTTAATATTTGTCATAAAAAGTTTGTGTCGGGATACAACTAGCCAGATGAAACTCTTGAAATTGGCTGGAAATAAGCCGGTATATTTGGATTGTTTGTGTGCAAATGGTTCAGTTTACCACAGACATCACATACTAACATAAACATGTATCTTTCATTTTCCTACACGTGTGTCACGTTAGCCCTTATTGTTACCAGGAACTAGGGAAAATGGGTTCATTACTTGTCAGAAAAACTTCTTTTCATTGGCGAAGCGTATAATTTTATGTTATTATACAATTAGGCCTACACATGTGTTTAGGCGTGTTAATCTTGTAACCCCTGTTGAACTAAACTCCACCTCCGACAAAAAACTGGCCATATTGCTGAATAGCGGAAAATAACAAACTGATGCTAAAGTAGGAATTATGTATTTTAAAAATTCTCGAAGTAGTAATTACTATACTTTTTTGTATACCTTTATTAAAATCTGCTTTCTATTGAAAAACACGAGTTAGTGTTAGTTAATTAAAGTGTGCTTTTTCCTTACAAAAAGTTCTGTAAAAAATTATAAAACGATATTTAAACTGTAGCCATTAAGCGTATTTAGGTTAATCAAGAGAAACAAAATTAAATTAATAACAAAACGCGATAGCGCTGTGTAGGCCTACCTTAATTATTTTAAATAGTCCCATAGGATTCAAGATAGGAACCTATACAAAAGCAAGCGACCAAACAAACGATATGACAGTTACTTAAATATATGTGGTAACATGACATCTCAGTAGAATTTACTTAACGCAAATGAAGGTTACCTACTGGTAGCGTGGGTTGGTTCATTTTTTTATTGGGACAAGGAGGTGGCATCAGTATGCAGATAGAGGATAGAGAAGTGTTAAATATTTTTGTGAAGTATTCTTGGAAGTATAAAAAAAAGAGAAGTTTGTGGACGATTTTGGATTGGGAAGATTCCTGAAAAGCTGTTGAATTGATATCAAAGCCTCATTATAGTAACTGTTTCCCAGGAAAACGTAATAAGACATGTCGACCAATAAGATACCTAAATAATTGAAGAGGTGGTTGACAGTCACGAAACGTGGGTCAGAACAGAAAGAAAAACGGGATTATAATTATCTGTTTACGTTTAATTTCTTGTTATTTTACAGGTTGTTTTTATATTCAGGCAACTTTGACACATTTAAATATTGTAAATGTAATTGTGATTGAACTTACTTAACTTTCTTTTATTGAAAAACGAAGTTCATTTTGCAGCGTGTTTTAATACAAAACTGATGTACGCACTACGCCGATTTCACAGATTCTAAGTTGCACTTTTTCAGTGTTTACTACTATGAAAACAGGGTGTAGCATACAGTCGATCGCGTCTTGCAATTACTGGTAATTTGTGTAGGCTATTTACTATAAAATGGACATTCACAGTAAATAACACTAAGCGTTTTCGAATACAAGAGAGAATGTATTGCGTTATGTGCTTGTATGTGAAAAGGATATAGTCGCAGCCGAAGAAAGGACTAAATTTAATTTTGCCGTGAAGTCGATTATAAAATACTGGATCGAAGGGATAGCTTCTATAATGTGGCCAGATCTAAAGGACTACTCGCCCATTAATAGAGAAATTGTGCGTTTTTAAACTTCTTCTTTAACAAGGATTAGGCCTTGGTGACCTGTTCCGGATTCATAGGATTCATTCCCATCTTTTCTTTGGTCTCCCTACGCTTCTTCTTCCAGCTGGTTTGTATCTACTTGCTGCTTTTGTAGTCTTTGATCATCCATACGCTCCATAAAGAAGCATACGGACAGCCATTACCTTGTAAATCTTGAGCTGAGTATCTTTCCGCGTCTTGTTTTTTAGTGCTCTTCTTATGGTGCCGCACATCGTTTAAAACTTATGTAGTTTATTGTCTGTGCCTCTATTGTTCTCATATGATATATCATTCCCTAGGTAGCTAAAGTGAGAGACTTGTTCGATTGGTTGGCTGTTAATAATTATTTTGGCTCTTACAGGATTGCTTCCCAGATAAGCCGTCACCTTCGTACTTTCTTGTGGAAATTCTTAAGTTATGCTGAATCGAACGCCGTTGTAAAGCAAAGACCGTCGAGCGCTCTTTGCAAACCGTTTTCGGTGGTATCTATATGCAGCAGGTCGTCAGCAAACAGCAGCGTATTAACAAATTCGATTTGTCCTAGAGAAATACCTGTTGATGGGTAAATGTTCTGTCACCTACGAGTGGCATCTTCAAAATATATATTAAACACCGTTGGTGAGAGACTGTAGCCCTGTCTTACACCTTGATACGTAGGCCTACTTAGCACCTTCTGCTCTCTTTCTCTTTACAGAATATCTGTTTGTTCAAATATAGACTTTACTGCTGAAATAAGGTGCTTACGGTACCCATTTCTTTGCAAAATTTCCCATAACATCTTTCTGTCTGAAAGCCTTTTCAGAATCCACGAAGGCACTATATGTCGCAAGGTTGAGTTCTCTCCGCTTCTCCAATATTATATTTATTATGTGAATTTTATCTGAGCAGGATCTTCCTTTCCGAAAATCATTTTGAATTTCAGATAATTTGGCCTCTTCTATGTGTTGCAATCGAGCGTTAAGTATCCTAGCATATATTTTGTACCCTGCGTTCAAGATACTTAATCTTCCATAGATATTTGTGTTGGATCTATCTCCCTTCTTGAAAATTGACACTACATTTGCCATTCTCCATTTCTGAGGTATCCTATTTCCAAGCCAAATTATCAAATTCAGAAATCTATTTCAGTAGGCCTAACATTTCCCCATATTTCAGTAATTCCACAGCTATTCCTTCTGAATGCGCTGCTTTTTTATTTTTTGTTTTACATAATACTTCTGCCAGCTCTTCTTCAGATATGGGACCCAAACCTTTTGTTTTCATCGCCTTTTCTTCTTGTGTCATCTGATTATTACTGCACCAAACATTTGTATAATGTTTCACCCAATCCTGAAGTAAAACGTAACCGAGGAAGGAAAACGTGTATTGTCGTAAAAAAAAGCTTCCACTATTGGTTGCGGAACATTAATGACAACAGAAGTGGGTTTTTAACGTAAGTGATTCTTTTTGTAGAAGTGGATTTCAGTAACATAAAATCAGCTCCCAATTCTCTACCCTCACTCACCGGCGGAATCTCTCAAGGCGAATCTCTTAGATTTTTGCTGGGAATATATTGAAGACACTCCGCTGATAGTTACATATGTTTAATATATATTAAATGTATATGTTGTAACGTAAATGAAGAACAAGAAGATGCTTTTCGGATACAAAAAAATATTAATTAATTTTCTTTTTTTGCAAAAAAGACAATCATTTTATGTACTGCTATTGTAATTAACTAAACTCACACTGCGCTTCTGTATTAAACTCATACAAAACATAAATCTTTGAAGCAATCGAATTTTCTTGTGTATGTGAACGAATAAAATTAAATTAATAAAGGGAATTATAGGGACAACCAAATACAAAAATGGGGCCTAAATGGGATATTCAAAAAGC
The DNA here is from genome assembly GCA_034769895.1 of Magicicada septendecula. NCBI lineage: Eukaryota > Metazoa > Arthropoda > Insecta > Hemiptera > Cicadidae > Magicicada > Magicicada septendecula. The sequence continues at coordinate 234,169,501 of CM068368.1, read as the reverse complement.
GGTAACTTCCAGGATCTTTTTGCTAAATTGAGGACACTTATATAATTTTTAATTATCTTTGCCGCCCGCTTTCCTTAAAATTAAACAAAGGAAATGCCGATGTTTTAACTACTAAAACGAGTTTAATACAGGCACACGTATTACCACAGAAATGAAATAAATTTCTTTCACTGTTACCAGTGTGTTAAAATATTAGGCCTATATTATAATTTCAGTGTCCACGTATGCATCACATACAATAACTGGAAAGTAGTAAGAAGTATCAGAAAAGCAAAAATAAATCCAGGGAGTGAGGCAGGAATAATCGATGTTGTGTACTTTTAACACAGGGCTGTACACACAAAAGGCGTTACTGACACACATGCGTTAATGTTACATAAAGGTGACGTTTGACATGTAATTTCATTGCGGGAAAAAACTAATACGAACTGAATTGTTCCGGTGTACAGATTAAATTGTGCATGATTTATAGATACCGTTACTCTACATTGTTACCTTTGAAACACAAGGAGTCAGCTTCAATAGAATGAGAAGTTGTGTTTGAAATGGTATTGGAGTACGGTCCCTGTGAAAGTGAAATGTGTCACCTGTGGGTAACGTTATGATGGATGATTGTGTGTGTGTGTGTGTGTGCGTGTGCGCGCGCGTGTGAGCAGCGTATGGTTGTCACGCAGAATGGTTTATTAACGTTAAAAGAAATTTTCAATTCTTGTCACCATTAGGTTTTGTTATAAAATAGAAACAAAACCATGTGTTTGATGTGAACAAATTCTTCTCCTAAAAATATGTTGTCTTTTGAAACACAAAAATATTTGGTCTGCATTCATTTTATCGCGTCTTTCGTGAAAATATTTCTTCAGCTAGTCTACTTTGGAAACTGAAAGTTTGTGTCCTGTTATTCGTGTTGATTAAAAAGTCATCATGTACTCTTTTGTCAATAGTGAATCCACACAGGCAAACGACATTCATGTAGAAAGGGGGGAGCTGAAGTAACGATCATCCCTTACATCTGACCATCAGAATCAGAGTTGTGTGGATGGATCAACTGGGAAGATATAAGTTGCGTATGTGATGCTGTCTCACAGGAAAAAGATGGGCGAAGATCCATCCGAGTTTTTTTGATTCCGTAGCATGGAGGAAATTGTCTGTTCATGATCCACGGAACAGATTAGTGACTGATTCACGGAAGAAGGTAAAGAGGCTGAAGCTTTCTTCTAAGAGAATTACAGACCACAAAGTGATCATTTTGAAAAAGTGAAATTTTAAAGAATATTCGAAAATGGAACATCGTGGTGGCAAAAACGCGGCGAAACGTTGATCAAATCATAATATATTTTGATTATAATTAATTCCCTAATAAGTCGCGAGTGTATACTTTCTTAGGGACCTGCTTTTTGATTTTTTAAAGTATCTGTCCACCTCGCCCTTAAATTGTGGGTCCTCCTTCGTTATACTGTACATGCGTTCAACGTCCAGTATGGATAAACGAAATCCATGCGTTTGTATGAACGATTCTGTCTACTTTGTCAAAATGAATAAATGACAACAGTATTGTCGTATTAAAACCATGTTAGGGTTGAAACCACATACGTGCACGGTTGTATTGTGCAACTGCAAGTGTGCGAGTTCGCTCTATTTTGTTCCACACCTGTGTGTTTCATTGCTACATCCTGCGAGTAGTGTGTAACTTAATAAGGCTAATACCCGCCAGACTAGTCGTTCCCATTTCCACCTACAGCATTTTTTATATCTTTACTATGTATGTATATATCTCTTGGTTTCGTTTCTTTTCATATTTTTTGTTGTTGTCAGATGTCTGCTTTTGTTGAGTGTATAAGGTTTACGTACCTCCGTATGTTTTCATTTCCGATTTACATATGAAAAGAAAGATTTTAATCGTTTTTATACGACAGTAAACAGTTAGGAGACGTACAGAAATGTTAATGCGTATAAGAAAATGTTGGTTAAACAACTGTCATGAGACTGTTGCTGTCTGTTTTGTTTTAAATTGAGTGCTCACAATTAACGCTGTCACTTGTGTGACGTATCTGTTTAGTGTGTATATGTTAATAATATTTATAACTTATCCATTGTCAACTTTACAGGGAGTACTAAAGTTTGTTTGAACATAGAATTTCTCATTTCGGGTTTAGATTTCTCATCGCTTGTAGATCTAATATTTCTGTGTAGGTACATACTACAAGTAAATACAGTACAAATTAATCTTGGATTTCTGACTCTAGAGGAGAATGGTCTGAATTGACGTTATTCATCTTAAATGTCTTACACGCTTAAATCACTGAAATTAGTTATCGGTAAATTTGAGAATTGGTATCCCAAACGACAGCGTTCCAAAAAACTAACATGAAAATCAGAAAGTGTTGATTGTGTGCCTCATGTACGGTAACGTAAACATTAGACACATGGTGAGAAATACATGTTGAAGAGAGATATTATGTTTAGGAATTCTTAAGTTAACAAAGATAAATATGATAAGATAATGTGATACATTATTTTCTACTAAGAGGCTGCTATCAGAACAATTCAAGTATCTACTCTGTCGTAGTTATACTTGAACAGACAGAATTAAGCATCGTCCGATTTGTGGTTTGTACATTAAACTCTATTTTCACCCAGTGTTTGTTAGTTTGGTATTTTCCAGTAATTGCGTTTTGTTTTCTCATGATGCGGACAGCGAGTTTGGGCCGATTGTGAGTGTAGGATATGAGAAGTAAAACTGGAACTGTCACTGTAATTAATTGACGAATTTACTCGTACTTCTTTGTGTCTAGCGCGCACATGACCTACCGTACTTGTGAAAAAGGTTTCTTTTTGTTGTCTCAGTTTCATTTGTCAATTAATATTTATAATTACATTAGTTGAATTAGAGAATATTAAATTCTGTTAATTCCAAATATCGAAATATAAAAGCATTATTTTCGCCTTAAGTAGATCTATGTTAGTAGTTCGAGAAAAGTTTGCGGTTGTCTTGTTTTAACGATGAAACATACACCTACATTTTGTGCTCGTCGTCATCGTCATCTTCATTTTCGGGTCTTGGCATCGTTGCCTGTTCTCAGCTTCACTATTCAGTGAAATTATTACAGGACATACTCTGATTACCTGGTTTAATATTTCAGTATCCTGCCCTAACTCTAGTGACAGATTCCAATATATCTCATTACGTTGTCGTTAGTTTAGTTTATTGCACTCAGATATGGGCACATGAATATTACTACGTCTTGTAAGGACGACATGTGCTTGCGAGCCTTTCAGATATTTATTTCCGCTTGTATCAGCAATGCGCTCTCTGTCATGCTTTCCCTTGTAGCTATCTGAAGAAATTCGTGATTTGCTACCACCTACAAGGTTCTCAAAGCTTTAGTATTATCATTCCGAAATATGCAATAGTGTAGGTACGGACGTCATTCTCTAAAGTCTAGTTTGGTCTCTCCTTCCGGGGTTTTCCCTCATTGCTTCTGAAGGGACAGATTGCACAATTATGTTTAGGCGTATTGAAAATTGTTGCCCATTCGTTCAATTTATCATCATCTGTGCCTTTGAAATTACGATTAATGCCTATTGCAGTCTAAGGATCTGCAAATAGCATTGCGTCTACGTCAACCGTGAATTATATGATCGTAGGACAAGCAGAACGCACTATTTGGAATGTTATATGTATGCATCCAAAAATGTTTCCGTTTCCGTATAAATAGTTCAAGAGAAATGTACGTTAGAACCGTGTATTTATTTTACAGCTGATACATCACACACTGGGGCAGGCGACTTCGCCTTAAAACCTAAACCACAACACTATCTGATCGACAGTGTCTTTATAAAAGGGGTATAGGTAACTGATTGATTGCTCTAACCTGGTGACATCTTCTGTTTTCACAAAATATGAGGGAGGTACATCTGGTGTTCGGAGAACGGATTCCCGTTCACTCTTTCTAGTACGAACAGAAACTCATGTTACATCCGGAGGAAACGAACAGAACGCGAACAGAAAAACAGTACACCAGTACCACTCACGTTCACCATTTTTTGTTTTCTTATCGTCGTAATCATCTGAAACAGATTTTGAAAATGATAATACATTGTGAGAGAAATAACGTACACGGTGGGTCAGAGAGTGCGTTAATAACCGGAGAAAGTTTTCTTTCACCTTGTTCACGCATTTCGTTTAGTAAGATCAAAAAAATTACTACGGGATGTAACGGCGAGCAATCACCGTGAATACCACTGGGTCAGAGAAAGTAAAGTAATGCGTTTTAACGAGATTCCCTGTAAATTATATCTTGTACGCATATTATGGATTCGAGTGTAATTTTAATTTTATTTTCTTTGTATAGACAAAGCTCGTCCATTGGCTATTATTTCTGTACTTAATGATAACAATAATAATATTGTTTATCGTCACAGCGTGTTGCCAAGTACCAGAGAGGACGGTAATTTGTGTATTGTATGGAAATGGATTTCTTCGTACCTTGTGGAGAGACCCCGGTATACAAGGTACCTAATAATTTTGAAAAAGCTGTTATTATATTTCGTGCTATTTAATTTGTATTTCCTGTAGTTTGAATGTTATAGATTCAAATATGTTGAGAAAACATAGTTGTTAACAAGTAAAAGTGTAAGATTAGATTGTCTGAGTTGTGCTTTTATTTAGTAATGCGCGTAAAATTATAAATTAGTTCATATTATTTCTCATTGTTATATGTGCTACTATACAAAACATTATGTTTTATATGCCCGTGAATATTTCATATGTTTTGAATTGATTTTATTGATAATTAGATATTAGAATACAAAAAATAAAAGACTACAATCCTATAAACCGTAAAGGATTTTTATATTTATAATAACCATCAGTTTTTCACTTCACTGTTGTGTACGACTGTGACAACAACAAGCTAAACAACTTAAATCCGCCAAACAGTTGACGTTAACAAAGAAATGAACATCCAAATTGTATGGAACATGTTTGCTGGCTTCCTGTTTGCCGAGATTAATTTTTTTTCTCGTGGACTCCCGTTTTTGTATACACTTTTTGTTAATATTAATTTTTTTAATCGTCAGTGAGATACAAAATATATTATATCCAGCTCTTGTATTTTTCCAACTTTGTGTGTCTTACTCGAATTAGATAACTTGCGCATTCTGGAGTAAATGGTACGTAGTATTTCAATTACTAGTGTATGAGCCTCCTTCTCTGTTACTTCCTTCATGTTGTACGCGTACTAGCATGCTTTTGTAACAGTCAGATGAATTATGTTCTTATACGTGTCCAGATTGATTACCTTTCTGGCCGTGGTTGTTGGGGAGATGGTGGATATACTGCTTTCATTAATGCCGCGTCTTGCTGATCTGACGGATGCGCGCTAGCTGGATGGCATACAAGTTATTCTCAAAGGTCATAGATGTCAATCTAAATGTCCGAAGAGTACGTTGCTTTGTTGTGTGTAAAGGACTGCGGCGGGTGATTCCCATACAGATACTATACGGGCCTATACTGAAGTAAATGGCCGTAAATGGAAGCTGTTAGCAAGGGAAGTCTCGAAGAGTGGAATGTATACATTATACGGTATACAGTCCCTGAGGGAACACATTGTTCGGTATAAGAACACAGGCTCTGCGGGGGTTATGTGAGTAGGCTAAGTCGAGTGTAATTTAACGTTCAGCGTCACGTCAAGAGTAGCATCGTTGTGTAAGTCTTGAAGTTGACGCATCGTACATCACCACTCATAACAGAGACGGATGAAATGAGTTTATAATATTTTTTATTATTCCGTAGAAAATAGGGTCACTGGAACATCTTCCGAGAAAACAGAGTGACGGATGAAAGTCAGTGTGAATGCGTGCGGGAATACGACGCGGTGCATCATAGTGAATTAATAACGGTAGTGGACATTACGGTGTACCTGTCTTCCTACACGCACCGTTGTACGTACATCCGGTACACGCCCTACCGGTGCTCGCTTCCATTGTCTACGCTCATACTGCACAAAAGCTATGATAGTCGGTTAATGGGATGGATGATGACGAGGGGAGAGGCGATACGTAGGGAAGGGTTGGTTGGTAGGCACGGCACTCCCTTCTTTCATTATGAACGGCTTGTATTATTTTATTATTCTCATTATAAAACAAGTGCACTTTCAGTATTAGTAAATATACACCTGTTGGGAGCGTGGGTTCCGTGATGATGGTGCGATGGCGGTTGACGCCCTAGCGTTCTGTCCGGTTCCCATAAAGACAAAACGTGAACACCAATAACATTGTAGTACTGAATAGGAGGGTTTGTACGCGTGATGCCCTTATATACTGTCAAGTTCATTGGCCTCCACCATTTAATAACTCACGCTTAGAAATAAAATAAAATTTAAATCTCGCCTTGGATTTCTTTTAAATAAAAAATTCAATAAAATAAAATTCTGCCATTTTCGTAGGTCGTGACGACTTCCTCGATCTTCTTTCGGAGTTCTAGCTGCATTTTGGTAAAATACAAGTTTTACGTATGAAGGCATTTAATTATGGGCGGTATTTTACGTAAAACAACTTCTTTATAAATGTGCAATATGTAACCTGATAAAAGTAGGGGCTGTTTTGTTAAGCATGTTTAAAGCATGTTAAACATATTCCAAAATAATAAATAATTAAGTGCTAGCGAACTGTATCATTTTGTTAATAAAAATATTTCTGTGTTATTGTTCCAAGGCACATCCATTATGAAAAACTAAGACACAACATATTTTGAGATAGCCTGGTATGTTGTATAGTTTTTGTGTAATACTTAATGCTTCAAGTCGGACTAGTAGTATGTTTTATTTCTATTTAGCGATTTTTATTATTTGTGCTGTTACATTTCTTTTAACAAATCGGTAGATGTAGAAGAAAAATTACACCAATTTACAGAGTATTCGAATCATTCAAATAACTCTTATAGCAAGAGCAAGAAATATTATAGGGATACATTATTAAATAGTACAAAACTATTATGACTGTGCCATGTAGGGTTTTAAAACTTGGGTCCCCACTTCGTTGGGCCTAATGATCTTAAACAACAGACATGATTTTTTGTATGCAGAATATTAGTAGCATCACTCAGTAATTATAAAGTAGTGATGTTATTTCACAAAATTTGAGGGCAGAAGGAATTCTTGATCCAGTAGAACGATTTGGATTGTCATGGAGGGAACGTGTGGGCAGAGTGATTGGATAGACTCAATCTGGGATAGAATGATTATCTGGAGCTATAAAGCGGATGAAAAACGGGAGTAGATCAACCTAAGAAAATATGTAGTGGTGAGAATATCTGCACTACGGCTCTGGAACAAGCTATGCAGTCCGATGATGACTTCAGTGCTTCATGTGTAAATTACTAAATCGTAAGCTCATGTCTGTGTAGCGGAATACACGTACAAAAATACACGACTCAATCAAAAGTAACTTTGTTTCGGTTGTTGTGATATATTGTAAATTATTTTTGGTATATATTGTAACGATAGGATTCTTACGTCTTCTTAAAAGGTGTACGTTGTGTGTTCGCCTCACACGAATGGTCGTTACTTATATGTTGCGCTGACGATGTCCGTAGCGATCCTTCAATTACCAGTACACGCGAGTGGGAATCTTACCTGTTCTTCAATAGGTGTTCATAAATCCCGGGTGGCGCCAAATTGTTTAATTAAAACAATTAAATTAAAAAATAGGACGGTTGAGCGTTCTTAGCTATGACGGTATGGAGAATTCAAATTTACTCCCGCCTTCGTTCGACCTTCTTAATCGAGCGGTTATTTCGCCGAGTTTCCGACGTGAGCGCTTACCGTCACCCTTGTTTTTCGCTAAAATACACAAATATGATAATACACTTTCCTATGGAATAAAGAACAGTGGTTACAACTCTGTACTAGTTTATTTATTTGTGATTGGTAATTATTCAGTGTTATACAAAATTATATTTGTTATTAAACAAATTTGCACCGGCAATTATTATAAGACAAAAATCTCAAGGTTCGGCGAAGTGGCTCTGAACGAATTATTCAGTCAGACATGGCGACTGAAACCGTTTGTTTACTTTTAATTTCGTTCAGATTCTGGATTCTTGTGATTACGAAAAAAAAATATCAAGTTGATTACAATAAAGTACACTACCTTACATTAATTGTACTTATATAATATAATGTGTAATTATAATTTGTTCCTGAAGTGTTATAAAGTGTGTTTCAAAAGTTCGTAATTTTTATACAGGTTATTTTTCTTAGTTAACATAAGTTTAGTGTTTTATTTTTTATTAATCTTTGAAAGAAATAATATCATCAGTTTATAGTGAGAGTTCAAAATGTTATGAGAAAAATTTAAAGAGAGTTTATTTCATAAATTCGGGTAACTCAACAATACTTATCAAATCAGTCGACTTGAGGTGTAATGTCGTTCAGTTGAAATGGGTTGTTGTCTTCGATAATCATCAATTTTCAATCATCTTGGGATTCAAGTACGTTTGGCTTCTTTTTCGTATTAGTTGGTTTAAATTTATTAATTTAGAAATTGTTTATCAGGTATTAGGCATCAGTTGAATGTCCTCATCTTCTTACTTCTTCATTTTTCAAATTTGGATTACTTTTAAACACTTTATATTAAAATTTTGATCATTCACGGCTTGGCGTCTATTCCTTGAGCGTCAAAAATGGAATAATAGGTTCTAACGGAAAATTCATAAATAACGTTTCAGTTGTCATGGTAACTGATAGATCCTGATTGGCTGAACTTGACTTAAGACCATTGTTATCATATTTGAATTTTTATTCAAAATTACTGTATATCTTCTGATTGCTATTATTCTTCCGTCTTCCTCTCTATGTATTAAATATTATCACTACTGTTCGTATTTTCTTTCAAAGATCATTTTGACATCCCACAAAGCTGGGGTTTCTTATGTATTATTGTTTGAACATTTATTTTGATATTATCTAATTACATTTCTTTCTTATTTTATGTCCTTAATTTAACATTTATCTTTTAATATGATTCACTAATTATCCTTGACTAGTTACTTGCCTTGGATTTGCTAATATTCTTGTTAGTTTTTTACAATTTGTAGTTATTGGTTTTGTACAGTTAGGCTTTTCATAGGCCTAAGTAGTAATCGGCTATATTTACTTATTTTATATAAATTACCTATTAATTTACCCTCATACATGTTTTGTTTTGGTATTATAAATGAATTGTTTACTTGTTAACTTGTTTTGGATCTGGTTTATAATAATTGTATGTTTTCATTAGTTTCTACATTATGGTTTGTCTATTATTGTCTGACTGCCTCTCCAGTCTTATTAGATTTATATTACTTTATCTTTTTCCTTATTTATTTTGCCATTGTTTACAATTTGGCTATTATCTCCCATTCTCTATAAAATATAATATAACATTTAGGTTTATGGTCTGTATAATCCCTTCAGCCATATTCCTATTCATAGATTTAATTGAACAATTCTTTAACAGCTATTATGCAACGTTTGTTTACAATTTGTTTTATTCTTAATTATTTTTTGGGTGATAAACATCATCACACCATTCAAATTTCCTTAACTGACTATCCCTTAGAATATAGGGTGTTTATTGATTTTGCCTTTATTTTCTTTACTATATTTTTTCTTAAATAAACTTTACTCTCTAGCCATGGTAACACTAACTTTTGACATTCTATGGGTTTCCTTCCCTGAATACTATGGTATCCCTCATTTACAATTAATCTTAATACTATCAATAACAAAATTCTTATTTAATAATACTGTTCACCATTAAACCTTTAGTGTTCATCACTGATTATTAGGTGTTTATGCCTATTAATAGTGTTTCTATTTATTTTGGGGTTTTACACTGTCACTTTGTACTTCTTATATTTTATTTAAGTGTTATTAGTGGGTATTCCCTAACATTATACTCTCTTGGTCACTTACTTATGTTCACTATCTTACTATCTCCCTATCTCTCTATCTCTCACTTTACAAAGGTTAGTTATACTGTTAACCAGTTCATGTCATTATAGAGTCCTTTATTACATTTAAACTCTATTTTTTTGGTTAGTGTACTTTGTTTGTCTTTACTTTAGAGCCATTCCACATCAAATCAACGCAGGGTATAAACTTGACCATCTCAGAATTTGATGAAATTTGGTGTGTAGGTAGTCCTCATGGAGATTAATAAAAATACAAATTTTTTTTCAAATATCTCAAACGGTTTAGAAATTACGGCTATGTAAAGTTTTCAAAAAACGGCCAAAAACGCACGTCCGACATATTTTGAAATCACCACAGCTGCTCTCCTAATTGAGCTAGAGAGATGGGAGTGGTGTTATTTTACTCAGTTTTTCATGCAGTTTTCAATGATATACAGCACAACATACCTTTTCATAAAAAGTTTTTTTGTAAACACAAAATCAAAATTTTAAATTTAATTTTCTCAAAAAGTGCATTTTTGAAAATTTTTTAAAAATCCCTACAAATAGTTTAGACCTTTGGTAAGTGATTCTCGAAATTTCAAAGTGGGAGGCTAATGGGTTTATAGTTAAATAATAATTTAAAAAAAGAGCGTTTTATAAAACTGATAGTAGGCCTAGATATTAAAACATATTTCATTACTATATTAAATTATTTATACACTTTACATTAAATCTTTAACACTTACATCTTTAGCAAAATTTTATGTAGAACTTGATGATAGAGCTTGTGAAGTTGTTGTGGCTTCTTCAGGTGTTATTACATAAATCCTTCCAGTAGGAGTTGTAGGATCAACTTTGCTAAGCACGTCTGTCAGTGATATCCACAATACGTCCGGCTTCCTTGGATATGAAAATGATGATGAAGGGCCAGCAGGATGTAGAAATGTCACTTTTAGTTCATCCTCTTCTTCATTCTTCTCCAACACATATGCCAGCCACCACTTTTGGTCATATACGGCCGTTATATAACCGCTTACTTCTGACATTTGTAGTTTTTCTGAGGATTTTTGGATGATCACTGTTCTTCTGTTGTATCTTCAGAGAATATTTTTACACAAATCTTTGATACGCTTGAATGAACAGGTATATAAGCATGGTACTGTTGAGTTCCCTTAATAGTTACTGCTTGGCTGAAACGGTCATTCAGAAATGTTTCGGATTCAACATACTCATCTTGTGTGGAGAAGGTGAAATTAATTCCAGATAAATTTTCAACTGCCCATTCATAAAGTTGGATAGCTGTTAAAATTTGGTTGTCATATGGACGTTGCAGGCTTGCTCTTGCAGCAAGTCTCTTGACTGAGCCCCCAACCCCATCACATGGTCCTTTCCCATGTGCAGTTGCGGAAAAATGCCATTCAGCCTCTACACCAAAGTCTTGCTTGTGATAACATAAATTGATAAAATTTTTCTTATTTTTACTTCCATATTCCTTAAGGAATGGAAGTATGGTGATGGCAAAAAAAATCGTGTTCGAGGTTATTGCAGATTCTGATTCTACTACACTCAAAACATGAAAAAAAGTCGTTTTCCGAAAAGTGTCTGTGTGTGTGTCTGTCTGTCTGTCTGTCTGTCTGTCTGTAGATTTTTTTTCTATGGCAAACGATAACTGCCGCAAATTCAAACAGAATCAAATAATTTTTTGCATACAGCCCTGATTTGCAGAGTACTCGTGACCTATTGTTTTTGGTGAAGGTCGGTTGAGGGAAAGGGGTAGTTTACCTGCAACGGTTTTTTTTTAACAAGGGTAATTTTGTTTGTTTGGCAAACGATAACAGCCGCAAATTCAAACAGAATCAAATAATGTTTCGCATACAGCCCTGAATTGTAGAGTTCTCAAGATCTGTTGATTTTGGTGAAGATCGGTTAAGGGAAAGGGGTAGTTTACCTGTAACGTTTTATGTTTTAACAAGGGTATTTCCTATGGCAAACGATAACAGCCGCAAATTCAAACAGAATCAAAAGATTATTTGCATGCTGCACTAAATTGTAGAGTTCTCAAGACCTATTGTTTTTGGTGAAGATCGGTTAAGGGGAAGAGGTAGTTTACCTGCAACGTTTTTTTAACAAGGGTATTTTCTATGGCAAACGATAACAGCCGCAAATTCAAACAGAATCAACTAAGTTTTTGCATACGTCCCTGAATTGTAGAGGTCTCAATGACTTTCGATTTTGGTGAAGCTCGGTTAAGGGGAAGGGGTAGTTTACCTGCAACCTTTTACGTTTTAACAAGAGTAAAGTACTTGAAAATTTATTTAAACTTTTTGAAACAATGGTAATTGTTAAAAATAAAATAATTTTGTTGCCAGGCAATAAAATTATAATTTTTTCATTTTAATGTAATATAATATTTTTCATTTAATACAGCAATAAAAAGGCAGGTAAGACACAGCCTGGCTGTTTGGCTGAAAATGATTTTAAATATAAATCTTAGAATATGGAAGTCATGTATGGTTCTCCATACCGATATTACTTCCATATTCCTTAAGGAATGGAAGTATGGTGATGGCAAAAAAAAATCGTGTTCGAGATTATTGCAGATTCTGTTTCTACTACACTCAAAACATGAAAAAAAGTCGTTTTCCGAAAAGTGTCTGTGTGTGTGTGTGTCTGTGTGTGTGTGTGTCTGTAGATTTTTTTTCTATGGCAAACGATAACTGCCACAAATTCAAACAGAATCAAATAATTTTTTGCACACAGCCCTGATTTGTAGAGTACTCACGACCTATTGTTTTTGGTGAAGATCGGTTGAGGGAAAGGGGTAGTTTACCTGCAACGGGTTTTTTTATCAAGGGAAATTTTTTTTTTTTTGCAAACGATAACAGCCGCAAATTCAAACAGAATCAAATAATGTTTCGCATACAGCCCTGAATTGTAGAGTTCTCAAGACCTATTGTTTTTGGTGAAGATCGGTTAAGGTAAAGGGGTAGTTTAGCTACAACGTTTTTTTAACAAGGGTATTTCTTATGGCAAACGATAACAGCCGCAAATTCAAACAGAATCAAATAATTTTCTGCATACCGCCCTGATTTGTAGAGTACTCAAGACCTGTTGTTTTTGGTGAAGATCGGTTAAGGGGAAGGGGTAGTTTACCTGCAACGTTTTTTATCAAGCGTATTTTCTATGGCAAACGATAACTGCCGCAAATTCAAACAGAATCAAATAATTTTTTGCATACATCAGTGAATTGTGAAGGACTCAAGGCCTTTAGATTTTGGTGAAGATCGGTTAAGGGGAAGGGGTAGTTTACCTGGAACCTTTTACGTGTTAACAAGAGTAAAGTACTTGAAAATTCATTTAAACTTTTTCAAACAATGGTAATTGTTGAAAATAAAATAATTTTGTTGCCAGGCAATAAAATTATAATTTTGTCATTTTAATGTAAATCATATAAGAGAAAATATATCGCGCTTGGCAGGCAAGCGTATCTCAGTTATGTACTGTTTACGTTTCCATTTTATTATTATGACTACCGCAGTAAAAAGGCAGGGAAGACACACACACACACACACACACACAATTCGCGTTATTTCTGGCCTCATTCATGTTTATTTTCTTACATTTGCACGCTTTTTAAATGGAAAGTGCCGAAACCCATACCAACATAACGCGTGCAAGCCGAAAAAGTGTCCAGCGTGGAAAGCGATTTGCTTCCTGTGGATCGCTGGGCAGTGTAACTGCACGTGTTTACAGAGGAACGATTCACAGACAGACTTTTCGTCTTTAGGGAATGAACCCTCTGCAAGATGCTGAGGGTCCATGAGTGACTTCGGAGCGCTCCTTATTTTCCGCGTGTTTGTTCTGTGAAACGTACACTGTAGATTCGTAGCTTTACTCTAAGCAACGCTCAATAGGAAATGTTGAAAATTTTTGTCCACGGTGTACCCTCATACACACTAAACCTGCTCTGATGTTTTAATTACGGACATCATAATATTAAAACTTTGGAAACTTGAGCACTACTTAATGGAGATCAATCATTAACTTATACAAGCCATTAATTTTATGCATATTTGTTATATATATGTGTACAACGTTATCGGCAACAAAGAAGTAGTTTTTGTTAAAATTCCTTCCTGGGATATTTGGCCGTAGTCCAATGTTTTCTACAAAACCAGACGTTTCGGCAATGCCATCGACTTCTATCATCAGTGAAAATCGAGTGCGATAACGTGAGGTGACGTTAGTGACCACAGTACTGTGGTTAAGGCTGAAGCAGTAAGTAGAAAGAAGTAGTTTCTATGGTAATATTTCATTTCGAAAGCGATTTTAAATATAAATCTTAGAATATGAAAGTCGTGTATGGTTCTCCATACCGATATTTATATTGTGCAGCACACCCATCTGAGTAATAAAAAATCTTTTTTGGCACTGTTTGAAACTTTGTTGTCATAAACTCGACAAGTTTTTTTTGGAATGTATACACAGAAACAGTGTTATGCTCTAAACAAGGTGAAATTACAACAAAACTTGAGTGTTTAATTTTATCATCTTCTCTGTAATAAATCACAAAAGGGTGTATTGTCACATGTTCGCTTGCCCAGTGATAACTTTGAGCTTCGTCCTGAACGACAATGTTATAGTTTTCAGAGAAATCTAAGTTTACTACAAACTCTGACTCTTTTAAATTTTCTTTTTTGTCATTAATGAATGAAGACTGCTGCTTTGCAATAAAATCATGTTTGATTAAGAGAGTCAGTTTGTCACAAAAAACATTTATAAAATCTTCATTAGATTTCTGTAAAGTTTCAAGGTTGCAACGATCAACAGGCACCCACTGACGATAGGTGACATTTTCTATAAGATTTTCTTCAAAAGCCTCTTCAATGATTTTGCGAATTGGGGCAACACCAGGGCATTCTCTACAGTCACTCATATAGCAATTAATGTTTGGTGGATTACACAGCATTTTTGCCAAACAGTGTTTATATGTATTTAGTTGTCTATTTGTCAAAGCTCCTAATTTTGTATTTTCTATCATTAACTTTACGTTCTGGTGAATTGTGCATACACAAACTGCATGTGTGCCACTTTGGCCTGCCAATATGCAATGCTTTGGTCGAAGTTCAGCAAATTTTGAAAAACCTATTGTAATATCTGAGAATTTTTCCTTAAACAATGAGTAAGCCTCCTTAAGATTACACAAAATTAGTCGTTTTGACATTTTTGTTTTAATTCCATTCGAGTCAACTAGATGAATAATCTACAACAGACCACTGCTGATTGTTATTTTAGTGACTTTATCCTTTGCATCCTGACACAAAATGCATAAAGTAAATTATAAAAACTATTTCTCATTTAATTTTGAAAAACTTACTGAGTAAATAATAAGACTAAAATGACTAAATTGTGGACATAATTTGTCTTAAAGACAGCCCCCCTTGGCACAGAATTATGGTAATAATCACCATTGTAATACATTATGTAAAGGTACATAGTATTAAAATTACGCATCAGTTTTATAAAACGCTCTTTTTTTAAATTATTATTTAACTATGAACCCATTAGCCTCCCACTTTGAAATTTCGAGAATCACTTACCAAAGGTTTAAACTATTTATAGGAATTTTTAAAAAATTTTCAAAAATGCACTTTTTGAGAAAATTAAATTTAAAATTTTGATTTTGTGTTTACAAAAAAACTTTTTATGAAAAGGTATGTTGTGCTATATATCAATGAAAACTGCATGAAAAACTGAGTAAAATAACACCACTCCCATCTCTCTA
Source organism: Magicicada septendecula (assembly GCA_034769895.1). Taxonomy (NCBI): domain Eukaryota; kingdom Metazoa; phylum Arthropoda; class Insecta; order Hemiptera; family Cicadidae; genus Magicicada; species Magicicada septendecula. The sequence goes on along the minus strand of CM068368.1, from coordinate 234,153,779 downwards.
GCTCAATTAGGAGAGCAGCTGTGGTGATTTCAAAATATGTCGGACGTGCGTTTTTGGCCGTCTTTTGAAAACTTTACATAGCCGTAATTTCTAAACCGTTTGAGATATTTGAAAAAAAATTTGTATTTTAAATTAATCGCCATGAGGACTACCTACATACCAAATTTCATCAAATTCTGAGATGGTCAGGTAAAATTTTTAATTTTAGCGCGTTGATTTGATACGGAATGACCCTTTATCAATTTTCATTTACATTGATTATTTAGTCGATACTAATACTTATCTTTTACATTTGTTATTTATTGGTTTCTTTTTCGTTATTATATTTGAGTGTAACATTTCTCCTTTTTCTGTTCTATATTATTTGTTTGGGTCTTTTCATTTCTTCTTGTTTTATTTCATTTATACTTGGTTTGTGTCATTTTCATTTACCTTCTTCGATTTCATTTTATTTTGTTTTTCCCCTTCTAATTTGGTTTCATTTTATTTGGTCAATCACTTGGGTTGGGTCATGTAGTCGTTTGTCGCGTCATCGTCATTTTATTTTCTTTAGTTTAAACATTTTTATGTAGTTGATTCATTGTTTTTCCCCTGGTATTGGGGTGGCTTGTTTGTGTTGTAACAATATGCATGATAACTAATGACAGACATTAGATGATGTAACATTTTATTCAAATAGATGTCCCCTGTACTATACTGCCTTCACTATATGGCCATGATTTCCATAGTCTGTTGTTGATATTGTGAGTTTTTATTGTGCAAAGACTAGTGGTGTATGAATTCATCCACATTTAAACAGGGCCATTAAGAGAAACGTATAGATTTTTCATAAAATATTCGTAATGTGGTTGCGTAGGATTTGGCGAGAGATCGGACGATCGAATCCTCGGAAGGGTAAAGAAATCTGTAGTCTTTGTTCAGCATGTGCAACCTCCACTGCCTTCTTATGTACCATAGAGATTATAAGTGAGGAGTTTTTGGAATACATACTACTGTGGCGACTGAGCGTAACCTGAGTTACTGTACTGGATTGCTAAAAATGTTACTGTGCAGGAGAGTAACGAATTCATTTATATTTTTGTTTCGTACTTGATGTTTGTGACTATGACCCGTAGTGGATAACTGACATCAATCAGAACGCGTGTGTGCAAAACAGTTGGTAGTGCTTTTAATTTCTAAAATTTCTGTGCAGTTACAAATAAATGTTAAACGCGGAAGAAATGATAGTGTTGCGTGCTACGGAGTAGACAATTATAGGCTCCCACACACGTTAGGGAACTATCGAGATATAGAGGAATTTAGCGTTGCGTGAAAGACGGAAATAGTCAGCAGTAGTAGATCAAACATAACAGAACGATATATAATTATTTGATTTCTATTTACTCCAGGTTTCTCTTTATGTGTGAAGTGTGGTTCTGTGAAAGAGTCGTTTACAGCTCCAGTAAAATAAACATGTATGGCCCTAACTGGAAACTGGCTATTTAGAAGACATAAACAAATATACTTTGAGCATTGTGAGAAGTAAATATTCTGAATAGTAATCCGTTTATAACGAACGACTCTGTGATCTGGTATGTGACAGGAACAAATTACCATACAGTCGCTACGTGGATTCAGCAGGCACGTCTGATTGTTGACACGCTGTTCTGTATGTTTTAATGCGCGCTGGTTAAGATAAATTAACTTTGTTAGAAGCGGAATAAATGAACTGTCTCTTTCTCTCTATGTAAGCGTTTCCTGTCCTGTAACTATAAAACCAGCCTGTAGTTTTTACGGTCCATTATGTTGACGCATGGAACTTGTAGTTGTCGGCGTGTGCCGCGTGTGTACTTATATGTGCAAGCTGAAAGTTTCTTCATTCCGGTGAAATTACTTTCTTTGATCAAGGTAAACTGAAGACATCGTGAAGATTTCTGTTCTCCGTAGTGCAAATATTCGTTTCACGAAATACAAACTCGACATGTAAGTCACACTTGCAGTCGGTTTTCGTGTAAGCGAGTTACAAGACATTTTCTTTTCTAAATGGAAAATTTATATCAATAATATAAACAGCAACAGCTGTCATTCTGATATTATAATACTACAGCATTATGTTTAACTTCGAATGGGGTTACGAAACTAAAATTTTTTTGATTAAAATATTCTTTGTGGTTAAGCCAAACGATTCATACGTAAATGTTAACAGATAAAATTGTTTTATCTTGTTTACTGCCTGCATAACAAACTCTCCTCTCCATAAAACAGAAGTTCGGCTGTACAACCACTGGAAGTTGTGATTTGCATCCAGACGTGTTCTGAGTTCATTTTATATCCTTGTTCAACGAACTGCTTGTTTATTAAATTATGTAGCATTTGCATAAAATGATGCGCGCGCATATCATCAATTCGTTTTGGAAGGTCCCGTGTGGTTAGGCGACATGATACATTTCTTCCGATTTAAGTTGTAACACGTTTCATTCCTTGATATTTTATAAATTTTATTTCTTTTTATTTTAATTTTATTTGCGCAAAATATTTCTAAACGGAACGAACTATGGATAGTTTGTGACTATTTATTACAAATTCGTAGGCGTTAGTTTCTTTTTTGAAAACATTTTGATCTGTAAATATGTATGTATACGTGTTATTCATTGGCTAGCAATTAAAAATTTGTTAGTAGGCCTATTCATAGTCTTATTGTTGAGCGTTTTAAATATTGTGTTTGACTTGAAGTCTGGACTGATATGCCCCTGAAAATCCCAGTGTCGTGCATGTTATCTTGTGTTACAGCGTGGAATCACTGGACAGACAAACCATATTGAGCAGACATGAGACAATAAGGACAATGATGGTCTGATAATATTCGACATAAGACAATTGTACTCGCTAAAATTTCTGTTTTACACACTGTTAATATTAGTTTGACAATTCTCCGGGCTACTGGACCGTGGTGCAATGCTACCGCGTGAAACAGACCACGGCCTAATAACCCAGAGAATTGACAAACTTATATTAACAGAGTTGACGCTTCATAGTAATTTCTTGGTAAATTATGAAAACATTGTTGATAAGTTTTCACAATTTTTCGGGCTGTTAGGCCATGGTATAGGTTGTTCATGTTTATCTAGGAACTTTCCCGCGCCACTGAAGATGTCCGTCATCAGTATGGACGGAGCGTCTGGTGATAAACATGAACAACCTAGACCTCGGCTTAACAGGCCGGAAAATTGTGATAATTAAACACCGGCCCTGAAAGTTTACGTTCACTTGCTGTTGATAAGTGGTATTAAATTTTTCATTTTATTGGCGGTTTTATTTTGTTATATTTTGTTTGTTTTTTATATTATTGTGTATTCTCTGTTTATATTTAACAAATTTGTGTAATATTTATCATTTTTATGTACAGTTTTTCAGACATAAGCGAAAACATTCTTTTCTATTAGCTGATTATTATAATCGTTTTGTATTAAGCTCCATGAGCTGCAGAACTCGCTCTCTATTTTGAACGAAATATATATTATATTATTATTTGATACATTTCAATATTAGATAATTTTTTACAGTGTCAGACAAATTAAGAAAACCCAGATAACTGTATATTCTTTTTTTCTGTTAAAATTATAATTGCAAACAGACAATCATTCATCATACTACTAAACGTTCCGAATTACTGTTGTTGGTTTTTAGTTGAGTTTATAACGATATTGACAGATAATGAGTCCTATAATTAGTTTATGTTTGTTTGCATAGACATCTGTAGATATGTAGCTAATATTTTTCACTGACTGTATATGTCAATAATGTAGTGTAGTATAATATACTATTATATGCATTCAAACACTTTTTGCTACAGTCCGTTTCCTGATGTAAATATTATATTTAATTTTTATAATGAATTTACCTCAAGATATTTCTTTCCTTATTAGGAACATGTTTCGAGAACCCCTGTGTTCTCATCCTCAGCCTTCGTGATTTTGGGTCTGGTGAAGTATTTGTGTGTTGGCTGGACGCTATTTTGGTTTCTTGTTGGTCTCTGGTATTTTATAAGATATTTTATATTTTATAATGGCATTTGGATAAGATATGTAGATGATGGGCTATATATATCAAGTAACAAAAATACAAATGCAGATAACATATTAAAACAACTCAATAACATACATCCAAAAATACAATTCACAGAAGAAAAAGAAAATCACAACAAAATCAACTATTTAGACATAACCATCACAAGATACAATAACAACCTACAATATGCAATATACAGAAAACCAACTTCCACTAACATCATCATACCTAACCATTCTGACCACCCACCACAACATAAAATAGCAGCATTCTATTCACTATTTAACAGAATGTACAAAATACCCCTAAACAAACAAGAAACAGACAAAGAAAGAAATATAATTTACCAAATTGGTTATGAAAATGGATATAATAAAAATACTGTAAACAAAATAGAAAATAAAATCAAATATAAAATAAAAACTGAACAATTAAGAGTTAATCAAAATGAACAAAACAAAAATAATAACAACAATAAAAATGGGCCACATTCACATACGTAAATAATAAAATGACAAAGCTAACAAAACTGTTTAAAAACACAGACATTAAAATAGCATACAAAACTAATAAAAATTATCTACAAAAACTAAATAACCCACACAACAAAGATAATACAACAACCAATGGTATATACAAAATTGAATGCCAAGATTGCAATAAATGTTACATAGAACAAACAAAAAACAACTGAAAAAACGTTATTTTGAACACCTAAACGCATACAAAAAAAAACAGAAATATACAATTCTAATTTGGCCACACATGCAATAAACACTGGACATGAATTCCCAGACATAACCAACATGACACTAATAAAACACATACCACACAAAGGCACCATAATGAACATTTGGGAAAATTTACAAATATACAAACATAAAACACAAAACAAACTAATACCTGAACAAATACAAAACATGACACAATTTTCAAAGTACTCAACATCGAAAATACACAAAATACTAATACATACACCACAATCACACATAATAATACCACTTTAAAATACCAGAGACCAACAAGAAACCAAAATAGCGTCCAGCCAACACACAAATACTTCACCAGACGCAAGATCACGAAGGCTGAGGATGAGAACACAGGGGTTCTCGAAACATGTTCCTAATAAGGAAAGAAATATCTTGAGGTAAATTCATTATAAAAATTAAATATATTGTATGTATATATATATATATATATATATCTTTCACACACACACTTTTTGAAGGCGTACAAAATTTGCAAGTGGTATTGTGATTAATTTTGTCAAATTATTGATATCGATTTAGTTCGCATTTTGAGTAAAAATCGTCATATCATGATGCTCCACGTAGACTTCTACAATTTACTTCAATTTTAGACTTCCAATATTAGACTTTTTGGTCCGTGGTGCCCGTAAAGTAAAAAAGTTTGAGAGTTAACGGTACATTCCGGATTAAATTTCCGTTACTATGGTACATACAATGGATTTTTTCAATTTTTTGATCCCTTTGGAATTTATAAAACTGAACATTACATTCAGATTTTGGTTACAGTTGTCTTTAATTTGATAGGCCTACCCCACATGGATTGCGATTTTTCTCGAAATTTTTATTCTCATATTTTTATCTTGTAACACACTTGTTTTTGGAGGGATCCGTCTCAAAAACAGTATGAATCTGTGGGGAAAACTATAGACAAAGCCATGCCAGAGTAACGAAACTCGGTTGATGAATTTTCAGCCTGAACTGAGAACACACTTCACTCGTGCGATTATTGGTATAACCTTTTATTATCTATTATATTATCTAATATAATAATTGTATTATTATTGAGAATCCTTGAATCTTAAGGGTAGTATATACTATTTATAAGACTATACTAAATGTTTCTTGTGTTTCAGGTAAGGAGGTCATCTCATGGATGTTTCCAGTGAGTAACTTCACAAATTTTATTTGTAAGTGTACGTACGAACTAGGTTGTCTGCATCATTAATGTATTTCGTATGTAAATTATTATTAAATATAATGTTTTCCGTCGTTTATGTAAATTAAATGCGTCAACGATAATAAATTATTGCCATGTAGAGAGACAGACACTTTTATCGCGTCCACTGACCGAACGGGTCTCCTACCGGTTTTGTTTCCGACGGTCGCATTTTTTATTTTATAACAAGGATGGCATAGGAATGCTCATCTTTGCATGTTGTAAAAATACAAACGCGCGCGCGTGAACGAAATCTGATTTGTCGATTTAGTCTCGTTCTCGTATTTGGTGTTTTATCCTTACACGACGAAAACCTGCCTATCGTTTATTCACTTAGCTGTAGCTGTTTATGTGTTATAAAATTGGAAAAAGCACAATTTTGTGTAAAATTTATGGACACGTTTAACAGGCTGGAAGGAAAGCGTTGAGCGGAGTTTACGAAAAGGGCACTCTACTGAAGACACAGAGATTTTAATTAGCCAGAACTTCCATAAATCAGAGACGTAGTTTCATAAAGATGAGAGAAATGTGTGCCAATCAAGTAGAATTCCCTACTGATGCAAGCGCTCATAATTCGTAATTGGCTCGGTTGAAAATGGCATACATAACTTCAGACCAACCGATACCCATGGACAATTGCTACAATTTAATGACCTACTTTTCAGGATTGAATGAGAAGATTTAATTTTTATAGATATTATTGGAATGAAAATGAACATTATGCTGAAGTTACTTTAGATATATAACTTGACTGTGTCCATTCATGTAGGCTACAATTCGTAGTACAGGATAGGACAGGTACTGAAGATACTGAAAATAGAAAACGTTCCACATGGAAAGTAGAAATTTGTTTAGATAACTGAAAACAAATGACGTATGTAGAAACGAGCGTACATTTAGTAGGCTTACTCTTCGTACAATGAGTAAATAATGCATTATAGACACAAATTCTACACACAATATTTTTCGCTTGGGAGGAAAAAAAACACCTTCGATAAAGAAACTGATTTTTTCAATATGGCTACAAGGAAAAGTAAATCTGAAGACTGTTCTCAAACTTTATTATAGTATGTGAAATGAGGTTTTAACAAAATTACAATAGTAGTTATAGAGGTAACAGTTACTAAATGATTTTTGAAAAGCTGGGGTTCTGATAGGTCTCTATCAAGGTGTCTGATTTTATTTAAATTTTGTAAATTTTCAGCTGGCTTAAATATCTTGTAACATGACCGACTTGTTAGAAAACGGAGAAATAAGATATATTGTCTGTTGATCCTTTTTTGAATACACTATTGTGTTAAAAGACGTCACTCAGGTAATTTCTAAGAGAAAGGAGTACAGCTACAACGAATTGATTTCTGATTGTATCAAGGCGATCAAGATTTGGACATGTTTCTCAACGATAGAGGCAATTGATTTCCGGGTGGTGAACACATAGTAATGACGAAAACAGTAATTGACGAATTCTGTTAGTTAAAATTTAATAAGATTAATTTGTGCAGAAATACGTCGAATCGTTGACAAGAGGCTTTAGGATTCTCAATTTGGCTGAGCGGCTTTATAGCTTAGTTAAAAATTATATTTCAGAGTACCATGTTGATAAATTGAAATAAATTGATATTTCTTAGTTTCATCTCGCAAGTTATTTTTTACGAGAAAACTACGTTTCTGTGGGAGAGTTAAAAACAATAATTGTTTATCGTAAAACGTAGGTTTGCCTATTTGGTTAATATTTTGCCCTAATTCTCACCACAGCATGTGTTAATTTGAAATGTTCTATTTTTCAAAATTTGGTTTATCTGCTCCCTAACAATGTACTCGAGTAAGATCAAATTGTATTTTTAGTTACTGGAATTTCTTCAGAATTTTCAAAAGAATATTGGAAACTTTAACTCATTTAGAAGCAGCCGTGATTAAATCGCAAAAACTACTGTTCTTGCGGAGGTGTACCAGGACACATCGAAGTAGGCCTACAACGTACAAAACGATACGGTTGTCACCGGCCACCTGCGTGTCAGGCTTGACCTTGTATACTCGGCACCGAGAAAGATTGATACCAAGGTTGGGCGTGGGTCCTTTGGTGTCAGCTCCAACACGCACACATACGTACCTCATTGTTAATCTTATTTACCCATTGTTTTTGTTGTTTAAAAACCGTCCGTAAAATATACGATTTGTTATTATTATTACTATTATTATGTACAGTCTCCTATATTTGGTGGGGTAATGGTCTGTAACAAATTTGTTGAAAGAAAATGACATTTTTCAAGTATACCATAGAGAGCATGTTGTTAACCTCGAACACGCTTTATAAGCACTCTTAAACACAGCGCGCGCGCGCGCACACACACACACATTTGTACCTAGTAAGTAGCCATGTGTACTATGATACACAAATGTTAACGAAGAGCCCTGTTACTGTTCTAATGGACGTTAAGACAAATGTCTTCGAAGTGACTACTGGAAATGAATCTTGTAAATATTCACCTTTTCTGAAAAATCATTGAATCGTAGGGCTAGTGACAGATCACACATATTAGATGTATCTAATTTCACGCAATTGTGAAACATTTTTATTTCTCAACAAAATATGCTGTAATTTGGGCACGTTTAGTGAATCAGTGCTACAACATATTAATAGGTTTAAAGAAAATTCTGTCTGTAGACTATACGGATATTCTTGTAGATTCGCACGAAAATTATTAACCCATTCATAATTCAAATTATTTTGTAACTAATTTTTGTTCTGAAATTAAATTATTATTAATGCGTGGTAAATTATTATACTAAGTGTTGTAATGTATTTGTGTCTACAGACACTGGTGAATCGTATACAGTTTATTTTAATGTATTCAAAACTGTAGTAGCCTATTTAAATTTGATATCCGATATTCACTATCTTATGTTTGCAAATTATAGTGCTTAAGTTATTTTTAATGGAAGTAAACGGAACGCAAGTAAACGGGAGTGTTACGGAAGTACAACTCTTACATTTATTGCCTTAGCACATTAATTTATTTTTATACTGCACTGTTATTGTAATACGTAACGTTAGAAAACTGAACGGATCGCTGATTTGATTGCCTTTGGTCCCGTAGTATTTTTTATGTTCAGCGGAAGATTACGATGAACACAATATCACAATAAATGTTATTTATGCGTATTATAAATTATACATAAATGATGTGTACAGCAACTGTTTTAAAATATTACAGACATTATAATGGAAAAAATGTAATTCGAATTTAATACTTTTTACAATTTTGGTTACGCTTTAAACATATATTTTTTACACAAAATTGCGGGCAAGTATGTAGTTGTAGATTGACGTGTTGTCGTGAGAAACGTCTATATCGCAGCCGAGTGGTGTGGTAAATAAACACTATATAAAACATATATGTTTGTACTATTCACATGTCAGTTGTTGAAATTATTAAATTGACAACGCATTTACTTTGGAATGGTATTAATGTGTTGGTACTTGGGTGATCAGAGATGGCCATATACGGAAAGAAACCGGTTGGTTAAAGACGCTGGTAGGAAAAAAACGCCGTGTCAAGAAAGTAGTGAGGTTATTTTAATATCAGACGAAATGTTCAAAAAGAACCATCAAGTATTCTGTGTGTTATAGATTATTGTTTTCTGTCCGGTCATCATTCCTATTGTCCCAACACATCATTCCGTGTTGTATGTTTTGAATTGTAAATAATTTCCAGTAGAAGAAAGAGGGCGCGTTGTTCCGCCCAAAGCCACGACGTGGGCGCACGGGCCAACTCTTTTAAGTTTCGTTAAATCCTTATGATGCAAATCCTCTGCTTTTTATATGCATATTTGTGTTAACAGAGAGAGCACAACTTTCTCTGTTTGGCCTGTCACTACCGACAATAATTACAGTGCCTGCAGGATGTTTAATTTTTTGTGGAGTCACGTTCGTTACGGGTGATGCTCCGGTATCTGTGTAGCCCGCTATCCGATAGCTGCGCCATACATATGCTATCCGACCCTGACCGACCTCTCACTTTGTTGTCCGTGGGGACTTTATACCGTTTGAAGAAAGTAGCCGTTAAATAAGAGTAAGAGAACGTTGTGAGATTAAGAAGCTCTTACCAAACTGAACTATTGTAGGACTGTGGGTTTTTTATCGAATCTTTCCGGATCGTTGTTTCCAAAGTGTAGTACGTTTCAAAGTTACTTAAAATCTAGTTAATTAATTGTATGCTAACAGTTTATTTAGATGTATCTGTTCTTAACTGAACACAATGTCTAAGAAAGCTGATATACAGTTAAGTGCAAACTTTCATACATTATTCTTTGTTATACCCTTTATTGAATGTTTTTCTTAGCAGAAGTATGATGCGGTCGAAGAGACATGATGCAACAGGTTTTATCTTATTTTGAATGATCATCACTTCTTTCACAGCACTTTAACAATTAATATTTAATGCACTTTCACTTGTGAAAAACTTACTTTTTTGTTATTTCCTCAAACGTACGTTTCGGAGTGGTTTACTCCTTCCTCAGTGAGGTATAAATGCGGAATGCGTCAAGGGGTTGGTAATCTAACGCCTTGACGCATTCCGCATTTATACCTCACTGAGGAAGGAGTAAACCACTCCGAAACGTACGTTTGAGAAAATAACAAAAAAGTAAGTTTTTCACAAGTGAAAGTACATTAAATATTAAAGGTTTTATCTTGTTCAATTGCTGGCTTATTACGGCGTTTCCTTGCTGTTAGTGTTACAATGTACCTATGCCCATTTCAATATGGAGTAGACAAAATACTTTTTGCCGACATGTATATATTTGTAGGTTTGGTTACCGTCACCTTAGTATCAAAACAAGTCTTTAGGACTGACAACGCCGACCCATGTTAACACTTTTCAGTATAATAAAGCCTCATAACGCAGAAATTATCATGTTCGGCACATCAGTCTGCCCTTGTGCCTCACGCAGTCTAGTGCGACAGAACTAATTCTATTTTGTAACTTTAGCAGTGGCGATTACCTCACAGAATCGAGACCGTAATAACAAGTTGAGCACGTAGGTTATGTGTACGCGGGAGTATTCGGGTTCTGTTAGTAGGCATGCCAAAAGTCAGTAACGGCAATAATTTGTGCGACCACACATCGGCTACTTACGTGTTTCCTGTTGTACGGTACTCTACGGTATCGTGGTCACTAATATTATAAACGTTGGCACTGGATATGACGAGACTTGTCTGCCTGACGTTGACGTACTTGGACTTCTGCTTAGTTGACTGGTGATAGTGGGGGGGGGGGGGGGGTTGCTGCATTCATTGTTCTTGCGAAATACGTTTTCGAAGATTTAAATAAGTTACTGGCTATTTATGCTTACTAAGAGTTATTACTATAAAAGTATCCTATCTGTAAGTTTTGATCGGTTTTCAGGATGAATAGCGTTTAATCAAGCCGTTTTAGGAAAACTTAGGATCTCTGTATAAAGACATGAGAACGCGTGTTTGTGTTTGTTTATTGTGATTCACGCTGTTATTATAATTAATCTTTCAATAAGAGCTTGTTTATTCGAAAAGGGGCCAGGCCTCTCTCTCAGTGGAGACGCCGAGCCGAGTCACACCTAGTATACACGCACGCGCACAAACCCGCATTCTTATGAATAAAACTCGCCCGTCCCACTAAGTGTGACTTTCATGTACCGTATAAAACCTGGTCGTTGCATCCATCGATCGATTTCAGTTCTGTTCTTTTTTTTTAACTTATCAGCTGTCTTCATAAGGCGAGTTTCTTCTTATAAGAAAAAGAAGAAAATAAGTTATTAGCATTTCTCGTTGAATCAAGTACAAGTTCCTTTTAGAGACATAATTTTTCACTTACTTTCACAACTGGGCATAAAGCCTGATCGTATTTACTTACAGTTTGCCCTTTCTTTATCTGACTGATTATTAATAGATTTATTTGAAGTGTAACTTACCCAATGATGAATACTACGAAGACATATATAATTTTTCTTCTGTTCATTTCTGCATTTAAAATTTATTCCTGACAAAAATGCATTAACTATTGTGTATTTAAACAATTATAAAGTTACTGTGTTGAAAGAAGTGCAGAGCACATATCTACAGTGGTGATAGTTAATGGTATGCAACTAAGACTTCTCGATTCCATATTACTAAGGCTAGCGGTTCCATATCATGTGACTAGCCTTCAGCTAATTACTCAGAGAAAATTTGGTAGTGAATACGTATTTCATTCTTCTAACTTAAGAAAAACTGCTTTTTAGTGCGTGCGAATGTGTTTAAGAAAGTACTAACTGTGTTGTCCCTCATTTGTTCAGGAGAAAAGTTACAGTAAAATGTTAATGTTGACATTACAAAGGTGAATTTACAAGAATATGGTAATAGGTTAGCAGTTATCATTAGGATGCCTTTTCAGAAGTTACAAAGTCAGCCCACTTTTACTAGACTTAGAAAGCAGACAGTCCACGGTAATTTGCAACCACGACGTTCATACACAAAAATGTGACCTAACAACTATAATAGTGGTTGTTTAATGACAGTACTTTTTTCTACTTCGATTACGATCCTATTTTTGTGGCATTTATATTCTCCAGTTTCTTTTCATGTAAACATATCTCAAACATTCCTAAGACTTTACAAACTTTAGGGTTTCCCCTTACTCATATTAAACATTATGGTTCAGCAATTCTACAGTCCCCTGTTTGCAAGCTCCCTGTGTGTCCTGACAAATTTGAAATCTTACGACTTTGCTTTTCAAAATTTCATAATATCTCTTTCTTCGACAAAATGTGTTGTGAATGAAGTAATACAGAAGAGTAAAGGTTTTGGTCCAATAGATTAAGTTAAAACAAAGTTGTGGAACGAGAAACTCAGAATGTAGGCTGTTATCGTTCCCAGTGTAACGGACGCTGCGAACACCTTAAATAATCATATAATCAAGTAGGGAAATTGAAGGCTATGAGGATTTGTAGGTACTGCTGGCGGCTGGCAGTCGACAAGGTCTGACTTGTTTACTTTTATACCTACTATAAAACTGAATTATACCTGTATAAAATATTAATCTTAACTGTGTGAAGGCTACGAAACTTAATAACGTGAAGATACCGCCCATTCAACAAGTTGGTATAGAAGTCAGTCAGACATCCAATACTGTAACATTATTACTGATTTACTGATATAACATTAAACGAATTAGTTGTTTGGTTTCTCTGTTGTGCTGTTCTTTTGGTGGTCGTTTATTTGTTACTATGTCCAACTGGAAAACGTTAGGTGCCTTTGTTCTGTGGACACGTGACGTATCGTGCCCTGATGAATCACGTTGAATATTCTCAGTTACATACAGTGTTTTTAGTATTTTTAGGCCCTGTTATGCAGAGGCGATGAAGGATTCTACGCTGTTTACAAGAACTGTCGCAGTACCAGATGAACAACCGAAATCACTTGAATGAACAGTGAAGTGCAGCGTTATTCGTCAGGTACTATACTTAACAATACATACTGCCGCATCGTACATTTTATATATCTAGTTTGAGCGCGCTAATAAAACGACTCCGCATTCAGCCGGTTGTCCACATACCTTGTGCAGGGATATGTTTTGTTCCGTTGACAGGAAACGGAATCTTACTGTAAAATGTATAGAAGTTGTGTTCTTGTTCATCGTTAGGTGGGGAATAAAGGAAACTATGGCCCTTTTTATTTTAATTCTCCACCTTAAATCAGCAGTTCGATAGCCAGTAATAAATTGTTCCCCATGTAGGCCTACGTACGAGCAATTTGGGTATATTTTGCATATCAAACACACCATTCAAGGAAGAAGACACACAGGAGCTGTAAGGACACACATTGATGTATACCATCCGTTTACGCCTTAGGCTATTTTTGGACAGACAGAGAGACTTTATTATAATTTAAAAAATGTTAGGTGCTGTTAAAAGAACTGCCTCTCACGTATGCCGTATTGTTTTGATAATATGTTCTTGAAAGTCTTTGACACGATATACTGCGTACGATGGAATGAATTTTATGCGAGACGGCGTTTCTTGTTCGTCACATTCGGCTAGGTGTTTATCAGACACTGTCGTAATTACACCCCCGGCCTCGCTGTGTGTGGTAGTGGAGACACGCTGTGATGACTATGTAGACATACGTATGATTAATGGTTTGGATGTTGAAATGTATGTTACACGACGTATCCCGTTATACGTTGTCTCGGAGTATGGTGTGCTCTAAACACAATTGTACAGCTATACTAATTCATCACATTACTGTTCTATAGTCTGCGTATACACGTAACGTGTAGGATTAGTGTCCGAGAACTCTGTTAGCTGTGTTGACGGTATCCAGAACTGGCATTTACCTTACTGACTACAAATGCAATCTTAGATTCAGCGGCGTTTAATTTGTGTAAGAAAATGAGAAGTAGACCTATAAGAAATGCTGTCCAAACATTGTGTTGTCATAATCCGAATTCATTGAGTATATTAATTACTTTTAAATCTCCGTGCTTGTATCTAAAACAAGTTAGGAAACGCGCGTGCAAACACAATAATCCATGTCTGCAGATGTTAGCGACATAGAATAAACAGTGTTGAGTACTCAATTGCCACAGAGATAAAGGCATTTCGTGTTCGTTGGAAGCGTTGTGTTCTGTAATTTTGTATTTTTATTGGATTGCATCGTTATGGGTTCGAGTCCCACCACAAGTTATCTGCTTTTCTCAGCTGATTTCTATATACAAATTAGTGGCGAACGAACAAAACCTATACTTTCGTAGAAAATACCACTATTGAACATCTAGGAATCGGCGATACAGTGTAGGTCCTATACGCCTATGTGCACAGATATGGTGCAGAGAAATCTCTCAGCCTTCAGAATACCGTACTATAAAACGTAAATGTTTTATAAAGTGTCGAAGAGAAGCTGCTTTAAATATTTAGCTATATACGTCAAGTTGTAGATAAAGTAATCACACTACTGTAGATTGAAGACCTTTCAGAAATCTGGTATTTAGTATTAACTAGGCCTATATGTATGCAGTGTAGATTACTTTTCAGATTATTTGGCACTACCGCCTGTCATACATGTTAATTTATGTACGCCGTATGTCAGAGAAAGAGCTCTTAAAAAATGTTATTCGAGATTTATATACATCTTATCGCACATAAATATCTGTAGAGTGTATTTATCGCACCAAAGATCACGGATCTGCAAATTAGTCGTCTTGTTTTATACATCTGTTGAGTTCAAAACACACGCAAAAAAGTAAAGCTGTGTGTCAATTAGCGTTGATAAACTGCAATTTGTAGTAGAACAGCTGATTGCTTTTGCTGCTGCACATCATTATAGCTGGACGTGTTAATGGAAATTGCTTGTAGGCTTTGCTGGGTTAAACTGAATGCCGCGTTAAATAAATCTGTTTTATAGAACATTCCGTTTGCTACGAACATAGCTCAGTAAATGAGTTCAGACCGATTTCCCTATTCGCTCTTATATATTTGTTCTTATGATTACACATACCGTTGAATAGATGTGAAGATATTTTTCATTTGACTCGATTATTTGCGAACAGCCGTAAAATTTTCGACTTGTCGAAGACGTATTCATAAGGGGAAAAAATAAAGCATGTGTCAGGACGAGATTTTTCCTTCCGTCTAAAGTATGCATACAGCCACATACTTCGTTGTGTAGAAATTCCATGAAAAGCTTGCCAGAAGTGTTTGAAAGCAGAATCTCGGTGCAATAAAGAAAGGATGACAAGTAGCTGGTGAGAGGACGAGGATTAATGCCCTTACGAGGTAGCAGTGGCCGGAGTGAATCGTCCGATGACTGAAAGCATCAGTATACTCTTAAGGGCGTGTGCGGTGTGGATGGGAATGCTCTTTTGAAATATTGGTCAAGTGCAATTGAGGTGCTCAGCAGTTGTTGCATGGTATTTTCCAGCGTTTGCCTTGAACTAATGAAGACGCAGCTGGAGTACCAATGACGTTGTCTCTTGGTCTGTTCTAGGGCCAGATCGTACGTCACTGCTGACTCCAGCACGACTCCATTGAACGCTTCGCTGTGACCGGTCCACGCCAACTTATGTATAGGGGGAGCGGCTGTCTCATGAAAGAAGGCTGCTTAACTGACAAGAGACACCACCGACTATGACTGTCATTCAAAGCAGTTGTAATTCGTTTATGCGTTAGGCAGGTGTAGACTTAGATTTGGTAGTGGTTCCTTCAGTAGAAGGGCTCTATATAGGAGTCTACGGGGAGGGGTCGTTTACGATCTAGCGTGGCTGTGACAAAGAAGTTGGGTAAAATGATCATCGGTTTATATCTGCTGCCGGTCATTACCTACGCCACCCCAGCCTGGGGATACATGGTCGCAATCCGTAAAGTGAAGTTGCAAAGCGTCCTCGACAGGGGTCTTCGCCAAAGTCCCCCGTCGATTCCGTACTCGCCTGCTGCGAAGTGGACTCGGAGTCCGCTCCTTGGATGACACCGTGTGGTGTCTTGCACGCAAGTTTTATGTACGTGCGCAAGTAACCCAGATAATCCTCTTATAACCGGCCTAGACCAGTACCGTATACGTCCAGGTGATATGTACGTAGAAACGACCTTGGTGTATATTGGGTTAGTGTAGGCTAGCACAGCCATTGTAGGCCTGCTAAAGAGCAAAATCTACTTGGGCAGGGCCATGAGGCCGGAGTCCAGAAGGCAGCTCCGAACTCAGTTTCCCGAGTTGTTCGTCTCTGCACGCACAACCACACAACCCCCAGTCAGAAAGTCACTCAAAACAAAAGCATGATTGAAGTAGCATTAAAATTTCTGCGTTTTGGACAGCCGGTGTGCCATGTACTACCACACTACATCTACTAGTATCTAATAGAATCGAGCATCTACTAGATCTTCCATATTTCTGTCCTTGAAATAACTAAGGAATTAACTGAATTAAATATTATCGCATAATAACGGTAGGCAATTTCCGGAGAGTTTAGCCATTGTATTAGACGTTGTACCAGCGATTCTACTAGTACAGTCAGTTACTGGGCCAGTGCCATGTCATTGAAAGCGCATAGTGAGACAAGCTGTATATTTTGCGTACATAACAGTAAGAGTAAACTGTCGGTGTGAAAAAATTGAGTAGGCCTAGTATAATTGCCGTCGCTGTCTGGCAAGTTAAGAAAATACCGAAAAGGGACTTCTGTTTGTGAGGTTGGACTCGGTCCAAACGTGTAGCTACAAAGCATAATAGATTTCTTTTATGGATATTGTTTTTCATTTATACGCTATTACACAGAGGTACTTCTACTGCTTGTTTAGTTTATTGACCTGTTTTTTAAGGGTGAGCAGTGTTATGTTCTTGTGAACATAAAACTTTTTTGAAATAATTGTGTTTATTTTTGAATACTTAGTCAATATTTATTTTAACGTTATGAATCAAAATTAAATATCCTACCGAATAAAATATCCCTTAGTCCACTGGATGGTATCATCGTATAGGACTCTACGTTAAAACCTTGTAACAGTAGTTGTAATTTTTCCTTTTCTTCCAGTAAAGGGTAAAATCCACGGCCCTCCGGTACTCAGAAGCCAATTTTGTAAAAGTATTATTGTATAAAGCAGCGATTCTCCCCATCAGACTAGCGAAAGTTATTCTTCTGATACGA
Organism: Magicicada septendecula; assembly: GCA_034769895.1. Lineage (NCBI taxonomy): Eukaryota > Metazoa > Arthropoda > Insecta > Hemiptera > Cicadidae > Magicicada > Magicicada septendecula. Next base: position 234,136,119 of record CM068368.1, on the reverse strand, counting down.
ATCTGTACTGTATAAATGAAAACTGTAAAATTACTTGAGAGTTTCGTTTAGTAATTTTGATTACTAAACCATTATTTAGTAATCAGCTATTAACCATTATGATTAAAAAAAATTTTTTTTTTGTTAGACCAAATTGTCATATAGATGCTAATGGTGGTAATGAAATTTACAAATAGGCTAATGAATTTTCACCATCATGATAAATCATTCTCATAATCCTGAATTTCATCATTCCGGTCTAAGGCCTCATCTGAACCTACAGTTGTAACTGCTTTGCCATTATTGAAACTGATTATTCCATTTTCCATGGATCTCCCAAACGTGTTCTGTTCATGTTTTTAGTGGAGAATTTGTGAGGAATTTTACAGTCTGCTAGACACGGATCATAACTACTTAGGACAGACACGGTGAAGTACTACCTTTCGAAGATACTACCTGTCTGATATAGAAATAGCGCCTGGAGTATCAAGTAGCTATGATCGTTCGCAGTTCGATTTTGTCAAATGTTACTAGTTTGATTGTGGTGATCAAAGATAAGTACACAAACTTGGTGTTTTTCGAAAAATTGATAAATTCGAATGTCGCGCAGTGATTAAAAGCACTTCACTATAAATGATTTAACGCCAATGGAAACAAAAAACGATGTGGATACCGTTTTGGGAGAATCTTCACCATCGTTTTCGACAGTGAGGAAATAGGCTGGTAAATTCAGACGTGGTTGTTTGTCCAACCATGTCCTCAAAGTCGTCAGATACGACAGAAGAAATATCGAAAAAATCCACAATGACGTATTAAAAGACTTGTATAATTCCGACTATTAAGCAAAACGTCCGCATGACTACTACACTCACCGTACTTGCCAGATTTAACCACCAGTAACATTTCCTGTTGATACCGAAGAAAATTATTGAGGGCAGGTGTTTTTTGAAGGCTTTGGTACGCCGTCTAACGGATCAGACTTGAGACCAATTGATACTACAGCGTCTAGCCTCGAAATTCCTTGTACTCTTTGCTACAGTTCTCGGAGCTGCTACGGCCATCACCACCACCATCACCCCTAGTACACACTGCTACCATCACTACTATAATTAGTGAAACACGAGTTCGGCGTAGCCTGATAAAAACAGCAAAGATTTAATATTTGAATAAGGACTTCTTCGCATGAAGAAACTGTAGAATAACAATACATGGCCTTCAGTGGTAGAGCAAGTGCAACACAAGAAAACTGTTTATCATTTCGTATAAAAGAAAATATGATCGTGTTTATTATGCAAGTACAAGTCGTGTATAAGAATTTACACAACCTGTCGTGACAGTTAAATGAATTATTCCGGCCCACGTTTTGTTTAAATATGTGCAGTGTATTCAACTGTACCTTGATTATAATTAATTCGTACTGTACTCGTGTCAGTTGCAATTCGGACAGCACTGGTATGGTTTAATATTACGTGGGGTTTGTGCAACGGGATTAGCAGCCGTGCCAGTACCAGGCGGTACTGTCTAAAAACCCTACTGTTGTTACGCGTAAAATTTCAATCTGCACTATCATCAGAGTCAGAAGGTTTTGTGGAGGTAGACCTACTGAAGGTATTTTTTTCCAGAAATTACACTTGCCCATGTATAATTTCTCAGTGCTCTAAAATAAATTTCAAAGATTTTAGCACGGTAATTTCAAGAACATCAAGGTAAAGCGAGGTTAGGATACAAATCAATCTGTATCAAGCGATGAGCGTACACCCTGTTGTTTGGTTCGGAATCGGAATACTGGTAACAAAGGAAGTGGAGTCAAGAACCTTACAGATATCGTAAGTGAACTTCGGACACTTGGCAGTCGACGACAGGATATTGTTCATAGTTTGCAAGCAGACCTTCTCGTTAGAGTGGAGGATCGATGTCTGCACATAGAATACCGAAAGAAATGATGGAATATATTTCTCATAAGACAAGAAACACGGTTGAACCATTCAATTATGAAGTTGGGAACAGGGAATATGCTTAAACTTGGGAAGACAAACATTAACGATAACGTTTTTGTACTTTTTCTAAACTTATACATTACGCTTATGGTTTGTTAACTTATTTTAAGAAATTATTTTTCACTAATTAGAATTAATTAGGAAAATTAATGTCCTATATTATATTATTGTGTAAACAATATTTTTTATTAGAAATAAATTTAACTTATTACTTCCACGAAAACAAGCATATATTTTTTATATTTCTTGTTTGCTGTTCTTTAAATTAAGTTATTTCTCGTCGCAAAATTAAAATCATTATATGTTGCATCGATTACGATTTCCTTCATTCCTTAAATTTTCAAATTATAAGCAATGCACACGTTGTCATTACAGAAGGCAGAGGTATAAGTCTCCAAACTAATTCTGTAAAACAATGGGCGGACCGGCGTTCCTATTTGAAAGTGCTCGTTTTGTGGAAGGAGTTGCTGCTCACTACAAAACGAGACTTAGCGAAAATTAAATTCCTTAGGGCGGTGAAATGATGTACACGACAAGACCATATCCGTTATGCTGATATCAGATATGACCCGACGATTTTCTTTCTAAAGGACAGACTAAAATAATGCTGAGTGTACCTCGTAACTACGTACCTTAAGTGGCGTACGTCGCCTCGTATTATAAACCTCATGGGATGAGATGTGTTCGTAGGCTGACCTAGAAAGAAGTGGACTGCGGGATAGGAAAACAGGCCGTGCGCCTAATCTGTGAAACTGACGACGACACTTTCTAAATACGTAACGAGTATAAAGTGTACATCTTACTGAAGACAAACTGAGAACTGAATTATGTTTTATGGGATATGTCAAATGAAAACATGAGATATAATAAATCTCTTTTTTTCTTTTTTTTTTGCAAGGAAGCAGTAAAATGCGTAGATTGGAAAGAACAAGAAAGCATGTATTAAGGAAAACATGATTTTGTACAAATGATAATTGAGCAACAGAGAAGAAACACATAACATAGTTCAAACGGACGAAGAGTACGGACGACGCAAGGAGCCAGAAAAGTGGATATAACGATATAACTAATCTGAGGGAGACATGTAAGAAACTGGAGGAACGAAGTTGGATAACGTCAAGTCACCTGGAAGTTGACGTGTGTTACAACTAAAAGAATGGAGACAGGCGACCAATACCATTTTAGTAGCGTCCGGTGATCCATTAAGACGTGGATAGTTTTGTTAACCATAACGTAGAAGTAGATAAATCATGGTAAAAAGAATAAGAAGTCGCAAAGTAACCGATAAATTAGGGTATGTTTGAAATCATTCGCAGATATTCCAAGTTTAACTGCAACGAACGTATTAGTCTTAATTAACTGAAAATGTAGTAGGGATGTGGCTGCGAATACCTTGGATTATTTGAATCACCGTAACATCTTTAAGGGAGATGGATTAATATACTTGAATTTTGTAGAGATGGATTGAATTCTACACCAGAAATTAGGTTTATAAAAAGTGAATACTATATAAGGTCTTTTCGTTACGTATGATTGACGCATATATGTATATATATATATTTTTTTTAATTGACGTTATTGACTTTTAAAATTTCAGCATAGGTAAAAACTTTTATGTAGGCTCCGCTTCAAAAACTGCGATCTTTTGACATGGTCACGTCCAGGTGTTTGTGTTTCAAGTACGTTTTGTTTTCATTGGTAAGTTCGCAACAATAAGTGAGTCTGCAAGGCCTGTAGCCAGCATTGAGAGCGGTTCTCCCACGTGAGGTTTCCCTACTTGGGCACAAGCGTGTCCCTGTCTGTGTTGCTTTTTTTGTTGTGACACAGTCGTGTCTCAGTTTTGTTCCATTACTACAGTGCACCACTTCGTACAGGTTTGATATTCACCCTCGTTTTGCTAATAGCGTACTAACCATGTGCAAAATCACTGTTCACCACGCTTTTCTGTTTTTCTTAATGTCGCCTGATAGGCTTTCAGAAGAGGATTATTAGTTTTCTGACCACTAACCTAAACTAATGTATTTTGGAATGTTTAAACCTGTAGTTAATTCTTTATCTAATTATGATTGTAAAGTCTCCTTAAAATGACAGTAGTGTTCGCTTATTAGGCTCAGTTTATTGCCTTCTTCTTAAACAGAAGAGAGTATAGTGTTCTTTAATGGCATTGATTAATCTTGTAAAAATTCAATACAATACGTCTTGATTAATACACAATTGTTTTCTTTTAATATGTCATGATTGTTTATGTAGGATAAATTTCTATGTAATTTCGTAAATATGTGATTCAAATATGTGTATATCAGTACGATTGTATTGGATCCTGTTTTTACCGGTAGGCCTACTGTACAGTTGTGCCAACTGTAAAATTTTCCCTGCTCAGTCTATGAAAGGGACTAATTTTTTTTTAAATTTTGTGTTGTCTGTGTTGTGATGCTGGTTCGACGAAAGTTTCTGAACCTTTTACCTATTTGACCATTTCATATGAAAAATATAAATGTAATGAAATACTAGCTTCACTGATCCGCATAAGAGTAGGCGAAATTTTTAAAGAATAAATATTTTCATAAAATTAGGCTTCGATAGCTAACGAAAAATGAAAAACTCGGAATTGATTTAAAAATTGTAAACTGCCCGTTTTGTCTAACCTCTAATCCGACCAGTTGATCTGTTTTTAATCACTGTACTTTTATTAAATATACAGTGAAACGTTGAGATAATAAGGGACACAAATTTAAAATTACGTATCGTTTAAATTTTGAAAAAGTCCTGACAATACGTAAGCCTTTACAATTGGGTTGCCCTCATTGCAAAGCATAAGAATCAGATACACACATCCATTGCGAAGCAACTTTCGCGGTGGTTGTGGTTCCTACTGGTGAACGTAAAAATATTGTACAGTAACAGCAGATGTTTACTAACGTGGAATGCGCAGTTTGATACTGAGCGCGCGTGTCTGTACTCGCGCATTGACAGTAAGCCTGTCGCAACCAACGGAGTACGGTCATGGACTTCACATAGCATTTTCCGCAACCTTTTAAGGTGAAAGACCTTCTCAGAGCATTATACAGAGCCGGTGACTATGCGTTTTATGACTTACATTATTGTCTGGCTAATGTTTCAGTAATTAAATATGATGGACGCAGTGCTGCATAGTGTAGGAAACGCGCACTCCCGAATTTCATTCCGATTGCTCTATGGTTTTTGTTTTATACCTTTCATTGGATTGTGTGCATGTGACCGTCATGTGGTTTTATGCGCGTGATGACCGTGACATGTGAGCGACTGGAAAATATTACGGAACGTTAAAAGTAGACCTCACAAGTGTCGCTTCCTGTTACTGACAGACCTTGTGCTGACGACAATTATTGTTAACACACCGTGTATATAGTGCGTGTAACGTATACAGTTATTACTGGTACGCATTTGAGACCTTTTAGTTTATGTAGGCCTATTAGTTTTTGACAGCTTCTTTGAGATCATAAAGTATATTCTTGCAACGTAGACAAGTACTGTTATGGCTGTGCGTATACAACATTTCGTACTTTTATGCATTTGCCTCTCGCTCAGAATTCTTCCCTAATTACCCCGTACATACGTAACTAGTCGTTTAGAATCCCATTGAACGCAGTTGTAGTTAAAAGAACTAAACAGGTCCACAAATATAATTATATTATTTAACATAAACAACAGTACAGAATATACAGCGTAATACAGCATGCAATATAATATGTTATGGTATATTTATATTATTTGATACATGACGATATGACCTGTGTATTTCTTGAGGTTCAGTTTACTGTATTATTTAAACAGTGTCGACACTTTGGTATATCGCGCGCGTGTGTCCGTGTGCACAGTTTTTCTTGACGTGTGTTGCATTATCGGCTCATTGAAGTGATGTGCGAATGTTCAATTTTTCAAATTTATATGTGATTAAAGAATCTGTGCCATGTTTTATGATTTTTAGATTTTGTACTTTCAAGAGATTGAAGGAAATTAACTTGTAATAAAACCTTCCGATTAAAACAGGCTACTATTGTATACGTGTTAAGGGAATAACTGTTGAGATCGTCTATATTTCTTGCTCCATGGTACAGGTAGTCGCGTCCCACAATTTGAGACGAACGCTTTATAGGAATTCCACTTCCTTTTAAAACAATAACGAGTTCATGTTTCTAGTAGGTTGTTTTTTCCTTGGCAACTCGCCATCACTTGTCACCGGAACAGATAATGGCGCCTATTCTTTAAATAATCGCTCTATAATTGCTACTGTTCCAGTTGCTTTAAGTTCGTTCAATATTATTGATAATTTGTATCTTGTAGGAAAAAAAAACCTCATACCAGGGTTTCTGTACCTTCGTACTTTAGTTTAACTTCAGAAGAAACATATTTATATTTCTCTTTTTTGAGGAACGAATAAACGTAATATAGTTCATAAAATGGGTAGAGGGTACTACGGTTACTTAACGTTTTATAAGCGTAAATTTGTGTCATTTGGATAACGGGTGCGTAGCATTCGATTTTGTTTACGGATTTCATTGCAATTCACAACAAAACCTAACATCACAGACATTACTGTGTACACTATTGCCTATACTGTACTTTAAACCAGGCGTTTAATTTTAATCTTCTTTCAAGAATTGCACATCATCGTCTATTCCGGTTTTCGAGTCACCATACTTAACTAGATCTTCCAACATTCCAACATCTTTCCTGTAGATTGTGTATGCAAAAACCTTCGAGGGCAGTTTTTGTGCAGTCTGTGTACACGCCCTATCCACTTGGACCGATTGTGATTAAGACGATCACTGACCTCAGAAACATACAATGCCTTTCTGATGGCCCACATTTACTCTTATGCATCCCTTGGTATATCGAAGAGATTTCAGTAAGATCGTCAACAAAAATCTTAGCCGCCGACATTGTTCAGTGCTGTATGTAGGTATGTTTTGCATGTATGTGTGTGTAATCTAGTGATTGTTTCACGCTTGCAGGTACAGCAGTATGAGCCATTAAATTCGTATGCCTAGATTGATCATATTTTTGTGTTTATAGCGCTTGTTCTTCAACTCTACATATAAAGCATACGATTTCACTTAAACGAAGCACTGCATAGAGGAAGCACAGTACGTTATAAATAATAATTAACGTAAGGAAACATTACTATGGATGTGTAATATGAAGCAGTGTCTTGAGAAGGCTGTCGTAAATGTTTGACACATACTTTAAGTCATAGTATCTAGACAGAAAAACAGTGAGCCGTTCTGTCATGTTCAAAACAGGTTCTTTGTTCTTAACATAGCAAAACTTTTATTACCGAAATTTCCTGTAATTAACGGGTCTCTTGAACAAACGGCCAAGGAAGCGATAACCTTTTCGCTCTCTTTGCTTATTTCATTTGTATTCAAATCTTTCTACCTACGTTCAAAATAATATAACCAAAAAACATAAAAACAAACATACTTAACATAACGTGCATGAAAACTTGAAGACAATAATTCATATATTTGTAATGAATATAAAACGTACATTTTTTCTTTTTAATGTTTGGAAATGTTTTGAAAGGTATAAATTATAGTGCTTACCATGTTGTCTCAAACCTTGCGGTACTCAGGATTATGACTCATTTAGAAGAATTGAGAATATTTTTACTTCCATGTTCCATAAGGAAATGGAAGTATGGTGATGGCAAAAAAAAATCGTGTTCGAGATTATTGCAGATTCTGATTGTACTACACTCAAAACATGAAAAAAAGTCATTTTTCGAAGTGTGTGTGTGTGCGTGTGTAGATTTTTTTCTATGGCAAACGATAACAGAATCAAATAATTCGTTGCATACAGCCCTGAATTGTAGAGTTTTCAAGACCTGTTGGTTTTGGTGAAGATCGGTTAAGGGAAAGGGGTAGTTTACCTGCAACGTTTTTTTTATCAAGGGTAATTTGTTTCTATGGCAAACGATAACAGCCGCAAATTCAAACAGAATCAAATAATGTTTTGCATACAGCCCTGTATTGTAGAGTTCTCAAGACCTATTGGTGTTGGTGAAGATCGGTTAAGGGAAAGGGGTAGTTTACCTGCAACATTGTATGTTTTAACAAGGGTAATTTTTTATATGACGAACGATAACTGGCGTAAATTCAAACAGAATCAACTACTTTTTTGCATCACCTTTTTGAATTACAGAGTACTCAAGGTCTGTTGATTTCGTTGAAGATCGATTAAGGGAAAGGGTAGTTTACAAGCAACATTTTATGTTTTAACAAGGGTAATTTTTTTATGACGAAAGATAACTGCCGTAAATTCAAAGAGAATCAAATAATTTTTTGCATACGTTCCTGAATTGTAAAGGACTCAAGGCCTATTGATTTTGGTGAAGATTGGTTAAGGGAAAGGGGTAGTTTACCTGCAACGTTTTATGTTTTAACAAGGGTAATTTTTTCTATGACGAACGATAACTGCCGTAAATTCAAACATAATCAAATAAGTTTTTGCATACTTCCCTAAATTGTAGAGAACTCAAGGCCTGTTTGTTTTTGGTGAAGATCGGTTAAGGGAAAGGGGTATTTTACCTGCAACATTTTATGTTGTAACAAGAGAACTTTTTCATGACGAACGATAACTGCCGTAAATTCAAACAGAATCAAATAATTTTTTACATATCTGCCTGAGTTTTTGAAGACTCAATGCCTATTGATTTTGGTGAAGATCGGTTACGGGGAAAGGGCAGTTTACCGGAAAATTTTTTGTTGTAACAAGAGTAAAGTACTTAATTTTGATAAATAAAGTATCCTGATAAGAAGATCTTAATAATCCACTGTAGAAACGTAGATGAAATATCGATAAATGAAGAGGCTAGTTGAACGGGGTGGGGGTAATTTTCTATAAATGAAAATTATAGTTGAAGGGGCAGGGGATAATTTTTATATGTGTACTACGTTATCGGCAACAAAGTAGTAGTTTGTTGTTAAAATTCCTTCCCGGGCTGTTTGGCCGTAGTCCAATGTTTTCTGCAAAACCAGACGTTTCGGCAGTGCCGCCGACTGCCATCATCAGTGAAAATCGAGTGCGATAACGTGTGGTGGTATACGTTAGTGACCACAGTACTGTGGTTAAAGGTGAAGCAATAAGTGGAAAGAAGTAGATTCTATGGGAACATTTCATTTCGTAAATGATTTTAAATATAAATCTTAGAATATGGAAGTCGTGTATGGTTCTCCATACGGTACCGATTTTTTAATTTCATTAAAGTTTTGCGTTCGCAGCATATTCCTAATAGTGCTACGATCCGAAAATGTTCTACTGTATGTCTGCTCTGCACCAAAATCATGGAAAATATCATGGCCCAAAGAAATCGTTTTGATTTACCCGGCACATTTTTTATTCGTTTAATAAGTACAGAAATATCATTTAAATTTGTAGACAGCGATCTGGCAGAGAGACGTTTATACTAATAGGCTATATGTAGGCCTATTTTAGGATGAGAATAATAATAAAAAACGCATAAGCCGAAAATCTTATTCAATTTTTGCTTATGTCTCGTGAGGCAAATGTAATAATTTAATATTGGAAGTCGCGTCACTGCTCACTTTGTATAGTTTCTACGTAGTGCTCTCCTCGCGCTGTTTATTGGAAGCATTTTCACTTAACCTAGCCCATGAAGGATATAATTACATTAAATCATGTTTATGCTTGTGTCGGGCACACGACATGACTTCCCTTTCACAACAAAAGATCGTGGTGAGCCACAAATTGGTTAGAAACGCACTCGAATGCACGCACTCGCCATTCACCTGGCACAGTTTTTACCCACCTGAGGTCAGAATATCATGTTCCGCGTTACTTTTAATATCGAACACCTCTCACTGTATCAATCTCTTCCTGTGTGTGGGCGGTATCGCCTTCGGAGTAACGTTCGCACCGGACTCACGCATTTACGTTTCCGCTCGTGAAAGTACGTAGGTCGTACGTACTTTTGCGCGTAGGCGATGCATCATGTCGTGGATGAACGTATTACGTTGGTTTCAGCTGTCAAGGGAGGAAGAACGTTTACAGTTTCATTGATGGTGAACAGAATTACACCTTAGTTGAAAAGTGACTCTTGTCGGATCTTCTTCACATTCAAGAGTCTGAATTACTTTCGCGTACGACGCGGACTTTTTTGAAGTCAATGCTAACGGGAATTTAGAAAATTCCTCTTTCACGTAATGAGTATATGAAATAAAATGTAAAGTACACACAATATAGCAATGAAAGTAAATGAAATATATCAATATATTGACGAAATTCTAAATGAAATCTGTATTACGTACATGAAGTACAAGTTCCGGTTATAGATATTAATAACAGTAGGCGTATTGTTAGCACTTGTGCTGTCGTTGTTCGAAATTCAAAACTAAAATATCCAATCTTTTAATTTGCATAAAAGCGAAGTTGTCTTTAAGTCAGTTCTTTGTGACATCGGTAGTTTAAAATGAGTTTTGCAAACTTCATGTGCCTTTACCAACGAAGAAAAATGAAAAGGTAGGCCTATTCTTGAAAGGAGTCGGTAGCCGTGCAACGGTCATAAAATTTAATATGTCGTTCCGGAATCGTATGTAAGAGCCTGTAGGAAGGGAATAGAAAACTCGTATTAACAGTTTTTTATTGACCAACAATTGCTTGGGCGTTTTGCAGCTGAACATAGAAGGTTCCTCAAAGGGAGGGTGGGGACATAAAATCACTTGCACGAGCAAACACGATAAATCTGCGATTGTTTAAGGCTCACAATATGTAGTCATAATAACTGAAATATAAACACTTCATAAAAATGTAAAAACTTTCTTAGGTTCACGCAGTGACGGTTCGTGCTCAGCATCCAAATTTGAGTAATATATGGCACCAGTCAGACCAACGTAAGTCACTTCGGGCGATGGAGGTGCGTCCTCATGTCCATCCGATAAAAAATAGCTGTTCTCTCTTTTTGGGCGTCTCAAATCTACGTATGATGTAATTGGGAAATTTTTTAGATACTTGTATCTGAGCATTTTTTCGTTAAAAGAGACGTTTTATCAGCTTACTAATCAGGCTGTTCACTTTGTCTTTAAGTAACTGTATCATGTAGTTAGTCTTACAGTTTAAATAAATATTAAATTATCACATTTTCAGTTGTTTTCAATGAATTATTATTTCGGAAAATTGGTAAGGGGCATCTCCTGTACGAACTCAGTAATGCTCATTTTTACTTCTTGCATTGCGTGCAGCGTAGAAGTATTATAATACGATTTGCTGATAGGAACTACTGTAGCAATTGTCTTTCTACTCGAACAGCCGGTGTGTGAAGAATGAATTGTATATCGAAGCTAAGCGCTATACAACAGTTTCATGTAAGGCTATTTTAATATTTTAACTACTGTTGTGTTAAAATGTAACAAATGGCGCGTTAATGTGCGTGCTGTGATTGCATACGATCTGCTGGTCAGACATTATTAAAAAAAATTAAGAATATTGATGGTCGCGCTTTGCGGTGTCCTTGGCCATTTACAATTTATATGGTGTAGGCTGCAACTGTCTTCAGTGTAAGTATGAAACACGATTCTTATAGATCTTTTTACTTTTTCCATAATTTTATTCCGTAGTAAACAAAAAATGTAATGCATCTTAATGGGGCTTTTTTACAAACTAATTTTCCTCTTCTTGTTAGTTCTTATGGCTTTATGGAAAATAATATTGATTCCACATTTACGTGAATGAGTATAAAAGAATACTAAAAATGTGACAGTTCCAATAGTAAAATCTTAACAGAAAGTTATTTTTTACCGTTAACGGGGTAAAAATAATTTTGACTACACGTTGGGTAAGAACTCGGTTTCAAAAAAGGTAGTCAGTAAATTTATTCCAAAAGTGGATGGTACGAATAAATTGTATTTCCAGATGAACCAGGTGCTTTTTTATGTAAAGAAATAGGTTCGCAGACGACACGATAAAGGTGCCATACAGTATTGGTGCAACGTTTTGTGTGAAGGTAAGGTTGCGTGTGCGCGGATTGCTTCTGCTCTGTCAGTAGTCACGATTTGTTTGGTTTGTTTAACTGCATTTCAATTACAGAAAATAATAATTCCGTGCTTCGTGAATGTATGTTGACCTGTAAACGCAGAATTAACGTGTGATTGCAGCAGCAACGGTCGGCATTGAATCTTTTTTTTTCTTTTATGTCTTTTCTCGTGCGCTGATGGAATGATGCGTTTGTGTGCCATACCGCTTTCAGTCGGGTTCAGAAATTTTATGATTTGATGTCATTTCATACGTAACGAGTTTTTTCTTAACTCTGTGTTGCCTTTTCTTCAGTACTTGTAAAAACGTAAAGAAATAATTCAAAGAAAATCACTTTCATAAATTCGAATGTAGAGTTCGGTTACGTAGAGGCACTACGGATCTTCTGTTAAGCAGCTAACTCGATTTGGGTTTGTGTACTTGAAAGATCCAAACAGAAAGAGCTTCGTCAGTTTTTGGTCAGTATTTAGTTAACCATGAAAACAAAGTCTGTTAAGGTCGGTTTATTGACACCTGCCAAAAGGACGTCAGTCTCATGTTTAAGATGCTACAGAAAAAGAAACTTTATTTGTTAAACCCACGCACTCTTTCCATAGTATATTCAGTGGGACAATTTGTTTGTATATTCAATGTGGGACATTTGTTTTGCCATAAACTATTGTTAAATTTTATCTTTGTTTTCCAAAAAAATGTTTTTATAAGACATTTCTTAATTACTTACTGAACTTCGTTTGGTGAGGGCAGAACCAAAATCATACTCTTTAAAGATTGCTGCTTACCTTAACACACGCTGGGCACTTTTCGTAGGTAGAGCAATAGGCCTATTTCCTAGTAAGGGGCGTTGCTCCTAGTAATGGCTAGTTTGTGTTGAAAGAAGTGGATACTGAAAATGTCTTAGACTTTAACAAATGGTGGCCATAATATTATTAAAAAAAACGTGTCTCAGGAAATAAGATCCAGACGCACAAGAAAAGGACAAAATTAACTTTGGAATCACTTCATTTATGCAGAAAATGACTTTGCTTATAGCAAAGAATTGTCTGAAACAATAATTTCTATTAATTTTATTAATAGTCTAGATAAATACACTTTTAGAATGCCACAAGATTTGATGGTTAATTCAGATCTTCCATCACCCAGCGCTTACCCTTATAGTAAAGTCCCAGTGGAGTTATAAAAATTGGGGGCATGAAAATATAAAGGCTAATGTATATTAGAGACGTCTTGTGTAATAAGACGTAGGCCTACATACAGACGACATGAAGAAGCGATAAATTGCCAGCCATAACGAGTACAGATCCACATGTACAAGTTGAACAGTATAAAAGAGAAACAAACCGACGCGACAGTGGAAGTGGAACCCGTATTAGGTTTATATGTTTTAAGAAATAACTTTTGACACTTATCACTTACGCTAGTTAGGAGTCTGTTAATTACGCTCTATTGGAGATAGTATGGATTCCATAAAGATGGATTGTCTTCGTCATCAAGCTCAAGGATTAGGCTCATCTGAACGTGTTCCAGGACCCACTTCGCTCTCGGCCGTCCTACGTATCTCTTCCCCACGGTCTATATTCCATTGGCAGCACTGGAATCCTGTCATCCGCCATTCTTCCCAAGTGTTCACACCACCTTTTGTTGCTCCTTAGCTGTTCCAACAACTGGTCGACCCCCCCCCCCCCCCCCAGTTCCGTCCTTATATCCACATTCTTCTTTCTATCGAGAATGGTACAGCCCAGAGTAGAGTACTCCTCATAAACTCTGTTACCTGAATCTTTGTTTTGTCTCTTTGTGCCATAACTCTGGTTTTTTCTCCATACATCAAAACTGGTACCGCTACAGTGTTAAAGAAACCTTATCCTTGTTTCCTTCTTCGTCTTATTTTTAAGGTATCTGTGAATTGTTCCACAGATTTTCCTAAATTAAGATGGATTGCAAGTGAGTAAAAAAAAAATCTTCCTGTGGACAAGTTATATTTTTTTTATAGCGATTTTATAATTAATGAATTCTGACAAATTTTCTAGCCCCGATCAGATTGGAGTCACCGTTTTGAACACACATATTAAACGGTATATCTATCATGTACAGAGATGAGTTGTGTTATTACAAAAACGATGTATCTGTGTGCTAAAGGAATATGATGAAACATACGGTACACTTCCAGGTTACAAATACATAAAAACAATTTCTGTACTATTTGCTTACTTAAATTGGTCCACGGAGATGGATCTTATTATTCTACAAAGTGCAGTCTTCATTTGTTGGGGTAGTACAGATACTGAGGAATATTGGCTTCTGGATAGGTATGATGGGGTTCACATTTGTAGTACCCATTGTATTCAATTATTGTAAAATATAATAAGGATTAAATAGTATTATACGATAACCACGATCAGTGTTTCTCTTGTAAGTCTGTTTCATGAGTCATAGATCATACTGAGTTTGACCGTTTTGTATACAACGCGAGTATGTGTCAGTATGAAACGCAAATGTAACCCCGTTTATACAAGTGCCACAATAAATTCTTACAATGTAACTGGTCGTTGGCGCCTCGTCTGGAGAGCGTTAGCGACGGATACATTACTCAGACCAGCGTCTCTGCATTTGCCTTTTACAGTACGTCGTTTTCGTTTGTTAGTGGCGACCTTTCATCCGTGTGTTGATTAAACTGCAAAGTGAAACTACTAAAAACAGTAATTTAATAGGGTTATATAAATGTTATGTATGGTTAAGTAAAATTTTATGCGTTGGTAACCACTAAGTTACGTGATTATCCGTAAACCGTTCTAGCTTGTAACTCGTTGTCTTCAGATCACTTGGTGTTTGGCTGAAAAGCCAGAAAGCGTTTAACATAATGGTCACCAATGAAGGACATTTTACATAAACGTCTGTTGTAGCGTACCAGCTTTAATAACATGATTCAAAAAATCATGTCTGAAAACATGGTTGTTTTATTACAACAATAATCGTAATTCGGTCTACTACTACTACGTATTCCCGTCGCTCTCTGCAGAGTATAGGGGCTCGACGAAGCTACGCCAATGGACTCTATTTTGAGCAAGGACTCTGAGCTCTCCAAAGGACTTCCCCTCCTTTTCTGCTTCCATCTCGACACGAGATTCTTGGTCTTCCTCGTCTTCTTCTCTGAGGGTTGGAAAAGAGGGGTTTCGCTCAATTGCGTTTTGGTTCTTCCGCAAGGTACGTATGTCAAATCCACCTCCATTTTCTGCTTCTGGGTGGCAATGGGTTCCTCGTTTGTCGTCCTCCAGAGATCTTGATTTGAAACAATGTTTGGCCAAAAATTTTGAAGTATTTCCCTCAGGCACCTATTGATGAAGACCTGCATACACTTTGTGACTTGTAATGCTGTGTATAGGGGAAATATTTTATTTGTATTCCACTGAATGGTTCCATTTTGTCTCTTTACATTTCAGTAATACTCGAACGGCTTTGCGTGTTTGTTCTCAGTTTACTTAATTGCATTTACGCGGTGGACTGGGTAAAATACCTTTGAAATTATGTCAGTTCTCAAACAAGTCAGATGTGACTGTTGAACACTCTTTGTCAACGAATATGGTCTTTTTATACCATGTCGTGTATTGTTGTCACTCCGTTAATGAAGTAAATTGGGTGCCCTCAAACTTTTACACGTCTCTTACTACGGTTTCATTAATAATGCCATTGTGAATAAAGCGATATAGTGAATTTAATTAAGGGACACGTATAAAGGTAAGTGGCAGCTACTGGACTTACTCTTAAGCAGCTTCCTGAGCACTGAAGAATAATTGTTCAGATTGGTAAACGTAGGACGGCATGAAATTATTGCTAAAGTATTACTCTTTTTGCCTAATACATATCTGGAAGTGTATTTAAATAATATAACTTTCTATGTAGTCGACTTGAAGGTTCGACAGAATGTCTTCTGTTCCGAAACAGACCAAGATCGGCATATATGATTTTAAATCTACCTTGTATAGCCTTCATGCCCTCGAGTAATTTTGGTCACTTATTGCTCGCGCTGTACGCAGGCACGTGAAAACTATATTTTATTAATTATGTAAAAGGTTAGGTTTTCGGAAAATGTATAAACAGGCAGCGGTGAAATTTCTGTTTCCGACGACGAGACAGTAAGAGGTTATCTCTATACGGGCTGTATTTATCTCAATTCTGGAGGCACACGCTGCACTTTCTAACTTGACATTACGGTCTTCCGTGTATGCGTATACAGCGTACGTCTGTACATATGCAAATCGTACATTTCTTCCTCATAACTGGAAAGCATTAACATAAACAGCGTAATGCAGATATGTAACAATGTCTACTAGTTTATTTTTCTTTTTACACGTAAATGTGTCTCGCGCCATAAGGAAGCACTTAGAAAACCGATGCGTTTAAATTACTGTACGCATCTGTTAACAGGGTTAGTGCAATCTATGAGAATAAATTATATTACGTAGACTTAATCATTGTGTTTTTCCATTCCGAATATTTGTTTAAGTATTTAAGTAAAGACCGCATTTGCAGAACCTCTTAACGGAATTCCTTACTTATTAATTACTATATAAGCGCTCGTAGGACTCCGTCTCGGACAGTGTCCACGTTCGGAGTTTGTACACCCTGTGTGACCCAAGACTGTACTGGGTTTCTGGTTGATGTTCCCACTTATTTAACAAATTTACAGAACCCGTTCAGTTCGTGAAGTAGAACGAAAAAAATATTTTATTTTTAGTAATGATTCTCCTTATTTTAGTAATGTGTTTCTTAAACTACAACAGAGTCATTCATGTGTGTTTTTGTTTCGAAGAATCATATTCAGTCGTCCTGTTTCGCTTACGTATTTATACGTATCGGCAGTGCCGTATTTACGTACGGGCGAATATGTGCGCCACACAGGGCGGCCAAATTTTGGGGGCGGCAAATTTTTCAAAAATCGCGCGGTTGGGTGTCGCGCCGTTTGTTATTGCCTCTTTCTGTTTGTTAACCGCTTCCCGGTAAAGCGCTTCTCAAAATTTTGGCTTCTCCAGCGTGCCCCTCCAAAGTCAGCACAGCGCGGAGAAACGGCTCCGCATTGGCTGATGCGCTGACCGCTTGGAGACGGTGACCGTGACCCAAGGCTTAGTCGTTGAGTGTTAATTCAGGTTGCTAGTTGAAGTGGATTTGTTCTTTGTGGAAATTCTAATTAGTATTTTGTATTTGCAGTATCATACTTATTGTTTATATTTAGTGGTTGGTGTCGAAAATAATTATAAACTTTGTATAGTCAACAGTTTGTTTATTCTTTTCATTTCTAATTGATTCATGAACAACGAGTGACGGGAGGAAAAGGCTGAGTGGGTCGCAGTATCGAAAGTCAGCAAAGGTGAAGAAGGAAAAAGAAGACGAAGTAATAAGGAAAAGTCGGAAGGTAGAGTCTTATTTTCATAAAGTGGACAGTGACGTTTCGGAACCAAACGAACTTAGTACAGTAAATCAGTTATTTACATTGAAAGCTACGGAGAATAGTGGGGGATCTTCCGGCGGCGGAGAAGTAACGAATAAAGGAAATAATTCTTCGGACTTAATTGCTGGCAGTGACAATTGCTATTCTAAAAGTGAACAGGATTTGTGCGAAATTATTGTGTGTGAAAGTTACGAAACTGATCCAGGAAAATGTGAGGTTAGTTTAGAATTGGTGAGTAGAGACCCAGCGAAATGTATTTGTAATGAAGAGACACGTGATTACATTGCCACACATGGCATATCCTTTCAGAATAGTGGGGCAGATTTTTCAAAATCGAAACGAATGTATGCAGATGGGCCACGATATTGTTCGAAGAATATTTTCGAACGGAAACTTCGTAATGGAGAAACAGTGAAACGTCAATATCTTGTATATTCAGAAAGTGAAGGTTGTGTATTCTGCGTGCCGTGCCGGCTTTTTGGTGGAACCACAGTTTTTGGACAAACAGGTTTCAGTGATTGGCGACATGCTACAGAGAGACTTAATGAACATGAAAGTTCACAAGCTCATAGAAACTGCATTATGACTCTCAAAGAAAGGGGAAAGAAATTAGGAAAAATCGACGAAAAGCTAACTAAGCAGCTTGATGATGAGATTGAATACTGGAGAAATGTACTAAAACGTGTAGTTTCTGTTGTCAAAGCACTGGTCACACGTGGACTCGCCTTTCGCGGGACTGATGAGCGTATCGGTTCACCGAACAACGGAAATTTTATGATGTCGTTGGAACTGATTGCACAGTTCGACCCATTTTTGGCAGAACATTTGAAAAAACACGGCAATCCTGGAAAAGGGAATACATCTTATATTTCCTTCGCTACCTACGAGCAGTTTATACAAATAATGGGGGAAGAAGTTGTGAACACCATTGTGGCAGAATGTCAGGCAGCTAAGTACTTCTCTATCAGCGTAGATTCCACACCAGATGTTTCTCATACGGATCAGCTGACTTTCATTGTTAGATATGTAAAACAAAATGGTGAACCTGTAGAACGTTTTCTTTGTTTTATTCCAAATGCAGGTCATAAATCATCCGAGCTTGCCGACACGGCGTTCACAATTCTATCAAAATACAAGTTGGATATAACTAATCTCAGGGGCCAGTCATATGATAATGCTAGGAACATGTCCGGAAAATATACAGGACTTCAAGCAAGAATTCTAGAAAAGAATAATTTAGCTGTTTACTCTCCTTGTTCGGCTCACTCTTTGAATCTCATAGGAACTTGTGCCGCCGAATGAAGCTGTATTGAAGCTTGCAATTTTTTTGACATGTTGCAAAAATTGTACAATTTTTTCACTTCTTCTACATATCGGTGGAAACTGTTGCAGGGTCTCAGGACATAGTTCAGGACAAATCAGACATGGCCGCAACCTCCAAAGTCACTGTAAAAGGCTTATCCGGTACTCGCTGGAGTGCTCGAGAAGATGCATGCCGGAGTTTAAATCGCAACTGGAGCATGATCATAAGAGCTCTGGAGAAAATTGAAGCAGATGACAACGAGAAATTAACAACACGACTTGAAGCTAGAGGATTGCTGAAGAAATTGTCACGACTCGAAACAGCAATCTCAGCTATAGTATGGGATGCGATCCTAGGGCGATTTAATGCAGTAAGCAAGGTATTGCAGAGAGTCGACATAGATATCAGTGATGTAGTCCAACAGTATGACGCTTTAGCAGTGTTTGTAGCAGAATGTAAAACACCATTTGAAGTTTACGAAGCAGAAGCGAAAGCGAAGTCAGGTCTTCAGGATTACGACGTGAGCAAACGTAAAATTAAGAAGAAGACTTTCTTCGATGATGATGATGACGATAGTCAAAATAAGGAATCATTCCAGACGAGTTCAAAAACTCCCCGAGAAACATTTGTTGATCATACTTATTTGACTATATTATCGAAGTTGGAGTATGAACTGATGAGAAGGTCAGAAGCATACAGAATCATTAATGATAAATTCGGATTTTTGTCTCACTTAAGAAATACACCAGCTTCAGAAGTTGCAAGTGAAGCTAATAAGTTAAGGAAATATACAAAGGCGACCTCGAAGAAGAATTTGTGAACGAGTGTCTTCATCTTCGGGGATATTTAATAAAAAGGGAACAAGTTGAAATGTCCCCACTCAGATTAAGCAAGATTCTCCATGAAGACGATCTACAAGCAGTATTCCCTAATGTTGACATTGCACTGAGAATTTTTTTGTGTACTCCTGCGTCGAATTGTTCAGGCGAGCGTTCTTTTTCCGTGTTGAAAAGAGTGAAGAATTATCTCCGATCTTCCATGCTGCAGGAGCGCTTAAATGCTTCGGCAATTCTCAATATAGAGTCAGAAATGGTGCAAGCCTTGGATTTCGACTGCCTTGTGACGTCGTTCGCGGAAAAGCGAAGTCGGCGGAGAAGGATCATGTAATGGTGAGTTTTAAAAAATGTTAATTAAAATTATTTTTAAAATAATTTTTTTGGGGGTGGGGGCGTTACCCTATGGCCGCACAGGGCAGCACTTCCGGTAAATACGGCCCTGCGTATCAGTCAAACGATTCGGCCACTCTACAGTTAGCCATCATCAGTGGTATGTAATGCATTAAGATATAGTTTATTTTAATGTATGAGATTGATTTTACCTATCATAGTACGAGTAGAGGTGCCATACTATGTAGAGTATTTTACACTATCGAAAGCGACAAAATATTTCATTAACGGAAACGATAACACGAGGTTACACACACAAAAAATCCAGTGGCAATTTGCGTTCTGAAAAAAAAATAGAGGGTGTAATTGTTGCAGTAGAATGTTGATTTTGATATTACTATTTACATAATAATTTTGTTGTTTTATTGCGACGTTATCTGTCTGTTTTGATTGATATTGTGATGTATTAATTTATTGTTCCACCTGAAGACATCTGATGTGGTTAGGGGTCGAAACGTTGTGATTTAATCTGTACGTACGATGGTTAATGTCCGGGAATCATATCATTTGTAATAACAATAACTGAAATTAATTATCCATCAAAGTTCAAATGTTTTTTATATGGTCATAAACTACAGTTTTCCTAAGCTCGTATCCTTGCCTGTAGAGTAAGTAGTTAAATTGGAAAACTTCTATAAAACTACAACGAGCTGTTTGCAGCCATTTTACAATTGGTTTTTACATGTCGAAGGTAGTAGGATTTCTTCAACTTTATTAGCTTTTCGCTATTCTGTAGGTACACGTTTAGAGTTGGAGTTAATAAATACGCGTGTCCCTGCCATTAAAAAATTGTGGGTGTTGCACAATTCTAAGTGGTAATCGTTTCAGATTCGTTACATTCTATCGTTAGACTGGGTACATTGTTTTACTTTCGCACTAATTGACAAAATGTCTCACAGATGGCAGTAGTGTGGCTTCTGATTATAAACTTCTAATGCTTCAATTTTAGCTTCTATGTGTCCAGTTTTTTTAAATACTTTTATACGTACAAATAATTACATTTTTATTTACAGAAAGCTACGTTATATATACACCTACTCTTCTGAACTTACTTAGTAAATAAGCAATATTTTTTCTTTTTTTTTGTAATGTTTGCAAAATACGTGTTTCAAACACGGTGAAACAATGAATGTAATAATGAAAAAATGTAAGAATTATAAATACTGTAATTGGTTTGCAGTTCTGTGTGTTGCAGTAAGGCATGACAGTTTAAATTTATTGAAAAGCGAGATGAAACAAAACACTGAAAGTAAAATTAGATAGCATTGTGTCTGAGTAAGTGAAGTTAACACCATTTCTATACTGGGCAGTAATACACGAATCTCTTGTCGGTTGTATTGGGCTTATAAGATTTATAGCCATATGTTTTCAAATGACTTATAAATAATGTGAAATCTCCTTACTATTCCTCTCACTCTCTCTGCCTATATTTGTTGAGTTACCTCTTAATGTTGTGTCCGAGAGTGATTGATTTGTAGCATTTCTCGTTGGAAGGCAAATGTTTTATTGCATTGTTTCGTCTTTATGGGTAAGGTTAAGTTGTTCTGAACACATTCATCTACTGTCAATATGCTTTACAGTACGGTTTTATTGTTTTTGTTCGACAGGCCGTTTCCTTTACCTTTCTCTGATTTTTTGTATGTTTTTGTTAGTTTTTTGTAACAGAAATACTGTGCATTCCCTCGTGTAATATTTATTAATTACATGCTGTATGTAGCACAAAGAGAAACTGTATGTAATAGGTTTGGATGTACGCTTGTTTATGAGCAAGTACAGTATTCTTTATTGTCTTGTACTAATAGTATCTCGTTTGCGATAATATTTTTGAGAAGACGTTTTACACCTACGCCTTTTGCTGATTATTGTGTATTTGTAAGTACTCTGGACAGCGCTGATGGTAGTTTCACTGGTAGGTCTACTGGTTAATGATACTAATTAATTTACGCATTGCTGAATCGTGTGTGCGTTTTTTAAAAACAAGTAAATATTCTTAGGAGTCTCGCTTCCGTGCAAACTGTACAAAAGCGAACAACGCGTACAAGAAACATTTGTTAAGTAGATAATTTTTTGTTCTGTTGACACAGTGAATGTGCTAGTTTGCATTGTGCTTGGAGAGCGAAATCTTAATAGGCCTACTGCGCGTAGATTGAAACGAAGAACGATGTTGTTTAGGGGATCCGGCACATTAAAAATTTTGTAATTTGTAATAAAATCTCCCATTTTATAATCAGTATTTCATCTGTTGGATAATTGGAAGGTATCAGGTGTGCCCAAATTGTTTATTTGAAAAACATACGGGTACCAATTTTGGATATTTTTGTATTTTTTAGAAGTTCTGAAAATTGTTGAATAATCGCTTTTTTAGCCAACTTTTGAAAATAGAATATCACTAAATGTCGAATTACCTATCAAAGATTTTTGGAAATGGAAACAGTAACGACATGAACGCAACCAACATTACATTACTTTACATAAACATTTTAATTATGCGAAGCGTAGTTTTATACATTTGTTGGTAATTTATTTTATTTTATATTTATTTTATTATTTCAAGTGTCTATCTTTATTGGTGTCCATTTATTAAAACTAGATTGGTGTCCGCAAAGAACTAGATTGTCCCTTTTCCTGAAAATTGCACTTACAAGTCTAGCTTTAAAAATCAATATGTGTATAACACCATCAAAACTCCCCTGTACCTTTTGAGCATGCCTCTATAACTTTCTTCATTAATTATTTTCTTATTTTACTTGGTTTTAAGAGTTTTCTATACTATTTATACATTACAGTTGACTGGTTTCCTTTCAAACAAGCATTTTACATCTTTTTTCTCAGCATGCTAGACAAAACATTGGCCGGAGAGATTCCAGTCAGTGTTTTAAACTGCTTAATTGTTGTAAAATATCTAGTATTGTACACACAGGTGGCTTCTTCTATTGTAGAGCACTTGTTTTTGAGATGAATGTTGTTTTAGGGCACTTTCGATATGAGGCTCTGTAGGGCCTCGTTTGCATCGTATGTTTTACCAATGGAACATCTACGAAGGTCATTTGCGTAAATACGAAGGCCGTATATTAATTTCGTTTTGTGTTTTACAGTTTTATTAGATAAATTATTTAGCCAGTACTTATTTTGGCTATTCACCAAAACCTATATGTAATTGGCATGTAAATTACGAGTGTTTTTTGAAACCGAAAAATGGGCGAAATGTAAACTTACAAGAAACAAAGCTACTCAAACTTTTACACATGCATTCATATTTGAATGGATTGTTTTAAAGTTTTTGGAAAATGTCACATAATTATAGAAATTGCCATTTTAGTTGTAGTGGATCCTCCTTAATTTCCAATTGGGTAGTTAACGCGACTTCAAATACTAACTTGAATGCGGGTCGGTGGATAACAGAACGTAAACTTTCACGGCCGTGGTCTAGATTGTCAATAAACACCTTCAGATGTTTCGTCCTCAGTGGCGCGGGAACACAGGTTACAAACACCCGCGAACCAACTGTTTTATTCCACCGATGCACTTTTAATACATTTTCTTTAAAGTGCTGGTTGGTCATTATTTGGCCATTCACATCGCTCTTCCATTTTGTTTGGCTCCGCTCTCAGAGTGACAAAAATGATGTTTCAATGTGAAACTCTGAAAAATTTTGTGATAACCTATGGTGGGGTGACCCAGATCGTATTTATCCAGTAGGCCTACTTATTGAGCGCTAACGAGTCCCTTCTGTGTTCCCACGCCAGTGAGGACGGCCTAACAGCCCGGAAAATTGTGACAATCTGAGGTGGAGTGACCCAGATCATCTGAGCCAAAATCCGGTGTATATTTTATAGAAAGATTGTTTAAAAAAAAAAAAAAACATTTCTAATGAGAACATTTTTTTACACACATTATTTTCTTACGACTATTATTGTCAAACACATCATTATTAATTTATTGTTATTACGCTTATTAAACAGTCGCACTTATATTAATCACGATGTTTCTGATTTTGAAAGGTTCAGTCTTGATTACTTTTCACATGTACCAGAGGTTTTCCGAATTTACTTTTTTCCAGTTCGTAGGTAATAACAGTCTACGTATAAAATTCACAGCCCGTGTAAAAATTGTAGAGAACTTAAAGAAACCCAGTCAATGCGTTAACGTCTGTCCTCCTTTGTCGTCGTCACACCATTTAATTTCCAGATACAAAAATATTTTTAATTTGTTGGCGTTCAGAACTAGTACCGCGAAGAAACAGTTACATTCTTTTGGAAGTTCTTTAAGTTCAATCCTTCCTTTTATTCATTCTCATCATCAAATTGAAAACTCATACTTAACAGTATTTGTAATCCGGGATAAATGAGCTTCCTGTAGTCTTTTGCCGGGGCAGGCGTTTACAATACGGGACGCGAAAATTATGTCAAATTGTTAGTTGATTTCAGTTTGTAAGTATGAAATTCACCGTGCAAATGAAGTGTAGTTTCAATAAATCATGAATGGTGTGTGTTCTTATTAACAAAAAGAAGATTAGGCCTATACTTCGTATGTCAGTGAATGACCATGAGGTTCAGTCACAGACTGATAATTTGAATGAATCTCAATTATCGGATCCATTCACTATTGGGTTAGTTTGTGCCTGAATGACATCTTCCATCCACATCATATGGAATGATCCTGCCGTTTTAAATTCCAGTATTATGGGCAAATATTTATAGACTGGCATTTTAATTAGATAAAACCCCAAAATGTCTGCGGTGGGCGGATAACTGCAGTGTGTCTACTGTTAAGGTATAGAACACGCAGACTCTCGTAGGTAATGCAAACATTTGTGTATGCTAGAAATGCAAAACAGTTCACCTGTACCGGCAGGTTGAGGGAGGTTGGAGAGGCCAAGTTCAGTCCGCATTTACAGGTCATGTTCAGGGCCAGCACAGCACTCACTGGTTTGCGTAATCTTTACCTGTTCTGCGTTACGTATATCTTGAACGAAAATGAACACGTCGAAGCATACCTTCTTTTAGTTCTGTAAATAGGGAAGTGTTCAGAATTAATTAATCATTAATCATGTGTAATAAATAAATAATCATGAATATTTTATGTAACTCATCTTTTTACAGCGTATAGAATGTAAGTAAAATGTAGTTAGTTTTTAAACAATTATTAGTTTTCATACAAAATCAAGTAGGCCTACGTATTTTTGCCGTATAGAGCCTTTCCCGTTTGGTTAGTTGATCATTCCGACTATCTCCCCTTACCTCTTTTCTTTTAAACGCCTCACTTACCAGATAAAAAGCATTCTGATCCATTTTTGTTTTCACAAAACGTTTTTCTTGTTTCTTTGGTAAGTAGGTTTGACTAAAATTTAGTAAGAAACTATGCTTTAAATGCCTCCCAACTAAATCAGAAGAAACTTCAGAGTCACAACCTCCAATACGTGTCATACAGTCTGTCGTAAGCAGTTAAGACGTGACGTAGTAAGGAGAAAAAATTTAAGATTATCATATTTTGTAAGATGCATAACAATAATAACAGTAATGGATAATCTGTATCAGTGACTAACAATGCAGTCAATGTAACATTAATAATGACGCAGGCAGAAGTTCATGCTGACTGCATCTGTTGACGACACAGAGTATAAAGTAATCAAAAAATTATTAAAACGGCAAATTGAAAAGCAAAATGAAAAATAAAGAGCAAGCCGTTATCGGACGGGAAATTACACGCGAAACGACCACCTGGATTAGCGGGATAGGAAATTGCAGTAACTTGGTATGTGATAATTGGAAATCTCTGCCTTTAACACGAGCGTTACATGTTGCTGCAATCCGTCTGAACACTACGTCAGCGTGCCCGTCACCAGACTAAACTAACGATTTCTGTTCGTTGTTCAAATGGATTAGCAAAAGGAAGTTAAGAGATTAAAGTTTGATTTTTTATAAACATTTACACAGAGTTGCTCGTGAGGTATGTCTGTAGCTTCGTAGATGGATGCATTAATAAGTTAAAAGTTGCAACCTCTAATGTGCTTCTTAACGGAGAAAATATTTGTGTGATGTACGGTCCTTTCAAATCAACACGGAGCTTAACGCGAATCTTTTGTTTCAGTAAGAAACTGAAACTTTTATACTGTTTATACGAGTATTAATAGTGGTGACAGTCCTTGGCTATAGTGTGCATTTCACAAATAACGCTTACTTTCACCCGCACTCGACTGGTATTCTTTTCATACCGTTTTAAATTCTTATTAACATTTAAGAATTTTATCTTGTAAATCAGCGTGAAAATATTTCAGCCAGCATTTGTGAGACATTCTTACATATAGTATTACATAATACATTTGTGAGATATTACATAATAGTAGCCCATTGCATTCTGCACTTATATATTCCAGCGTACATTAGTGTGACAGATTCTTGCGAATGTACGCGTCACGGGTATTTAATTGAACGGTGTGTGTTGGAAGTGCTCTGTATGAATCGTGAGAAGAAATGTGTTGTTGCAGTAAAACGTAACAGTCTGATATGGTAAATTCCGGCGTGTTAACCAACCACATTACAAGGCCGCGTCGAGCCTGGACAAAAGGAAAACCACTATTATAATACGCCGAGACCGCTGTTACGAAAATCTGTGACATTGAAATATAAAAGTCGCAAAAGGAAATGTACAAAAAATTCTAACCAAATTAGCGAGAAAAAAATCTTAATTTACAAGTAAAAATGACTGTTACAGATTGCTATTTTAAAGAACGACCTTTATTTAAATTTTAAATGGTAAATGATTGTGTGTGTGTGTGTGTGTGTGTGTGTGTGTGTGTGTGTGTGTGTGTGTGTGTGTGTGTGTGTGTGTGTGTGTGTGTGTGTGTGTGTGTGTGTGTGCTTTTTGGTTTTTATTTGATGTACAAAACGTTCACTGTCTTTGGCTGATTGCACAGAACTAAAGAATAAATTAGACAAACAAAACTAGATCATAATTTGTTTTTAGTGAATATAATAATAAACGATTATTCATTTTTATGGTTAATTATTGTTATATTTATTATGTTTTTCCTTCTTTCTCTTACAGCGAGCATTTGTATGACGACGTGACATGCAGACAGAGATTGTCGCTAAACATTAACGAAACCTTACAGTTGTTTGGTTTATTTGTATGTTTGGTATAATCCTAATGTGTATGGTTAATTTAAATTAATTTAATTTGTTGAACGATTGAAATATGGTATGCATGTGTTAATGTATAAATTAAACACTTTTATGTCAGTTATAAGTCTACTATATAACTGTCTTGATTGTTCAGGTAGTATGTCTGATAGTTTAGAGAAACTAGTTCAGTTACTACGATACAACTACAGTTCGAGTACCTCGAGTGCGCACGCACCTCTGTTTAACATAAAGGATAGCATCGATTGTCTTTCCAGGACGGTGCATTCAACCTCGGTAGACCCATCGAGTGCCTTTCTTCCTTACAAGGCACATTCGGCATCTTTCTGAAGACAGACGTAAACGATTACTTGTGGCTATTTTGCATCGACGAGGTGTGCTTTTTCAGGTCTTAAGAATAACATAATGTAATTACAGATTAATATGTTAAAGATTGAATTAGTGTATAAACGCTTTACAGGATGGACTAGGTTATGGGGCGTAGTTGTGTGTTGAGGTTAATTGCTATGATAATCTGTTCCGTAATGTAAATTACGTTTAACTTTTGCGCATGGCGCTGTTTTGATACGTCTCGAGCTAAACTGCACTATTCTGATCAGTGCGTCTAATATCTTATCATTTATCGTGAATTTATAATGCGGTACTGGTTGTGCCTATCCCTCGGTTTTGTAGCTTCTGTCATTAGTAGCAACCAGGTCCGACGTTGCAGACAGCTGTTTAGTGTCCCAAGATAATTTTTTTACATCATTGTAATCTTTCTTTCAGGATTATGTGTTCTTTTTTTGTGAAGCTTATCTATCTTCAGCAGATAAGTTTACCCTCCACCGCCAGAGCAATAGCAACTGGCAGTGGATAGCAGGAAGATGGCCTCGGGTTCTTATTGCAACTAGGTACTGTATCGTTTAACACTGACTATTGGCTGCTCCCGTTTCGTTAATCAGTCCACTAGAGAAACCAGTAGGTAGATTCGTAAATGACTTATTATTACGTTATGTAGAAAATTCTGGATTATTATTCGTATCCAGCAATTTTTTAAATCGCCAAAGTCCATGTGGGGTATCAAATTAAAGGAAATTTTAATCAAAATCTGAGTATAGTGTAGGTTTTAAAAATTTCAAAATTTTTTACCACAGGTTCCAGAAATGGAATACAAATCAAGCCGGATGTTACACTGAAGAAAATCTTGACACAAAGTGTGTCTGTCATTTTTAGCGTTTACTGTAGGATTGCTTTACAATTGTTGTTGTACTAACCAAACCGGTAGGGTAATCGGGATTTTCGTAAGTTTTGTGATAATCTAAAAATTATCTAATATCAAAATTTACCCAAAAGTAAATGTAAACTAACTTCGTTCAGAATAGTGAGCGAGGACCGTACTAGTAGTAACCCTGTAAAGATTTAAATTTATAACAAATTATACAGTTTGCATTCAACAGGCCACATTTGCTCTGAGTGTCATTCATAACGACCAAGTTAGTTGTAATTATACCGTGTGCTGTAGTCTACCTGTGCCGAGCAATATCAGTGGGCATGACGGTTCTGCTTTGGGCCAACACTAATTAAGCACCAACAGAGAACACTGACTCCTCTGTTCTTTAATGATATGCGATATAAGTACGCTTTAAACTTTGTAATTATACGTAACGTTCTTTGTTACTTACTGGGTTACACAGAACTTTACTACGGCCCTGCTGTATACGTCTTGCTCCCTCTTTCGTCTAAACATAGGCTAGCGTTTGTCGGAATAACATAGGCAACAGCTAATGCGGCGTAATGCCGGCGGACATTGGACAGAATTTACACACAAAAACAGTGGTTACAGTAGACGACTATAAACCGGATGCAATTATCGTTTTATTTGCTAATGACGGTTTCGTAGGTTCTCAACAGCATTATTTTAGTAAGTAAAAAAAAACTACAATGGAATCAACAATACCAGTATACCACCATATGAGAAAGATAAATTTTTATCACTAAGAAAAGGTTTTAATTTTTTAAGCCAAAATCGGAAAAAGCACTATCCGCTAACCGGATACACAAGCAGAATGAATTTCATAAATATCGAGGGCTTCGATTAAGTTTTAGCTTTTATCGGATTTATTCAGCTCAAGTCGTCTTCCGGAGGCATTGTCCCTCGAATCCGAGAGCGTGTTTTAAGCTGAAGAGAGAAGGGATATCCTATTTGTAAGCGTTAGTTGCTAGGAAGTGACGGTAGCGCCTGTTCTTAGCCCTTAAGGAGGACTCTTTAGTCCTTGACCTTGTACTCTTCCGTAAAGTCACTGGGAATTCTAATATCGTGGTGTATTTTCTATAGCAGGCGATACCTCTATACATTGAGATCCGTTTTTCCTACGCATGTGACACTCTACAGGTCTATTGATAAAATAAGTAAATAATAAGCGTTAATAGTTTATTTTTCATGAATTGTGTGATTTATCTGGAAGATTACAGGGATGCATTGATTGAAAGTGTTCTGTTTCAATAACAACACGTAATAACAAGTCACATTTACACTTCTAACGCAAGTAAATAATCCATGTTAATGACATTTTAGTTTCCGTATTAGTCAACGCGTAACGTTATATACATTGCTCAGTGTTCAAAATGGCAAACACTTAACGCCGACTGTTTGTATTGGCACGTGTTTGGTGTGCCAGTAGTCGTCACATAAGGCCTTTGTCGTCTCTGTGTAGAGAAAACTTTAAAGTTACACATTACTGAATATTCCTGTGACTCATCGGCCCAGACTTTCAGTTGTGTGGAACAGGAAACAGTGTTTTTCATATGGATACGAAAGCCCATGTTCAACTAACATGTATAGAAATTTTACACAGACAAGTATAACATTATACCGGCTGCTATTCTGTAGACCAGAGGTTCTAGACGTTTGAGCTCTATGCCCCCCCTCTCTTAAGTGGTTATATGGACCCACGATTTATTGGATTATCGCTAATGTAAAAGAAATAAATATTAAGTTATGTTTGTACTAAGTTTCTTTAATGATGTTTGTTTTTTAAGTAGCATACAACGGCCCAGACCTAATGCCGATACGCGTGCGTGTTCATAGTTGAGCTTGCTGCCCTTTGTAATTATTGTTACCTCTAATTTATAGGCGTATATAACTTTCAGTGCATATTCATGTAGCACAATACACTCATATATTCAGAAATTTTCGGCACGTTTTTTAAACGCTCGTGCTTTGTCGGTATGTGAAGCGAGACCACCGTTAACTTCCTAACCGCCTTTTGTTTGTTGGAATCTTCAAGAAGTTTACATAAATTTGCTGTATTTATGTTTGCCATACGGTAGAAACGCCATACTTTGTTTTTTGTGTGCGGTTTTATAAAATTTTTGAATACGCTATTTTTAATTTTGGATATCCGTGTTCGATTTTTAATATTTTTAAATTTAATTTTAATACATTTTAAAATTCATTAACATAGGACTATGCTATATTCGAACGTGGTGATTTACGGTCTATGGGTGGCAGGGATTTACAAGAATACCGAAGAACTGTTAATCATCGAGGGAATTAAAAAAAAAATATGTGGAAACGAGGCGTATAATCACGATGTTCATTCTGTGTAACCGGGTACAGTTACGTACAATGAACGTATAAGCGCGGCGTGTGTTTTAATAATTCGCACACGAGTTAGTTTCATCATGTTTCAGTGATTTTATAGTGCGGTCAGAGCTCAGCGTCTGTCCCGTATTCAGGTTCTATGCAGGGGCCGAAACGACGATAATATTGCTCTAGTTAAGTGGATAAGGTTCGTGCGTGCCTCAGTCGAGATGCTGATAACCACGTACAAGCGGATTGTACTTATTAGGAGCAATTCTGTAAAATAATATAATTAAACGAGTTAGAAAGGAGCAGTATAGCCAAACACTAAATGAGATATTAATTATGTTTGAGGAAGAAGTCTGCTAGATTACTCCTATTTTTTCTTTCCTAACCTGCCTCGTCATCATCAAAATGCAGTCAAACTACTTTGTTCACGTCAAGCCGGCTACTTCTTTACTATTTATTTAAATGTTCTCATTAATTCGTGTCATAATTTTGTCGTTTAAACAGTCTTAAAAATGGAATAATAAATATGTGTCTCTGCTGCTGCCGCCGGCGTAACTGCAGTGCAACAGGCGTGCATGCAACGTTACAAGAAGGAAAGCGTAATTAGTTAGATCAGGTTAGAGTGACAGGAAACGTACGTGGTAAGTGCGGTCACCACTTCCCTTTGGTAGAGGAGAGCGCGAAGTGCCGGATGTCGAAGCCGTCGTCGGATGTACGCATCAAAATTAAATTCCTTTAGTTCAAGAAATATATACCTATCTATTGGTTTAGTTACCACTCCCTGAATAATCCCCGTTTAACTTAATACTATTTTAATGTGTTTAGTATACAGAACATGATACACAATACTGCAGTCTTCATGTACGTAAGCATTAATATGGCGTGTTTCACCTTTCAGTGTAATTGCAGGAGCAACTGTACTTTCCTGGAGCAACTGTTGTTAACCTATTATGGATGATTACACCACTCGGTTTACTCGACATTAAACAGAATTTGACTCACCTTGCCCTCAAGTAACATAACTTTATTTATTGGTAATTTAAACTTTAATAATTGAATACCAAAGCTGGAGAGTTCCTATGAGAAGTCCAGAAAATAAGTAGTTCTATTATTCAAGCTAACATTGTTTGCAGTAGGAACAATTATGTTTATTACCACACCCTGACAGAATCTGGATGTTTAAGGAAGTACGGGTGTTTGCAGATAAGATACAAATCCGGCTAGATATCACAAAAAATTGTTATAACGGAAGGTGTATTTCGTTTAATGAGACATTCCCTTCCGTAGGTGCTAAACCTTCCAGTTAGGCGCGTAGTGTGACTGTGTGTTGTGTTCGGAGTATACACACTTGCATATCGATTACGTATACACAATTTACTCTGTCTTCATTTCCAACGATACATGGGAGTTTCAGGAGGGGCGGATATAATAAGTCAGTACAAGAAGAACAAACAAAAGCAAACGAAGTGGTAAAAACATTTCCAGTCGCGTTGACATTAGCTGTTGTAAGCTCAGTTCAGCCCATGACACCTAAGATTCTCAAGCAAGTGTTGCAACCACCAAGGCGGAATGCGAAATACTTCATACGAGGTATATTCCAAAATTAACCTTATTTCCTGTATATATATGTTTATATACATTATAAGTGTGTGTGTGTGTGTGTGTGTGTGTGTCTATATATATATTACTATTCTATATAAACAGTACCCACATACAGGCACTTCTTTTATCGTTGCACAAAATTTTATAGTCCCTGGTTGAAAACGGTACTTCCAAGGTACTCAGCTAAGAGTTGAGACCATTATTGACGTAACTGGTTCACCTCATTGGTTTCAAAGCGCTGGGTAGCCAGTCAGAATGATATTTGGTGACACTTTGCCATTCTTACCGAGACTCTGTCCGATGGAGTAACGGTCTCGAACCGTCCGCTAGTCCCATTGTGAACATCCCCGAAGTGCGAGCCTTTCGGGGTCTACCTTACGAAACGTGCAGATCCGTGATAGCGGTCGACCACATCGCCGGCGCCTCGTTCTACCTTTTGATCCGACGGCGATTGATTGGAAAATGAATTATTAAACGTATACAGTAATTTATGGATATTTACCGATGTTTGAGTAAGGTAGCTTCTTAGTGCAAATATTTGCGCGTTTAAGAAAATGAAATGGCGAGACAGGGTAATACTGACACGCTAAATATCTGAATTATTAATTACGCACATTGTTTTTTATATAATTATTTTTATGATTTAATATTATAACATTTTAAGTGTCCGTGTAGAGAGGGGAAGATCGTTTTAGTGTGGGGAGGCTAATTTATAGTCAAACAAGGAAATTTGTATTTAACCCGATTGGTGGTTTGATATTCTGCTTTGGTAACATTTTAGTCACTTTCTCCTTTTATTATGAAGCCTTTTATAATATCCTTTAAAATTTCCATTTAAAATCATCAGTTATTGTAAAGTTGTGTTTTTTTTTGTATTGATGGTGCAGGATGGTAAAAAGTAAAATAAAACTCTAACTTATTTGTGTGCTGCGAAAAAAGATTATATAATCTTTGATATTATGTAGAAAGAACGACAGCAGTAATTAGCATTTAATTTTTTTCGTTCCCTTGTAATATTTTAACTGTTGTTGAGTTCTACAGTAGTCGTGTACGTTTAGGTAAAATTATGATAAAGATAATTACTATAAATAAAATGTTGAACATTAAATAATTAAAAGTTTATCAACTGTTGCATTATACAATGGGGCTTTGGTTGATACATACTCGGTGTTATAACCGTTACTGCATCTTAAATTAATTTAATTTCACCATGTCATAGTAAAAAAACCAATTAATTCAGTAACCATTAGTCACTTACCGTTTGTACAGTAACCATTAGTGGGATCCGCTAACCAAGATGAGGGCGGCTTGAGCACGTAGACAGTCTAGTTACTGGTAGTTAGTGTTCGCTGTGCATGTTGTTGCGTGTGTTTTGTAGTCAATTAGCGCCACAGTAATAACGTACACTAGTTATTATAAATAGAGGACACAACAAGTAACCGCTGTAATTGGTAGGTATCCTACAAAGTGTGTTAGAATTTCAGTTAGGCCTATATCTATTCTTCGACCGAGAAAACTAGTATTATGAATTACAAAATAAAATAATCGTTTAATAGTGTAGTCTGTTCTAGACGTATGGAACAGTTGGTTATTGGTGGTCTTTGGTTTTACGCTTGTTATCTCGCTCGCGCGCGCGTGTGGTTTGGAAATTAGTAGTTAGTATCGTCACTAAATGTGACGTTAGTTCATCAGTTTTGGTGATTACAAAATAGCGAAAACTTGAACTTAAGTACCCTGAAAATATTATAGAAAAAGAAGTACATGAAGACTTTTTGTCGTTGCTAACAAGATCTGTATTGAGTTAACAAACTAAATTTCTCTCCAATCTACGATGAACACCAAAGACTCTCCTTTATAATAAAACACTAATAATTACAGCGCTCTATACATCTCAGAAACTTGGGTCCTATGCAAAAAAGTGAACACGCACTGGACGAAGCAAGAGAAATTTACAGACTACTAAGTAGGAGGTGTCTATAGGGAAAAAAACAGATGAGTGGCATTCATGTTTTTCTGAAAAAAAAAATCCTTGATAAAATATGTGCCATTAACGGAGATATGATTGAAGGGAGTTTAATGACGACTTCATATTTTTCAGCAGGATATAACCATAAATAAAGTCAGAACAGTTTTGATAGACCGGGTGCGAAGCATTTCTTCCTGGAAAACCACCATGGCAAAAAAAAAGTTGCAAGATCGAAAATGACATGGTAGGATGATATAGCCTAAGATACTGGAAGGTGGCTGCACCGTGCAGAGGCCACTGACTTCGTCGGCCGAAGATTCGACCAGGGTCGTACCGCTCATTATAATGATAAAATTAGTCGTTTCTCTAATTTTATTTACGCAAAATGTGAAGGAATTTAGTTATACACTATACTTTGAGACTCTACTGTCGCTGGAAACATGACTGATTCTTTGCAGTCTCAAAATATGATTGTTGTGCCATGTTATACCTTTCTTGTCACAGTTAACTCGCACTGCTTAAAGCAAGACATCGATACAAAGGAAGAAACTTAAACTTAAAATGAGTACGGATTTTTAATTTTTTGAATTTTTCATTGTATGGATTTGTTATCGGCGTCTACTTCACCATATTTAAGAACAGTTGGTATCATTCTACAAACATCTGCTATCCTCTCCCCCGACTGCCTTCATTTACGGATCCAGAAACAGGTCACCTAGTATAAAACAAGAAACAGAAAGATCTAGAAAAGCCAACTTGAAAAAGTGATTTTTTAGATCCAAGTCGACTGTGATTAAAAATTTGTGGTATGACATCAACCGATTCCTGTGCGGTTGACATCTACCCGACCACAGGTAGGTTAGCGATGCCTAGCGTTTAACACAAGGTACGCTCTTTTCTTTTAAACAGTAGTCTTTTGATCGTAGTTAGAAAAATAAAAGACGACTTTAATGACGAATTGTAAGAAAACTATGCGTTGTTCAATGGGCCTGATGATCTCGTCTGTGGTTTATCGTTTGGTAACGGCTTGTGCAGTCGCCGATGGTCGTTATTATTCTCAGACCACATTGGTATTTATAGGAGAGAAAAAATACGAACGAGTACGATACGGGGAGGGTACGTGTTGAATGTTACTTTCTTAGGCGTCACACTTCGTAGTAAATGCGAATGACCGAATTCATCCGAGCGTTGTACAAACGAGGTCCACGATTTACGATCCTCCTCTTTTGTTATCCCTAGGAGTCTTCACAAAGCTCATTAAGAAAATATGTAGTTCGTAGTGATAGCAACGATCGTGTTGTTTTCAAAATGAAGGCGTGCGAAAGTCAGAGTGAGCACATTTCTCATCGTACTGGCAGTAGGCAGAGACAAACGTGGCCTAATCGCATCTTACAGAGGTAGTTTACCAATAACGAAATAATATAAACAGGTACTATATCGTATAAACAATGACAGATGGCCTACCTACTTGAGCACGACCCATGGAAACGGCCATCGCCCCGGTATATTTTTCTTAATGTGCTGTATTATTTATTTGCGTGTTTGCAAATAGATTTCTCGGTTGTTATATCTAGATGGCATTGTAAAACGAGGCTTTGCACTATGTTTAGGTCGTCAGGGTAATTTAAAGTCACCTTTCGAGGGCAAATTTGAATGTATTTCGTCACATTGTACAAATAAAAGCAGTTAACATTTTAAATCTATTATTTTATTTTATTTTAAAACAATTTTTGTTTGGAATTTTCTTTTGGGGAATGGATTTTCTATTAGAATTGCGTCTTCCAACTTTGACTTGTGATTATGATTGTTTTAACCTGTTGTTATTAGAGGCGATACTGATATTCGTAGGTTTAGAA
The DNA here is from genome assembly GCA_034769895.1 of Magicicada septendecula. Lineage (NCBI taxonomy): Eukaryota > Metazoa > Arthropoda > Insecta > Hemiptera > Cicadidae > Magicicada > Magicicada septendecula. The sequence goes on along the minus strand of CM068368.1, from coordinate 234,100,008 downwards.
GTAACGTGAACACTATTAATATTTTTGTGTGTGAAACTTTCATTTTTTATCGCACGTGAGTGCATAGGTACATACGAATTACCAGAATCAGTTATCCTGCCATAATTGGACATCTGATGCAGTTTTGAACTCACGCGACATAGGACACAACTTCCCGTTTTGTACCGAAGTACAGAAACTTGGAAAACAACATGTGAATTTTTCGCAGCACGTGCCATACATTGTTAATTACAAGTACTGTATGTTCCGGTCGGCTGGCCAACGTTATCGCATTAGCACGGAACGTGTAGCTAGCATTAAGCTACAATAGCAGTTGGCAGCCACCACAGGTCGCATTTCCCAGATTTATTGCTGTGTTTATAGTTAATAGAAATGAAAACTGGCGGTGCAGATTTTACTGTTTCATTGCAGTTATAGAAGAATTTGAAAGGATTTTTTTTAATGAATGAGTAAATGCTTCCGTCACAGTACCAAGACATTGCAACCATATTATATTACGTTTTTATCTTGAGAAGGAATAGTAAAGGGTCATGACGTAAATTATCCTCTTTTGCCAATTAAAGTTTTGTTATCAAATTTTTCTGGCCGGGAGGGAGTGATTGTAATTTTATTCTAGTTGGACTGACTTCAGAAGTCTATGTTTTTGAATCTAATATTGGAGAACAAAATGTACGTAGGTACAGGACCTATAATCGTATTATAGAACGAAACCCATCCTTTCACTGGAAAGGTAAGAGATAAAAATCAGACCTGCTTGCAGTGCACTACAAAGTAACTGTATCTTTACGGCCATTTTGTCTTTCGGAATGCAAGAAACGAATTATGCTTAGTTATTCGAGCGGAACTACGGTAAATTCATTGGTCACCGCGCTCGTATTGCCTTATTTTGCATTATTACAAACGTTTCTTCATTTACGTCCGACTCGGCAAAATCCATTATTAGAAGTTTTTACATGAACATACTCGTCCGCTCGTTCGGTCAAACCACCACATTCATAGCCGCTACAAACGAACACAAATACATGTTCAGTTTTTTCATTATTTGAGGCTTAATAACGTGCACGCACAATTGAAAGTGTTGATTTCATCGAATCGTATTATAAATTTATATTATTAATCGACTTTATAAACTATTTGAGACTCACAATGCGAGTGTCACATGCCAAGTTTAAATTTTCTGAAAATCTTAAATGAGCGATTTTCTCATTTTTGGATTCCGACATAAGCTACACTAGTGTTTACGGGCTGTTTTAAGATTGCCTGCAGACATGGACAACTGGTTTTGTAACGGAGAACCTTACAACCGGCCTGAAGTTGTATTATGTCCTCTGTGCCACTGAAGCAAACTGACCTGTTCAAATCTGTCTTGTGTTGTCGGTTACACAACCGAGGCTTCGAATTCGGTTCATATGATCTGAAGAGTTGTGAGATGACCTGTATTCTCAACTATGTTTTATCATGGAGGATGACAGAAAATATTCTTGTTCAACTTGTAGAACCTCAGTTGCACAAATATTGTGTTGTTTTTTTAATAATTTAGCGCAACAACAGTGGTATCCAGTAAAAAAAAAAAAAAAAAAAAAAAAAAAAAAAAAAAAAAAAAAATGAAGAGACATACAAAACAATATGGAAAGGTAATTCTCAATAAATAAAAGATTTTTGCGTTAAAGTAACTAGTAGACGTGAACTAGTAATACTATCAAACGTTGAGAAAGAACAAATGCAAAGACGTGAACATACCTTTAAAGTATTTCCAAAAACGCACAAAGTTGTAGCTTTCACGGGTGATTTATTTTCTTGATAACTTATGGTTGTTTGCTACGTGCTTCTTTTGTAGTGCTTAAAAGGGCCTGTAGAGGCGTTTTGGCCTTCCTTAGAGGTGAAGACCGTTGTGCTTGTTTTTATTCGTAAAAGAAGTGACGAAATGTATTTGTGGGTGTGCGAACTGAAACAAAACGTTAGAGCAAAAATTGATGTTAGTTGTAGCAAATTGATGTTAGAGAGTTGAAAACAAAAGATATTTCCCAGATACAGTGTGTTATTAGGGTTACATACCCTTTGTTTCCACTATAAAGTCAATAGCGTATAGGGGTGATAAAATGGAACTTTCACTATGCACTTTATGTTTTAAGCATTGTTTTACAATAAAAATTGGAATATATTTGATGCCCACTGCAGACTCATACAAAATCGGATGCTGAGGCGCATTCCGTTTTTAAAGTCAATATCTAGAGTGGATTGGTACGGTATACGTCTGTTTCACATATTTTTTACATTGACAGACACGAATTCACTATAGAGTGGAACTGCGTATCGGATACAATGTGTTTGTAGTTTCTAATTTGATGAGATCTGTGTTTAACTACAGTCACGCTGGTGCTCATTGAGCTGTCACGTACGCGCTACTTTTGTGTGACGTACGAAGAAGAAATTAATTTTTTATTGCCGTGTCGTTTTATTGATTGCGTTTCCATTTCAAATGTTAAAAGCTTTCACCACGCTCGATGGCATTAATAAATATTTTTTACTTATTGTCCCGTCTATCCATCTTTGTCATACGCCAAGTGATGTTATCTTTCAATTTCTTACGAAGGATGAAGTATGTAAATTGCATTTATACTTCTCTTAAGCGTATACGGTTTATAGACAATGGACAAATTACGTAATTACCGTACTGTCACATAGTGGGCATTCTGTGAAGTTGCTAACGTGACTGCATTGGGTACACTTCACTTGAGATAATTTCTTTTTATAAATATTATACAAGTTACATTCGTACGATAGCTGTAATCGTGGTGTACGTACGGGTCGTGATTACAACAAGAACACATACCGGATTGTGTTTAACTAACTGTAGCTAGCTACATTTAGTTTTCCCTAAGACAATGAGCAGTCTGTATATTATTCAGGATGACTGGATGAATTAGGATCGAATTAAGATGAGACACAGCGCGCGCGGGCACGACCATTAGAGCGCGCGGAGAGCGTGCGTCTTTGCTGTGACCTAGAAAATGTGAATGTCGTTAACGAAACAATTTTGGGCGCTGGTAATTACCTCTAATACTTGGTATTAGTGTTGCCTTCAAAACCGAATTGTTTTCCTGGTATTACTTGACGTAACCAACGTGCACAACAGATCACTTACTTTCCCCCACACTTATAAAATTGTTAATGTAATTGAGTGTTTCAAATTGATAACAATTATTACAGAATTCGTTTTAGCTTTGTATTAATTTTATCGAAAAATTTAAACACGGTATAAACTCTTAGAGATAGAATTAACGATTTCGATCCTGCACGCGATGTGACGATTCAGGTACGTTCCGTACGTAATTACGTTTGGAGGTACAGTATGTAGTTTCTAAGTCATGTCATTGGAGGTATGTCATTTCGTGTTTAATATATGAAATGATTAAGACATTTTGCCAAATTCTATCTACTTTGTAACCTAGTTGTACATTTGATGCTGCTTCATCTTTAGAAGGCAGAGGCCATTGCCCAGGAGTTAATCAAAGTTATTGACGTAGGTTTGGCATAAACGAATACGCGTCGTATTTCATATTTTTAAGAACATTAGTTTTAACGCTAATAGTAGGCCTAAATTTTTATAATTACCTTGTCCACCTAATTTTCCGGGTAAAGCATAAACGATGTGCGTACTAATGTCTTTATAAAGATAATTTTGCTACTTTAGTGAATTGTTGCTGTTCTCACCGTCGTCGTGATAGGCTACTAATATTTTACTTAATATCTGCTGGTGATACTAAGTATTTTACTGCTGGTGATGCTAATATTTATTTTATAGTTGATCCAACCAGCAGCTATAAAGTAAAAACTGGCTTAAAATACATACATACGCGCGCGCGCGCGTGTGTCTGTGTGTGCAGTAGAGTCCCGCAAACTCAACCTAATGTGGACTGAGAGGGCGACGAGTTAGCGAAAATGTTGAGTTTTACGGAACAAGGGGTGGGTTATTCACAACTCATAATATTTTACTGCATATTACTCTAATGAAAGTTCTAGCACAATACAGGACACAGAAAAGTACAAAATACCCTAAAATAATTGTTAAAAGTTAAAAAAAACTTACACACAAAACTGAAGAAATGACTAGTTCTTTGTAGAAAAAAATCTCGTGATGCTAGACTGTCTCACACACTCATTTCGTCTTCGTGCAACTTCATCACGTAGGCTACGGGGAAACAAAATGTCCATAGCAGATGCACCCTTCTCCAAGTAGCGGAGCATTCCTTCAGCGGCCTTTAGTCCTTCACTGTGAGTCACCTTTTTAACTTTTCCGTTGTCTTCCATCTCTTTCACTAGTGCAACTATTTCACCATCTCCTAAAAGTTCACAGTTTTCATCCTGCTCCACCCATTCTCCAACATTACATCAGTAACTTCTTCGCAGCCTGGAATTTTCTTCAATAAGTCCACTATTTCACAATTTTCTGTCTCTTCTCTGCTTTTTTGAAACTCGTTTCCTGAATAGTCCAACAAGTTTCTCCAGGAACGAACGAGGCTTATATGCTCGATTTCATTCCATGATTCAGATATCCACCCCACTACGTCCAACATGTCTATTTTCTTTAGTTTATCGATCATGCCACACCCTTCCTCCATGGCTGAGACAAGAGATGAAAGAAGTTTACGTCTGTATCTCTTCTTCAATGCTTCCAAAATGGCCTGGTCCATTGGTTGACATACCGAAGTCACGTTACGAGGGAGAAACTTGGCTCTTATGTCTTCGTCTCGTAACTGTTCCGCATCAGGATGGGATGAGGCATTGTAGAGAATGTGAGTGGTGATTGACTGCGGCTACATGACTTCCTTCATCCACTTCTTTACTGAGAGGGGGAATGGGGTAGATTGGAGTCCACGAAAAGAACAAAACCTGTCACCAAATTCGTTAGACAGTTCCAAGAATTAGTGTCACAAATGGAAAGGGACAAAAATTACAAAAATTGAATACCGTAACAAATCTTTAAACAAAACAGGAAAACATACGGACATTCGTTTTCATTTCTAAAAATCGTATCTTTCCGCACGTTCTTGATGCTTTTGTGATTGAAAAAGTAACAATATGTTTATGATATGAAAAGTCTATCGTATTCTTACACAATTTTCTTCCCATATAGTCATTAGGGTAGCCCTAGGTACGTAAGAGCCTAAATTTCATGAAACGAATATATCCGTAATACTAAACGTGAATTAAGAATTGTTTATCGATATCATTGTGCTCATATAGATTACATCGGAATTTTAATACTATGTTTTGCGTTTCGAATGTATGTGTAAACAGTGAAGTCTGTGTCTAAACTTGTTGTCACGTATTAACGACCGGCATTTCATATACACGTCGTGTTCTCAGAATATAAAAAGGAATAAGGTAATCATCTTATTGACTATATTAATTGTAGATTGACTACTCAAGAGGCGTAGATACATGACCGAGCAGAATCTGGTCTTGATGGCGTAAGTGACTCTACATTGCTCACGGGATGCAATTTATCTTGTGGTTGCCCGGCCTGAAAGGCCCTTTTGTCGATCGTGTCTCGCTATTGTGTCGTAAATGACACGTATTGTGCTGTGTACAAACAGGTGGACTCCAGCAGCAATGGATGATGGACGACGTTGTGGAACGAATTTAACGGAACCAATCGAGCGAAAACATTTAACAGCATCTCACTGTCTTTCTCGACGGCGCGACGGTAATACGGTTCGTTTGAGTGTCAGCTCGTAATAATAATAATAACTGTAATAAAGGAATTTGCAGAGATGTACTGTCAATGGAAACGATTCAATTATTTCCGTGAACGTGTAGCTGTTGTTTAACGTCCATCTCCACTGAGCAACTTCTGAACAACTGAAATATTCTTGACGTACAAAATTAAAAGTCGCATGTTGCCTTAAACTAACGTGAGTTATGAATCATCAGGTTATTTTCGTATGACCCACCTGATAATGAGAGTAGCCTATAAAGTGATGAAACGTTGACGAGAAATAATTCATAATGTTTTATTTCATCGAATGACAAATCGTATTCAAATCATATATCCTTTATAGGCTATCGAAAACGTACAATTAATAATAATAATTATTATTATTATTTTAATTTGATTTTTGCCTTGTATTAAAACCATTTTGTATAAAACACAAAATGGTTTTTATTTCCTTTTCAGCTTTAGTTCTCATTTCTCACGTTTTGTAAGTAATGTATCTCTGCTTGCTCGTACTACAAAACAACGTCAGCGACAAACAAAATAAAATAAATGTCTACGTAAATAAGACTTTTCTAGCGTAGTGCTCGCAGTGTTGCCTACGTTTCATGGAAGAGTGGTGTAATGTGGTGTGCAGTTCCCACGGCGCAACATGATTAATTCAACGTGTGAGTATTTATTACAGACATCTACCAATTATACACAAAATATTTCTGTGAAATGTGATCGATAAACCTGCACAGAATTTTAATTTTTCTTTTTGTTTACATATTCTTCTTCCCAAGAAGACGTACAAACTCGAGTACATTCTGTAAATGTAAATTCTAAACACGAATTAGATGAGAGAACAAGTCCTTTGCTCTACTAGAGATATTTACGTTTTTCGCTTAAAGTTTTAAAATTTCTTGCGTTCGTAGCAAGTAAAGTATAGACGCCATTCGCGATAAAGAGGGAGATTATCGGGTCGCGCCTGTGAGGCTTCTTGTACGCACGGTACGGCTTCATGATCCGGTGTCCGTGAACACGGAAGTGGTAAGGCGATTTGGTCGCGCCGCAAACAATTCATGTAGTATTGAATAACGACGTGCCGGTGCAATGCCCTCATAAATAACAATAAATGCTCAGTCTATTTAATTGGAATAGGAAACACGCCACAAAAATATATAATAATAACAATATCCGGCGGCCGTCAGTCAACTCAAACTAATTGCGAGCACATAATAACGTAGCAATATACATCTCTACCTGCTCCTCAGATAGTAATTCCATCATTTTAAATTCTGATGATTTCGTCTTTCAATCAGTGTAAAAATCCTTTAATTTTGTTCGCTTTATTTCTGAAGCATAGTATACGGTAGTTATTTCTTCTTTTTTCCGAACAGTAAACTATAAGAATTTGAATGTCCCTCTGCCTAAACAGTACAATGTCGAACCAGTAATATCTCCGCGGAAATATTATATTTAAATTGAAACAGGTATCTGAGGATTATTTATGTATATACTCCGGAAGAGGGTAGGGAAGATAACAGACAAATTTTGTTTTATGCTATGCTGCAGAAGGGCGTAAATAAATATAAGATTAGAGATTATCTAATAACTACAGGGAATTTAAACGCTTGTGTTGGTAACCTACCAGTCCCTAATGCGGTAAGTATTTTCAGACAAAGTGTAATGAATGAGAATGGAAAGGAACTTGGAGATTTTGCCACCTTTAACGAACTAAAACTAATAAACCCTTTTGCAGAAAAAAGAAATTTATAAATGTACGCGTATTTGGCGTGGAAGAGGATTATTAACTGACTAGGCTATAGTGTGGTAGTGATAAGTTAAAAGTGACTGCGTAAAGATATGACTATGTCCAGAAGTTACCGTAGGCCTATACTGATGAGTATTCAAAAATTATAATTTTGAATAGATGGCACAGAACTAACAAAATTATAAGTAATGAATCATAAATATTTAAAGTGAATTTACTTTTAGAAGAAGGTATAAGCCATGTGTATCACTCAAAATTAAATGAGATTATATGAAAAAAATGGTCTAAAGGTTTGGAATTCCGAAATAGAAAAAAGAGAATGCATTTTTGGAGTATTTAAATACACGGACTGATGAGAGTAAAGAGAAATATAGAGGTAAGTAATAGAGCAAAGATGATAAACAAACACACCAAGAGTGCTGGGATAAATTTATCAGCGTCATTGAAAATGGAAATTTGCCACACACATACACACAGGAAACCACAATTACACCAACATAGACACCAATCTCGAAATTTTACATTACTTACCTAAAGGCCGAAAACTCAACACAACTGAACAATACGAAATATATAAACACCACACAACACAACCAAACAACATACTCAACGATCAATTACAATATAAATCACATACACTTTTTGACACAATTTTACAAAAAACAAACATCAAGTTGAATCCCTGCACCAATCCCCTTCCTCCACACACCACCCCCACTACACCTTCCACACAAAAACCGTTACGAAATGATGGCAGTCTGACCAAAAAGCTGAAGAAGGCGGATACTTAAGCCGAAACGCGTCCGACGAAAAAAGTAAGTTTTTCACAAGATAAAGTTCATTTTTAGTAAAAAGACTATAATATTCTGCTTGTAATCATCAGCGTTATGTTTAATTAATCAAAAACGGTAACAGGAACGGATGGTTTTGTAGCATCGAAAGAACTGATTTGTACCGACACTTTGCTGTATTCTGTTGGTTAGCATTGGATCACTGTTGTCGTAGGCAAGGCGGCCAGTGTTGTGTGAGTTACAGAATATTGTACTTATCCGAGCGAAGAAGCAGGAAGTTATTTATTATAAGTCAGCAAGCAAGCAAGCACACTCCGCTTAATTATTATAATATATTGCAAACGGTCCGGCAGGGCCACTGGCTACAATGACCTTACTGCTGCCACTTGCTTTACGGTCCATCTTGATATTCTTACCTGTGTACATGTTTCTGCTTATGCCGACCGACTCCATAGTGAATCAGAGAAGTACGATGGGACATGATTATTTCGCACATACCGGAGTCCTTCAAAAGTCGTAACAATTTCTATTCTTCCACGTGTTTAGAAATTTTCTCTCCAGCTCATTTTAACGACTGAATTGGAGTCTGGAAATACCGTAGTGAGATTGATGCATTGTGTCTGTGGGGCGTACGTTAGGTACATGTAGAGGTAGTATGTTACGTTTGTCGTTGGAATATTGAATGTGTTGTTATTTGATCTGCAGCAGTTTTCATAGCCTACTTGTTTTCGAAATTGTGTACGCTACTTGACGCAGTGCAACTGGTGTATACCACTTCATTTTCTAAAACACGTCTGCTCTTTCCTTTACGTAATATGGAATTCTTGTTAGAAGCATTTTGTTATAAACATGCTTTTTTAAATGCTTATTATTTTCCAAAGTCAAATTCAACATAAGCAGTTAGTTTTGTGAATATTACTTTTTTGTAGTTGTATAGTTAGTCTTAAGAGCCACAAAGTCTATGTCATTTTTATCCGACCTTGATCGTTAGGTGGAGACTAATATTTGGATAGAATGTTTGTAAAAAGGACCAATCGTTTCGACGGTTTCGATAGGATCCGTCGATTGGATTGAATTAATTGTTTGGCGTTGAGATGTTGGTGGATTAAAGGAGGTTCATTGCACTGTTTAAGAGAGAGAGAGAGAGGAGTACAAGCAGATAAAATGAAGACATGGCGGGCCAGGCACACCAGCGTCACTGCGGCGGAACCAATATCGACTCACACACACACACGCACAGAGCTGAATCTGTAGAGAAATTCTCGACAGTTGGATTTCAGCAAATTTACAGATATGCTCCTTGATCTTACTTAGTACCTGAATATGCGTGAATATGTGTTTAGTTGAATTTTCTTATGTAGTTGAAAGAAATAAACTTCCTACACAAATGACGTACGCACAATCACCTAAACACAAAATAAATCTTAATGGAAAACGGGGGTATAAAAATTATGTGTTCAAGGAATTATAGTTAATTTTGTGATCAGTAATTATTGAGCGTCAAAAGTTACCGTATAATATTTTAGTGATACGCTAAATAAAATGTTTATTGGGTGAACGACTTGGAATTGTGACAGGCCTGATCTACCCTCCCTGATATGCTGTTCTTTTCTCCATCTCACTTGATAGAATCTGAACATTTTTAAATGATTGATTAATCTAACCAGAGTAGCCGGTGGTGTCACGTTTTTAAGACTTGAAAGACTTTATTGTGTCTCATAATCTCAGGTATAGCAGGCGGCATGGAACGTTGGTCTCCCTGTTGGGTTTGGGTGGTGGAAGTGTTTCGAATACACATTAGGAACGTTAAATGCGTTGCTCTCACGCGCCTGACAGTCAGTCTGAGGCATTGCATATATATATTTTTTTTTTTTGTCTGGTGATAGAACGTAGCGCAAATAAAACCCGAGAGGCGGTTAGTGTAACGGAGACAGCAGATCCATGATTACCCACCGACCATAAGCGGATCAGGTGATACGTGATAACGTATGGAATACGTCGTCACTTTGTCGTCGTAGGGCTTGTTTCAATTCTGAGTGGAAGTAGAAGCGGCAACAGAATGTCTGTTTGGTGTGAAGGAAGACAGAAAGTGCTATACTGCTATTAACCGGTACTAAATACAGCGTTGCAATGATATTTCTTTCAGCTTATTATTGCTCGTTTTTTTTGTCGAGTCTAACGGAAATGTCTCGAACCTACTTAGGTGTATGAAGTATCTATTACGATTAACAGCATGAAACCACTGATAAGGACATTCCAGCGTGATTCGATTTTTATGTGTCAAGTCTCTAAAGAACGGCGGTTGATCGACATTGTATTTGTAGATTCATGTAAGCTAATATTATGTAAATTCGGTTTTGCTTTTGTTTGATTCGAATTCGTCTGACGAAAAATTATAGGTACATTTTTTTGGCGATTCCTAGTTTGGAAGCCACCCGTTTGCTGAATTATTTCAAAACGTGTTTCGGTTGGATACAACTGATGGAACAGCAAATCACTCATTAAAAACATCCAGATATGGTTCGTGTCCGAAATATTATTAATGGTAGAGGTAAGCCATTAGGCTATAGGGGGGTAGGTCATGTATGTTCAGTATTTGTCAACAAGTGCATACGAACTTTCACCCAACCAGTCGCTGAACTCCGCTGCCATCGCTCATCGGTACTTTCTCCAGATGCTGCACTAACATTATGCACTGACAATAAACAACTTTCTAAACTTAATTTCAATTTTATTATCTATTAACGTACATTTACAGGAAATATTGCTTTCAGTTAAGTTAGTTTTTAATTTGTTTTTGAAAATAATATATGTGGTAAATCGTTTTGTTGTTTGGTCATAGTAATTGCGTTGCTTTAGACTGTTTTCGCTGACATTACATGACAAAACAAAGCGCTTTTTCCAACATTAATAGTGCTGTGTTATTCCCGTATCTTTGTATTCTTATAGCAGCTGTTAGCACACTAATTTTATGTATAGTCCCATCATAAAGGGGCAAAATAAAGTCGACCTCGTAACTGGATGAGTAAACCTAGTTGGTACACACGAATAAATGGAATAGTATACGTTTCAGTTACAAACATTAAAGAACACGATTTGTTAACGAAATACGTTATGTCGTATGAGGCTTCACCAGCGCCAGTAGCGCACGTTAGAAACATTTGCAGCTTGCGTGCTTTAACACGGACAGAATCACAGAGAACTGAAATGCTTTAAGAAAAGAATAATGAAAAGCACTGGCAAATGTTTTTCAGATATTTAATGTGCGCGAGAACGAGAAACATAATATTTCTGAATGTTCGTAAGTTTCATAACAATTGCCTCCATTACCGTAGAACGTTTACTTGTCCTTGAAGATCAAATAGTTGAATGATAGGTAACGTGTAAGGCTAAAAGTGTGCGTTCCGCATACGTTACGTGTACGGGGGGATGATAAACATAAATGCGATAGAAAAATCTAAACGTATTCAAAACAAAAGTTTATCTTGTTTGTAGAAAGAACGAAGTTTGGAAAACCTGTGTTATTATAATTTGTGTTAGTGTAACACACAACACAAGGTGTGTTATATATAGTATTGTGAAACTGTTGCGGATTATAAGTCTTTAAAACGTATTTGAAGATAAAATTGAAGACTTATTCGAACCAAAATAATTTTATTGATTAGTATACTAATCTCCATGTTTTCCCGTCGAAGTATTTATAAAATTATTTCAGTTTCACATTAGAAAAATGTGAAGTATAATAAATATAGAATGCGCCAGTATTTAGGCATAATTAAAGCACTGTCGAATCCATGAACGTGATTTATACAATTTATCAATGCATTGTGTGGTTTAAATATCCAGTGTGTTAGTTAAAATATCAGTGTAAACCAATGGTAATGTGCGGACTTTCTGATAGTGGAGAACGCCGTTAAGATAGGCTAATAATGCCAGTTATCAAACGAGGTCAGTCTCAAATGTTACGCTAATTTTGTTTATGTAGCAAGTACGAAATGGGTTTGTAACTGTAATCATTAACGCGATTATTAATACGGTTTGTAACTATATTATAGAGAAAAAAACACTGGACTCAGAAAAAAACTAAATTCGCTTTCCGCTGGTCAGTTAGTAGAACCCAAAGAATCGTATTTGGCGAAAATAAATATTATTACTTTTCATTTTTAACTCGTTCGATTAATTCGCACAGCATGAAAAGGAGGAAAGGTGGAAACGTGTTGACGTTTCCATACCTATGAAATGGGTTTATCGATATAGTTTGTGGAAGGCATTAAAAATAATCAAGTCAAATTTTCGAAAACAGTTCTACTCACTCGCACGGACACTAACAATTACTATTACAGGTCTTATCAATGATTTATTGATTATTATAGCTTTATGAACTGTGGTAACTTTTATGTAGAAATTTTCTGAAGTCTAAAAATTATTTGAACGGAGCGTACTGAATAAAGTAACTTGAGCAGAACCGTACTAGGCCGTCAAGTTTGACGAACATTTTTCGTAATTACACTGTCCCTGTGACAAGCGGGGGAGACTGAAAACGCTGCTGAGAAGTGTTTTATAACTTTATGGCTTCAGTACAATTGATTTGCGGTTGTATTTGTGTACAATGAGGTATGAGTATTCTACATTTCGAGTACGTCATTTTAGTGTTTCTAGTTGTACTAGCCACTCTTTTTTTTATAACGACGGCTATGTTTTAGTTTCCAGCACACGCGTTCCGGGTAATTTAATCTGGTGAAATGGGACATTTAAATTGTTTTATTTTCAGGAAACTTGAATTGACGGTCAGTTTGCCATTGGTATATAATTTGTTAGTCGACTCTCATGTGTTTACGGAGCGGTAACAAGAATGTTTTCCCGTAATGAACGGTATTGAAATGGGAAATGGAGGCGGAAATCGGTTCTCCGGTTGGTCGAACAATGTTCTAGTAGATGAAAGAGCATTTTGGTGTGTACGCTTCAATCAATTTCTTTTTTATTATACTCTCATAGCAGGTATTTGTTTTGTCTTGGTGGTAACGAGACAAATGGCATTGTCCCGCAAATAACGTTATATTCTGCGTCTCCATTTCCGTGTTTCGTTGTCTTTATAGGCTATACTACTATTACCATTATTTATCTCTCTGCTTATAATTTTCAGGGATTTCGAAGTTTTTTTAATTCCTGAGCAATTCGACCACTGAATTCTGGAACGTTCTTGACAAACAGAGAGAACATATTTGAATTTCTTCTTCTTAAATTTTAAAAGGTTGTAGGATTTTTAGCGTTCATACTTCGGTTCGCAGGTGCAGTTAGTTGTCTGTTCACACGAGGTGCTGTGAATACTGTTAATATTTAAATTGTACAGCAAGATCTGCGTATTATATAAACGAGGTGTTTCATGAAGTAATAGAAATACTTTCAGGACAGGTGGAAGCAAAGAAAACAGTTATTTTCTTCCTAATTTCTTATCTTATTTTCTTCTTCGTTTTCTAGTTACGGTCACTAAAAGCTTTCAATTTTAATTTTCTCAAATTATTAATGATACCAAGTTCGTATATTGAAAAAAAAATTTACTTCGATTTTTGGCCTGTGAAGTCGCTAAAGTTAAAAACTTTTCAGTGTAAATATTACATTCTGAATTGGGTTAAAATTCCGTTTGGTTTGATACCCGGCATGGCTTTTTGTTTGTTTCTTTTTTTTTTCAAAATTTTTGTACACTTTTGGAGCTTCAGTGTCCAAAAGTTTTGAAATTTCCAAAACTGAATACTATACTCAGATTGTGGTTAAAATTCCCTTTTAATCCGATATCTCACGTGGATTATGCGAGTTTTTCAAAATTTTAACCCCTAACAGTTTGTCCCTTGACCCGTATTTTGGGGGGAAGCGATCAATCTCAAAAATTATGGTTTAAATGTGTAAACAAGCATGCCAAGTTTAACGAAAATCGGTCGATGCATTCAGAGGTTATCGTGAGACATAGGCGTACCCCAAAAAGACAGACAAATGCCAAATGGTCGAGTTAAAACTGAGAACTCGCTTCGCTAGCCCAACAAAGTTATTTATCAAAAACATATTCAAAGTAAAATAATTAAACAATAACATTATTTTCAGTTTCATCATAAAATTGGTAGGCATATGCAAGACTGGATTCTCAAGTTACGTTTTTACGTTAAAATATGTATACACGTAGTTTTTCCTCTTAGAAACTTGTATAATTGTGTAACCTTTAAGCCTGTGAGTAATACAGCATAATTAACAGAGTCGTTAAACGTAAACAGGGAGTAGAAATCATAACCTAGGTGTCCGACTACAATTTTTATTTGTTTTCTTTTCATAAGCCTGTTGTAGACGTGTTGTCGTATAGGTGAGAGCGCGCACAGTGTCGCTGCTAGTAGGATTAAGTCGTTCCTATATCCTTAATTGGCAACAGCGGTATCGGAAGTACGGAGCTGTGCATGGCAAAGCGAGTAAATGAGCCGTTCTCTCTCTCTCTCTCTCTCTCTCTCTCTCTCTCTCTCTCTCTCTCTCTCTCTCTCTCTCTCTCCAACATTTCATGTCCAGGATTGTTGACCACCATAAAGTACAACACGTCTCTTTCACTCGAAGTTGTAGCTGGCTGTCTAGCTTTTACCAACACCACTGCCTAGGTATTAACATCCGCGCGCGTATGTGTGTGTTAGTCGGGCAAGCATTTTAGAAAGGTTATACTGTACTTACTTTCCACTACTATCTGGATGCGATAAGTGACGAAAGAAACATTTTTACAGCGAAACAATTTTAAACAATGTTGAAAGCGTGTTTTCGGTTGTAGAGATGTTACCTTTCAGACATAACAAAGATTAACGAAGATAAACAAAGATATCTTTGACAAATAGTCGTTTGCAGTAAGTGGAAAACGCGTAAAGATTAGTTCATAGCATAAAAAACACATCCTAAGTGCTTAAAGATAACTTAACGTTTTTCTGGGTATAGAGCATACAATTTATGTACAAGGTGTTTAACGATTGTTTTTGTGTTACCTCAACTTGTAATAGTTCTACCATCATCTCTCTCGGCCCTAACAGCTCTCGTGGACATCTATAGTATTTAGTGAAAACTACTCTGTAGTATATAGGCCTAGTGATGTATATTTAGTGAAGTAATTACATCGTATGAAAGTATTTATAGAATGCGTGCATGGAATGTGCTGCAAAATGTTTAGCGTGACACACATTTCATGTCATGCAGAAGTTACAAAAGAATAATATTTGTTTAATGGCGGAAATATGTAGGTAACGCAAACTCGTATTAGCCCTACATACATTCATACATATGTAAATGAAAATTAAAGAAATAAAAGCGACGAATATAATGTATTCTTTAAAAAGATGGTTTTGAAATCTGGTTTTCATCTCGGTATAATAATACCAATACAAAAAATAAAAAATAAAATGTACATAAAAATTGTATTCAGGCAGGAAAAATTAAAATAAGGTGCGTGACGATTTATATATTTTTTTATGAAACTGTTTGTAAATGAATGTACTGAGCATAATAAACTGTAAAAGAATACATATACAAAACCGGGTGTGTGCCAGAGAGAATTGAATGAAACGCGAATGCGAAATGCGATATACGATTACTGGAAGCGAGTATATAACGGAGGCAATTAGGAGAAGATAAACCGTTGTTGCGATCGATAAGTCGTCGAGGCTGACCACCTGGTCGACGGCGGATCGCCACAAGGATTTTGGCGAAGTCCAGTTCGCGTGTCGACTTTGCATATATTGATTGTGTGCCACACTTAACCATTTTAGAAAAGAAGTTTACGGGGTCAACATCCGCGAAACAACTAACTACCCTCGCCTGGAACGGATTGCAGCTGAATTTCACGATAAAGCAGAACCGCACCATTGTTAGTTCGAGCGTGGGTGCGTTTATTTTATTTCCATTATGATGGTTTTAGTGGGTTTTGTATCGTTCGAAATTTGTGCCGGTTCAGTCATTATTTTTAGTACTCTGCATTATCGCTTCAAAAAGCCTCAGTCCATATTCGGTGACTGTACATTTAAATGCAGAAAAAGTGGTATCAGTGGAGACTGTCAGTGCAGGTCCAGGGAATACGCGATTATCCAACGTACAATGTATGTAGAGAGTTTGTAATAATAACTACACTTTCTGGATAAAAGAACACATACAACGGTATCTGTCCAGACTTTTCCATAAAACCAATCCATGTTTTTTCTCGAATAGTGTCTTTATATTACTAGACCTCATAAAACAAACTAAAAAGAACACATAGATTCCATGATAAATATTGAATCAATGAAAAATACAATCATAAAAAGCAAGTACAGCGACCGAGGAAGAAGAATACCCAATTATTAAACATATTTAACAGAAAGTTGTTTGACTTTAATCAAAGTCAGTGAAACGATACAAATTTAGATTTAGCCTAAACATTTTGAATGTTGAATTTTATAAACAAAAAATTACAAAATTTAATTAAATGACACAATCAAATAAAAAAGTTTGCTAAAATGTGACCAGTATTGTGAACAAAAAAATGTAAAATCTTTCTTTGCTATAATAAACACTTTAATCGACTTATATAAAAAAGGAAAACCTAAACTACAAATTGTAGAATAGGTTGAAATTGTAAAACTTCTAAGTTTATAAGTGATAACAATTTAAAATGTAGTTACGAATCGATTTAGATATCTAATAAATAAAAATGAAATATAAATATATTTTCTTTAGCTATCTTATATTACATAAGGTTTATCAATATCCCAGTGGTATAACCTCAAGATAATGTGAGGTATTGCCGGATCTCAGTCTTGCTTAATTTCTTTGACTAATAATAGTATAGAGAAAACTGTGTCCGTGGCTTGATTTGGGACGGATAACGTTGTGTTTACAATTCAGCGTTCGTAGCGTTCTGATTACTTTTTCACATCGGCTTTTAGTTAATTAATAATTTTGCACACGGTATAGTGGATTATGTCTGTATACGTGTTGCGCTTAGCATTCGTAATAGTGTTGTAGTGTAACTTGGGTATAACGTCGGTTACGTGCGTGCGTTCCGCTACGCTTCATTCCCAAGTCATCACGAACATTTTGCCCATTTCAATTAGTCTACGTTGGTGAAATTATAATGCTGCGTAGACTTGTGTGCCGTATATAAGGAAGTAATTTTTGACCTGACCGATACTGTTAATATAACAGAATTCTATTTCCTGCGTTGAATGAAGAATATCAATATTATATGTGATTCTATTTAATATCTGTACCTGCCACCGAACTTGCGTAATGTTTACTTATAGAAAAGTAGGTAGGGTGCCGCTGTCTCGTGTATTGTCTCGTATATTTCTGATAAAAGCAACATTGATTGTCTGTACTCTTAGTGTAGACTACTGCGACTTTTTTTAAAGTTTTAGAGGAATGTGGTGTACTTGTCATCACTATTTCTTGTTTACGATTTAGAAATTGATGTTTTCGGGAACCAAGAATTGGCGCATACTACAAAGAACATGTGTTTCTTTTCTGGATAGATCACCATTTATTGTTTTCTGATGATGAAGCCAAGAGTTTTATATTTCGTTTGAAGATAATGACGATTTTTACAGTTCGTGTTTTACTTAATTTTGTGTATTTAACACTAAAAACCTCTAATATGCAAGCGCGTATTTTTCACTTTTTGAAATTTCCCTATAGGAGTGGAAGTAGCCGATATCTTTGAACTAAAATTCGCTGACGTTCGAGGCTGCGTAAGTCTCAAGTCTCAGCTCCGGATAATTGCTGCTAGAATTTCTTGTTGAATTCGTCTCAGGCTGCATTAACATCAGTTGTAAATAAAGCTCCTCGGTAGAATTATAGCAAAACATGCTCTGAAATGTTGCACAAAACGTATAAAATGTTCTAACATACTAAAATGAAACAGTTCGTATTGTCTACAGATAATTTTACTGATTTTTATGCCGTACTTAACTGGTTATTTAAATGGTACATCACAAACAGTATTTGTGTTATGACTGCAGTGCATCGTAATAGTCGTTGCCAACTTAACACACTACTTCCCTGTCGTCACCTAAATCTGTGTACGAAGCGTTTGTTACCGTCTAAAACATATAATGCAGATTTAATCTTACTTATCAAATGCTCTATACGAATTGTGACACATGCAAACGCACAGGTGTTCCTATAGTTCTTGGCGATGTGAAGTTTATCTATTTCGAGCTATTGCCTTGTGGCTGGAAGTTGCTATTTGTGATAATCTATATATTATGTCTTCATATAGTTTCATTTCTATATCTGTTTTGAATCCAGGCTGCGTTGGCTGGCTGGACAACTGCGGTTCTTTGACCAGCCACGTGTTACTTGTCACCGTGCTCTCTCCGTCCGTGCGCGCGTGTTTATTTTTACTCAACCGTGTTGCTGACCGACAGATATTTCAAAACTGTATTATTACTTAGTAACTACTAATTGTTCCTTCTTGAAATAATTTGTGTTGCTGGATAGAGAATAGCGATTACTTTCCGGTTTTTATTCAAAACGGTAATAGATGTCTGTCGGAAAAGCAAAACTAATGTTAATATTAATTCTTATATAATAATGTCGTTTATAGAGTGATTGCGCGCTTTTCGCAGACGCTAAATCTGTGTGAAACAGACGCGATTAAACTCGTAGTTCTATCACCGTCCCGACTGTTGGTTGTATACAATCGGATGAAAACCCCAGAAGAGAGGAGTATATACTTGGTCTTACTGACCGAGAAGCAGAAACGTAAGATGTAAGAAGTAATTTCTGCTTTGACATATATGTTAAAGAAAACATTGAGCATAAAAGTTAATGTGGAATGAAAGAGGTGCTAGAAAACAGCCCGGCTGCCGGCGTCCTCAATTGCAGGTAGAGCGCATTAATCGTTTCTCCAGAAAGATGTGTTGGTGTTGAAGAAAATCTAGTGTGTTGAAACAGTTTAAATTATCATCAAATAACAATGTTTAACACGGTTTAAAAACATTAGTTACTAATAATTACGTAATGCGGAACTAATAACTTTTTTTTAATTGCCTTGACTATATCACAGCTTTTGGAGGAAGTAAATGTGGTAAAAGCGTAGCCTATTTCTTTTCCAAAATTCTGTTGTCGATGACCCATCTCAAACGTATTTTCTTCCACCGTCAGTATCGTCAGACTCTCTACCTTTACTCGTTAGTTAACCTTTATTACATCAGTTTCGTCGTTTGTTGGTAAATATGTTCGTCTTCTTTCTATATCTCTTCCCGCATTTTCAGTTTCATGAAGTAAACGACATGAACACATAGGTTTAAAGCGTTGTATAACGTTTTTGTATCTCCATCTTTCTCAGCCCTTCCATTTATTAATCTCAAGTACCGTCTTCTACATGTCTTCATCTATGCCCCTTTCCTTCCCCCTCTCCCTCTCCCTAGCTTTTCCTTGGTGATGTACTCTCGAGCATTTACTGTCTGTCCGCATACAAATTTAACAGATTATTTCTTATGTTATTTTGAATGCCCATAATTATTTATCTTGTTTGTTCGTTTTTTATCCTTCTTTCCTGAACTTTCCGCATACTCGTCTAAAAGAATCCAAGTTTCTCCTATTCCTTTGCCCGTCCTACCTTTCATAGGTCGTATGACGGGACTATACGTTATGCAACATTACAACAATTATATAAATATATTACCATGTACTCAACGCAACTAAATACGTATTACACCGGCCAGGTCGCAGGATTTGTTTCTCTCGTTGCGTTAAGTATATGTAGTTGCACAATAATTACATAGTTTTTAAAGAGGAGTGAGATGTTGACATGAAATAAATCATTTAAAATCGTTTCAAATAATCATTCTAAGATTTATTAATTAACAGAAAAAAATATTTCAATATTAAAATTTCAAACATTAGACTTATAAATATTTACCTTTGTAAGTTTTACAAAATATACTGTAACCTGCAATGCTATTCATAACATACCACAAAAAAATAAACACCCATATAATCTTATTGACTAAACAACATGTTAAACAAGTTATTTAAATTATTTTTATTTCTGTGTGTCTGAAATTAACTCAACTTTTAAATACTGATAGCAACTCGGTTACAAACAAAATAAGATTAAGTTTCAAGAATGAATGTATTGTTGCTATAAACAAAAATAAATTAATCTACCATTTACTTCCAATCTATTATGGACTTATACTGACACACCCAAAAATACTAAAAAAAGATTATTATTTCTTTACTAGATCTGCTTGTTAACTTACTCTCTTATCTAAGTATTATTTAATCTTAAAACTCTAATTATTATATTCATATTTAAGTTCTTTTTCGAGAGCTCTCTTCACAATAAAATATAATTGTTTTTGTATCACCTGCGTATATCTGCCGTTACCGTTACCGTTGGTGTGTGTGTGTCCAGAATGCTGAGACTATGATGATGGTCGTTGTCTCTAAATGCGATGTTGCTGGTGATGCTTCAGAATTCCTTCTTACGTCTTGGTGTGAGTGTGGTAGTGTGCGTGTGTGTCCAGAAGTCGATCGGCAAACGGGCAGCGTAACGTCCTGTAGATTTGTTGAGTCCGAGTGTCTGATCGCCCAAAGTTCCCAGTGGTATTTATACTGGTGGCGATTTGACAGGAACATTCCTGCTTTCGACAGGTTAGAGATGGTCAGTTCGCTCCAGAGCATCCTTTTTATTACACTCACTTTTTGGTTACTTATCGCGAACTTATGACCATATTCGTCACACGAGCGATCTCATTGTTTGCGTAATTTTTCTCTGGTCACTCACATATACCACACATATTAATTACGCTTTAATTACACTTGTAATTAATATTAATTAAATAGCATCATTAATATTGCACCTCTGGAAATAAATTTTACATTACTGCATTCGTTAAGAATTCATTAATGCAATGGTGTCTTTATAATTGGCGTAAGTCTTTGCGTACAGGTTTAACACAAGTAATTAGTTTATTATAATCCTGTTAAGACCTGAATAATTGGAACAAACAATTCGTAGCGCCACCCCATCTCGTCGTTCAAAACAGCTCACAGCTGGCTCATACACACACACGCTGTATCTTACGCGGCGGAGCAGGTGTCCTCTTGACAGGAACCAGCCTGCATTTTCTTGGACAAAACTGTCTAAAACTGTTCCTTATACTTTCTATGCTAATTACATATTAAACATACCTCTCTGGGCAAATATGCAAATATATGTATTGTTGCAATAGGTTATTACACTTTTTACTGTGATAGTGTTTTTATTTCCGCATGTGATGTTTTTATTGTAAAATAAATTGGATAGTCTTAAGAAATCATAAATAGACCAGAATACTGAGAGTAAAGGTAGAAGCGTGCCTTGCGTTGTGATTTTTTATTAGTTCTTTGAAAAACGTGAAAGAGAAAAATATTAATATGCGTGAATTGACAG
The DNA here is from genome assembly GCA_034769895.1 of Magicicada septendecula. Taxonomy (NCBI): domain Eukaryota; kingdom Metazoa; phylum Arthropoda; class Insecta; order Hemiptera; family Cicadidae; genus Magicicada; species Magicicada septendecula. The sequence goes on along the minus strand of CM068368.1, from coordinate 234,078,313 downwards.
TGATTAAAAATACAGAAGAATCCCTAATTAAATTTGTTGAAATCCATTCACATAGCTGCAACTCATGACTACAACATGTTCGCAGTTGGATGTTTACAAACTGATTCTTTATTATATTTTGTGATTTCCCCGTAACTGGAAGAACTCCTGCTAGGGGACGACTTAGAAAACACTGTGTGGAGGAGTGGTCGATTACGGCTGCTGTATATTACATAACATCCGAAGTTACAACTGACAAACTTGTGACCGTAGAAGTACAACTTGTTTATCCGTTATGACTGCCTCCTTTTAAACTAGCAACAGCATGAAACTAGTTCAGTTCCTTCATAAAATTTCGCAGATTTCAGGACGAAAAGGTATAGTAATTAAATGCTGTCTTAGTATCACAGTTGCACGTTTAATTAAAATGATTAGCCGTAGCAGTTAAAATTAAAGAGCCAGTAACTTGTCACGTGTACAATAAAGTTTATGTGATGTGATCATACTTCGTTAGTTTTTAACGACATATCTTCACACGAGGAGGAAGGTTTGTTATTTTCGGCAGTAGTATAGGCTACGTTATATTTACACATTAAATTGCAGGTTGTGCGTCTGTTTGCACATGACTTATAGAAGATACGACTCGGAACATGGTTAATAAAACAAATGTAAAGTATGATAGGAAAAAACAGGTATCGCATGGAGACGGATTCTTGAAGCACGAGAACTGGCTGCTTATGAATACGCAAACGAGGGTGGGGGGCGTAAGAGAGTCCCCCTGTCTGCACAAACACTTCCAGTCAGTGCTGAAAAACAAGAGAGACTACACAACCCTGCCGTGCCATTAGTGAATACAGTTATTATTTTTCTGTTGTAAGGCCTACAGATGAACGAAATGTGTCGTTACAGACTTTCTGAAACGCTCGAGTAGTTGATCGTCAAGGTTAACTATAAGCGTGTACCGTCACGGCCTGTGGGTACGGGAAACGTCTAATCGTTGTCAACTGTCGACATCTCATCAGTTTATGAAACTCTTTTCCGTATCTGCCCAAACTGCCACGTGCGGTTCTGTTGTAGCGCAAAATTGGTTTACCGTGAGCGGAAATGGGAATTGTTCAGGCAGTTTGTTGTTCAATATGTGATCGTTAAAAAAAAAAAGTTTTTATGGTCTGTTTTAGACTGCTCATTGTAGTTTTTTACAGGCCGTAATGATTTGGAGATGGTCTGCCTATGAAACACTGTCTCGTACTTTCCCTCCAACCACTGGTCGTATGTTTCATTATTACTTTCAAGATTTTTCGAAAATTTGTTCCATTAAGTAAATAAATTCCACTTTGAATGAAACATGTTACGAAATTAACCATTTCAGTATACGTTCATTTATATCGTTGATACTATCCATTTGATTCTGAGGTGATACTATCCTCTTGTTTTGAAATAATATTCTGTACGAAATAAATCAATTGGGTATAAACATTTACTCAATTTTCGTTTGTTTGTAGAAGAGTGAAGCTAGTAAGAGCAGAAACTGATATTAAGAAAAAATGTATACGAAAGCGGTATGTATAAAACTATTTTGGCTTCTGGGTAGACGGTACGTATAATTTACATGCAAATCGTGATGATTTATGTAAACCTAAAAAGTTTTGATGATACCTAGTTGTTGTATCTTTCGTCTTATATCTCAGTCTGCTGTATAGTTCCGGAAGTGGGGAAGACGAGATTAAGTAGTAATCGTATCTGATCGTTTAGGTTCGTATTGTTTTCACGAAAAGTAGTTAAGTGGTTTCCCTTTGTCTAAGAGATTCCACGCCGTTAATAACAGATCAGTTCACTCGCTGTTTAAGAAAGCCCTCTATTGGTAAGGTCATCCTGGCTTATACGTCTGTAGCCTGAGGGTTCCTTTCCTGCCTTGTAAACAGGAAAAGTGGATCAATAATTTGTAAAGCGGTTCACTTACATAAAATGAACAGTGTATGGTTCATGATACAATTTAATGGGTAGTAAAATAGTTTGCTTTCCTTTTGTTGTGTAGCTTGAATTGGGGTGAAACGCGCAACTTGATAAAAACGCGTTATTATAAAAATATTATTAGTTATGTTAAGTCAGTTCGTCTGACGATCTCGTTACTCATCGTTTAACTCCGTATCAACGTTCATTCTTCATATGGAAAAACATAAATTGAAAAAATCACATTAATATCGCAAAGTGAGAGGACAGGTTTGCATTGCCTGTATATTTTCCCGTACCATTTTGCCTTTTTTGTTGTGCTAAGCACATTAATCTGTGTTCGTGTTCGTGAAAAGTAAGCTTAATTATATATTTATTTGTAGACGAGGAAAGTGGAATCTGTTTATCATGACTCCGATTGTCTTTTGTATTCGCAGTGTGACTGTGCATTTCATCAGGGCCGTTACTTGTTTTATTGCATTAACAAAAAATTTTCTACGCAGTAAGTCACTTTATAACTGTGTGCATGTGAGCGTGTGATAAACATTGGACATTGCAAATGGTCTTTTCACATAAACTAATATTCTCTCGTGATCTGTACAGTAACTAAGAACTTCACTAACGAAATTTAAAAAAATAATTCAAATTTTGTTAATCGACCGAGTTTTCAGTGTAACTCAATCGTTTGGCATTTGTCTATCTGTCTGTGCGTCTGATTGGGTATGTCTCAGGGTAACTTTTGAACGCTAGAACACATTCTGTTATGATGGCCATATGTTTACCTTACAGAAACTTATTATTTTTGAGATTGATTCCCTCAAATATAGGGGACGGGATGAAAAAATGTGAGGGATCAAAACTGAAAAAATTGCAAAAGCCCATGTAGGGAATCAAATTAGAGGGATTTTAACTGAATATAGTGTTAATTTTTGAAAAATTTTGGATTCCATGGCCTAAAAAGTGGGTGAAATTTGGATAAAAACGTAAAAATTCACGAGGATGTCAAATTAAAGAGAATTTTAACTAACATCTGAAATTTCATCATTTTGGGACCCATACCTAAAAATGACTCAAAAGTTTGAAAAAAAAACCGTCAGCCTAAAAGGAATTGTAACCCAAATCTGTATGTTTCGAATTGTTAGTATTTATTGTGTGCTATAGTTGTTATACACTAAAGAAATAGTAATCAGAAATGTTGTTATTTTTCCTATAATTGAAATATTATGTAATATAGAAATTTGTGTAATAATAAACATACTTCGTTCGAAATAGTGAGCGAGTTCTGCAGCTCAGGGAATAAAATACTAATTTTACTTTTTTTAATAGAAGTTCTAAACCAAGTCTCAAGTTTGGAAACCGCAGTGTTGAAAGAAAAGTACTAATTTTTTCAGTATTTCAATATTGGTAAAACTGTATCAATTTTAAATTGGTACACACAGTAACTGAAATACTGTGTGTACGTTTTATGTGCATTACATTAAATTTTGTTTTAAAATCTATTGGCGATTATCGATACTGAGAACACCATGGAATGGTGAGACTGTAGGGTTAATATCAAGTAAGTGACATAATATGATACTGAATATGGTAAGCACGAAATAGATTCGAGGTTAGCTAAAAATGGGATGATTAAACAAGTATGCTGCTTAATGGAGAGAACGAAACATTCTTGTAGTAAGAGAAAAATGTTAGATTGCAGAGCGTCATGGTTTAGCAGCGAACTCGTACCGTATATCTCGTCCGATTTGATCTTAACTTGTAAAGGATTAGTAAATATGGAACATTCTTTTTCTTATTATAGGATATCACATTAAATTAACGAGCCTGTAGGCTGCAATAACGTTATGTGACTTAATGATGATGACATCTATGTAATGGGTTAATTGCTATTGCCATCCTTTTATACAGCCATTATCCAATTTCTTCAGAAACAATAAGAAACATTGGACACGACCTACACAGTTTTTAATGTGTCAACTCGACGTCGTAAGCACTACCAAACGTGGATCGGTTTACAATTGGGCGCGCGCTCGACCGCACGAACTTCTATATGTTTCCTTTCTTTTCTCTTCTTTTTATTATACGATTATAATTGTGTCCAGAACAATTTTTCCTGGTGTTTGTCAGCGAGGTATACGGGGTACACACAATAATTTGTACCGTAACTGTAGTGCGTAGCAGAGAGGGGATCAGTGCTGTGAGTTGATATAAGCGCGCTGACGTGAGATAGGGGCTCAGTCTGTGCTGTGTAACCGGCTGAACGCTGTTGTTTGGGGCGGCCGTTAAGTGATAATGGCTACGTATGCAACTTACAGACATATCGAACTCGATCACATCGGATATGGCAAAAGGAGGTGAGTTTTTGTCACCGTCGTTTCAACCCGCTCGTAGTTAATGTCGTTAATTTGTAGGCTAGAGTGTTTAACATATAGGCCTATGTGTAGTAAATATCGTAGGGTGGTGACTAATAATCATCAAACCGGTATGAAATCGTGATAATGTTATCGTATTTAAATACAGTAAGCATATTTTGTGTATCTTTTATTTTATACAGTTAAGAGAGAACAACGAAACATTGAAAATTACGTCAATAGAATGTCGAGTGTGTTCGGTCTCGTTCGTATAAATTTTGCATAGGCTTAGGATTTGTAATATTGTCTTTCCTTATAATATGTACATGAAGTAACTGTGATTATATTAGTGTATAGTTTAATTTTAAATTAAATTTAAACTTATGAAATCGGAACTAGGTAATATAATGGCATAATTCATATAATCTGACTTGATGGCATCTTCTTTCAAAAACAACTAATTATATTTTTTGTACACGTGCAAATTGACACTAGTCACGAATTATTGGCTGTTTATAAAATTCTAGGGGACAGTTAAGTGTGAATAACCTTGCATCAGATTATGTTTAAGTTAACTTATTAATTTGCTACTGTAACATTTTATTTATCTAGTAATTGTATAAACATTTAATGTTCTCGACAACGGATTTCTAAAATGCGTTTACAACTGACAATATCAGTGATAAAATAGTGGACATTGAAAGTTAACATTTCTCGTATATATAGGTGTTGTAGAAAAGGTGACTTCTGTTTATTAAAATCATGTGCCAATAAAGTAAAATTCCGACAGCTTGAAATAAATATTAGTACAATACATGACATTACGTCTTACACTCACAATACAGAGACGCTAATAGGCCTAGCAGGCTTTGTATAGCATGACTGACCATAAAGGACTGTCATATTTTTGTACTAAGGACAGATCTGGAGAGCCAACCTTCTTTATGCCATACGTTGCTGGGGCAACTCAGAAAATATGTAGTTTTTTAATAAATAATCATTAAATTTCAGGTTTGTATGCACATAAAAAATTTAATTAACATCTGTACGATTGATCTTGGATTGTAATCGTATACCGTATTTGCTACTGAACAAATTTAGGCACAACATTAGTCAATATGTTAATATACGTTAAACAAATTTTTTGCATTTTGCCAATTAAGTTTTTTTCATATGTTACGTCTGAACATTCTAAAGGTTATCTTACATCTGATCCGTCTATCAGGACTAGATTTCAATTCAAACCACTGTACACGATTTGACGTCATTACCCTTTTCATGACTGGCTGACCAATCCAGCTCTTAACCGCAGTCGTTTATATTTCTTTGAGACATAAAATGACTTGAATGTGTAGAAAGGAGACTTAATTAATATTCTGAGTATTTTGAAGGCTTCCAATGCTGAAGTGAGAACGGCAATTAGAGGGATGACCGATTGTGTTTTACATTTAAACAGATACAACAAATCAGATTTAAAAGATATAAAAATCTTATCATGCATAGGTCAATGACCTGTTGCGCCTAGAGATGTAGGCTACAACATGTATTCACACCTCCCCCATCCAGCAATACAGAGGAACTTACCGGCACTGTCGCGAGCAACACGCCGATTTTGATTTACAGTTTTTTGTCTTCGTTAAAATAACTTACTTATTTTAAGCAAGTAAATTTTTTCAATATTTGTTGATTGAAAAAGTGTAAAACCATAAGTTACGAGGTCAGGATCAGAAAAGAGATCAGGTGTTAGAAAGGTGTACACAGTCGTATAACACAGTGTACAGACACTTCTTACAGTTACCAAGTACGAAAGTTTAAGCAAAGTGGAATTAATTATGCTGTCTGGTATGATTATAATACGTATTTAACGTGCTTTAAAGTTAACTTTTTAACTGTTGTCTGATTAATTTGAAACTTAATTGTATATTCACAGTCGAAGCTGTGTAACATTATTAGTCACATTTTCTAATATAAGTAAGAAAAATAAAGGAAGGTATTGCAAAGATAACTTATTCATATTCACATATAACATATTTATTATTACCAGTAATAGCCTACACTACGATCTTCAAAAATATCGAGTACATTATTGATTGCTTTAACGGATGGCTGAGTTTCATGGCTCTCGTACTACAGCGTATTCATCATGTTCCTGGTACATGTATGTTTCCGTACCTGGTAACGTGAGTACAAATAAATTTTACTAGGCATACACAATTCGGGTTGACATTAAATGAAACGATGATTCGTTGCGCACGTAAAGGCCAACTGATTTAATTCCGTTCTTATCTTAGCAGTTGGTTTATCACTGGTGTATGTCCTAAGAAGCTTACAAATTTTTGTTTGCTTAGGATGGATTGTTATGACCGGTTTGCATGTGGATGTACACAATGCTGCACGCTGTTCATTGCGGTCACTTCCCTGCAGCAGGCATGTTGGCGATAATGTCTCTTTCTACGATTGCGCTATAATCCAATTCTTTGTAACGGGTATAACGCGAGTGGCTTTTTTCCTCAGTTTTCGTATACTGTATTTTCATTTCATATTATAATAAAAGAGCGTAATACGGAATAGAAAGGACGTAGGTTCCCAAAGTAAGAAGTCAGATGGCCGTGTATCACAGTGTAGTGTCGCGTATGTGTTAGGATACAGTGCGGAATACTTTTTCCTTGTCCTAAAAATATGACGACAAACATGAACGTGGTAATCAGAGCCTTCTCTCTCTCTCTCTCTCTCTCTCTCTCTCTCTCTCTCTCTCTCTCTCTCTCTCAGTGTGAAAAATAAGATCTTCAAACAGTCACAGAAACTCATAATGCAATACTTTTTACAGACTAATTTAATTAATCCTGAACTATTGATTAATATCACCAATTTACGGCTGAAAATAACCTCTTCTTATCTCCGGCTTAAAACTCACGACTACACAGACACGCGAAGAGAGACTGGTTAGGTTCGGCGACCTCCAGGCTTTGTGTTCCGAGTCTGTATAAGGTTCCAGTCACAAGGACATGGAACAGAATTTTTTTGCGAAGTCCCCCGCTACTCGCTAAGGCATTAACTTCACCAGGCACTGATCCTGGCTTTGTACATCCGCAGATCGTGCTCTTATACACTGACGTTTCTGTAATCGTCCGTTCGGCAGCGACGTCTTTCATCCTTATCTACGAAGCATCAGTACGTCTGAACCTCCATCCCAATCAGGGTCAAACGCCCTCGGGTGAGTCTCGATGAACCCCGTAATGTCAGCCTCGCTAAGTTTCTGAATAGCCCCGGGCAACTTCCCCCTCGTCACTGCTTACCTCTCTCTCCTCAGGGAACTCTTTCCCAAAGCATGTCTCTAGCACGCTGCTTAGTACTGTGACTCTTTAGCATCGCCATCGGCACGGAGGCTCTCTGCCTCGTGGAGAGCGACCAACGTTTCAAGGCGCCTGGCAGTTGTTTGAGACGGGCGGCATCTGCTGCCCGAATCGACACCAGAGGCAGTGCTACAAAATCATGAAAAAACTGATTCTTTAAAATTCCGGCGCCATCTAGTGAATAATCGCGTTGGTGTGTCCGCTTCCACTTTAGGTACCCATCGGGCACGTCCCGGACGCTGCAAAGACGCCTTGCTGTCTGGAGTTAAAAACGTGTCACAGGCTATTCAAAATCAGTCCAGTAAGAATAAGAATGCGTGTTATTCACGTCATAGGCAGAATTTATGGTTCAATTTCATCTTAGGTTTCAAGTCCATTCTGTAGATACTTCCGTGTTTAGGATTTGCGACTACGATTCGTAAATTCTTCCTCTTAACTGGCGCCTCTTCATATCTTATAAATATTTATTTGTATTTGCCGGTAGGCCTACTGTAAATTATTAAAAGTTAATGAAGGTATTCGAGATGATTTTTGTAAATTAAAACTGGATAAAAAAAACTAGTTCATATTGGAGCAGCACCAGTCTGACGAATGATCTAGCCGCAGGAATATTCTGACGCCGCAATACCATACTCGTTTTAAATGTGTAAACCCTTTTTGAATTCAAATGACATTAGTCATTAAACACTGTGTTAATGTTGTTTACTTTTTATTATTAGTGTGAGTGGATAAACTCGTTCCGTGACCCGGATTTGGACGAGAGTGAACTTCCTTGTAAGCGCGAAGATTTTCATCTAAACTGCTCTTGCACGGGTGGGTTCGACCTGCTTTTACACAAATTTGTCTTATGTTTTCAGCGTTATCTACTTTTCTTCAGTACGTGACGTTTTGCAGTCCCTCACGTAATTAGAATAAATACTAGTTCCTTGTTTATTATATGCAGACACTAGGGGACAACATAGAGTTCAGTGGTTACAAAGTGCCGACACTATTGAACTGTAGTATTGCTGTTGTAGATCGACGTACTAGTTTTCATTTGAGAGTAGTAGGCGCTTCGTTAGTTGTAGCAAGGGGTTAAAATTCGAGTATCACCCCTATTACGTAAACTGTAAAACAACCGGTTTCTTTTACTCTCCCTGCTTCAGTACAGTCAAATCCACGGTACACAGTTCTAGAAGACGCGTTTCGTAGTACGATCTAATTCATATTCCACCGTGTAGGCTACTTCCTTCTTTCTGCTCTTCGTTTTTATAATTTGATCGCACATTGTGAAGTCGCACAGTATTCACGCCTTCACTCGTACACAGTCGATTTAAAATTGTATTCAATACAATCATTTGCTGAAGTTACATTTCATTTGAGTTACATATCAACAAAATATAACATTCACAAATGTAGGCATTTACAGTACGCATTGTCAAAAATATCGCATTTTTAATCGCATAGCTTTCCGCGTGTTACTATTATTGGTACATTGAACTGTTTTTAGATTATTATTTTCAAACTACTCAGTATTATAGAGGAAGGAGAACTTGAGGATAGATTTTGCTTACGAAAGAGATCCAGTTCAAACAAAACTCAAAAATTGTAAGCGATCCGTTTACAAGACATTCACACCAGAAGATAACCAGAATAAGCAATTTAAAAAAATACTGTTCTATAATTTATTATACAGATTCTGGTTCAATAACTGTTCCGATTCACCTACGTTTTAATGACTGGAGGTGGAAATATAGTTTTATAGTAATGCAATCAGTCACTAAAGAAAATAATAGGACTTGTGCACGTTTACAGTTGGGATTAAGATTTTTCATCCTTTAAATACATTTGTTTTGTTTTGAAGTCTCTCGTACGTGTTTGTTTCATATTTGTACATGTATTAGTATTTACCTTTCTCGTTCTATCATTCTCAGCATTTTGCTTAACGAATCCTCGTCCTGTTTGTGAAAATTGAAAAATAGCTATATGTGAAGTGCAGTAGACTGTTAAAATAAAACAAAGCATTCGCAAACTAACCGAAAGTTGATTATTGATGCAACATCTGCATACACTTCGACATATAGCATATTGTTAATACAGGCGAAAGAGGTAGGAAAACAACTGTTTAGGGCAAGGATAAAACAAAACAGTACCATGATAATAGTTTCAGTACGTCAGGTAGGGGAGAGTGAAACCCCAAAGAGGGAGTCCAGTGAACTGACATTAGATGGTCCCGTAGGAGATACACAAACGACCGTACTACCCTGTCATATGATCAAAATTATACATTAAAATTAATATCAGTACATTTATTTCGTTCGCTCTAGAGGCCAATGTAAAAAAATCGGTATGGAGAACCATACATGACTTCCATGTCCTAAAATTTATATTTAATATTATTTAAATATTAATTAAATAAGTGGATGCTTGAGTTCTGAAAAAATTACGTATCAGCTAAAATGGTACCACCATGTCAGGTGGATTAAGACTATCCTCTTCTTCCTTAATACGTTTGTGTCTCCTGTTTAACACCCACCATTCTGATCCATGTCATAACACTATATTCCACACAGGCTAGTAAATAACTAGCCATCAGGGAGGTCAAAATATTTTTAAGGAGGGGCAAACAATTTTCCAAAGGAGAAAAATATTTATATATTTTTCATACATACACACATGCACATATTAGTTTATAATTCTCATATCATAATAGAAATAAGTACACAGATTTTATTAATTGCTTTAATACAACAACACTCCCCAGCGATCCACAGGAAGCAAATCGATGTCCACCACGCGTTGTGTTGGTGTGGGTTTCGGCACTTTCCATTTAAAAAGCAGGCAAACATAATAAAATAAACATGAATGAGGCCAAAAATAACGCGAATTGTGTGTGTGTGTGTGTGTGTGTGTGTGTGTGTGTCCTGACGGTCTTTTTATTGCGGTAATCACAATAATAAAACTTTGGAAAAATAAACATTACATAATTCAGATATGCTAGCCTGCCAGGAACGATATATTTTCACTCATACGTGATTTAAATTAAAATGAAAAATATAGAATTTTGTTAAAGTGAAATGACACGTTTCCATAGAAACTACTTTGCTGTCAATAACGTAGTACACATATAAAACTTATAAAAATTTACCTCCTCCATCATCAACTACCATTTTAATTTATAAAACAAATTACCCCCTCCCCCTTCAACTACCCTTTTTATTTATGGATATTTCATCTACCTTTCTACAGTGGATTATTATGACCTTCTTTTCAGGATACTTTATTTATCAAAATTAAGCACTTTACTCTTGTTAAAACGTAAAACGTTGCAGGTAAACTACCCCTTTCCCTTGACCGATCTTCACCAAAAACAATAGGCTTTGAGCCCTCTACAATTCAGGGCTGTGTGTAAAAAATTATTTGATTCTGTTTGAATTTGCGGCTGTTATCGTTTGCCATAGAAAAAATGCCACACACACACACACACACTTCGAAAAATGACTTTTTTCATGTTTTGATGGTAGTACAATCAGAATCTGCCGTTATCTCGAACACGATTTTTTTTCGCCATAACTGTACTTCCATTTCCTTATGGAACATGGAAGCAAAAATATAGTATTTTGTTCAGCTGATATAGGTATTGTTTTTGTCAAGCTTGAGTAAGAATAAGTTGACGTGTTGCCATAATGAATAAGCAGAGTTAAAATCGGTTCCAATGCCGTTTGGAAGTAACAGCTTCTTCGGTTCTGGGGAATCGCTGAGCTCTTAGGTATTTGTTAAAAAATACCAGCTCTTAATTATGAAGAAAAGAATATATCGTAATGACTAACGTGAATGATAATGAATTATATAGTCATCCCTTGATAAACTTTCTAATACAGTGAGGTAAACGTCCTACGTTTACACAGGTAAGGTTAGCACAAAATTGGACTAGATTCCAGAAAAGAAAGACTAACCGGTAGCCGGTAACCGGATTTGAATATACAGCTCATGAACTACTGAATATCAGCGAACGTGATTATGCGATCTCGGTGAATGCTACTTCCAAGCGCTTGATAACAGTAATTGTATGGAAGTAAATGTAAACACACGCAGTATCGGTTTCGCACAGAGCATTTACAGTGAAACCCGCAGGTCCGAACCCCGCTAGTCCGAAAACCCGCTTAATCAGATCCGGTAGTTTGAAAAAAGGGTCTAAAAATTGGACAAAGAAATAAAAAAATACAGCGAAATAACTGGAACATATCAATATAATTTGTAAATAAAAAGCTTAGATAAATACACATTAATGCATTTTTAGTGAAATTTTTATTAAAACTAAGTACTTTAGATTGTTTTAAATATATGGCAAAATAAAGTTTTGAATTACGTTATCAAGAAATTACCGTCTGTAAAATGAATGGAAAAACATATTGGTACTTGCAGTTTAGTGCCAGTAAAAGTATATAAAACACAAAAAACTACAGCAAATACACATTACGTAACTAGACACTACTTAAGGTGTTGCACAAAATCAGTCATTTTTCTCTGATGCAAAGTTGTAAATCCAGCAGACGCCGCGATGTTCCGCCAGCGCCTCAAAATAAGACGTCTGCAGGTGTAGCATTGGCGTGCTGCTCTACATAGGCTAACAACGATAGTTCAAAAGCTTCTTTGTTCATTGAAGCGAGTCACGAATTGTATCGGAAAACTAGTATTCACTGTATTTTTATAATATAAAAGAGTGCAAAATCAAAAAGTAGTACAGTACTTTGATTGTAGGCACGAATGTGGTACTGTTTATACACGTTATACAATTTATATTTATAATATACAGTACTGTATAACCTATAAGCCGGTTAATCCAAATTTACGCCAATCCGAACAGGACTTGGTCCCAATTAGTTCGGACCAACGGGGTTCCACTGTATTAACAAATGGGTTTGCCGGTAGCAATCTCTATTCAGATTCCAGGAGCGTGTCAAACATCTTCCTTGGTAAAGTATGCAATGCACAACCATATATACTGTATACTGCACAATAATACCTAGCATTTTCGTCATACGCCAGTCGATCAGTTTAGTGCAGTTCACATTTTACGAAATTTAAGGGTCATTGTAATAAGAAAATATTTGTCCAACACCTGCCAAAATTGGTTTGAGTTCTCAAATAAATAACTTTATCCAATTCCGTGAAACAAACGCTTTGAATTTTGTATAGACCTGTTTCAGTCATCATTAGTTGATATAAGATGCAGATTTAATTTAGATGTTAAATTAACATTTAATTAGCCTAATTTACTTAATGAAAAGTCGGGTAATATTTATTAACATGCAAATATACTTTTTAGTCGAAAATTAAAGAAAGAAAATAAACGGAAGCGCACGCGAGTAGCTGTAAAAAATTGTACTTTTTTCCCTTCATATTAACATCAGAATCGGTGTAAATTGATGCAGATGAGTATAAAACCTGGACAAGGTGTGTGTTCCCTCTGTACGTTGCATGATAATTCACTTCAAGACCAGTTAACTGTATTAATCAACACTGGCTGCACGGCCTAATGATTTCCAAAAGGATGAACACACGTGCTCTGGTTGGTTGTTAAATTTCATACGTTCACAACGTTAATTATCCAGTAAGATAGGATGGTCCGACCATACTGCGGCAGTCAAGCAAGTTGGTCAATACAGCTGTGACGGCGGTGGTTGCGACTCTGTCTCACCTCGGACGCACGCTATTTCTCAATCCTACACATCTCCCAAATGATTTAGTTCGTGTTAAAGGTGGTATCTACGAGTGACGATTGCCTTTCTTATCGAGTTAGCTCCGCACCGTTACCGAAAGGGTGTGGTGTGACACACGGCTGTAAACCTGCGCGTTGGCAAAACATTTCGTACTGTGCTTTACGAGTATGGAGTAAGAGATCATGTTTGCATCTTACATTTACCATCAGTGGAGAATGCCATGACCCGCATAGCAGAACTTTCAAGACTTTGTGTTATACTATATAACTTGCCTTTCTGCAGATGTAATCGAAAAATTTATGCTCGTAGCTCAGAATTTTTCGTTTTAATAATGCCCACGTTGGGTTAACTACAGTTTAAGGAAACGTAGCATCTTTGTCACATTTGATATTCGTTTATTTTTTTTACTACACTCATATTAAAATAGTTCGTTCTGGGTTGAGATTCTACTAGTTACAAATTTGCCTTCATTAACTGCGTTCGAAAGTTATTGTTCCTTATCCTTATTGTCAACTTAAATATTAACCTCCAATTGCGTTTTGAGTATCACTGAAGTGTGGTCATATGGTCTCAGCTAGTGCCATTTCTTCAAGTCTTCGTCTCGTTTTATAAATGGAAAATAGCGACGTCCGAAGTTTTTAGAAAAACATAGGGTGCTTTCCTCGGTAAAAGGAAGAACAGTAGGTCTGCCTTCTAAATCTTCTCCAGACATACGGTATAGGCTGTATGTGTATACCATCTTCACATAACTCCTCTGTTTTCGTGGACATCTCAATGTCAGACGTGACGGACCTTAAAACCCATCCATTCTTATATGCTAGCTGTTCACTAGGTTACGTATCACTTCATATTATTACGTTTTTTTTATGGCCGGCATTTTGATATAGGTCTATTTGTGGACTAATAGTCACGGATTATGCGTTCTGTGCATTAATATTCACCGTGCATCCACGCTTCACGCAATAACTGATATGGATCTGATGTGAAAGAGAAAGAAATATTGCCCATTACCTTTACATGTTCTCTTTACATTTACGCTAACGAATTTACAGATCGCCATTTTTAACTCGCTTTGAAGACTAGAATACTACAAACTGTTGTGTAATCAGTGCGGTAATAATAGGCTAGTTCTACTCGTTCCCCCTTGCTGTACGTAATGCATTATATTTTTGTATCATTCTTAACAATTCGTGGTTTCTTTTCATTATTGTATAAATAATCTTAAGCTTTACTGATAACGACTACGTAAGTAACTGATCATGTAGAGTGTATGTAACCTAGAAACGAAGTATTTTTATGTCACGGAAACAGCGAATTGTAACAGTTACGACTCGAGAAAAAGTAGTGCGTTTTATTTTCTCTCAGACGATACTTATCACTCTTGTGATGCCATCACGCGCATACTTATTCGTTGTTTTGATATTTCGCACCATCAGGGGCTGACATTTTAGGCAAATATGTTGTAGACGAGAGAGAGAAGGAGAGACTGACCTGATTGCTCGTTATATCCTTGCCATGCAGCTTTTTGAATCAATAAACTTGACTAGCAGACCAGACTCTCGGCTGGCGGCTCTCTCCTTCCACCTCTGTAGTGTCTCCCCTTGAGCAAATTAAAAGTGTAGGAGTGATAATTCGTAATTTAACTTGTATTTAACGAAATCTTCATTAATGGATTTTTTTGTCTTTTATATTCTGACACTGTATATATTAAATCTTGTGATTTACACTTTTTACGTAGAACATTGTAACCTTCATTTTATAATTTTTATTAAAAAAAATACCTCATTTTGTACAGACATAAATTCAGAAGTGTAATTATTGTATAAAAAAGTAAAGGTAATCCAAAGTTTAATTGCTTAATTTGTATCCTAAAAGTAAATACGTAAATTAAATGTTAGTAAATATGTTTTACACGATTGCCCCAAAAATATTTTATATAAATCCTAACATCCATGTTCATATTTCGTCTTTTGAGTGTAACTCTGTGATGGAGAACGATTGGTTAGTTTACAAACTCTGTCTCCCATACTGTACGTTGCCGAATGGACTAGTACGGCCACCGCACAAAATAGCCTACATTCGTAACTTCGTAAAAAGCACAAAGAATCAGTGAATAAAGCAATCGAAATTAGGAACAACAAAATTTATTGGAATTAGATACAGTGTAAATAGAAATTACATAGTTAAAAACAAAACGATCTATTATGCCTTCCTGCGTCACTGATTCTGTTTTTTGTTTTGCTGCTTTTTTTTAATTTTTTTTTTCAGGTAGAGATTAATTATGCGCTTTGTTCTATACGCATATGTAATTAATGTGATGTACGATTCACGTCAGAATAATTATAAAATGCCCACGAATGAGGCGTAAGAAAATAGCGATCATCTGTCAGTGAGAGATAAACAGTGTCTGTCTAGCCCGAAGCACGATTGTTTAATTCTACACTGGATTCTAGTAATTGCTTCGTGCAAATTGCAGTTTTTGTGTAACAAAGGAAATACGTTACCCGTCTAGACAATCCGCAGTGCTACGCAGTTTAGATATTAACCGCATTGGCTTGGTTTTTCATTACGTTAAAAATAGTAAATCCACTTCCTGGTTTCACGGTGGTCGGCGTTTCAGATTTAAAAACCCCGACCATCAGAACCACGTGGTAACAGATTTTCCTTGTCGTGTTGTTGCAAGAGTATAATACGCCACGCCATTTCTTTTTTTTTCGAACATTTAAACCTACTTTGTAATTACTTCCATGTTCCTTAAGGAAATGGAAGTATGGTGATGGCAAAAAAAATCGTGTTCGAGATTATTGCAGAATATGGTTGTACTACACTCAAAACATGAAAAATTCATTTTTCGAAAAGTGTCTGTGTGTGTGTGTGTGTGTCTGTCTGTCTGTAGATTTTTTTTCTATGGCAAACGATAACAGCCGCAAATTCAAACAGAATCAAATAATTTTTTGCATACAGCCCTGATTTGTAGAGTACTCAAGACCTATTGTTTTTGGTGAAGATCGGTTAAGGGAAAGGGGTAGTTTACCTGCAACTTTTTTTTTTAATCAAGGGTAATTTTTTTATATGGGAAACGATAACAGCCGCAAATTCAAACAGAATAAACTACTCTTTTGCATACAGCCCTGAATTATAGAGTTCTCAAGACCTATTGATTTTGGTGAAGATCGGTTAAGGGAAAGGGGTAGTTTACTGCAACATTTTATACTTTAACAAGGGTATTTTCTATGGCAAACGATAAAAGCCGCAAATGTAAACAGAATCAAATAATGTTTTGCATACAGCGCTGAATTGTAGAGTTCTCATGACCTATTGTTTTTGGTGAAGATCGGTTATAGGAAAGGGGTAGTTTACCTGCAACGTTTTATGTTTTAAAAGTGTATTTTCTATGGCAAACGATAAGAGCCGCAAATTCAAACAGAAACAAACAATTTTTTGCATATAGCCCTGATTTGTAGAGTACTCAAGACCTATTGTTTTTGGTGAAGATCGGTTAAGGGAAAGGGGTAGTTTACCTGCAACTTTTTTTTTAATCAAGGGTAATTTTACTTCCATATTCCCTAAGGAATGGAAGTATGGTGATGGCAAAAAAAATCGTGTTCGAGATTATTGCAGATTCTGATTCTACTACACTCAAAACATGAAAAAAAGTCGTTTTCCGAAAAGTGTCTGTCTGTCTGTCTGTCTGTAGATTTTTTTTCTATGGCAAACGATAACTGCCGCAAATTCAAACAGAATCAAATAATTTTTTGCATACCGCCCTGATTTGCAGAGTACTCGCGACCTATTGTTTTTGGTGAAGATCGGTTGAGGGAAAGGGGTAGTTTACCAGCAACGGTTTTTTTTAGCAAGGGTAATTTTGTTTGTTTGGCAAACGATAACAGCCGCAAATTCAAACAGAATCAAAAGATTATTTGCATACAGCCCTAGATTGTAGAGTTCTCAAGACCTATTGTTTTTGGTGAAGATCGGTTGAGGGAAAGGGGTAGTTTACCTGCAACGTTTTTTTAACAAGGGTATTTTCTATGGCAAACGATAACAGCCGCAAATTCAAACAGAATCAAATAATGTTTTGCATACAGCCCTGATTTGTAGAGTACTCAAGACCTATTGTTTTTGGTGAAGATCGGTTAAGGAGAAGGGGTAGTTTACCTGCAACGTTTTTTTATCAAGCGTATTTTCTATGGCAAACGATAACAGCCGCAAATGCAAACAGAATCAAATAATGTTTTGCATACGTCCCTGAATTGTAGAGGTCTCGATGACTTTCGATTTTGGTGAAGATCGGTTAAGGGGAAGGGGTAGTTTACCTGCAACGTTTTACGTTTTAACAAGAGTAAAGTACTTGAAAATTTATTTAAACTTTTTGAAACAATGGTAATTGTTAAAAATAAAATAATTTTGTTGCCAGGCAATAAAATTATGATTTTTTTACTTCCATGTTCCTTAAGGAAATGGAAGTATGGTGATGGCAAAAAAAATCGTGTTCGAGATTATTGCAGAATATGATTGTACTACACTTAAAACATGAAAAAAGTCATTTTTCGAAAAGTGTCTGTGTGTGTGTCCGTGTGTCTGTGTGTGTGTGTCTGTCTGTCTGTAGATTTTTTTTCTATGGCAAACGATAACTGCCGCAAATTCAAACAGAATCAAATAATTGTTTGCATACAGGCCTGATT
The DNA here is from genome assembly GCA_034769895.1 of Magicicada septendecula. Classification (NCBI taxonomy): domain Eukaryota; kingdom Metazoa; phylum Arthropoda; class Insecta; order Hemiptera; family Cicadidae; genus Magicicada; species Magicicada septendecula. Next base: position 234,060,293 of record CM068368.1, on the reverse strand, counting down.
TGTAGAGTACTCACGACCTATTGTTTTTGGTGAAGATCGGTTGAGGGAAAGGGGTAGTTTACCTGCAACGGTTTTTTTTATCAAGGGAAATTTTTTTTTTTGGCAAACGATAACAGCCGCAAATTCAAACAGAATTAAATAATGTTTCGTATACCGCCCTGAATTGTAGAGTTCTCAAGACCTATTGTTTTTGGTGAAGATCGGTTAAGGGAAAGGGGTAGTTTACCTGCATCGTTTTATGTTTTAACAAGGGTGTTTCTTATGGCAAACGATAACAGCCGCAAATTGAAACAGAATCAAAAGATTATTTGCATACAGCCCTAAATTGTAGAGTTCTCAAGACCCGTTGTTTTTGGTTAAGATCGGTTAAGGGAAAGGGGTAGTTTACCTGGAACGTTTTGTTAACAAGGGTATTTTCTATGGCAAACGATAACAGCCGCAAATTCAAACAGAATCAAATGATTTTTTGCATACAGCCCTGATTTGTAGAGTACTCAAGACCTATTGTTTTTGGTGAAGATCGGTTAAGGGGAAGGGGTAGTTTACCTGCAACGTTTTTGTATCAAGCGTATTTTCTATGGCAAACGATAACAGCCGCAAAATCAAACAGAATCAAATAATTGTTTGCATACGTCCCTGAATTGTAGAGGTCTCAAGGCCTTTTGATTTTGGTGAAGATCGGTTAAGTGGAAGGGGTAGTTTACCTGCAACCTTTTACGTTTTAACAAGAGTAAAGTACTTGAAAATTCATTTAAACTTTTGGAACAATGGTAATTGTTAAAAATAAAATAATTTGTTGCCAGGCAATAGAATTATAATTTTTCATTTTAATGTAAATCTGTACATAGTATAAAGTAAAGTCGGGCCGTTTTCTCTCTGTGTTTGAAATCGCTAATCTCAGGAAGTACTGAACGGATTTTATTCAAGTTTTCGCCAATAGATAGAGTGTCTATCGAGGAACATTTATGTGTATAATTAATACATATATGTTGTACATTAGCATAGCTATCACGGTTTATGTCAAGTAAGTGGTATAGTTTACATCTTATATATAAAAATGAATGTTTCTTTGTTTGTCCCGTATGCGTTCCTATACCACTCATCCGATTGCGATGAAACTTCGGTGAGTTGTGCGCACGTCCGCGAAGGTTTCTTCCACATCTCCTCCTAAACCACTGGACCGATTTCAACCAAACTTGGCACAAATATTTTACGCAAAGGGAGAACCAACATAGGACAAGTGTTTTTTTTTTCGATACGATCCTTTGGGGGGTCCTTTGGGGTCTTCCACGTCTCCACCTAAACCATTGGACCGATTTCAACCAAACTTGGCACAAATATTTTACGCAACGGGAGAACCAACATAGGACAGGTGTTTTTTCGATACGATCCTCTGGGGGGTCCTTTGCGGTCTTAAAGAACTATTCGATCTGGTTACTATGGCAACCCAATAGAATAGATTCTGTTCTAAATATATTATCGCATTAAATTGAAGACCACGCGAACGAAGTTGTGGGCAACAGCTATTTATTTGTAAGAAGCCTACTTTAATTAAACTTTATTAATTAAACTAACATTTTCATTACGTACAACGTGAAACTCCGTAGCGAAGCACGGGTATTCTGCTAGTCATGTATAAGAGAAAATATATCGTGCGTGGCAGGCAAGCATATCTCAGTTATGTACTGTTTACGTTTCCATTTTATTATTATCACTACCGCAATAAAAAGGCATGGAAGACACACACACACACACACACACACACACACACACAATTCGCGTTATTTCTGGCCTCATTCACGTTTATTTTCTTACATTTGCACGGTTTTTAAATGGAAAGTGCCGAACCCATACCAACATAACGCATGCAAGCCGAAAAAGTGTCCAGCGTGGATAGCGATTTGCTTCCTGTGGATCGCTGGGCAGTGTAACTGCACGTGTTTACAGAGGAACGATTCATAGACAGACTTTTCGTCTTTAGGGAATGAACCCTCTGCAAGATGCTGAGGGTCCATGAGTGACTTCGGAGCGCTCCTTCTTTTCCTTTTTATTGCCGATATTTGGCCATAGTTCAATGTTTTCTACAAAACCAGACGTTTCGGCAATGCCATCGACTTCCATCATCAGTGAAAATCGAGTGCGATAACGTGAGGTGGTATACGTTAGTGACCACAGTACTGTGGTTAAGGCTGAAGCAGTAAGTAGAAAGAAGTAGTTTCTATGGTAATATTTCATTTCGAAAATGATTTTAAATATAAATCTTAGAATATGGAAGTCATGTATAGTTCTCCATACCGATATTTTTTATATGGGAAACGATAACAGCCGCAAATTCAAACAGAATCAACTACTCTTTTGCATACAGCCCTGAATTATAGAGTTCTCAAGACCTATTGATTTTGGTGAAGATCGGTTAAGGGAAAGGGGTAGTTTACCTGCAACATTTTATACTTTAACAAGGGTATTTTCTATGGCAAACGATAAAAGCCGCAAATGTAAACAGAATCAAATAATGTTTTGCATACAGCGCTGAATTGTAGAGTTCTCATGACCTATTGTTTTTGGTGAAGATCGGTTATAGGAAAGGGGTAGTTTACCTGCAACGTTTTATGTTTTAAAAGTGTATTTTCTATGGCAAACGATAAGAGCCGCAAATTCAAACAGAAACAAACAATTTTTTGCATATAGCCCTGATTTGTAGAGTACTCAAGACCTATTGCTTTTGGTGAAGATCGGTTAAGGGAAAGGGGTAGTTTACCTGCAACGTTTTATGTTTTAAAAGGGTATTTTTTATGGCAAAAGATAAGAGCTGCATTCAAACAAAATCAAATAATGTTTTGCATACAGCCCTGATTTGTAGAGTACTCAAGACCTATTGATTTTGATGAAGATCGGTTAAGGGACCGTTTTTTTAAATCAAGGGTAATTTTTACTTCCATATTCCTTAAGGAATGGAAGTATGGTGATGGCAAAAAAAATCGTGTTCGAGATTATTGCAGATTCTGATTCTACTACACTCAAAACATGAAAAAAAGTCGTTTTCCGAAAAGTGTCTGTGTGTCTGTCTGTCTGTGTGTCTGTAGATTTTTTTTCTATGGCAAACGATAACTGCCGCAAATTCAAACAGAATCAAATAATTTTTTGCATACAGCCCGGTTTTGCAGAGTTCTCGCGACCTATTGTTTTTGGTGAAGATCGGTTGAGGGAAAGGGGTAGTTTACCTGCAACGGTTTTTTTTTAGCAAGGGTAATTTTGTTTGTTTGGCAAACGATAACAGCCGCAAATTCAAACAGAATCAAATAATGTTTCGCATACAGCCCTGAATTGTAGAGTTCTCAAGACCTATTGTTTTTGGTGAAGATCGGTTAAGGGAAAGGGGTAGTTTACCTGTAACGTTTTATGTTTTAACAAGGGTATTTCCTATGGCAAACGATAACAGCCGCAAATTCAAACAGAATGAAAAGATTATTTGCATACAGCCCTAAATTGTAGAGTTCTCAAGACCTTTTGTTTTTGGTGAAGATCGGTTAAGGGAAAGGGGTAGTTTACCTACAACGTTTTTTTAACAAGGGTATTTTCTATGGCAAACGATAACAGCCGCAAATTCAAACAGAATCAAATAATTTTCTGCATACAGCCCTGATTTGTAGAGTACTCAAGACCTATTGTTTTTTGTGAAGATCGGTTGAGGGGAAGGGGTAGTTTACCAGCAACGTTTTTTATCATGCGTATTTTCTATGGCAAACGACAACTGCCGCAAATTCAAACAGAATCAAATAATTTTTTGCATACAGCCCTGATTTGTAGAGTACTCGCGACCTATTGTTTTTGGTGAAGATCGGTTGAGGGGAAGGGGTAGTTTACCGGCAACGGTTTTTTTTATCAAGGGAAATTTTTTATTTTTGGCAAACGATAACAGCCGCAAATTCAAACAGAATCAAATAATGTTTCGCATACAGCCCTGAATTGTAGATTTCTCAAGACCTATTGTTTTTGGTGAAGATCGGTTGAGGGAAAGGGGTAGTTTACCTGCAACGTTTTTTTAACAAGGGTATTTTCTATGGCAAACGATAACAGCCGCAAATTCAAACAGAATCAAATAATGTTTTGCATACAGCCCTGATTTGTAGAGTACTCAAGACCTATTGTTTTTGGTGAATATCGGTTAAGGGGAAGGGGTAGTTTACCTGCAACGTTTTTTTATCAAGCGTATTTTCTATGGCAAACGATAACAGCCGCAAATTCAAACAGAATGAAATAATTTTTTGCATACGTCCCTGAATTGTAGAGGTCTCAATGACTTTCGATTTTGGTGAAGATCGGTTAAGGGGAAGGGGTAGTTTACCTGCAACCTTTTACGTTTTAACAAGAGTAAAGTACTTGAAAATTTATTTAAACTTTTTGAAACAATGGTAATTGTTAAAAATAAAATAATTTTGTTGCCAGGCAATAAAATTATAATTTTTTCATTTTAATGTAATATAATATTTTTCATTTAATACAGCAATAAAAAGGCAGGTAAGACACAGCCTGGTTGTTTGGCTGAAAATGATTTTAAATATAAATCTTAGAATATGGAAGTCATGTATGGTTCTCCATACCGATATTTTCTATGGCAAACGATAACAGCCGCAAATTCAAACAGAATCAACTACTCTTTTGCATACAGCCCTGAATTATAGAGTTCTGAAGACCTATTGTTTTTGGTGAAGATCGGTTAAGGGAAAGGGGTAGTTTACCTGCAACGTTTTATGATAACTACCGATAAAACTAACTTAGGATGTGATAGGCCAACTGAAGCCTAGAATTCAAGTAAATGATTTTAAATATAAACATTAGAACATGGAAGTCATGTATGGTTCTCCATACCGATATTTACTTCCATGTTCCTTAAGGAAGCATTTCTGATTGTACTGCACTCAAAACATGAAAAAAAGTCGTTTTTCGAAAAGTGTCTGTGTGTGTGTCTGTCTATCTTCTGTCTGTAGATTTTTTTTCTATGGCAAACGATAACAGCCGCAAATTCAAACAGAATCAAACAATTTTTTGCATACAGCCCTGATTTGTAGAGTACTCGCGACCTATTGTTTTTGGTGAAGATCGGTTGATGGAAAGGGGTAGTTTACCTGCAACGGTTTTTTTTTATCAAGGGAAATTTTTTTTTTTTGGCAAACGATAACAGCCGCAAATTCAAACAGAATCAAATAATGTTTCGTATACAGCCCTGAATTGTAGAGTTCTCAAGACCTTTTGTTTTTGGTGAAGATCGGTTAAGGGAAAGGGGTAGTTTACTTGTAACGTTTTATGTTTTAACAAGGGTATTTCCTATGGCAAACGATAACAGCCGCAAATTCAAACAGAATCAAAATATTATTTGCATACAGCCCTAAATTGTAGAGTTGTCAAGACCTATTGTTTTTGGTGAAGATCGGTTAAGGGAAAGGGGTAGTTTACCTGCAACGTTTTTTATCAAGCGTATTTTCTATGGCAAACGATAACTGCCGCAAATTCAAACAGAATCAAATAATGTTTTGCATACAGCCCTGATTTGTAGAGTACTCGCGACCTATTGTTTTTGGTGAAGATCGGTTGAGGGGAAGGGGTAGTTTACCTGCAACGGTTTTTTTTATCAAGGGAAATTTTTTTTTTTTTGGCAAACGATAACAGCCGCAAATTCAAACAGACTTAAATAATGTTTCGTATACAGCCCTGAATTGTAGAGTTTTCACGACCTATTGTTTTTGGTGAAGATCGGTTAAGGGAAAGGGGTAGTTTACCTGTAACGTTTTATGTTTTAACAAGGGTATTTCCTATGGCAAACGATAACAGCCGCAAATTCAAACAGAATCAAACGATTATTTGCATACAGCCCTAAATTGTAGAGTTCTCAAGACCTTTTGTTTTTGGTGAAGATCGGTTGAGGGAAAGGGGTAGTTTACTTGCAACGTTTTTTTAACAAGGGTATTTACTATGGCAAACGATAACAGCCGCAAATTCAAACAGAATCAAATAATGTTTTGCATACAGCCCTGATTTGTAGAGTACTCAAGACCTTTTGTTTTTGTTGAAGATCGGTTAAGGGGAAGGGGTAGTTTACCTGCACCGTTTTTTTATCAAGCGTATTTTCTATGGCAAACGATAACAGCCGCAAATTCAAACAGAATCAAATAATTTTTTGCATACATCCCTGAATTGTAGAGGTCTCAAGGACTTTCGATTTTGGTGAAGATCGGTTAAGAGGAAGGGGTAGTTTACCTGCAACCTTTTACGTTTTAACAAGAGTAAAGTACTTGCAAATTTATTTAAACTTTTTGAAACAATGGTAATTGTTAAAAATAAAATAATTTTGTTGCCAGGCAATAAAATTAAAATTTTTTAATTTTAATGTAATATAATATTTTTCATTTAATACGGCAATAAAAAGGCAGGTAAGACACAAACACACAATTCACGTTATTTCTGGCCTCACTCATGTTTATTTTCTTACGTTTGCACGCTTTTTAAATGGAAAGTGCCGAAACCCACACCAACATAACGCGTGCAAGCCGAAAAAATGGACATCAATTTGCTTACTGGCGAAGCTAGTAGTTAATGAATGGGTAGGCAAAAATCTTATCTTAAATTTTTTTTAAGGAATCACTAAAAGGACGGTGGGTCAAATCGGACGCTGAGGTAGAGTTGCTGTAACCGAATGGTTCCACAAACAGCCGTAAGAATTTTACTAGCAGGGAATCTACAGGTTAGCGCAACAGTGGAACTCATGTCTTAATGTTATTGGAGACTTCTTTTAAAATCGTTGAATAAAAAATGCTTTACAGCTCTATACGTGTGTCTATTGAACAATCCTTGTATTAGTCATACACAATAATACAACTGATTGAACTTCAAATTTTTAAACTTGGTTAGTTTCTATATATATGTTTAATGTTACAAATAATTCAAATAACAATCTTGATCATCTGTTAGTTCAGCGGAATAACAGTGACACTTTTAATAACCGCATAAAATAAACACTTAGAAACAACACAGGCGCTTTAACTTAACTGTTTGGACCACAGAAGTGAGGCATGCCTCAACGCTCTATGTGTACAGCGCGGGACAATCCCCCCTCCCTACACTTCCCTATCACACCACTACATTGCTTACATACGATGTATACAAAAAACGCTGAGGCAAGTTCAGGTTGCCTCATTCGCTTTAAACGAACTATGCCGAATCTCACCTGTCACCATCTAGCGGTCGCTCAATAAAGCACGTTTCGGTTTAATAAATTTGACAGTCACAGTAACAATGTATAATCTTTACGTTATGTAGTTCATACGTATTTATAATTTTTATTCTACAGAATTTGTTAGGGTAGGCATTGCCTCAATTGCCTCCATGTAACTTCGCCACTGAGATATATGTGTACAACGTTATCGGCAACAAAGAAGTAGTTTTTGTTAAAATTCCTTCCCGGGATATTTGGCCGTAGTCCAATGTTTTCTACAAAACCAGACATTTCGGCAATGGCATCGACTTCCATCATCAGTGAAAATCGAGTGCGATAACGTGAGGTGGTATACGTTAGTGACCACAGTACTGTGGTTAAGGCTGAAGCAGTAAGTAGAAAGAAGTAGTTTCTATGGTAATATTTCATTTCGAAAATGATTTTAAATATAAATCTTAGAATATGGAAGTCATGTATGGTTCTCCATACCGATATTTTTTTTTTGGCAAACGATAACAGCCGCAAATTCAAACAGAATCAAATAATGTTTCGCATACAGCCCTGAATTATGGAGTTCTCAAGACTTATTGTTTTTGGTGAAGATCGGTTAAGGGAAAGCGGTAGTTTACCTGCAACGTTTTATGTTTTAACAAGGGTAATTTTTTCTATGGCGAACGATAACTGCCGCATATTCAAACAGAGTCAAATAATTTTTTGCATACACCCCTGAATTGTAGAGACCTCAAGGCCTTTTGATTTTGGTGAAGATGGGTTAAGGGGAAGGGGTAGTTTACCTGGAACCTTTTACGTTTTAACAACAGTAAAGTACTTGAAAATTCGTTTAAACTTTTTCAAACAATGGTAATTGTTAAAAATAAAATAATTTTGTTGCCAGGGAATAAAATTATAATTTTTTCATTTTAATGTAAATCATGTATGAGAGAAAATATATCGTTCGTGGCAGGCAAGCATATCTCAGTTATGTAATGTTTACGTTTCCATTTTATTATTATGACTACCGCAATAAAAAGGCAGGGAAGACACACACACACACACACACACAATTCGCGTTATTTCTGGCCTCATTCATGTTTATTTTCTTACATTTGCACGCTTTTTAAATGGAAAGTGCCGAAACCCATACCAACATAACGCGTGCAAGCCGAAAAAGTGTCCAGCGTGGATAGCGATTTGCTTCGTGTGGATCGCTGGGCAGTGTAACTGCACGTGTTTACAGAGGAACGATTCATAGACAGACTTTTCGTCTTTAGGGAATGAACCCTCTGCAAGATGCTGAGGGTCCATGAGTGACTTCGGAGCGCTCCTTCTTTTCCGCGTGTTTGTTCTGTGAAACGTACACTGTAGATTCGCAGCTTTACTCTAAGCAACGCTCAATAGGAAATGTTGAAAATTTTTGTCCACGGTGTACCCTCATACACACTAAATCTGCTCTGATGTTTTAATTACGGACATCATAATATTAAAACTTTGGAAACTTGAGCACTACTTAATGGAGATCAATCATTAACTTATACAAGATCCATATTTTTTATATATATGTGTACAACGTTATCGGCAGCAAAGAAGTAGTTTTTGTTAAAATTCCTTCCCGGGATATTTGGCCGTAGTCCAATGTTTTCTACAAAACCAGACGTTTCGGCAATACCATCGACTTCCATCATCAGTGAAAATCGAGTGCGATAACGTGAGGTGGTATACGTTAGTGACCACAGTACTGTGGTTAAGGCTGAAGCAGTAAGTAGAAAGAAGTAGTTTCTATGGTAATATTTCATTTCGAAAATGATTTTAAATATAAATCTTATAATATGGAAGTCATGTATGGTTCTCCATACCGATATTTTTCTATGGCAAACGATAACAGCCGCAAATTCAAACAGAATCAAATAATTTTTTGCATACAGCCCTAAATTGTAGAGTTCTCAAGACCTATTGTTTTTTTGTGAATATCGGTTAAGGGGAAGGGGTAGTTTACCTGCAACGTGTTATGTTTTAACTAGGTTATTTTCTATGGCAAACGATAACAGCTGCAAATTCAAACATAATCAAATAATTTTTTGCATGCAACTCTGAATTGACGTTTTCTCAATACCTATTGTTTTTGGTGAAGATCGGTTAAGGGAAAGGGGTAGTTTACCTGCAACGTTTTTTGTGTTAACAAGGGCATTTTCTATGGCAAACGATAACAGCCGCAGTTCAAACAGAATCAAATAATGTTTTGCATACAGCCCTGAATTGTAGAGTTCTCAAGATCAATTGTTTTTGCTGAAGATCGGGTTAGGGAAAGGGATATTTTACCTGGAATGTTTTATGTTTTAACATGGGTAATTTTTTCTATGATGCATGATAACTGCCGTAAATTCAATCAGAATCAAATAATGTTTTGCATACCTGCTTGAGCTATAGAGATCTCAGTGTCTGTTGATTTTGGTGAAGATCGGTTAAGGGAAAGGGGTAGTTTACCTGCAACGTTGTATGTTTTAACAACGATAATTTTTTCTATGACGAACGATAACTGCCGCACATTCAAACAGAATCAAATATTTTTTTGCATACGTTCTTCAATTGTAAAAGACTGAAGGCTTGTTGATTTTGGTGAAGATCGGTTAAGGGAAAGGGGTAGTTTACCTGCCACATTTTATGTTTTAACAAGAATAATTGTTTCTATGACGAACGATAACTGCCGCACATTTAAACGGAATCAAACAATTTTTTACATATGTGCCGGAGTTGTAGAGGACTCAAGGCTTATTTATTTTGGTGAAGATATGTTAAGGGAAAGGGGTAGTTTACCTGCCACTGTTAATGTTTTAACAAGAGTAATTGTTTATATGATGAACGATAACTGCCGCACATTCAAACAGAATCAAATAATGTTTTGCATGAATCCCTGAATTGTAGAGGACTCAAGACCGTTTGATGTTGGTGAGGTCAGTCAAGAGAAAGGGATAGTTTACCTGCAACGTTTTATGTGATAACAAGGTTAATTTTTTCTATGATGAACGATAACTACCGTAAATTCAAACGTAATCAAATACGTTTTTGCATACATCCCTATATTGTAGAGAACTCAAGGCCTATTGATTTTGATGAAGATCGGTTAAGGGTAAGGGGTAGTTTACCTCAGCATTTTATGGTGTAACAAGAGAAATTTTTTCATGACTAACGATAACTGCCGTAAATTCAAACGGAATCAAATAATTTTTTACATATGTGCCTGAGTTGTAGAAGACTAAAGGCCTTTTGATGTTGGTGAAGGGCAAAGGGCAAAGGATCGGGAAAAGGGCAGTTTACCTGAAACATTTTTTGTTGTAACAAGAGTAAAGTACTTAATTTTGATAAATAAAGTATCCTGATAAGAAGATGTTAATAATCCACTGTAGAAACGTAGATGAAATATCTATAAATGAAGAGGCTAGTTGAACGGGGTGGGTGTAATTTTCTAAAAATGAAAATTATAGTTGAAGGGGAGGGGATAATTTTTATATGTGTACTACGTTATCGGCAACTACATAGTAGTTTGTTGTTATAATTCCTTCCCGGGTTGTTTGGCGGTAGTCCAATGTTTTCTGCAAATCCAGACATTTCGGCAGTGCCGTCGACTGCCATCATCAGTGAAAATCGAGTGCGATAACGTGTGGTGGTATACGTTAGTGACCACAGTACTGTGGGTAAGGCTGAAGCAATAAGTGGAAAGAAGTAGTTTCTATGGAAACATTTCATTTCGAAAATGATTTTAAATATAAATCTTAGAACATGGAAGTCATGTATGGTTCTCCATACCGATATTTTTATTTTCGAATTGACTTAAGATGTTAAAAAATTCCAGTCTTTGTTTTTGGTATGTACTAAACCATTAGGCCTATAGTAGTTTAGAGTACGTAAATAAAAGTTCATATAAATAAAAAGTGTGAGATAAAAAATAGTCCCTAGTTTAATGATCTGCAAGGAAAATATACCGTAAGATATGTATTATATGTAAAAAATCATTTAAAACATTTATTTTAAATGTTTTTGAAACTTGGGAACTCGTTCCAGCGCACAGCACCCGATAGATTGCGAAGTCATTGTGTGAATTTCTGTCGCTGTTATAACAAACTGTAACCTGCTAATCTAATTAGGTATCACGTATGAATATAACTGCATTTGCAGTTAACAACTTTTGTCGGTGTCATTGCTTACACGCGCGCTCACACGTATAATTCGGTTGTTGCTACACAGAGTACGTTCAAGACTTGTATGAGCGTACAAGTACTACTGTACGTCCAAGCGGTTTTTCCTGCATTGTTGACCTACAATGACTTGTCAGTTTTTTCATACCATGTAGAGAGACTTAACCTATTTACAAGACTGAAGATGTTTGCAGTCTGGAGTTGGGCGTCTCGGAAAACCGCTGATTAATACACTAGGTCGGTACCTTATTGTAACGCGATAGTACAATCATTTATTACATACCCGCGAATTTACACTTTAATGTTAAACACGCGATTCGTTTATGTTAAATTATCCTTTAACATCAGTAACTTACTGAACACTTTTGAGTCTGTAGCCTACATGTACTACAAGCAAAAGAATTATGATGTTTATATTTCATTTTCAAAATAATGGTTAATTATTTTCTACGTTTAATGTAAACACCCCTGCTCACCTGGATTAAAGAAGGCTGCTTATTGAAGAAATTCAGTTCGATCAATCATAGCGTAAAGGGGGAGGACTTTACCATAAGTTTGCCTTTTCTTGTGTTCTGTTTTATCATCGTCACAAGTAGTTCGTAGATTAAAAAAATATTTATGCACAATCTTTAAACGTCTCACATCTTTAAAATGATTTCGCGGTATTCTGAAAATGGTCCATTTTCTAAGTTTAATCCCCCGTTTACCTGGATGCACCCCTGATTATACTGCTCTTCATCTCACAAAGTAATCAGGGGGCATCAGTAGTTTAAGAATGTTTCACCGGTACGCGTGTAGACTACAGAGCGTTATTTACACTTCATTTAGTGTACAAATAAGCACGCGTATGAGGAAAAATAGAAATCTGCTCCAAGTTGTATCCAGATCGATAGTGGTCATTGGTTATAATATGCCCGTAATTAGACCAAATACATCAAGGTCTTAGTATAGCAAATACGTTCGTTTTTTTTGTTTCAAAATTTCCTGTAAAAGCAGTTGCCTAAGGTTTACGTAATAATGGTGTTATAATTGTTTTTCATTTTCCGTAATTATCTTCTAATGATGAGTAAATTGTTTGGAAGACAAATTAGTGGATAATTGTTAGCTATTATCTTCCTCAATTTACGTTGGAACTACTTGGGCAAATTATTGCTTCTATTCAAGGACTTTTTCTATCTCAAAAAGTACGTCTGACCACTACGGCTCAATGAATGGACTACCGTTAATATAGATAAAATGTATATATTTAAGTTATATAGTTTTGTGTAATTTTAAAATTTTGTATTAATAATAGTGTATTATGTACAGAATATTGTCAGCGGCCCAAGGTGTATGTTGAAGAAATTTATTAAATGTATTTTTTCTGACAGAACAGTTTTGTCTACGGACCTATTGTTTGCATCCGTTGAAACATCATTTAGTTTAGAGAACTATACCTTATAGAAGGCGTTCGTGTAACTGATACGGATGCAGTAACAAGTGTTTATTTTTTGAATGAAGTGAAGTTGTCGGTTCCGCTTAGATATTTCAGACGGAACGGACTTTACTGGGCTACTTTGTAGTTTAAAGGTCGGGTAAACTTTTAAAAGTAACGATCTCTTCAACATCCGTCAGACAGTGCCACCGTGAACGCTGAAGAATGATTGTTTTCACAAACAGAATTAACACTGTTGCACACCGCTATAGAAAAATTATTCCGATTAGCGCTTTCAAGCTTCACAGCTCATCGTCAGATCGGAAAATCTGATTTTTTTGCCAATGACGATGAGCTGTGAAGCTGAAAGCGTTAATGGGAATAATTTTTCTATAGTGATGTGCAACAGTGTTAATTCTGTTTGTGATTATAACCACTAACACAACTTTCTTAATTAAATTATTGTTTTGCGTACGGCCGTTTCCACCCAACGAATGAATCACAGTAACAGATGAATCACAATACGAAACGTGTACACTGTTTCAAGTACCGTACGGCAGGCTTGTGTTCAATGAACGTAAAAGTGTCCAATGTCTGCCTGCGCACGATACCGTTACTGGTTAAGTACTATATGCGTACGTGTTGTGACGCATATATGTATGTACATCGTATGGCCATATTAGGATGTGGCTAGCGGTGTGCCACGTGCTTTCCAGCTGGCCGTAAACTTTCCCAACTCGTCAAACCGTTAGTACTCTTTAGATATTAGGATTTTACTATTGATTTGTACAAAATTCAAATTGGTGCAGTCAGTGTGTTGCGTTACTGTCTGATCTGATACCTTCTTCGTTCAGTTTGCCTAATCGAACACTGACGTTGATATGTGTTTCACTGTGTATATTTCGTCTAACAGTGTGGACAGTACGTTGTTTGGGGTTGATTGTTTATACAACTTACGTAGACCCTATTATTCTACCCTAATTCTCATAATATTTTACTCTAATTTTATCGCCCTACCTTACCATGAATATAAATCCGTGGGTGCACCACTTTTACCCATTATATGATTATCATTTGTAGACAAGTTTTGGTACATTCGGTGTGTGTATATCAAGGAACTATTGCACCGTATAAATGTATGTGTTAGTTATTTTTATGCTGGATTTTATTCGAAGACGTGACAGAACCTCTGCATGTCATAACAGAATAAATCTGTCGGATTCGACTTGCTTGGCAAAACCCCAAGTATAAGTATAAAACACCAGCGATAAGTATGGTAAGAACAAGACAACTGTGGTTATCGCCCCCTTCCATCATTCTGACCTTTTGCACTGTATGGAGCGTCAAGAACATAATCAGGCCCTCTACGTGGACACAGATGTTTTCTTTTTAGATAAACTTAACATTTTGAACGGATTTTGTAAAATGTTTACGGTTATATCTGTTATGTGACATCTGACCGCCTGATGGCTCACACGTAGAGCTGTCCTTTACAAACCGACAGTAACAAGTGGCTAAATGAATCAGTTATTACCGAGTGGGGAGGATAGTTTCCCTTGAACTTGTACAGTATGAATAAGGTAAAACAGCTGCCCGCCGACAATGGCAGACTAGGTCGTTCCTGTTGTAACGATCAGCTTCTAGCAAGTCATGATGAGAATAGTAAACACTTTCTGTGAGGTCAGTAATTTACGTTATTTTATGTTTACGGCTTTTAACGCTAATGTTTATTTGCAAAAGCGTCCAGTTAGAGATGTCCTTAAAACCGGTATGGTATTACCTAAATCGTCGTGACACACTTGCATCCGTGTTTCTTAGATTTTAGATAGAGATTTCTAACGTGAAAGATTCTACCTAAGTGATGCAAAAATAATAATGTAAACAAAAGAAGACGTGCTCGGAATAGTGGGATTCAGCACTTCGGAGCACGTCCACTTACCCGAGCCCTTCAAACGAAATGATTTATTGACTCAGACCCTAGAAGCCTACAGACATACCCTAGAAGGGTATCAGTAACTGGACACGGGACGACCAGACGTCCAGAGATTAGACAATCCAACAGGACGACGGGGACGTAACCATGCTGAACCTGTAAAAGAGTTTAACAGTAACACAGAAGAGTTAGATTAACTTGTCACCATGACGGTTACTACAACAGGATCCTACCATGCAAACTACTGGATTTTAACTGTTATCGAAATGTTAAAATAACTGTGTGTCGAAATTTAAATATCGTTTGTGGAGAACGTGTTTGTAGTTTATTGAGTTATGTAATTTAATTATCAGTAATTTAATGGCTACTTAAACAACAGTGTATTGTAGCAATTACAATAACGACTGGCTCTATAAATGCTCCAAGTACTGGCAATTCTTTTTATTTTTTGTTAATGGAAAAGTGCATGAATGCAAGACCTATAAATGTCTTTATTCATAGTAATATCCTGTTCTAACCAGTATAATTATATGAGACATAAAAATGTTTTGTATGATTACATAAATAGTATTAATGTATCAGAACAAATTTTATCCGAATTGTGGCCGTTATGTAACACAAAAGGAATATTCTAATAAATGTAAGCCCCGTTATGTGTTTCGTAAGAATTACGTAATTCCGAATTTTGGCTTTCCTATATGCAATTGCTGGTGGGGGGGGGGGGGGTAAAGTTAAAAAATGCAAGCATGCAAGAGTGCAGGTCTGACGTTCGTGTTAGTGTTTTCTGTCCACTAGCATATGACTTAGTGGCATACTGTTTATCACTTTAAGTATACAATAAAATAACCTTTTTACTGTAAAACAATAAAATAACCTTAATTGTGTTATTCGAGGACTTGGTAGTATTGTATCTGTGATAATTACGCTAAACGATGAACATGTCTGTGAGAGGCCGTTCATTTTGTTAAACAGACATTTTCTATGCCTAGCGCCTTTTTGTTGAGTTACACGAAATATATTTGCGTTACGACAGTTTTCATCGTGCAATTAGGTTCATTGTAGACCGTGAGCATTATTCATCACAAATTACACGCTACATTAAACACTTCTATATCTAGACCAACAATTTTTTTTCACGAATACAATAAGCCAGTAGATGTACTAACTACAGCAAGCATACTAACGGAATAACTGCAAAAACTAATTTGGATGAATCACAATCACTTAACATGGCGTGTATTGGTCCAATACCAATCAATATTTTCACACGTAGGAGGTAGCATAGTGCTTATAAAGGGACGTAACTGCACCTTTGAACGATCTGGGCGTCACTGAAATTTTGCGGTTTGATGTTTGAGGCTCTGCTTCGATCCTGTTAATCCAAACTTCTTCGGACAATCGTAGGCGTACAGTTACCTTGGTAGTAAAAGCGTCAGGAGTCCAGCTTCCTTTCTCAACAAATCGCCCGCAGCAGGCTGCAGAAGATACCTTGAATGATTATAGGTGTTTATTAGTACATTCCTTTTTTTTCAACTTTCAATGACACTATATTCTGTTTCCGTTCTTAGCTTAATCCTGATGTAAACAAACCCACGTGGAAAATTTGAAACGCTATTGGTCAGGGGTGTTGACACTCTTCTCACAGTAATGTATTACGCGCATGTGCAGATTGTTTGTATAGTCATGTGAGAGTTATCTTGTCCCTTAAACCTCGTATCCCAGCCATTGCTGGACCTTTCGGTCAAATCCTGGCTCGCCCGGAGGCGAAGGCCGAGTACTTGGGCGCGTGTTTCGAGCGACAGTTCGCTCCTAACCCGCCCATGGACTGGGACTTCGATGAAGAAGCCGAGAACGAAGTGGAAAGTGGAAGACTTTCTGTCTCTTCCGATCACTGCGGAACCCGAACCCATTACTAGGGAAGAGGTCACAGATCGGCTCGTTGAACTCGTACCGAGAAAAGCTCCTGGCCCGGACGGCGTCTCGAACGCCGCTCTTACTCGACTCCCGGAGCAAGGAGTAATTTTCTTGGTTGCGCTGTTCAACGCGTGTCTAAGACTGGCCTATTTCCCCCAGAAATGGCGTAAGGCGACGGTCATAGTGATCCCGAAGTAGGGAAAGGACGCTTCCCGTCCCGGCAACCTCCGGCCCATTAGTCTACTGTCAGCCACGTCAAAGGTTCTCGAACGTCTTGTACAACGGAGAGTCATAAACCATCTACGAAACTTCGATGTACTGGTCCCCGAACAATTCGGTTTCCGTGTGGGGTATTCCACCACTCATCAGCTGATGAGACTGGTGGAATACATCACGGCCGCCGGCTGTCGGAAAGAGCAGACTGTCGCCTGTTTCCTAGATGTGGAGAAGGCCTTTGATAGTGTCTGGCACGACGGGATCTTGTTCAAGCTCCGGGAACTCCAGCTCCCAGATTGCTACCTTCGCTTGATTGCTAGCTTTCTGACGGAGAGGACTTTCTGCGTGAGAATAGATGACCATGTCTCTTCCGAGAGACGCATTACAGCCGGGGTACCTCAGGGTAGCGTGCTAGGGCCTCTTCTGTTCTCCGTGTACGTCAACGACGCACCCAGAGAGCCTGTAGTCCAGATGGCCCTGTTTGCCGACGACGTGGCGGTCTATACCCCCGATCGGAAAGCTGGAAAGTTGCCGTCAACGACACCAAGAGCTTTCCGTGCTATTCTCAAAGCGCCGGAAAGAACCACGAGGCCGAGTGAGACTCGGTAGAACGTACTTGCCCTGGTCGAGAGAGGTTAAATACCTCGGTGTCCACCTTGATCGTCGGCTCACCTGGCGTGCCCACGCTGAGACGATGCAAAAGAGAGCGTCCGCTCGTCTCGCACAACTGTTTCCGATACTTGTCAACAAGGCTATGACCCGCAAGCTGGGTAAGTTGATCGTAAACGCGTATCTGTTCCCGATCATTACCTACGCTCTTCCCGTTATAACTTTTTGTTAACAACTGCACCACGTTGATGGCGACAAATATAACTATACGGATATTGTGTAGTCCCCTTCTTTTCGGGTGTTTTAATATACAGAGTTGTAATTTCACTTTTGTGCTAAATATAAAGATTCTTAATTCTACAGTGTGATTGCGTCTGATAAATAAGTATAGCTGCTCGTTTAATTTGTGAAATCAATAATTACTGTTGAGCGCCAGAGCAGAGAACCTCAGGGTGATCAAATAATGACACTTTCTCGTTCAGATTCTAATAATCTTATATTGATTCTTTCATAATACAGACATGTGAATTAAAATTCTAATACTCCATACTACACATTCTTTATATTGTATCAATTGACTTATCAATTTTAAAGCTGATAATTATTTATTAAAACAAAAGGTTACTTGATTCACTAATCTTTAGAATTACAATTGCTCACCATATAAATTGAATTACTAGTTTGCAAAATTACATTTACTCACACAACATAAATATTTAATCGATATCATTTTAAGGCACATCATAATATTCTATCAACCATTATGAATTTCTTAACATACTAACATTTGCGTGTAAATTAACCTCTTACTTACTTCCAATGGTTACTATGTCTTAATTTATTTATTACGTTTTGTTATATAAAGACTTAGCTATATCTACACATCTACTTATTATTCTTCTTGACATGTCATAATACATAAAATACTTTGCTTAGGATCTGAACGAACTGTGGGGTCTTTTAGAATGAGATGAGTTTAGTTCGGTAGACATTAATTACTATGTTTGAAAATAATTGGTTATAAATTGTTATTATAGAATTGTGTTACTTGTTTTGCAGGATTCCTCTGATATGACTGGTGTTTCCACTTTGATCAATACACTTCACTCCACTAATAAGCACCTTTGATTTATCACTTTTGTAACATACGTTCGCGTTATACAATCGACGCGCACATAGATATGTATATCTTCTTGTTTCGTACTTACACGCACCTAGGTATAAATATCTTCTTGTTCGTACTTACGCGCACATAATAAATATCTTCTTGTTTCGTACTTACGCGCACATAATAAATATGTTGTTTTCCTTTCACGGTACTGATTATTCTTCCGACTCTTTATCATAACAATTTAGACATTATGTATAAGTTTAGAGTGCGTTGCCGTTATAATTACATTAATGGAGTTATTTACTGAGTGACTTAGACTCCTACCCATTAGACTTTGATAGACTCCTTCGACTAGCGACTAATAGTAGTAATGGTAGTAGTAGCAGTACTAGTAGTAATTTTTTTTTTACCATGTTCTCTTTTTATAGTTTACTTGGAGATGCCCTCTCTTCCGTCATAGCTAATTCCTTTCCCACTGGTTCTATTTTGAAAATTTCCCCGGTTTGTTTGAATATACCCATTCAGACATCATAATTCTTTCGCGCTACATAGTGACGCTACGGCTTATTGGTCAATGTGTTCGGGCACGAAGTTTTACCGCGTGGCCGTTTAAATTGCTAAAAACGACGCTACTTCCTAACTTTCATACTTTCTGTTGGGGTGAATCCCATTGTGTTTTGAAGGACATCGCCTCGCCTTTCTAACGGGACTTACGCATTTTTTGCTGTTTCGATCATACAAAGCACTTTCATGTTTTTATGACATACAAGGTACAAGCTTCTATTATATTTCTATTTGGCTGGCGACAGACTGTCGGCGCACTTGGCCTCACCCTGTCTCTTCTTATACTACATATTTTCTTTTTACATACATAACAATTTCTTACTTATTATTACTGTTCAGAATTCAATCATACATTATTAATAATTGTATATCATATTTGCTTAATTGAGAACTTGTAAAGTTATGTTACACCGTCTGGGGTTACCTCGCAACCGTTCATAAAAGAAAGTTGCAAAGCGTTCTCGATAGGGGCCTTCGGCTAGCGGCTAAAGTCCCCTATCGGTTTTCTTCTCGACTCTTGAGAAGAGGACTTGGTGTCCGCTCCTTGGAAGACACCGCAAGGCGACTTGCACGTAAAGTTTACGTCCGAGCTGCGAGGACCCAGACAAACCCACTCATAGCTGGCCTTGGCAAGTACCGAACACGTCCAGGTGATTCTTGGAAACGGCCTCGACAAATACTGTACTAGTCGACCTAGTACGAGCATGTCGTTGTAGCGGCCATTAAATAATATTCCGTCTGGACAGGATCACTAGGCAGGAGCCCCTACCGGAGGCTCGGTACTAGGAAACCGTTGGGTCGTCTCACGACGCGCAACCCAACAGCTCTGTCAGTAGTTGTCCCTTAAATAGGGGCACGTCGTATTAAGACTTCCTCCTTATCACTGTACTCTGAATCGTATTGAATTAATATGGAGCCAGTTGAAAGAATATGTTGCCCACCACAACACAAAATTAGCTGTTTGACATAAAAGAATTTATTGAGAAGGCGGTAAATGAAACAACGGCGGCATATAATCAAGTAAGATGATAAGCTATGGCAACTGGCTCACATTACCGAAGTCGTTGTGGACAATGAACAATATTGTCAATAATAACGCTGATTCAAGTGATGATACAAGTTCAGACACAGATATGGAAGGCATTGAATTTTCTCTCTGACAACAACTGATAGCATTCAGTATAGCCGACTGGTAATTATCACAACTTCTATTTTCGTTTTAAATAAACTTTACTTTTTTGTTTGTTGCGATATTTAAACGGTTAATGAAAAAAAGCCATTAATTCACTGTCGGTCTGACACTGTCACACAAATTTTACTTTGGTCAGGACAATTTATTACAATTTGCGTGTGTTTATACAGTATCAATATTATATGTACCCTGGCTGTACTTCTTCTGTCAGAGTCACATGCCTCTAATTCAAGTAGCAAATAGCGTTTCAGATGTGCCACGCCTGTTTGTTTAGATCAGGATTAAGCTAAGAACGGAAACAGTATACACTTTTTGGAGGCAGAAAGAAAACTGTACAGATTTTAGACGTTACAAGTTTAGTGTGCAGCTGTCTTTCTAACATTCATCAAACCTGCTTATAAGAAAAGTAATTGTGGAAAATTTAAAACAATTAAAATTGAACATTTTTTTATTTTATACAGTAAATGTTAACGCATCTTCCGTTGACTCTACGTTTGGCCAGGAGACTAGTCCTTTGCTACAGTAAGTCGTCAGTCACCATAACAGACCTAGTAGTGATTTTGGAATGCCATTTCTATAATAGTGTATGTTGTAAAGCATATTGACATAATTATAATCATACTTATAATACAAAAATAGGCCAAGTATTCCTTCATTAACGTTTGTATTATGAGTATGTAAGTAAAGAACTGAAAATACTGGCAATTGACAATATGAGAAAGAGAGACTAAATATAAGAATATAAGAATACATGCAGCAAACTGTAATGACCCATGTAAAGTATCTGTGATACAGCCTTGGAACACGTGTCACGCAACTGGCTGCTTTGTTTTCTCTGATTTAATTACCGCGATAAAATAATAATGCAGTGTACGTTTACAGCAACCCGAATATTGCAAACAATAGATTTATGGTATTGTTTTTCTATCCGCGTGGCGTTAAATCAATTTCAGTTCGTTAAGAAATAAATTTAGTCTTCCTTAAAATTATTTCTGGTAGCTTTACAAATTAAAGTCGTGTCTTAGAAGAGAAACGATGAAGTTACGGACAATAATTAATATTTAAATATTTGTGAATATTCTTTCAGAGCATTAGCTGATACGTGAGGAGTTAAGCTAAAGCACTCTCCTTTAAGATAACAGGTCACTTAAGAGTAAAAAAGTGGGCTTTAAATGCGCAAAATCTTAAAAAATATTCAGAAATGTGTTTGATACATTCCACAGATAAATTTCTTATTACTGCATTCATAGAATCCGAAAAAATGAATGTACTGGCGGTGTATCACAGTGATTCCCAAAGAGTTTTGAATCCTTTATCACATTCTGGATGCAATATCCGAATAACACAGTACTGCCATGAAAGTGCCACATGCCACATTGTTGTGACGTTGTTCACCCTGAAATAGAACACTGATGATTACTCAGATATACAGTAATCTTGTTTCAGATTTTGGAATATCCGAATACAGAACATAACTGTTACCTTCCGCTCTCTCTGATTTTATCAGTAACGCCAACATTCATCACCTGATTTTCTGCTTGATTGCACTAATTAGAGTTACTTTCTGACAGTTAAGTTGTAACGTAACGTTGTCTCCTGAAGTATAATGGTGCGCATAATATTATAGAAATCAAAATCGATTCTTTATTTTGCCTGCCAAGTGTATTCAAGTGCAAGTTCTTTCCAACATTGTAGAGCCTCTTTCCGGAAGCTCCTTCCCATCTTCTGTTGACTTCACATCAGATAGCTTAATAAATTCATTTGGTTAAGTTTTCGTATCGGATTACCTGATCAAGTTTTAATGCTAAACTGCATTAATTACACATTTTTAAAACAAAGAGTGGGCATAACATGTACATGTAGGTTGTAGTATATATTTAATCGAAATACAAGATGTAACAGCCATTATTTCATGTTGTGATAGATGTTCGTTTGTTACTAAAGTACACAACTCGCTGTATAAATAACGCTCAGTTTTCTATGAAAGCTTGGTGCGTGGGAGCGTTAGTTATTATGTCGATATTCCTCTGGTTACAAGGCAGTGTTTCCCTCTTTCCTGTCTCCGCAGACATGCATAGAACAATGTGAACAATACTGAGCGGACCCTCTTGACAAATCTATGGATTATTCTGCATGAGCGAGATTTTTACATCACCGATTCGTAATCAGTAGCGCGAAGCGAAAAAGCCGTATCTCAATAAAGTCTTCAGTAGAATTTTTTTTAATTCGTTTTAATTTATCGATAGGCCTATTATACGTTTCACGAATGTTTATGAAACCGTTCAATATTCAATGTTTTACCGTTTATATTTTCTGACTCGTCCTGAAAATCGACTGTGGATTTGGGTAAAATCGTCATCATTACGAGAATAGAGATAAATATTTACATTTTCATTTCTTTTGTCTCTTCTCCGGTTGCTTTTTTATTGTATTTTCTATAGACATAATAATACTTTAGTCTGAGGTCTATTGTTCCTATAAAAAATGTTTTGGAGAAACTACATTATTTGAGCGATGCTAAAAGTTACTCGTAATTTTTCTACAGCAAATCCATTGACAGCACATGTCAAGGGAAAATAATGGTATACGCAAGCACTGTCAGTATTTCTTTTGTTGGTTAAGAATTCCTGTTTCCCTTCACAGCATTGACAGCACATGTCAAGGGAAAATAATGGTATACGCAAGCACTGTCAGTATTTCTTTTGTTGGTTAAGAATTCCTGTTTCCCTTCCTGTGAACCAGTTTTTTCCGTGGCTCTGACACATGTGACGTCATTCTTCTACTCGTAATGTTAGGACGAACGTTCATCTATTGTAGTAAGTCGAATTAACTTCTTTTCTCGACATTAAAAAAATATTATAAAATCTTTTCACACCAACATCAAATAAGTATCTATTGTCATTCTGTAAATGTTTAATTATGTTTAGGGGACAAGAATTACATGGGTCTAGAACCCAGGTCAGCGTGTAAATTGTACTAGTGTAAAATCAGACTAGTAGGTTGTTAAATTCTTACTGTGTTACAACTGGGTAATATTCATATGATAAGAATAACCGGAGGAGGTATGACTGAGGAAGCGAGTATTTTGTAGATACGTAGGAAAGCATTTCAGTTTGAAGTGTGTAATAGACTAATATAGGCCCTATACACACAACGTTTTTCCCCCTAATGGAAAATCTTTGGTTACTATTATTATGACGTCGAGCAATGGACCGCAGCCTGCCTTCATTCTTTTCTTACTTTAAAACGGAAGCGAAAATAGAACTTCTTTACTTTTTAATCGTGAGAAAATGTACCAAACTGGTAGCAAAAAAAGTGAAATTATTCTTGTAAACAACTATTTATGGGCTACTCGTTTAGAGTTGACTTTTCCGAATCCTGTCATAAAATTTGAGTACGTCGCTCGTATTATTCGTTCGTCACGATATTTCTTCACCTGTCTCCACTTCTGAAGAACGTATTCTAAACTTTTGACGTTCGTACTGTCGTATGTCCAAGGTAAAGATGGGAAGTTGTCGTTGCCGCGGATGCGAGAGAGATGCTGGGAGTGAGACGTCCTTCGTTAGAATGAGGTGTAGGGTCAGTGCATTGTAGATGCAACAGACTAACAACCCGCTAATTGACCTGTTCATCAGTTAATCAACGAAACCTCGTTAACCACACAAAATACGCATCCGCATTTGCCGCCGCTCATTGACATAGATTTCACTGAACGGCAGTTCATTTGTGACCACTTGATTATATATGATCGCCCTGAAAATAACCTGGTCTATAATGTTCTAACGTTCCGGTTTTGCAGCTTGTCTTCAGTGTGTCATTTTTATTGTTCTCTGTGTCACTTGAAGAAGTAGGTTCAGGTTTCAATATCTGTTGTCCAAAGTAACATTATTAAGCACGTTAATGTGTGTTGCATCATAAAGCGCTGACGATAGCAGTAAGTTTATTCGGGACAAATCTAATCGTCGCTAGTGCTTTATTTATACTATTTAAAGTGTATATGTATAAAAACAGATTGGTATATCATGACAAATGGTTCCGTCGTTGATGTCCATATATATGGCTGACTGATCGCCGTTATATAAATGCGATATTGATCTCCGTACTGTGTATTGAGCTTCAATTTGACTTGCACACTTTTACGTGCAAGATGTTCAAATTACAGCGCACTTGTGGACTGTATGACAGCAAACTTGTGGACTGTATGAGATTTTCAGTATATCATAACGGATGCAAATAGACAATACGAGCCCTATTTAAAAATTAACCTCCAGTTGCTTGGTAAAATAAATAAATAAAATCTCCATCCAAATAAAGAATCTTGTTGTACCGTAACACAAACTGTTATAGTGCATCGTTAAAAAATACTGCCGCTACAGTATCCAGCCAAGAATTGACCCGTTGAGAGTTCCTCATTGGTTTCAAAGCACTAGTAGCTTAGCCAGACCTTTATTTTTGTAACACGATGGTACCCTTGCCCAGAGTCGGTCCGGCGAAGTAACGATCGCCGACTCTGTTATGATTGTCCACTAGGCCCGTTGTTAACTTCCCCGATGTGCGAGTCCTTCGAATAAGCGGACTCTGTCATATGCGACACTCAGGCACTCGGTGAATGGTTTGATCGTGTGTAATAAAGTTACATCGACGACGTGGCGCCTCGAATTATTTTTTGGCCAGGTAACGATTAGTTGTGATGACCGCCATCCACACCGGGCCTTTGGGGCACAATCCCAACGGTCTCTGGCAGCTGCCGATCCATTTCACTTGCGTCGGCTGAGTACGTCATCATCCGACGCTGTCCAGCAATTCGATACTCTGCAGACGATGGGATGTTTGAAAGAATACTACGACACATCTTACAAGTGGTGGGTGAGGCAATGACAGATTCAATGTTTCTTCGGTCACTACTCGAAAAGAAACAAACAAAATGAGTCCAAGACGTATAGGTAACCAATGTAAGGGGATACTTAGGCATGGAACATGCAAGACAGCGCTTGTATCAATGTAAACGGGTCGCAGCTGCGCATGTGCCGTCTTGATATGGGAGCCAGATTGTGTTTGTTAACTAATCGGAGGTTAATTTCCGAATAGCTCTCGTATTTTTCATAAAAGGGTAAAGGTGTACAACCGATATCGCTATTTTTTTATTAGCTTGAAAATAGAAACTTAATTTGAGTTACGCAGACGCATTCCGTGACATTGGTCAGATGGTCAGTGTTGAGTTCCACATAGAAATTGCTCCTCAACGCGTCCTTGTACCCCTATTGTGGAGACGTCCTCCCAGTGTATTCCATACGTACGATTATTAACTTTATCGTTAGGTTTCATTAATTTATATATATGACTTTGATGATTTGATTTACTTATTGCAGTGATCAAATTATAATAAAATGACAATCCATATGTTTGCGATTTCCCACACTGTACTTAGCGAGTATACATATTTCCCTTGTATGGTCACTGGCAGATTGGTACCAGTAATTACTGGGTGTATACGTTCTAATCTAAAATCTATGTCGCGACATGTCCATACGTTATTAGACATGGGTACTCGACACGGCTGTATATGGTAAGCCAATCAGCACCTCGTCTGCTTCTTTAATAATATGTTAGTTTAGACGAAACGAGGAGAGCGCGAGCGTGTGCTTGTATTTAACGATTCTACTTTCATTATGTACGCCATTATCAGGTGTATCATGCATGTAAATGTGGCCGGATTTAAAGTCGCCCGGAGCCCATGCACATAACAATTAAAAAATTATGTTAATTAAAGAGTCAATTTTCAATTTTGTAATTTAATGATAATTAGATCAAATTTTAATTTACAGAAGTAATTTTATACGCAAAAGACTAAGAGGACGTTTGCATAATGTGATTTGGAACCTTTAGAACGTCTTGTTATAAGAAAACACGATTAATGTTTTATTTTACAAATGTGTAAATGTAATCGTTAAAATTTAGTAAAAGCCTTTTTATCTCCTCTTTACGTAACCACAGTACAAAACATGCAATTAATTGGCAATTCCTAAACATTTTCAAGGTAAGTGATCGTAATTCATAACCTCCATATTGAATTTAAAAATTATTAAAATTAGTACATTAAAAATTAAATACGTTCAGCAATAGAATGTTATAAGATCATGTTTGTGCACACACGAGAAAAATGAATTAAAATTAACCTTTTTCCTCTTTGGAACCAGGCTATTAAGCCAGTTTCCTAGTAGGCCTGTACTGCATAATCAGATTTAAGTAACATATTACAAAAGTATCAGTAATTTGTAGCTTCTGAATAAGTATTTGTAATAAGATTCAAATAATTATATATGGATTCTTACAGGCACAAACCAGGCCTTGTCCACGTACTTCTAGATCATTTTTAATTATTGTTGATTTATAAATATTGTTTCCTAATATGGATCAGCGAAGTCGTGGGGAAATACTGAATGCTTGTACGTGTATTAACGGTGAATGCTTCATTAAGTGTATATGTATTGTTACAATAAAGTCTGTACAGATGTTTTTGTAGAGAATATATTCATTATAATTGTCTCACAACAGTTTTTTTTTTGTAGTAAAGTTTTAACTTTGAAAGTTTAAATTTTAGCACGAATAGACAGATACACAACGGACATTTTGACCGTTCTGATTATGGCAGCATTTATCATTTTATGGGTTTGTAGTGGGTGTATGCGTAAATCGGCCCTTCAACCGGAAGTTATCCACGCCATCTGGCTTCGGCGCAAGCTCCGCCGCAGATGGCAACGAACCCGAGATCCCGCCGTCAAACGACGGTTTCAGGCCCAGTCTCTTTACGTCCAGCAACTTTTGCGGGACGTAAACTCTGATCAGTGGGACTCATACCTTGAGTCCCTTGAAGTCGACCCAGCCTCCGTCTGGAGAGCGACGAGTCGCCTTACTCGCGAGAAGCGTACTCGCAACCCGCTGAATACCCCGAACGGCATTGTTTCTTCACCGGAAGGCAAGGCAGAGGTCTTCGCCGACTCCATGGAGACTCAATTCACCGTTCATGGAGGCGTCTCGGACCCTGCCTTCTCGGTAGTGGTTCGAGACTTCCTATCTGGTTATTTTTCCCGCCCTCCACCTGACCCTCCCGCTCTCTTCGACAGGGACGAACTAGTTTCGTCTATCTGTCGACTGAACCGACGTCGCGCCCCTGGTCCTGATCGGATCGGGGCCGCTGCTTTGCAACATCTCCCGGCCTCGGGCGTTGAATTGGTCCTGGATCTGTTCAACTCCAGTCTCCGGCTGCAATACTTCCCCCGCCTGTGGAAAAATGCCAACATCTGTATGATTCCCAAGCCTCGCATGCTTGCAGGCAGCTATCGTCCCATATCATTGTTGCCAGTACTCTCAAAGGTGTTTGAGCGTCTCCTACTCGCCCGCATCTGGCCGCTGCTGGATAACTTTATTCGGAGCGAACAGTTCGGGTTCCGTAGAGAGCACTCGACAACTTTACAACTCGTCCGAGTTGTCACAGCATTGTTCGACGCCGCCAACAAGAAAGAGTCTACGGGCGCTGTCTTGTTGGACGTGAGTAAGGCCTTCGACAAAGTCTGGCACGAAGGTCTTCTCTACAAACTAGCTCACTCCCCCATCCCACCGTCCATTGTGCATTTCTTGCGGTCATACCTCAGTGATCGTACCTTCAGGGTTAGCGTCGAAGGGTCCTGTTCATCAGTTCGACCCGTCGCCGCTGGCGTTCCGCAGGGATCTGTCCTCGGCCCCGTTCTGTACCTAGTGTACACGAACGACCTGCCTGTTATTCCTGGAGTCACGTTATCTCTATTCGCTGACGACGCAATGTATTACTGCAGCTCCCTGTCCCCGCGAATTGCGTGTTCAAAGCTGCAGCGTCAGTTGAATCTGCTTCCGGCCTGGCTACGGAAGTGGCGGGTGCTGATCAACGCGGAGAAATCCGAGGCGATCTGTTTCACCACCAAGTCCACTTCCCGATGCCAGGCCCTCTCCCTCGAAAGGAGGCCTATCGCCTGGCAAAAGTCGGTGAAGTATTTGGGCGTTCGGCTAGACCAGCGCCTTAGCTTCAACGGCCACGTGACTGCTACCCTCAACAAAGCTCGAGGCGTCCGAGCCAAAATATTTCCCATGCTCTCGTGCCGCAACCGCCTGGCTTTGCGCACTAAAGTTACCATCTATCTTTTGTTTCTCCGGTCAGTATTGACCTATGCTGCTCCCGCATGGTGGTCGCTTGTGTCGACCACTAACAAGTGTAGGCTGGAAGCTTTCCAGGCCCGTACCCTCAGATCCTTGTCGGGGTCTCCATGGTTTGTGAGAAATGATGTCATTCGTGGAGGCCTTCGAGTTCCTACCCTTGCCGATTTTGTCCGGTCGCTTGCCGAAACTCTCTTTGCTTCTGCAGCGACCTCGTCCTTTCCTTATCTCCGATCTATCAGCACGTCTGAACCACCTCCCGCTATACGTGTCAAACGCCCTCGGGCGATCTTAGACGACCCCCCGTAATTCTGTTTGCTCTAATTTAGGTTCCCGAGCAATCTATCTCCTTGTTACCATACTATCCAGTCAGCTACCTTCCCCAAGTAAGTTGATTTTCAGACTGCTTGGCGCTGTTACCGATGCCAAAGACACGGCGGATCCCTGCCTCGCGGGGAACGACCGGCGCTACAAGGCGCCTGCATGCCGGGCCGGGCGCGTGCGGCATCTGCCGTTCGCCCCGCGACCGGCGGCAGTGTTACCATGACACGATACCTACATAAATATAAATTTGAAAAAATTTCCGCCGCCTTCTCAGTTAACTGGTTGGCGTGTCCCTCCCGAAAAATTTAGGCAACCTTCATTTGCAAGTCCAGCACTGTTTTCTTCTGACAGCCATCGGGCACGTCCCGGAAGCTGTAATAAGCCACGGGTGCAAAGACGCCCCACTATCTAATGCAATGCAATGCAAATGCGTAAGTGGCGCCATCTATCTCGACACAGTCTTTCTGATCAATAACATATGATGTGTAGATGCAAAAGGATTTATTTATTCCTCTCGCATCTGTTATGATTTCGCCGTTACAAATTTAATAATAATAATAATAATAATAGGAATGCTGTAAAAGTACTTTTATTGTTCTTTGTATCTACCGAGTGGAAAGATGAGGCAGGAAAATTGTTAAATTTGTTGCTTACCATTTATTTGATTATGCGAGGTTATAAATATCAGGTTACGTTAATTACGTGCTCATGCATAAGAACTCAGTGGGATAATTGCATTAGAACATAGTACAATGCTAAAAAGCATGTGTTCCGTGTTCTATCAAGTAGCAATTCGTATCAAGAGTGTAAGAATAAGCACTATTAAACCCACGCTTGTACTAACGGAGACCCTGTTTTTTACAAATGCGCAAAACATTCGAATTTACTAATCCCAGTTCCAAGAACTTCCGAACAATTAAACTTTTTGGGAAGTATTTAGTTGCACCCAGATTTATAGTTTAAAAAAACAGTAATAATAATAGTACGTTTTTAAATATTTAATCAGCTTTGTTTTAAACCTTAAAAAACAGACTTTATGAAATGTGCGTGTTCAGCAAAGACAGCACACACGGATATGGCTTGTTCTCCTGTGTAGGTGAAGCCGTGCTATATGTAGCGTGTACAACTCAAACGTTATTGTTTAAGTAAAATTTGTGATAACTGGTATGTGTTCCGCTGTAATTATATGCATTATTTGTTCTGTAAATGCCTAAAGGTATGTGTTGGTACATGTTGCCTCCAGTCGATGACCCGATAAAATGTTATTCTCTCATCTATGAACTGTAAAGAAAATACTTAACTATGTAGTGATGAAAACAATAGAGAAATATAATCAATAAAAAAATGCCCCGACTAGCGTTCCTACGTGTCATGGTACTGTCGCTACCGCCTGGTTTAGTCGATGTGCTGCACAAGCTTTTTTCAAGGGCCGTAAGTATGGAAGAACGTTTTAATTAACCGTGAGTCTTGCCGGGAGCCCAGACTTCTCCTATGAGCACATGGTACGCCATCGCGATCATTAAGGCAGAGAATAAAGCAGTAACGGATTGGCCTTTTAAAAAGGAATAGTATTGTCTCTCTTAGTCCTGTATATTTTGCAGTCGTGTTTACTGTCTGTTTTGCGGCCTCTTTATAAACGATATCAAATTAAAACGGGGTTACAGTGTATATAAAAAAACATTGTACGTGTTTGTCGTTATGCTTTTTTATTTTACTTGGTAAGTTGGCGAGTATAAAAAATAACGTTTGTCTCTTGAGTCCTCAATTATGATTTCTTCCATATTATTTAGAGACTTGTTGCGAACCAAAGAGTTCTGTAAAAGCTCGATTGAGAAAAAACCTAGTGTACTGTATATGTACTTATGGAAATCCGTAAAGTCATCAGCCAATAAGTTTTTTTATACCTTTATATTCCCGCTAAAAGAATAGCCAGACCTTACAGGAACTAATGATAAGGTAATCTCAATTATTGGCGACTTCTGATATAAAAAGTTTGAAGAATTTTATGTGAAACTCTGGCATAGTGGGCATAGTAACAATAAATACGATGTAAGTCCAGCCCGCATCGCGAGACTCGGCTACTACCGAGGACACAACTGTTCGCTGTAGTCGTGATTCTTGTAAGTTTCACGCAGTCTTCTCTCCCCGCGGTCATCACACCGTTAAACATTAAAAGCTCATTACGTCGGTGTACGCTTTACTACAGTCATGTCTGCCGCTGTGTTTGCGCGACTAGTACTAAATAGTCCCAGGTGTATGAAGTCTTTATTAACACCTGCAGCGCAATCTGTGGAAATGTCTGCGGTGCTGGTATTCATGCAACGGTGACTCGTAATCTCTCTCTCTCTCTCTCTCTCTCTCTCTCTCTCTCTCTCTCTCTCTCTCTCTCTCTCTCTCTCTCTCTCACACACACACACACACACACACACACACACACACACAATGTACAAAACACTTTTGTTTATATATTTTATTGGTTTCCATTGTGTAGGTAGACGGTAGTGGGGAAGCGGTACCCTAAATTGAAAACCACGTGCTTTGCGACAGTACACATGTGGTACGCCACCTGTTTCCTCCACATGTGTTTAGAAAGTTGCTTGTTGTGTGCTTCACAGTTATAGGTAGCTGCCAGCAGCTACTGTACATTTTATTACTCTAGTCGTCATAGTGGTCGCTAGCAGTTTTGTGTACACGTACTTTATGTACATGTTTTAAACAACAGCTTTCACAACCGTGAACCTGTAGGCCTACGTTGTTAATTATCCCGCGGGGTTTGCATATTTTGCTACAAAACGTCATAATCGTTAGCGTGTGTTGAGAACAATTGAAGAGTAGTTTTGAAAGTGGCCATGCTATATTGATTACATACATCGGGCGGTACCTTATAATATAACATGGCTAGCATACACAAGGCGATGACAGACCAATAAGTTGTGCCTTACATGGTAAATAGTTGATAGTTCAACGTCCTGTATGTCATGTGAAGGTTTATACGTGACAGAATTTGGGCCATATACACCTCGAATGATCAATATCGAACGTAGGTTTTCGGTAAAAAGGTTGTTGAATTTTATACAATGTTGTCACTATAAAAATGTCCTTTATCTGTGCATAATCGTTTAAAGAAAGCTGTGATCCTTGAAGAACTTGTGTACTTCGATTACACACAGAGAATTAATCCTGAATAACACACAAATCTTGTAAATATGCACACAATCTGGAAAGAAGAGCGGGCAGTCAATGAACGCTGATAGCGAACATGGAGTGGAAACCAGCAGGCAAGTGTAAGAAAGGGCGAAAGAACGACATTCAGTTTAGAGGGGATTTTCTTCAGGTTTGCGACTGAGTTTTACACCTCGGATCAACTTGCAGCCGGGTTTCATCAGGAAAGTCTGACACTCAGATCCGCATTTCTAAAGCAAACTCGAACAACTACTCGAGTAAATATACGGTCATAAACCCTTATTGTAAGATAGGTTTCTCTTCGTTGAGTCGTTTGTTTGCGTCAGTTTTACATTCTGGGTTATATAGTTTAATATTAAGAAAAAACAAATTTACTTAACAAGGACGTATTACAACTGATAATAATCTCACATGTAATCAGCGACATAGCAAACTTAACTAAGAGTAGGAAAGGAGTAGAGAATACTGTACGGCACTTGCTCTATAGACGTGATAGATATACTATCCTGTAACTCCAAGAAAGTAAACTTATGGTATGTAGAGAATGATGATGGATACACCGTGTGAACAATGAGGTACTATACTGGGTTAAACCTATGGTGATGAATTTCGCTGCCTCGCTTAGTCTCTGTATAGACAGATTATATCCGATTCTGACGCCTGATGTACAGTGTAATGTTTGTTTCGGAACAAACATAATAGCTACTTTTTATTTATGGAAAAGGCATATCTCTCATCATTATAAGTATTATATTTTACGTAGATCATGCAATGTTCTGTTAATTTTTTTTTTATGTTTAATCTGCACACGTAGACCTACTATAAATCTGACTGTAAACAAATGTGAGTAGAGCGCGTACCTTGTGTTCTGACAGTTAAGCACGAGACATAATATATACAAAGTATGCTCGGACGAGTACATTAAATTGATACTTTAAGAGAACGGAGAGAAGTAAGAGTGAAGTGAAACTAGAAGCCAGAGCGGTGCGGTGAGCACATAAAGTATGGACAGCACGCGAACCGAAGCCGGTAACGCGATAGACTGTGAATGAATTAGACCGTGTACGTGAGAATGAAATCGGCGGCATGCTGTGTACTGCAACTGTGTTAAATACTGTGCTGTAGCCCCTTGCATTCCCACAACTAATCTTTGTTCCTTTCTACGGTCGTCACTTTTTCGCCACTATTCACTTTCCCACCGGTTAAAATGAGTGTCGTCAGTAAGTTATATTTACTAATGATCATGAATATGACTGCATATGTGTATGTATGTGCGTGCGTATTTATATACACGTGCATTCCTTCGCGTCTCTTCATTATCAGTTACCGTAATTACACTTATTAATATACATCCTTATTGATATGACTTCACGTCTGTGCTACACAAATTTTACATTACTTCTCCTACGAATTGTCGGGGTCGTTTAGGCTGATTCACATTGTCTTTGTGAAGTCTTTCCAGCGTTAATTATTTGCTCTGTTGTCTTGTTCCTTACATTCTTTACGTATTCTGAATCGGTCTTATAGAGTTAATAGGAAAGTCTGCAAACATCACGTGCTACATTTATCGACACTGTGTTGTGATAAAATTATAGACGAGAATGACGAGTGCGCATGCATCAATTCTCCATAGTCTTGACCTTATCAAACACTCTTTTATGGCGAGGCAGATGGCAAGCATTCGTTGTCTGCTTGTCGCAGCACCCTAGTTGTCCTCAAACAATGGATCAAAGTCGCGCGTACACCATGAATCAGTACGAACTGCGCCAGTTTTCAGTCACCAAATTTCTGATATGGCAGCAAACGTATGTCTGTGACTACAGACTCGTTATCTTGGATTAATTGTAGAGTTTTCCCCTGATAGATTGTTTCAATGTTCGTATAAACAAAATTATTTCGATAGTGACAGCCTAACTAAATAGTACACCAACCTGGCAGAGAAAATTCAGGATTTGTGTCAGTACTCTTGAAATCTATTTCCAGGATATCCGATCTAAAACTGAACTTTCTTATTGAATCGAATTTCTCCGTTAACACCGATTTGTAATTATTGTCAGTGAGCGATTACGCCAGTGTGTGACAACGACCGAGATAAAACTTTATTGACGATGCCATAACGAAGACAATTTTCTTTGTTAATAAAGTTTTAAAACAAGAATTTTAAAAAGCGAGCACCAGTTGATAAGATCCGAGTGGAAACCTTTTTAATTTCCACTTTTCACCCGTGTAATCAATGCTGTTTGAATAATGACGGTGTTTTCACTGAAAGAATAAACGCTGTATATACATATTTTCGCGGTCACAGAGCCCTATTCTGTATGCATGCATCGTTTGTGAAACACGCCGTTTAAATGGGTGTTTTTTCATGAATATTAAGTTATGACTTAATCCTTGACCCTGTTTATTTACGTAAGCGATAACATTACATGGTGTGCTGACTGTCACATTTCGGCAGTGGGGCAAATTTATAACGTTACCATTTTCTCTACCGTGGCGCTATATAATGAGAAACTCATGTGGCAAGCGGCAATTTTTGTAGATAATGAGCACTGCAAGCTTGTGATGTATGGTTGTTAGTTGATATTTTCTAAACATATGCAAATTATATAGAGTTGGTACGTTCCGTATTTGTCAACAGGCAGCGACAGTCGTACAGAATGGCAGTTATCTAACTACGTGCCTCGTCCTGCCTTATAAGTACTGTACTAGTACATTGTATTGGTCTGTTTTTATTCCTGGCAGCCATTGGACACGCTCCAGATGCTGCAATCAAGCCACGGGTGCAAAGGCACCCCGCATCCACAATACAATGCATGGTCTGTTTATAGTTAATTGAAATAGAGCATCATACACGCACGTATCTGGTGATTACTTCCGTAATCTGCTGCTTATTCGTTTAATTTCACAAAGCTGAAGTGAAAGCTTTTCTGTTCGTATGCACGCGTATTTTACAGTTCACTACAGTATTTCACTAACTTTCGTTTTGAAATATACAGGTCGTGTATTCGACCATTAACTCCGTGTGCCTCCCACTGTCAAGTGTCCACCTTTCTGGCATAATTGTCTGTTCTGAACTTCAGTAGTCGATCCACAATCCTTCCAAAAAACGGCATATTTCATTATTTGTTACGGTATCTAATGAAAACAAATACGCCAGCATTCCTTTACTCTGTAATATCGAACTCGTTCACAATATCCTTCTGCGTCATGATATTCGCATGTTATCGTTACGTTTGAAATCTGGTGTAACGCCCGAAAGGATTTTATGTCTGTCGTGTGTAGAGCTTTTATATCAACTTTTTTGGTGTTAACATTGCGTCCGTCCCGTACAGAAGTGTGGGAATAGCTATAGTTCGTGACATAATGTAATAATGATAATATGTAAAATAATATCTTTACTCCCATTATTAAAATTTACAAGGTTTATTACATTCTCAGCACTAAGAATTACCTGCTTACCATATACTGTGAACAGTGACAAGTTAGAGGTTTATTAATGTCCTTGTTATATAGTTAGTTCAACAAAAAACAATCATTCCCGATTATGTCTTATCGCCAACACTTTTGTCGCGTATTTATTGTGCGGTCACTGAAACCTTATACAGACTACACTATTATAAATACTCACATATAATCAGAAATTAGATCCTGAACGTTTCAAAATTAACCCCAACTGAAATAATCCGTTTTAACCTTAATTCAAATCAATGATTACAACTAAGATATATTACTAACATTTATTAATAATAATATAATTGACCTAATATTTGGCAGTTGTTCAACATAAATCAACAGTTTCACATTCAACTAAATCTGATGTAGTCTACTCTTTGCAAATGAAATGAATTATTATGATAATTGTAACAATTTTTAGTAATAAACAAATCATGAATACTTTTACATCACAACTAAATCTAGCTGTACTCTTTACAAATAAAATAAGTTAAAAATTTTCGGTTAATATGGTAGCATCTCGTGTGGTTAAAATTATTATCATCGATATGCAGGTTGATGAAGGTAATCATCTGACCTTATACTCATTAGCGAAGATTTCAGGTGTTTGAGAAAAATTGTGTTTTTTTATGTCGGTAGGCAAACGGTTATAGAATCTAGGATAGAAAACATAAATAAACTCGTTATATACTGTATTTCCATTTTATCTAAAGGTACCAAAAGAGAACATCACGGTTACATTCCTTCATAGCCTTTTCCTTCATCGTTATTCAGGATCTATCCTGTTCCCCTTTCTGTTAGTAATAGTTCTTGTCCAGTTCTGATTAATTGGGTGGGTTATTTAATGCAGTAGAACTGACTTCCTACGAGTAGTTCCGTTGGAAATTAAATTGTCAAATCATTGCAAATTTAATGTTAAAAGAAAGCTAAGAAATTATTTAGCTGGAACGTCTTATTCAATATCATATTTTAAAGTAGCATACTCGTAAATAATATATTAATATATGTAAGCGCACATTTATTTTTTTAGCCTTATGAAGGCGTACTATGTCAGTTGTGCTAGATTGTCATTCAGCTCAAACTGATACCTAAACGTTGTGTTTTGTATGATGTTGAGGAGTATTCAAAGGCGGATGTGAGTTATTTGTTACTTAAACCTGTTAGTGGTTCCATTGTTCGCAGTCGGGTACGTTCGAATTTAAGATTATTGTGTTCACCGCTTGTGTCTAGCAACCAGCTAAAAGACGTAAATAACACGATTTTCATTGTGTTAGGCGTACATGCCTGGCTGCAAAAACGTCAATTCCAAATCTTATATAAGGTATCAATATTATATTTTGGGTAGACAAGTGTAGACGTATATGAATGTTTATTTTGACCGAGTCGGATACATGGCTTGTAGACGCACGCTGAGCGAACATTTATGCAGATAGTGTTGTGATGTCAGATAAGTAAGTAAGCGCTCGTTTGCTGCGTGTCGTTGCCCTCTGGGGTTGTGTAATTTATTTATGTCATTTATTACTTTCTGTGCCAGCTTTATGACTACGCTGTGTATCTTGGTACACAGTTGTTCGTTTCACAGATTGGTGGGGTTCGGGATCACCGCGCCTAATGAGACATGTTGGTTGCCTTGTGAACAGATATCAGTTCAACCAAAACGCGTTTCCAGTTTAACTATTCACACCCGGCTTTGTATTCGTTTGAAGCCAAAACGTGTCACAGTATAAATAACTACAGTTAGTTAATGATGTTGAGGATAATTTAGGTTAATCTCCATAACTGAGTGATAATGTCACTTCACTTAAATTACCTGTTTCTCGATTTACAAAAAATAATTATTACTCGTTAACTTACAGTTTATGATTTAATGGTCTGGTATTGGAATAACTTCACTTAGAATCAACAAGTTTTATAAGGGTGAGTGGACATAATATCCGTCGTATAGTATTTTTATTTTTGTAAATAGTAGGCTACTTACTTTAAGCCATGTCATTCACGCTCTTGAAGACAAAGTGTCTTAAACTTTTGCTTATATTCGAAATCCTACTGATTAATGGGGCGTATAAAATTCGTTGTTAGTATGATGTTGTATAAACATTACTTTCATAATCACTTTCCTGACGACAGTGTGATAAGGAATAAGTTAAGTTGCAACGTCCTTTAACATTCATCTTTGCACGTGGTTTTTCTTATTTTTCCATGTTGCGTAGTGGAGCATACCCAATGTTTGTTTAGTTAATGATTACCTAGCGTGAAGTCGTCATTCAAGCGCAGTAATCAGTTATTAATGAAATTATTTACAGACGTGGAATAGATATTGATCGTATGCGTAATTACTTGAATAGTATTAATGGTAACAAGCACAATTTGTGTTAGACGTACAGAGGCGATTCTGAAGGAGAGCCTGTGTAAAATTGGAGAACCACAGCGTAGTCCACTCACGTGCTATTCGCCACACGTAGAAAGAGCACTTTCTGGTGACCCGTATAGAATGCACAGAGGAAAAAACATAACAGCATTTTAGACAAAAAGAAAAACAGTCACCCGTAATAAACGGAAGTCGGAAATTAAAAATTCACCCATATGTATGACATACAAATGTGAGTTGGGCGTCTTTTTGTTATTATTGAAGAGTCGTGACATTCAAGTATTCAGAAATGTGAAAACTATAAAATTAGTGTTCAAACACGGCCGGCTCAACTCAGGAATTGAGCAGGCTGTTCTGGTTGAGACTAGTTAAGATGAAATAAGTAAAGTGAATGGTTCCTAAATTTAGTAATTTTGTAGAAGACAATGCCTGCAAAAGAGACAGTTTTTATGTCTTTGTGATAGCGGAACACAAATACAAATCTCATATAGCTTTTTTTAAGGTTTTTAAACTGAATTAATTTTTATTACTGTAGAGAAGTCATTGTACACACGTATTAACGTATCTACCAGTTTTATAAATCTGTGTACGCCCTCAACACGTTGTAAAACTACCATTGCCACACTGTGCAACTGATAATATCGTTACACAAATTAAATTGAATCTGAGCATAAATTTCAAAAATATTAACATAAGTGTAAGAATTCGTACTTCAAGTATCACCTATACTGTATGAAATATATTTAAATTGTTATTGTTTTTCATATCTTCCTTATATATTTTAATAAAAACCGTAATTATTATACCGGATGGAATACTCGTAGAGCAGCAAGATGTAATATAGCTTTACTGTTTCCGTTATCTGTGTGGAAATAAGCTAATCTAAGAGAAGTGTCGCTAATTGGCGTGTCGTGTTTCGTAAATGTCTGCCACAGCTGTCTGCGTGTAACTTCAGTGAGAACGCTTGCAATTTTTCTGGCATTAGTCAAGGTGGATTTAGTGTTACCACGGAAACCAGTTCCATGTAAATAGTCAACATTCTCTATTCTCCTCCATTCTCTGCTAGTGCAAACGTTAAGTAAAAGAAAGCATACAGGAAGTAGCTTCACATTAGTTAGAAATTATAAATTTTATAAATCAACTTCTTTGAATTAATCGAACGAATTATTTGAAAGAATATTGTTACAGTTTCTGTCTGCATGGTTCTGGATTTATTTTTGTTTTTGTATGATTCTAAGTAAATCTGATTCTTGTAGGGGTAGGAATTGAATATTTTTTTCTTTTAAATTACTTGAACCTTTTGTAATTTGGAACACAATGTATATCATTTAATACACGCTCGTAGTTTTTATATTTCTTTAGCCTTTATATTTGTATAGTTATGGACAAAGAATACCTATGTATTTTATTTTGTATGTCTTCACAAGAAAATATGTTTGTTCCTGGAAACATATGCTTCTAAAGCTTATGAATGTTAAATGGGTTTACATTTACTATGATGTAGCCGATATTGAACATTGATGTTTTTGTTCATAAACAAACATTTTTGTTTTTCTTTCTTGTTAAAATAATAATTTTAATGTAATATTTCTTACGTTTGTAGAGTTAGTATTTGGCGTGCGTTTTGTTGTAGCGACGTGAGAGAATGCTGCCAAGATGGGCCTATTCAATTCCTGTCGTGTACGCTATTGCTGGTCTTTCCCACGACGGATTTGGCTACGTAACCACCTACCAATATCATTTGGCTTTTTCTTTCGTAATTTTCACCCCCTCCCTTGTAAGTTTTAAGACAGTGAGACATTTTGTGGCCGATGGCTCGTAAAATATGTGGAACCAACGGCACGCTAGTCTTAAAGACGATCTGTGGTTCGTAACTCGTTCCTGCCTGGTACGAAGGGGCTCGACGTTTCTTGTAGATAATGACTTATCGTATCCATGGAGATTTGTTCAAAACGCTACCATATCTGATCGATAGTCAACTCCTATGTCAGTATTTTATCTCGATAAGTCACTTTTTAAAGAAATTTATTGTTTCGG
The DNA here is from genome assembly GCA_034769895.1 of Magicicada septendecula. Taxonomy (NCBI): domain Eukaryota; kingdom Metazoa; phylum Arthropoda; class Insecta; order Hemiptera; family Cicadidae; genus Magicicada; species Magicicada septendecula. The sequence continues at coordinate 234,020,388 of CM068368.1, read as the reverse complement.
AAAGTTTTGATATTTTTACGTGTAAGGAACTTCTGGCGTCTTTTTGCAACCAGTATGTAAAGCTATTTTCGACATATACCTCTAAATGATGTGTTAATGTATGTGAGTGCGCCTTGACGCATGTGTATTAATATTGTCATTGGACAGGCAATATTAAAAAGCTTTTTCATAGAACTTTGTATAGGCCTGATATGAATCAATTCTATCCATAAATGTCGTATGACAACGGTACGTATAACCACGTTTAACGACACAGTAGGATTTCTCTTTGTGTGAGTAATCCTTGAGTTTTACATATGCAATACGATTAAGACGTTTTATGAAAATGGAAAAATGTTATTATTGCAAGCAGGTACCACCTCTATACAGTGAAGCTCCACCCTGCCTATCCAATTTTGGGCGACCCAACAATGCTGATTGTTCTGTGTATGTCTCAAGGTGTTTTCCTTTATTACGACAAAAATTGCACAATCCGTCTTTGACGACAACAGGGCAATACAGTTTCTGTTGTAAGTTAGACAAAGGAAGAATTATTTTCATTTCATTTTTCCGTGAGACGTAAATGGTAGTCAGTAATACTTTTTCCTCTTACGTAATTCGTTCCCTCCAACTAGGATGTGCGCGCGTTTGAATAATTTTGTGTTAATGTACTTTTCAAGTAATGCGTAAACCAGATGTTATGGTTCTGATTTTGACTTATTGGAGGATTCCAGGATTCACTGGAACTTTTAGTTTTTTTTTCGCTTAATGAAGATGGCCGGCCAACAAACCTTTAATGTGATTTGACGTCGTATTTGGGCCTAGGCCCCATGTGAAACAACTGAAACCTATTGTAAGAAACATTTATATACAAAAGGGAAATCTACTCTGATAGCTGGTGACGTAAAAGAATCTTGTGTAAATTTGTTGGATTTAGAAAAAGTATGGTGGATGGGTAGGGAAAAATATTAAGAAATGTTGTCAATCTGGATGTCTCTCGCCACGCGATGGCTTCAAGTTTCATCGGCAGGATTTAGTTGACACGTGAGCCGATGACTCGTAGTGTAAGTGGCGGACTGAGGCAGCCGGAGACTACGTAATTGACGTTATAACTGAAGTCACCTCTGCACTCAAGTTATTATCGCCTTTGACAAGACGTACCGTTTGGCGGAAGTATGGATACAAATCGTGTATTTACAAATACATAATCATTCATAGTTCACCCCATGACCGAAGGACGTAACTATTGTATACATATAGCTAACATTTACTGAAATAATGACTCAAAATTTTGTATAAGCCGCATCAGGTCAGATGTGTGCCGTATTTCATATAGACGGCAGTGTGAGAGGTAAGGCAAAGTTTCGTGTCACACTCGCGTATCACTACCCCGTAGACACTTCCGTATTACGGGTCGCGTAATTAATCGCAGACAACCGTTAATAACCGGTAACAGTAAAAAAGTAGCAAGAAAATCTGTTATTTAACACTACAATTAATAGGCTATTTCCTGTAAATTGAAAATACAGGGTGATTCTAGATGATATGCAGAGACTTCAGGAGCTCATTCTACATCTAAATATCGGTATGGAGAACCATACGTGACTTCCATGTTCTAAGATTTATATTTAAAATCATATTTGAAATGAAATATTTCCACAGAAACTACGTCTTTCTACTTATTGCTTCAGCATTAACCACAGTACTGTGGTCACTAACGTATACCGCCTCACGTTTTCGCACTCGATTTTCACCGATGATGGCAGTCGATGGCACTGCCGAAAAGTCTGGTTTTGTAGAAAACATTGGACTACGGCTAAAGAGCCCGAGAAGCAATTTTAACAAAAAACTACTTCTTTGTTGCCGATAACGTAGTACACATATAAAAACTTCTCCCCTCCACCTTCAACTATAATTTTTAATAATAGAAAATTACCCCCACCTCGTTCACCTAACCTCTTCATTTATAGATATTTCATCTACGTTTCTACAGTGGATTACTATGAGCTTCTTATCAGGATACTTTATTTATAAAAATTAAGTACTTTACTCTTGTTAAATCATAAAATGTTTCAGGTAAACTACCCCTTTCCCTTAACCGATCTTCACCAAAATCAATAGACCTTGAGCTCTCTGCACAACTCAGGAAAGAGTGCAAAAAATTATTTGATTCTCATTGAATTTTCGGCAGTCATCGTTCGTCATAAAAAAATTACCCTTTTTAAAACATAAAACGTTGCTGATAAACTACCTCTTCCCTTAACCGACCTTCAACAAAATCAACAGACCTTGAGTTCTCTTTAGTTCAAAAAGGTATGCAAAAACCTAGTTGATTCTGTTTGAATTTACGGCAGTTATCGTTCGTCATATAAAAAATTACCCTGGTTAAAACATAAAATGTTGCTGGTAAACTACTCCTTTCCCTTAACCGATCTTCACCAACACCAATAGGTATTGAGAACTCTACAATACAGGGCTGTATGCAAAACATCATTTGATTCTGTTGGAATTTGCGGCTGTTATCGTTTACTATAGAAAAAAATTACCCTTGATAAAAAACCGTTGCAGGTAAACTACCCCTTTCCCTTAACCGATCTTCACCAAAAACGATAGGTCTTGAGTAATCTACAATTCAGGCCTGTATGCAAACAATTATTTGATTCTGTTTGAATTTGCGGCTGGTATCGTTTGCCATAGAAAACACCCTTGATAAAACATAAAACGTTGCTGGTAAACTACCCTATTCCATTAACCAATCTTCACCAAAAACAATAGGTCTTGAGAACTCTACAATTCAGGGCTGTATACAAAACATTAGTTGATTCTCTTTGAATTTACGGCAGTTATCGTTCGTCATAGAAAAAATACCCTTGTTAAAACATAAAACGTTGCAGGTAAACTACCCCTTTCCCTTAACCGATCTTCAAGAAAATCAACAGACCTTGAGTTCTGTATAATTCACAAAGGTATGCAGAAGAGTAATTGATTCTGTTTTAATGTATGGCAGTTATCGTTCGTCAAAACAAAATTACCCTTGATAAAACATAAAATGTTGCTGGTAAACAACCCTATTCCCTTAACCGATCTTCACCAAAACCAACAGGTCTTGAGAACTCTACATTTCAGGGCTGTATGCAAAATATTATATGATTCTGTTTGAATTTGCGGCTGTTATCGTTTGCCATACAAAATACCCTTAATAAGACAAAAAATGTGTCTGGTAAACTACCCCTTTCCCTTAACCGATCTTCACCAAAAACAATAGGTCTTTAGTACTCAACAAAACAGGGCAGTATGCAAAAACGTATTTGATCCTGTTTGAATTTGCGGCTCTTATCGTTTGCCATAGAAAATACCCTTTTAAAACATAAAACGTTGCAGGTAAACTACCCCTTTCCCTTAACCGATCTTCACCAACACCAATAGGTATTGAGAACTCTACAATACAGGGCTGTATGCAAAACATCATTTGATTCTGTTTGAATTTGCGGCTGTTATCATTTACCATAGAAAAAAATTACCCTTGAAAAAAAACCGTTGCCGGTAAACTACCCCTTTACCTTAACCGATCTTCACCAAAAACGATAGGCCTTGAGAACTCTACAATTCAGAGCTGTATGCAAAAACTTATTTGATTCCGTTTGAATTTGCGGCTGTTATCGTTTGCCATAAAAAATACCCTTGTTAAAACATAAAACGTTGCAGGTAAACTACCCCTTCCCCATAAACGATCTTTACCAAAATCAACAGATCTTGAGAACTCTACAATTCAGGGCTGTATGCGAAATATTATTTGATTCTGTTTGAATTTGCGGCTGTTATCGTTTGCCAAACAAACAAAATTACCCTTGATAAAAAAAACCGTTGCAGGTAAACTACCCCTTCCCCTCAACCGATCTTCACCAAAAACAATAGGTCGCGAGTACTCTACAAATCAGGGCTGTATACAAAAAATTATTTGATTCTGTTTGAATTTGCGGCTGTTATCGTTTGCCATAGAAAAAAAATCCACACACACACACACACACACACACACACATTTCGAAAAACGACTTTTTTTCATGTTTTGAGTGTAGTACAATCAGAATCTGCAATAATCTCGAACACGATTTTTTTTTGCCATCACCATACTTCCATTTCCTTAAGGAACATGGAAGTAAAAATAAAGAAAAAAGTGCATATAAATATAGGTCCGCAAACGCTTCGTTAACGAGTTATGGCTATCCAAATATTTAACCCTGATTTCAGCTCCTCTGGTCATATTAGGCCGTACTGAAGTTCTAGGAACTCAAATTAAGGGACAACCTTGATGGTTTCATATAGCTTTGACCTGAATAAGTCCCAGAACTGTAACTTCAATAGTTATGGGGAAAACTGGTGGAAAACGCAAAAAATCGTAGTCGATAACACACTTTTTATTTAATTTAATTTTATTAAGCCCTCTCCTTAAGCCTGTTCGTCCAGAACTGGCAAACCGTCTCTGAAGTAATACTTATTCAGGCGATCTAGGTGGACGACCTTGAACTTTCGCTGTCCTTCCTGTTGAATCCAATAAACAACATCGTTGATTCTTTTTTTTCACAGTGTAGGGTCCTTCCCAATTAGACTGAAGCTTAGGTGAGCGACCACGACGGCGCTTTGGGTTGAACAACCAGGCCTGATCTCCTTCTTGAAAACCCACACTATTGCTGCGAATGTCATACCGAGTTTTCATTTTATCACTGGCAATCTTCAGCTGTCCTCTTATCAAGCGATTCATTTCTCGCAGTTGGTTTTCTAATTGCGAGGAATAGTTCTGTGGCTCTTGGGACTGAGTCTCAGGTGATCCAAACATTAAGTCCACAGGAAGACGAATCTCCCGCCCAAACACCAATTTTGCTGGGGTCATGCCGGTCGTGTCGTGTACTGATGACCTATACGCCATGAGGAATAGTGGTATACGTTGCTCCCAGTCTGTTTGGTTCTCGTCAGCAACCTTTGAGAGATACTGCTCAAGTGTCCTATTGAAGCTCTCAACCATCCCGTCCGACTGAGAATGGAGAAGTGTTGTCCTGGTCTTTCGAATTCCGAGTAGACGGCATAATTCTTTAAACACTCCTGATTCGAAATTTCTCCCTTGATCCGTATGGATTTCCATAGGGGCTCCATAACGACTTATTTTATTCAAATTTTCAGGTCAAAAACCATCAAGTTTGACCCTTAATTTGGGTTCCTAGAACTTCAGTACGGCCTAATATGACCAGAGGAGCTGAAATCAGGGTTAAATGTTTGGCTAGCCATAACTCGCTAACGAAGCGTTTGCGGACCTATATTTATATGAACTTTTTTCTTTATTTTTACATGTAGAATGAACTCCTAAAGTCTCTACATATCTTCGTGAATCACCCCGTATATAAATTAATTGATATAATGTAAAACACAGTGAGTCTAAGAATGAGCTTAAATCAGTTTAAGATTTTCAAAACGTGCATATAAGTGACTGTCTTACAACACATAGGACTACCAGTATTATTAGTACAACAATAGCAAGCCCTTTCATAACATTGTCCATATTTCTCAATGCAGTCCAGCTAGCTTTGTTTGACGTCAACTACCTTTATCCTGTACACAGCAATCTACGTTTTTACAGTTTAGGTACGTCGTGTATCGACCTATATTCTCAGATGGAATCAATCAACAGAAGACGTGTGTGTCATTGTTGTTAAGGTACAGTCTGTTAGTTAGGTTGATAAAAACCTGTTTGCCAACAACCGTTATCTTTACCGCACGCGAATTGAGGTCGTATCATGTGCGTCTGTGTCAGTATGTTTGAATTTATACGAATTGGCTGGGAATCCGCTTGTCGCCAAAGTCGCGTGACCAGATTGTATCATGTGCGCTTTGTAACCCGTACGAATTGTCTTGAGATTCGGGTTGTCGGGTATACCCAATTATTTTTTTTTTTTGTACAGCGACTTGTATAAATAATTACTCTTTAAAATGAGGCTATTTCGCGCGCACGGATGATTCTATTCTGCGAACGAGTGCACAATATATCAACACACCATTCTTAATCATGTTACTGATTTTATTCCTGAGTTTTTGTATATGGATTATGAATTCAGTAGCGTTTCATTTTCTGTTCCAATGATCAGCATCGTTTTGTGCAATTCATTATATAATTTCGTGTTATCCGAAGCATATAGCGTTTTACTATGCTCTCTTTTTGGAAGTCATAAAGGGAGCTATTGGAAACTTCTGTAGGCCTCTTTTCAGTCTAAGCGAACTTGGGATTTGATGGTCAGACACCTTTATATTGGAATTAAATTATTTTCTTTCTAGATACACATAATCCGGTTATTGGCCAGGGTTGCTTTTGATTTAATATGAACTCGGATAATTTAGGCATTCGTGTTGTCACACATTTACAGAAGCCGATTTCACCCTAAAGTCCCGTGACGGAAGAGAGAGGGTCTGTTGTGTGTGACTCATGCACTACTCACTAAATTACACGCGGCTAATCGTCGCGAGTCTAGCTATAAACGTGTATTGTTCTGCCTAAGAATTAGTTCAAATTTTTACAATTTTTATCGATAAGAAAGACGCTAATATGTGAAGAAAGTAACATAAGAGTTTATCAGCTTAGGAATGTATTACAATAGTGTTAGTAACGTGCAATTTACACCTCATATTGAAAAAATGTGCAATTGAAAGCGAATAAAATTTGTGTTTGTTCCATCATCACCAACATGACTGACAAGTAACTGAAAATGAATTATTGTAATAAAACTATTACAGATCGTGTAGATTTTTCAGAGGCCCGGAAGGTAAAATAAATCGTTGATGTTTGTGTAATTTACAATTAAAGAAACAAAACCTATAATTTTCATCAATTCATTGACGATGTAAAACGAAAGAACGAACCGTGTACTGTGTTACGTTTCATCACTGACTGTGGAAATGCGTTACGCCAAAGATGTTTTTTAATTCCACCTAATTATGATCGTGTTATGTAATTCATTTTCGTGTTTGTGCCAACGATTGGTGCGTGTTGCGCGTGCGAGACAGTAATATAAACTCCGAGTATCGCCATGTTTTGTGTTTGTCGAAAAACGTTATGTTCATTCTATATAATAAAAGTGGACCTAGGGTACCCACATATTCCACGTTCTGATAAACATTTTTGTGTGTGCATAAACGTCTTTCGTTTTCAGCATCCGTTGATTATTGTCTCCTCCAAACAGTGTTTAATAACGCCGTTCATATTAATACATCCCATGAGATACTTCTTAAAAAAACGTGTATCAACTGCAGTTAAATGTAGAGTCATGTGTAGGCCTACATAGAACAAAAACTAAATAAAAAATATAAATTAAATTAAATGAAAGGCAAGAGAAGTGACTAATAGTTACTCAACAATATGGGTATACCGTACTTCAGCAATAATTTTATGTAACGGAATTCCTGTTTATTTCGTGCGCATAGAATTATGGGCTAGTCAGACAGATTGCAAAATGTGTATGAACAGAGCATTCTTAATGTGTTAGTTCCATTTGTTTTAAGAATTTAAAAAAAATGCCGTATAAGACGTCATGAAACTTCGGATGTTGGCAGCTGTTACGTAGTAACCAACTTCATAATGCAGATTTCTTTATAATCATAGGTTTAGTTATGTTATAGTAACAATTTTCAGACTGTTAT